>JALAZF010000169.1:9293419-10606378 GCA_022829125.1 Lathyrus tuberosus
ATAGTTGTTATATTTCAGTTGTTGAATTATAAGTTGATGTCATTGAATACTTGTTATGTTGCAGTTGTTTTCAGATGAACAAAAGATGTTATGTCATTTGAGTAGAAAAGTATGATTCCGCTATTTAGTTAATAAAAGTTGTTTTATTTTAAAGACTAATTTTGTTGTTATCGGTTTATCCGAGTTAAAGTGTTATGTATCTGATTAACATGCGATAATATGAAGTCGTTTTTAAGTTGAAAGTGTAGCATCTCATTTGTATGTTGAAATTTTGAAAATCTGATTTTATAATTATCCGCCGGGTAGAAATGGGGTGTTACATTTATGGTATCAGAGCCTGGTTGGTCTGTCCGGCCAAGTTGTCTAATGTTGTTTATCCCTTAGTACGCGACAAGTATGTGGAACACTGTCGGTACTTGTTTGTTTTCCTAATCGATGGTATGCAGGAGTAGGTTTGAAGATAAGTGGGGAAGAAGATTTGCTTCTCGGATGTGTTTCGGTTGTAAGATGTTGGCTCGGTATGCTGCTGATGGCGACAGTGCAAGTATTGTTGAAGTATGTTATTTCCCGAATCCGAAGGAGACATGGATTCAAGATTTTGTTGTTAATCAAGTTGGAGCGCCTTGAGAAAAGATGATTATACGTTGTTGATGTTTACTTCTCGAAGAATGAGGAGAAATGTAACGGTTGTTGATATACGAGTAGAGAGAAAATCCCTGATGTTTCTGAAGGCGATTGTTAAGTAACAAGGATAATTTTTAGAAGATGGAATTTAGAAAGTTGCGATGTTTTAGCGTTGCTGGTGGACTGTGAAGTTGTCGGTTTGAGTAGCCCTAGCATAAGATGTCGACGTTTGAACAGTGATGGAGTAACAGATTGCTGTAGACCGTGTCATGGGATCCTTGGGAGTGATTGAAAAAAAAAAGTTGTAAAAGTTGTTGGAATGTTTGAATCGCGAGTCAGAGTCGAAAATGCGAGGAGATGAGTACGATTTCAAGAATGATAAGTGTTGGTACTGGTACGAAGAAATTCTGTTCCGATGTTATCGTAAGGCGTGTATAAGTATGTCGTTGCATGACGCCGGTGTTCGCATTTTCGGATAACTTTGGAAATTCATATCTTGTGTTTCGAGTATCGGATTGATGTTCCGTTTGAACCTATAAGGAGATAAAAATATATTCTATCCTATGAAAGTGTTTTCAAATACGGTAGATGCATTCCTATATAGAGGGACTCTAAAGTCGGTTACGGAACTAGAGGCTTTTGGGCATAAATGGTTGTTATCGCAGTTGTTTGAGACAAGGTCAAGCGTAATATATTGTTGGCAAATAAGTGGAGAAATGAGATGTTCGACATTAAAAAGGATGTGAAAGTATTGGCGAAGCGCATATAGATGCAACTTATGATGATTAACAACGATTAGAATGAAGATGTCCTTTTAAAGGAAGATGCTTTTAAGAGGAATTAGAGTCGTGTTTATGATGCCAAGGTAGTGGCATGTATAAAAGAAGAATTGGAGAGGTTCGATCACCAAAGCGGTGTGGAACGACATTGTTGAGATTTCAATTGGAACGAGATGACGTGTAATGTACTGGTATAGTAGTAATTCTTGAGTCAGAGGATACTTAACCTTCGTGTGAGGCTAAGTGAGTGTAACGTGGATCGTGTAATGTGTTGGGCGTTGGTGTCTCATCGACAAGATCGAATGAGAGGGAAATTGTGGGAGTATTTGTAAACCTCATTGGAAATTATTGGATTATGGTGCTTTAGGTGACTTGTGTACAAGTTCTAAAGGAAACTATTATAGTTTGGTAACGAGGGCGTATACTCTATTATGGCTGTTGGCTATCTATTGACAAATTGAGGAACTGATCACCCTTAATCTCTTGTTGATAGTAGACGAGATCGTGTTGGATGGTATAAACTTGTCTTGCTATCTTAATAGTGTGTAAATTGATTGATGTTATATCGTGAGGATAGTCGCTCACCAGTTGGTGTGGATTAATAGAGGAATGGCTAGGAAAGAGTTGAGACGTATTGAACAATTTGGAGTAGCGGGTTTATATGCGAGCTAACGTCGCAAGGTGAAAGATTGAGAATATCAAGTGAACGACGATTTTATGGTGGATGTTAAAGAAAGTCCGAAACTAGATTGAACTTGTAAACCATATAGTTGACGGAAATTTTAATAAGGACGGTGACTTAAGATGGATGATCAGAGTTGCGCAGCTGAAGCGTGATGTGGCGAATTTGTGATGCGTGTACGACTTGTTAGAAGTGAAGGACTAAATATCAGAAGCCTAAGGGAATGATAGGTCTTGATCCACATGTTTGACTGGGTGGATTGTTGATATAAGGGGGAGTAATACTGCATGGTATGAAGAAATTAATTATGTTGGCTAGGTTGATGTCACTATAAGAGTGATACGACGATATGAATAAGTTGTTGACATTTTGTTGATGAGTGACATACGCTTATATGAGAATGAGATTGTGGATGTGTTGTAGTGTTGAGAATGTTGATAAGATGGTAATGTGACTATGTATATCCAGGTATTAGTGTGTATGGATGTGGCCACTTAGATGTTGATATGCCAAGATATTATCGAGTGGTTGATAAGTTATTGAAGATTATGTCGCGAAGATGTTGAATGATTAGCATGTGTGTATTGGATTGAAATCATGTTAAGTTGTAGTTATGTCGGAAGAGTAGGGATCGAAGTGTTGCCAAACGCGACTTGAGGATCAAAGAGTTGGATGCGGAATTTGCGTTAAAGGTGGTAGTATCGAATAAATTTTCGAGGACGAAAATATTCTAAGTGGTGGAGAGTTGTAACGGCCGATATTTAGTTAATTATTTAATTAAATATTTTCAAAATATTTTCGAATTATTTGTTGGAATTGTTAGAGTTGTGATATGTCGAGAAATGTTGTGATAAGTTGATATTTAATTAATTGGTGATTAAGTTGGAGAATAGTATTAGAATAATACTATTATTATTTAGTTGGGCTTATTATTTGGTTGTAATGAAGTAATAAGTGGGGTGTATGAATAGTAGGCCCAATAAGAGAAAAAAGTATTATTTTGTGTGGTTGAATTAAAAAGGAAAAAGAGAAGTGGCAGTAAGTGGAAATTAAGAGAAAGAGGGAAGTAGCAGTTACAACACAGAGGTTACGAAAGAGAGGAGCAAGGGTTTGGAAACAGAACACAGAGAGGCTGCGAGAACGGGAACCCAATCGGATATTTAGAGCAACCTTCAATCCAAGGTAAGGGTGGGGTTCTGACTCTATAATTGGGTAGTTGATAAATGATATGTGGGATTGGGTTGTAGAATTACTCTGTTTGTGTTTTGGTTTTTGTAATTGATACTGAAATTGGTTGTTGTGATTGAATTAGTCGTATAAAAATGAATCTATGTTGATTAAGTATGAATTTTGTATGTTGCTGTTGTACTGTGATGGTTGGACCTTTTCTGTGATTGAAACGGAGGAGCAGAATATGGAATTTGGAGGAAACTAGAATTGGTATGGGTATGTGAAACTGGGACGAGGAAAACAGGAGCGGAAGGAATGATGAGGACGTAGGAATTGGGAGTGTGACGTCTGCCATGGGGGTGGGACGAGCGTCACGCAATGAGAGCTTAGGACGACCGTCTCAAATGTTGGGGCGTCCGTCTGGGGAATATGACGACCGTCATGGCCTTGTTACGACCGTCACACACACACACCTGTGACGAAGGTCATGAAAATGTGACGATGGTCACACGGGTCTGTGCATTTTCCTGTTTCTGTGTTGTAGTTTTTGTCTGCTGTATGTCTGGCATAATTGAACTCAGTAAATATTTTTGCAGAAACATAATTAATGTGAGAATCGGTATATATATATATGCATAGTAGAAGCTAGTAGCAGTATAATTCAGGAGCAAGGTTAATAATTATCAGAATGGGTATTAAAGTAGCAGAGTTATTAGTAAAATAGCAGAGTTGATGTTTTAGCAGTATTATACTGGGTAGTAGCCGGTTTAGAAATTGATACAATAACAGTGCTAGTAGTTTTTGACAAAACCAATGTAGTGGAATAATTTAGCTGGAGTGAATTGTTAGTTACAGAGTTAGTCACTACAACAAAAAGGACTTATAACATCTCACCTTAGACAGCGCTTTATTACAAAAGCGCTGCTATAGGTCAAAAACACGGAATCTATTAATTTAATAAAGGAAAAGCGCAAAAAAATATAAGACCTTAGACAGCGCTTTAGTGGAAAGCGCTGTCTAAGGCCTTTTAAATTTTTAAAAAAATTTAATGGAAAATATTAGACAGCGCTTTCCTTAAAAGCGCTGTCTAAGGCCTTTTAAATTTAAAAAAAAATATAAGACCTTAGACAGCGCTTTTAAGGAAAGCGCTGTCTAAGGTCTTAAATATTTAAAAAAATAAAAACAAAAGCGCTGTCTAAGGCCAATCTTAGAAAGCGCTTTAAAAGCGCTGTCTAAGGTCCACCTTAGAAAGCGCTTTGTTGAAAAGCGCTGTCTAAGGTCTAATAAAATTAAAATATATGAATATACTCAGTTTTCATTTTCAGTTTTGCGCTCTTTCTTCTCCCTCCCCTGTTGCGAACGGATACTTGCGAACCTGAGCTAAACCCTTGCCGTCGTCCACCGCGCCGTCGTCCACCGTTCCTCCCTCATTTCGCGACTCCGACGACCTTTACTCCACCGTGACCGTCTGTTCCTCTCTCATTTCGCGTTTTCGTCACTCAGTTTGGAAGTTTAAGAGTTTCAGATTATTACACATTTTATAAGGTATGCTGATAATGTTGCTGTTGATAATGTTGTTGTTGATGTTGATAATAATGTTGTTGTTGATGTATTACACATTTTACACGTTTCAGAGTATTACACATTTTACACGTTTCAGAGTTTCAGTTTGGAAGTTTCAGAGTTTCAGAGTTTCAGTTGATAATGTTGCTGATAATGTTGATAATGTTGTTGTTGATGTTGATAATAATGTTGTTGTTGATGTTGATAATAATGTTGTTTATGTTGTTGCTAATGTTGGACTGTTGCTAATGTTGATAATGTTGCTAATGTTGTTAATGTTGTTGCTAATGTTGGACTGTTGTTGGATATAAGAATAAAATATGTGCTAACTTCATTTTTGGTGATATAGGAATAGAATCAATATAATGTGTTAGTTTAGTTTGTTCTTGTTAACATTTTTCTACATTGTTAACTATTGCTATATAATGTGTTTGTTTAGTTTAGTTTAGGTTAGTGTTAGTGTTAGTGTTAGGTTAGTGTTAGTGTTAGTGTTAGTGTTAGTTTAGAACATCTATTATAGTTTGTTCTTGTTAACATTTTTCTACATTGTTAACTATTGCTATATAATGTGTTTGTTTAGTTTAGTTTAGTTTAGGTTAGTGTTAGTGTTAGTGTTAGGTTAGTGTTAGTGTTAGTGTTAGTGTTAGTGTTAATGTTAATAATGTAACTTATAGCGGATGGGTCATATATCAGAAATGACCATAACGAGGGAATTTGGATCCATTCATCCGTCCGCATTGATAAGAAACAAGTAATTCATATTCCAACCAAGAAAAGAAAGAGATGTTAGTGAAAGAGGTAAAATTTGTTATATACTTGATTTCTTTATTATATTTGTTATATATTATGTCATATTTGTTATATTTGATATCCTTGATTTATTTATTACAGGTTAGATGGCTACTAACAATGATGACCCACATGCTGATGATCACGCACATGATGATGATCATCCACATGATGATCAGGTTGGAAGTAGCAGAACTATGGAAGAAGAGATTAGGAGAGGAATAACCATAATGAGGAGAGTGATCCATGCTAGAAATCAAGGCATGACTTATAATGTGCATTGGAGCGAAACAGGCACACTTGTTGAGCCTAACGGTCATATGTTGACAAGTTTCATTGGTACACTTGTAAGGAATGAGGTTCCTATTACTTTAGATGACTGGAGAAACAAACAGTTGAAGGAAACCAAAGAAAAAATTTGGAATGAGATAAAGGTACCATAATTATGTCTTTAATTATGCCAACTAATTATGTCGTTTAAATTATTTGTACTAACCAATGTGTATGGTTTTTTTAGAGGTGCTTTAATGTCGAGGACGACAGAAAAGCTTATTTGATGAGATTGGCAGGGAAGCTCCTAAGAGGGTTTAGGACATATTTAAACAAAACCTATCTTAAGGATGCTGAAGGTAATTTTGTTGATGGAGAGTTTCCATCTAAATATGCAAGTTTCATTTCACCACAAGAATGGGTGAAGTTTAAAGCCAAACGACAAACCGAGCAATTTAAGAGTTTAAGTGCAATTAATCGGGATAGAGCATCAGATCCCCAATATAAATACAGGAAAGGACGTACTGGATATGGACGTTTGGAGCAACAATTGGTAAGTATCAATAAATTGCAATGACATAATAATTGTTCATCATGAGTTATATTTGATCATATTATTTGGCTTTATATGTAGTTACAAAAGGCGGGTAGCTCTGAAACATCTCTTCCTGCACATGTCTTGTGGAAGGAAGCCCGTGTGGGCAAGTCTGGATCTGTTCCAGAAGAGGTTCTACAAGTATATGAGAAATGTGTAAGTATAACAATATTTCTTTAATTAAGTCAAAACTTTATTAACAAATATTTGACAAATATTCGATATTCATCTGATTTTCAGGAGGCGTTATCTCAGTCTGTACCTGCAGATGATACCAGGAGCATACTTAGTCGGGCATTAGATGTCCCTGAGTATCCTGGTCGGGTGAGGGGTAAGGCATTTGGGATCACCCCGACCTCCCTGAATATTAAAAAGGGAAAGGCTGCTAGTTATTCAGTACTTGAAGCTAAATTGGAAGCACTAGAAGCCGAGGTGCGGGAATTAAGAAAGGAAAAAGAAAGGGATAACGCTTCTGGTGTTAGAGATGGATCAGAGAAGGATAGTATCAACTGCAGCTTTCATCCGATTATTCCAGAGGTAATTATATATATATATATATATATATATATATATATATATATATATATATATATATATATATATATATATCTATGAAATTATATTAGTAGCTTAAATTATTTAATTACATATATACACATTAACAATGACATATGTATTTTTGGTTTTAGGGCATTCACCAATGTCAACTATTCTTATCTTCACCAATTCATCGGATGGTTGCCAAGGGAAAAGTGTTTAACAATGGGGTCACAGTACTTCATAATGAATCCCTCCCTACTGGAAGTTTGAAAGTATCAGTTGATATTGCTATGGAGAATGAAGCACTATTACCCTATCCTAACGATGATTCGGAGGTAAGAGTGGTGGGACAAGCTATAGGGTCGTTTGTTGCATGGCCGTCAAATCTCATACTCGTAGGATATGAGGTATATATGCTTAAAACCGTTATAAACCTTTGTTAATCTTAATGTGTAAATTCAAAGATTTTACGAGCATTTTATTTTCATTTTTTACATGGCAATGTTATTTAGACTCCAACAAAATCCAAAACAAAGGATAAGCGGATTCCGGAGCATACCGAGTCCGTTGTCTCAAAAAAAGAGGTACATCACAATTATATGCATAGAAAATGATAAATTGGATATCTTATACTTCATCTAACAAATTATATGATTTATAGCTGCCTGGTAAAGTGATTAGCAACGTTTCAACGCAAAAAACTGTTGGTGCTAAGAATACCAGGGTTAGAAAACAACCTATCGGCAAGGTTAGGACGTGCCTTCAGACCTTTCTACAATTAATGACGGATATTCCGACTGGAGGTGTTCGTCTGATAACTATGGAGAAAGATTTGTATGGCTTTGAATTTGACCAGAATGTTGGTAATGAAGACTTCGAGCAAGTTTTCCAACATACAGAATTGGGCGTCACTGTTGTCAATATATACTTGAGGTATATCCGATCTACTTTGGTAATTGAACAACTTATTTACTTTATTTTTCAAATGAATATTCTAATGTTAATGATGTTTTTATTTCAGTTTTCTGTATGACAGTTTTATGCGCCCCCGGGGATTGGAGCAAAGATTTGCATTCTTATGCCCCAGCGCTGTCAACTTAACCGAAATATTGACGAAACCAAATGAGGTCCATGCGTATATACGCAACGTCTTTATGGACAACCAAGAAACGGAAAAGTTGTACTTTTTACCGTTTAATACTGGGTTAGATTTTCATTCTAAATTCATCTATTATATTTTTTTTTGTATTTTGACTTCGTGTAGAAAGTTTCTATCTAACACTTGTTTAATCTTACAGTGGACATTGGTTGTTGGTTGCAATCAATCCTATCCGCGGAGTAGTGTATTATCTGGATTCCTTAGGAAATGATTGGACCACATACCCGGATATGAAGGACTGTATTGACACGTAAGTGAAATTGTTCTAAATAGAAATGTGTATATTTATTTATTTATGTGAATTGTTCTAAATATTCATTTATATTTTATTAGCACTATACAAGCATTCCTAGAACATCGGGGAATCGACCACACCATTACATGGAATTATGTGAAGGTATATTAATTATCACATGTTTTATTATATTAGTGATGCTTACTTGATAAAACTTAGAATTTATCCATATTTTATTTTCATTTGTAGTGTCCTCGGCAACGCAATCAAATAGATTGCGGCTATTTCATGTTGAGATTTATGAGAGACACTATTTCGTTGGATCGAATGGAGATTCCACCCGATGTATGTATTTCTAACTTATGAGTTATTTTAACACATATCTCTCATATTGTCTAATGAAATAGTTAAAACTAAATCAAACTATATGTTATATTATTATGTAGTATTTTGAAGAATTCAGGAGTGCTACTTACACAAAGGCTCTATTGGATGAAATCAAAGAGGAGTGGTGTCAATACATTATGGAGCTCGGAATTTTACAAACTTAAGGTATAATATTATACTCTTACTTTAATTGATGAGAATTTTAATATGTGTAACTTTGGTTGGAGTAATGCTTTGGTTGGATGCAATTTTGGTGTATACACTTTGAATTGCAATTTTGGTGTATATACTTTGAATTACAAACTTTGAATTACAATTTTGGATGCAATTTTGGTGTATATACTTTGAATTACAATTTTGGTGTATATACTTTGAATTGCAATTTTGGTGTATATACTTTGAATTACAAACTTTGAATTACAATTTTGGTGTATATACTTTGAATTACAATTTTTGGTGTATATACTTTGAATTTTAATACTTTGAATTACAATCTTTGTGTTTTCAGGACCTATAATGTAGATTGAAGCAATGTTTTGGTTGGATGCAATTTTGGTGTATATACAATTTTGGTGTATAAGTAATATGTGCATTGTAGAAAAAATGCTTTGGTTGGAAGCAATAACTTTGGTTGGAAGCAATGCTTTGGTTGGATGCAATTTTGGTGAATAAGTAAAATGTGCATTTGTAGAAAAATGTAATGATTTGTAATTATAAATAGGTGTATATACAATTTTGGTTTGTAATTTTAAATATATATATTGGTATGAAATGCCAATTTTGGATATATAATTTTGGTGTAGAAAGGCCAATGGTTTGAATTGCCAATTCTGAAAAAAATTGCTGGTTGAAAATTACAGGTCAAATTCTGGTTGAAAAAACCTGGTAAAATTGTGGTTAAAAAAAAATTATATAAAATTTTTCGTACACCTTAGACAGCGCTTTTGGTGAAAGCGCTGTCTAAGGTCCACTTTAGACAGCGCTTATGGTGAAAGTGCTGTCTAAGGTGTACTAAAAAAGTCAAAAATGGAAGGTCTTAGACAGCGCTTATGGTGAAAGCGCTGTCTAAGGTGTACTAAAAAAGTCAAAAAAGGAAGGTCTTAGACAGCGCTTTTGGAGAAAGCGCTGTCTAAGGTGTACCAAAAAAGTCAAAAAAAGGTAGGGCTTAGACAGCGCTTTTGACGAAAGCGCTGTCTAAAGTAATCCATATAATGTGAAAAAGCGCTGTCTAAAGGTACCATAGACAGCGCTTTTCATTAAATACACGCCCCTTTAGACAGCGCTTTTGGTAATACCAAAAGCGCTGTCTAAACCTATAGCGTCGCTGGTTTATACAGCGCTTTAAAGCGCTGTCTCTCGGCTAAAAAAGCGCTGTCTAAAACCGTTTTTGCGCTAGTGAGTATATTATAATAATTAGCAGAGTTGTTAAAATAGTAGAGTTAATTTTGTAGCAGGAAGACATAAAGTATTTGAAACTAGTAGCAATGAGATATAGTTGTTGAAAACAATGACAGGAGGCTATTAGCAGAAAAACCATAGTAGCTGATTTATATATTTAGTAGATATATTTTAGTAGCATAAAAAATAGTAGATTTAATTAATTGGTCTAATTAAATTACAGACCATATATGTAGTAGTATTTCAGTGGCAACAGTAGTAATAATTTAATGGGAGAATAAATCAGGAGCTAGTATCAAGGATGAAGTAATTCACTAGTAGTATTATTAGTGACAGTGTGGATTCGATAGTAGCAGTACATAGTAGAACATATTGGTAATTTAGCAGAAGATTAATTAACCGGAAATAGTTGAGTTGTCCGAATAATTATGCGGAACGTTTGTAATATAATTTAAATGATACGGTGTGTTGTATACCTTATTGTAATAGGTGAATTTGCAGGTGGTGTTGAATTTGTTAGGCTGAGGGCCAGTGTTGATTTGTTGGTTAAGTTGCTGTTGATTTGTTGTTATTGATATGTTGTTGATACCAAGTTGTAGGCCTATGGCCAGTGTTGAATTTGTTGCGAACTCGTTGTGGAATTGATATCAAGTTGTAGGCCTATGGCCAGTGTAGTTGTTGTTGTGTTGTTGTTGAATAAGTTGATGCTGTAGTTGTTGTCGCATGCATAGCATACCAAGTTGGCCTGGATTGGCAAAATTATTAAGTTGACCTGGATTGGCAAAATTATTAAGTTTGCCTGGATTGGCAAAAAGTTGAAAGTTGAAGGCTTATGCCTTGTTTGATGCCTCTATTACTTGGCAATTCCTAAGTTGGGAGTTCTGCTCCATTTTTAAGTTGGGAGTTCTGCTCCAATGGTACCACATGCATGTGCATTGTATGAGTCACATTCTAAGCTGCATATTCCAGTGTTATGATGATATATTCGTTGTTATTATATTGTTGACTTATTGTGACAGGTACTATCTGAAAGCTATGAAAATGTTGTTATAACCTGTTGAGGGTTTTGTTGCTATATTTGTGGTTTGAAAGTTGTTATATTAAGTTGGTTAAATTGCCGTGATATTAAGTTGATGACTCTGTTGTGATATTATGCTCATGACTGGTTGTGTTAATTGTTGTTATAAGCTGTAAAGTAGTAATTTTATATGATCTAAATTCTAATATATTATTTATCATACATCTTATTATATTGTTAGATATCTCACCCCTTCTGCTGATATTTCCCCTACCATGGGAAATGGGCAGGTACACAAGAATAGCAGTGGCAGTTCAGAATAGTTTTTGGAGTCCTTATGTTTATTTATTACAAGTCAAGAGGGTCTTGCTCTGATACGTAACACTCGGGGGGATGAACGATCGTTGTTTTATAGTTGTTATATTTCAGTTGTTGAATTATAAGTTGATGTCATTGAATACTTGTTACGTTGCAGTTATTTTCAGATGAACAAAAGATGTTATGTCATTTGAGTTGAAAAGTATGATTCCGCTATTTAGTTAATAAAAGTTGTTTTATTTTAAAGACTAATTTTGTTGTTATCGGTTTATCCGAGTTAAAGTGTTATGTATCTGATTAACATACGATAATATGAAGTCGTTTTTAAGTTGAAAGTGTAGCATCTCATTTGTATGTTGAAATTTTGAAAATCTGATTTTATAATTATCCGCCGGGTAGAAATGGGGTGTTACATTTGTGGTATCAGAGCCTGGTTGGTATGTCCGGCCAAGTTGTCTAATATTGTTTATCCCTTAGTACGCGACAAATATGTGGAACACAGTCGGTACTTGTTTGTTTTCTTAATCGATGGTATGCAGGAGTAGGTTTGAAGATAAGAGGGGAAGAAGATTTGCTTCTCGGATGTGTTTCGGTTGTAAGATGTTGGCTCGGTATGCTGCTGATGGCGACAGTGCAAGTATTGTTGAAGTATGTTATTTCCCGAATCCGAAGGAGACATGGATTCAAGATTTTGTTGTTAATCAAGTTGGAGCGCCTTGAGAAAAGATGATTATACGTTGTTGATGTTTACTTCTCGAAGAATGAGGAGAAATGTAACGGTTGTTGATATACGAGTAGAGAGAAAATCCCTGATGTTTCTGAAGGCGATTGTTAAGTAACAAGGATAATTTTTAGAAGATGGAATTTAGAAAGTTACGATGTTTTAGCGTTGTTGGTGGACTGTGAAGTTGTCGGTTTGAGTAGCCCTTGCATAAGATGTCGACGTTTGAACAGTGATGGAGTAACAGATTGCTGTAGACCGTGTCATGGGATCCTTGGGAGTGATTGAAAAAAAAAAGTTGTAAAAGTTGTTGGAATGTTTGAATTGCGAGTCAGAGTCGAAAATACGAGGAGATGAGTACGATTTCAAGAATGATAAGTGTTGGTACTGGTACGAAGAAATTCTGTTCCGATGTTATCGTAAGGCGTGTATAAGCATGTCGTTGCATGACGTCGGTGTTCGCATTTTCGGATAACTTTGGAAATTCATATCTTGTGTTCCGAGTATCGGATTGATGTTCCGTTTGAACCTATGAGGAGATAAAAATATATTCTATCCTATGAAAGTGTTTTCAAATATGGTAGATGCATTCCTATATAGAGGGACTCTAAAGTCGGTTACAGAACTAGAGGCTTTTGGGCATAAATGGTTGTTATCGCAGTTGTTTGAGACAAGGTCAAGCGTAATTTATTGTTGGCAAATAAGTGGAGAAATGAGATGTTCGACATTAAAAAGGATGTGAAAGTATTGGCGTAGCGCATATAGATGCAACTTATGATGATTAACAACGATTAGAATGAAGATGTCCTTTTAAAGGAAGATGCTTTTAAGAGGAATTAGAGTCGTGTTTATGATGCCAAGGTAGTGGCATGTATAAAAGAAGAATTGGAGAGGTTCGATCACCAAAGCGGTGTGGAACGACATTGTTGAGATTTCAATTGGAACGAGACGACGTGTAATGTACTGGTATAGTAGTAATTCTTGAGTCAGAGGATACTTAACCTTCGTGTGAGGCTAAGTGAGTGTAACGTGGATCGTGTAATGTGTTGGGCGTTGGTGTCTCATCGACAAGATCGAATGAGAGGGAAATTGTGGGAGTATTTGTAAACCTCATTGGAAATTATTGGATTATGGTGCTTTAGGTGACTTGTGTACAAGTTCTAAAGGAAACTATTATAGTTTGGTAACGAGGGCGTATACTCCATTATGGGTGTCGACTATCTATTGACAAATTGAGGAATTGATCACCCTTAATCTCTTGTTGATAGTAGACGAGATTGTGTTGGATGGGATAGACTTGTCTTGCTATCTTAATAGTGTGTAAATTGATTGATGTTATATCGTGAGGATAGTCGCTCACCAGTTGGTGTGGATTAATAGAGGAATGGCTAGGAAAGAGTTGAGACGTATTGAACAATTTGGAGTAGCGGGTTTATATGCGAGCTAACGTCGCAAGGTGAAAGATTGAGAATATCAAGTGAACGACGATTTTATGGTGGATGTTAAAGAAAGTCTGAAACTAGATTGAACTTGTAAACCATATAGTTGACAGAAATTTTAATAAGGACGGTGACTTAAGATGGATGATCAGAGTTGCGCAGCTGAAGCGTGATGTGGCGAATTTGTGATGCGTGTACGACTCGTTAGAAGTGAAGGACTAAATATCAGAAGCCTAAGGGAATGATAGGTCTTGATCCACATGTTTGACTGGGTGGATTGTTGATATAAGGGGGAGTAATACTGCATGGTATGAAGAAATTAATTATGTTGGCTAGGTTGATGTCACTATAAGAGTGATACGACGATATGAATAAGTTGTTGACATTTTGTTGATGAGTGACATACGTTTATATGAGAATGAGATTGTGGATGTGTTGTAGTGTTGAGAATGTTGATAAGATGGTAATGTGACTATGTATATCCAGGTATTAGTGTGTATGGATGTGGCCACTTAGATGTTGATATGTCAAGATATTATCGAGTGGTTGATAAGTTATTGAAGATTATGTCGCGAAGATGTTGAATGATTAGCATGTGTGTATTGGATTGAAATCATGTTAAGTTGTAGTTATGTCGGAAGAGTAGGGATCGAAGTGTTGCCAAACGCGACTTGAGGATCAAAGAGTTGGATGCGGAATTTGCGTTAAAGGTGGTAGTATCGAATAAATTTTCGAGGACGAAAATATTCTAAGTGGGGGAGAGTTGTAACGCCCGATATTTAATTAATTATTTAATTAAATATTTTCAAAATATTTTCGAATTATTTGTTGGAATTGTTAGAGTTGTGATATGTCGAGAAATGTTGTGATAAGTTGATATTTAATTAATTGGTGATTAAGTTGGAGAATAGTATTAGAATAATAATATTATTATTTAGTTGGGCTTATTATTTGGTTGTAATGAAGTAATAAGTGGGGTGTATGAATAGTAGGCCCAATAAGAGAAAAAAGTATTATTTTGTGTGGTTGAATTAAAAAGGAAAAAGAGAAGTGGCAGTAAGTGGAAATTAAGAGAAAGAGGGAAGTAGCAGTTGCAACACAGAGGTTACGAAAGAGAGGAGCAAGGGTTTGGAAACAGAACACGGAGAGGCTGCGAGAACGGGAACCCAATCGGAGATTTAGAGCAACCTTCAATCCAAGGTAAGGGTGGGGTTCTGACTCTATAATTGGGTAGTTGATAAATGATATGTGGGATTGGGTTGTAGAATTACTCTGTTTGTGTTTTGGTTTTTGTAATTGATACTGAAATTGGTTGTTGTGATTGAATTAGTCGTATAAAAATGAATCTATGTTGATTAAGTATGAATTTTGTATGTTGTTGTTGTACTGTGATGGTTGGACCTTTTCTGTGATTGAAACGGAGGAGCAGAATATGGAATTTGGAGGAAATTGGAATTGGTATGAGTATGTGAAACTGGGACGAGGAAAACAGGAGCGGAAGGAATGATGAGGACGTAGGAATTGGGAGTGTGACGTCCACCATGGGGGTGGGACGAGCGTCACACAATGAGAGCTTAGGACGACCGTCTCAAATGTTGGGGCGTCCGTCTGGGGAATATGACGACCGTCATGGCCTTGTTACGACGATCACACACACACACCTGTGACGAAGGTCATGAAAATGTGACGATGGTCACACGGGTCTGTGCATTTTCCTGTTTCTGTGTTGTGGTTTCTGTCTGCTGTATGTCTGGCATAATTGAACTCAGTAAATATTTTTGCAGAAACATAATTAATGTGAGAATCGGTATATATATATATATATGCATAGTAGAAGCTAGTAGCAGTATAATTTAGGAGCAAGGTTAATAATTATCAGAATGGGTATTAAAGTAGCAGAGTTATTAGTAAAATAGCAGAGTTGATGTTTTAGCAGAATTATACTGGGTAGTAGCCGGTTTAGAAATTGATACAATAATAGTGCTAGTAGTTTTTGACAAAACCAATGTAGTGGAATAATTTAGCTGGAGTGAATTGTTAGTTACAGAGTTAGTATATTATAATAATTAGCAGAGTTGTTAAAATAGTAGAGTTAATTTTGTAGCAGGAAGACATAAAGTATTTGAAACTAGTAGCAATGAGATATAGTTGTTGAAAACAATGACAGGAGGCTATTAGCAGAAAAACCATAGTAGCTGATTTATATATTTAGTAGATATATTTTAGTAGCATGAAAAATAGTAGATTTAATTAATTGGTTTAATTAAATTACAGACCATATATGTAGTAGTATTTCAGTGGCAACAGTAGTAATAATTTAATGGGAGAATAAATCAGGAGCTAGTATCAAGGATGAAGTAATTCACTAGTAGTATTATTAGGGACAGTGTGGATTCGATAGTAGCAGTACAGAGTAGAACATATTGGTAATTTAGCAGAAGATTAATTAACCGGAAATAGTTGAGTTGTCCGAATAATTATGCGGAACGTTTGTAATATAATTTAGTTGATACGGTGTGTTGTATACCTTATTGTAATAGGTGAATTTGCAGGTGGTGTTGAATTTGTTAGGCTGAGGGCCAGTGTTGATTTGTTGGTTAAGTTGCTGTTAATTTGTTGTTATTGATATGTTGTTGATACCAAGTTGTAGGCCTATGGCAAGTGTTGAATTTGTTAAGAAGTCGTTGTGGAATTGATATCAAGTTGTAGGCCTATGGCCAGTGTAGTTGTTGTTGTGTTGTTGTTGAATAAGTTGATGCTGTAGTTGTTGTCGCATGCATAGCATACCAAGTTGGCCTGGATTGGCAAAATTATTAAGTTGGCCTGGATTGGCAAAATTATTAAGTTAGCCTGGATTGGCAAAAAGTTGAAAGTTGAAGGCTTATGCCTTGTTTGATGCCTCTATTACTTGGCAATTCCTAAGTTGGGAGTTCTGCTCCATTTTTAAGTTGGGAGTTCTGCTCCAATGGTACCACATGCATGTGCATTGTATGAGTCACATTCTAAGCTGCATATTCCAGTGTTGTGATGATATATTCGTTGTTATTATATTGTTGACTTATTGTGACAGGTACTATCTGAAAGCTATGAAAATGTTGTTATAACCTGTTGAGGGTTTTGTTGCTATATTTGTGGTTTGAAAGTTGTTATATTAAGTTGGTTAAATTGCCGTGATATTAAGTTGATGACTCTGTTGTGATATTATACTGATGACTGGTTGTGTTAATTGTTTTTATAAGCTGTAAAGTGGTAATTTTATATGATCTAAATTCTAATATATTATTTATCATACATCTTATTATATTGTTAGATATCTCACCCCTTCTGCTGATATTTCCCCTACCATGGGAAATGGGCAGGTACTCAAGAATAGCAGTGGCAGTTCAGAATAGTTTTTGGAGTCCTTATGTTTATTTATTGCAAGTCAAGAGGGTCTTTCTCTGATACGTAACACTCGGGGGGATGAACGATCGTTGTTTTATAGTTGTTATATTTCAGTTGTTGAATTATAAGTTGATGTCATTGAATACTTGTTATGTTGCAGTTGTTTTCAGATGAACAAAAGATGTTATGTCATTTGAGTTGAAAAGTATGATTCCGCTATTTAGTTAATAAAAGTTGTTTTATTTTAAAGACTAATTTTGTTGTTATCGGTTTATCCGAGTTAAAGTGTTATGTATTTGATTAACATACGATAATATGAAGTCGTTTTTAAGTTGAAAGTGTAGCATCTCGTTTGTATGTTGAAATTTTGAAAATCTGATTTTATAATTATCCGCCGAGTAGAAATGGGGTGTTACATTTGTGGTATCAGAGCCGGGTTGGTCTGTCCGGCCAAGTTGTCTAATGTTGTTTATCCCTTAGTACGCGACAGATATGTGGAACACTGTCGGTACTTGTTTGTTTTCCTAATCGATGGTATGCAGGAGTAGGTTTGAAGATAAGTGGGGAAGAAGATTTGCTTCTCGGATGTGTTTCGGTTGTAAGATGTTGGCTCTGTATGCTGCTGATGGCGACAGTGCAAGTATTGTTGAAGTATGTTATTTCCCGAATCCGAAGGAGACATGGATTCAAGATTTTGTTGTTAATCAAGTTGGAGCGCCTTGAGAAAAGATGATTATACG
This sequence comes from Lathyrus tuberosus, assembly GCA_022829125.1. NCBI lineage: Eukaryota > Viridiplantae > Streptophyta > Magnoliopsida > Fabales > Fabaceae > Lathyrus > Lathyrus tuberosus. The sequence goes on from JALAZF010000169.1 coordinate 9,311,231, forward strand.
TTGTTGATGTTTACTTCTCGAAGAATGAGGAGAAATGTAACGGTTGTTGATATACGAGTAGAGAGAAAATCCCTGATGTTTCTGAAGGCGATTGTTAAGTAACAAGGATAATTTTTAGAAGATGGAATTTAGAAAGTTACGATGTTTTAGCATTGTTGGTGGACTATGAAGTTGTCGGTTTGAGTAGCCCTTGCATAAGATGTCGACGTTTGAACAGTGATGGAGTAACAGATTGCTGTAGACCGTGTCATGGGATCCTTGGGAGTGATTGAAAAAAAAAGTTGTAAAAGTTGTTGGAATGTTTGAATTGCGAGTCAGAGTCGAAAATGCAAGGAGATGAGTACGATTTCAAGAACGATAAGTGTTGGTACTGGTACGAAGAAATTATGTTCCGATGTTATCGTAAGGCGTGTATAAGTATGTCGTTGCATGACGTCGGTGTTCGCATTTTCGGATAACTTTGGAAATTCATATCTTGTGTTCCGAGTATCGGATTGATGTTCCGTTTGAACCTATGAGGAGATAAAAATATATTCTATCCTATGAAAGTGTTTTCAAATACGGTAGATGCATTCCTATATAGAGGGACTCTAAAGTCGGTTACGGAACTAGAGGCTTTTGGGCATAAATGGTTGTTATCGCAGTTGTTTGAGACAAGGTCAAGCGTAATATATTGTTGGCAAATAAGTGGAGAAATGAGATGTTCGACATTAAAAAGGATGTGAAAGTATTGGCGAAGTGCATATAGATGCAACTTATGATGATTAACAACGATTAGAATGAAGATGTCCTTTTAAAGGAAGATGCTTTTAAGAGGAATTAGAGTCGTGTTTATGATGCCAAGGTAGTGGCATGTATAAAAGAAGAATTGGAGAGGTTCGATCACCAAAGCGGTGTGGAACGACATTGTTGAGATTTCAATTGGAACGAGATGACGTGTAATGTACTGGTATAGTAGTAATTCTTGAGTCAGAGGATACTTAACCTTCGTGTGAGGCTAAGTGAGTGTAACGTGGATCGTGTAATGTGTTGGGCGTTGGTGTCTCATTGACAAGATCGAATGAGAGGGAAATTGTGGGAGTATTTGTAAACCTCATTGGAAATTATTGGATTATGGTGCTTTAGGTGACTTGTGTACAAGTTCTAAAGGAAACTATTATAGTTTGGTAACGAGGGCGTATACTCCATTATGGCTGTCGGCTATCTATTGACAAATTGAGGAATTGATCACCCTTAATCTCTTGTTGATAGTAGACGAGATTGTGTTGGATGGTATAGACTTGTCTTGCTATCTTAATAGTGTGTAAATTGATTGATGTTATATCGTGAGGATAGTCGCTCACCAGTTGGTGTGGATTAATAGAGGAATGGCTAGGAAAGAGTTGAGACGTATTGAATAATTTGGAGTAGCGGGTTTATATGCGAGCTAACTTCGCAAGGTGAAAGATTGAGAATATCAAGTGAACGACGATTTTATGGTGGATGTTAAAGAAAGTCCGAAACTAGATTGAACTTGTAAACCATATAGTTGACGGAAATTTTAATAAGGACGGTGACTTAAGATGGATGATCAGAGTTGCGCAGCTGAAGCGTGATGTGGCGAATTTGTGATGCGTGTACGACTCGTTAGAAGTGAAGGACTAAATATCAGAAGCCTAAGGGAATGATAGGGCTTGATCCACATGTTTGACTGGGTGGATTGTTGATATAAGGGGGAGTAATACTGCATGGTATGAAGAAATTAATTATGTTGGCTAGGTTGATGTCACTATAAGAGTGATACGACGATATGAATAAGTTGTTGACATTTTGTTGATGAGTGACATACGTTTATATGAGAATGAGATTGTGGATGTGTTGCAGTGTTGAGAATGTTAATAAGATGGTAATGTGACTATGTATATCCAGGTATTAGTGTGTATGGATGTGGCCACTTAGATGTTGATATGTCAAGATATTATCGAGTGGTTGATAAGTTATTGAAGATTATGTCGCGAAGATGTTGAATGATTAGCATGTGTGTATTGGATTGAAATCATGTTAAATTGTAGTTATGTCGGAAGAGTAGGAATCGAAGTGTTGCCAAACGCGACTTGAGGATCAAAGAGTTGGATGCGGAATTTGCGTTAAAGGTGGTAGTATCGAATAAATTTTCGAGGACGAAAATATTCTAAGTGGGGGAGAGTTGTAACGCCCGATATTTAATTAATTATTTAATTAAATATTTTCAAAATATTTTCGAATTATTTGTTGGAATTGTTAGAGTTGTGATATGTCGAGAAATGTTGTGATAAGTTGATATTTAATTAATTGGTGATTAAGTTGGAGAATAGTATTAGAATAATACTATTATTATTTAGTTGGACTTATTATTTGGTTGTAATGAAGTAATAAGTGGGGTGTATGAATAGTAGGCCCAATAAGAGAAAAAAGTATTATTTTGTGTGGTTGAATTAAAAAGGAAAAAGAGAAGTGGCAGTAAGTGGAAATTAAGAGAAAGAGGGAAGTAGCGGTTGCAACACAGAGGTTACGAAAGAGAGGAGCAAGGGTTTGGAAACAGAACACGGAGAGGCTGCGAGAACGGGAACCCAATCGGAGATTTAGAGCAACCTTCAATCCAAGGTAAGGGTGGGGTTCTGACTCTATAATTGGGTAGTTGATAAATGATATGTGGGATTGGGTTGTAGAATTACTCTGTTTGTGTTTTGGTTTTTGTAATTGATACTGAAATTGGTTGTTGTGATTGAATTAGTCGTATAAAAATGAATCTATGTTGATTAAGTATGAATTTTGTATGTCGCTGTTGTACTGTGATGGTTGGACCTTTTCTGTGATTGAAACGGAGGAGCAGAATATGGAATTTGGAGGAAACTGGAATTGGTATGAGTATGTGAAACTGGGACGAGGAAAACAGGAGCGGAAGGAATGATGAGGACGTAGGAATTGGGAGTGTGACGTCTGCCATGGGGGTGGGACGAGCGTCACGCAATGAGAGCTTAGGACGACCGTCTCAAATGTTGGGGCGTCCGTCTGGGGAATGTGACGACCGTCATGGCCTTGTTACGACCGTCACACACACACCTGTGACGAAGGTCATGAAAATGTGACGATGGTCACACGGGTCTGTGCATTTTCCTGTTTCTGTGTTGTGGTTTCTGTCTGCTGTATGTCTGGCATAATTGAACTCAGTAAATATTTTTGCAGAAACATAATTAATGTGAGAATCGATATATATATATATATATATATATATATATATATATATGCATAGTAGAAGCTAGTAGTAGTATAATTCAGGAGCAAGGTTAATAATTATCAGAATGGGTATTAAAGTAGCAGAGTTATTAGTAAAATAGCAGAGTTGATGTTTTAGCAGAATTATACTGGGTAGTAGCCGGTTTAGAAATTGATACAATAACAGTGCTAGTAGTTTTTGACAAAACCAATGTAGTGGAATAATTTAGCTGGAGTGAATTGTTAGTTACAGAGTTAGTATATTATAATAATTAGCAGAGTTGTTAAAATAGCAGAGTTAATTTTGTAGCAGGAAGACATAAAGTATTTGAAACTAGTAGCAATGAGATATAGTTGTTGAAAACCATGACAGGAGGCTATTAGCAGAAAAACCATAGTAGCTGATTTATATATTTAGTAGATATATTTTAGTAGCATGAAAAATAGTAGATTTAATTAATTGGTATAATTAAATTACAGACCATATATGTAGTAGTATTTCAGTGGCAACAGTAGTAATAATTTAATGGGAGAATAATTCAGGAGCTAGTATCAAGGATGAAGTAATTCACTAGTAGTATTATTAGTGACAGTGTGGATTCGATAGTAGCAGCACAGAGTAGAACATGTTGGTAATTTAGCTGAAAATTAATTAACCGGAAATAGTTGAGTTGTCCGAATAATTATGCGGAATGTTTGTAATATAATTTAGTTGATACGGTGTGTTGTATACCTTATTGTAATAGGTGAATTTGCAGGTGGTGTTGAATTTGTTAGGCTGAGGGCTAGTGTTGATTTGTTGGTTAAGTTGTTGTTGATTTATTGTTATTGATATGTTGTTGATACCAAGTTGTAGGCCTATGGCCAATGTGGAATTTGCTGCGAAGTCGCTGTGGAATTGATATTAAGTTGTAGGCCTATGGCCAGTGTAGTTGTTGTTGTGTTGTTGTTGAATAAGTTGATGCTGTAGTTGTTGTCGCATGCATAGGATATCATACCAAGTTGGCCTGGATTGGCAAAATTATTAAGTTGGCCTGGATTGGAAAAATTATTAAGTTTGCCTGGATTGGCAAAAAGTTGAAAGTTGAAGGCTTATGCCTTGTTTGATGCCTCTATTACTTGGCAATTCCTAAGTTGGGAGTTCTGCTCCGTTTTTAAGTTGGGAGTTCTGCTCCAATGGTACCACATGCATGTGCATTGTATGAGTCACATTCTAAGCTGCATAATCCAGTGCTGTGATGAGATATTCGTTGTTATTATATTGTTGACTTGTTGTGACAGGTACTATCTGAAAGCTATGAAGATGTTGTTATAACCTGTTGAGGGTTTTGTTGCTATATTTGTGGTTTGAAAGTTGTTATATTAAGTTGGTTAAATTGTCGTGATATTAAGTTGATGACTCTGTTGTGATATTATGCTGATGACTGGTTGTGCTAATTGTTGTTATAAGCTGTAAAGTGGTAATGTTATATGATCTAAATTCTAATATATTATTTATCATACATCTTATTATATTGTTAGATATCTCACCCTTCTGCTGATATTTCCCCTACCATGGGAAATGGGCAGGTACTCAAGAATAGCAGTGGCAGTTCGGAATAGTTTTTGGAGTCCTTATGTTGCTTTATTGCAAGTCAAGAGGGTCTTGCTCTGATGCGTAACACTCGGGGGGATGAACGATCGTTGTTTTATAGTTGTTATATTTCAGTTGTTGAATTATAAGTTGATGTCATTGAATACTTGTTATGTTGCAGTTGTTTTCAGATGAACAAAAGATGTTATGTTATTTGAGTTGAAAAGTAGGATTCCACTATTAAGTTAATAAAAGTTGTTTTATTTTAAAGACTAATTTTGTTGTTATCGGTTCATTCGAGTTAAAGTGTTATGTATCTGATTAACATGCGATAATATGAAGTCGCTTTTAAGTTGAAAGTGTAGCATCTCATTTGTATTTTGAAATTTTAAAACTCTGATTTTATAATTATCCGCCGGGTAAAAATGGGGTGTTACAAATTTCATTACATAATTTTTTCAATGTCAGAACAATATCCCCTAGCAACAAAGAAATCTTCATAATCTATGACTCTATCCTCACAACCCTCGTCAGAATAATAGTAACAAATCTTCCTCGGCACCTTCTTCTTCTTCTTCTTCTTCTTCTTCTTCTTCTTCTAACAAATCTTCCTCGGCACCTTCTTCTTGGCCTTCCTAACCCTCAGTGTATCTTTAACAATAATCTATCTAGATGGCTGGACACTACTACGGAAGACCCTTTTAACAATGGTTGGGAAAGATATATAATGACGCAGACACACGCGTTGTTATGTAGAGTGTTGATATATATGATACTTACAATGACGATCATGTGACCGTTGTACTAAATCGAAAGCGCACGCCATATAACAACGGTTAACAGTAATAACCGTTTGTGACATTGTGTATGAATAAAATACAAACGTATCATACCATGATCAACAATACACTATTTGTGAACCGATATCAAAACCATTAATTATGAAGGAATATCAAAGGATTAAAAATGAAATTTCAAAAGACAAAGAGATTTAATCATTAATTCAACAACTCGAGGTTGACAGAAACTTATCCAACTTCCAAGAGAAGATGAAGAATTAGAAGAAACAATATAAAAGAAAAAGAGCCAAAACATAAAAATAACTTAATCCGAAAGAATCAAAATGAGTTCTACTGCTCAAGCTACCAAAAATGTTGAGAATGAAGTTGTTGCTGTTGAAAGGGATGTAGTTCAAAACCTTCCTCAAAATTAACTAGTTGCTGCTGTAGATGGGGCTGTTGCAGAAAGAAGGAGAGCTCTGAGGGTGAGGAGAAGAAAGAGAAGAAGGAGAAGAATGTTGAGAAGGCAGATGATTGTTGTCGGTTCTGATGATGATAATGAGTCTGACTATGGTTGGTCAAACTTGCTCTCATCCAGAGCATTTAGATTTGATGAACAAGTTTATGTAATAAAACTTAATTAATCTAATGAAATTTTAATCTTTTTGCTTAAAAGTTTAAACTAGAACTACAATATCTATCAACTAATATACTAACAAACAGATAACTAATTGAAAATTAAACTTTTGCATTGAACTCTCTCGTAAGAAACCGTATTTTATTAGTTGCATTCTTGTCTTCATAATGTTCTTCAAAACTAAGTTCTCAGAAGCAGAGCGAACTCGTTCGCATCTGCCAATTGGTTTCTTCAATAGGTTGACTGAGTTGGAAGCAGATTCTTTGGAAGTTCCTTTCGGAGAACAGGAAATAAGACAGGCGGTGTAGAGTTGTGACAACACAAAAAGTCCGGGCCCGGACATTTTCAATTCCTTTTTCTTTAAAAAGTGTTGGGATTTCATGAAGAAGGAGATCATATTATTCCTGAATGATTTTCACAAGAGAGCCTTTCTGTCAAAAGCTATTTCCTCTGCTTTTATTACGTTCATCCCTAAGATGGAAATCCCCTTACATCTGGGAGAATACATGTCCATCTGTTTGGTTGGAGGTCTGTACAAGATCCTGGCGAAAGTTTTGGCGAATTGGTTGAAAAACGTCATTGGTAGATTGGTGGACCAAAGTCAATCCGCTTTTGTTCCAGGATGGCAGATGTTGGAAGGTGTGGTAATAGCAAATGAGATAATAGACTTGGCAACTAGAGAGGATAAGGATTGCTTACTCTTTAAGGTGGATTTCAAAAAGGCATACGATTGTGTGAATTGGAACTATCTGAGGCATTTATTCGGAGCTATGGGTTTTGGGAGTAAATGGAGACGTTGGATGAAAGCCTATTTATTCAACTATCATCTCTCAATCACGGTGAATGAAAGCCATACGAAGGATTTTTCCGTGGAACGGGGACTCTGCCAGGGAGATCCTCTATCTCCCTTCATCTTTGTTCTTGCTGCTGAAGGTTTAACCAAACTCTTGAAAAGAGCTTCTGCAAATGGCTCCTTCAAAGGTTTCAAGGTCTGTCCTAACCTCAGATTAAATATCATCCAATTTGCTGACGACACGCTGATTTTTGGTGAAGGAAGTTGGCTCAATCTTTGGAGTATTAAAATGGTTCTTCGAAGTTTTGAGCTTGTTTCGGGCTTGAAGGTTAATTTTAACAAGAGTAGTAATATGGGATTAATGTGAGCAACCATTTCCTTGAAGCTGCGTCGAGCTTCCTTGCTTGTAAAATTGATTCGACGTGTTTTCGCTTTCTGACCATTCCTTTAGGAATCAATCCTAGCAGAGCCACCTATTGAGATTTCCTGGTTAACATGTTTAAAAACAAGCTCTGTGCGTGGAAAGGAAAAGTTCTATCTATGGCTGGTAGGCTCTCTCTGTTAAACTCGACATTGACCAGTCTGCCAATCTTTTGGCGTTCGTTCTTCAGAATTCCTAAGTTGGTATTGAAGAAAATAGATTCTTTAAGGGGAAAATTTTTGTGGGGAGGTTTGGACTTAAAGTCTAAAATACACTGGGTTTCTTGGGATACAGTCTGTAGTCCGAAGGAAAAAGGTGGGTTGGGGATTATTGATTTAGAGACGCTCAACATAGCCCAATTAGTGAAATAGAAGTGGAAGTTTTCGGATAAAAGGCAAGCTCGGTGGAAGGAGGTCTTGAGAGGGAGATATGGCTTTGTCGAAGGCAAACTTTTGGCGAATTACCATGCTAACTCTAAGACAACTTCTTCATTTTGGTGGAAGGACCCGCTCAAACTGGGTGTTGTTTCTGCTAACTCTGATTTCTCTTTTGCAGGCTCTATCAAGTTCACTTTAGGAGACGGAAACCATATTCCGTTCTGGTTGGTAGATTGGTATGGTGAAGGTATCCTGGCTAACAAATATGAAGCTCTGTTCATTAGAAGTAAAGCAAAGGATGATCCGGTTTCCTCAATGGGAGATTTTGTCGATGGAAGATGGTCTTGGAATAATTTAGGAATCCTCTCCTTTATATCGCAGGAGGAAAACAACCTGCTGGATTCTTTGAAGCAGGAACTGCTTCTGCACTGTCCTTGCGAGGGAAATGAAGATTTAGCTGGTTGGAATTTGGGTGTTTCTAAAGAGTATAGAGTTAGAGAAGTCTACAAAGTTCTTAATTCTTGTGACAGGCTTCTGGAAACCCCTCCGGTCCAAAGACAACAGTTCTCTCAAGTTTGCAAACTCCACATCCCTCCCAAATTTAAGATTTTTGGCTGGAGGTTAATGTGGAACAGATTACCGACGAAGGATAATTTGCTCAAGAGAGGTCTGAATTTTTCTGATCTATTTTGCTGCTTCTGTAAGTCAAAGCCTGAGAGTGTAACCCATCTTCTCTTTTCCTGCTCTTTTGCGGTTAAGGTCTGGAAAAGTATTGGGGTTTGGTTAGGATGTGATATCCCCTTTGCTGGATGTTTTTGGTCTTTTTTCTCTTCTTGGTGCCGGTATGGTTGGAATTCCTCAATAGCAAATCGGTTAGGTAGCGGCTGGATTGCGACAAGTTGGTGCTTATGGAAGGTAAGAAACTCCTTTATTTTTAGCAATTCTCTTATTAACTTTAACAATATTTGTTGGGATATAAAGTTCTTGGTTTGGAAGTGGGCCTCTTTGAGGGATATTTCCTCTCCTTACTCTAATTTCTTTGCATTTCATTTGTTTCCTTTAGGGGCTTAGTGCTTAGGCTGGAGTTTTGGTTGGAAATCTCCTGTACTTTTGTTGGCTCTGTTGTAATGGGGAATACCTCTGGTATTCTTTTTCTATGAAATCTCAATTGCTTTTAAAAAAAATATTTAATACTCATTAAAAAAACATTTTTGAAACTGATTTGATTCAATTCAAGAAAAAACCATATTTTAAAACTAATCTAATTTGAAACTCGTTTGGAACTGAATTGAAACCATTTTTTTTTTTAAAACTAGTTTGGTTTTTAAGCTATAACCAATAAAATGGGTTTATACTTTAATTTGGTTACCATGTACACCCCTAGCTTAGTATATGGAGTAGGGATGGAAAATGCTATCCATCAACAAAAAAACTTAATCACCTATCTATTAAAAAATTTAACTAATTCATCAATTATACAAAATTTTAGTTAATAAATTGGTTGTAATTCATCCATTTAGAATTGGTTTCAATCCCTCCATCATGCGCGTCTAACTGTTGAGCTTGGATTGCCGCCATCCTGGTCCTCTTTAGCCTTAAGATATCTAGGTAACACCTTCGGGCAGTTGCTTAGTCACCTAGCACGACACCCATGCGTCCATTAGGCAACAAGTATTTCATAGAAAGATACAATGTGGATAGGGTGGTTTCCAACACAATGAATGCAAGATGCCCTATAATGATATCTTAAGAAGTTGGAGCATCCACGATATGTTATAATATATTCATCCAAGTCTCATATTGTGTAGTAGGACAAAAATAAAATTTGAGTATTAAGATAAATAGAGATAGTTAGTTTTAGTTTTCAACATAACAATAAAAATGTAGTCTTTTGGTTGTATTGGGGATTTTGGTAGTTGTGTGTTTAGAGAAGATTTTCTATTTTTCCATTCAAAAATAGTTTGTTGAGAGGGTTTGCAATTTTTCCGTTCAAAAATTGCTATTGAAAGAGGGTTTGCAATTTTTCCGTTCAAAAATTTCTATTGAGAGAGGGTTTGCAATTTTTTCGTTCAAAAATTGCTATTTAAGAGAGGGTTTGCAATTTTTCCGTCCAAAAATTGCAATTGAGCGAGGGTTTACAATTTTTCCGTCCAAAAATTGCAATTGAGCGAGGGTTTACAATTTTTCCGTTCAAAAATTATAATTGGTAGGGTTTGCAATTTTCTCCTTAAAAATTGCAATTGTATGAGAGAGTTTGTAATTTTGTTATTATAAAATTACAAGTTGAATTATGATTTTATGATTTTTTGTTGGAATTTTTACTTCTTTTTCTTTTTGTGGGTATGCTTTCGCGTGCGTAGAAATTTATTTTTTGTTATTTTCCCAACACGATAAGATACTTGATCATCTTATTGTTCTCCTCCAATCCAAAATCCATTTTGAGGGTGATATATCTCTTAACATGCACATGTTCGCTTGAAAGTCCAACCAAGTATCTTTGGAGTGTTCTAAGATCATTCAGGTCCAACTACTGTTGGGTTTGGACTCCCTTCCTATGTGGAGAAAGGCCTAAATATGAATAACTCATTCGTCTCACTTATTTAAGTGGAGAGGATCAATTTAGGATTGAGAGAGATAGAGAAAAATAATGATTCAAAAAGAGAGAAAATAGGAGAGAAACTCATTCTCGTTTTTCTGCAACCAGCCTCACTAAATCAACGATCCTCGATTCGTTAACCGTTGGATCGAGCTCAAATTTGGTGGGCAGGTTCATAACACATATATCTAACTTTTAACCGTTCATATTTTCAAAACAACGTCTGAGGTGAAAGTTATTTGCTTCGCATTAAAGCTGCAAATTTGAGAAAAAAATTTCAGCTTTTTATTCTTATTTGTAAGGTAGTTTGCTTTATGATTTGCGGTTGTTAGCACTAGTTTGTGAATCACTTTAAGACTCTCTTGTACCGTTGATTGATTATAGTGGAGTTATTTTTTTGGTCTGGACGACTCGTGATTTTTACTCTCATATTGAGGGGTTTTCCACGTTAAAAATATCAGTGTCTTTTGTGCCTTTATTTTGTTCGATTTGCCGTGTTATATTTGTTTTTGATCATCAAGATTCCTACAAGTCTGGGGGAGTTTTATATCAGCTGCGTATTGGTCTATTATTGTGTCTTAATTTCACAACAGAGTGGCATCAGAGCTCTTGGTTAAAGGCTATTTTATTTGTTTGAATGATGCAGTCAAATACAAAGATGAAGATGGTATTGTGTCTAATGAAGAATGAGAGTTTGAACATCAACAAGTATGTGGTTTTATTCGACAATATGTAGAAGATAATGTTTATAATCATATTGCTAATGAGACACATGCAAAAACTTTGTGGGAGAAGATAGAGTCCTTGTATGCATCTAAATCAGGGAATAATAAATTGTTCTAATTGAATAGCTTCATAAGTTTGAAGTATAAAGAGGGGACTTCTATTTCAGATCACTTGAGTGAATTTTAAGGCCTCCTTGATCAGATGTTAGGAATGAGTATCAAATTTGATGATGAACTTTTGGGACTATTTCTATTACTATCTTTACCAGAGTCTTGGGAGACATTTCGGGTTTCTATCACAAATTCTGCTCCTAGAGGTGTTGTTTCTTTGGAAACGGCTAAGGGTGGTATTCTTAATGAGGAGATGAGAAAGAAGGCACTGGGTTCTTCATCTCAACCCGAGGTATTTGTCACTGAAAATAGGGGGAGAAGTCATAAAAAGGAACCGAAATGTGGTAGAGAGAATAGCAGAAGAAAGTCCAAGCCACGATACAAGAATCTGGAGTGTCATTATTATCACAAAACAGGACATGTACAGAAGTATTGCTATCAGTGGAAAAGAGTTAACAAAGGCAAGAAGGGCAAGTCTAAACAAAGAGACCATGAAGATCATGATGATGACCGTGTTACTACTGCTACTAGTGATGATCTTGTTATTCTTCGTGATCATGAGTCTGTTAATCTTGTATCAGACGAGAGCATGCAGATAGTTAACAGTGGTGCTACATTGCATGTTACACCAAGGAAGGATTTCTTCACATCTTATACTTCTGGTGATTTTGGAGTATTGAAGATGGGTAATGATGGTCTATCTAAGGTAATTGGTGTTGGTGATGTTTGCTTGAGAACCAACATGGGAATGCAATTGTTGCTTAGAGGTGTCAAACATGCTTCAGATGTCCGCTTTAATTTGATATATGTGCATATGCTAGATGATTATGGTTATGATAATCACTTTTGTTCTGGAAAGTGGAAACTCAAAAAAGGTAACTTGGTTGTGGCTAAAGGGGAAAAGCTTTCTAAATTGTATTGGACAAAAGCTTTGGTTGCTAGGGACAGTGTGAATGCTATCGACATGGAAGCATCTTTGTGGCACCGAAGACTTAGTCATATTAGTGAAAAGGGGTTGAATGTTTTGGCCAAAAAGGATGTTCTTCCTGGATTAAAGAATGTAGATTTGGAGAATTTTTCTCATTGCATGGCTGGTAAATAGACTAGAGTATATTTCAAGAGACATCCTCCTTCAAGAAAGTCAAAGTTACTTCAATTGATACATTCTGATGTTTGTGGTCTATTGAAGGTAAAATCCTTTAGTGGTGCACTTTATTTTGTTACCTTTATTGATGATTGCTCCAGGAAACTATGGGTTTATGCCTTGAAGACAAAAGACCAAGTTTTGGAAAAGTTCAAAGAATTCCATGCTTTGGTTGAGAGGCAGATAAGCAAGAAGCTGAAATATGTTCGTTCAAACAATGGTGGAGAGTATTGTGGACCATTTGATTCCTATTGAAAGCAGCATGGTATTGCACATGAAAGACTCCTCCTAAATCTCCTCAATTGAATGGTTTAGCAGAGAAGATGAATCGAACATAAATTGAGAGAGTAAGGTGTATTCTCTCTGAAGCTAAGTTGCCTAAGCATTATTGGGGCGAGGCACTATACACGGCAGTGCATGTTCTTAATCTCACTCCTACTGTTGCTTTGAACAGTGAAGTTCCAGAAAAAATTTGGTTTGGAAAGAATGTCAAGTATGATCATTTGAAGATATTGATAAGGTAGAGAAGACTACACCCAAGAAATATATTAGCTTTTCTAATGTTGATCCAGTTCGATTACCTAGCCATAATCTGGATGCTATAGGTGGTGATGATCACAATGGTGAGCCATATGATTATGTTAATGATCAACACCTTGGAGATGAGGTAAATATTCCAGCTAATGATGGTGAAGGGGAGAGCGATTTGTCACAAGATGAAAATCTTGATGAAACTCCAGAATCATCTCAAGTTCAACCTAGGAGGTCTAACAACCTTCTACAAGGTATAATTCTGATGAGTTTGTGACCTTGACTGATGAGGGAAAGCCCGAGTGTTTTCCAAGAGGCCATGAAAAGTGATGAAAATCAAAAGTGGATGGATGCAATGCATGATGAGATGAAATCATTGCACGATAATCACACTTATGATTTAGTGAAGCTGCCTAGAGGTAAAAGGGCTTTGGAAAACAAATGGATTTATAGAGTTAAACATGAGAGCAACTCTAAGTCTCCAAGATATAAAGCCAGATTAGTGGTGAAAGGTTTCCGTCAAAGAAAGGGTGTTGATTTTAATGATATTTTCTCACATGTTGAAAAGGTGTCATCTACTAGAACCGTGTTGAGTTTGGCAGCTACTCTTGATTTAGAGGTTGAGCAAATGGATGTGAAAACGACTTTCCTTCATGGTGATTTGGAGGAAGAGATCTACTTGAAATAACCCGATGGTTTTCAAGTTAAAGGTAAATAAGATTATATGTGTAGATTAAGAAAGAGTTTATATGGGTTGAAGGAAGCTCCAAGGAAGTGGTACAAGAAGTTTGAGTCTATTATGTTTGATTAAGGATACCAGAAGACTATTTCAGATCATTGTGTCTTTGTTAGAAAATTTTCTATCAATGACTTCATAATCCTGTTGTTATATGTTGATGGTATGCTTATTGTAGGGAAAAGTATTTCTAACATTAACATGTTAAAGAAGCAATTGGGAGAGTCATTTGCCATGAAAGACATGGGAGTAGCTAAGCAGATTCTTGGAATTAGAATCATGCGTGACAGAAAAGAGAAGAAACTTTGGATGTCACAAGAAAATTATATCGAAAGAGTGCTGCAAAGGTTCAATATGGAAAGTTCTAAGGTGGTAAGCACTCCTCTTGCTACTTATTTCAAGTTGAGTTCTATTCAAAGTCCTTCAAGTGAAGATGAAGCGTTTGATATGAAACGTGTTCCTTATGCATATGTTGTGGGTAGTTTGATGTATGCAATGGTGTGTACAAGACCAGATGTAGCACATGTTGTTGGTACAGTCAGTAGATTTTTGTCAAATCCAGGTAGAGAGCATTGGAATGCTGTAAAATGGATTTTAAGATATCTTCGCGGTATTACTTCTATGAGGCTTTGTTTTGGAGGAGATAAGCCGACTCTAGTGGGGTACACTGACTATGATATGGCTGGAGACATTGATTCCTGAAAGTCCACTTCGGGCTACATGATTAAATTTGCAGGGGGAGTTGTTGCTTGGCAGTCCAGATTGCAAAAGTGTGTAGCACTATCTACTACAGAGGCTGAGTTCATTGCAATTACCGAAGCATGCAAAGAGTTACTATGGTTGAAGAAATTTTTGCAGGAGCTTGGTTTTGTTCAAGACAAATATATGTTATTTGTTGATATTCAAAGCGCTATTCATCTTGGTAAGAATCCGACTTTTCATAATAGGTCCAAACACATTGACGTGAGATATCATTGGATTTATGATGTTTTGGATGCTAAGGTGTTGGAGTTGGCTAAAGTTCATACATATGATAATGGTTATGATATGATGCCTAAAGCATTACCAAGAGGGAAATTTGAAGCTTGTTGTGATATCGCCGGTTTGGCGATTTCCTCCACACAGTTGTGAGGGGGAGATTTGTTAGGTTTGGGCTCCCTTCCTATGTGGAGAAAGACCCAAATATGAATAGCTCATTTGTCTCACTTATTTAAGTGGAGAAGATCAATTTAGGGTTGAGAGAGATATACAAAAATAAGGATTCAAAAAGAAAGAAAAGAGGAGAGAAACTCATTCTCGTTTTTCTGCAACCAGTCTCACTAAATCGACGGTCCTCGATTCGTTAACCGTTGGATCGAGCTCAAATTTGGTGGGCAGGTTTGTAACACATATATCTAACTTTTGACCGTTCAGATTTTCAAAACAACTTCTGAGGTGAAAGTTATTTGTTTCACACTGAAGCTGCAAATTTGGGAAAAAAATTTCAGCTTTTTGATTCTAATTTGTAAGGCAGTTTGCTTTGTGATTTGCGGTTGTTAGCATTAGTTTGTGAATCACTTTAAGACTCTCTTGTACCGTTAATTGATTATAGTGGAGTTATTTCTTTGGTCTGGATGACTCGTGATTTTTACTCTCATATTGAGGGGTTTTCCACGTTAAAAATATCGGTGTCTTTTGTGCCTTTATTTTGTTCGATTTGTCGTCTTATATTTGTTTTTTATCCTCAAGATTCCTACAAGGTGGGGGAGTTTTATATCCTTTGCGTATTGGTCTATTATTGTGTTTTAATTTCACATCCACTACAACCTCTCAAAAGTGTCCTAATAAAGGATGTCAGTTGAAGAACTCCCTTGGTCGATCAACACGTGTTTGATCTTCCAATCATCATAACAAACGGTAATCACCATTGGATTGCTGTCATGAGGATGGATATGTGTAACATATTTCTTAGAGAACATAATTTCATAATTTCACCTAGATTGGGATATTCTTCTACCGTCATGACCTGGTGGGCACACCTTCTTCAGTATGAGCTGGTTTCTTTGCCGCTAGCAAACACATCCTATTTCAGGTGGATCACCTAAATGGACGTCTCATTGAAGCGAGTGAGATATTATCTTAAGAACTCTGGAGACTGTTGGCGCTCGTTAAACAAGCTCATGATGGACAGCTGCCTATGCTTGCTTGTCGATAATTGATGTACCAACTTCTTTACCAAGTCTCGGTAACTGATGAAAAAGAGACGCGACAGGTCCATATACCACCTTAGGGGGGGCGTATCTGATAGTGCTAGAAAAAAGCTTAAAATTTAGCAAGTCTGTGACTCCAATAATCGCCATCTGCGTGTTGATGGAAGTGATTTGTTCTTGCGGATCACTTCTCTAATCAAACTTACCTAGTGAAAGTTGTTTAAAGTTTTCTAGTACAACGGGCTTCCCAAAACTCGTCAGAGTGAGGTTGGGGGTCCAAAATTTCTCGGTCCTCCAGAATTTCAACTTCATACTAGTGTTGTTGAAGGTTGTTGACGTTGTCTTAAAAAAAATTGGTTATGACAATATAGGTTGTTAATAGCGACACACATTTCTACAAAGACATCTCTGTCGCCCCAGGATTGCTTTCGGCAGAAGTAGTTGTCCTCCTAGTCATCGTGATGGATGATGATGGTGGGCTTGGATATCTTTGTATGGGTCCAATAAATTTATACTTGTACAATTTATGTAATTTTCTTTTATTAATTTTAAAATTTGTAGATTTATTCGATAAAATAAATTTTAAAACTAAAATATTATGTTTATTAATGATGATTCACAATGAATTTTTATTTTACAATTATATGTATTATCAAGAAAAACATTTAAAATAATTGATCGTTATTAGCTATATTAGTAAAAAAAAGTATTATAAAAATTATAATCTGTTCTGTGTCTGCAATACTACTATAATATAAATCGAGATTTTGATGCTGAGGGATTAACGTGTTTGACTAGGTCTGCTTCGGCCAGCAATCTGTTGTCAGCTTTCAAAATTCAAAACTGCCCTTCTCCTTCCATGCTTCAGTTTGCAGATGACACTCTGCTTATCGAGGACGGCTCAGTGTTAAATATTTTGGCCTTTAAGGCGATCCTTCGGGCTTTCGAAGTTGTTTCAGGTCTTAAAATTAATTTTTCTAAGAGCTGCATATTTGGGATTGGTGTAGCTCCTGAACTTCTTATCACTACAGAGCCGTTTTTACACTGTAAATCTGGGAGCTTGCCTTTTAAATTTCTGGGATTGTCTTTAGGAGGAAATCATCGCCGCTGTTCGTTTTGGAACCCTGTTATTTCTTGCTTGAAGAGACGATTATCAAGATGGAATGGTCGGAATTTATCGATAGGGGGAAGAGTCTCTTTAATAAATACAGTTCTTGTTAACCTCCCCATTCATCACTTGGCGTTTTTCAAGGCCCCTTCGAAAGTAGTGCAGGAAATAATGGCTATCCAACGACGTTTCCTTTGGGTTGGTGCATCCGAGAAAAGATTCGTGTCTTGGATCTCTTGGAACTCCGTTTGCAAACCGAAGGAACTAAGAGGCCTTGGTATTAATCATGTTGGTCGCTTTAATCACGCTTTGCTTGCAAAATGGTTATGGAAATTTTACCGTGGTGGTAATGAAATTTGGAGGCAGACGATGGTGAACAGATATGGCAATTTGAGTGTCAACTTGCAATCTGGTTTAGACGGAGGGAGTTCGAAGAAAGAGTCACTCTGGATGAAGGACCTGCGGTCGATAGCAATGAATGAGTCTTACAACTTCTGCAACTTACTGAACTGTAAGATTGGTGACGGCATAAGCATATCTTTCTGGAAGACGGTTTGGACCGGTGACATGGCGTTGGAAAACAGGTTCCCTGTGCTGTTCCAGAATTGCAAGTTTCAGACCATTTCAGTTAGAGACATGGGAGATTGGGAGGGAAATCAATGGCGCTGGAGGGTGCACGATTCCTTCGATTGCGCTGGTATCTTTCCTGAACCTGAGTGGACGGATCTTTGCAGGTTGTTACATCAGACCACTGTATTGAAGGACGTGGATGACGATTGGACAGGCCTTTTGACGATTCTTCGAAATTTACGGTTAACTCTTTTTATTCGTGCATGAATGCTTCCTGTTACGTTAACGAGATTGAGATAGACATTGCTGAGTTGCTGAAGCTTCTGTGGAAGACGGTCATTCCGGAGAAAGTCATTATTTTCGGTTGGAGGATGGTTCTCGATAGGCTACCCACGAGATCAAATTTGCTTGCAAGACATCTTATTGATAATGAGCACGACGAGGTGTGTATGTTCTGTTTTCACCATATTGAGGATTCTTATCACATATTCATTTTCCGCAATAAAACTTCAATGGTTTGGAATAAAATTTGTGAGTGGGTGGACATCGGAAGAATATCGGAAGCTAGTTGTTCTCGCCACGCGAAGACTTGGAATTCGAGACTTAAAGGTAGATGCAAAGCGGGAAAGGTAAACTCTATTTGGTTCATAACTTGCTAGAATATTTGGAGATTTAGGAATAATATTCTGTACAACGACGCGGTTTTTAACGTTAACGACATTGTCAATGACATTAAAATCACGTCGTGGAATTGGTTGGTCTTAGGTAGCCATGGAAGTAAGTATTGTAGATTGTACGAATGGTTTAAAAATCCGTTCGATTTTTTGTAATTGTTTTATATATTTGCCGGTTGTAGTTCTATGGTTCGAGATTTCCTTAATCTCCTATTATTGAATTTGCTTATAAAAAAAATCGAGATTTTGATCCCAAAACCCAATTCTCTTTCTGCCGAGAAAAAAACCAAAACAACCAAATTCATGGGACTTCTTCTCTAGTTAGGTCTGCCTCTAAAATGTAAGGCTAGATTTTATTAACGATTATCTTCTTCTTTCCTTACCAACGGATCTTTTCTACAGCCGATTTTCATGACTCGTTCTGAAACCAAGCTACTGCTGCACCTATTCAATTATGCAAATCAGACTTCAAAGTCAATGGTACGTATGTGCTGAATCATTTATATCTTTTAGTTTTGTTTCAAAATGGAATGAATTAAACTGAATACAATAATTTTTTGATTGAAGAACTCAGGTGTTACCGATACCGAGGATGCCTTAGGGTTTCTTAATGCAGTAAAACTTGCATTTCAAAATAACATGGAAAAGTATCATCAATTTTTAAAAGTCCTAACAAATTTCAGAGCTAAAAGAATTTATATAAGTGGTGTCAAGGCAAAATTGAAGACCATGTTTAAAGGGCATAAATATTTAATTTTGGAATTAAACTCATTCATGCCGAAGAAACATCAAATCAAAGCTTCATTAGATTTTTTTTTGATAAGCAAACTTCAATAAAAATGAGAGATTAAGAGGGTCTCTCACCCAAAAGATTACAAATAACAAAAGCTTTCAAAAGCTTATACCAAACTAATACAGAACAAAAATGAAGCTGAGAAAAAAGACACAAAACAGAAACTAACCCCTCTCAGCATAACAGCAGTAATAAAGCTTCATTAGATAATGGTAAACTTGGTGAACTTCCTCGGGATGTGCTAGATGTCATATGCAAAACCCTAGATTTTGACGACCTCTTTTCATTTTCTGGTGTTTGCAAGAATTGGAGGATTTTTCATAAATCAAATTTTCTGTCATCCCAATAACCGTTGCTTGTTCGTATGACTGGTACCTACTCGTATTCCTTTATTAGCATACCTAATCAAAAAGTTTATGATTTGAAGATGATGAAATACTTCCAGCCTCCTAACTGTCTCTATGTTAGAGTTTCCAACGGATATTTCATCTTTGCCTATAAAAATAATTCATTTGTGCTAGTCAATCCCTTTACAAGAAAACAATGGTAATCAATGCCACATTTACAGTTTCTCATAGGATATTTTATCAGTACGAAGCCTTGCTTGCTTTTGAGAAATGCTCTGAGGAATTTGTCTTGATGGTTTTATGCAAAGAGTCTAGCCGTTTGTATGTCTATCAATCTCGATCTATGAAGCATGGGTACTTCTAAAATGGTTAAGTACCGGTACCGGGTACTCGTACCGTACTCGTGGTACTTCATTTTTTCTCATTATTTGATTTTGAATGAAATTTGTAGCTTTCTCAAATATCAATATAGTCTATTTATGTATTTTAATTTTTTTAGTACTGTGTCTTATTATTATTTTTGGTTTTTTCAATTTTTTGGAGTTGTGAAATTCTGGTATCAGACGTGTGATGTTAAGGTGTGATGTCACAACAACACACTCTGCACAATGGACAGCAATATCAGTAAAATAACACCAAGAATTGTTGACCCAGTTCGGTTACAACCAACCTACTCTGGGGGCTACCAAGCCAGGGATGGAATTCACTACTTGTAGATATAATTTACAAACTCAACAACCCGTTGACAATCTCCTAAACTTATACTCTGCTAATGACTTCCTACCTAAGAAACCACTTAGGTATGAGAACACTACTCAATCCCTTACAAACACTCAAAGAAACTACTTTGAGTACCCTTGATCTTACTTCACAGCTTCGATCAATCAACCACTCTCTATTGCTTCACAGCTTCTAGAGAGGACAGAAACTCAACACCTATTCAAGCCCTAGAATAGTGTAAATACAAGCACTCTAAACAAACTCTAGACACTAAGCCTCCAGCTCCTGATCTTCTGAATGTTTTCTGTACCTTTTCCTTTGGTCTTGTGCGCTTTATATAGCTCCTGAATTGGGCTTGGACTTGTCACAATATTTGATCAGATTTGTTAATTAAAACTGAATCTTCAAAACAGATTTTATCCCCAAAATATTTTTAAATCTTCAACCTTTTAATTCTCCAACAGACCTGCAATCAAATCTCCCATGTAACAGAAAATATCTATCCCAAGATATTCTCATCCAATGAGTCAACCACTCTCCACAATTCCAGCTAATACGCGTACCCTAATAACCTGCTGTTGTTATTAATTCTGCAGGTCTGATGTTACAACATCACCTGTGTGACATCAGACATCCAACTTCAGCAATTACTAACTTAACACAGCCCAGTGTTAAGACTTCAATGTTGCAACATCAGCACCTTGACATCAACATTGAACATTCTTTGTTTTACCAAAATTCCAGCCAATCCAGGAACTATCAATCTCCCCCTTTGGCTAATTTTGGCTAAAACAATCTCTGCACTCTGCAATCAACTTCTGCACTCTGCACCTTCAGAGATTTCAGCAGCGGAATAATCTTCAGAAATTTGAAACTTTACAATCAGCAGCAGTTTGACAATCTTCATAGTCTTCATTACTTGATCTGCTGCAGCACCATCTTCATTATTGACAACAGCCAATTGGTGCTCCCCCTCAAAAACATGAACCAGCATCACAGCTGTTCAGTAGCTCACAATGTACAACAATTTACTCCCCCTAGATGTCTGCTTGCCTGCACTCTTCACATGTCATGATATCTTCTCTAGCTCAGTCAAAACTCCCCCTTATAGCAACTATCAATAACTCCTACTCAATAACTGCATTACACCTTTTAGCAGCATATGGCAATAATTCTCTTGACTATCTTGGCTATTTTCTCCCCCTTTTTAGCCACAATTAGGCAACTTCACTTGGCTTGGCAGTTGACTACACATCTTTAGAAAAACCCCAACTGCCCACAACACCTTTCTAGCAGATTTAGTCTTCATGAATGCAGATTCCCAATTTGCTTCTTAACCTTTCAAATTGGTTTGCATCTAGGGCTTTAGTGAATATGTCAGCCAGCTGGTTATCTGTGGCTACATGCTCCAAGGTGACAATTTTGTCTTCAACCAGATCCCTTATGAAGTGATGCTTTATGTCTATGTGCTTTGTCCTACTATGCTGTATAGGATTTTTAGATATATTAATTGCACTCAGATTATCGCAGTATAATGTCATAACATCTTGTCTAACATTGTATTCACTCAACATCTGCTTCATCCAAACCAGCTGAGAATAACTACTTACTGCTGCTATATACTCCGCTTCAGCAGTTGAGAAAGATACACAATTCTGCTTCTTGCTGAACCAGGAAATCAGATTGTTCCCTAGAAAGAAACAGCCTCCTGAAGTGCTTTTTCTATCATCTGCACTTCCAGCCCAATCAGCATCACAGTATCCTTTTAAATCAGTCCCAGAGTCATGGCTATATAGCATCCCATAGTCACTTGTGCCATTCACATATTTCAGAATCCTCTTTACTTGATTCAAGTGACTCATCTTAGGATCAGATTGATATCTCGTACACACTCCAACAGCAAAGGAAATATCAGGTCTGCTTGCTGTGAGATACAGTAAACTCCCAATCATACTTCTGTACAAGCTGTGGTCCACACTCACTCCATTCTCATCCTTGGATAGCTTCAAATGTGTGGGAGCAGGAGTCCTTTTGTGATTGGCATTATCCAGACCAAATTTCTTTACTATGCCCTTAGCATATTTGCTTTGAGAAATAAAGATAGAATCCTCCATTTGTCTGACTTGTAATCCAAGGAAGTAGCTAAGTTCTCCAACCAAACTCATTTCAAATTCTGATTGCATTTGTTGAACAAACTGTTTTACCATATCATCTGACATTCCCCCAAATACAATATCATCCACATAAATTTAGGCAACCATCAATTTTCCGCCTTCTTCCTTGACAAACAAAGTTTTGTCAATACCTCCTTTTCTATAGCCATTTGCTACTAAGAATTCTGTCAACCTCTCATACCAGGCCCTTGGAGCTTGTTTTAAGCCATACAGTGCTTTCCTCAGTTTGAACACATGATTGGGGAAGTTTGGATCAGTGAAACCTTTAGGTTGATCTACATAGACTTCTTCATTCAGATAGCCATTTAGAAAAGCACTCTTCACATCCATTTGGAACAGCTTGAATCTTAGGTTACAAGCCATACCCAAGAGTAGTCTAATGGATTCTAACCTGGCCACTGGAGCAAACGTCTCATCAAAGTCAACTCCCTCAACTTGAGTATAACCTTGTGCAACAAGTCTCGCTTTGTTTCTTGTAACCACTCCCAGCTCATCTGACTTGTTTTTGTAGATCCACTTTGTTCCAATAACATTCACCCCTTCTGGTCTTGGCACAAGATCCCAGACTTCATTTCTTCTGAACTGCTCCAGTTCTTCTTGCATAGCATTTATCCAAAACTCATCTGTCAGAGCTTCCTTGACATTTTTAGGCTCAATTTTGGATACGAAGCACGAGCTAGCTATGATTTCTCTGGACCTAGTCCTTACTCCAGAATTTGGATCACCTATAATTAGCTCCTTAGGATGATCCTTCTGAATTCTGATAGAAGGATCCTTCTGAGGTTGCTCAGGCTCAGTATTAGCAGTACTAGGAGATGGATTTCTTTCTTCAACTTCTACAGAAACTTCATCAGCTGTTGTTCCAACATCTTCTGTGACATCCTCAACTTCAAGCTTATCTTCATCATCAATCATAACATTGATTGACTCCATCATTACTTTGGTCCTGGAGTTGAAGACTCGATATGCTCTGCTATTGATGGAGTACCCCAAAAATATCCCTTCATTACTTTTGGAATCCAATTTCCTTCTCTGCTCTCTATCTGCCAGGATGTAACATCTACTACCAAACACATGAAAGTACTTAACATTAGGTTTTCTTCCCTTCCAGAGTTCATATAGAGTGGACGAAGTGCCTCTTCTTAGGGTAACTCTGTTATGAATGTAGCAGGCAGTGTTCATGGCTTCAGCCCAGAAGTGATACGGAAGTTTCTTGGCATGAATCATTGCTCTAGCCGACTCTTGTATAGTTCTGTTCTTCCTCTCAACTACTCCATTTTGCTGAGGCGTGATAGGCGACGAAAACTCATGACTTATACCTTCAGCTGAGCAAAATTCTTCAAACTTGCTGTTCTCAAATTCTCTTCCATGATCACTTCTTATTCTGATGACCTTACTCTCCTTTTCTCTTTGCAGTCTCTGGCAGAGCTCTTTGAAGACATCAAACACCTCAGATTTGTCTTTGATGAAATTCACCCAGGTGTATCTTGAATAGTCATCCACAACAACATAAGCATATTTCTTTCCTCCCAGACTTTCCACCTGCATAGGTCCCATCAAATCCATATGAAGGAGTTCCAATACCTTGGAGGTGGTGTCATGTTGAAGCTTCAGATGAGACATCTTAGTCTGCTTTCCTTTTTGACAGTCTCCACACACCTTTCCTTCCTCAATACTAAGTTTGGGAATCCCTCTGACTGCCTCGGAGGAGATAATTCTCTTCATTCCCTTGAGGTGAAGATGTCCCAACTTTTGATGCCAGATTTTGACATCATCTTCTTTAGCAAGCACACATGTGGAGGCATCTGAGTTTTGCGGCACCCATAGATAACAATTGTCCTTCGACCTGGCTCCCTTCATGATTACTTCTCCTTTGTCATCTTTGACCATACATTCGGACTTAGTGAAGTCTACTTTGAATCCTTGATCACAAAGTTGACTAATACTAATCAAATTTGCTGCTAGTCCTTTAACAAGAAGCACATTCTCCAGTATGGGAGCACTAACACAGTTTAGTTTACCAATCCCTTTTATCTCCCCTTTGATTCCATCACCGAATGTAACGTAGCCAGAAGTTTGAGGTTTCACATCAACAAGCAGATTTTTTACTCCAGTCATGTGTCTTGAACACCCACTGTCAAAATACCAGTAATCTTTGGTAGAGACCCTCAAGGAAGTGTGGGCTATCAAGCTGGTAACTTTAGGTATCCACTGCTTCACCACTTTAGGCCTTATCTCTTTCTGTTTGGGTTGAGGAGCAGCATTAGGATACCCGTGAAGCTTGAAACACGAGGACTGCATATGTCCAATCTTGCCACAATAGAAGCATCAGACTCTGTCGTTTTGAAAGTGGTTAACTCTTCTTCCACTTTGATAATGCTGTGGCTGCCACCCATAATGTTGTCTCTTCATTCTATAGTTGAATTGTCTTCTCCTGTACTGATGATGTTGTCTCTTAGGTTGTCTTCTATGGTGATGAGGCTTCCTTCTTCCATAGTAATAAGGCACATCATTCCAGTTACCCTGATGATGAACACTGTTCTGATTTGCCTTCAACCTTTTGTGATATTGGGGAGGCTTATGCTGACTAACTCCGTGAGGCTGCATCTTCCTCTGTTGGGGACCATCCTTATTCTCAACATTCTGGGGCTGAATAACCTTCTTTGGGGTAGGACCCTGTCTCTTAGGGTGATGTTGAGACAAAGGTTGAGACATCTCTCTCTTTGTTCCTGAAGTGCTGGCCATATATCCTATGCTTGATTTATCTCCAGCAACTTTCTCTGACTGAAGAATCTTATCAAGGTCAGCAGTACCACTGTTCATCATCCTAACGAATTTTGTCATCTGATCCAGTTGAGACTTAACTAGAACAACTTCATTTTCCCGATCAGCTTTTTCACTTTCAAGCTGAGCAATTTGAAGTTTGTGACACTTGTTTTCTAGACAAATCTCAGCACTTTTCAAACATAACTCTCGATAAGTAGAGGCTAGCTCATCATAAGTTATTTCTTCATCACTATCATCCTCAGACACAACAGTTCCTGTTAAGGCTCTAGCATGCCTTGCTGTCTCACTTTCACTTTCACTATCGGATTCAGACCAGGAAACTGACATGCCCTTCTTCTGCTTCTTCAGGAATGTGGGACATTCTTTCTTGACATGTCCGTACCCTTCACATTCAAAGCACTGAACACCTCGATCCTGGGCAGTCTTCTCTTCATCTTTTGGCCTACTGATGTCAGAAGAACTGTTCTTGACATCAGGCTTGTAGTTATTGTTCCACCTTTTTAGTACTTTGTTGAACTGCCTTCCCAACATTGCAATGGCTTGAGACAAATCTTCCTGAGAATCTAGGACTTCCTGATTTTCTGCAGGAGTGGAAACCAAAGCAATATCCTTGGGCTTCTTTTCTGGTTCTTCTTCATTCAGACTAAGCTCAAAAGTTTGAAGAGATCCAATTAGCTCATCTACTCTCATCTTGCTGATGTCTTGAGCTTCTTCTATAGCAGTCACCTTCATCTTGTACCTCTTAGGAAGGGATCTAAGAATCTTCCTTACAAGCTTTTCTTCAGACATTTTTTCTCCAAGCGCACTAGAAGCATTGGCCAGCTCAAGAACACTCATGTGGAAGTCATGAATAGTCTCATCTTCCTTCATCTTCAGGCTTTCAAATTTTGATGTTAAAATCTGAAGTCGTGACATCTTGACTCTAGATGTTCCTTCATGAGTAGCCTGCAAGATATCCCAAGCTTCTTTAGCTACTTCACAGGTATTGATTAACCTGAAGATATTCTTATCCACTCCATTGAAGATGGCATTTAGAGCTTTGGAATTTCCAAGAGCGAGCTCATCTTCCTCCTTGGTCCATTCTTCTTTAGGGTTTAGCTTGGAGGTGCCTTCTTTATCTTTGCCATCATCATCTTTCTCACACATGACAGGAGCTTTCCATTCTTTAATAACAGCCTTCCAAGCCCTGCTGTCCAAGGATTTTAAAAAGGTGGTCATCCTTGGGTTCCAATAATCATAATTTGATCCATCCAAAATAGGGGGTCTGTTGACGAATCCTCCAACTTCTTTGTCCATCTTTTTACCAGAAAGTAACTTCCCTAGATCTCACCCAGAGACAGACAGGATGCCTGCTTTGATACCAATTGAAATTCTGGTATCAGACGTGTGATGTTAAGGTGTGATGTCACAACAACACACTCTGCACAATGGACAATAATATCAGTAAAATAACACCAAGAATTATTGACCCAGTTCGGTTACAACCAACCTACTCTGGGGGCTACCAAGTCAGGGATAGAATTCACTACTTGTAGATTTAATTTACAGACTCAACAACCCGTTGACAATCTCCTAAACTTATAATCTACTAATGACTTCCTACCTAAGAAACCACTTAGGTATGAGAACACTACTCAATCCCTTACAAACACTCAAAGAAACCACTTTGAGTACCCTTGATCTTACTTCACAGCTTCGATCAATCAACCACTCTCTATTGCTTCACAGCTTCTAGAGAGGACAGAAACTCAACACCTATTCAAGCCCTAGAATAGTGTAAATACAAGCACTCTAAACAAACTCTAGACACTAAGCCTCCAGCTCTTGATCTTCTCCCCGTATTTCTGTACCTTTTCCTTTGGTCTTGTGCGCTTTATATAGCTCCTGAATTGGGCTTGGACTTGTCACAATATTTGATCAGATTTGTTAATTAAAACTGAATCTTCAAAATAGATTTTATCCCCAAAATCTTTTTAAATCTTCAACCTTTTAATTCTCCAACAGACCTGCAATCAAATCTCCCATGTAACAGAAAATATCTATCCCAAGATATTCTCATCCAATGAGTCAACCACTCTCCACAATTCCAGCTAATACGCGTACCCTAATAACCTGCTGTTGTTATTAATTCTGCAGGTCTGATGTTACAACATCACCTGTGTGACATCAGACATCCAACTTCAGCAATTACTAACTTAACACAACCCAGTGT
The DNA here is from genome assembly GCA_022829125.1 of Lathyrus tuberosus. Taxonomy (NCBI): domain Eukaryota; kingdom Viridiplantae; phylum Streptophyta; class Magnoliopsida; order Fabales; family Fabaceae; genus Lathyrus; species Lathyrus tuberosus. The sequence continues at coordinate 9,338,462 of JALAZF010000169.1, forward strand.
TAAGACTTCAATGTTGCAACATCAGCACCTTGACATCAACATTGAACATTCTTTGTTTTACCAAAATTCCAGCCAATCCAGGAACTATCAAGTTGTATTTTGGTATGAACCTAATAATTTAGTTCTTTATTCATACATTTTATAGAAAAATTTTATTTCTTATTAACGTACCCGTACCTTAATTTTTTAAAAAATGTCGTATTCCATACCAGTACCAGTACCCGCACCGGGTACGTACCCATACATATGCATCATAGATCTCGATACTATGGTTGGTTTACTTATTCAACATTAAAACCCGAGGAGGTGGTAGTCGACTTTGTGGTTTTGAATAATGTTATATATGTTGTCACTAACAATGCTAGCATAGGGGTACTAAACTTGAATTCTGGAAATATTAAATTTCTAAACCTGGAGAATACTCCCGATAAACTTCCCTATCGAGCTCCCTCACAAATATCATTTAATTTGGTTTTTTTTTAATAGGCATTTAAGTTCGTTAATTGTGATGAGCGGCTTTTAATGATTGATTTTCGATCCTGTACTCAAGAAGGGAAGTTTACAAGATAGACTTGTCAACCATGAGTTATGTTAGGATGAAAACTTTGGACAACATTGCATTACTTTATGTTTCTGGTAAAAACTGTCGGGCATTGAGAAACCCCGAGAGATTTGGGTATAAGAGCAATTACGTGTACGAAGTAAATAGTTTTTCCCAATGTGGTATGTATGAATGGAAGGAATATAGAGCAAAAATATACCCACATCAAGGTTCTGTTGGAGGCTTCAATTTCTTTGATTGGTGTTTTAGACATATAATACATCAAGGTTCTGTTCTGGGCTTAAATTTATTCGATTGGTGTTTTAGACACTTAACATATGAAGTTTATTATTCTTTAGTTGAATAATTCTTATTTGCATGCTTTCCTTGTTTTCTAAAACATAGAAATTGTGTCTTTGTTTTTGGTAAATCTGTAAACTCGTCTACTCTCTTGCTTGCAACAAATAGGGTCCTTTAACTTATTTAATTGTAACACTTTGGTCATTTATGTTTGTTTTGCTTCAAGTAGGTCCTTTATGTTACATAATTGTTGCAACGTTACCCTTTTAATGAACTTCCGTTAAAAAAAATGTGATGTGGCACAAACGTTGCTTATGTGGCGTTTAACAGTGTTGAGGTGTAATTATTCAATTTATTATTTATTTATTAATCATCTTTTTCGTTGGAAAGTCATGCAGGTACTATTCACAACGCCATAGCTATCATTTCAAGCTTTCTAAAATCAAAGCGGCGGGATGCGAAACACACACAGAATGAATCGAAATCACAAGATAAAAACAATGCTACGATCAATTTCGAACAGCAAACAACAACAGAAACAAATCAACAACACACAAACTCTTTTTGTTGGCTGGGATTGGCCACTACTACAGTTCCAACAGTCCAATCCCAGCCAACAAAAAGAGTTTATGTGTTGTTGATTTGTTTCTGTTATTCTTTGCTATTCAAAATTGATCGTAGCATTGTGTTTATCTTGTGATTTCGATTCATTCTGTGTGTGTTTCGCATCCCGCCGCTTTGATTTTAGAAAGCTTGAAATGATAGCTATGGCGTTGTGAATAGTACCTGCGTGACTTTCCAACGAAGAAGATGATGAATAAATAAATAATAAATTGAATAATTACACCTCAGCACTGTTAAACGCCACATAAGCAACGTTTGTGCCACATCACATTTTTTTTAACGGAAGTTCATTAAAAGGGTAACGTTGCAACAATTATGTAACATAAAGGACCTACTTGAAGTAAAACAAACATAAAGGACCAAAGTGTTACAATTAAATAAGTTAAAGGACCCTGTAGGTAATTTAGCCCAACAAATATTACTTTCATGCTTATGTTTGAGGTGCAATTCTTTTGGGGGGCAATTTAAAATTGTTGATGCTTTCTCTTCGATTCATTATGTTTACAAACTTGTATAACAAATCAAAAATACTTGTTGTTTACAAAATTAATTGTTTCAAATTAATACAATAACTTTTTTAATCAAAACAATATCTAAAAATATTCAAAATAATGATTACAAAAGAGATTAATGTATATTGATACATACACCTATCTTGAAGTGAAAAAGAAAACGGAGTTGCAACTTTTGAACTCAGTGGTTCTTTTACTTGGTAGAGAATCTTTAAACTTTTAAGTGGTAGCCATAAGTGTGAATGTATAAACCAATGTCCAATGACCTCAACTCAAATTATCATTCAAATCCATATCATCAAGGCAAACGCATGTTACTATGTGTGGGAAATTAAACCTTTTTTAACTCGGGTAAACTTCCAAAACTCAATCAAAAAATACTTAGATGTATATTGAAATTACGAATATATGAATCGAATAAGGTTCTTCATATCTATTGGAGTTTAAACTCCTAATCTTATGATTAGGGACCTAATTAAGTTTGAATCTTAGTTGGTTTTGGTTGTGCTTCAATTAGTTTTTTTCTTTCGCTTTCTGTTCCTATGCTGGCTTTGTATATTCAGATTTTATCATTGTTTTCTCATCTTCTACCATAAAGAATGGAGATTGGGTGGAAGTTCGGAGGAGAAAAGTTCAACAAAACCATGGGAGATGTTCGGTGTGGACTGCGTCTAGAGGTAAGGGTGTGCGGGAGAGCGAAGTGATATCGTCATTTTTCTTCACTAAGTTTCCGGATCATTTCGGAGCTAAGGAGATGATGGATGTTTTCAAAGGATATGAGGTATTCATTCCGGCAAGGCGAGATAAGAGGGGCAAATGTTATGGTTTCGTGAGATTTAGAAAGGTTTTGGATGAAAGAATTATGGCGGCCAAACTCGATAGTATTCAGATTCATGACAAGAAGATATTCGCGAATATTACAAGATTTCATAGAAACATCTTGAATGACTGGGCGAGAAAGGATGGAGGAGGAGATTTCAAGAGAGCAACATCAACCGTGGTCAGGTTGGTGTTGTTTGCAAGCCAACTACAGCAAAGAGAATGGTAAAAACACTAAGAGAACCAACACATAGGTGGTAGGGAGGAACCGTTCAAATGACAATAACAGAGAAGGATGCAGGGATAATGCGAGATGGAAAACAAAAGCTCTGGAGAATGTAGCGCGATTTTTGTGGTCTTGAATCACTATCGCTTGGTGTAGCGCAGTTTTCGGGACCGCCCACATCCGCCTGCGGATGGGATTGGGTGCTACTTTCTGATTTCTTATTTATCCTATGAAACTGGAAAGGAAAGGGAAGCTATCTCAAACTAACCTTGTGCGCAAATGTTTTATTTAACAAATGCTAAGAGATTGGAGAGTTCGAGGTCAGGTTATACAATGGGGAGTTGTCAATTACCCATCCTATACATGGTTATCCATGGGTTGATAGAAATTTTCTACTATTCTACTGTTTTCTACTTACTGGTGTTTTTTCTGTAAATTGGGAAAGTTCCTCCTTTGGGAAGGTTGAGAGATGTTGAAAAGATATTTTTGTTGTTTTCGGGTTTTTCGATGATTTTGGTAAGGTACTGGACCTAAGGTTTTTGTTTAGTTTGCTCGCTAAGATTTTGCAATCTTATACCTACGTATTCCCGTTAAAGAAAATAGGGAAATCATAGCAATCGTAGTTCCTCCTATTCTATGGGAGGAAAAAGGTGTTTTGGTGTCTTGTTCAAAGCCCAAGACGGAGGCTAAAAGGATGTTTGTGGGAATTGATTGAAGAAGTGAAGAGTTTAAAGGTTGAGATATGAATATCCGGGAAAAACATCGAATGAAAATAGAGGGAATATCCGGAAAAGCGTCGGATATAAAGAAAAGGAATATCCGGGAAAGCGTCGGATGTTAAAAAAAGAGGAAAGGGTTGCTTTGGTGTCTTGTTCAAAGCCCAAGACATGAAGCTAAAGGGTATGTTTGTATCTTGTTCAAAGCCCAAGATGTGAAGCTAAAGGGGTCCTAATTGAGAGGGATTTTGTCATCTCTAAAGAGAAGTTGTTGATGTTTGTAAGCTGTGAGCAAATCATGTTTTGATGCTAAAAGGTTGATTGACTCAACCGGGGATTTCTTTATACAAAGCCTAAGAGGAGGCTAACTTACTTAACAAGAGAGTGTTTATATGTGTATCTTGTACAACGCCCAAGATGGAGGCTAAAAGGGTTTGACTCAACAAGAGAGTGTTTTTGTATGTATCTCGTACGAGGCCCGAGACGGAGGCTAAAGGTGTTTGAGAATGTCTTTGAGAGTCAAGGGTATTTAGACTGTCCAAGTCTACGGGGTGTATCCTTGTACAACGCCCAAGAGGAGGCGAATGAAGATCTAAACTCAATTGAAAAACTGCTCTATCAAGATGACTAGTTTATGTTCCTATACCTTTAAAAGGTCGTCGGGACAATTTGTACAAAGCCCAAGAGAAGGCAGAAGAAACTTTTAAGAAGCCGAAGGGACAATTTGTACGAAGCCCAAGAGGAGGCTATATTCCCTGAGGAAGAATCATTATACGAAGCCTAAGAGGAGGCTGTGAAAACTTCTAAGAAGCCGAATGGTCCTTGTACAACGCCCAAGAGGAGACGGGGATGCTTTTAAGAAGCCCGAGGGTCCCAAGCCGGGAAAGTTCAAGAAATGCTATTCACAGAGAATAGATCATTTAGTGAGAGTTCAGGGTTTGAGGAACTCAAGAGATGCCCAAAAGTGTTTGAAAAGGATTTGTTAGGGTGAAAATAAAATCAAATAAAAATATCAAATAAAAAATGATAAAAATATCAAATAAAAAATGATAAAAATATCAAATAAAATCATTAATCATGTTATAAACAATGATTAAGGTTTATGAAAAAGTATTTTATCAACATGAATATTTAAAACCATTTTGGTTTTAAAAATCAAGAAAAAGAAATCATTTTAAAAGCATTTAAAACAATTTAAAACAATATTTTTGAATATCTTAAAAATATATCAAATAATAATATTTTTTTGTGATTTTTTGGTGGATTAAAATATTATGGAGTATGAATAAGAAGTGTGTAAAACAAAATTGGAAAATGATGATTTTTGCTATGTAAAAGAATTGGTTGAGTTTTGAAGATTCACGGAACCCTACAAAGACGACAGATCGTACGTTAATGTCGTGGGTAGGACGCCTGGTAAGGAGAATAGGAAAACTAAAGTCGGGGGTAATCTTATTATTTTGGAGTCAGATAGAATTTGCGAGGAGAAGTTTTCTAGATCAAGAGTAGGAGAAGTTTTGGAGGATGGTAATGCTTTCAACATTCAGAGAATCCTTAATGAAGAAGGTTTCTACTACATTAAGGCCACTCCTCTTGGAGCGTCGTTGTGCCTATTGGAAGATTCATTAGGGGGAGATATTGAAGAGTTTATCTCTGAATCGAGAGAGTGGTTGGACATTTGGTTCAAAGATATTCGCCATTGGTCAATGGAGGTTGTTGATAGTTATAGACTTGCCTGGGTTAAGTGCTTTGGTTTGCCATGCAGTGCTTGGAGTGACGGCAACTATAGCAAGATCTGTTCAAGACTAGGAACTTTCATCCAATGCGATGGTAAAACCAGAAGTAAATCTAGCTATGATTTTGCTAGACTCCTGATTAAAATGAATATTGTAGTAGGGATGCAGGCGGATGTTAACATTGAAATCAACAACATGAGTTTCACTATTAGGTTGGCTGAAGATTTATCTTGTGGGAAAGAATTACTTTGGGCGGAGGAAGGAGACGAGGTTATTGATTCTGAAGAGTTTGAATCCTCTGTTCCCTCGGAGGAAGAATGCGCGTGGGATTCAAATGAGGAGTTAGAATGTGAGGTGTCTAGTATGCCTAAAGTTACATCTGACGAGAAAGAAAAGACTTTATTAGTTCAGAAAATTGGAGGAGACAGTTCTTCTTCTGACAACGTTTCATTTGGAGGAGAAAGTCTTGATATTGGTCTCTCGAAAGGTGGGGCAAAAGGTAGTAGGTATAAGTCAACATCTGACCCTTCCCTGAGCCCTACTGCGGATAGGTCTGCTGTTCCTGATACGGTTCAAGGTTTGGGGAGCTTAGGGGCCCACTCAGATTGTGACAGATCATTAAAAGTTGTGGTTGGTTCTGCTAACAACTCGGTAAAAGCGAATACCCTCAGAGACAATATTGATGGAGAATTAGTTGTGGATTTGGGATGCTCCAACCCAATGTCTGGGCCTCCAGGTGGTCTTGTTGGGCCTTCTTATTGGGCAAGGCCCAAGAAGAAAAAGTCACTCCACGAGGTTTACAATTGTATTAAAATTCCTTACACACCATCTTACTTTTCAACCCTTCTTCACACTGCTTTGAAGAATCAGGAGGAAGATCCTCTGAGTAGGAATTTCTCCAAAGTAAAAGCTAAGAGTCGAACGGTTAGGAAGGAATCAAAAGGGTCCGAGTCACTCATGTGCTGCGAGTCTTTGACTGATACTGACCTGGTTAGAGGAAACTCGAGATGCCGTAAGCTGCTCGAAGATGTTCCTTTAAAGGTGAGATGTTCTTTGAGAAAGCTGGGGATTACAGGGGATGCCGATGATGAAAGTTTTGATGGACTATTGAGGAGGTTGGATAAGGAAGATAAGGAAACTAGGGAGGGAAAGAAGGATGTAGCTAGTAGTGGTAAATGAATATTGTTTCTTTCAACGCTCGTGGATGCTGCAACTCTATTAAGAGGGGGAGAGTTTCTCAAATCATTAATAGTGGGAACGCAGACTTATGCCTAATCCAGGAAACCAAAATTATTGAGATGGTTATTCCTTTGGTCGATAGTATGTGGAGAAAACAGGATATCGAGTGGTCTGCTTCTAATTCCTCAGGTAGGTCTGGTGGTTTGCTCACTATGTGGAATGGTAATAAGTTGACTGCTTTGTTCAGCTTCCGTGGGGCTGGTTACTTGGGAAATCAATTCATGTGGAAAGATCAATTGTTGATAGTGATCAATGTATACTCTCCTTGTGGTATTATGGATAAAAGGAGATTATGGGGGGAGTTGACTGATGTGAAGAGAATGAGCCCAGGTGGCGCTTGAATTATTGGTGGGGATTTTAACGCTATCAAAAGCGGGGGGGGGGGGGGGGGGGGGGGGGGGAAGAAAGGTTTGTCCAGAATTAACAGTGGAGAAATGATGGAATTCATCCAATTTATTGAAGAACTCAACATGTTTAATCTTCCAGTTATTGGAAGTAGATTCACTTGGTGCAATTCTAATGGCAAGAGCAGAAGTAGGTTGGATATGATCCTGGTAGATGATAATGCTATTTCTATATTGTCTTTGAAGAATCAAATTGTTGGTGATAGGGACGTGTCGGACCACCGGCCTGTCTGGTTGAAGACCAATAACTTGAATTGGGGTCCTAAGCCTTTTAGGACTTTCAATAGCTGGTTAGACCATTCATATTTTATTCCTTTTGTTAAACACTCTTGGAACTCTTACCATGGCTCTGGTTCTTATTGCAACATTCTACTTATGAAGTTGAAAGGCCTTAAGATGGACTTACGTAGATGGAATACCGAGGTTTTCGGAAGGCATGATCTTGAGATAGAAGAAAAGGTTCATCAACTCAACTATCTTGAGCTGTTAGGGGATGAAGGTAGTGGTAGTCAGGTAAAAGTGGTTTTTAAGGATAGACTGCAAGCTCAAGAAGATACGTGGAAGAAGCTGAGATTCAAAGAAAGTATGTTGAGTCAGAAATCTCGTAAAAGGTGGTTGAATGATGGTGATTTAAATACCAAGTACTTCCATGACTCTATTAAGCAGAGGAATCGTTCTAATAATTTGACAGCAATCAGATTGGGGAGTGTTTTAGTGGAGGATCCAGAGTCGATTAAAAAGGAAGCTGTGAACTTTTTCAATGTTAGGTTCCTGAAAAAGAGATCCAACAGGTTTGGTATTTATTATGATAGCCTGGCTGTGCTGGATGAGGTAGATAGGATGATGCTTGAGGCGGATTTCGTTGCTGAGGACGTGAGAGTCGCGGTCTTCAGCTGTGAGGGCAACAAATGCCCTGGGGTGGATGGCTTTAATTTCAACTTCATTAAGGCCTGCTGGGACATCATTGGTGTTGATTTCACTAATTGCATTCTGGAATTCTTCTTAACAGGGTTTCTTCCAAAGGTGTTTTTTTCATCTTTCATATCGCTTGTTCCTAAGGTTAACAATCCCCAAAGTTTCAATGAATTTAGGCCAATAAGCTTGATCAGCTATGTGCTGAAAACAATATCCAAGATGATGTCTAGAAGACTGGGTAAGGTGATTCACAAACTGATATCTAACTCTCAATCGGGGTTTATTCCTGGTCGGAAGATATTCGACGGAGTGTTAATGGCTAGTGAAATCATTGACTATGCTAAAAGACTCAAGAAGAAATGCTTGTTATTCAAAGTTGACTTCGCAAAGGCCTACGACTGTGTTGATTGGTCGTTTTTAGAAGAAATGCTTACTAAGATGCGGTTTGGTGAAAAGTGGCTGAAGTGGATTCGTGGATTTGTTTTCACGAGTTTCATGTCGATTCTCATCAACGGAAGCCCCGCGAAGGACTTCAAGGTTGGTAGGGGTCTGAAACAGGGTGATCCGCTATCTCTGTTTTTGTTTGCTATAGCTGCGGAGGAATTGGCTAGCACGATTAGGAATGCCATTGCTCCTAACGTCCTTACTGAATTCAAAGTTAACGACCGTCCTTCTTCTAGTATCCTGCAATTTGCAGACGACACACTGCTTATCAGAGATGGTTCTTTAGCTAATATTTGGGCTTTCAAGGCGATTCTTAGGGCATTCGAATTGACTTCAGGCCTTAAAATTAATTTTTCTAAAAGCTGTTTGTTTGGCGTTGGAGTTGAAACTGAATTTCTAACAGCTGCTAAACACTTCCTCCACTGCAAATCGGGCATCCTCCCTTTCAAATTCCTTGGTTTATCAGTCGGGGGCAATCATCGTCGTTGTGCGTTTTGGAAACCTATTGTTACCTGTTTGAGGAACAGGTTATCAGTGTGGAGTGGCAGGAACCTTTCTATAGGGGGCATGGTGACGCTTATCAACTCGGTTCTCGTCAACCTCCCTATCCATCACTTGAGTTTCTATAAGGTTCCTGAGAAAGTGGTGAAAGTAATCATTTCTGTTCAACGGCGGTTTCTCTGGGCTGGTTCTACTAATAAAAAGTTCATCCCTTGGATATCTTGGAACAATATTTGTAGACCGGAAAAATAGGGGTGGTCTTGGTATAAAACATGTTGGGAGGTTCAATCGAGCACTCCTCGCTAAATGGCTTTGGAAGTTTCTCCATGGAGGTAAAGAAGTTTGGAGGGAGCTGTTGTTTAATAGATATGGCAATATGATTTTTGAAAGTCCAACTGTCCAAGGACGCTGCCAGGTCCAAGAAGGACTCCCTTTGGATTAATGACCTGTTATCTCTCTACAAGTCTGAAATTTCTACCTGTTTCGATAACCTATTGGAGTGCAAGGTTACTGACAGATCCTCCGTGGCATTCTGGCAGTCTAAATGGTTGGGCCATTTGGAGTTGAAACTCAGGTTCCCCAAGGTGTTTGAAAGCTAGCAGTTCTACCTGCTGCACTATCAGTGAGTTGGGTGTGTTGGGATGGTGATAGGTGGAGGTGGAACGTCAGTCACTTAAGCGGCAGATCCCAACTGTCCTGCTGGATCAAGAGTGGACGGATTTTCGTCATGCCCTGGTTTCGGCGGACTATAACCAAGGAAGCCACTGATGAGTGGCAGTGGACGGTGACTGACTCGAAAGAATTTTCTGTTGCTTCTTTCTACTATGCTCTGAATTGTGCAGGAAACCATAATGAGATAGAAGACATCACTACAAACATTCTTAAGTCGATTTGGGAGATGGATATTCCGGTTAAGGTACAAGTGTTTGCTTGGAGGATGGTGTTGGACAGACTGCCCAACAAGATTGAATTTGGTGGCTAGAGGGATCATCGAAGATGACCATGACAAGGTGTGCGCCCTTTGCTTTCACGAGGTTGAAAACTCTTGTCACCTTTTCTTCACCTGCTGCATATTAGTCAATATATGGGGAAAGATATGTGATTAGGTGGGCTTTGATAGAATAGTGGAACCTAACTGTAGACCTCCATGCCTTGGATTGGTTCGCGAAAGCTAACGCTACTAGAAGTACAGGACAATCGTTTGCCATATGGTTAATTACTTGTTGGAATGTTTGGAGGATGCGTAATAGAATTTTATTTGAAGATGCTCATTGTAATGTTAATGATATTGTTGTTGATATTAAATTTACCTCGTGGAACTGGTTGATTCTAGGAATTAAGAATAGTAAGAGGTGTAGTTTATATGAGTGGTTTAAGAATCCGCTCGACTTTCTGTAAGTGTTTTCTTTTTCTTGTTGGTTGTAGTTCCTTGGTTTGAGATTTCCTTAATCTCTTATTAATGAAGTTGCTTATCCAAAAAAAAAAAGAAAAGAGGGAAAGATGTCACAACATCACATTCGACATCTCTTTTAGTTTTCAACATCTTTTTTATCAAACTTCCAACACTCATAACTCTCTCAATTTTTAACGAAATTAAAATCCATAAGAACCTATCTTGACCGATTTTTTTTTGCAAGGAATCCAATGGTATCACTCATGCATACTGAAACTTAATGTACAGAACACACGATGCAAAAAACCAGAACTGCATGTTTAGTTTCAACGTCTTTTCTCGTCAAACTTCCAACACGCATAACTCTCTCAATTTTTAACGAAATTAAAATCCGTAAGAACCTATCTTGACCGATTTTTCGCAAGGAATCCAATGGTACCACTCATACATACTGAAACTTAATGTACAGAACGCACGAAGCTAAAAACCAGAACTGGACATGAATTTTAAAACAACATAAACTCCACATATAAACATGTTAAAGTGCAAACAGTAGGAGGATCACAACATACACATTAAGGACTACATTTTTGCTTCAAGAATTGTTCAATATGATGCATGTATATGGGCATCAAAGGAAAGCATGATTCAAAGAATTCAAGTTGTGAAGCTTACCTCTTTTTTGGAGATTTTGTGCAACCTACCAAGTGTTTTGTACACCCTCAAATGACCTCTTAGAAGCTTTTAGGATGGTTGGAATCAGCTGGAAACCTCTGGAGCAAGTTTGAGCTTTTTCTTGCAATGGGCAAAAGTGGCCAAAATGCCAACTCTCTCAAATGGTGTTCCAGATGGGGGGACCATTTGGGATAGTTCAATGATGATATTTGGAGTGTGTTTGAGGCTTTATCTGGTTTGGAAAGTGACTGAATCAAGACATGGCTTGAAAAATGCAAAAAAGTCCAATTTTGAGGTTTTGAGAGGTGACTTTGCGATTTTGGTGTTATAGGTCACTTGTGAGAGTTTGGACAGCTTAGATATGACATATTGGATGTATTTGGATCATGAGTTGTGATGGAAATGCTCTCTAACTCAAAAACTCATAATTACCTTGCTAAAGAAGGCATTTTGGAGTGAAAGAAGTGATTTTGAGGAAAGCATCAGTTTGATGGCTTTGGTGTACTCAAACTGAGCACAAATGAGCTCTATTTATAGTAGAGCAAGTTTGTTTTGGCAGCAATAGTGAATGGCAACTGCTGCAAAAGTTTGGCAAATGTTGAGCAATAGAAATCCAAGTCTCCTCTAGCCATTGACTAGAGGTTAGGGCACAGGCTGCTGGTCCCCTTGTTGTTGGATGAATCTTGACTGAATTCAGTTAGAGGAAGCTCAGTTCATGCCACCTCTAGCATCCATTAAATGCTCTAAACCAAAATTGGAGTCTTTTCCCTCTATTAGGGTTTTCTAGGTTTGGCATGCTACTTGTGGAATCTTGAACTTGGGAGGCTTATGGATCAGATCATCCCCCTTGGATTTGATCCTCAGATGTGTCCAAAATGATGACAAGGCTTGAAATTTCGTTGTGGCACAAGAAATATGCAAATCTGTCCTGAAACCTGTCTTAAAAATCAGCTGCAGCAAGCCTTGTTGTAAAATCCATAACTTCTTGCTCAAGAATGATAAATGGGCTGTTCCAGAACTTTATGGAAAGTTGAGATGACATACTTCAACTTTGATGTTTGACCCTAGACTTTGTTCAACTTGGATCATGGAGAAAAACATCCTTGAAGTTGGGACATTCTTGCTGGAAAAGTATTAATGATGTCCTATGAAATGTCGGAACATTTGACATTAAGAATTCCCAACTTTGATCACTTATATCTTTCAATCCTTATGATATTTTGAGTTGATTCCTTCTACAATGTTGAAGTATCAAATACCCTCTTTAAAAGTATCTCTTACGCAAAATCAATGGATGCTTGGGTCAATAGTTACAACCTTGAAAAGTTGTGCACTTGAACATGATTTTAACTTAGAAAAAATTTCTAAGTTTCCTTCAATTTGATCTATTTTGCAATTTTGCACGATTTCTTGATTTAAATTTGATCAAATTAAATCATCCATCATATTTTCTTGAGTAATGGCTTGTGAAGCTCATAGTTGACCAAAAGTCAAATTTTGACTTTCTGCGTCAGTTGACTTTGTATTAGATGAACTTGAGGCTTGATCCACTTGAAATGTTGAACTCTTGTGCTTAATTCTTGATGTGAGAGTCCTCTTGATCCTTTGTGGGTGATTAAGAGGTTAGACAAGTTGAAAATCATGTCATTTCTTGATTGATCCTTTGTCTAAAGGCTCTGAGAGGGCTTGAAACCCTAAGCTTGATTGTAGTGAATGTTCAACAATTCCTTGAGGAGATTGATGAGGCACAAAGGTACATCCATATTGTGATAATGATTTGCAATGATGGGAAATCTTAGTGGTCAAAATTTGGGGTATGACACTTGGGTACTACAGTTCGATTCATTTTTTATCTTGTTAAGCTGATTAAGGAAGGGAAATAGATGTCTCCAATTAACCCTGCTCGCAAACCGAGGTTAAACAGTCAAAACTGTTGGTTTACAGATGCTATTAAGACGTTGGCCCCTCTTCGGTTTATTTTGTTAAGAATAGAATGTCTGGACCATTTGTGAGGTTTTTGGTAATGTGTTTAGATTTGATGCTTTGTATGAAGGTACGGGATTTTGGGTTTTTGATTAGTGTGCTCGCTAAGATTTTTGCAATCTTATGCCTACGTATTCCCGAAACAGGGAAATCAGAGCGATCATAGTTCCTCCTATTCTATGGGAGGAAGAAGGTTGTTTTGGTGTCTTGTTCAAAGCCCAAGACATGAAGCTAAAGGTGGTTTATATCTTGTTCAAAGCTCAAGATGTGAAGCTAAAGGGTTTTGGATGAGAGAGAATTCGTCATCTCTAAAGAGGAGTTGTTGATGTTTGTATGCTGTGAGCAATGCACAACTTTGATGCTAAAAGGTTGATTGACTCAACCGGGGTTTTCTTTATACAAAGCCTAAGAGGAGGCGGGGAAGTTTGACTTTTCCGGGGGAAAACGTTCTTTTTGTCTTGTACAAAGCCCAAGATTGAGGCTAAAAGGGATTTTGACTCCGTTGGGGAGAATGTATCTTGTATAAAGCCCAAGATGGAGGCTGAAATGGTTTGACTCAACAAGAGAGTACTTTTATCTGTCCTGTATAAAGCCCAAGACGGAGGCTAAAAAAGGTTGACTCAACAAGGGAGTCTTGAATAGGTGATTGACTCAACAAAAGACTCTGAAGGTTGACTGACTCAACAAGACAGTCTTTTATACTCAACAAGAGAGTGATTTGCTGTCTCGTACGAAGCCAGAGATTGAGGCTAAAAGGAGACGGACTCAACAAGAGAGTCTTTTATACTCAACAAGAGAGTGTTTTTCTATCTCGTACGAAGCCCGAGATGGAGGCTAAAAGGAGGTTGACTCAACAAGAGAGTCTTTTATACTCTACAAGAGAGTGATTTATATGTCTTGTACAAAGCCCAAGACGGAGGCTAAAAAAGGGATTGACTCAACAAGAAAGTCTTTTATACTCAACAAGAGAGTGTTTTTCTATCTCGTACGAAGCCCGAGATGGAGGCTAAAAGGAGGTTGACTCAACAAGAGAGTCTTTTATACTCAACAAGAGAGTGATTTATATGTCTTGTACAAAGCCCAAGACGGAGGCTAAAAAAAGGGATTGACTCAACAAGAGAGTCTTTTATACTCAACCAGAGAGTGTTTTATATGTGTCTTGTATGAAGCCCAAGACGGAGGCTAAAAGGTTATTTGAATCAACAAGAGGGTCTTTTATACTCAATAAGAGAGTATTTTAGTGTCCCGTACGAAGCCCGAGATGGAGGCTAAAAGGAGATTGACTCAACAAGAGAGTCTTTTATACTCAACAAGAGAGTCTGAAAAGGTTAGCTCCGTTGGGGAGAATCATTGTACAAAGCCCAAGAGGAGGTTGTCTTACTGCTGAGGATTAGATCCATAGGCAGGTCCAAGGGTGGGTAACTCTCATGAGAGAGACCGGGTTTCAGAATGATCAGTGTTTTTTCCTATGTTTGAAAGAAACTTGAGAATGTCTTTGAGACTCAAGGGGGTTTACACTATCCAAGTCTAGAGTTTTACTATTGTACAATGCCCAAGAGGAGGCACAGGCATTAAGGGATGAGTATCAACCCTAAAGTGGTCAGAGGTTTGACACTGGAAAGACTGCTCTAGCAAAGGATGACTAAGTTCTGTCTTATACCTTTAAGAGGTCGTCAGGGTCCTTGTATTAAGCCCAAGAGAAGGCATGAGAACTTCTAAGAAGCCGAAGGGTCCTTGTACAACACCCAAGAGGAGGCGGGGATGCTTTTAGGAAGTCTGTGGGTCCCCAAACCAAGAGAAGTTCAAGACATGCTATTCACAGAGAATAGATCAAGCCACGAAAGTTCAAGGATTTGGAAGAAACTCAAGAGATGCTATTCACGAAGAATAGATCAACTCCGGGGAGTAAAGTTTCTTTGACAATTTCTAAGGGTGACAGTCTGAGAAAAGGTTCATCGAGAATACTGCCTTTCTCTTTGTTCCATATTGTTTAACCCCAAGAGAAGGGAAGACTGTATCTGGAATCCTACGGGGGATCTAGTTTTGTTTGTATTTAAGAGTGACCAACAAGGCTTTACCTAGTGCTAGACGTATTTGTCGGGGAAAACTCTAAATAACTATACTAGTATTACACAGTTGATATTTGACAAGTATATAAAAGGATGTGAAAGAAGACTTACAGTGAAGCAGCCCCACAATACAGTTATATACATATGAAAGCGATAAATGAAAGCGGATAAACACTTACCCGTTGTAGAGCTTCCATGCTGTTTTGTTAGTTGTTCAACAAAGAAAACTTTGATAACAATATTATATTCAAAATCAAAGGAGAAAGTGCTTTGAAAAGTTTGTTGGGGCTTACAGCTCAAGGAGAGGCGCAAATTTGTAACGATGATTGCACCGCTGTTTTGAAAACTGTACAGAGGGACTTATACAATATGTGAGGCCCAAAATTGTTTATGTACAAAAGGGGTTGAGTCTTACACTCTATTAGAGGCCCATGGATGTTTTAAAGAAAAAGAATGGGGCTTACAACTCAAGGAGAGACCCAATTGGTTTTATTTTAAACTGGCGATTGCGCCGAGATTTTTGAAAATGTGTTGGGACTTATACAATGACTGAGGCCCAAACTATTTTGGTTTCAAAGAGGGATTGGGTCTTACACTCTATTAGAGGCCCAAAGTGTTATAATTTTTTTTTGTGCAAGGGATGGGGCTTACAACTCAAGGAGAGGCCCAATTGGTTTTGTTAAAAAGGCGACGATCGCGCCGTGGTTTTTGAAAATACAGTGGGACTTATACAATGACTGAGGCCCAAAAAGTGGTGTATTTACAAAGGGATTGGATTTTACACTCTAATAGAGGCCCAAAGCGTTTGAAAAAGATTTGTTTGGGTGAAAATCAAAGAAACCCTAATTTCATCATTTTTAAAAGTAAATTCTTAAAGAAAATCAAATAAAAATGATAAAATACCAAATAAGTTTGAATAAACAACTTGTGATTTTTGGTTGAGGTTTGAAAAATGATGTTTTAATCACAGGATGAATTAAAATTCATTTGGTTTTGATTTTCATGATGAGAATTCACTTTTAAAATGTTTAAAAACAATTAAAAAGGAATTTATTCACAAAAATACCAACTATATTAAATAAATAATATAAATTTGATTATTTTTTTCTGGAATAAAATATTTTGGAGTATGATAAGAAGTGTGTAAATCAGAATTGGAAAATGATGATTTTTGCTATGTGAAAGAATTGGTTGAGTTTTGAAGATAAGAGAAAAAGGAAAGATGTCACAACATCATCTTCGACATCTCTTATGAGGCAAAAACCAAAACTGAAACTTTAGTTTACAACATCTTTTTTATCAAACTTCTAACACTCATAACTCTCTCAATTTTTAACGAAATTAAAATCAGTAAGAACCTATCTTGACCGATTTTTCGCAAGGAATCCAATGGTATCACTCATTCGCACTGAAACATAATGTACAGAACGCACAAGGCAAAAAACCAGAACTGGACCTTAATTTTAAAAAAACATAAACTCCACATATAAACATGTTAAAGTGCAAACAATAAGAAGATCACAACAAACACATGAAGGACTACATTTTTGCTTCAAGAATTGATCAATAATGATGCATGGATATGGAGTTTCAAAGTAAAAGAACACTTACCTATTTGAGCAAGGTCCAATGCCTCTTCAATGTAATTACAGCAATAAGAGGAAGATTCTATGAGCTTCCTTGATCCTCCAGGAGTGTGTTTGAATGCTTGGAATGGATTGGAAATGGCTGAATCACTTCATGGCATCTCAACTGCAACTAGTTGAAAACTTGAGCAACTGGCTGGTGATTCTGAGAAATCAGTGTTACAGTTGTTGTTTAAGTGTTTGGATCACCTCTATATGATGTTTATGAGGTGTGTGTGTGTGTGATTGGTTTGGACAGAAATGCTCTCTAACTCAAAACTCGATAGTGACTTGCAAGAGAAGGTGTTTTTTGAAGTGAAAGAGAGAATTTGAGGAAAGCATCAGTTTGATGGCTTTGGTGTTCTCAAACTGAGCACAAATGAGCTCTATTTATAGTAGAGCAAGTTTGTTTTGGCAGTAATAGTGAATGGCAACTGCTGCAGAGGTTTGGCAAATGTTGATCAATGGGAATCCAAGTCTCCTCTAGCCATTGACTAGAGGTTAGAGCACAGGCTGCTGGTTCCCTAGTTCTTGGATATGTCTTGACTGAATTTAGTTAGAAATTGGCTCAGTTCATGCCACCTTGCTGAATGTATTGAATGCTTGAAAACAAAATTGGATATTTGGCATCTTTGTAGCCTTTTAGGTTTGGCATGCTACTTGTGGAATCTTGGACTTGGGAGGCTTGGGAATCAGAGTGTGTCCTTTGATTGTTCCCTACACAGGTGTGCAAAAGGATGACAAGGCTTAAAAATTCGGTGTGGCAGGAGAAATGTGCAAATTTATCCTGAAACATATCTTAAAAAATCAGCTGCAGCAAGCCTTGTTGTAAAATCCATAACTTCTTGCTCAAGAATGATAAATGGCTGTTCCAGGACTTTCTGAAAAGCTGAGATGACATACTTCAACTTTGATGTTCAGGGTTTTTCTTGAATCTACTTGGATCATGGAGAAAAACGTCCTTGAAGTTGGGACATTCTTGCTGGAAAAATATTAATGATGTCCTATGAAATGTTGAAACATTTGACAACTTTGAACATTAATAATTCCAAACTTTAATCACTTATATCTTTTAATCCACTATGATATTTTGAGTTGAAGTGAATTGCATCTTTGATGCTTGTCCTGCATGGTGACAAAGCTTGAAAATTGTGTGGCACAAGAAAAAGTGCACAAAATCTGTCCTAAAAAAATAGCTGCAGCAAGCCTTACTGTGAAGTCCATAACTTCCTGCTCGAGTATGATATATGGATGTTCTACAACTTTCTGGAAAGCTGAGATGACGTACTTCAACTTTGATGTTCAAGGTTTGTGAAGATAAGACTTGTAAAGTTGTCAAAAATGACTTTGAACTTGTGTGATCAAGTCTGTCCTAAAAGATGTCTTAAAAATTCTATTTTATCAATGCCTTTTGCAGAGATCATAACTTTCTGCTCAAGAATGATAAATGGGCGTTCTACAACTTTCTGGAACGCTGAGATGACGTACTTCAACTTTGATGTTCAAGGTTTGTGAAGATAAGACTTGTAAAGTTGTCAAAAATGACCTTGAACTTGTGTGATCAAGTCTGTCCTAAAAGTTGTCTTAAAAATTCGGTTTTATCAATGCCTTTTGCAGAGATCATAACTTTCTGCTCGAGAATGATAAATGGGCTTTCTAGGACTTTCTGGAAAGGTGAGATGACATACTTCAACTTTCATGCTTAAGGTTTGGATTGAATCAACTTGGATCATGGAGAAAAATGTCCCTAAAGTTGGGACTTTCTTGCTAGAAAAATAATTAATGATGTCCTACGAAATATCGGAAAATCTGACATTAAGAATTCCCAACTTTAATCACTTATATCTTTCAATCCTTATGATATTTTGAGTTGATTCCTTCTAAAATGTTGAAGTATCAAATACCCTATTTAAAAGTATCCCTTATGCAAAATCAATGGATGCTTGGATCAATTGTTACAACCTTGAAAAGTTGTGCACTTGAGCATGATTTTAACTTAGAAAAAATTTCTAAGTCTCCTTCAATTTGATCAATTTTGAAATTTTGCATGATTTCTTGATTTAAATTCGATCAAATGCAATCATCCATCATATTTTCTTGAGTAATGGCTTGTGAAGCTCATAGTTGACCAAAAGTCAAATTTTGACTTTCTGCGTCAGTTGACTTTGTATTAGATGAACTTGAGGCGTGATCCACTTGGAATGTTGCATCTTTATGCTTGATTCTTGATGTGGGAGTCCTCTTGATCCTTTGTGGGTGTTTGAGAGATTAGACAAGTTGAAGATCATGTCATTCCTTGATTGATCCCTTGTCTAAGTGCTCTGAGAGGGCTTGAAACCCTAACTCTTGATTGTAATGAATGTTCCCCCATCTTTGGGCAGACTAATAAGTGTGAAATGGTTCATCCATATTGTGATGATGATTTGCACAATGATGGGAATCTTAGTGGTCAATATTTGGGGTATGACAGAGAAACCTAAGTTTGCCCACTTGGAAATCAATATAGATAAGAAAGAATTAGCTAGATTTGAGAGATCATATGTCGGTGTCGTGAGGAAGGCTGGGAATACTTACGACATCCAAAATGTGCTTCATACATAAGTCCATTTTGGGATTAAAGCCACCCTATTAGGGGAAAACCTTTGTTTATTAGAAGAACCTATTGTTGGTGATATCCGAACTATTATTAAAGAAAATGAGGCACGAGTTGCACAATGGTTCTCAGACATCCACCCTTGGTCGCATGACGACTTAGATAATGAAAGGTTGACATGGATTAAATGTTTTGGTCTCTCATGCCATGCACGGTATCCCGAGTTTTTTAAGTTTATATCTGGATGTTTTGGTGAGATCATATGCTGCGACGAGGAAACGGAAACGCACAAGCATTTGGACGTGGCAAGATTTCTAATCAAGACAAAATTTGCCATTAATCTAAATGAAATTTTCAACGCAGACATTAACAAAAAGATTTATGGTATTAAGATAGTAGAAGACTATCATGGTCATAAATGAATTGTGATTCCAAAATCTGTGGTGCCGATGAGTGATTTAGAAGTTTCCAAAACTTATGAGGAAGAAGATGAATTGGAGATGGATGATGAAACAGATGATGGCGATCTGAAGGAATACAGTTCCCAAGGTTTTCAAAATAATAATCATGATATTAAAAATCGTAAGAAAAAAGATGTAGCTGGGTCGGAGATAAAAGTCAATTTGGATTGTCACATGGGGCTACGTGTTTCCAATAGAGGGCCTGATACTCTGCCATCTGAAAAGGATGGCAAAACGGAGATGTTTGGAAGTAGGAAAAATGTTATTTGTTTTGATATTGTGACTGGTATTCAGGAAACTATAATGTTGTGGAAAAGGGAGTTGTTGTGATGGGATAAGTGGATGTACCTAGAGAGAGTAGAGGTGTACCCTTGGGTATGGAAACTAACAAGCTTATGGTTCTAGACTGTGATAATTCGGACCCAATATCTGGGAGTCCAAGATGGCCCATTGGACCTGGAATTGGAATAAGGCCAAAGAAGAAAAAACTCTTAAATGAGATTTATGAAAATATTAGGATCCCTTTCTCACCTTCTTATTATGCCACTTTGCTTCATTATTAGAAATCTACCTTGCCTTTGACTATGGTACCGACAATATCACCCGGTCTCTCATAAAAATCTCCAATTTTGGAGGATTCAATTTCTAGATATTTGGGGGGATCAATTCTCTGCTGCGATTCAATCAGTGACACAGATGTTAACTAAGGTAACGTTTATATCAGAAATCAATTAGAGGTTTTCCGAAAAAGGTATGGCAAATTATTAAAGAACTGGGAACTGAAGAAAATGAAGACGACAAATTGTTTGAAAGAATCAATAGAGATATGGAAATTAGCGATAAGAAAGCTTATGAGGAAAAGAGGGAGAAAGTATTGAGGGTTCCATGAATATAATGTCTTTCAATGCTCATGGGTGTGGTTCGTCAATTAAGAGACGAAGAATTGGGCAAATGTTGTTATCTAGGAAGGTGGAATTTTGCTTACTTCAGGAAATCAAGATTCAGATTATGGAGGATAATATGGTGCAGTCTATGTGGGGAATTGAGGAAGTTGATTGGTCTGCGGTTGAGCAAAGATCAATCAGGTGGCATCCTTTGTTGTTGGAAGAAAAATGGTTTCAATCCTATATTCAGTTTAAGAGGGAAAGGTTACTTGAAAATCAAAGGTATGTATAAGAAAACCACTTGTTACATAGTGAATGCGTATTCATTTTGTAGCATGAATGAAAAAAGGGTGTTATGGGCAACCTTAATTGAGCTGAAAAGTAAGTTTAATGATGGATATTGGTTGGTCGGTGGAGATTTCAATGCGGTAAAATTGGAAGAAGAAAGAAGAGGGAGCAGTAGATCGTCTAATGTAGAAATTCATGATTTCTCAGCATTCATAGAATTCATGGATCTCGTGGATGTCTCGGCTGTGGGAAACAAATTCACGTGGATCAACTTAAATGGAAAAAGCAAGATCAGGCTTGATCGATTCGTGTTGTCAAAGGAATTGGTTCTGAAATGGAATGTTGTGGCACAATTCGTTGGTGATAGAGACATCTCGGATCACCATCAAGTTTGGATCAGATCTAACAAAGTTGATTGGGGGACAAAACCCTTTAAATTATTTCATTGTTGGTTGGAACATCTAGGGTTCCTTCAGTTTGTTAAGGACATTTGGGATTTGCCGTAGATTCTAGGCAGTGTGTGCCAAATTACAGTTGAAAAACATAGGCATTTGAAGGAGAAGCTCCGATGGTGGAATAAAAACGTTTTCGGCTAGGTGGATTTGAGAATTGAAGAAGCGGTGGAAAACATGAATGGCATCGAGTTAAAGATGGTAGATAATAATGTTACGATTTTAGAAGAAGAGTTAGCTGCGAGGAGTAATGCTCAGACGGAAATTTAGAATAAATTCCATTTCAAAGAAAGTATCTTAAGGCAAAAAGTTAGAGTCAAATGGGTGAGGGATGGCGACATGAATTCGAAGTATTACTACTCTGTACTAAAAAAAAGGTCTAGGTCCAACAACATCTCAGGTTTGAAAGTGGATTTGTCTTAGGTGGACGATGTAGTATCAGTAAAGAAGAACATTACAGATTTTTTTGTTGCGAGATTCACGTCCAATGGCATGCCTATGCCCTCAATGGATCTTTCTGGTTTACATCAACTATCTTCACAAGATATTGTCGAGATGCAGAAGCCTTTCTCTTGTGAGGAAATTCTATTGGCCTTAGAAAGTTGTGATTGTAATAAATGTCCGGGGCCTAACTGTTCCAGGTTAGATTTTCTTAAACGGTGTTGGGGAGTGGTGGCTGGAGACGTGGTCAGATGTATACATGAATTTCACTCAACTGCTACTTTACCTAAATCCATGACATCTTCCTTATTGGCTTTGATACCACAATTTACTAACCCTCTAGGCCTGGAGGAATTTCGCCCAATCAGCCTCATTAGGTGCATTTATAAAATTCTATCGAAAGTATTGCGGCAAGGCTGCAAACTTAAGTGCGAGTTGCGTGTTGCAGAAAGCGGCGAAGATGACGCTATCGCGGGTTGCAGGTAGCGGGTCGCTCCCTGGACGGAGCGGGCTACCTGATTTCCTTTTTTTTTTAATTTTTTTAAACCAAATTACGATTTTGCCATCAAAACTTAAAAAGTTAAAAAACCCCTTTTTGACGTTCAAAGACTTATTCTTCTTTCTATCTACATCGTTCTTTCTACATTCTTTCTCATCTGTGCCCTAGCTTCCCAGTCCCACCATTCTTTCTCTCTACATTGTTCAAACTCCAAAGCTTCTCTCTACATCTCCACCGTTCCATCTCCATCGCTCCAAAGCTTCCTCGTCTGTGAGTATATTCTGCTTCTATTATACTTCTATTACACTTCTATTAATATTCTACTTCTATTATACTTCTATTAATAATATATTGTGATTGTTTTGAACTTCTACTTCTATTACAACTTCTGTTTTTGAACTTCAACTTCTATTACAACTTCTGTTTTAATATTATATTCAGATTGTTTTGAGTAAAAACTTCTATTTTAATGTTAATCTATTGTTTATTCATGGCAAAATATCCTTTTTGGTCCCTTAACTATACCCTTGGGTTCAAATTGGTCCCTTAATTATTTTTTGTGTCATATTGGTCCCTTAACTCTTAAAACGTGTCATGTTAGTCTTTTTCGTCCAATTAGCAACGGAAAAATTCAAAAATTAGTCGCTAAATTCGTCACTAATTAGACGAAAAGGACTAACATGAGACATTTTAATAGTTAAGAGACCAATTTGACACTAAAAATAGTTAAGGGACTAATATGAACCCAAGGGTATAATTAAGGGATCAAAAAGGGTATTTTGCCTTTATTCATCCATGAATTTTGTTATGTTTTATTCCTAGACAATATGGCTACATCTTCTACACCGAATTCTATTTCTACCTCGGTTGCTTCTTGTGGTCAAACATTTAAACCAAGCGGTGTTAATATTGACATAGCATGGCAATACAACCATTGGAAGGATATAAATAACAAGAAGAAGGTGACATGTGATTTTTGCAATCTAACTAGTAGTGGGGGAATTAGTAGAGCAAAAAAGCATCAATTAGGTATAAAATATGATGTAGTTCCTTGCACGAAAACTCCGGCGGAAGTTAAAGCGATATTACGTGCCGATATGGATGAAAAGGAGAGGATTAAAAAAGGAATAAATGAGGTTATGGTGCAATTAGATGCGGATGATGCTAATAGTATCGCGGAAATAGGTCAAGTTCGAAGTGGAAAGAGGCTTGCTGAGAGTGAGACATCTTCAATGGCTGTTAAGCGGACCAAAGGACCATTGGATTTAGTCTATAAAAAGACAAAGGACACAAGCATCAATGATGCTTGTGATAAAGAAGCGAGGGCAAGAACATTTCAATATATTGCTCGCTTTGTTTATAACTGTGGAGTTGCTTTCAACGTAGCAAATGCAAAAGCTTTTAAGCAAATGTTAGAAGCCGTTGGAACCTATGGTCCTCATTTGAAACCGCCAAGTTATTATGAACTTAGAGTTCCACTCCTTCAAAATGAGTTGGACTATACAAAAGGTTTGTTGAAGAATCACGAGGTGCAAAGGAATAAGTATGGGTGTTCAATTATGTTGGATGGTTGGTCAGATAGAAAAGGTAGAACATTGATTAATTTCTTGGCCAATTGTCCGACGGGAATGATGTTTGTGAAAAGTGTCGATGCTTTTGACTATGCCAAGACGGGAGAGAAGCTAGCTGAGTTGTTGGACACTTTTATTGAGGAAATGGGTGAACAATATGTTGTCAAATTGATTACGACAATGGAAGTAATTATGTAGCGGCGGATGTGAGCGTAACTGGAGCATCTTTGAGCATGTAAGTATTAATTTTTTTACTAGGAATAAGATCTTAAAGTATCTTACATTCAAGTATTATTAAATTAATACTTCAAATTATTGTATTTTAGATTCATTCCAAGAAGCGAAATAAGTTGGAATATCAACGGTTGCAAGACTTGGTTTTCATCAAGTACAACCAAGCTTTGCTAGAAAGATATGAAATTCGGGACAAGATTGATCCTATGGAATTTGGTGAAATTAATTATCACACTAAATGGTTGGTGGAAGAGATGGGAGAGATAGGAGAAGACGGTGAACCTTTGGAACAAGACTTGGTTCATGAAAATGATGATTTAACTTGGGATCTATTTGCCGAAGCAAGTGGAGTTAATGAGCCTGTAATCTACACTAGGAGGTCAAAGCTACTTGAAGCTAGAAGTACATCTAGGAATAAACAAGTGGTGGTAGAAGAAGATGATGATGATGAAGATGAAGAATTTGCGGATTTTGATGATATTCTTTGATTTTTATGTTTGCTGAATTTTCGTTTAATAGTTCTAAGTTTGAATTTTAAGTTGTGATGTTTTGAATCTTCTATATTATTTTGAATCTTTATTAAGCATTGTTTTTTGACATTAGATTTTATATAATTATGTGTTATTGGTTTAGTTTTACATTAAGTATATGACATATTTTTATAGATTATTATATAGTTATTTTAGTACAAAAACTTATTCCGCTATCCGCTATCCCAGTATCCCATTTTTTGGGTCGGCCGCTCCGCGCCGCAATCCGCTATTAATAACTCTGGCGTAAAGACATTTGCAAGTTTATTTCTAATACACAAACACCATTCATTCCCAGGAGGCAAATATTGGATGGCGTAGTGGTCGCGAATGAGTTAATTGATTTTGACAAAAGAAGAAAGCGTAAGTGTCTGTTATTTAAAGTAGAATTCGCTAAAGATTACGATTGCGTTGAATGGGTTTTTCTTGAGAAAGTGATGCTAGCTATGAATTTCGGAGAAAAATGGATGCTTTGGATGCGAAGAACTGTTTTCAACAGTTTTATTTCGGTTTTGGTGAACGGTATCTCAACTCCAAATTTTGAAGTCACAAGGGGTCTTAGACAAGGCAACCCCTTGTCTCCTTTCTTGTTCACAATAGTGGTTGAAGGGTTGGCGTGCATAATGAGGAGCGAAAATAGTTTGCAAAGTTTGAAGGGGGTTCACTTATCTGGTGACAAGTCTATTAGCTTACTTCAATTTGTCGACGATACCATCATCGTGTGTGAATACTCTTGGTCTAATTTGCCGGGTATCAAGGCGGTGCTAATGGGGATTTGGAATGGCGTTTGGCCTTAAAATTAATTTCTGGAAGAGTTGATTATACGGGGTAGGGATCGAAGACTCAATTCTAGCGGCGAATGCTCAATTTCTTTCATATAAATTTAGTAAACTTCCGTTTTAATTCTTAGGCCTTAACATAGGTGGAAATCATAGGAAGTCCGAGTATTGGAAAACGGTGTTATCTTGTTTCAAATCGCTCTTGTCAACTTGGAAAGGGAAAATGCTTTCCATTGGCGGGAGAGTTGTTCTTATAAATTCGGTTTTGACAAATATGTCGATACCTCATCTTTCTTTTTTTAAAGCTCCGGTAAAAATCGTCAAGGAAATCGTGAGAATCCAAAGGAATTTCTTGTGGGCGGGAACCATGGATAAAAATGGCATTCCGTGGGTTAGCTGGAGGTCGGTTTGCAAGCCTAAAAATTACGGTGGGTTACGAATTAAGGATATCAGATTGTTTAACAAGGCGTTGGTTGCTAAATGGTTATGGAGATTTCTCCATGAACCCAATGCAATTCAGAGAGACATTCTTGAGTATAAATAGGAAAGTTGGATCAGCGATTGTTCTCAAAGTTAAGCAAGGAGGAGCAAAATTAGAATCCCTTTGGTGGATAGATATCATGGTTATCGGTGATGTAAATGAGGAAGACGGGTTTTCTAGTCATCTTGCTTGGAGATTGGGAAATGGTTGTTCTATCTCTTTTTGGAATTCCACATGGTTAGGTCCAACATAGCTGAAATTTTATTCCCAAATTTGTTTGATAACGTGATTTAGAAAGACGCAGCGGTGAGCAAAATGGGTAGTTGGATCGGTGATGGTTGGCAATGGGACTTAGAGGTGTATTCGTGGGAGTTGGTGGGCTGTGCAAAAAACGAACTTGAGGAGTTATTGGTGTTGATAACAGAAGTTCGTCCCTCTCGTCATGCTGCAGACGTCGTTTTCTGGCCAAGGGAGTCCATGAATTCATTCACTGTAAAGTCTTTTTATGCTTTATTACTGAAGGATAAAGAGAGAAATGAGAGAATTGAGAGTGAGAAATGTGTGAAATGGTTGAAGGTCCTTGTGAAATGGCGGAGCTTTGTTTATATAGAGTTTTGGCTTGGAGTTGATATGTTTGGAATGTGCTTTTGAGTGAGCTTTGGAGCTAGCTTCGGAGTTAGTTACACTTGACTCACTGAGTCAGAAGTTGACTCGGTTAGTTAATTAGTTAACTCGGTGGAGAAATCCCAATGCAAATCCAAATCAAAGGCTCTCATGCTTGGAAGTTAAGGAACATGGTGCACTTAATTCAAAGAGATGCATTGGAGTAAATGTAAGTCGAGTGTCTTGAATGGTCTTGAACTGTCTAGAATGTTCCACACAATGCTAGAACCAAGTAGAACCCAAAAATGTGGAGTGGCAAGTTGCTGTCATGAAAAGTAGCAGATTCTACCAAATTTACATGTGTTAATCGATTAACACTTTTTGCACTGCAAAGTGTTAATCGATTAACCAAGCCAAAAAATGCCTAGTTTGCTTGAAAAAGGGTGTTGTGGCCACGGTTCCGATTTTCAACCTCTTGCTTTGATGGATAGGCATAGAAACCCTTGTTTTGTGCTTGTGTTGATGATGTGATGACTTTTTGAGGATGTGATTAATCGGTCTTGAAAACCTGAATATTCCCGCAACAAAATCATAGAGAAAAAGTGTGAGTGCGTATGCCAGCGATGCGAATGCACATGCTTATGCCAAAGGCAAAAGGGGAGGTCAAATTTTGGGTTATGGAAAATGGTCTTTGAAGACATATTAAAAAGAAAAGAGATTCTAGTAGTGAACAATGATTTTACAAGACTATCTTATATAGAAGATAATACATAAAAATCAAGTAAAACTCATATACAAACATATAACACATAGGATGATGTTTTAATATAAGCAAGCATGTGTTAAATGTTTGTACAATAATGAGTTTGATTAAAAACAAATCATAATCTTTGTCAACACACTCCTTTTAAGAACCAAATTTTAGGACAATTTATGAAAATAGCCAAGAGTGGTAAAAATGTATCTTCAGTCTCGAGAATAGCTACTTTTGAGAAATCACAACAACCAAGGTTGATTACTTCAAGTACTTTTGCTTTAAAATTAAGTAGCTAAGTTTTCCTTGTTGAATGTATTTAACAATTTCACTAGCAAAAGAGTTTCTGAGACTACTTTCCACAATCAAGTCAATATTTTACAAAGCACAAAGAATTTTTCTAGGACAAGTATTTTTATTTAATCAGAACTTAAGATTAGTCTAATTTTTAATTCAAAGCACAAAGAATAGAGTTAAACACTTATGTGTGCTAAAATAATAAAACAATCAAGAATGAAAAAGATTCAGCAAACTCTAGAATCAAAGCTTATAGACCTTACTTAGAGAAATTTTCAAACTTAATGATATATTGTATTCCAATTGAGTGCTATCAGAATCCAATTTTCCTTTTTGATGCCCATTCAGATTTTAAGAATTATTCATCAACAAAAACCATGTTCAGATTTTTCCGAATAAAATCAAATCTTGTGATAGCTAAGGGTTTTTTAATATATCAGCCAATTGATGGTCAATATCAATAAATTGAATATCTATTATGTCCTTCTGAACGTAGTCCCTAATAAAATGGTGTTTTATTTCAATATGCTTGGTTCTAGAATATTGAATCAGATTCTTTGTTAGACAAATAGCCGCAGTGTTATCACAAGAGATAGGAATAATTTTTCCAAAAATTTGATAATCTTATAGCTGAAACTTCATCAATAGTAGTTGAGTAGAATACTTAGCTGCTGAGATGTATTCTGCTTCAGCTGTGGACAGAGCAATAGTTGCTTGTCTTTTGCTAGCCCAAAATATAAGGTTTTCATCTAATAATTGATAGTTTCCACTTGTGGATTTCCTCTCAATTCTATCTCCGACATAGTCAGCATCACAGAATCCAACTAGCTTATAATCTGAGGATTTCTTATAAAGAAGTCCAAGATTAGTCGTTCCTTTCAAATATCTAAAGATTCTCTTAACGGATAACACATGAGTTTCTCTAGGATCTTATTGGAATCTTGCACATAAGCATACACTGAATAAAATATCTGGTATGGAAGCAGTAAGATAGAGTAAGGAACCTATCATACCTCGATATTTAGTCGAATCCACTTTGGTACTGCATTCTTCACTATTCAGGTTGTAGGTAGGATGAATAAGAGTTGACATGGCTTTGCAATCATCAAGATTGAACTTCTTCAAAAGTTGTCTTGTGTACTTCGAATAATGAATGTATGTACCTCATTTTCTTGGATTGATTTGAATTCCAAGAAAGTATTTTAATTAACCCATCATGCTCATCTCAAATTCAACCTGCATGGTCTTTGAAAATTCTTGACAAAGAGATGCATTAATGGAACCAAATATTATATCATCAACATAAATTTGAACAATCAAAATTTCTTCCTTTAGAGTTTTCCTAAATAGTGTAGTGTCAACTTTACCTTTAAAGAAACCATTTTCAAGTAGAAAATTACTTAGTCTCTCATACCAAGCCCTTGGAGCTTGTTTGAGTCCATAGAAAGATTTCTTAAGCTTGTAGTCAAAGTATCGATGGTTTGGATATTCAAATCCAGGAGGTTGTTTAGCATACACTTCTTCAGTAATTACTTCATTCAGAAAGGCACTTTTGACGTCCATCTGATAAAGCACAATGTTCTGATTAATAACATAAGAGATAAGAAGTCTAATAGCTTCTAATTTTGCCACAAGAGCAAAGGTTTCAAAGAAGTTAATTCCTTCTTGCTGACTGTAGCCCTGACCTACAAGTCTAGCTTTGTTCCTTAAAACTTCTCCCCGTTCATTGAGTTTTTTTCGAACGACCCACTTGGTGCCAATGATGTTTTTAAACTGTGGTCTTGGAACAAGATCCCACACATCATTTCTTTGAAACTGATTCAGTTCATCTTGCCTAGCCATGATCAACCCATTATCTGATAAGGTCTCATCAATAGAGGTAGGCTTTGTTAATGAGATAAGTCCAAGCATTGATTGATAATTTCTGAAAGCTGATCTGGTTCTCATTGACTCGTCTTTATTCCCAATTATTTGTCCTTCTAGACGAGAAGCCTTATATTTAAATGATCTCTTAGGTGGAATAGAGGCTTCAGAACTATTATGGACAATTACTGAATCTGTAGTAGGATTATCTGGAGTAGCTTCAGTTTCTTCCAGTTTTGGTGTTTTTCCAGTTCTAGTATTAGATTCTGGCACATCACCATCTAAACTATTTTCTTTCAGAATACACACCACAAAATGTTCTTCAAAATTCTGAATTTCTGTAAGATTATCATCATGATCCATAAACTCTGACTTTTTTACAGTCAGATATTTTGTCATCAAATTTAACGTGCATAGACTCCTCAATCATTTCGGTTTATGAGTTGTACACTCTGTATGCTTTTGAGCATTCAGAGTATCCCAAAAAGATGAAAATAAGAGATGCTTGGTCTCCTACCTTCAAATAATTCATACGATGTTTTATTCAGAATTTATCTAATTTAGATTCTGTTTTGAATATAACAGGTCGTACTAACAGCTTCTTCCCACAAGTATTTTGGAAGTTTGTTTTCATGAATCGTGGTTCTTGTCATTTCTTGTAAGGATCTGTTCTTTCTTTCCACAACCCCATTTTGTTGTGGAGTTCTCATAAAAAAGAACTTATGGATAATTCCATATTTTTCACAAAAAGATTCAAATGGCTTATTTTCAAATTCTCCACCATGATCACTTCTAATTTTTAAGATTTTACTTCCATCTCGGATTATACTTGAATGCCGAAGATGTTAAATACTTCGTATGTTTCATCTTTAGATCAAAATTGTTTTACCCAAGTCGATCTGCTGAAATCATCAACAAAAACCAAACCATATTTCTTCCCACTGATCGAAGCAGTTCCAATAGGACCAAATAAATCAATGTGAAGTAATTATAAGGGTCTAGAGGTAGAGACGATGGTTTTAGTTTTAAAATAGGTTTTCATAATCTTTCCAACTTGACATGCTCCACAGAGAGCATCTGAGTGGCAGTCAAGATCTAGCATCTCTTTAACAAGTTTTTGCTTGCTAAGTTTAGAGATTAATCTCCAATTAGCGTGACCTAACCTTTTGTGCCAAATCCATTTCTCATAACTCATTGTCATTAGGCAAATGACCTTCTGATCAGCCAGCTCAGAAAGATTGATTTTATAAACATCTCCCTTCCTTTTCCCTTTGAATACAATGGTTTTGTCAGCATTAACAACTGAACAAAAATTCTTATTAAATGTTACTTCACAACCATTATCACACAATTGACTTATGCTTAGTAGATTATGCTTTAAGCCATCAACCAGCCAAACTTTATTGATAAGGGTTAGAGAGTTACCAATGGTACCTGTACCAATGATCTTTCCTTTCTGGCCTCCTCCAACACACACGCGTCCTTCCTCTTTCAGATTCAGACTTTGGAACATATGCATTTCTCCCGTCATATGACGTGAGCAACCACTGTCCAAATACCACGATTGTCTTCCCATCTTTTCCTTTAGGCATATATGTAGCAAAGACAATTCAAGATTTAGGTAACCATACACATGTGGGTCCTTTCATGTTAGTTTTAACAATTTCTCTCATATCATGTCCTTTTGCCATGTAAAAAGGCTTAGCTTCACTACATGTTTTCTGTTTCCAAAAACTTTGACTAGAGTTATTTTCAACCTTAGTTTCTGAATCTTTATTAGTCTGTGATTCAAATGTTCTGAATACTGATGTAATTCGAACTCTTGGACTATCAGGTTCTAATATTACAATACCTTTCAACTTCTGATCAATAGGTTCAGTCAGATTAATAATTTTTACATTATTAGCAGTAGGAACAAAATAGTTGCTTAGCACTGTCAGAGCAATGCTATAGGAACAAGTATCTGGGGACACTTTATACAATGGCATATCATAACTAGAACAGTTTTCAGTATACCCCAAACCTTCTCTATTGCTTTTGCTAATTCCATAAATCATAGATGCAAGTTTAGTTTTATCAATGCATGATGTGATGAATTTATGAAATGCTATATCATGCTTACCAAAAGTGGAGCATTCATTTTGAGATATGCTGATTTCTTTTAATTCTTCTTTCAAAATAAAGTTGACTCTTTTTAAACTTTTGATGCTACTGGCTTGATCTTTGCAATGATTCATGATATCATTTATGCATAAAATAAAGTCAGAATAAGAGTATACCTCATCTTCGTCTTCAGACTATGTCTCAGATAAAAGTTCTTCTCTAGATGTGTGAGCCATCAACGCCAGATTCGATTCATTTTCTTTTTCTGAGTCTTCATCGTCTAGCTCTTCCCATGTTGCCATAAAGTTCTTCTTATACATGTTCCCGAAGCTATCCTTCTGATGACTTCCTTTCTTTTGACTATCATTCTGAAGATCAGGACAGACATTTCTGAAGTGACCAGGTTTGTTGCAGTTGTAGCAGATTTTGTCTTCTTCTTTCTCTTTAGATCCTCTAAAGCCAGTGTTTTTAGAAAATCTTTTGTTCCTTCTGGCCATTTGTTGAAATTCTCTGATGAAGCATGCCACATCACCGTCATCAGATCTACCATCAGAATCTTCTTCAGAAGTTTCATCAGGTTTACTGATCTATGAAAGTCTTTTGGATCTTTCACCATATTTTTCCGAAGTAGATCTCAGGGCAAGAGTTTTAAGTTTCTTTGAAGACTCATATTCATTCAGTTCCATTTCATAGCTATGAAGATTGTTGATTATACTTTCAAGAGATAGTGCATTCATATATTTAGCTTTCTTAATATATGTTAATTTAGGTCTAAATTTTAAAGGGAGACTTCTCATAATCTTTTTAACATAATCTGATGTAGAGTAACTCTTATTTAACACTTGAAGGCCTGATACAAGAATTTGAAACCTGGAGAACATGGTTTCAATATCCTCATCATCCTCATTTTGAACAACTCATATTTTTGTACCAATAAGTTAGCTTTTTCTTCTCTAACTTGCTGATTCCTTTCATAGGTAGAGCACAATGATTCAAAGATAGTCTTTGCAGAAGACTTATCAATGACTTTTAGATACTCAACATGTGGTAGAGTATCGACCAAAATACCGTTGACTCTGTGATGTTTTCTATAAATTTTCTTTAAAGCTGAAGTCAAAGTTTTTCTGTCTGATACCATACCAACACTGACAATAGTGATCTCAATAGCATCTTCAAGTATATCCCTTAATTCATCATCAAGTCCAATGATATAAGTGTACATCTTACTTTTCCACCATTTGAACTCAGTGGAATCACCACTGAAAACATGAGGTTTAGAAGAATAGTAATTTCTCTCAGAACCATTGTAATCATAAGAAATTCCTCTTCTTGAAGTACTAGGAGTAGGATCCTCAGCAGATATATTTTTCTCTTTGGATCTTTATCTGTACCACAATTAAGTGTTACGGCATGGGGGTTTGAAAATACACAGTTTTAATTTGTATAAGACTCATATTATTGTTTACAGCAATTGATTTATTCTAATCTCTAACAGTGTTCCAGTGACTTAATTGAAGCAGTTGCGGCAGTGAAGCAATTGTATGAATTCAAAAATTTGTGTGGCCAATCATTTTCACTAGTCTTTCCAGAGTCTTTTCGCAGACTCTCTCAAAAACAAATTGAATACATAGACATGTATCTTTGACACCACGATTTGAAAAATATAATTTTCGTTGGTCTGCTTACTATAGTGATGAATGGTATTTCATCTTCCGATGCCAGTGTCACATGTCTGTTTTTTATGATAAAATAATGATGATTTCAGTTGGATTTTTCTGTATAACAAATGTTGACCTATTGATAAAATGCTTTCAGGTTTTGAATGAGGATATCGTCAAATGTCATGTGCGCTCTCATATATCATCATTGTATGGAAATACAAAGGAAATAGATTCAGATGATAGAAAAGCAATATGTTCCTAAACTAAGTAGCAATATTTGTTTTTGGTGGGTTAAGTATCACTGTATCAGTATTTTAACCATGACATTTTGGTGCACTCCTCTTCCAATTTAATTTGCAAGATTGTGAAAGATTATATGTAACTTTTCTTTAACCTAACCTAACCTAACCTTTCCAATTCATTTTTCATTTTTCGTAGAATCGTGAAAACTAATCTCAATTTTCGAATTCTGGTGTTGATGTTTTCAGCTTCCCGTAAATGAGAAACTTATATGGGACAACGGTACTACATTTCCTGAACCTTGTATAGATCGCGTTGCTGATACCGTTGGAAAGGTACCTAATTTTCACCCTATGGATGTAATTTATTCAGTTATTACTATAATTTCAATGCGTGAAGTTGATGATTTTTACATTTGAAAACTAGTATGAAGCTTTTGGCATGGCTATGTGGAGGATTGAGCTGTTTTGGGGCTCTGGGATTATTGGCTGTGTGGAATGATAAAGCCTCTAAGACACCATTTGTAAGTCAGCTTGCTAAACTTCTGGATTGTTGGGATTTGGTTCCATGTTACTATGAATGTTTTCTGCTTTACATTCTATAATATTTCTTCATCAAAAGCTATGGATGTTGGCTGTGATCGCGGTTGGTGAATGTTGGAACTTGGATTTGTTTTAAGCTTGATTTGAGTGGATAATATTGTTCTTAGGAGTGTATTTAGAGTTATGTATTATATTTTATGTAGATCCTTCGGGTGGTTTGTCTATGTCTATGGTTATCATTCTTTGACAGTGGCACAAATTGACTAACCTCAGAAAACTTTTCTGTACATGTTACAACCAAGAGGTAGAATTTGTGATAGCTATGTTGTCATTAGAATGCTAAAGAGGAATAGTGTAGTGGTTGTAGGTTGCGGATGCTAATTGTGGCCCCCAAACAATAGGTATAAGTTCTGGGGTCCAGCCATTTTACATAGCCAACATTCATTTGGCAAAATTGGAGGTTGGTTATGATCAAAAGTAGAATAGTGAAGAGGACACTTGGTGTTTTGCATGAAAGGCAAAAGACACCTGGTGTTTTGCATGAAAGACAAAGAACAAGTGTCTTCATGCATGTAAGACCTTTTTGGCTTGCTTCTCCTATAAATAGGACCAAGAGCAAGCATTCAACACACAACCACAAGAGAAACAAGTAGCAAGAGAAATAGAGCTTTGCTCAAGAGAGAAAATTATTTCTTAGAGAGTTTTTCCTTATGAGAGAAATAGTGAGCCGATTTGTGAGAGTGTTTCTTTACAAATTGAGAGATATTTTGTAGAGAGTTCCACCTAAGGGTGAAGTTGTTGTATTCTCATTATCATTATAGTGGATGTTTAAGAGGCCTAAGGGTCCCGTGGTTTTTCCCTTTCTCACATTGAGAAGGTTTTCCACGCTAAAATCTTTTTGTCATTTTACTTAATTTTTCACGTTTCCGTTAGTGTCTATTTTTGAGTTAACGGAGGAGGAATATTATGAAGAATTATTCCCAACATAATTTTCACTTTGAACCCATCTTCGTTCTAGTATATTCTTGCTCACAAACAATAGTTCTATTCTCCTTCCTACTTTTAGTTCAATTCTGTCATGTTCATTTCCGTTTTAGTTTTAATTACTTTGTACTTTAGGTTCTTTAATTTTAAGTATGATTAGGGGTGTGTAAAAAAATCGGTTATTATTAACTAAATTGGTATCCAATTTGTTCTACTTTTAAAAATTCAAACCAAATGTTATAATATAAATTTGGATATTCATTTTGTTATCCAAATATAAACCGGTAACCATTATAATAATGTGGTTTAGTTATTGGATATCCAAATTTTATTATGTGTTAAATTTATATGTTTGTTTCTTTTCGTGTTTCATCATATATTTATTATAAATCAATTTTATATTTTAAACTCTTTTAAAGTATATGTTACTTAGCAAATTAAATTTTATCTGATATATTTAGTTTGATTGAATTGTAGACTTTAATCATTATCTGAATATACATAAACTAAACCTGCAAAATTGGTTAGAAATTATTATTTCTTTGCCATTGGATTATGATATGTGATTTTATGATTATGGGACAGAATGGGACAATTTATATATATTTTTTATTTTTATTTAAATTCGAATTTCAATAGGATAGTAGTTCTAGAATTTTTTACGTAAATACCCCTAATTTTGGAAAAAATTCCCTAAATAACCCATGTTTCAAAAATATTCCCAAAATGTCCCCATTAGAGTTTTGGTTTGAACTATGTCGCCATTGGAATTGGCGACTCCCTTGTAGAGGTCTAACCATGTCGCCAATGCAACTAGAGACACCCTTATGCCAAAGAAGGGATTAGACAGCGCTTTTTTTGGGCTTAGACAGCCCTTAAAAGCGTTGCCTATTCGACCGCTGCTATAAGTAAAGACAACGCTTTAGTTAATGAGAAAGTGCTGCTAAATGTCTGCTTTAGCCAGCGCTTTTACTTTGAAAGTGCAATCTGTTTGTCACTTTAGCCAGCGCTTTGTCTGTAAAAGCGCTGTCTAAAGAACCCAGGCAGCGCTTTGACTTTAGACAGCGCTTTTGGTTATCTTTAGGCATTGCTTTAGACGTCGCTTTCCTTTAGAAGCGCTGTCTATTCTCTACTTTAAGCAGCGCTTTTTATTTAAAGCGCTGTCTAATCCCCACTTCAGACAACGCTTTTTTCTTTGAAGCGCTGTCTAATGTCAACGGAATTTTTTATATATAAAACTTAAAAGAAGCGCTGTCTGATATATACAATAAATATTTACCAGATTATCACCATATTTTGCACCAGGTTTTCACCACATTTTGCACCAGAATATGCATTTAGAATTTGCACCAAATTTTCATAAATTAGAGCTTCAATACAATAAATATGCACCAAATTTGTCTATTTATATATACATCTTTAATCCAATAATTTATATATACAAAAAATTGATGATATTCAAGCTAAAAAACAACAACAATTCATATATCTTGTTAGCTACAAAAAATCTGATATTCAAGCTAAAAAACAACAACAATGAACTTGTTAGCTCTATCTTCTACATCTGCACATATAACCTGAAACAAAACAACAACAACATTAGACAAAATATAGAAGAAAACAAAGAAGACATTGTTCTTATCTGATATTCAAGCTGCAAGTATTGCCAAATCTGATATTCAAGCTGCAAGCATTGCCAAAAATGTCAACAAATGATCATGAGTTATTGAATATTGCCAAGTGCCTATGAAAATCAGTATATGATTCCAACCTTCTATGGACAAGATATCAATCAATATTTGGCAGCACCAACACAATTTATGATTCCAACCTTCTATAACAAACAACAACAACATTGCAACACAATTTAATATACTAATGACGACATATTCATCAAAACTCAAACTTATATATACTCAAAATTGTCATCAATGAAAGAAAGACAATATACCTTATAAAACTCTCAGCTCAATAATGAATTGACACCATTCCTCCTTAAGTTTATCCAATTGATCTTTTGAGTAATGAACACATTTGAATTCATCAAAGTACTACATAATAATATAACATAGTATGATTTAGCCAAAACTATTTAATTATATGAGACATATGTGGTAAATATTAAAATAATTCCTAAGTTAGAAATCCATACCTTGGATGGAATATCTATTCGATCCAAAAGAAGAGTTTATTTCATAAACCTCAACATGAAATATCCGCAATCTATTCCATTGCGCTGACGAGGACACTACACAAGGAAAGAAAATACGGATATATATCAGGATATACCCCTTAAATAGTTTTATCAAGTATCATCACTAATATAATCAAAATTGTGAAAATATACCTCCACTCTAATCCATGTAATGTTGTTGGCTTTGCTCTTTGGAACTTGAATATCTCTTTGTGATCGAAAAACTTGTATAACGCTAATAAAATATAAACGAATATTTAGAACATGTCACATAAATAAATAAATATACACACGAATTTTTGGAACAATCTCACTTACGTATCAATCAACTTCTTCATATCTGGGTATGTTGCTTGATCATTGTGTAAAGAATCCAGATAATATACAATTTCTCTTATCGGATTAATTGCCACCAATAACCAATGTCCACTGTAAGATTAAACAAAGGTTAGAATGAAAACAAAGGTTAGATGGAAACTTTCTACACAACTTCAAAAAACAAAAAATTATAATAGATGAAGTTAGAATGAAAATCTAACCCGTTGCCAGTATTATATGGTAAAAAGAACAACTTTTCTGTATCTTTGCTGGCCATAAATAAACCGAGTACATACTGTATGACTTCATCTGGTTTCTGTACGATTAACCATGAGTTGATAGCCATGGGAGATAAGAAAGCGAATCTTTGTTCCAATCCACGCGGGCGCATTAATTTTTCATACAGAAACCTTAAATAAAAACATCATTAACATATTAGACTATTCATTTGAAATGAGTAAATAAATTGTTCAATTAATTAAACAAAGTTGATCGGAGTATACCGAATGTATGTATCGACAACACCTATGCCCAATTCCAAATGTTTAAAAACTTGCTCCATGTCCTCTCTACCAATTGTTTCCAAATATTCAAAACCAAAAATACCTTTCTCCATAGGTATAAGCCGAGTACCACCATCCGGAATATCTGTTATAAGTAAACATGTCTGAAGGCACGACCTATACTGAGAAGTAGGTTTTTTTCTAGCCGCGGTCTTCTTAGCAACACCCTTTGTTTGTGTGGGAATGTTGCTAATTTCAGGCATCTTACCCCTACTGACTTGTTCAATCTCTTTAGCCTGAATCTAAATATCATATAATTAGTTAGGTGAAGTATAAGATCACGAATTAACATTTTCCATGCATAAATATCATATAATTGTGTTGTACCTCTTTTCTCGATGCAACCGACTCGGTTTCCCGCATAATCCCCTTATCATTTGATTTGGATTTTGTTGGAGTCTAACATTACCATGTAAAAAAAATGTACGTAAAATGCCCGTAAAAAATTTGAATACCCAAAGGTTCATAATGGTTTTAAGCTTACCTTATCATCTAGGCAAATGAGGCTTGACGGCCATGCAACAAACAATCCTATTGCATCTCCCAGCAATGTTGCATCCGAAACATCGTCAGGTAGTGGTAATAAGGCATCCCCCTCTAAAACAATATCAATCGATACTTTCAAAAATCCAGTGGGGAGCGGTTTATGGTGAAGCATTTCTCCCAAAGTGTTATGCACTTTTCCCTTGCCAACCATCCGATAAGTCGGCGACGATAAATAGAGTTGACAACGGGAAATGCCCTAAAACCAATAATAAATATGACATTGTTAATGTGTATATATGTCAATTAAATAAATTAAGCTAATTTAATTTCATAATAATATATATAATTACCTCGGGAATATTCGGTTGAAAATTATAATTGATACTATCTTTCTCACTAGTATCTTTAAAAGCTGAAGCTTGATCTCTTTCTTTTTTATCTCTTTCTTTTTCCTTTTTCAATTCACGAACTTCAGATTCTAATGCTTCCAACTTTGCCTGCAGTTCTTTATTGCTAGCCATTTTTTTCTTTGGTTCTTTCAAGGATGTTGGAGTGATCCCATATCCCTTACCCCTCACACGACCAGAATACTCACGAACATCTAATGCTCGACTAAGTAGCCTCCTGCAATCATTGTCTTCATCTGGAGATATAGACTGAGATAGAATCTCCTGAAATTCATATGAATATCGAAAATTTGACTTAATTATATGTTAATAAACGTTTGATTTAATTCAAGCAATAATGTTATACTTACACATTTCTCAAAAATTAGTTGAACATCTTCTTTAACAACTCCATCCTTACCCACGCGGGCTTCCTTCCACAAAACATGGTCCGGAAGAGATGTTTCAGAACTTTTCTCCTTTGTTAACTACACATTAAGCCAAATAACATGATCAAAAATAACTCATGATGAACAAGTATATCATTGCAATTTATAGATACTTACTATAGATTGTTGTAAGCGTGCATATCCCATACGCCCTTTTTTTGTATGGATACGCGGGACTTGATGCTCGTTGTCGATTTATGTCACTTACACTCTCAAATTCTGGGGTTTTTCGTTTAGATTTAAAATGTTCCCATTCATGAGGTTTAATCAAATCTGCATATTTCTGTGGAAGCTCTGCATCAATAAATTTTTTATCCGCATCCTTAAGATACTTGTTTGATAAAAAAGATCTAAACCCTCTATGTATTTTTCCGGCCAATCCGAGTATATAATCTTTTCTGGTATCATCAATGTTGAAAGACCTCTACGAAAATCATACACAAAGTGCTTTAGTATAAGTAATTTAAATACATAATCGACATTAAAAACAAATAACATCACATATGGTACCTGTATCTCAATCCATATTTTGTCTTTAGCGTCTTTCAACAATTTGTTTCTCCAATCATCACAAGTAATTGGAACTTCTCTCCTTGCAACTGAACCAAGACAACTTGTCAACGTTGAACCGTTAGGCTCAATTAGTTGGTTATCTTAACTCCAATGCACATCATGTTTTATGCCTCGATCTCTATCACGAATGAGTCGCTTTATAATTGTAATTCCTCGTCTAATTTCCCTTTCCACTGCATTACCGGTCTCATCTCCATCATGAATAGAATCATCATGTGGGTGATCCTCGTTACTAGCCATCTAACCTGTAATAAGAGATTGTAATAGTTACATTTCATTTACAAAATAATGCAATATCACAATATTCTCACAATTCTATTATCTATTGGCAGTTCGTTGTTAATTAGTATTAAATATGTTAATTAATATAGATATGTTGTGATGTTGTTATGTTGTTGATCAATATAGTTGTATAAACATAGAAATGTACGGAAATTGCATAGGGCTTAAAAATTGCTTACCAGACATACCGATATTAATGCGGAAAAGAATGATACAATTAATAAAAGACTCTTCTCACTAATCAAACACATGTTCCTAAATGGAAGCTTTCATCTAATTCAGATATAAAATTCAAAAGATCTAAGGATAATAAAACAAAAAAATAAACCCAAAAGCGTACTGTTTTCTTAAGATAACAAAATGTAGGAACATCAGACCATCGGCTTATTGTGCACACATCTACAAATGCTTCTAGATTATCAACATAATAATAACAGAAAATTAAACAAAAATGAGATTAGAGAAAAATGTGTGAAACAAAAACAAAAATGCTGCAGATAGAATGGAGAGATAAGAGAAATGAATTCAAAAAGAAAGGATTTGTTACAGTTCTTTAATATTTTTCAGAATGTGGTTAAAATATTAAATGGTATTCAAATGTACATGTTTGCTACTGTACAATTGCATGAACTTACACTAAACAATTGCATGAATTTACTAAAAACAAATGTAAAAGAAATCAAAGAAAAAGCTATGGCCGTGAAAAAGCTAAGAAAAAGTAGGCCGTGAAAAAGCTTCGTCTGATTGTGGAACCCAGAAGCCTCGCCGGAGAGGACGGAGGTGCGTGAGAGGACGGAGGACGGAGATTTTTTCTGGGTTTAGGGTTTTTCGCGAGAGAAGAGAAACAGTTCTGAGAATAGAAAGAATGAATAGAATATGTTTTTTAATTTTAATTTTAAACGACTTTAGACAGCGCTTTTGTGAAGCGCTATCTAATGAGTGCTTTTAGCAGCGCTTTCGCTTTGTAGTTGGGCCTTTAGCTGCGCTTTAAGTAAAGCGCTTTTTAATATGGGCCTTTAGCAGCGCTTCGTACATGGGCCTTTAGCAGCGCTTTTTAGAAGCGCTGTCTAAGGTGGGATTTTTAGCAGCGCTTTTGTAAAGCACTGTCTAATGTAGGCCTTTTAGCAGCGCTTTTGAATAGCGTTGTCTAAGGTGGGCCTTTTAGCAGCGCTTTTACATAATTTCGTACATACTTTCCGTGTTTTATTTTTTATTTAACTTATATCAGCGCTTTTGGAAAAAAGCGTTGTCTAAGGTGCGCTGCCTAAAATCATTTTTGGCGTAGTGGCCAAGTCGCCAGTGCAATTGGCGACACAGTGTAATGGTTAAACCAAGTCGCCAATCCAAGTGAAGACACCCTTCAAACTGAAAATTTTCACTATAAATAGGGGTGTTAAGCTTGGTTTGTTCCATGTCTCTTCTCACAACTTTGTTTTACTTATAAAATGTATCGTCGTCGTTGGGGTAAAGTTATTTTTTCGCGAGACAAGCCACCAATCGACATGATGTTTTGGAACATACAAGGTATCAATCAACTTATTGTTGTATGTTGTTTAAATTGTTATAACAAAGAGAAATGCATTAATGAAAACATTTGATTACAACAAACGGAAAGATAAGATAAATTATGATGCAGATGTTTCTCCAACATTGGGACAATGTTTTTTGTTGTGGCCGGGCTGACGACAGATACTGCATAGTCGTATCATTTTATCAGCGATATCCATTTCGGTTCTTATACGCTTGCTGTTTGGGCGCCCTTTTTTCTTTCTTCTCATTTCATCGTTGTGCCAAACTATTTCACCTTGGTATGAAGGCCAATAATCCTCCATTGGTAGCACTGCGAAGCCTTTGCTGTATACATTCATAACATTAACCACCTTGTAAACATCAAATAGATAGCCATAAGCATCTTGACGAGCATGTGTGCATGCTGCAATGGCATGTGAGCAAGGTACACGGAGGGCCTGGAACCTGCCACAATCACACCAACCTCTATTTAGCCTGACAGCATACGATAAATTGGGTCTCCCCTCATTAAAATCCATTATTTCTTGTACACTGAATGATTGCCTAAGTCGGTCAAAGATTGTAACTGCATGTGTACTAGCTTTTATAGCATCATCCTTCATCAATTTCATAACGCTCTCACTATATACTTGACCAGACGCTAACACTGCACTCAATCTTTCACCTCTTGTTGCGAAAAGTGATGCCAACCTATAATAGGTTGATCTCACCAAAGCAGTGATTGGAAGGTTTCTTATTCCTTTGAATACTCCATTCATGGACTCCACAAGGTTTGTTGTCATGTGGCCCCATCGACAACCCCCATCAAAAGATCTTGTCCACCTTTTTAGTGGAATGTTATCCAACCAGCTTCCGGCATCTGCATTTGACATCCTTATTTCGTTAAGGTAGTATTGAAATATTGGTTGAGTTAGCGCATAACCAGCATTCATAACCTGTTTGCTAAGGTACTTGTCTTTGATTGCACGCATGAAGTTTTGTTGAATATGTCTAATGCAATATACATGAGTAGAAGGAGAATTATGCCACCTGTTATCATGGTTATTGTAAGCACTCTCTATAGCAGCATGTCTGTCTGAAATCAAACAGAGGTTGGATTGTGGAGCGACATGTGTTCTTAGATTCTTAAGGAAGAAACCCCAAGCAGAAGCGGTTTCACCCTCAACTAAAGCAAATGCTATAGGAAAGACATTACTGTTGTCGTCTTGTGCAACAGCCATAAGCAAGGTGCCCTTGTATTTTTCGTATAGCCATGTTCCAT
Source organism: Lathyrus tuberosus (assembly GCA_022829125.1). Taxonomy (NCBI): domain Eukaryota; kingdom Viridiplantae; phylum Streptophyta; class Magnoliopsida; order Fabales; family Fabaceae; genus Lathyrus; species Lathyrus tuberosus. The sequence continues at coordinate 9,381,486 of JALAZF010000169.1, forward strand.
CAATTTGAATAATAGGTTTGCAGAATGAAAAACCTCTTATGCATGGATGAAACGACCAAAAGAGACGGTGGAAGATGACATTTCCGTCAACAATGGTACCATCTGGCCTGCATGTCGGCACTGTCTGCATGATTGTAATAGTTCCCGGTGCGTATGTCTTTAGGGCAACCAAAACAAAGTTGTGAGAAGAGATGTGGAACAAAGTTGTGGAACAAAATTGTTATTATGTTTTAACTTCACCCCCAACGACGATGATACATTTTATGAGTAAAACAAAGTTGTGAGAAGAGATGTGGAACAAACCAAGCTTAACACCCCTATTTATAGTGAAAATTTTCAGTTTGAAGGGTGTCTCCACTTGAATTGGCGACTTGGTTTAACCATTACACTGTGTCGCCAATTGCACTGGCGACTTGGAAGGGTGTCTCCAGTTGCATTGGCGACATGGTTAGACCTCTACATGGGAATCGCCAATTACAATGGCGACATAGTTCAAACCAAAATCCTAATGGGGGCATTTTGGAAATATTTTTGAAACATGAGTTATTTAGAGAATTTTTTCCAAAATTAGGGGTATTTACGTAAAAAATTCGTAGTTTTATGTCTCAAATTCAAACAAATATAAATAAATCATAAATCTGGCGTCAAACATATATAAATAAATCGAAAATCCGGCGTCAAACAAATTATGTTATCTCTGCCCCCATCTCGTCCGTATATCCGAATTATTATTATTTTTTCAAAATTAAAATAATTTATTTAACTAAATTCATAAAATATTTTAAACTTTAGTAAGCAATAGAAATAATAAATTACAAAGATCAGAAAATATTTCAAACAATTATTTTAAATAATAAAGTCTGAATTAAATATCAACGTTTTAATAAAATAATTAATATTTTAAATTATTAAAATCAAATACTCTAAATTATCAATGAAAATGTTCGGAAGTAGATTTGGATGAATATTAGCATGTCAATTATTTGTCTTATACTCATAATTTTAAATCAAGAAAATTATATATTCAAACCTAAATTTGAATTTAGGAAACAGATTTTTCCATCGTGTATTAATATGAATTAACATTCACAATTACCATTGAACAGTACGTGCTGTATTCAAGACAAGAAAGGAATTCTCAATAAATTTCATATTGTACAAAGAAATTAATATCTATAATAATCGCAAAAAGTTAAACTTAAATATTATATAAATTTTTTTTATTTATAAAAAAAAGTAAATAAAAAAATAAAAAATAAAAATAAAAAAAATAAAAAATAAAAAATAAAAAATCCTTCTCTCTAGATTTCTTTGATTTTCTTCTTGTTTCTTCTTCCTTCCTCTGGTGCTTTGAGTATTATCATTAGTAGAATCTTACTGGTATTTTTGGCTTAAACTCCTAGCTTTAGGGCTAGGGGCCTTGGTACTGGCTTTGATCTTGCTGCTTGATTTTTGCTCTTTGTTTGCTTTTGTGCCTTAGTTTTTGTCTGTCTGGGTTGTTTTCTTACTCTATGGCTTGGGAGAAAGTTTCTTCTCGAAAGCCTAGGCCCGTCCCTCAACCCAGACTCTCGGTCTGGAAAGAAAACAACGGAAAAGGAGCGGGAACTGGAGTATCTTTAACGTCCTTCTTCATCTCGGAGTTCCCAGACAACTTTCATGTTAAAGACTTATTTGACGAGTTCGCGGTGTATGGTATTATTTCTGAGGTTTTCATTCCTTCTAGGAGATATATTAGAGGGAAGAGGTTTGGATTTGCGCGGTTCAGAAAAGTCCACGACCCTCGCATTTTGGCGGTAAAGCTTGATAGCCTCATCCTGAATGGTAGGAAAATCCATGCAAACGTGTGCAGATTCCAGAAAGAGACTAAGACCAGGATTGTTGGTGCTCCGTCTAGAAGGGTTAAACCACCTCCTCCGAACTTTAGCCATTGTGGTATCTCAGTCAATAAATCGTTCTCTTTTGCCCAGGTTGTGAGACAAGATATCGGAGAGACTCGTGGAGATCTCCTGAATGGGGAGCCTTCTCAGCTTAAGGTAAAGCTTGATATTCAGGATGTCTCTAGGTTTTCCAAGGCCATTGCTGGTAAGGTTCACGATGAGGTCAATCCTTTTCTGATCTAAAAAGTTTTGTACGAAGGAGGTTTTTTTGACATTTTGGCTACTCCTTTGGGGGCCAGCCTGTGTCTTCTCGAACCCAAAGAACAGGGTGATGTCCATGTCTTTGTCAAGCAAGCTAAAAAGTGGTGTGACAAATGGTTTTTGGAGTTAAAACCTTGGTCATTTGATGTTGTAGATGAATATAGATTCATTTGGGTGAAATGTTTCGGTATCCCTTGTTTCACTTGGAACGATGTAGTGTTCTCTAGTCTGCTCAAGAAGATTGGTTTGTTTATCAAAGGTGATCATGATACGCAGGCGAATGCAAGATTCGATTAGGCTAGGTTGCTTATTAAATCTAAACATAAAACTGTGATTTACGATGATCTGATGCTTGTCATTAATGGAGTTGAATACCCTGTTAGAATTTTTGAGGATTTTCCTGGTCCCACTAAAAGTGATTTTTTGGAGGTTGGTGTTGGTGATGGCAATTCTGATTTCTCGGTAACAGACGAGGAAGCTGATAGCGACTTTTCTCTAGAAGAAGATGAGGAGGTTGGTGAGTCTAATCCTTTTGGTTCTAGGGAGGACGTTGAAGCCAAAAGTCATAAGGGGTATGAGGATACTTTTGAAGACGTTGGGAGCCACGTTGACAGTTCTCCTTCCTTTGTTCGTGACTCCTTGGTTGACGGATCGCGTGGTCCTTTTGAAAAGTTTCCTGTTGAAGCCGTCTTTGGGTCTTGTGTTGACTGTTCCCTGGGGGCTACTCCCGTGGCTGTGTTAGAACCTTTGGATGTTCCTCTTGTTGGGGACATTCCGGATCCGGTGGGCCTTATTTCTTCCGACCCAAGTGGCAGTTCTGCTCTTCCTTTGGGCCTTGTTGTTGGGCCTTCGTTTGATAGGGTTTTGGACTCTTTAGGGTCTGATCCAATTTCCACCTCCCTTTTTTCTCCAACTGGGCCTACGTTAGGGAGAGATAAAAGGAAAAAGAAAAAGCATTTAGCTGACTTTTATATTAATTGCCAGCTTCCTTTTTCTCCTTCCTACTATTCCACCTTTGTCAATGCCTCCTCTTTTCTTCCCCTCACCCGGTCCAATCTCAAATCTAAACATAAGAAGAGACTGACCCTCCCTCCCTTGCCTGAGATTATTGGTGACAAGGGTGATCTTAGTGGTTTTTCTATTGACGAGTCGGACATCCAAAGGAGAAATTTTAGATGCAAAAAAGGTATCGATGAAATTCCCATTAAACTTAGAAAGTCTGTCAAGCTTTTGGGCATCTCCGTAGGTGACAACAAGGAAGGCCTTGAGAATTCTATTAGGGAACTTAAAGAGAGTGACAATGGTATTTTCTCTAGCAAAAAGGTTGTTGATGACCTTGCTCGATGATTATTGCAACCTATAATGTCTGTGGGTGCAACTTTCCTTTAAAACGAAGGAGAATCCGAAAGACTTTGTCCGAAGGTAAAGTTGATTTGTGTTTAATTCAGGAGACCAAGATTGTCTCTATGAAAGACCCTTTGGTTAAAAGCTTGTGGGGGAACGAGTGCTTTGGTTGGTCAGCTTGTGGTTCAGAGGGTCTCTCAGGTGGTATCCTTACTATCTGGAGAAAAAATGTTTTCCAACCTGTCGTGTCTTTCAGAGGTAGAGGCTTTCTATGTTCTAATCTAGTTTGGAAAGATATTAACATGTTTATAGTCAATGTGTACTCTCCTTGTACATTAAGGGATAAAAGGAAGCTTTGGTCTGATCTTATTGACCTTAAAATGTCCCAACCCGATGGTAGCTGGTTAATTGGTGGCGACTTCAACTCGGTGAAATCGTGTGATGAAAGAAAGGGCAGAAGGTCCTCTTCTTCTCGCGAGTGTGTGAAGTTCAACTCGTTTATTAGAGATGTGGAGCTGGTTGATCTTCATTTTGTGGGAAATCGTTTCTCTTGGTTCAATTCTAACGGCTTGAGCTGTAGTAAACTTGATAGATTTCTTGTTGACGACTTCCTTATTGATAGGTGGGACTTCAAAGCCCAGCTTGTAGGAAAACGTGATATTTCAGATCACTGCTCAGTTTGGATCAAATCTAATTTTTCTAATTCTGGTAAACCTTTCAAGTTTTTCAATTGTTGGGTTGATAACAAGGATTTCAGGTCTTTTGTGAAGGAAACTTGGGATTCTCTATTGGTGAGAGGTAGCCCGACCTTTGTGTTCAAGGAAAAACTTTTGGCCCTTAAATCTCGTCTAAAGTGGTGGAATGTTAATGTTTTTGGTTTGTTGGACCTCAAAATTGAATCTAATGTAGCTAGGCTTAACGAGACTGACTTGGCTTTCGTGGAAAGTTTTTCAGATTTACCGGATGAAACTCTTAGACTCAGGTTGGAGGCCCAAGAGAACGTGTGGAGCAGTCTGCGCCTTAAAGAAAGTATGATTTGTCAAAAGTCTAGGGCGAATTGGCTGAGGGATGGCGACGTAAATTCTAGATTTTTCCTTGCTTCTCTTAAAACCAGAATCCATTGTAATACGATCTCTGGGCTGAATCTTGAAGGTAATTTTATCGAAGAACCTGGTTTAATTAAAGAGGCTGCGTTCGATTTCTTTAAACAAAAGTTCCAAAGGGTCGGTTACAGTAGGCCTAAATTGGATATGTCTAACATTCAGAAACTTAATGATCTGGATAGAGATTTGTTAGAAGCAGATTTTTCTGTTGAAGAAATTAAGCTGGCAGTTTTTGATTGTGACGGCAACAAGTCTCCGGGTCCGGATGGTTTCTCTTTTACTTTCTTCAAGGAGTGTTGGGATATAATCGAATTTGATTTTACTAATTGTGTTCTTCATTTTTCCAAGACCGGGGTGTTGCCTAAAGCTTTTACCTCTTCTTTTCTGGCCTTGGTTCCTAAGGTGGACAGCCCTCAATCTTTTGGGGATTATAGGCCAATTTGCCTAGTAGGTTGCGTCTACAAAGTGATCTCCAAGTTGCTTGCCAATAGATTGTCTCCTATTATATCTCATCTGGTTTCGGCAACCCAAACGGCTTTTATCCCGGGTAGGAACTTATTGGATGGCGTTCTCTTGGCCAACGAAGTTATCGACTTTGCTAAAAGAAACAAGAGGAAATGTTTACTCTTAAAAGTTGATTTTGCCTAAGCTTACGACTGTGTTGATTGGGAATTTCTGATCCAAGTCCTTCTAGCTATGAATTTTGGCCCAAAGTGGATTAAATGGATAAAAGGTGGTGTGTACTCTAGTTCGGTTTCGATCCTTATTAACGGGAGCCCGACAAGGGACTTTGAGGCATCTAGAGGTCTAAAACAGGGGGATCCGTTAGCCCCGTTCCTTTTTGCCCTGGTTGCTGAAATACTATCAGTCCTTGTTAGAAATGCGTCCAGTTCAACCTTTTCTCTGGTTTTGGATTTAACGAGGGACCTAAAATCGAGCTGCTACAATTCCCAGACAATACTCTCATATTTAGTGATGGAGGTTATGCTAGCTTATGGGCCTTTAAGGCTATTCTCCGTGGCTTCGAATTGATTTCGGGTCTTAAAATCAACTTTTCTAAAAGCTGCATTTACGGGATAGGCCTTGATTCCATTTTTCTCAAGGTAGCAGAATGCTTTCTTTTTTGCAAGTCAGCTGAGTTACCTTTCAAGTTCCTAGGTATAATTGTTGGAGGCAACCACCGAAGGTTATCGTTTTGGAATCCTATCTTGTCTTGTTTAAAAGCTAGATTAAACTCGTGGATTGGTCGCAACCTTTCGATGGGTGGGAGGGTCACTTTGATTAATTCTGTATTAGTCAATATGCTTATCCACTATTTATCGTTCTTTAAGGCTCCTACGAAGATTGTGAAAGAAATTATAGCGATTCAACGTCGGTTTCTTTGGTCGGGATCGAAGGGTAAAAATGGTGTTGCTTGGGTTAATTGGAGATCTTTGTGTAAGCCTAAGAACAAGGGAGGTCTAGGTATCAAACATGTTAATCTGTTTAACAAAGCTCTCCTCTCTAAATGACTTTGGAAATTCCTTAAGGGCGGTTCCGAAATCTGGAGAAATTTTCTGGTTTTCAGGTACGGTAGAATGAGTAGGTGGGTGTTCGATTTTGCGACTGCTCCAAACCAGCCCACTACTTCTTTGTGGATGAGTGATCTTTTGAGAATCAAATCTTTTGACGACGGTACTAATTTCCAATCGCTTGTTCAACCTGTTCTTGGCAGAGGAGATAATATTTCTTTTTGGAATTTTTCTTGGTGTGGGGTTTCTCTGTTGAAAAACTCTTTTCAAGATCTCTTTGATGCTGCTTCTCACAAGGATGCTTGTGTTGCTGATTATGGAAACTGGTCCAATGATGTGTGGATTTGGAATTTTAACGGTTTAGGCCTGGAGGATGACTTTAATAGCTTTCCCTCTGTTCTTAATGATTTACTCGCTAGATTTCAACCGCGCTTTAACGTCGAAGACCTTTGGGAATGGAAATTGGAATCCAATAGAGTTTTCTCTGTCAAGTCTTTTTACTTGCATGCTAATTCTGCAGCTTTTGATTTGCAGCTCCTGGAACCGGATAGGCTGTTCCTGAAGGTTTTGTGGAAGACTTCCATTCCTTTAAAGACTAAGGTTTTCGCTTGGAGGTTGGTTTTAGATAGACTACCTACTCGGTCGAACCTTGCGATTAGAGGTATTATTGACTCCCCTCATGATAAAGTTTGTGTTCTGTGTTTTCAAGAGGAGGAAGATATCCACCACCTCTTCTTGTCTTGCACCAAAATTCGGCAACTTTGGCAAAAGATATTTGATTGGATAGGCATAATTCCAATTTTTGGGGAGGCGCTGAATAATTTCGCTCTTCTCTGGTTTCTGGCTTTGGTCGATAGGACCAAGGAGGAGACGACTTGCTATGTGTGGTTTATTTCGGTTTGGATTATTTGGAGTACGAGAAACAACATCATCTTTAACGGTGAAATCTGTGACGTTGATGAGATTTTCAACCGTATCGTTACTATATCTTGGAGATGGTTGGTGACAAATCGTAGGAGTTGTAGTTTATACGATTGGATGAATCATCCTCTTGATTTCTTGTAACTTTCTCTTGGGAATTGCTTCTTTCCCTTTCCCCTTTGTTTGGTGTTTGTATTAGGCCAGAGAACCTCTTTTTCTCCCATTAATACATCTTGCTTATCTAAAAAAAAAAAATTATATAAATTTTTAAATTATTCTCTCCATCTCACAATATTAGATATATATAAGAACCATATTTAAAATAATTTTTTCAAATAAAAGTTTTTGACATAAATTAGTTTTATAATTAGTTAAAATAAAAGGATTAGTTAAAGAAAACAAAACTAATTTTGATATAAAATTGATTTTAAAAAAAAACTGCTTTTAAAACCATTTTTTTTATAAAATTGGTTTTTTTTAAAGAAAGTAAAAAATTGGTTTTGTGAGAAACCAGTTTAAAACCGGTTTTAAAAAAAAACTGATTATTGTGAAAAACTGATTTAGAATTGAACCAATCTATTTATAAATTAGTTTTAAAAAAATAAACCAGTTTTATAAAAACAGTTTCAAGATCCAAACCAAACCATATATATGGTTCAATTTGGTTTGGTTTATGATCCATGCACACCCCTAAGTATGATGGTCTCTTTGACTGTGTACTTTGATGACATTCAGAAGGCCTGAGTGCTCGTTGGGGGGAGAGGATGGTCAACAAGTTGTAGTGCATCCTCCTGAGGTTAGCTTCTTCGGTTTAACAGTGTGTCCTTTTGCCCCTGTTGTTTTCTATTTAGCTGGTAACATGAAGGAATTGATTTTGTTCATTTAGGTTATGGAAGCATTTGTAAATTGGAAATTACAGTTTGAAAATTTTATCCACTGCAGATGGCTACTCTTGCTACCTATTTTGGTCTTGGGCAGCAGACACAGCAGAATGTGGATTGGACGTTCCTCTCAATGTCAAAAAAGAAAGGATTTGAATCCTATTGGTCAACTCCTATGCAAAACATTTGTCAGGGTTTGTAGCTTCCTTTTTCTTCTAGCAATTTATATTTAAGCCTGAAACCAAAACGTCATAATTGAAATAAACTGTTGGCGCACGTTAAACAAGATCATGGTGGACATCCTCCTATGCTTGCTCGCCGATATATGATGGACCAACTTTTTTAACAAGTCTTGGTAACTGATGACAAATAGACGCAACAGGTTCATATACCACCTTATAGGGCGTATCTGTTACTGCTGGAAAAGAGCTTACAATTTAGCGAGTCTGTGACTCCAATGATCACCATCTGCGTGTAAATGGAAGTGACATGTTCTTGCGGATCACTTCTCCAATCAAACTTAGCTAGCGAAAGTTGTTTAAAGTTTTCTAGTACAACGGGCTTCCCAAAACTCGTCAGAGAGAGGTTGGGGGTCCAAAATTTCCCCATCCTCCAGGATTTCAGTTTCACACTAGTGTTGTTGAAGGTTGTGGACGTTGTCTTCAAAAATTTTGGTTATGACGATATAGGTCGTTAACAGCGACGCTCATCTCTACAAAGGCATCTCTGTCGCTCCAGGATTGCTTTCAGCAGAAGTGGTTGTCCACCTAGTCACCATGATGAATGATGATGGTGTGCTAGGATATCTTTGTAAGGGTCCAATAAATTTATTCTTGTATAATTTGTTTAATTGTCTTTTTTTAATTTTTAAATTTGTAGATTTATTCAATAAAATAAATTTTAAAATTTTAAAATTATGTTTGTTAGTGATGATTCACAATGAATTTTTTTAGCAATTATATATATATATATATATATATTATCAAGAAAAACATTTAAAATAATAGATCGTTATTAGTTATATTAATAAAAAATAAGTATTATTAAAATTGTAATTTGTTCTGTGCCTGCAACACTACTATAATATAAATCGAGATATTGATCCCAAAACCTAATTATTTTTCTGGCGAGAAAAAAAAAAGCAAAACAACCCAATTCATAGGACTTCTTCTCTACCAACGGATCTTTTCTGAAGACTATAGGCGATTTTCATGACTCGTTCTGAAACCAAGTTGCTGCTGCACCTCTTCAATTACGCAAATCGGACTTCAAACTCAATGGTACGTATGTGCTGAATCATTTATATTTTTTAGTTTTGTTATGAATTCGAATGAATTAAACTGAATACAATAATTTTCTAAATGAAGAACACAGGTGTTACCGAGGATGCCTTAGGGTTTCTTAATGCAGTAAAACTTGCATTTCAAAATAAAATGGAAATGTATCATCAATTTTTAAAAGTCCTAAGAGATTTCAGTGCTAAAAGAATTTATATAAGTCGTGTCAAAGCAAAATTGAAGACCTTGTTTAAAAGGCATAAATATTTAATTTTGGAATTCAACTCTTTCGTGCCGAAGAAACATCGAATCAAACCTTCAGTAGATAAGAGTAAACTTGGTGAACTTCCTTGGGATGTGCTTGATATCATTTGCAAAACCCTAGATTTTGACGACCTCATTTCGTTTTCCGGTGTTTGCATGAATTGGAGGACTTTTCATAAATCAAATTTCTTGTCATCCCCAGAACCATTACTTGTTCGTATGACTGTTTATCCTATCTACTCGTATTCCTTTATTAGCATACCCAATCAAAAAGTTTATGATTTGAAGATGATGAAATACTTCCGGCCCCCTAACTGTGTCTATGTTAGAGTTTCCAGCGGATATTTCATCTTTGCCCATAAAAATAATTCATTTGTGCTAGTCAATCCCTTTACAAGAAAAAAAATGGTAATCAATGCCACATTTACAGTTGATCATAGGATATTTTACCGGTACGAAGCCTTGCTTGCTTTTGAGAAATGCTCTGAGGAATTTGTGTTGGTGGTTTTATGCAAAGAGTCTAGCCGTCTGTGTGTCTATTAATCTCGATACTATGATTGGTTTACTTATTCAACATTAAAACCAGAGGAGGTGGTAGTCGACTTTGTGGTTTTGAATAATGTTATATATGTTGTCACTAACTATGCCAGCATAGGGGTACTAAACTTGAATTCTGGAAATATTAAATTTCTAAACCTCAAGAATACTCCCGATAAACTTCCCTATCGAGCTCCCTCACAAATATCGTTTAAGTTGGTTAATTGTGATGAGCGTCTTTTAGTGATTGATTTTCGATCCTGGTACTCAAGAAGGGGAGTTTACAAGATAGACTTGTCAACCATGAGTTATGTTAGGATGAAAACTTTGGACAACATTGCATTATTTTATGTTTCAGGTAAAAATTGTCGGGCATTGAGCAACCCTGAGAGATTTGGGTATAAGAGCAATTACGTGTACGAAGTAAATAGTTTTTCTGAATGTGGTATGTATGAATGGAAGGATTATAGAGCAAAAATATTCCCACATCAAGGTTCTGTTGGAGGCTTCAATTTCTTTGATTGGTGTTTTAGACATATAATACATCAAGGTTCTGTTCTGGACTTAAATATATTCGATTGGTGTTTTAGACACTTAAAATATGAAGTTGATTATTCTTTAGTTGAATAATTCTTATTTGCATGCTTTCCTTGTTTTCTAAAACATAGAAATTGTGTCTTTGTTTTTGGTAAATCTGTAAACTCGTCTACTCTCTTGCTTGCAACAAATATTACTTTCATGCTTATGTTTGAGGTGCAATTCTTTTGGGGGGCAATTTAAATATTGTTGATGCTTTCTCTTCGATTCATTATGTTTACAAACTTGTATAACAAATCAAAAATACTTGTTGATTACGAAATTAACTGTTTCAAATTATTACAATAACTTTTTTAATCAAAACAATATCTAAAAATATTCAAAATAATGATTACAAAAGAGATTAATGTATATTAATACATACACCTATCTTGAAGTGAAAAAGAAAACGGAGTTGCAACTTTTGAACTCAGTAAAAGACCAATGTCCAATGACCTCAACTTTATCATTCAAATCCATATCATCAAGGTAAACGCATGTCACTATGTGTGGGAAATTAAACCTTTTTTAACTCGGGTAAACTTCCAAAACTCAATCAAAAAATACTTAGATGTATATTGAAATTACGAATATATGAATCGAATAAGGTTCTTCATATCTATTGGAGTTTAAACTCCTAATCTTATGATTAGGTACCTAATTAAGTTTGAATCTTAGTTGGTTTTGGGTGTGCTTTAGTTAGTTTTTTCTTTCGCTTTCTGTTCCTATGCTGGCTTTGTATATTCAGATGTTATTGTTGTTTTCTCATCTTCTACCATAAAGAATGGAGATTGGGTGGAAGTTCGGAGGAGAGAAGTTCAACAAAACCATGGGAGATGTTCGGTGTGGACTGCGTCTAGAGGTAAGGGTGTGGGGGAGAGCGAAGTGATATTGTCATTTTTCGTCACTGAGTTTCCGGATCATTTCGGAGCTAAGGAGATGATGGATGTTTTCAAAGAATAAGAGGTATTCATTCCGGCAAGGCGAGATAAGAGGGGCAAATGTTACGGTTTCGTGAGATTTAGAAAGGTTTCGGATGAAAGAATTATGGCGGCCAAACTCGATAGTATTCAGATTCAAGGCAAGAAGATATTTGCGAATATTACAAGATTTCATAGAAACATCTTGGATGACTGGGCGAGAAAGGATGGAGGAGGAGATTTCAAGAGCAACATCAACCGTGGTCAGGTTGGTGTTGTTTGCAAGCCAACAACGGCAAAGAGAATGGCAAAAACACTAAGAGAACCAACACATAGGTGGTAGGGAGGAACCGTTCAGATGACAATAATAGAGAAGGATGCAGGGATAATGCGAGATGGAAAATAAAAGCTCTAGAGAATGTAGCGCGATTTTTGTGGTCTTGAATCACTATCGCTTGGTGTAGTGCGGTTTTCGGGACCGCCCACATCCGCCTGCGGATGGGATTGGATGCTACTTTCTGATTTCTTATTTATCCTTTGAAACTGGAAAGGAAATGGAAACTATCTTAAACTAACCTTGCGCGCAAATGTTTTCTTTAACAAATGCTAAGAGACTGGGGAGTTCGGGGTCAGGTTATACAATGGGGAGTTGTCAATTACCCATCCTATACATGGTTATCCATGGGTTGATAGCAATTTTCTACTGTTCTACTATTTTCTTTTTACTGGTGTTTTTTCTGTAAATTAGGAAAGTTCCTCCTTTGGGAAGGTTGAGAGATGTTGAAAAGATGTTTTTGTTGTTTTCGGGTTTTTCGATGTTTTTGGTAAGGTACTGGACCTAAGGTTTTTGTTTAGTTTGCTCGCTAAGATTTTGCAATATTATGCCTACGTATTCCCGTTAAAGAAAACAGGGAAATCAGAGCAATCGTAGTTCCTCCTATTCTATGGGAGGAAAAAGGTGTTTTGGTGTCTTGTTCAAAGCCCAAGACGGAGGCTAAAAGGGTGTTTGTGGGAATTGATTGAAGGAGTGAAGAGATTAAAGGTTGAGATATGAATATCCTGGAAAAACATCGAATGAAAATAGAGGGAATATCCGTAAAAGCGTCGGATGTAAAGAAAAGGAATATCCGGGAAAACGTCGGATGTTAAAAAAAGAGGAAAGGGTTGCTTTGGTGTCTTGTTCAAAACCTAAGACGTGAAGCTAAAGGGTATGTTTGTATCTTGTTCAAAGCCCAATATATGAAGCTAAAGGGGTCCTAATTGAGAGGGATTTTGTCATCTCTAAAGAGGAGTTGTTGATGTTTGTAAGCTATGAGCAAAGCATGTTTTGATGCTAAAAGGTTGATTGACTCAACCAGAGATTTCTTTATACAAAGCCTAAGATGAGACTAACTTACTTAACAAGAGAGTGTTTATATGTGTATCTTGTACAACGCCCAAGATGGAGGCTAAAAGGGTTTGACTCAACAAGAGAGTGTTTTTGTATGTATCTCGTACGATGCCCGAGACGGAGGCTAAAGGTGTTTGAGAATGTCTTTGAGACTCAAGGGTATTTAGACTGTCCAAGTCTACGAGGTGTGTCCTTGTACAATGCCCAAGAGGAGGCGAATGAAGATCTAGACTCAATTGAAAAACTGCTCTATCAAGATGACTAGTTTCTGTTCCTATACCTTTAAGAGGTCTTCGGGACAATTTGTACAAAGCCCAAGAGAAGGCAGAAGAAACTTTTAAGAAGTCGAAGGGACAATTTATACGAAGCCCAAGAGGAGGCTATCATCCCTGAGGAAGAATCATTATACGAAGCCTAAGAGGAGGCTTTGAAAACTTCTAAGAAGCCGAAGGGTCCTTGTACAACGCCCAAAAGGAGGCGGGGATGCTTTTAAGAAGCCCGAGGGTCCCAAGCCGGGAAAGTTCAAGAAATGCTATTCACAGAGAATAGATCATTTAGTGAGAGTTCTGGGTTTGAGGAACTCAAGAGATGCCATTCACCGAGAATAGATCAACTCTGGGGAGTAGAATTCCTTTGACAAGTTCTAAGGGTGACAACCGAAGAGAAAACTGTATCTAGTGCTCCTATGGGGGATCTAGCTTTGACTATATTAAAGAGTGACCAACAAGGCTTTACTTAGGTCTAGACCTAATTGTCGGGAAAAACTCTAAATAACTATACTAGTATATATACAATTGATATATGACTGGTATGTAAAAGTTTATGAAAGGAGACTTACAGTGAGCAGCCCCACAATACAGTTATATATATGAGTTTGTGAAAGGAGACTTACAGTGAGCAGCCCCACAATACAGTTATATATATGAAAGCAGTAAAGAAATTCGGTAAACACTTACTCGGTTGTAGAGCTTCCATGTTGTTTGGTTAGTTGTTCAACAAAGAAAATTTGGATAACAACAGTATATTCAAAATCAAAGGAGAAAGTGTTTTTGAAAAGGCGACGACCGCGTCATTGTTTTGAATTTGTACAGAGGGACTTATACAAGTGACTGAGGCCCAAAAAGGTTTTCTGTACAAAGGGGTTGGGTCTTACACTCTAATAGAGGCCTAAAAGTGTTTGAAAAAGATTTGTTAGGGTGAAAATCAAAGAAACCCCAATTTCATTTTTTAAAGGCATTTTTCAAAGAAAAATCAAATAAAAAATGATAAAAATATCAAATAAAATCATTAATCATGTTATAAAAAATGATTAAGGTTTAGGAAAATGTATTTTATCCACATGAATATTTAAAACCATTTTGGTTTTAAAAATCAAGAAAAAGAAATCATTTTAAAAGCATTTAAAACAATTTAAAACAATATTTTTGAATATCTTAAAATTATATCAAATAATAATATTTTTTGTGATTTTTTGGTGGATTAAAATATTATGGAGTATGAATAAGAAGTGTGTAAAACAAAATTGTAAAATGATAATTTTTGCTGTGTAAAAGAATTGGTTGAGTTTTGAAGATAAAATAAGAAAAAGAGGAAAGATGTCGCAACATCACATTCGACATCCCTTTTAGTTTTCAACATCTTTTTTATCAAACTTCCAACACTCATAACTCTCTCAATTTTTAATGAAATTAAAATCCGTAAGAACCTATCTTGACCAATTTTTTGCAAGGAATCTAATGGTATCACTCATACATACTGAAACTTAATGTACAGAACACACGATGCAAAAAACCAGAACTGCATGTTTAGTTTTCAACGTCTTTTCTCGTCAAACTTCCAACACGCATAACTCTCTCAATTTTTAATGAAATTAAAATTCGTAAGAACCTATCTTGACCGATTTTTCACAAGGAATCCAATGGTACCACTCATATATACTGAAACTTAATGTACAGAACGCACGAAGCAAAAAACCAAAACTGGACATGAATTTTAAAACAACATAAACTCCACATATAAACATGTTAAAGTGCAAACAATATGAGGATCACAACATACACATTAAGGACTACATTTTTTCTTCAAGAATTGTTCAATATGATGCATGTATATGGACATCAAAGGAAAGCATGATTCAAAGAATTCAAGTTGTGAAGCTTACCTCTTTTTTGGAGATTTTGTGCAACCTACCAAGTGCTTTGTTCCAGAAATGATTTGATACTTTGGACACCCTCAAATGACCTCTTAGAAGCTTTTAGGATGGTTGGAATCAGCTGGAAACCTCTAGAGCAAGTTTGAGCTTTTTCTTGCAAAATGGGCAAAAGTGGCCAAAATGCCAACTCTCTCAAATGGTGTTCCAGATGGGGGGACCATTTGGGACAGTTCAAGGATGATATTTGGAGTGTGTTTGAGGCTTTATCTGGTTTGGAAAGTGGCTGAATCAAGACATGGCTTGAAAAATGCAAAAAAGTCCAATTTTGAGGTTTTGAGATGTGACTTTGTGATTTTGGTGTTATAGGTCACTTGTGAGAGTTTGGACAGCTTAGATATGACATATTGGATGTGTTTGGATCATGAGTTGTGATGGAAATGCTCTCTAACTCAAAAACTCATAATTACCTTGCTAAAGAAGGCATTTTGGAGTGAAAGAAGAGATTTTGAGGAAAACATCAGTTTGATGGCTTTGGTGTACTCAAACTGAGCATAAATGAGATCTATTTATAGTAGGGCAAGTTTTTTTTGGCAGCAATAGTGAATGGCAACTGCTGCAGAAGTTTGGCAAATGTTGAGCAATAGAAATCCAAGTCTCCTCTAGCCATTGACTAGAGGTTAGGGCACAGGCTGCTGGTCCCCTTGTTGCTGGATGAATCTTGACTGAATTCAGTTAGAGGAAGCTCAGTTCATGCCACCTCTAAGCATCCATTAAATGCTCCAAACCAAAATTGGAGTCTTGTCCCTCTTTTAGGGTTTTCTAGGTTTGGCATGCTACTTGTGGAATCTTGGACTTGGGAGGCTTATAGATCAGATCATCCCCCTTGGATTTGATCCTCGGATGTGTCCAAAATGTTGACAAGGCTTGAAAATTCGTGTGGCACAAGAAATGTGCAAATCTGTCCTGAAACCTGTCTTAAAAATCAGCTGCACCAAGCCTTGTTGTAAAATCCATAACTTCTTGCTCAAGAATGATAAATGGTTGTTCCAGGACTTTATGGAAAGTTGATATGACATACTTCAACTTTGATGTTTGACCCTAGACTTGGTTCAACTTGGATCATGGAGGAAAACATCCTTGAAGTTGGGACATTCTTGCTGGAAAAATATTAATGATGTCCTATGAAATGTCGGAACATTTGACATTAAAAATTCCCAACTTTGATCACTTATATCTTTCAATCCTTATGATATTTTGAGTTGATTCCTTCTACAATGTTGAAGTATCAAATATCCTCTTTAAAAGTAGCTCTTACGCAAAATCAATGGATGCTTGGGTCAATAGTTACAACCTTGAAAAGTTGTGCACTTGAACATGATTTTAACTTAGAAAAAATTTCTAAGTTTCCTTAAATTTGATCAATTTTGCAATTTTGCACGATTTCTTGATTTAAATTAGATCAAATTAAATCATCCATCATATTTTCTTGAGTAATGGCTTGTGAAGCTCATAGTTGACCAAAAGTCAAAATTTGACTTTCTGCGTCAGTTGACTTTGTATTAGATGAACTTGAGGCTTGATCCACTTGAAATGTTGCACTCTTGTGCTTAATTCTTGATGTGGGAGTCCTCTTTATCCTTTGTGGGTGTTTAAGAGGTTAGACAAGCTGAAGATCATGTCATTTCTTGATTGATCCTTTGTCTAAAGGCTCTGAGAGGGCTTGAAACCCTAAGCTTGATTGTAGTGAATGTTCAACAATTCCTTGAGGAGATTGATGAGGCACAAAGGTACATCCATATTGTGATAATGATTTGCACAATGATGGGAAATCTTAGTGGTCAAAATTTGGGGTATGACAGATGCCCCTATTTAATCTTCTTAGACCTGAAGGTATAAATAACAAAGAGTTTTAGACATTCGAGGTATAAGAGGATTAAATATCAGAGTACCTAGAATTTTGACCGTGAATACATATTAAATGATATGTGATGAATGGAAGACTTTTGAACACCGTGGGGAATGATGTCACAGGAGACAGACCAACAGAATTTTCTTGGGGATGTAAGATATTGTGGAAATTTGCCGAGGTGACAAAGAGCATTCAGTAGTATTTGGAAAGAGAGGGATAAACCCTGGAACAAATATACAGACATCCGGCAAAACATCAGATGCAGAAGAAGTAACACACTCTGGAAAACATATCTGCAACATCTAGAAAAGCGTTAGATGTATTAAAAATAACTTTGAGGGTAAATCTGAAACATTTAGAAAAGCGTTAAATCTACAGGAAAAAATTTAGAAGACTGGCAGAATGACGGACATATCCGGAAAAACATCAGATAAGCACATCAGAACAAAAGTTACATCTGGAAAAACATCAGATGAGGAAAAGTCATATCCGGGAGAGCATCAGATAGACATGTAAAGAGTTTCTAGAAGAGTATCAGAATAAAAGAGACATATCCGAAAGATCATCGGATGAACACAAAGAAAGTTCTGGAAAAGCATCAGAACAGGTTTTGGAAAAACTTCAAAACCAAAAGATACATCCGGAAGAACATCGGGTAGACACAGAGAAATGTTCTCGAAAAGCATCAGAACAGATAGACATATCCGGAAGAACATCAGATGAAGAAAGAAAGTTATATCTGGAAGAACATCAGATAAGACATAAAAGTATAGGTGCCAGATAAGTTGGACTTTGTAGAAAGGTAAGATGTTGAAAATACCACGACCACTGATGAATGAAAATGAGGATTAAACACTCGTGAATGCATAGTATATGAAAATTTTATGATGTATGATTAAATGTAATGCAAATGAAAATGCCAACAATATGTTTAGACTCTTTGAGGAGTGAAAACCAACAAGTTTATACTCTTTTGGAGAGTGAAAATCAACAAGTTTATACTCTTTTGGGGAGTGACAGACAAAACCGATTCCTCAACACAGAGATCACTACCATTGCTTAGGGACTGAAAATGCTGTTTGTTAAACATCTCTTTGTCAGACTGGTAAACTGTATCAAGTTTATAATCCTTCGAGGAAGGTTTGAGAGCTGCTTGGGGATTTTGCCAAATAAATTGCCCCAGACTTGCTGACTGTTGTAGATGAACTGATCGTTGCCTCAGTTTGAATGATAATGACTGTATGCTGTATACTAGGAAGGCTTGCCCAAGTAATGAGTCTTGAAAGATTTTATGAATAAACCAATTCTGAGAAGGACTTGCACTGAACAAATCTTGAACTGATTCTTAACGGGCTCGGGAAAGAACTTGCCCTTGATAGGATCACTGACCAAGTTTCAAAACTGTTTTGAAAATTCTTTGAGAGGAAAGCTAGTTTGCAATCAAAATTGTTTATTTAAACATGGTAAATTTAATGCTAAGTTCATGTAAGAATTTTGAAAACAAAATCATTGTTTAGAAAAAAGTATAGTAATATGGATTACTGATTAAAAACACGGTGGTTTAAAATATTTCGAATGAAAAGTAAAACAGAGGTATAATACCAAAATAAATGATTTACAAAAATGATTTTGGAGTCAGTTTACGCAACCTTGCTGTAGTATGCTTTCAAAATAACCTTACTACAATTAGGTCTTTTGAGGGTTATAACGTGGCCTGGTTCACGGTTTATGAAAGAAAGATAAAGGCTCAAAGTTTATTTGTACCCACCCCCTTCGTGATGTTCTCCATTCCTAAACTCAGTTAAATTTAAATTGTGCATTCAGGTTCCAAAAGGTTTGGAATTGTACTCATGATAGTGGTGACGATGATCCAGAAGTCTTGAGACAACAGCTACTGCTTCTTTGCAACATTTAGTTATTTTTCATCTTTGTGGACCATTTTTTTAAAGATCGAGGATTTAAGGACCTCTTCTTTGTGTTATCCCTAACTTTTTTCTGAACTATTTCTTTTGAAATTTATAGTCAGCGGGACGCCCTAGTTTTTGCCTAAGCTTTTTGACTTAGCGGGCTTTTTTATTTTTGATTTCTTCTTAGAAAGAAAATGACTGCAAGATTTGATGATTACGACAGACCATCACTGGCTTTTGATTTGAAAGACGTTTTCAATATCTGCTTGTTGTATGTAAACTTTCAAACTTGAATACACAACCCAAATTAAACTGAGAACTACCCTGCCCCGAGTTAAAATTGCGGGTTTTTTATAAAGAAAGAAACTCCTACTTCAAGGCTCAAAGGGGTTAACGAGGGATTATCTTCCTTATATCTCCAGTGTTTGGGAATTGAAAAAAATGCCTTACATCGTCAGTAAAGTTTTTTATTTGAAAGAATACCGACAACAATTATGGATATTATGTTTTTATCATCCTCCCACAAATATTTGCATGGTCAAAAATTTGAAAAAGAGGTGTATATATATTTTTTTTAATGTTTTTGTTTTTTTGAAAGAGAAAGTATAAAGATACAAATAAACAGATGATTTGAATCAAAATATTGTACATGCTCATTTCATTAAAACTGACATTTAAAGATAAACAAGTTTGAAAGCAACTATGATACAAACAAGGAAAATGCAAAATATACATAATCAAGGTCAGTGACTAATCAAAACACAAGGATGAGCTGTCCCGTCTTTGGGAAGTAACTAAGCTGAAGTTGATTGAAGTTTCAGTTATGTGTCGGTGATGAGGAATCAGTTTGACGATTTACAGATGACTACAAGACAGAAGGTTGGAATGAATTGACGATGACCCGGACGTATGTATGAAATATGCACGGGATGCAACTGCAATGCATGGATGCAGCACACAAAAACATAGAAAAACCATGGGGTCAAAGGTTCGGTGTCATGAAGTCAAGGCTCTACCCATCCCCAAAGGTTTATACTGGTGATTTTTTGTACCTGTCTCTCAAAATCATTGTCTCTCTTGAGATAACATCAGCGGACCGAGAACCGTGCTAGGTGATGTATCGTAGAGTAGTCTCAAATGAGGGTAGTATCGCGTGACAACTATTTCCGATAGCTTTCGCACTACAAAATGGCTTAAGTCTGCTAAAAACCTCATCTTCTCAGATAACCCAGTCAACCATACTACTTTCAACAACCGAAGTCGTACAGGCAATGTATCTGCAAAGGGAGTCTCCACTGAGTTTGATGGTCGATCGGGGGCTCTTAACTGGAATTCACTCCCAATAAGCTTACCCGCATTGCCATCACCTATCTTAGGTGTATACTCAATCTTTCCACATGCGGCATCACACGCATTCCCATTAGCAAAAAAATAAACATGGATATCAAGTAGGAAAGCGACATATATATATATATATATATATATATATATATATATATATGATTGCTAACAACCTAGACCTCTTAGGAATTCTAATCCTAGTTTACGTCCCCAACAGAGTCGCCATTTTTCTGTAGCGCGATTTTCGGGACTGCCCACATCCGCCTGCGGATGGGATTGGGTGCTACTTTCTGATTTCTTATTTATCCTATGAAGTTGGAAAGGAAAGGGAAGCTATCTCAAACTAACCTTGCGCGCAAATGTTTTCTTTAACAAATGCTATGAGATTAGGGAGTTCGGGGTCAGGTTATACAATGGGGAGTTGTCAATTACCCATCCTATACATGGTTATCCATGGGTTGATAGCAATTTTCTACTGTTCTACTGTTTTCTACTTAGTGGTGTTTTTTCTGTAAATTGGGAAAGTTCCTCCTTTGGGAAGGTTGAGAGATGTTGAAAAGATATTTTTGTTGTTTTCGGGTTTTTCGATGTTTTTGGTAAGGTACTGGACCTAAGGTTTTTGTTTAGTTTGCTTGCTAAGATTTTGCAATCTTATGCCTACGTATTCTGTAACACCCCTAAATCTATATCCCCAAATAAATCAAAGCGATAAAAAAAATTCAAAATTTCATCAGAGTATAATTAAAATTCACGGCATAGACAGAGGCGTCACATCAATTTGGGACAAATACACATAAACCTGCTCATATAGATATGCAACAATTCAGGTAGCACATAACAAAGGAACTTAGTTCCTACAACCCACAATTCAGATACAGAATAAAAGCGGAAAATCCGTAACTGAATCTCATGTATATATATACCACAAAAGTTTGTCTGTCATATACATCCTCATACATGTACAATCCAAAAGATACATATACATAGTACAAAATAATCACACTCGATCTCCCCGACTACCCGGTGCTACATATCAGAGCCGACCGACAAAAGAATGAAGACCTAAGCTTCACAAAAAGACCTCCAGCATCTAATCTGTAATGCCTCATAGAGCATTAAAACAGCAGAAGGGTGAGAAACACAATCATAATATAATTGCATACAATTATATAGAACATAAAGATACACATATAAAATATTCTCACCACAACTCATACCAGAATTCAAGCACAACACAACACAATGTACATTTCATATATCCATCACCAAGGTACATCAACCATGCACAATACAAATATCTCCAACATATATACATATATCAACTCATCAATTTCATCCACAAGGCCACACACAATCAATCCATTCATAATTTATGCAAATGCACAGAGACCGACACAACGACTTTATGCAATGCACATGTGGTACCATCCATCCATCAATTCTCAACACCAGTTCACTCAGGAACTATTGGAACCATCGCTCGTTAATTAGTGTAACTCCCCGTCGGGCATATGATGTTCCCCGTCGCTTTAGGACCTCTTTGTATAAGGCGCACGACGTTTATGGATTGCTTTAGGTCCTCTTTGTATAAGGCGCACAATCCGATCGCTTTAGGTCCTCTTTGTATAAGGCGCACGATCGTCTATAATCATCGCTTTAGGTCCTCTTTGTATAAGGCGCACGATGTTATAGCGGATTTCCTCTGGAATCGTTTCGTCGCTCACACCCACTAGGGCACACGACGTCACAAGAATGCATATCATGATGCTTGGCATACAATGACTCATGACATTCAAATGCACACACATAAAATGCAACCATAACCATGCATATATCATCAAATACCACACATCGCATTTTCTTTCCCTTAGGCCACAAATCATCATCACAACATTTAATCGCATACATTCACATCACATAACATCACACCAGTCATACAGTACATATCACAAGCATGTTGCATAATAACACGTCAAATACACATCATTAAAATAATAAAAGCCAACAACGACACATTCCAACTTCCCAACATAATTAAATCGGCCAACAATCTCGAAACCATTAATATAAGAAAGAACATGCCAAAAACTTTCCAACGCATCAAACCGCGCCTCAAACCGGCTCACGGATCAAAAGTTATAAAGAAAACAAATTGGGAAAAACTGTCACATTCGCATTGCGAAGCTCCTAGCGAGTCCTTCGCTACTTCATTTGCAGTGCGAATGTCCCAGCGAACCAAGTCAGAAAGGAAAATAACCTAAAAATTTCCCAACGTTCGTAGTGCGAACTCCCAGCGAATGCTCGCTTCCCCATTCGCAGTGCGAGTTCCCCAGCGAATAGTGGCAGAAAGAAAACAACACAAAATAACACCAAGTTCGCAGTGCGAACCTCTGTCAAATGCTCGCCCACACCTTCGCAGTGCGAATATCCAGCAAATGCTTGCTTTCCCCTTCGCTAGGGGATTCGCAGTGTGAACCTGCGAATACCAGAAAACCCAGCAGCGCTGTTACATAACCCAAAACCATATTTTCTCATCCAAAACATTTCCAAACCAACATATAGCAATCAGAACATAATCTAATCATGGTAACAAGTATTCTACCGCATTTACACTGATTTCCAACCGCGAAAACATCGATTTCTCTCTATCGACCTAGAATCAAAAAACTATGAAACACAACAAACAATCCAATACACACATACATAATCATACACAAACATAGTATAATCGAGTTTCACACCCTTACCCAATTTAATCGTGTTTAGAAAAGTCGGTTGATCGATTTCTTAATCCACAAGTTTGTCTCTCTTTTCTTCTTTCTCTTCTCTTTCCTTCTTTCTTTTTTTCTTCGCTTCTTTTTCTTTCCTTTCTATTTTTCTCTCTTTCTATTTCTATTCATATGAAAAATATAATATCTACCCAAGCAAAAGACCAAAATACCCCTACACTCAAATATCTCGCAAACGTTCCCAAAACGCAATAAAATATAATCACGATGAAAAATAACATATTTTCAAATAAAAGTCAGAAATAAAATAATATAATAATAAAATAATCAAAACGACTCAATTAAATAAAAATAATTAGAACTGGGGCGTTACAACTCTCCCCCACTTAGAAATTTTCGTCCTCGAAAATATAGACGAACAACTCTGGATACGACTCCCGCATCCGACTCTCCAACTCCCAAGTCAAATTGCCCTCAGCAGTGCCTCCCCACGCTACTTTCACAAGTGCAATATCCTTACCCCTTAACCGCTTTAACTCGCAATCCAAAATCCTCACTGGTAATGCTTCAACCGTAAGGTTCTCCCTTACCACAATTTCATCCATCGGAATCACATGTGACGGATCCGGAACATACTTCCGATGCTGTGAAACATGGAACACATCGTGAAAATTTGACAGATTCGGCGGCAACGCCACCCTATAAGCCACAACACCAACTCTCGCGGATATCTGGTAAGGACCAATAAACCGAGAAGTAAGCTTCTTCGATTTCAATGCACGACCAACACCCGTTACCGACGTAACTCTCAAAAATACATGATCGCCCTCTTGAAACTCAAGATCTTTCCTCCTTCGATCATGATAACTCTTCTGCCTACTCTGAGAAGCCTTCATTTTCTCGCGAATAAGCTTCACCTTCTCCGTAGTCTGTTGCACTAACTCCGGCCCAACCAACGAACTCTCACCAGATTCGTGCCAACACAACGGTGCTCGACATCTTCGTCCATACAACGCTTCAAACGGTGCCATTCCAATACTTGAAGTGAAACTGTTGTTATACGTGAATTCAATCAATGCAAGATAACTATCCCACGCACCACCTTGTTCGAAAACACAAGCCCGCAACAAATCTTCCAACGACTGAATCGTTCTCTCGGTCTGTCCATCCGTCTGAATATGATAAGCCGAACTCAATCTCAATGTAGATCCTAAAGCCTTTTGTAAACTTTCCCAAAATCTCGAAGTAAACCTAGGATCTCGATCAGAAACAATACTTAACGGAACACCATGCAACTTCACAATCACACTGATGTAAATCTCTGCCAACCCCTCCAAAGAAAAAATGATGTCAATCGGAATAAAATGTGCCGATTTAGTTAGCCTATCCACAATCACCCAAATAGCATTATGTCCCCTCGGTGTGTTCGGCAACCCTGTCACAAAATTCATGGAGATGTTATCCCATTTCCACTCAGGAATATCCAACGGTTGCATCAAACCACTAGGCCTCAGATGTTCTACCTTCGACTTCTGACAAGTCAAACACGCATACACAAACTGAGCCACATCTCTCTTCAATCCAGACCACCAGAAAATCTTCTTCAAATCTTGGTACATCTTATTAGCTCTCGGATGTATACTCAGATTACTCCGGTGTCCTTCCTCCAAAATCATCCTTTTCAACTCCGAATCGTCCAGAATACAAATTCTACCTCGGAACCTCAAAACACCTTTATCGTCCACTTTAAAGTCCTCATTCACACTTTTCTCTCCAACCGTCATCAAATCCACAAATTTCACATCCATCTTCTGTTTCTCACTAACCGTCAACAGAAAATCATTGGTAACCTTCAACATACCAAGCCTCACACTGTCAGACGTCAATTCACACACCAAACTCAAATCTCTAAACGATTCCAAAAGTTCCCACTCCTTAACCATTAAAGCGGACATATGCAACGATTTCTGACTCAACGCATCGGCTACCACATTAGCTTTACCAGGATGGTAATTCAAGCCAAAGTCGTAGTCCTTCAAGAATTCCAACCATCTACGTTGCCTCATATTCAACTCTTTTTGATCAAACAAGTATTTCAAACTTTTATGATCACTAAAGACTTCGAATCTTGCACCGTAGAGATAATGCCTCCAAATCTTCAACACAAAAACCACAACCACTAATTCAAGATCATGAGTAGGATAATTTTTCTCATGAACCCTCAATTGCCTCGAAGCATAAGCCACCACCTTACCTTCTTGCATCAACACTCCACCTAACCCAATCAAAGACGCATCACAATACACCACAAACGGTTCATTAGGATCCGGTAAAATCAAAATTGGAGCTGTAGTCAATCTTCTCTTCAGCTCACTAAAACTTTCCTCACCATGAATATCCCAAATGAACGCTTTGCCTTTATAAGTCAACTGGGTCAAAGGAAGTGCTAGCTTAGAAAAACCTTCAATGAACCTCCGATAATATCCGGCTAATCCCAAAAAGCTTCTAATTTCAGTAACAGATCTCAGAGCCTCCCATTGTACAACTGCTTCTACTTTAGATGGATCCACTGCAATACCATTACCTGAAATTACGTGTCCAAGAAAACTCACTTCTGACAACCAGAATTCACACTTGGACAATTTAGAAAAAAGTCTCCTCTCCTTCAAAACCTGCAAAACAATACGCAAATGCTCCGCGTGCTCCTCTCGAGACTTAGAATAAATTAAGATATCATCAATAAACACAACAACAAATCGATCCAAATGCTCATGGAAAATACGATTCATATATTCCATAAACACACCGGGCGCATTAGAAACCCCGAACGGCATCACAGAATATTCATAATGACCGTATCGTGTTCTAAAAGCCGTCTTCTGAATATCTTCCTCTTTCACCCTAATCTGATGATACCCTGATCTCAAATCAATCTTACTAAACATACACGCACCAACCAACTGATCCATCAGATCATCAATCCTCGGAAGAGGATACTTATTCTTAATCGTCACCTTATTCAACTGGCGATAATAAATACACAATCGCATACTTCCATCTTTCTTTTTCACCAACAAAACTGGAGCACCCCAAGGTGACACACTTGGCCTCACAAACCTCTTCTCCAATAATTCATTCAACTGCTTCTTTAACTCAACCAACTCAGATGCCGACATTCTATATGGTGCCATCGATACAGGTCTAGTACCAGGAACTAGATCTATAGAAAACTCCACCTCTCTCTCTGGCGGTACATCTGAAATATCCTCAAGAAACACCTCCGGAAAATCACACACAACAGGAAACACATCAAGTGAAACTTGACTATCCACAGTCAACGATGCAAACAACCTAAACAACTGAGCTTCATCTGCCAAAAGTTTCTTCAACTCTTTGGTAGATAAGAAACTCGAGTCCTCGTCTTCCTCAAGAGAAGGAAATCTTACCAGCTTATGATAACAATCAATATGAACCCGATTAAACTGCAACCAATTCATTCCCAGAACCACATCTAAACCCTCCAATGGCAAACACACCAAATCCATTTCAAAGTCTTTACCATAAATGGTCAAAGGACAACTTAAACAAACCAAAGAAGTAGTTACTGACCCCATTGCTGGAGTATCAATAACCATCTCTCCACCTATCAAAGACAACACAAGATTCAAACGCTTCGCGCACTCAGACGAAATAAACGAATGAGTCACTCCGATATCAATAATAGCAACTAAAGGTGTGCTATTAATAAAACAAGTACCTCTGATCAGACGATCTGCACTTGTAGTCTGAGTCCCTGCCAAAGCAAAAACTTTCCCACTACCTGGAGCTTGCTTCAGTTTTGGACACTTCGACCAGGTTCACCACAGTTGAAACAAGTCACCACATTCTTCCTCTTGCACTCAGCTACGACATGCCCTAAACCTCCACAATTAGAACACTTTCTCATATCCTTCTTACATTTGAACTGACGATGTCCTAAGTCACCACACCTAAAACATCTCAGAGGACTAGACATACCTCCTCCACTTGGCCTTCGCTCAAAATTACCCATTTGTTTACCTTTATCAGCTGGTGTCACATAAGGACCACCACGGAACTGTTGCTTCCCTTTCCTCTCGCTCACACTCTTATAGTGAGTAGAACGAGCCTTACTATCCTCCTCATAAATCCTACAACAATCCACCAAGTCTGAAAACCTCCTTATCCTCTGATAACCAATTGCCTGCTTTATCTCAGGATGCAACCCACTCTCAAACTTCACACACTTAGAAAACTCCGCAGTCGCTTCAGTATAATGTGGATAAAACTGCACAAGCTCCACAAACTTAGCAGTATAATCAACAATAGACATACTACCTTATTTCAATTCCAAGAACTCTATTTCCTTCTTTCCTCTAACATCCTCGGGAAAATACTTCCTCAGAAACTCAACACTAAACAAAGCTCAAGTAATCTCTTCCTCTGCATCTTCCAGCACATGACGAGTACTAACCCACCAATCATCAGCTTCTTCTTGCAACATGTGAGTACCCAGTCTCACCTTCTGATCCTCATCACAATCCATCACTCGGAAGATTCTTTCAATCTAATTCAGCCAAATCTGAGCACCATCAGGATCATGCCTCCCTTTGAAGACCGGCGGTTTGTTCTTCCTGAACTCGTCATTTCCAGCAGCATTAGGTGCACCCTGCACAACCCAAGCCATAGCTTGCATCGCAGCAACTAAAGCAGCGTCGTTTCTACCTGCCATATTCTGTTCATTTCCAATAACAGCAACTACGGTTAAACAAACAGCTCACCGAACCACAAAGACCAACAAGGACTGACACAAACTGACACGGACTAGCTCTGATACCACTTAATGTAACACCCCCAAATATATACCCCCAAATAAATCAAAGCGATAACAAAAATTCAAAATTTCATCAGAGTATAATTAAAATTCACGGCATAGACAGAGGCGTCACATCAATTTGGGACAAATACACATAAACCTGCTCATATAGATATGCAACAATTCAGGTAGCACATAACAAAGGAACTTAGTTCCTACAACCCACAATTCAGATACAGAATAAAAGCGAAAAATTCGTAACTGAATCTCATGTATATATATACCACACAAGTTTGTCTGTCATATACATCCTTATACATGTACAATCCAAAAGATACATATACATAGTACAAAATAATCACACTTGATCTCCCCGACTACCCGGTGCTACATATCAGAGCCGACCGACAAAATAATGAAAACCTAAGCTTCACAAAAAGACCTCCAGCATCTAATCTGCAATGCCTCATAGAGCATTAAAACGGCAGAAGGGTGAGAAACACAATCATAATATAATTCCATACAATTATATAGAACACAAAGATACACATATAAAATATTCTCACCACAACTCATACCAGAATTCAAGCACAACACAACACAAAGTACATTTCATATATCCATCACCAAGGTACATCAACCATGCACAATACAAATATCACCAACATATATACATATATCAACTCATCAATATCATCCACAAGGCCACACACAATCAATCCATTCATGATTTATGCAAATGCACAGAGACCGACACAACGACTCTATGCAATGCACATGCGGTACCATCCATCCATCAATTCTCAACACCAGTTCACTCAGGAACTATTGGAACCATCGCTCGTTACTTAGTACAACTCCCCGTCGGGCATACGATGTTCCCCGTCACTTTAGGTCCTCTTTGTATAAGGCGCACGACGTTTATGGATTGCTTTAGGTCCTCTTTGTATAAGGCGCACAATCCGACCGCTTTAGGTCCTCTTTGTATAAGGCGCACGATCGTCTATAATCACCGCTTTAGGTCCTCTTTGTATAAGGCGCACGATGTTATAGAGGATTCCCTCTGGAATCGTTTCGTCCCTCACACCCACTAGGGCACATGACATCACAAGAATGCATATTATGATGCTTGGCATACAATGACTCATGACATTCAAATGCACACACATAAAATACAACCATAACCATGCATATATCATCAAATACCACACATCGTATTTTCTTGCCCTTAGACCACAAATCATCATCACAACATTTAATCGCATACATTCACATCACATAACATCACACCAGTCATACAGTACATATCACAAGCATGTTGCATAATAACACGTCAAATGCACATCATTAAAACAATAAAAGCCAACAACGACACATTCCAGCTTCCCGACATAATTAAATTGGCCAACAATCTCGAAACCATTAATATAAGAAAGAACATGCCAAAAGCTTTCCAACGCATCAAATCGCGCCTCAAACCGGCTCACGGATCAAAAGTTATAAAGAAAACAAATTGGGAAAAACTGTCACATTCGCATTGGGAAGCTCCTAGCGAGTCCTGCACTACTTCATTTGCAGTGCAAATGTCCCAGCGAACTAAGTCAGAAAGGAAAATAGCCTAAAAATTTCCCAACATTCGCAGTGCGAACTCCAAGCGAATGCTCGCTTCCCTATTCACAGTGCGAGTTCCCCAGCGAACAGTGGCAGAAAGAAAACAACACAAAATAACACCAAGTTCGCAGTGCGAACCTCTGGAGAATGCTCGTCCACACCTTCGCAGTATGAATATCCAACGAATGCTCGCTTTCCCCTTCGCTAGGGGATTCGCAGTGCGAACCTGCGAATACTAGAAAACCCAGCAGCGCTGTTACATAACCCAAAACCATATTTTCTCAACCAAAACATTTCCAAACCAACATATAGCAATCAGAACATAATCTAATCATGGTAACAAGTATTCTACCGCATTTACATCGATTTCCAACCGCGAAAACATCGATTTCTCTCTATCGACCTAGAATCGAAAAACTATGAAACACAATAAACAATCCAATACACACATACATAATCATACACAAGCATAGTATAATCGAGTTTCGCACCCTTACCCGATTTAATCGTGTTTAGAAAGTCGGTTGATCGATTTCTTAATCCACAAGTTTTTCTCTCTTTTCTTCTTTCTCTTCTCTTTCCTTGTTTCTCTTTTTCTTCTCTTCTTTTTCTTTCCTTTCTATTTTTCTCTCTTTCTATTTCTATTCATATGAAAAATATAATATCTACCCAAACAAAAGACCAAAATACCCCTACACTCAAATATCTCGCAAACGTTCCCAAAACGCGATAAAATATAATCACGATGAAAAATAACATATTTTCAAATAAAAGTAAAAAATAAAATAATATAATAATAAAATAATCAAAACGACTCAATTAAATAAAAATAACTAGAACTGGGGCGTTACATATTCCCGTTAAAGAAAACAAGGAAATCAGAGTAATCGTAGTTCCTCCTATTCTATGGGAGGAAAAAGGTGTTTTGGTGTCTTGTTCAAAGCCCAAGACGGAGGCTAAAAGGATGTTTGTGGGAATTGATTGAAGGAGTGAAGAGATTAAAGGTTGAGATATGAATATCCGGGAAAAACATTAGATGAAAATAGAGGGAATATCCGAAAAAGCGTCGGATGTAAAGAAAAGGAATATCCGGGAAAGCGTCGGATGTTAAAAAAAAGAGGAAAAGGTTGCTTTGGTGTCTTGTTCAAAGCCCAAGATATGAAGCTAAAGGGTATGTTTATATCTTGTTTAAAGCCCAAGATGTGAAGCTAAAGGGGTCCTAATTGAGAGGGATTTTGTCATCTCTAAAGAGGAGTTGTTGATGTTTGTAAGCTGTGAGCAAAGCATATTTTGATGCTAAAAGGTTGATTGACTCAACCGCGGATTTCTTTATACAAAGCCTAAGAGAAGGCTAACTTACTTAACAAGAGAGTGTTTATATGTGTATCTTGTACAACGCCCAAGATGGAGGCTAAAAGGGTTTGACTCAACAAGAGAGTGTTTTTGTATGTATCTCGTACGAGGCCCGAGACGGAGGCTAAAGGTGTTTGAGAATCTCTTTGAGACTCAAGGGTATTTAGACTGTCCAAGTCTACGGGGTGTGTCCTTGTACAATGCCCAAGAAGAGGCGAATGAAGATCTAGACTCAATTGAAAAACTGCTCTATCAAGATGGCTAGTTTCTGTTCTTATACTTTTAAGAGGTCGTCGGGACAATTTGTACAATGCCCAAGAGAAGGAAAAAGAAACTTTTAAGAAGCCGAAGGGACAATTTGTACGAAGCCCAAGAGGAGGCTATCTTCCCTGAGGAAGAATCATTATACGAAGCCTAAGAGGAGGTTGTGAAAACTTCTAAGAAGCCGAAGGGTCCTTGTACAACGCCCAAGAGGAGGCGGAGATGCTTTTAGGAAGCCCGTGGGTCCCAAGCCGAGAAGTTCAAGAAATGTTATTCATAGAGAATAGGTCATTTAGTGAGAGTTTCGGGTTTGAGGAACTGAAGAGATGCCATTCACCGAGAATAGATCAACTCTGGGGAGTAGAATTCCTTTGACAAGTTCTAAGGGTGACAGCCGAAGAGAAGACTGTATCTGGTGCTCCTATGGGGGATCTAGCTTTGACTATATTAAAGAGTGACCAACAAGGCTTTACTTAGGTCTAGACCTAATTGTCGGGGAAAACTCTAAATAACTATACTAGTATTTATACAATTGATATATGACTGGTATGTAAAAGTTTATGAAAGGAGACTTACAGTGAGCAGCCCCACAATACAGTTATATATATGAGTTTGTGAAAGGAGACTTACAGTGAGCAGCCCCACAATACAGTTATATATATGAAAGCAGTAAAGAAAGCTGATAAACACTTACTCGGTTGTAGAGCTTCCATGCTGTTTGGTTAGTTGTTCAACAAAGAAAATTTGGGTAGCAACAGTATATTCAAAATCAAAGGAGAAAGTGTTTTTGAAAAGGCGACGATCGCGTCATTGTTTTGAATTTGTACAGAGGGACTTA
Source organism: Lathyrus tuberosus (assembly GCA_022829125.1). NCBI lineage: Eukaryota > Viridiplantae > Streptophyta > Magnoliopsida > Fabales > Fabaceae > Lathyrus > Lathyrus tuberosus. The sequence continues at coordinate 9,413,283 of JALAZF010000169.1, forward strand.
TACAAGTGACTGAGGCCCAAAAAGGTTTTCTGTACAAAGGGATTGGGTCTTACACTCTAATAGAGGCCCAAAAGTGTTTGAAAAAGATTTGTTAGGGTGAAAATCAAAGAAACCCCAATTTCATTTTTTAAAGGCATTTTTCAAAGAAAAATCAAATAAAAAATGATAAAAATATCAAATAAAATCATTAATCATGTTATAAACAATGATTAAGGTTTATGAAAAAGTATTTTATCCACATGAATATTTAAAACCATTTTGGTTTTAAAAATCAAGAAAAAGAAATCATTTTAAAAGCATTTAAAACAATTTAAAACAATATTTTTGAATATCTTAAAAATATATCAAATAATAATATTTTTTGTGATTTTTTGGTTGATTAAAATATTATGGAATATGATTAAGAAGTGTGTAAAACAAAATTGGAAAATGATGATTTTTGCTATGTAAAAGAATTGGTTGAGTTTTGAAGATAAAATAAGAAAAAGAGGAAAGATGTCACAACATCACATTCGACATCTCTTTTAGTTCTCAACATCTTTTTTATCAAACTTCCAACACTCATAACTCTCTCAACTTTTAACGAAATTAAAATCCGTAAGAACCTATCTTGACCGATTTTTCGCAAGGAATCCAATGGTATCACTCATACATACTGAAACTTAATGTACAGAACACACGATGCAAAAAATGTTAAGATTAATATTTTGATATTTATTTTAATTAAATTAAGTATTGCAGCACATTAGTATGTGTCAGCTTATTGTTAGCTATTTTATTGTTTCAGTCAAAGTTAGTTCCTAGAATTTAGGAAGGAATAAACTGCTCCACATATAATGGGCAGTTAGGGAGATCGTGTGATATTGTAAGCCTATTTATTGGCCTTTTCTTATTCAATTAAGTAAGTTTTCAGCATTTGATTCTAACATCTAGTATCAAGAGCAGAAAATTTCACAAAAAAACAAAGAGAGAAAGAGCAGATGGCTTTTAAAGGCAGCGATCGTTTTAATCTACCATCAATTCCTAAATTTGATGGTGATTATGATCACTGGAGCATGCTCATGGAGAACCTTCTCCGTTCGAAGGAGTATTGGATTGTTGTGACAACAAGCCTCGTTCAACCCGCTGCAGGAGAAGCACTGACGGTTGCACAGAGAAAGACGGCAGAAGAGATACAGTTGAAGGACCTGAAAGCCAAGAATTATTTGTTTCAATCTCTTGACAAGTCAATTCTGAAGACGATCCCAAAGAAGGAAACATCGAAGCAAATGTGGGATTCAATGAAGATGAAATACCAAGGCAATGTTCGAGTTCAGCGAGCCCAACTCAATCGATTGCGCAGAGAGTTTGAGATCCTTGCCATGAAGCAAGGAGAATCAATCAATGATTACTTCGGTAGGGTAATGGTGATTGCAAACGATATGAGGAATTGCGGGGAAGATATGACTGATGTCAAGGTCGTCGAGAAGATTTTGAGAACCTTCACTGAAAAGTGGAATTATATTGTGTGTTCCATTGAGGAAGCCAAAGATATGGACGGGCTTACTGTCGACGAGCTGTAAAGCTCTTTTCTTGTGCACAAGCAAAAATTCAGGAAGGAAGTAGATGAAGAGCAAGCACTCACGGCGGCATATGGTGAGAACAATGGTGGGAGAGGATGAGGCAGCCGAGGAGCTTTCAGAGGAGGAAGGGGCAGAGGAGGCAGAGGTCGGGAACCCTATAGCAAGGCAACCATTGAATGTTATAAGTGCCATCAGTTGGGTCACTTTCAATATGAGTGTCCAAATATGGCTAAGCAAGCAAATTACACTGAAATTGAAGAAACCGAGGAGATGTTGCTCATGGTGTATCATGAATCATTTGGGCAAAGCAAAAATGATGCGTGGTTTCTAGATTCAGGATGTAGCAATCACATGTGTGGAGAATCGTCGTTATTTAATTGGTTGGAAGATGGATTTCAAAGAACAGTGCGGCTGGGGAATCATATGCAGTTAAATGTGGTTAGTAAAGGTAGTGTCAGGCTATACTTTGGAGGCATTAGTCATCTTGTTCAGGATGTCTTCTATGTTCCAGAACTAAGGAATAATCTTCTTAGCCTTGGACAGCTGCAAGAAAAAGGATTAACAGTGGTGATGAAGGATAATAAATGCTGCATTAATCACTCAACAAAAGGCCTCATCCTTCAGAGCAACATGACCTCCAACCGTATGTTCATTCTGCTCTCTGATAAGCACTCTGACAAGGACACAAAAGAAGCCTGTCTGCAGTCCACAACCTAAGATTCAGTACAGCTTTGGCATCGGAGATTTGGCCATCTCGGTTACACAGGATTGCGGATGTTGAAGGACAAAGAGATGGTGAAAGGGATGTCATGTCTTCTTGGATCTGATTCCATCTGCACAGATTGTCTGAAAGGGATGGCGTGCCTCAACTAAGTTGGAATTAATCCATGCTGACATTTGAGGACCCGTTTCACCAGCTTCAAATGGCCTAAAGAGGTATTTGCTTTGTTTCATTGATGACTTTAGTAGGAAAGCATGGGTCTATTTCCTTGCATATAAAGCTGATGCATTTGCTACCTTTAAGCAATTTAAGAGTAGTGTTGAAAAGGAGTCTAGTTTGTCTATTAAGTGCTTAAGAACAGATCGGGGAGGAGAATTTACATCAAGTGCTTTCAATGATTATTGTAAAGATAATGGAATCAAGAGATAACTAACCACAGCTTACACACCGCAGCAAAACGGAGTAGCCGAGAGGAAGAACAGAACAGTGATGAACATGGTAAGAAGTATGATGGTTGATATTCCTAAGAGTTTTTAGCCTGAAGCTGCGAGTTGGGCGTTTTATGTGCTCAACAGAAGTCCAACTTCTTCTATGAATGACATGACACCTATGGAAGCTTGGAGTGGGATAAAGCCGTTTGTAGAACATTTTAGGGTGTTTGGTTGTATAGGACATGTACATGTGCCTGACACCAAACACACTAAACTTGAGAATAAGACCAGAAGTTGTGTACTGTTTGGGGTTAGTTCAGAATCAAAAGGCTACAGGCTATTTGATCCCATAAGCAAGAAAATCATTGTTAGTCGGGATGTTGTGTTTGAAGAAGAGAGAAAGTGGAGTTGGGATAAGAGTTATGACAGCTTGATAAGTCTTGATCTGGACTGGGGAGATGACATAAATGAAGGAGAAGTTGAGACTCAAGATGTTACCAATGAAGATTCTGATGTTATTAAAGAAACTGCCACTGGAGAAGATAAAGCAAGCATTGATGAAGAGGGAAGTGATAAAGAAAACACTATGACAGTGGTTGCGTCATCTCCTGAAGCCTCAAATGCAAGGGAAGAAGATTGTGTCAGAAGGTCAAGTCGTATCAGAAGGAGATCGATGTGGATGAGAGACTATAATGTCAATAATGAAGCTGAAATTACCGTCAATGATGAAGCTCAAACTGTCGAAGCAAGTCAAGATCACACTTCACATTTAGCCTTATTCATAGAATGTGATCTTATTAGCTATGAAGAAGCTGCTAAGAGCCAAGAATGGAGAAATGCTATGAATTCAGAAATCCAATCCATTGAGAAGAATGAAACTTGGTTTCTCACTAATATACCAGAATGAGCCAAGAGTATAGGAGTCAAATGGGTTTATAAGACTAAATTGAATCAATATGGAGAAATTGAAAAATACAAAGCTCGGCTAGTTGTAAAAGGATATGCACAGGAACACGAAATTGATTATGAGGGAGTATATGCACCAGTCGCTCGGATGGATACCGTGAGGATGATTTTAGCATTGAAAGCTCAAAAAAGTTGGATAATCTATCAGCTAGATGTAAAGTCAGCTTTCTTGCAAGGAGAACTCTCCGAAGAAGTGTACGTGGACCAGCCAAGAGGGTATGAAATCAAGGGTGCGGAAAGAAAAGTGTACAAGCTTCATAAGGCCCTATATGGATTGAAGCAAGCACCACGTGCATGGTTCAGCAGGATAGATACTTACTTTCAGAAGATGGGATTTGTAAAGGATGTCAGCGAGCAAACACTCTTCACAAATTTCAACACACAAGATAAATGCCTAATTATTAGCTTGTATGTTGATGATTTGATCTACACTGGTAATGATCAAACTATGATTAATGAGTTTAAAGAATCCATGATGAAAGAGTTCGAAATGACTGACTTGGGAAGAATGAAATACTTCCTGCGAATTGAGGTGTTGCAGCTTGATAATGGAATTTTTATGTGTCAAAGAAAGTATGTGAAAGAGTTGTTAATAAAATTCAGAATGGAGGAAAGCAACTCTGTCTTAAATCCTATTGTCCCAGGGTCTAAGATTCACAAAGATGAAGAAGGTGTGAAGGTAAATATTACACTCTATAAGCAGCTTGTGGGAAGCATGATGTATGTGACAGCCACTCGGCCAGATGTAATGTATGCTGTTAGTCTGATTAACAGATACATGTCTATGCCAACTAAACTTCACTTTGAAGCAGCCAAAAGATTTTTAAGGTATTTGCAAGGGACTATTGAATATGGGATCTTTTACAGGACAGGGGGAAACAAAGAGCTAGTAGGATTCACCGACAGTGATTACGCTGGATGTGTGGAGGACAGAAAAAGTACATCCGGGTATACCTTCATTCTTAGTGATGCAGCAGTGGCATGGTCCTCCAAGAAACAACCAATTGTTACTATAAGTACAACTGAAGCAAAATTTGTGGCTGCAACAGCTTGCTCTTGTCAATTAATATGGATGAAAAGAGTGTTGAGCAAAATTGGCTACGAAGGAAGTAGCAACCCTGTTATTTTCTGTGATAACAACTCAACAATCAAGCTATCAAAAAATCTGGTGATGCACGGCAAAAGAAAACACATCGATGTAAGGTTCCACTTCCTACGTGAGCTGGTGAATGAAGGAGCTGTTCAGTTAAGGTTTTGTAGCACGCAGCAGCAGGTTGCAGATATATTTACCAAGCCAATCGACACAAGAACCTTCCAGGGACTTAGAAAGAAGCTAGGAGTATGTGATGCACCAAAGTTAAACTGAATTGGACAGTTCAGTTTAGGAGGAGATGTTAAGATTAATATTTTGATATTTATTTTAATTAAATTAAGTATTGCAGCACATTACTATGTGTCAGCTTATTGTTAGCTATTTTATTGTTTCAGTCAAAGTTAGTTCCTAGAATTTAGGAAGGAATAAACTGCTCCACATATAATGGGCAGTTAGGGAGATCGTGTGATATTGTAAGCCTATTTATTGGCCTTTTCTTATTCAATTGAGTAAGTTTTCAGCATTTGATTCCAACACGCATAACTCTCTCAATTTTTAACGAAATTAAAATTCGTAAGAACCTATCTTGACCTATTTTTCGCAAGGAATCCAATGGTACCAGTCATACATACTGAAACTTAATGTATAGAACGCACGAAGCAAAAAATCATAACTGGACATGAATTTTAAAACAACATAAACTCCACATATAAACATGTTAAAGTGCAAAGAGTAGGAGGATCACAACATACACATTAAGGACTACATTTTTGCTTCAAGAATTGTTCAATATGATGCATGTATATGGACATCAAAGGAAAGCATGATTCAAAGAAATCAAGTTGTGAAGCTTACCTCTTTTTTGAAGATTTTGTGCAACCTACCAAGTGCTTTGTTCCAAAAATGATTTGATGCTTTGGACACCCTCAAATGACCTCTTAGAAGCATTTAGGATGGTTGGAATCAGCTGGTAACCTCTAGAGCAAGTTTGAGCTTTTTCTTGCAAAATGGGCAAAAGTGGCCAAAATGCCAACTCTCTCAAATGGTGTTCCAGATGGGGGGACCATTTGGGACAGTTCAAGGATGATATTTGGAGTGTGTTTGAGGCTTTATCAAGTTTGGAAAGTGACTGAATCAAGACATGGCTTGAAAAATGCAAAAAAAGTCCAATTTTGAGGTTTTGAGAGGTGACTTTGTGATTTTGGTGTTATAGGTCACTTGTGAGAGTTTGGACAACTTAGATATGACATATTGGATGTGTTTGGATCATGAGTTATGATGGAAATTCTCTCTAACTCAAAAACTCAGAATTACCTCGCTAAAGAAGGCATTTTAGAGTGATAGAAGAGATTTTGAGGAAAGCATCAGTTTGATGGCTTTGGTGTACTCAAACTGAGCACAAATGAGCTCTATTTATAGTAGAGCAAGTTTGTTTTGGCAGTAAATGTTGAGCAATAGAAATCCAAGTCTCCTCTAGCCATTGACTGAGTTCAGTTAGAGGAAGCTCAGTTCATGCCACCTCTAGCATCCATTAAATGCTCCAAACCAAAATTGGAGTCTAGTCCCTCTTTTAGGGTTTTTTAGGTTTGGCATGCTACTTGTGGAATCTTGGACTTGGGAGGCATATGGATCAGATCATCCCCCTTGGATTTGATCCTCAGATGTGTCCAAAATGATGACAAGGCTTGAAAATTCGTGTGGCACACGAAATGTGCAAATCTGTCCTGAAACCTGTCTTAAAAATCAGCTGTAGCAAGCCTTTGTATTAAAATCCATAACTTCTTGCTCAAGAATGATAAATGGCTGTTCCAGGACTTTATGGAAAGCTGAGATGACATACTTCAACTTTGATGTTTGACCCTAGACTTGGTTCAACTTGGATCATGGAGAAAAACATCCTTGAAGTTGGGACATTCTTGCTGGAAAAATAAATGGATGCTTGGGTCAATTATATCGGAACTTTGAAATGTCGAAACATTTGACATTAAGAATTCGCAACTTTGATCACTTATATCTTTCAATCCTTATGATATTTTGAGTTGATTCCTTCTACAATGTTGAAGTATCAAATACCCTCTTTAAAATTATCTCTTACGCAAAATCAATGGATGCTTGGGTCAATAGTTACAACCTTGAAAAGTTGTGCACTTGAACATGATTTTAACTTAGAAAAAATTTCTAAGTTTCCTTCAATTTGATCAATTTTGCAATTTTGCACCATTTCTTGATTTAAATTCGATCAAATTAAATCATCCATCATATTTTCTTGAGTAATGGCTTGTGAAGCTCATAGTTGACCAGAAGTCAAATTTTGACTTTCTGCGTCAGTTGACTTTGTATTAGATGAACTTGAGGCTTGATCCACTTGAAATGTTGCACTCTTGTGCTTAATTCTTGATGTGGGAGTCCTCTTGATCCTTTGTGGGTGTTTAAGAGGTTAGAAAAGTTGAAGATCATGTCATTTCTCGATTGATCCTTTGTCTAAAGGCTCTAAGAGGGCTTGAAACCCTAAGCTTGATTGTAGTGAATGTTCAACAATTCCTTGAGGAGATTGATGAGGCATAAAGGTAGATCCATATTGTGATAATGATTTGCACAATGATGGGAAATCTTAGTGGTCAAAATTTGGGGTATGACACGTGGGTATTACAGTTCTATTCATTTTTTATCTTGAATTTTAAGTTGTGATGTTTTGAATCTTTATGTTTTGAATCTTCTATATTATTTTGAATCTTTATTAAGAATTGTTTTTTGACATTAGATTTTATATAATTATGTGTTATTGGTTTAGTTTTACATTAAGTATATGACATATTTTTATAGATTATTATATAGTTATTTTAGTACAAAAACTTATCCCGCCATCCGCTATCCGCTATCCCGGTATCCCATTTTTTGGATCGGCCGCTCCGCGCCGCAATCCGCTATTAATAACTCTGGCGTAAAGTCATTAGCAAGTTTATTTCTAATACACAAACACCATTCATTCCCAGGAGGCAAATATTGGATGGCGTAGTGGTCGCGAATGAGTTAATTGATTTTGACAAAAGAAGAAAGCGTAAGTGTCTGTTATTTAAAGTAGAATTCGTTAAAGATTACGATTGCGTTGAATGGATTTTTCTTGAGAAAGTGATGCTAGCTATGAATTTCGGAGAAAAATGGATGTTTTATTTCGGTTTTGGTGAACGGTATCTCAACTCCAAATTTTGAAGTCACAAGGGGTTTTAGACAAGGCAACCCCTTGTCTCCTTTCTTGTTCACCATAGTGGTTGAAGGGTTGGCGTGCATAATGAGGAGCGAAAATAGTTTGCAAAGTTTGAAGGGGGTTCACTTATCTGGTGACAAGTCTATTAGCTTACTTCAATTTGTCGACGATACCATCATTGCGTGTGAATACTCTTGGTCTAATTTGCCGGGTATCAAGGCTGTGCTAAGGGGATTTGGAATGGCGTTTGGCCTTAAAATCAATTTCTGGAAGAGTTGATTATACGGGGTAGGGATCGAAGACTCAATTCTAGCGGCGGATGCTAAATTTCTTTCATATAAATCTAGTAAACTTCCGTTTTAATTCTTAGGCCTTAACATAGGTGGAAATCATAGGAAGTCCGAGTATTGGAAAACGGTGTTATCTTGTTTCAAATCGCTCTTGTCAAATTGGAAAGGGAAAATGCTTTCCATTGGTGGGAGAGTTGTTCTTATAAATTCTGTTTTGACTAATGTGTCGATACATCATCTTTCTTTTTTTAAAGCTCTGGTAAAAATCGTCAAGGAAATCGTGAGAATCCAAAGGAATTTCTTGTGGGCGGGAACCATGGATAAAAATGGCATTCCGTGGGTTAGCTGGAGGTCGGTTTGCAAGCCTAAAAAGTACGGTGGGTTGGGAATTAAGGATATCAGATTGTTTAACAAGGCGTTGGTTGCTAAATGGTTATGGAGCTTTCTCCATGAACCCAATGCAATTCAGAGAGACATTCTTGAGTATAAATAGGAAAGTTGGATCAGTGATTGTTCTCAAAGTTAAGCAAGGAGGAGCAAAATTTGAATCCCTTTGGTGGATAGATATCATGGTTATCGGTGATGCAAATGAGGAGGACAGGTTTTCTAGTCATCTTGCTTGGAGATTGGGAAATGGTTGTTCTATCTCTTTTTGGAATTCTACATGGTTAGGTCCAACAAAGCTGAAGTTTTTATCCCCTAATTTGTTTGATAACATGATTTATAAAGACGTGGCGGTGAGCAAAATGGGTTGTTGGATCGGTGATGATTGGCAATGGGACTAATTTATTCACTGTAAAGTTTTTTTATGCTTTATTACTGAAGGATGAAGAGAGAAATGAGAGAATTGAGAGTGAAGAGAGTGAGGAATGTGTGGAATGGTTGAAGGTCCTTGTGAAATGGTGGAGCTTTGTTTATATAGAGTTTTGGTTTGGAGTTGATATGTTTGGAATGTGCTTTTGAGTGAGCTTTAGAGCTAGCTTCGGAGTTAGTTACACTTGACTCACTGAGTCAGAAGTTGACTCGGTTAGTTAATTAGTTAACTCGGTGGAGAAATCCCAATGCAAATCCAAATCAAAGGCTCTCATGCTTGGAAGTTAAGGAACATGGTGCACTTAATTCAAAGTGATGCATTGGAGTAAATGTAAGTGGAGTGTCTTGAATGGTCTTGAACTGTCTAGAATGTTCCACACAATGCTAGAACCAAGTAGAACCCAAAAATGTGGAGTGGCAAGTTGTTGTCATGAAAAGTAGCAGAATCTGCCAAATTTAGATGTGTTAATCAATTAACACTTTTTGCACTGCAAAGTGTTAATCGATTAACCAAGCCAAAAAATGCCCAGTTTGCTTGAAAAAGGGTGTTGTGGCCACGGTTCCGATTTTCAACCTCTTGCTTTGATGGATAGGCATAGAAACCCTTGTTGTGGGCTTGTGTTGATGATGTGATGACTTTGTGAGGATGTGATTAATTGGTCTTGAAACCCTGAATATTCCTGCAACAAAATCATAGAGAAAAACTGTGAGTGCGTATGCCAGCGATGCGAATGCACATGCTTATGCAAAAGGCAAAAGGGGAGGTCAAATTTTGGGTTATGGAAAATGGTCTTTGAAGACATATTAAATAGAAAAGAGATTCTAGTAGAGAACAATGATTTTACAAGACTATCTTATATAGAAGATAATACATAAAAATCAAGTAAAACTCAGATACAAACATATAACACATAGGATGATGTTTTAATATAAGCAAGCATATGTTAAATGTTTGTACAATAATGAGTTTGATTAAAAACAAATCATAATCTTTGTCAACACACTCCTTTTAAGAACAAAATTATAGGACAATTTATGAAAATAGCCAAGAGTGGTAAAAATGTATCTTCAGTCTCGAGAATAGCTACTTTTGAGAAATCACAACAACCAAGGTTGATTACTTCAGGTACTTTTGCTTTAAAATTAAGTAGCTAAGTTTTCCTTGTTGAATGTATTTAACAATTTCACTAGCAAAAGAGTTTCTGAGACTACTTCCCACAATCAAGTCAATATTTTACAAAGCTTGTTCTTTAATCAGCTCAAAAATCAGAGTATAAGACAAGTATTTTTGAGTTAAACACAAAGAATAGAGTTAAACACTTATGTGTGCTAAAATAATAAAGCAATCAAGAATGAAAAAGATTCAGCAAACTCTAGAATCAAAGCTTATAGACCTTACTTAGAGAAATTTTCAAACTTAATGATATACTGTATTCCAATTGAGTGCTATCAGAATCCAATTTTCCTTTTTGATGCCCATTCAGATTTTAAGCATTATTCATCAACAAAAACCATGTTCAGATTTTTCCGAATAAAATCAAATCTTGTGATAGCTAAGGGTTTTTTAATATATCAGCCAATTGATGGTCAGTATCAATAAACTGAATATCTATTATGTCCTTCTGAACATAGTCCCTAATAAAATGGTGTTTTACTTCAATATGCTTTGTTCTAGAATATTGAATCAGATTCTTTGTTAGACAAATAGCCGCAGTGTTATCACAAGAGATAGGAATAATTTTTCCAAAAATTTGATAATCTTCTAGCTGAAACTTCATCTATAGTAGTTGAGTAGAATACTTAGCTGCTGAGATGTATTCTGCTTCAGCTGTGGACAGAGCAATAGTTGCTTATCTTTTGCTAGCCCAAAATATAAGGTTTTCATCTAATAATTGATAGTTTCCACTTGTGGATTTCCTCTCAATTCTATCTCCGACATAGTCAGCATCACAGAATCCAACTAGCTTATAATCTGAGGATTTCTTATAAAGAAGTCCAAGATTAGTCGTTCCTTTCAAATATCTAAAGATTCTCTTAACGGATAACACATGAGTTTCTCTAGGATCTTATTGGAATCTTGCACATAAGCATACACTGAATAAAATATCTGGTATGGAAGTAGTAAGATAGAGTAAGGAACCTATCATACCTCAATATTTAGTCGAATCCACTTTGGTACTGCATTCTTCACTATTCAGGTTGTAGGTATGATGAATAGGAGTTGACATGGCTTTGAAATCATCAAGATTGAACTTCTTCAAAAGTTTTCTTGTGTACTTCGAATAATGAATGTATATACCTCATTTTCTCGGATTGATTTGAATTCCAAGAAAGTATTTTAATTAACCCATCATGCTCATCTCAAATTCAACCTACATGATCTTTGAAAATTCTTGACAAAAAGATGCATTAATGGAACCTAATATTATATCATCAACATAAATTTGAACAATCAAAATTTCTTCCTTTAAAGTTTTCCTAAATAGTGTAGTGTCAACTTTACCTTTAGAGAAACCATTTTCAAGTAGAAAATTACTTAGTCTCTCATACCAAGCCCTTGGAGCTTGTTTTAGTCGATAGAAAGATTTCTTAAGCTTGTAGTCAAAGTATTGATGGTTTGGATCTTCAAATCCAGGAGGTTGTTTAGCATACACTTCTTCAGTAATTACTTCATTCAGAAAGACACTTTTGACGTCCATCTGATAAAGCACAATGTTCTGATTAATAGCATAAGAGAGAAGAAGTCTTATAGCTTCTAATCTTGCCACAAGAGCAATGGTTTCAAAGAAGTTAATTCCTTCTTGATGACTGTAGCCCTGACCTACAAGTCTAGCTTTATTCCTTAAAACTTCTCCCCGTTCATTGAGTTTTTCTCGAACGACCCACTTGGTTTCAATGATGTTTTTAAATTGTGGTCTTGGAATAAGATCCCACACATCATTTCTTTGAAACTGATTCAGTTCATCTTGCCTAGCCATGATCAACCCATTATCTGATAAGGTCTCATCAATAGAGGTAGGCTTTGTTAATGAGATAAGTCCAAGCATTGATTGATCATTTCTGAAAGCTGATCTGGTTCTCAATGGCTCGTCTTTATTCCCAATTATTTGTCCTTCTAGATGAGAAGCCTTATATTTAAATGATCTCTTAGGTGGAATAGAGGCTTCATAACTATTATGAACAATTACTGAATCTGTAGTAGGATTATCTGGAGTAGCTTCAGTTTCTTCCGCTTTTGGTATTTTTTCAGTTCTAGTATTAGATTCCGGCACATCACCATCTAAACTATTTTCTTTCAGAATACACACCACAAAATGTTCTTCAAAATTCTAAATTTCTGTAAGATTATCATCATGATCCATAAACTCTGACTTTTTACAGTCAGGTATTTTGTCATCAAATTTAACGTGCATAGACTCCTCAATCATTCCGGTTTATGAGTTGTACACTATGTATGCTTTTGAGCATTCAGAGTATCCCAAAAAGATGAAAATAAGAGATGCTTGGTCTCATACCTTCAAATAATTCATACGATGTTTTATTCAGAATTTGTCTAATATAGATTCTGTTTTGAATATAACAGGTCGTACTAACAACTTCTGCCCACAAGTATTTTGGAAGTTTGTTTTCATGAATCATGGTTCTTGTCATTTCTTGTAAGGATCTGTTCTTTCTTTCCACAACCCCATTTTGTTATGGAGTTCTCAGAGAAGAGAACTCATGGATAATTCCATATTTTTTACAAAAAGATTCAAATGGCTCATTTTCAAATTCTCCACCATGATCACTTCTAATTTTTAAGATTTTTACTTCCATCTCGGATTATACTTGAATGTCGAATATGTTAAATACTTCGTATGTTTCATCTTTAGATCAAAATTGTTTTACCCAAGTCGATCTGCTGAAATCATCAATAAAAACCAAACCATATTTCTTCCCACTGATTGAAGCAGGTCCAATAGGACCAAATAAATCAATGTGAAGTAATTATAAGGGTCTAGAGGTAGAGACAATGGTTTTAGTTTTAAAATAGGTTTTCATAATCTTTCCAACTTGACATGCTCCACAGAGAGCATCTGAGTGGCAGTCAAGATCTAGCATCTCTTTAACAAGTTTTTGCTTGATAGGTTTAGAGATTAATCTCCAATTAGCGTGACCTAACCTTTTGTGCCAAATCCATTTCTCATAATTCATTGTCATTAGGCAAATGACCTTCTGATCAGCCAACTCAGAAAGATTGATTTTATAAACATCTCCCTTCCTTTTCCCTTTGAATACAATGGTTTTGTCAGCATTAACAACTGCACAAAAATTCTTATTAAATGTTACTTCACAACCATTATCACACAATTGACTTATGCTTAGTAGATTATGCTTTAAGCCATCTACCAGCCAAACTTTATTGATAAGGGTTAGAGAGTTACCAATGGTACCTGTACCGATGATCTTTCCTTTCTGGCCTCCTCCAACACACACACGTCCTTCCTCTTTCAGATTCAGGCTTTGGAACATATGCATTTCTCCCTTCATAACCTGGTTGGCATACCTTCTTTAGTATGAGCTGGTTTCTCTGCCGCTAGCGAACAAATCCTAGTTCGGGTGGATCACCTAAATGGACGCCTCATTGAAGCGGGTGAGATATTCTCTTAAGGACTCTGGAGACTATTGACGCACGTTAAACAGCTCATGGGGGACATCCTCATATGCTTACTCGTTGATAATTGATGGACCAACTTCTTTACCAAGTCTTGGTAACTGATGACAGATAGACGTGACAAGTTCATATACCACCTTAGGGATATGAAGTTGGTTTGGACTCATGAGACTTCCGGCTTGTTCTCGGTCTCTTCATTATATGGCTTATTGCAGAAGAATGAAGTTGCGTCCAATTGGAGTTGTGGGGAGACTTTGAAGGCGACACTCAATTTGATTTGGACAGCGCAAGTCCCTCTGAAAGTTAGTGTTTTTGGTTGGAGGATGATGCTCAATAAACTCCCGACTCGCGAGAACCTTTCTCATAGAGGTATTATAACCGATCGTCACGAAATGGTTTGTCCTTTTTGCTTCTTAGAAGATGAAGTTTCTGAACATATTTTCTTCTCTTGTCACAAATCTGTATTGGTGTGGAAGTTTGTTTTTAAGTGGCTAGGAATCGAGGAATTTCTCCTAGGTGATATAATCAATCATTTTTCCTTCGGATGGATGGTTGCGTGAAACAGAAGTTTACCGTTACGAACGCGGCTGGGCTGTGGATATTGGTTTGTTGGGTTATTTGGATGTCTAGGAATAATATTATGTTTAGAGACGAATTTTGGGATCTCGATTCTATTACTAGTCGAGTCGTTTTGTTTTCTTGGTGGTGGATAGGAAAGAAGGGTAAAAATGCTCCTAATTGTAACTATTATATGTGGGTTAATGCCCCTTCTGATTTTTTATAGGCCCCGATTTTAGTTAGCGGCCTTTTTGTATACGGTTGGGACACCCTTTTGTGTCCTTTAATATAATATATTTTTGCTTATTAAAAAAAAAAAAATACCACCTTAGGGGGTGTATCTAATAGTGCTAGAAAAGAGCTTACAAGAGTGAGTCTCTGATTCCAATAATCACCATCTGCGTGTTGATGGAAGTGACATGTTCTTGCGGATCACTTCTCCAATCAAACTTATCTAGCGAAAATTGTTTAAAGTTTTCTAGTACAACGAGCTTCCCAAATCTCATCAAAGAGAGATTGGGGGTCCAAAATTTCCTCATCCTCCAGCATTTCATCTTCAAGCTGGTGTTATGTAAGGTTGTGGCCGTTGCCTTCAAAAAATTTAGTTAGGACAATATAGGTCGTCAACAACGACGCGCATCTCTGCAAAGGCATCTTTGTCGCCCCCAAGATTACTTTCGGCATAAGTAGTTGTCCGCCTAGTCTCCATGATAGATGATGATGGCAGGCCAGGATCATTTTTTAAGGGTCAATATTAAATTTATACATGTAGAATTTCTTTAATTGTCTTTTCTTAATTTTTAAATTTGTAGATTTAATCATTAAAATAAATTTTAAAATAAAAACTTATGTTTATTTATAATGATTCACAATGATTTTTTTTACAATGATATATATTATCAAGATATTTTTTTTAAATAAAAGATCGTTAATAGTTATATTAATAAAAAAGTATTATTAAAATTGTAATTTGTTCTGCTCCTGCAATACTAGTATAATATAAATTGAGATTTTGATCAAAACCTAATTCTCTGTCTGGCAAGAAGAAAAAAAAAACCAAAACAGCCCAATTCATAAGACTTCTTCTCTAATTAGGTCTGCCTCTAAAATGTAAGGCTAGATTTTATTAACGATTATCTTCTTCTTTCCCTATCAACGGATCTTTTCTACAGCAAATTTTCATGACTCGTTCAGAAACCAAGCTGCTGCTGCAACTATTCAATTATGCAAATCAGACTTCAAACTCAGTGGAACGTATGTGCTGAATCATTCATATTTTTTAGTTTTGTTTCGAATTCGAATGAATTAAACTGAATACAGTAATTTTCTGATTGAAGAACTCAGGTGTTACCGAGGATGCATTAGAGTTTCTTAATGCAGTAAAAGTTGCATTTCAAAATAACATGGAAATGTATCATCAATTTTTAAAAGTCCTAAGAGATTTGAGTGCTAAAAGAATTTATATAAGTCGTGTCAAAGCAAAATTGAAGACCTTGTTTAAATGGCATAAATATTTAATTTTGGAATTCAACTCTTTCGTGCCGAAGAAACATCGAATCAAACCTTCAGTAGATAAGAGTAAACTTGGTGAACTTCCTTGGGATGTGCTTGATATCATTTGCAAAACCCTAGATTTTGACGACCTCTTTTCGTTTTCCGGTGTTTGCATGAATTGGAGGACTTTTCATAAATCAAATTTCTTGTCATCCCGAGAACCATTACTTGTTCGCATGACTGTTTATCCTATCTACTCGTATTCCTTTATTAGCATACCCAATCAAAAAGTTTATGATTTGAAGATGATGAAATACTTCCGGCCCCCTAACTGTGTCTATGTTAGAGTTTCCAGCGGATATTTCATCTTTGCCCATAAAAATAATTCATTTGTGCTAGTCAATCCCTTTACAAGAAAAAAATGGTAATCAATGCCACATTTACAGTTGATCATAGGATATTTTACCGGTACGAAGCCTTGCTTGCTTTTGAGAAATGCTATGAGGAATTTGTGTTGGTGGTTTTATGCAAAGAGTCTAGCCGTCTGTGTGCCTATCAATCTCGATACTATGATTGGTTTACTTATTCAACATTAAAACTAGAGGAGGTGGTAGTCGACTTTGTGGTTTTGAATAATGTTATATATGTTGTTGTTGAAATTGCTACAAATTTCTAGAATATTCTTAAATATAATATGTATGAAAATGGTAGAAGATCCTAGAATTATAATAGTTATGAATATGGTAGAACAATCTAGAACTATACGTATATTAAAATGATAGAAGAACCTAGAACTATCATGATTCTCATCTATCATGAAAACTCTAGAAAGAACTAATGTAATGTAGAGGGTGGTGACTTGAGCCTATAAATAGGTCATTGGTATCTTGTAATTGATTATCCAAGAAATCAATGACATAGCCTTCTTCTAAACAATTTTTTAAAACTATCTTTTATCAACTATCAACTAACCAACTACCAACAGTGGCATCAGAGCTACGTTCGGTCATATATTGGGCGTAGTTATATTACCTACCTAACATTCTAAAATTCTCCAAACTACTAGAAAATTTCCTTTGTACTATAAACCCACTCCGATTTTTTTTTTCTAAACTATGGATAACACCACTTAATCATCATCTATTTCTGTCCTTATTTTCAATGGTGAAAATTATGATTTCTGGCGTGTTAAAATGGAAACATTTTTTTCATCTCAAGATTTATGGGACATAGTAGAAAAAGACTTCACCGTTCCCGTGGATACTTCGGCTCTTAATGCAACTCAAGAAAAAGAGTTGAAGCAAAACAAACAGAAAAATTTAAAGGCGTTATTCACCTTGCAACAAGTGGTGACTGATGCAATTTTTCCAAGAATTATGGGAGCTAAAACTGCCAAAGAAGCATGGAACACGTTGCAGGAGGAGTTTCAAGGAAGCGATAAGGTACGTGCCGTTAAACTTCAATCTCTAAGAAGAGATTTTGAACTATTGAAGATGAAGGAGTCTGAGACAGTTAAAGATTACTATTCTAAAGTTAAAGAAATACTTAATCAAATGAGAGCTTTTGGGGAAGAAATTCTTGACGAGAAAATCGTTGAAAAAATTCTAATTACTATGCCCCCAAAGTTTGACCCAATTGTGACAACGATTGAAGAAACCAAAATCTGTCCACTCTATCAGTGACAGAACTTGTGGGCTCTCTTGAAGCATATGAGCAAAGACTGTATAGGCATAAAGAAGATACACTAGAAAATGCCTTCCAGTCAAAGCTAAAATTTCAGCCCCAAAATAAAGAAATTGGAGGAAAGAAAAATTATGTAGAAACTTCCAGAAGAAGAGAAGTTTCTAGAAATTTCCTTAAGAACAAGCTAGATAAAAATTCTCCATGCAATATATGCAAAAGACTAGGTCACGCAGAGAAAAATTGTTGGTACCGTAATATGCCACAATGCAACCATTGCAAGAAGTTCGGGCACGTAGAGAAAAATTGTCGCAACAAAAATAGGCATCAAGCTAATATCGCAGAGGAGCATGATCAAGAACAATGTATGTTCTATGCCACTCAAGACTCAATCAAAGAAAAAGGTGGAAGTTGGTATTTGGATAGTGGATGTAGCAACCACATGGCTAAGGATGAGACTATTTTCAAAAGCATTGACGAGTCTGTCAAAGTCAAAGTTCGACTGGGAAATGGAAGTGTGGTTGAATCAAAAGGCAAAGGCACTGTCATGGTGGAGACAAATAAAGGTACACGACTCATCCATGATGTTTTACTAGTTCCTAGCCTAAAAGAAAATCTTCTAAGCATTGACCAAATGATAGAGAGAGGCTACACACTTCACTTTGAAGGAGGTGTATGCAAAATCTTAGACAACAAAAATAAAAGGTCTGAGATAGCCCAAGTGAAGATGAATAAGAGCAATAGAAGCTTCCCGCTAAATTTAAAATATGCAACTAACGTTGCCATGAAGGCGCAAGTTGATGATTCATGGCTCTGGCATCGAAGATTTGGCCACTTCAACACACATGCCTTGAAGTTGTTACATGAGAAGAATATTGTTGTACCCTAAATTTTTACCCTTAGATGTCATCCAGCTTTTGTGCATCTTAGGAGCATCTCTGCATTGTTTGAACTAACCCATATCTTGTAGTTTGTTTCTTTGTGTTCAAATTAGGTTCACCCATCATCATGAAGCTCCACAAGTGGTTTGAAGCAAGTCAAGTCAACAGAAGACCTCCAGTGCAAGAACTTTGGAATTAGGGTTTTGCTCTGAAGAAATCATTAAGGAATAGGCTCTATCAAGTCAAGATTTGTGTGGTTCACTTACCATATGAAGTCATCTACATTCAAAGGACATCATTAAACAAGAATCCAAGATCCTTGGGTCCTCAGCAAGAGAAGTTTGAGCCTCGGCCTCACTACACTTCCAAACTAGGGTTTCTGTGACACTTATCAGTCAACAACTTTGACTTTTCATCCAGATGGTCTCCCAAACCCTAATTCTTGGTTTTATTGGTTTGTCAACATCCTCAAGAGTCTCCTAAGACCTTTGGATGAGAAGGAAGAAGCAAGATTGCAAGATCCAACCTCAGTGCATTCTCAGTCAAAGTTAGGGTTTGACTGAAACCCTAATCTTTTGGAATTTTGGATCAAATGAAGAATTATTGGTTCCAATCATCATATATTGTCTCATGGAATATACAAAGTATCCACATCAAGTTTCATGAGCTTTCTTGCAAGAGAAGTAGGGTTTTGACCAAGAAAGGTGTCATTTGTGAGATTTTTCCCCTAATAGCTTATTTTGAAAAAACCATAACTCCTAAACCACACATCCAATTGGAGTGGCTCAAAGCTCATTGGAAAGCTCTTTCCAAGATCTTCAATTTGTTCCAGATGAATTTTTGTCTAAAAATGCTTGGATTTTGAGTTATGAAGCTTACAAGGCATTTTGACCAACACTTAAAAAATTTTTCAGCATTTTCCGTCACTCTTTTTCTCAACTTTGGCGCCACTTTTCACCCATTTCCATTTGGATTCAAGTCTTGAGGCCCAAATGAAAGTTGTAGAGCTTGTTGAGAGCTTTCCAACCATATGTGGAACATATCAAGAGGATAAACCATTCTCAAGTTATGAATTATTCAAGAAGGGCACTTGAAGTTGTCAAAACTCAACACTTAGAAATTTTTCTAAGTTCTTTTGGCAGTTTTGAGGACACGATTTGTGAGCTATTTTGCTACTAGTTCAAGGCCTTATTTTAACAATCTTCAAACATCAAACTTGTAGTATTATCCAAGAGCTTTCATTTGAACCTAAGGGCATGAGTTTTGGATCATTAAGTCATGAGATATAATTTTAACAATATGGCCACACGAAGATGGTTGTTGCACCAAGAACACCATTTTTTATTTGAATTTCGTTTCCCTCTCTCCAAGTACACTCTGCAGAGCTACTTGACACCTTTTCCAACATCACCTTTCACCCTTAAAACACGCTGCCCTGCTTTGCTTTTGTACTCTTTATCAATCTTTGCAAGCTACCACAAGTGTATCCTTCGTGTACATCCTTAAACCAAAGGACACAAGCCACACATGCTACTTTTCTGACTTATTTGCATCAAAAAGAGAAAATTCACTTGGCTCTATATGCTTATGATCAGAACTAGCCACTCCAAATCTTTTTCACGATATTTCTCCATAAGACAAACTTTTGGCACGTTGGATTATCACTCCTTCGGACCAGTTGAACTCCCTATAAAAGAAGCCTTCCTCCACTTCATTTAGACACCAAAAACAAGCACAAAAAGACTCTAAACTTGTTTTCTGAAGAGCACGGGAGCAAACTGGGAGAAGGAGAGGAAATTCTTGCAGCTTGCGTGGAAAAGAGGTAAGCCTCAAACTCTTCTTTACCATGTTCATCATGTTATGTTAGCTGCATTGTATCCATATGTTAGATCATTTTTATTGATGCTTTAATGTTTAAAGTGTTTGGTACGTATCATGTTATCTTGAAGCCCATGTTAAGTTGTTTTGAAAAGCTTTGACCTATCATTGTTAAATCTAATAACATAAACCAATATCATATGTGGGTTTGTTTTGGAAGCATGTTGGGTGGTTGGTCACGAGTTTGTATGGTTGATGTTAATACACTTGTTCTTTTGATGCATGCTGTTTTACTTTAAATAATTATCGTGAATACCATCTTCAATCTATATTAGAGGCTGCTTAGTTTTGGTTTTGAATACCAAGAGTTTTGTTATTTTTGGACTTGTTTAATAGATGTTAGTTTTCTATTGTGGTGTTGAGCCCTTATGCATCATGGAGGGTGGTTGATGTGTATATTAGTATTCTGTCCAAGGATACCCGTGTGCATGTTGTAATCTATTATGAACACCAAATATATCTTTGCAAGTATGATGTGTTGTCAACTGTTATTTTTACATACTGTTGAGGTTTTTATGATGTATGGTTTGAGTTAGTGAGAATTCTGTATTGACTATGATATTGAAGCAAACATTTGGCCATCTCCCTTTTATATCTACAAGACTGAATGATATGATCTTATGCTGCTGTTGCTTGTAATGTTTGTTAAATAATGCGTTGGCTAGTTGTGGTTACAAGTTTGTATTGGTTGGAGTTAATGTTCTACATGATCATATATATATATATATATTCTGTTTCATTTTGGATTGTTGTCTTGAAATATCTTGTTGTATTTGCAAGCATAATATGTGTCAACATGATTACATGATGTTGAGTTCTTGTGGATGATTGTATGGTTTGAGTTATGGAAAGTTCCATGTGTTGAAGCGAGCAGTTGGTCATTTTGTTTTCAAAGCTGAACCCATGTTGCCAATGAGTACATGTTTAATATGCAACATGAGTTTGTCTATGATTTGTGATAAAGATGTGTCTTCATTTTGTAAGCATGCTGGCTATGTATGAGTTTTTGACAGCTCGTGTTTGCCCCTCTAAATAATGATTGTATTTGCTTTCTACTCACTTTGAGTGTTGATCCGTTGGTATACTTATGATTCAAGGTTTGAATAGGTATGCTTGGTTTACTTTTGAAACAGAAAGTATCATTTTGTTTTCTTAAACTGAACCTCTATGTTTGGATCCTGGTTTTCAGTTGCTCACTACTCATGTTTTGATCATTGTCTTGCTCAGCTTTCGGTTTCATTGTGTTCTACGTGAAAAATGCTTCAGTTTGGTGTTTTATGACATGTTAATTGGTTGAGATTTGAGCAAGTTATGTTGGATTGAAGTTGAGTATTCTATTTGAATGTTACACGATAGCAGTATGCATGATTCTCGTTTCCATGTATGGTTCATGATTGGCGGTTTGAATGTTACACGATAGCATTTTTCACGTTCTGCATATATTCCATTTTCCATGCGTTTCATATTTTGGTGGTTTGATTTTGTCTGCTAGTGTATTATCACATGCCAATATATCACGTAATGCATGCCACCACTACCCCACGTACACTACTGCGCGCGTTTGTTATCTCATTAATTTTCATTGTCTTTGTTGGTTTATTAATTAACGGAAGCGAGTATTGACCGGATGAACACGCCGTCCCAACGGTCACACACATGCACTAATATCGCCTATGCCTTGCCATGCCCGGGTTCGATCCTTGGATCAACCCTTTTGTCTGTTTTTCTTTTTCGCCTGTACTGCCTTACTATTTTCCAACCTGGGCCTTGCGCCCCATTTTATTATCTACACCCCATGTTCTGGCCCAATTAATTTCCTTTTGTTTTTTACTGATCAGAATTACTTACATGCACCCCCCCCCCCTGCGTTTTTTAAATCTTTTTCTATCTTATTATGTTTTATTTGATGCTAATTTTAGAGTTCAATTTAATTTCATGTGATTAATTAATATGTGACATATTTTTATTAACTGTTAATTAATTGTTTTATTAGCTTTTAATTTTAATTACATTTTAAATTGTATTGTTAATTTCCAATTGTGTTAATTGTTATATCTTAAATATGTTGTTATTTTTAATTGTGATATTAATTTGTTATTTCAATCATGTTGTTAATTCTTAAATTATCCATTTGTGTCTTGATTTTGAGTTTTGGTTAATAGTTAATTTCTAAATGATTAATTATCCATGTGTAGTTAATTTTAAATTACCTTGTTGTGTGTTAATTGTTAATTTTAATTGCCTTGTCAATTAATTATCAATTTTTGGTTTAATTATTAATATCATCTATGAGCATCTTTGTTGATCTTGGAGTGTTATTTCACTATGGCTTGTTTAATTTTTGAATTAATATATCCATGTTGATTTGTCATGTGTTTGGCTTTAAATATGAATGTCATTTTTCTTTAATTGTCAACCTTAATATCATTCTATATGTTTGTCTTCCTAAAGATTGAAGCATATTGATGTGTTCTTAATTATCATGTTCATCTTATCCATATCTTATTCATGAAACATATTGCCATCCTCATGCTTATGTTTGTTTTTATCTTATTCATGTCTTAGCTTTTATCTTTATCTATTCTTGTTATTATCTACTGTTTTTTCCCTATTCCAAAGGAAAGTTAAACATGTTGACTCCTAAAGTCATAGCCCCCATCCAAACCTAAGTAACCTCTTAGGAAGAAACTCCATTTCTTGGCCTCGTCAAGGGCCATGGAATCATAACTAGCATTAGGAGAGAGTTCCTCAACTCTTAGTGATATTCATCATAATGAATTTATCACCTCCCCCGCTATCTGACCTTTAGCATAGAACCCTTTAGCAAACATAAGATAACATTAACAAGAGGTTCCCGTAGAGTACTACGGACGTTTAGGGTGCTAATACCTTCCCTAGGCGTAACCAACCCCCGAACCTTAGATCTTTCCCTTTAGGTTTTTCTAACGATCTTGAACCTTTCCTTTGGATAAATCAAAGTCGGTTGTAAAAGAAAAATGATGCAAATTAATTAATAATTTGTTATCCGATTTTTACCGCAACAGATATGATGAGAGATCTTCCAAGCATAAAGGAGAATAATGAAGTGTGTGAAGGATGTCTCCTTGGTAAGCAACACCGATTTCCGTTCTCAACAAGCGGAGCATGGAGAGCGAAAGATCTATTGGAGCTGATACATATTGACGTCTGTGGACCAATGAGAACGCCATCACACGAGAACAACAGGTACTTCATACTATTCATTGATGACTTCTCTAGAATGACATGGGTCTATTTCCTAAAAGAAAAATTAGAAGTTTTTGGAGTATTCAAAAAGTTCAAGGCCCTTGCTGAAAATCAAAGTGGAAAACGGATAAAAGTACTAAGAAGTGATCGAGGCAAAGAATACACCTCCCGCGAGTTTGACAAATTTTGTGAGGATGAAGGCATTGAGCGACAACTTACGGTCGCATATTCTCCTCAACAAAATGGTGTGTCAGAGAGAAAGAATCGCACAGTTATGGAAATGGCTAGATCGATGCTCAAGGAGAAGGGACTTCCTAACACATTCTGGGCTGAAGCAGTATACACTGCTGTTTACATACTCAACATATGTCCAACTAAGGCAGTACAAGATAAGACTCCAATTGAAGCTTGAAACGGATAGAAGCCATCAGCAAAGCACCTAAGGGTCTTTGGATCTATATGCTATATTCACATTCCAGACGTGAAGAGGCACAAGCTTGAAGACAAGACTATACGAGGTATCTTCATGGGGTATAGCACTATCTCTAAAGGCTACCGTGTCTACAACTTGCAAACAAAAAAACTCATCATCAGTCTAGATGTTGAAGTTGATGAGAATGCTTCTTAGAATTGGGATGAAGAAAAAGTGGAGAAGAACATCCTTATACCAGTTCAACTACCTCAAGAAGAAGCTGAGGAAGAAGACTCATGTGAATCTGCTTCACCTCCACCACAACAACAAGATCAAGAACTATCATCACCAGAGTCTAATCCAAGACAAGTAAGATCTTTGGTGGACATATATGAAACCTGTAACTTGGCCATTCTTGAACCTGGAAGCTTTGAAGAAGCGTCAAAGCAGGAAGTACGGGTCAAGGCAATGGAAGAAGAGATAAAGATGATCGAAAAAAACAACACATGGGAGTTAGTAAATCGTCCCCTTGAAAAAGATATCATTGGAGTTAAGTGGGTCTATAAGACAAAGCTCAACCCTGATGGCACCATACAGAAACACAAGGCGAGACTAGTAGCTAAGGGTTACTCACAACAACCTGGGATTGACTACAATGAGACATTTGCACCAGTAGCTCGTCTTGATACCATTAGAGCTCTAATAGCTCTTGCGGCACAAAAAGGATGGAGTATACATTAACTAGATGTTAAATCTGCCTTCCTCAACGGCGTACTTGAAGAAGAGATCTATGTGGAGCAGCCACAAGGATTCATGTCTGAAGGAGAAGAAAGCAAAGTGTTAAGACTAAGAAAGGCACTCTACGGTTTGAAGCAAGAACCTCGAGCATGGTATAGCAGAATCGATCAGTATTTCATGGGTCGAGGATTCAGGAGGAGCAAAAGTGAGCCTACACTTTACATCAAGTCTCAAGTTCAGCACACTCTCTTACTCTCTCTATATGTGGACGATCTTATCTACACGGGAAGTAATACTAAGATGATGATGGAGTTTAAAGAAGACATGATGAAGACCTTTGAGATGACTGACCTTGGTTTGATGAGTTACTTCCTCGGTATTGAGGTAAGTTAGAGAAAAGAAGGAATATTCATCTCGCAAAAGAAATACACAGAAGGCTTACTTAAAAAATTCAAGATGTATGGTTGTAAACCAGTCGCTACTCCACTCATAACAAATGAGAAACTACAGAAGAATGATGGAGCACCAGAAGCTGATGCTTCCATATACAGAAGTCTAGTTGGAAGCCTCCTATATTTGACAGCTACACGGCCAGACATAATGTATGCTACAAGTCTTTTATCAAGATTCATGCAAAGCCCAAGTCAAATACACTTTGGAGCAGGAAAAAGAATTTTGAGGTATCTACAAGGAACAAAAGAATTAGGTATATGGTACACTACCGAAACCAACTCAGGATTACTTGGCTACACCGACAGTGATTGGGCAGGTTCGGTAGATGACATGAAAAGCACCTCTGGCTATGATTTCTCACTAGGATCAGGAATTTTCTCTTGGGCGTCGAAGAAGCAAGCTACGGTTGCACAATCTACAGCAGAAGCAGAGTATGTGGCAGCTTTTGAAGCAACAAGTCAAGCTATATGGCTTCGAAGGATACTTGAAGACATGGGAGAAAAACTGGATGGGCATACTAAAATCAATTGCGACAACAAATCAGCAATTGCAATAGCAAAAAATCCAGTACATCACAACAGAACAAAACACATAGCAATCAAGTATCACTTTATCAGAGAAGCTGAAACAACTAAAGAGATCAAACTCGACTACTGCAGAACAGAAGATCAAATTGCAGACATATTCACGAAGGCGTTGCCGAGACCAAGATTTGAAGAGCTACGAGCTATGCTTGGAGTCACATAAATTTGCATCAAGGAGGAGTGTTGAAATTGCTACAAATTTCTAGAATATTCTTAAATATAATATGTATGAAAATGGTAGAAGATCCTAGAATTATAATAGTTATGAATATGGTAGAACAATCTAGAACTATAAGTATATTAAAATGATAGAAGAACCTAGAACTATCATGATACTCATCTATCATGAAAACTCTAGAAAGAACTAATGTAATGTAGAGGGTGGTGACTTGAGCCTATAAATAGGCCATTGGTATCTTGTAATTGATTATCCAAGAAATCAATGACATAGCCTTCTTCTAAACAATTTTCTAAAACTATCTTTTAGCAACTATCAACTAACCAACTACCAACAGTTGTCACTAACTATGCCAGCATAGGGGTACTAAACTTGAATTCTGGAAATATTAAATTTCTAAACCTCAAGAATACTCCCGATAAACTTCCATATCTAGCTCCCTCACAAATATCGTTTAAGTTGGTTAATTGTGATGAGCGTCTTTTAGTGATTGATTTTCGATCCTAGTACTCAAGAAGGGAAGTTTACAAGATAGACTTGTCAACCATGAGTTATGTTAGGACAAAAACTTTGGACAACATTGCATTATTTTATGTTTCAGGTAAAAATTGTCGGGCATTGAGCAACCCTGAGAGATTTGGGTATAAGAGCAATTACGTGTACGAAGTAAATAGTTTTTCTGAATGTGGTATGTATGAATGGAAGGATTATAGAGCAAAAATATTCCCACATTAAGGTTCTGTTGGAGGCTTCAATTTCTTTGATTGGTGTTTTAGACATATAATACATCAAGGTTCTGTTCTGGACTTAAATTTATTCGATTGGTGTTTTAGACACTTAACATATGAAGTTGATTATTCTTTAGTTGAATAATTCTTATTTGCATGCTTTCCTTGTTTTCTAAAACATAGAAATTGTGTCTTTGTTTTTGGTAAATCTGTAAACTCGTCTACTCTCTTGCTTGCAACAAATATTACTTTCATGCTTATGTTTGAGGTGCAATTCTTTTGGGGGGCAATTTAAATATTGTTGATGCTTTCTCTTCGATTCATTATGTTTACAAACTTGTATAACAAATCAAAAATACTTGTTGATTACGAAATTAATTGTTTCAAATTAATACAATAACTTTTTTAATCAAAACAATATCTAAAAATATTCAAAATAATGATTACAAAAGTGATTAATGTATATTAATACATACACCTATCTTGAAGTGAAAAACAAAACGGAGTTGCAACTTTTGAACTCAGCAAGAGACCAATGTCCAATGACCTCAACTTTATCATTCAAATCCATATCATCAAGGTAAACGCATGTCACTATGTGTGGGAAATTAAACCTTTTTTAACTCGGGTAAACTTCCAAAACTCAATCAAAAAATACTTAGATGTATATTGAAATTACGAATATATGAATCGAATAAGGTTCTTCATATCTATTGGAGTTTAAACTCCTAATCATAAGATTAGGGACCTAATTAAGTTTGATGGATATTTTCAAAGGATATGAGGTATTCATTCCGGCAAGGCGAGACACTACGTGAAAAGAGGGAAAAGGGGGCGCTTTTTTTGCCCTATAAAAGCGCTGTCTAAGTCTGCGCTGTCGTAGGTAAAGACGGAACTTTAGACAGCGCTTTTAAAAGCGCTGTCTAAAGTATACCTTTAAAATTTAAAATTTTTTTATTATAAACTTTAGAAAGCGCTTTTGAAAGCGCTGTCTAATGTATACGGAAAATGATTTTTTTATATACCTTTGGAGAGCGCTTTTCCCTTAAAGCGCTCTCTAAAGTGGACTTTAGAGAGCGCTTTTTCCTTAAAAGTGCTCTCTAAAGTATACCTATAATTTTATTGATTTTTTATGCGTATAAAAAATCCCATTTTAGCCATTTTTTTTATGCAGAAACCTGCATAGTTTCAAACCAGCATTTCTTATATAATTTCTTGCAATAACAGAATTCTTATACATTTCAAGAAATAGAATTCTTGCAACAACAGAATTCATATATACATTTCAATAAAATTAACATTCACAAAACTTACAACAGAATTCACAAAATTTACAAAATTCACAAAATTCTTGCAACAAGAGAATTCATATACATTAACAGAATTCACAAAATTTACAACAGAATTCTTCTTGCAACAGAATTTTCTTATATTCACAAAACTAAAATTTACATTCCCAAAACTATACATTAAAAAAAATTTTTTTAGAAGAAAGAATTCGCACAATTCTTCCGTAATATAATTCAATTGTTTCCTTGTGTAAGAAGAACACGTCATATCTTCGAAATACTACATAACAAAACAAAATACGCATTATTTAGTTAAAAATAATATATTATATGACATATCCGATAAATATTAAAATAAATTCTAAGTTATAAAACAATGCATACCCTCACTTCACTGTTAATGAATACTTACAACTTACAAAGCCTAAGCAAGTTAAAGTGAAAATTGAAAAGGAAAAGAAAAATAATTAATAAACACTGAAATTGATACTTGTTAGTAACAGGTACCAAGTAAATAAACAAACACCCTTATAAAAGAATGATAAGATTCTGAGTTTCTAATTCTAACAAGAAATTGATACTTGTTAGTAACAGGTACCAAGTAAATAAACAAACACCCTTATAAACGAATGATAAGATTCTGAGTTTCTAATTCTTACAGGTACCAAAAGGAGAGGTCAATAGTAATCCTACACAAAACATTCGAACAGTAACATATTCAATAGTAATCCTACACAAAATTTCACTGCAGGGTCATATTCTATTATATTATACCAAACAAGAACAACAATAATAGTTTAAAAATCAAGAGAAATAAATTTATAAATAAAAAACATCAACAACAATGTTAGAACAGTAACAACGAACAGCAACAACGAACAACAGTAACAACGAACAGCAACAACGAACAACAGTAACATGCAAGAACGATTTACGGCCAGCAACAACAAACAATGTTAGAAGTAAGAACAACAACAACAATGTTAGAAGTAAGAACAACAACAACAATGTACCTCTTCTTCGTCACGACGGCAGCAAAACGACGGCAGCAGTGAAGTCACGACAATGAACGACGACAGCAGAACGACGACAACCGCGAATGAACAACGACAATGGCGGATGAACGACGGCAATGGCAAAGGGTTTCCGCAGAGAAGAAATAGAGCAAGGGTTTCAGCAGGGAAGAAAGAGAGCAAGGGTCGCGAGAAGAAAATGATTAGAAGCAGTTTCAGAAAATGAAATGAAATGTGTTTTATATTTTAATTAATAAATGACCTTAGATGGCGCTTTACTTAAAAATCGCTTTCTAAGGTGAGGAGACTTAAAGACCTTAAAGGGCGCTTTTCTTAAAGCGCTTTCTAAGGTTAAACTTTAGACAGCGCTTTTCTAAAGCGCTCTCTAAAGGCTATTTTTAGAAGGCTTATAACAGCGCTTTGTCCTTAGAAAGCGCTGTCTAAGGTTTACCTGAAAATGTCAAAAAATATAAAAATGAGTCTGGGGCGAGGGGGATTCGAACCCCAGACTCAAAGCATGGCAAACAAACACACAAACCTCCTTGACCAGCGGTACTACGCCCTCATCCATTGTTTATACTGACTCCATAAATATATAAAATAAGGTGCCAACATATATATTTAAATATATTATTTGAATAATTTTAAATATAATTTAAAATAAATTAAAATATAATTTAAAATAATTTAAATATATTAAATATAATTTGATATATTAATATAATTTAAAGTATATTTTATTTTATTTTATTTTATTTTATTTTTTTGGAGAAATAAGATTTTATTAGATCCAAAAAACAGTTAATACAAAGCGACCAGAAGGTCCAGCTAATGACAATAAACTACTAGAAAGGGAGAAATTACGCCATCATTAGGTGAGCGACATGCTCCCGAAGTTTAGGCTTCCCCCAAACTCATTAATATAATTTATATATATTAAATATAATTTAAATAAGTTAAAATGCTTGTATTTAAAACATATATATTTAAATATATTATTTGAATAATTTTAAATATAATTTAAAATAAATTAAAATATAATTTAATATAATTTAAATATATTAAATATAATTTGATATATTAATATAATTTAAAGTATATTTAATATTAAAATATTTTAAATTATATATTAATATAATTTATATATATTAAATATAATTTAATAAGTTAAAATGTTTGTATTTAAAACATATATATTTAAATATATTATTTGAATAATTTAAAATATAATTTAAAATAAATTTAGATATAATTTAAATATATTAAATATAATTTGATATATTAATATAATTTAAAGCCTATTTTAAATTAATATATTTTAAATTATATATTAATATAATTTATATATATTAAATATAATTTAAATAAGTTAAAATGTTTGTATTTAAAACATATATATTTAAATATATTATTTGAATAATTTAAAATATAATTTAAAATAAATTAAAATATAATTTAATATAATTTAAATATATTAAATTTAATTTGATATATTAATATAATTTAAAGTATATTTTAAATTAATATATTTTAAATTATATATTAATATAATTTATATATGTTAAATATAATTTAAATAAGTTAAAATATATAATTTAAATATATTAAATATAATTTGATATATTAATATAATTTAAAATTCCTTTCCATACCTAAAGGGCGTGGGTTCGACCCCCCCTTTTGCCAAACCACAAATACAGCGCTGTCTCTGAAAATGTTTAGAATTGTTTTATATTTTAATTAGTAAATGACTTTAGAGGGCGATTTTCCTTAGAAAACGCTTTCTAAAGTGAAAAAAAATTGAGCCCTATTAGAGCGCTTTCTGAAAGCGCTTTCTAAGGTGATATCTATAGCAGCGTTTTTTTGGAAAGCGCTGTCTAAGGTGGCACTCTTATACATTCTTTTACAGCGCTTTTGAAAAGCGCTTTCTAAAGCCTTTCTTTTAAGGCACTTTTTTTAGCGAATTTTTTTTATTCTTTTTAGCAGCGCTTTTGCATAAAACCGCTGTCTTTTTAGTGTTGTCTAATCATATTTTTGGCGTAGTGAGATAAGCGGGGCAAATGTTACGGTTTCGTGAGATTTAAAAAGGTTTTGGATGAAAGAATTATGGCGGCCAAACTCGATAGTATTCAGATTCAAGACAAGAAGATATTCGCGAATATTACAAGATTTCATAGAAACATCTTGGATGACTGGGCGAGAAAGGATGGAGGAGGAGATTTCAAGAGCACTACTATAAAAAGAAATTTAGAGAGGGACGTTTTCCCTCACTAATATACTAAATTTCCGTCACAAATTATATTAATGACGGATTTTGTGACGAAACTAAATCCGTACCGAATTTTAATGTTGCAAATATTAATGAAAAAATTTCCTTTCCGTCACAGATGGTGACGGAATTAATCAATCACTAAATTTTTAATCCGTCACTAAATGTTGAGCAAAAAATATATTCAGCATGTACATTTCCGTCACTAATTTGTGAAGGAATAATGCCTCCCTCTCTAATTAACAAGGGAATTTTGTTTCCCTCACAAAATTAACAAATACTATTTTAGTGACATAATTCGTTTCCGTCACTAAATTAATCATATAAATATTATAAAATTTTAATTTATTTTCATTTATGATATTAATAATATAAAATCATTTATAATTAAAATAAAAAATAGACAATAAAACATTTTAAATTGTGTTCAACAACATTATCATAATTCATTAAGTCAAATTTCTTACATGAAATATCTACCAATTTTACCCACTATACTCTAATTAACAATTAGAACAAAAGTTTATGATCAATGGAAATAAAAGACTAGCATATGTCTTGAGTGATTATAATTTATATGCCTTAGATAATTAACCATCTAGCAATTTTCAGCTCCTCTGATCTTCGGCGGCTTCATAGTCGACAAAAACATTCTGCATCAATTGTATAATTTATTAAAATAATGAAAAAGTAAATGTCCTTCTTACTGAATGTGTATAGGACAATAGGATTTTATTCTTGATTTTTATACTTCAATTTAGAGACATGTATTATATATCACTTACTACTAAGTGTCACCCACAAAGTTCTAACATAAATTGTTGGTTCTCATTATGTATTATAAAAAACTTTGGACTATTGAGTTAAATTAAAAAACTTACTCCTAAAGCACATCTCTAACCATCATCTGATAATCTTCATCGTCTTTATAAATTAGCACATGAAAAAGATTGAGCTATGATCTACAAAAAAATTATATAACTTTGACAATTAATTATTATACATATATGGTGGTAAGGTCCAATAGAATGAAATAATTTTAATGAAGGCTATTTAAAATGCTTATAGAGAATGATAGTCCAAAACATATGACAAAGAGCTTTTACAAGTTTATCACATATATGATGTTCTAACTTTTTAAATTTTCTACCAATTGAGATTCCTTTCAAATAAACTTCAACAAATAAGATATTTGTCTCTATCACACCCATCTCTATTATTGTATTTGTCAATTTATACAAATATTTCTCTAACTAAACAAATAGTTAACTAATTTACTAACTAATTCTTCCTAATATGTTATCCTAACGCCAACATACCAAAGGTGTAATTTAGTCCATTAATTTGGGACATAGTTGATTGAACTCAATGCGAAAAAACAATATTATGAGTTAAAAGGTACAACTTATAAATAAAGCTCCCTAGACATATATTTTTCAATGTATGATGTAACACCCCATTTTAATTATTTAATCGTCGTGTGTTAATTTGTATTGTTTTGGCCTTGTTAAGGGTGAGTAAAGGGTAGTGCCTTATTTAATTAGTGGAGATTAGAGACCTTAGCTTAATAATAATGATATAGCAGTGAAAATAATAATAGTAATATGGTTAATAATGTTATTATTATTATTATTATTCTTATTATTATTATTAGGACTATTATTATTATTATTATTATTATTATTATTTTTATTAATTAAATAAAATCTGATTAATTAGAATTAGGGGGAGTTTAGTGAGACAAAATTGTTTTCACGTAAAAAGAGAAAAGGTTAGAGAAAGAAGAACAAGAGAAGAACAAGGGTGCTAGGGCTAGGATCTCCATCAATTTTCGCAGGATTTAATCAAGAATTCGAGGTAAGGGGGGAGAATGAGTTCAATACAGGTGATAATAGCGTGAAAGGGTAGTGAGGGGTCCTTTCCCTCGTAGGATTTTCGTATGTTTTAAAGTTGATGAAATTCTGAGTATGATATGAATGTTTGATCTCTGATATTATTGAATCGTTGATGATAGTATGATTTTCATGTATAAATTTGTATTGTTGCTGCTGTATGAATGCATGTTGTGGCAGATCTGTTTTGATGCAGGTTGAGGGAACGAGATTAGACCTAAGACCCATAATTTTGACTAGTAATAATAGGTAAAAGAAGTAAGAATGAAGAATAGGACCTAAAACTGATGTAGAAACAAGTTTAGTACTGAATTTGAGTGAAAAAGTGAGAATCCCGTAGTAGAATTCAGACTGGTGTGGAGAAAGTCCATTTGCGTAATAGATCTGGCCTTACACGTAATGGAGAGGGTGTTACGCGTAATGCTGGCCCAGGAGGGAGGCAATACGCGTATGGGAGGGCCAAAAAGGAGGATTGGCGCGGCCTTCTGCCCATACGCGTAACGGTACGCGTATGGAGGTATGGCCTTACGCGTATGAGGAGGGAATACGCGTATTGGGTCTGGAAATGGAATTTGATGGAAAAAAAACAGGTCTCTGCCCATACGCGTAATAGGTAGGGAAATACGCGTATGGCAGGGTGGGAGGAGAGGTGGTACGCGTAGGATACACGTATGGTTGGGCGAGCGAGCTGGGAAATACGCGTATGACACAAGGCAATACGCGTATGGCCAGCAAGTGTGCAGAATTTTACCGTTTCACGATTTCTTTCCCATTTTCGCGTCCGAAGTGGTTTCTTTTGGTTTGAGAGGTTGGGGCTAGATGTCAGACCTTAAGAAATGTAGGATGGGTGACAAAAATAATTGATTTAGTAATTTTGGTGAATTAATTGGTAATTAGCTAATTAACGTCGTGTGAGGTGTTTTCTGTGGTGTTATGGATTGATTGTGATCAGGAGGATCGTGGGATTGTATGATTATGATTATACATGAATTATATGCATATTGATGTCATGCATTCATGGTGTGTCGGTGGTGATGAATCATTGCTCAGGAGGAGTGTATGTGATTCATCTGAACTCCAATGTGGAGTGTGGTGGGATAAATCATGGCCAAGTAGTGTAACACCCCATTTCCCATCGCGAATAAATAATACATAATTAAACCAGAGTGAATAAAAATTTATTTTTCCGACAGAAACAAGGATGCCACAATTAATGAAAGAAAACACAATCCCTGCTCATAACATTTAGATACATAACACAAAATTGAATCACCTCAAAGGGAAATTCTTTCCATATAAAAGGAAAGTTCAATTATAGAATAAAGCGGAAAGATCCATAAATGACTTGTTTTACAAAATAAATCGTTCTATAACATCAAAATGTATATACAAAAGTAATACAAAATATATTCAACAAATGTATACATATATATCTACAGCGTTCCCCGACTCCCGTGTTACGTATCAAAGCAGACAGACCGACAAAGGATTGAGAACTAATCTTCACAAAAGCCTCCAAGACTACTAATCTGCAATTGCCTCATAGAGCAACAAACCACAGCAGAAGGGTGGGAAATAACAACTAAATCAAGATTGCATAATAATATGCAAACACATATAATTCACATGCATAATTATTCTCACCACAAGCATCACGTAATAATACACATAGCATATATCAATTACACCAACATAATCACGTATTTCACACATAAGGCACACCAAAGTCATAGCATAGGGAAACATACCACCACATCACGTAGCATATGTCTAAACATAAAACATATTATCCACAACCAATGCATTTATCACAAATGCACACCAATTCACCAATTCAAACATAAATCTCAACACATACTCAATCACATCACAATTTTCCACACATAATCAATCCATTCATGATTTTCCACACATAATCAATCCATTTATGATTTTCCACACATAATCAATCCATTCATGATTTATGCAAATGCAAAGAGACTGACACAACGACTTTATGCAAATGTAATGCGGCACCGTTCCATCCATCATCACAACACTAGTTCACTCAGGAACTATTGGAATCATCGCTTGTTACTTAGGATTACTCATGTAACACCCCGTCGGGCAAACGATGTTCCCCGTCGCTTTAGGTCCTCTTATTTTTTTAAGGCACACGACTTTTATGGATCGCTTTAGGTCCTCTTTGTATAAGGCACACGATCCGATCGCTTTAGGTCCTCTTTGTATAAGGCACACGATCGTCTATAATCATCGCTTTAGGTCCTCTTATTTTTTTAAGGCACACGATGTTATAGCGGATCCCCTCTGGAATCGATTCGTCGCTCACACCCACTAGGGCACACGACATCACAAGAATGAATATCATGATGCTTGGCATACAATGACTCATGACATTCGAATGCACACATATATGCAACCATCTCAATCAACAATAATCATGTTTTGCAATCAAGCCCAAAACAATGCATTTATTTGCCATCAGGCCACAAACCATCATCACAACATTTAAACACATGCATTTACATAATACGACAACACACAAATCATACTATATCTATCCAAGGCATATCGCATGATAACACTTCAAATACACACTGTTAAAACAGTAAAAGTTGACAAAATGACACATTTTCAAATTCCCGACATAATTAAATCATCCAACATCTCGAAATCATTTTAATAAGAAAGAACATTTCATTAGCTTTCCAACGGTATAAAGAACGTTCAAAACGGATAATCGGAACACAAGTTACGGAATAAAAAAGAAAAGGAATCGCGAAAACACAACATTCTGCACTCTCACTGGCCATACGCGTATTGCCCTAAGCCATACGCATATTGCCTCGCTCGCTCGCCCATCCATACGCGTATTGGCTAAGGTGATACGCGTATGAGCAGAGACCAATTTTTCCCCAAAATTCCCACTAAAAATCCAATACGCGTATTGCCTTGCTTCATACGCGTATTGCCCTCAACCTTACGCGTACCATTATGCAAATGGGCAGATGGCCGAGAAAATGAAACTTCCATACGCGTATTGCCCTCATTCCTTCATTGCCATACGCGTATTGCCTTAACCAATACGCGTATTGCCTTGAGTGATACGCGTATGGGCAGTGGAAAAACCAGAAATTTCCTGCATAATTTTTCTACGAATTTTCCCCAAAAAATCCCATTTTTCATCCCCAAATCCATTTTCAACAACAAAACAAGTACCAGCAATTGTTCCTAAACACAGGGTAATCATACAACGCGATTTATATCGATTTCTAACAATGGTTCATCAATTTATCAATAAGGAAAAGATTGTAAAAACAACCAAAACACATACATAAATAACACATATACATACACAAGCAAGATATAATTGAAACTTCTCACCCTTACCCGATTAATCGCGCTTGAAACGGATGAATTCTCGATTTTCCTCTTCTCCTCTTTTTCCCTTCTCTTCCTTTCTCTCTTTTTTTTTCTTTCTCTCCTTTTTCCTTTCTTTTCTCTCTTTTTCTCTCCACTTTCTATTTTATGAAAAATAACTAAGCCAAAAGACCAAAATACCCCTCAGCTCAAATATCTCGCAAACGCTCTCAAAACGCGATAAAACATAAACATACCGATGAACTATATTTCAGGTAATAAAAGTTGAAAAGAAATTATAATTTAATGCAAATATTTTATCTATCAGAGAAACTAACCAATTAACTCAATTAGCAGGTAAAATACAATAAATTCACACATTTCACAAAATTCACATAAATGAAATAAATAAATACAATTAAACAAATCGGGGCGTTACAACTCTCCTCCACTTAGACATTTCCGTCCTCGAAAATATACTGATATGAACACTCGGGGTACGACTCTCGCAGCCGACTAACAAACTATCAGGCCTACCAAAGGCACACCACGAATAACACAAACTGACAACCCACCTTGCTAACAATAACTACCACAACGACACGACAACGACGACAACTACAACGACAAGATGCAAAGCCCATACAATGCACTTGACGACCAACTCACAACTCAAATAATACCCAAGTTACAAACACACACAGGTTCACTCTTGAACCGAAACACAACAAGATCGTTACCACCACCGTAGGTAACACTCCTCTAATTCACCACAGGAATTAGCTACTCGCACTCGACCCAACACGATAGGAACGAGGCAACAACACAAACAAAAACACAAGTTCCACGACCCAACATCGTCTCAACAACATCAACAAAACCAGGATACCAAACATAACATCAATACAACAACGTTGTGATTCACCCGCCAAACATGTAACCAAAACATCCATCTACATATTAGTACATGATTAATATTGAAAACTTCCACCTAACACGTCCATTCTGAAATGTCCAATAGTCTCATCACTCCTACATGTCCCCAATGTTCAACCTATGAACTCTTACAAGTCACACACGCATATACGAAATATGCCACATCACGCTTCCGCTGCGCACTCTGATTACTCGAAACCATCAAAACCACAAATCTCACGTCCAACGTCTAACTCTTTCTCATATTCGCCAAAAAATCACTGTTCACTTTAATATTCCCAACCTCACACTCTACTGTGTTATCTCACACACCAGACACAAGTCTCTGAACTGCTCAAATAATTTTAATTCTCTGACCATCAAAACAACCATGTATAAAAACTTTTGACTTAACTCATCAGGCACAACCTTAGCTTTTCCCGAAGGATAATCCAAGCCAAATTCATAACTCGTCACGAATTCTAACCATTCTCGTCGTCTCCTACTCTATTCCTTCAGACCAAACAAGTACTCAATATTCTTGTGATTACCAAACACTTTGAACCTAGAACCATAAAGATAATACCTCCAAATATTCCAACACAATACAACCGCAACCAATTCCAAATCCAAAATACTATAGACCCTTCTATGAATCCTCAATTGTCGTAAAGCATAAGCCAAGACTTAACCATCTTGCATTAACACCCTGACTAAACTCATCAAAGACACCTCGCAATACCTCGCCAACGGTTTGGTAGGATCACACAGAATCAAAATTGAAGTCGTAGATAAATTCTACTTTAGCTCACCAAAACTCACTCACAACGAACATCCAAAACAAACGACTCACCCTTTACAAGTCAACTGGGATAACAGAAGTACGAACTTAGCAAAGTCTTCCCTAGCCTGCAGTAACAACCAACTAAGCCCAAAAATCTCTAATCTCCTTAACCAACTTCGGAGCCTCTCATCGTAGAACTACATCTACTTCCGATGGATCCATAACCATACTCTCATCTAAAATAACATATCCAAGAAAAATAACCTTTTTCAACCAAAATCCTCACTTGAATAACTTAGCATAAAACTTCGTCTCTTTTCAGCACTTGTAATTCAAATCTCAAACACTCTATCTGTTCTTCCTCTGAGTTTATAACAGATCCGAATATCCTCAATCAAAACCACTATGAACTTATCCAAATAAATATGGAAGATACGATTCCTCTACTCCAGAAACATTCCAAACAATTGCAATTTCACTCAAACTCAGCCAAACCATTCCAGTTATCTATTCTTGAAAGTGGACACTTATTCTCAATCGTTACCTTATTCAACTGTTAATAATCCATACACAATTTCTTTTCTTAATAGTCCAAATTCATAAATCCCCACATGTAGCAACAACCAACCCAAAAGAACTCTCAAATATTACATCCATACCTAAGGGTTTTCTCAAGATTTCCATAGTCTCAATACCATCAAAGAATTTCAAATCGTTTGCGATTCGTCACAATTCAAAACTCAAGTTATCCAGAACACAACCGCAAGTTTCCATACTACTCACTGGTTAACACGGAACCTCCTGCTATCATCTTTTTCCTTACCAACCATAATGGACCTCTTCAAGTCAACACACTAATGTTTCATCCAAAAACACATCTGAAAACCATGCATCACTGACGGCCTATCACTGTGACTTTCCTGCCAATTTCCAGAATACTATCATCATAAACAAGGCCAACATCTTAGTCCCATCTCCTAAGAGTTTTCTACTTACTTAGCAGATATAAACCTCAACTATTCACCTTCGTCCAATTAAGTTCAATCTCTATTCTCTGAGACGCAACCCTAAATAAAACCCAATCATTCTCCCTTAATGACTTCCCAACTGAACCAACATACCAAAACCTCTAATCCACCTCATCTTCCAATATAAGAATCTTCATCAACTCATCAAAACAATCCGTAATCATTTTCTTAATTCCAAACAATTCATTACACACACTATCAAAGCCGGAAAGACACGTCTATTCCATCCAACATAATTCTCGTCTGCTATCAACAAGAGATTAAGGGTGATCAGTTCCTCAATTTGTCAATAGACAGCTGACAGCCATGATGGGGCATAAACCATCTTTACCAAACTATAATAGCATTTTCTGCATCTTGTGTACAAAACTACCTAAGACACACATCCTTAGTCGACATAAACCTTACCTCCGCATTCCCTTCGGAATCGGGAACAACACTGCCCAAACAACACTTACACTCTTGCAACCAACAGCACACAACTGAAGCAACTTGGAGAAGCACAAGCTTCTCCCCCACTTATCTCATTCTCAATCCTGAAAACAAAGAATTAGAAAACCAGAAAGCACTGACAGTGTTTCACACACATATCACATACTAAGGAACAAACAACATCGACAGTATTCAACTGTCACACCAACTGACTCAACAACTTGGTCGGACGGACCGACCTGCTCTGATACCACTATTGTAACACCCTATTTCCCATCGCGAATAAATAATACATAATTAAATCAGAGTGAATAAAAATTTATTTTTCTGACAGAAACAAGGATGCCACAATTAATGAAAGAAAACACAATCCCTGCTCATAACATTTAGATACATAACACAAAATTGAATCACCTCAAAGGGAAATTCTTTCCATATAAAAGGAAAGTTCAATTATGGCATAAAGCGGAAAGATCCATAAATGACTTGTTTTACAAAATAAATCGTTTTATAACATCAAAATGTATATACAAAAGTAATACAAAATATATTCAACAAATGTATACATATATATCTACAGCGTTCCCCGACTCACGTGTTACGTATCAGAGCAGACAGACTGACAAAAGACGGAGAACTAATCTTCACAAAAGCCTCCAAGACTACTAATCTGCAATTGCCTCATACAGCAACAAATCACAGCAAAAGGGTGAAAAATAACAACTAAATCAAGATTGCATAATAATATGCAAACACATATAATTCACATGCATAATTATTCTCACCACTAGCATCACGTAATAATACACATATCATATATCAATTACACCAACATAATCACGTATTTCACACATAAGGCACACCAAAGTCATAGCATAGGGAAACACACCACCACATCACATAGCATATGTCTATACATAAAACATATTATCCACAACCAATGCATTTATCACAAATGCACACCAATTCACCCATTCAAACATAAATCTCAACACATACTCAATCACATCACAATTTTCCAAACATAATCAATCCCTTAATGATTTTCCACACATAATCAATCCATTTATGATTTTCCACACATAATCAATCCATTCATGATTTATGCAAATGCAAAGAGACCGACACAACGACTCTATGCAAATGCAATGCGGCACCGTTCCATCCATCATCACAACACTAGTTCACTCAGGAACTATTGGAATCATCGCTTGTTACTTAGGATTACTCATGTAACACCCCGTCGGGAAAACGATGTTCCCCGTCGCTTTAGGTCCTCTTATTTTTTTAAGGTACACG
Source organism: Lathyrus tuberosus (assembly GCA_022829125.1). Classification (NCBI taxonomy): domain Eukaryota; kingdom Viridiplantae; phylum Streptophyta; class Magnoliopsida; order Fabales; family Fabaceae; genus Lathyrus; species Lathyrus tuberosus. The sequence continues at coordinate 9,454,108 of JALAZF010000169.1, forward strand.
ACATTTATGGATCGCTTTAGGTCCTCTTTGTATAAGGCACACGATCTGATCGCTTTAGGTCCTCTTTGTATAAGGCATACGATCGTCTATAATCATCGCTTTAGGTCCTCTTATTTTTGTAAGGCACACGATGTTATAGCGGATCCCCTCTGGAATTGATTCGTCGCTCACACCCACTTGGGCACACGACATCACAAGAATGCATATCATGATGCTTGGCATACAATGACTCATGACATTCAAATGCACACATATATGCAACCATCTTAATCAACAATAATCATGTTTTGCAATCAAGCCCAAAACAATGCATTTATTTGCCATCAGGCCACAAACCATCATCACAACATTTAAACATATGCATTTACATAATACGACAGCACACAAATCATACTATATCTATCCAAGGCATATCGCATGATAACACATCAAATACACACTGTTAAAATGGTAAAAGTTGACAAAACGACACGTTTTCAAATTCCCGACATAATTAAATCGGCCAACAATCTCGAAATCATTTTAATAAGAAAGATCATTTCATTAGCTTTCCAACGATATAAAGAACGTTCAAAACGGATAATCCAAACACAAGTTACGGAATCAAAAAGAAAAGGAATCGCGAAAACACAACATTCTGCACTCTCACTGGCCATACGCGTATTGGCCTGAGCCATACGCGTATTGCCTTGCTCGCTCGCCCATCCATATGTGTATTGCCCAAGGTGATACGCGTATGAGTAGAGACCAATTTTTCCCCAAAATTCCCACTAAAAATCCAATACGCGTATTGCCTTGCTTCATATGCGTATTGCCCTCAACCTTACGCGTACCATTACGCAAATGGGCAGATGGCCGAGAAAATGAAACTTCCATACGCATAATGCCCTCATTCCTTCATTGCCATACGCGTATTGCCTTAACCAATACGCGTATTGCCTTGAGTGATACGCGTATGGGCAGTGGAAAAACCAGAAATTTCCTGCATAATTTTTCTATGAATTTTCCCCCAAAAATCCCATTTTTCATCCCCAAATCCATTTTCAACAGCAAAACAAGTACCAACAATTGTTCCTAAACACAGGGTAATCATACAACGGGTTTTATATCGATTTCTGACAATGGTTCATCAATTTATCAATAAGGAAAACATTGTAAAAACAAGCAAAACACATACATAAACAACACATATACATACACAAGCAAGATATAATTGAAACTTCTCACCCTTACCCGATTAATCGCGCTTGAAACAGATGAATTCTCGGTTTTCCTCTTCTCCTCTTTTTCCCTTCTCTTCCTTTCTCTCTTCTCTTTTTCTTTCTCTCCTTTTTCCTTTCTTTTCTCTCTTTTTCTCTCCACTTTCTATTTTATGAAAAATAACTAAGCCAAAAGACCAAAATACCCCTCAGCTCAAATATCTCGCAAACGCTCTCAAAACGCGATAAAACATAAACATACCGATGAAATATATTCAGGAAATAAAAGTTGAAAAGAAATTGTAATTTAATGCAAATATTTTATCTATCAGAGAAACTAACCAATTAACTCAATTAGCAGGTAAAATACAATAAATTCACACATTTCACAAAATTCACATAAATGAAATAAATAAATACAATTAAACAAATCGGGGCGTTACAAGTAGGGGTGTATGTGATTTATCCGGGTTCGATTGAATGAAACTTGCTGATATTGGTTCCACATGCATTGTGTCATTTGTTGAGTCACATTGCATTGTTATTACATGTTGATTGAATGATAATTGAAAATGACAAGTGTGTCGTGATTATGTGATTGTGTGAATGACTGTGAGTAACTACCCTTAATATGTATTATTCACCATTTATTATTGAATGTAGTTCTCACCCCTTTGTTGTTGTTGTGTCTGTGCTTCTTCGGAAGTACAGTTAATCCAGGTACTTGAGTGTGCATGGAGTGCGTGTTGCCTGATCGAGTCTTAGGAGTCGCTCTGATACGTAACACGAGATTTGGGGATATTATTATTTGTTATTCATTATTCATTATTCATTTGTTACGTATCTTTCATTTTTAGTGAATTTATGGTGGACCACGTTTAATGTGGGTTTTATTTTGATGTAGTTGGCATGTGGTCGTAAATTGGATAAATACTTGTTTTTCCGCTGTTTTTATTCCTTCAAATGAAAAGAGATTCAGTATGTTGAATTTTTAACGAAGTGACACCTTACTTTTTGCAGTAAACTCTGATTTTCTTGAGATATCTCTATATTATATATATTGGGAAAGTGGGGTGTTACAATTGGTATTAGAGCAGGTCGGTCCATCCGGCCAGGTGTAGTAGTTGAGTTTGTCCTTAGAATAGGAGTGAGTTATGTGTTCTGACCGTATGTTGTTTGTTGAACAGTATGGCAGGAAGGAATGATGCTGCTCTTGCTGCTACTATGCAAGCCATGACACAAGCGGTAGAGAACATCAATCAGGCTGGGGGTCCGCTGTTCCGCGACCTAGCACAGTTCTAGAGCAATAAGCCGCCGACATATGAGGGAGGTATTTTGGACCTAGAGGCTGCACAGAAATGGCTGAAGGCTGTTAAGAAGATCTTCAGGACCATGGGATGCAGTGATGCTCAGAAGATATGGTTTGGCACTCATATGCTGGAAGGAGAGGCTGAAGCCTGGTGGGACAATAGTCGTCAAAGGTTGGAAGCTGCGGGTACTGAGATTACTTGGACAATGTTTCAAGCTGAGTTTCTGGAAAAGTATTTTCCGGAAGATATTTGTAGTGCAAAGGAAGTTGAATTCCTGGAGCTGAAACAGGGTGATAAGACAGTTGCTGAATATGCTGCCCGATTTGAGGAATTGGTACAGTATTGTGCTCATTACAATACTGAAGAAGCTTTGACCTCAAAGTGCTTGAAGTTTGAGAATGGGCTACGCCCCGAGATCAAACTAGGCATTGCTTGTCAGAAAATAAGAAATTATCCAGAACTGGTAAGCAGAAGCAAAATCTATGACAACGATAACAGAGCCATAATTGCTCATTACAAGGATGTGAATGAGAAGAAGGGTAAGAAGAGGTTTAGAGGTAATCCTTATAGTGCTCCAGCTGATAAGGGGAAACAGAAAACTGATGTGGGGAAGAAACCAAAGGAGAAAGGAGTAGGTTCTGATACTCTCAAGTGTTTCAGATGTGGTGGCGTGGGTCACCATGCTAATAACTGTCCAAATGAGGTGAAGAAGTGTTTTAAGTGTGGTCGACCAGGTCATGTTATAGCTGATTGTAAAGCCACTATGCCTACCTGTTATAACTTTGGAGAAAAGGGTCACATCAGAACTCACTGTGAGTAGCCAAAGAAAGCTCAGGCCAGTGGAAAATTATTTGCCTTGGTGGGAGCCCAATCCACTGATGAGGAGCGTTCCGTCAAAGGTACTTGGTTTATTAATGATATTCCTTTGATTGCTATCATTGACACGGGTGCAACCCACTCGTTTATTTCTGTTGATTGTGTGAAGAGACTAGGGATTGTGCCGTCTACTCTAGATCAGAGGATGACGATTGAAACTCCATCTATTGGTTCTGTGGTTACTTCCTTGGTGTGTTTGAAGTGTTCGCTGACTATGTTTGGTAGAGATTTCAGAGTGGACTTGATTTGTTTGCCACTCGGTAATCTCGATGTTATTTTTGGAATGAACTGGTTGGAGTTCAACCGAGTTTATATTGATTGCTTCAGGAAGACGTTATTGTTTCTTACTCCTGAAGAGGAAGCATTGGCGGATTCGTTATCTAGCAGGGAGTTGAGGGCGTTGTTGGAGGATGAAGCAAAAATGTTTGCAGTGTTTGCCTCGTTATCGGTTGAAAGTAAGACTTCAGTTAATGAAATACCAGTGGTGAATGAATTTCCTGAAGTATTTCCAGATGACATTTCAGAGTTTCCTCCGAAAAGGGAAGTTGAATTTACTATTGATCTTGTACCGGGTACCAAACCTATCTCTATGGCGCCGTACAGGATGTCTGCATCAGAGTTGGCAGAGTTGAAATCTCAGATTGGGGAGTTACTCGATAAGAAGTTTATTAGACCGAGTGTGTCGCCTTGGGGAGCTCCAGTGTTGTTGGTGAAAAAGAAGGATGGTAGTATGCGTCTGTGCATTGATTACCGTCAGTTGAATAAAGTGACCATTAAGAATAAGTATCCACTTCCGAGGATTGATGACTTAATGGATCAGCTGGTAGGAGCTCGTGTTTTCAGCAAAATTGATTTGAGGTCGGGTTACCATCTGATTAGAGTAAAGGAAGGTGATATTCAGAAGACTGCTTTCTGAACTCGCTACGGACATTACGAATATGCAGTAATGCCTTTCGGAGTGTCTAATGCGCCGGGGGAGTTTATGTAGTATATGAATCGTATCTTCCACTCTTATCTGGACCAATTTATTGTAGTATTCATTGATGACATACTAATTTAGTCTAAGTTTGACGAAGATCATGCAGGACACTTGAGAACCGCATTGTAGGTGTTGAAAGATAATAAATTGTTTGCAAAGTTCTCGAAGTGTGAATTCTGGTTGAAGACTGTGAGTTTCTTGGGTCATGTTATTTCTGGTGATGGTATAGCGGTGGTTCCATCTAAAATAAGTGCAGTACTTCAGTGGGAAGCTCCGAAGACAGCGACGGAGATTAGAAGCTTTTTGGGTTTGGCAAGATACTATAGAAGATTCATTGAAGGGTTTTCTAATTTGGCGTTACCGTTGACGCAGTTAACCAGAAAGAATCAAGCTTTTGTTTGGGATGCTGCCTATGAGGAAAGTTTTGAGGAACTGAAGAAGAAATTGACTACAACACCAGTGTTAATTCTACCAAGTCCAAATGATCCTTTTGTAGTGTATTGTGATGCGTCTAAGATGGGATTAGGTGGTGTGTTAATGCAAGATGGCAAAGTGGTGTCATATGCTTCACGACAGTTGAGGGTGCATGAGAGGAACTATCCTACTCATGATCTTGAATTAGCTGTAGTGGTTTTTGTATTAAAAATTTGGCGACATTATTTGTATGGATCAAGATTTGAAGTATTCAGTGACCACAAGAGTCTGAAATATTTATTCGATCAGAAGGAGTTGAATATGAGGCAGAGAAGGTGGTTAGAGTTCTTGAAGGATTATGATTTTTACATGATTTACCATCCGAGAAAAGCTAATGTTGTAGCAGATGCTCTCAGTCGGAAGATAATTCATATGTCTGCATTGATGGTGAAAGAAATGGAGTTTATTGAACAGTTCAGAGACTTGAGTATGGTTTGTGAAACTACACCGGAGAGTGTTAGATTGGGTATGCTGAAGGTGAATAATGACTTTTTGGATGTAATTAAAGAAAATCAGAAGCTTGATGTGAAGCTGGTGGACTTGAGGCCTACAGAAGGAGGTGATCCTAATGGTGATTTTAAAGTGGATAATGTTGGTGTATTGAGGTTCCGGGGCAGAACTTGTGTACCGGATAATGCGGAAATAAAGAAAGCGATCTTAGAGGAGAGCCACCGGAGTAACTTGAGTATTCATCCGGGAGCTACGAAAATGTATCATGACTTGAAAAGGTTGTTTTGGTGGTCGGGTATGAAGAGGGACATAGCTCAGTTTGTCTATGCTTGTTTGACATGTCAGAAGTCAAAAGTGGAGCACCGGAAGCCTTCGGGATTAATGCAATCGTTAGAGATTCCGGAATGGAAGTGGGACAATATTACTATGGATTTTGTTACTGGGTTTCCAAATACGGCGAGAGGCTTTGATGTTATTTGGGTAGTGGTGGATCGACTTACGAAATCCGCTCATTTTATACCAATTAACATCAGCTTCCCGTTGTCAAAGCTGGCGGAGATTTATATCACGATAATTGTGAAGTTACATGGTGTTCTATCGAGCATAGTGTCAGATAGAGATCTGGGGTTTACTTCAGAATTTTGGAAGAGTCTGCAGGAGGCCTTGGGTTCTAAATTGAAGTTGAGCTCGACTTATCTTCGACAGACTAATGGTCAGTCAGAGAGGACTATTCAGTCGTTGGAAGATTTGCTGAGAGCCTGTGTGTTGGAGAAAGGTGGTGCGTGGGATACTCATTTTCCATTGATTGAGTTCACGTATAACAATAGCTACCATTCGGGCATTGGAATGGCACCTTTCGAAGCTTTGTATGGTAGGAGGTGTAGGACGCCTCTATGTTGGTATGAGACTGGTGAGAATGTGGTGCTTCGACCTGAGATTGTGCAACAGACTACTGAGACAATTCAGATGATCCGCGAGAAAATGAAAACGTCTCAAAGTAGGCAGAAAAGCTATCATGATAATCAGAAGAAAGACTTGGAATTCAATGAAGGTGATCACGTGTTCCTGAGAGTTAACCCAGAGACTGGTGTTGGACGTGCATTGAAATCAAAGAAGCTGGATTCTAAGTTTATTGGACCGTATCAGATCTTGCAGAGGGTTGGTGCAGTTGCTTATAGGGTGGCGTTGCTGCCTGAACTTTCGAACTTGCATGACGTGTTTCATGTGTTGGAACTTCGAAAGTATGTATCTGATCCATCTCATGTTATCCCGAGGGATGAGGTGCAGATCAGGGATATTCTTACTGTGGAGGCGATGCCGATAAGGGTCGAGGATCGCAAGATGAAACAACTTAGAGGAAAGGAGATCCATTTGGTGAGAGTAGCTTGGGGAGGAGCTGATGGGGGAAGTGTGACCTAGGAGCTGGAGAGCAGGATGCGAGAGTCGTATCCGGAGCTATTTCCATCAGGTACATTTTCGAGGACGAAAATAATTTAAGTGGGGGAGAGTTGTAACATCCCATTTTAATTATTTAATCGTCGTGTGTTAATTTGTATTGTTTTGGCCTTGTTAAGGGTGAGTGAAGGGTAGTGCCTTATTTAATTAGTGGGGATTAGAGACCTTAGCTTAATAATAATGATATAGCAGTGAAAATAATAATAGTAATATGGTTAATAATGTTATTATTATTATTATTCTTATTATTATTATTAGGACTATTATTATTATTATTATTATTATTATTATTATTTTTATTAATTAAATAAAATTTGATTAATTAGAATTAGGGGGAGTTTAGTGAGACAACAATTTTCACGTAAAAAGATAAAAGGTTAGAGAAAGAAGAACAAGAGAAGAACAAGGGTGCTAGGGCTAGGATTTCCATCAATTTTCGCAGGATTTAATTAAGAATTCGAGGTAAGGGGGGAGAATGGGTTCAATACAGGTGATAATAGCGTGAAAGGGTAGTGAGGGGTCCTTTCTCTCGTAGGATTTTCGTAAGTTTTATAGTTGATGAAATTCTAAGTATGATATGAATGTTTGATCTCTGATATGTATTGAATCGTTAATGATAGTATGATTTTCATGTATAAATTTGTACTGTTGCTGCTGTATGATTGCATGTTGTGGCAGATCTATTTTGATGCAGGTTGAGGGAACGAGATTAGACCTAAGACCCATAATTTTGACTAGTAATAATACATAAAAGAAGTAAGAATGAAGAATAGGACCTTAAACTGATGTAGAAACAAGTTTAGGACTGAATTGGAGTGCAAAAGTGAGAATCCCGTAGCAGAATTCAGACTGGTGTGGAGAAAGTCCATTTGCGTAATAGATCTGGCCTTATGCGTAATGGAGAGGGTGTTACGTGTAATGCTAGCCCGGGAGGGAGGCAATACGCGTATGGGAGGTCCAAAAAGGAGGATTGGCACGACCCTCTGCCCATACGCGTAACGGTACGCGTATGGAGGTCTGGCCTTACGCGTATGAGTAGGGAATACGCGTATTGGGTCTGGAAATGGAATTTGATGGAAAAAAACAGGTCTCTGCCCATACGCGTAATAGGTAGGGCAATACGTGTATGGCAGGGTGGGAGGAGAGGCGGTACGCGTAGGATACGCGTATGGTTGGGCGAGCGAGCTGAGCAATACGCGTATGGCACAAGGCAATACGCGTATGGGCAGCGATTGTGCAGAATTTTACCGTTTCGCGATTTCTTTCCCGTTTTCGCGTCCGAAGTGGTTTCTTTTGGTTTGAGAGGTTTGGGCTAGATGTCAGACCTTGAGAAATGTAGGATGGGTGACAAAAATAATTGATTTAGTAATTTTGGTGAATTAATTGGTAATTAGCTAATTAACGTCGTGTGAGGTGTTTTCTGTGGTGTCATGGATTGATTGTGATAAGGAGGATCGTGGGATTGTATGATTATGATTATATATGAATTATATGCATATTGATGTCATGCATTCATGGTGTGTCGGTGGTGATGAATCATTGCTCAGGAGGAGTGTATGTGATTCATCCGAACTCCAATGTGGAGTGTGGTGGGATAAATCATTGCCGAGTAGGGGTGTATGTGATTTATCCGGGCTCGATTGAATGAACCTTGGTGATATTGGTACCACATGCATTGTGTCATTTGTTGAGTCACATTGCATTGTTATTACATGTTGATTGAATGATAATTGAAAATGAAAAGTGTGTCGTGATTATGTGATTGTGTGAATGACTGTGAGTAACTACTCTTAATATGTATTATTCACCGTTTATTATTGAATGTAGTTCTCACCCCTTTGTTGTTGTTGTGTCTGTGCTTCTTCGGAAGTACAGATAATCCAGGTACTTGAGTGTACATGGAGTGTGTGTTGCCTGATCGAGTCTTAGGAGTCGCTCTGATACGTAACACGGGATTTGGGGATTTTATTATTTGTTATTCATTATTCATCATTCATTTGTTACGTATCTTTCATTTTTATTGAATTTATGGTGGACCACGTTTAATGTGGGTTTTATTTTGATGTAGTTGGCATGTGGCCATAAATTGGATAAATACTTGTTTTTCCGCTGTTTTTATTCCTTCAAATGAAAAGAGATTCAGTATGTTGATTTTTTAACGAAGTGACACCTTACTTTTTGTAGTAAACTCTGATTTTCTTGATGATATATCTATATTATATATATTGGGAAAGTGGGGTGTTACATATGACAAATCAACTAATTGTGAATACATTAACCAAGAAGCTCAAGCAATTGCATTTCAAAAAATAAACTATGTAGTAGCTCAAGGACCCCAAGTTCAGATTCAAAAGATACAATGTGAAGACTTATTGTTTAAGAAAAATGAAAATTACTTGTGTAAATTACCTCTAACTCTCAAGTCAAATGTGATTCCTCCATGACCAAAAGTGGCTTTCCAATAAATAAAGTTGTCATATTTTATTGCTAGCATCGTGGAAGATTTAAGTCCAGCAGCTTCAATGTAGCATGAAATCCAATAAATCTTCTTTTGGTCCTTGTTATATGGCATAAACTATTGTTGACACAAATGTTCTACTCTAGACAATAAAAGAGAAATCCTCCCTTGTTTCATATCAAAATGAGTATAGACCTGTAAGGAAGACAAAATTAGAATCAATTGATTTCATAGTTTATTCAATATTTAAAGATGTTAAGCACCAATGACTCCAAAGAACAGAGAAACAAAAAGGAAAAACATTATGAGCAACTGGACAATGTAATGTGCCCACTTATTAAGTTGATGCTTGGAAACAAAATACAAAATTGAAATATAGTTAACTAATTAATTGAATTTGAATGTAAGTAGCACACAACTATTAGCCTATATATTATACTAATCAAAGATGTAAAAACAATAATTCAAAAACATCTAATAGTCTCACCGGTGTCTATGTTTGTGTTGGCTGCAGCAGAATGCTTTTGAAGAAGAAAATCCAATTGACCATTTTCAAGACAAAAAGGAATGTTTAAGATACATTCTCAAACATAATAATTAAGATACATTCTCAACTAGAATTTCTTTAATCATTGAAATTGAATCATTATCCCTTAAAAAGCTAATGCAACACACAACATCACTATAAGTGAAGGGCATAGCTGGGGTGCAGGGCCTTCCTCTTTTTTTGAATCCACATATCCTCCCTGATGTGCAGCCAACACCTTATACATTATAAATATTAATTAGAAAAAAAATCATGAATCCCTATCTACTTCACGGAATTTTATCTATACAAAGTTGTTTAACACAACCTCTTCATAACTGACAATGCATGTAAATTACAAAATTGTAAATCACAATGACATAAATTCACAAATCCAAGTTCATTTCTCTATTCAATAGATAGGAAACAACACACCCACAAAAGTCCATCTAATGATTAGGATGTCTAACACATCCACCAATTTCCATACACCAACATAGTAAAGACATCATTAACTAGAATCATAAAATAACAAAAATGAATCAAACTTCATGAAAAGATTGTTCAATTACTTGAGCAATACTATCAACTGGCATCAGATGAGTCTACACCAGAAATTTTTCCTCCTCGAAGGACTCATGCGCTTTAAGAGAAAGCAGTTGTCGTGGCTCAAGTTATTTCTTATTGATGTCAAATGCCTAAAAAAATGAGACCCAAACCGTTTCCTAACTACTACTGTTTTATTACATAGCCCACTGCCTTCAGTGAAAAGGACAAACAAACTCTCCAAAACCTAGAAATTTAGGCAAACATTCCACAACATTGTACACATCATCAATGTATTGATGAGATTGATGGAGTTTGCCTCCTTAGATAAAAAAAATGAATACACGTTGGAACAAATTACCTAATATACCAAAGGCAAGTCTAAACAGATAAATAAAATAAAAAATATTAATAAAATGGGTTTTTTATTATAATTTCTGATTTTCAATGTTTCAAACAAATTTCTATACCACCACAAATGTTGCAACCTACAGATTTGCCATGGCCATCACTTTCAGGCATTTTTCTCTTAGTTGAAATCGTAGGTGAAAACATCAGTGGTTTGAACTATTCCTCACGATTGGCAACTTAGACACTCATATAAACAAGTGAAAGAAGAACAGTTCTAAAGAAACAAAAATTGAAATCACGAAATCTTTAATTACTGAAATTCTGGTATCAGATGTATGATGTTAAGTGTGATGTCACAACAACACAATCTGCTATATGAACAAGGCAATAACAACAGTAAATAACATAATGAATTGTTCACCCAGTTCAATCTAACTACCTACGTTTGGGGGCTACCAAGCCAGGGAGGAAATTCACTATTAGTAGTATTAAAGTACAGACTCAACAATCCCAGTTGACATCTACCAAACTTAATCACTACCCAATGACACTTCTACCTAAGAAACCACTTAGGTATGAGAAACCACTTACTCCCTAAATCACCTCAGTGATACAATCCAATTATTACACTTTAAAACTCACCTTGATTCTGCTTAACAACTTTGATCAAGAACAACACACTCTTGCTTAAAAGCTCTAGAGTGAATACACTTACAACTCAAAATAGTAACACCAATTCAAACATGAATGGTTTACAAAAACACACACGAAGACACAAATGACACTCAGTCTTTAGCTCTCTTTCTTCGTTTATTTCCAACAAGGGTTGAGGATGCTTTTATAGAATTCTGTCTTGGGCTTGGACCACTTCCAAAATATCTAATTTGATTTATTTTAAAACCAGAATTTAAAATAGATTTGATCTTCAAATCTTTTTAAATATTTTCAAATCAGCCCTAATGTTAGTTACATGATCTGCTCCATGATCTGCAAATTATCTGATTGAAAATATCTTCTCCAAGATATTCGCATCCAATCTCTCTAACAGATCTCCTCAAAACATACTAACACGCGCAACCCTAAAACATTACAACCTGATGTTCTGATGTTTTGATAATTGATGTCAAGACATCAAGTATAACATCAGCATATAAAACTTCAACCCTGCAACAACTAATGTTAGGAACCAATGTTATGACATCAAACATACGACATCAACATTGTTCAACTTTGTTTTACCAAAATTCCAGCCAATACAAGAACTAACAATCTCCCCCTTTGGCTAATTTTGGCTAAAACAATCTCTGCCAACATCAGAGGTACCTGCAGCGGAAAAACTTCATACCATCAGCAATCACAATCAAACTTCACAAAGCTAAACTTCCCCTCAAAACAAGAACCAGCATACCAGCTGTTCAATCATGCACACTCCCCGTCAAGCCTAGAGCCACATCAGACAACTAGGCAACATATAGGCTAACTCTCCACCTTTTTAGCCACAATTGGCCAACTACCAACAAGTTATACCCTAACACTTTACTACAGTCAGTCCTACTAGTTCTCCTTGTCAGTCTAAATTCAGTACAACAAGACAAGACAAATCATAGAACGAAACCAAGATAATCATAAAAGTACTTTTATCCAAGTTACACACCATGCACACAATATGCAGAAACAAACAAAAAAACTACAAACTGCAAAAGCAATAAACAGCAGAAGCAGCACTTCAATCTTCATTAGCATCAGAACCATCTGCAGTATCCTCATCACCTGAATCTTCAGTATTGACATTCACATCATCTTCACCCTGTTCCAAGGATTTGATCATCTGCTCAATTTTCATCTTCCTAGCAGTGCTAGTGCTGATAACCATATCAAGATCCTTGCAGGTTACCTTCAATTCTTCAATCAACTCAGTTTTAGTACTGACCTTCTTAACACCAGAACTTGATGTTACAACCATGTCTGAAACATGATTCCCAACAAACAGCTTGGGATGCAAGGATAAGCCGACTCCCTCTTACATGCTACATCTGTGTCATACTCCAAATTTTGACCACTAGGATTTCCCATCATTGTGCAAATCATCATCACAATATGGAGGAACCATCATACTTCATCAGTCTCCCCAAAGATGGGTGAGCATCCACTACAACAAAAAATTAGGGTTTCAAGCCCTCTCTGAGTGCTTAGACAATGGATCAATCAAGGAATGACATGATCTTCAACTTGTCTAACCTCTCAAACATCCACAATGGATCAAAAGGACTCCCACTTCAAGGATTAAGCACAAGGCTGCTCCCTTCTAGGTGGATTAAGTCTCAAGATCGACAGTGTCACCAAATTAGGGTTTTGGTCGACCAGGGCCTCCAGATGGAAAATTTTCATCTGGGCATAAGCCAATGATCCAAAACATAACCTAATATACTCCATGGAACCTCATGGACCCAATCATCAAGTCAATTTTGCCTCAGGGGATGCATTCATTAAAAATTAGGAATTTGACCTAATTCACCCCTAAGTTGACTTTTAGGGCAAATCATGAGCCAAGACCTCAAGAGAGGGTTTGAGGGTCTCTATCCATTTGGAACAATGGATTGATCCAAGAAGCTTGAGCAACAAGTCTCAATTTCATCTGCACCACAGTTAGGGTTTTAAGGAAAAAGTTAACTGTAACTTTGACTTTTGACCAGGACATGCTCCCAAGCCCTATGACATGCATCAATATACCCTATGACACCCATGGAACATGTCCATCAAGTTTGATTCAGGTCAAGGACATGATTTCCTGAAGAATTGCACAGTTTGGAATTCATCTAATAAAAAGTCAACTGTGCACAAAAGTCAACTTTGACTTTTTGAGATTTTTCACCAAAATGGATTTTTAACCCTAAAATGATGTTAATGTATGATTTGAATCATCATTCATCAAGAAAAATCAAGAAAAGTTGGGTAACTTGTAAAAGGGGTAACCATAAAAAACTTAGAAAATTTTCTAAGTTAAAAATAAAGTGTCTAGGGTACTAACTTTGGAGGGTCTTAACTCCTAAACAACAAAGCCATTTTCTCCCATCCAAGGCTTGATTTGTAGATCTCATTGCCCTCTACAAAAACTTCAACTAGACCTAATTCCAACTCCTCATGGATTTTGAGTTATGGAGTGATCAAAATCAAGAAAAGTCACTTTGTTCCAACACTTAGTGAAAATTTCACTAAGTCAGATTTTACCCTACTTTTTGCCAAATGTAGGGGGATTTTTCACTTGGATTCAAAAGAGATCAAAACCAAACATGTTCAAACAGTTGTTGTATCATGTAAGGGCTTTCGAAAATGACCAGGAACATTACCAAATTCAATTTGAGTCATGAGATATGACATTGGAAAGTTGCCTTGCTGAAATCTGCCAAGGCAAGGCAGAATTTGCATTTTTGCTCGATTTGCCAAAATCAGCCAAATCCAAATGCTCCTATCCACTTGGACACCTCTAAGGATTGAATCTAAAGGGGACAATCACTGAGCCAAGCCTCCAAAGTCTTTGGAACAAGAAATAGCATGTTGAACCTAGAATGGCCAAAATAGGGACAAGACTTTGGATTGGAGCATTCAATGGAAGCATCAAGGTGGCATGGACTGAGCCATTTGCAACTGAATTCAGTCAAGACTTATCCAAGACCAAGGGAACCATAACCCTGTGCCCTAACCTCTAGTCAATGGCTAGAGGAGACTTGGATTTCCATTGGCCAACATTGAACAAACACCTGGTGCAATTGCCATTCACTGTGGATCCCAAAACAAACTTGCTCTACTATAAATAGAGATCAATTGTGATCAGTTTAAGTACACCAAAGGCCTACAACACTTGCCTTTCTCAAAAACCACTTCTCACTCTCAAAAATGCCTTTCTTAGCAAGTCACTATCGGGTTTTTCATTAGAGAGCAATTCCACTCAAACCAATCACACACACACCTCATATACATCATATGTGAGCTGATCAAACACTTAAACAACAACTGGAACACTGATTTCTCAGAATCACCAGTCAATTGCTCAAGGTTTTAACCAAAGTGCAGTTGAGATGCCATGAAGTGATCCAGCCATTCTCAGTCAAGTCCAAGCATTCAAACACACTCCATAGGATGTAGGGAAGCTGTTCAGATCATCACAATTCATCTGTAACATCTCCTACTCAGAAATCAATTTGCTCTTGCTGTCACGACCTAGAGGTAAGCATAAACTTGGTCATCTCTCAATCTATGCATATTTCCTCGCACAATACTTTTGCCAAATGTTCATAATCATGCATGGAATGTTTCCCCTCAAGTAATTGCTTTGTTTGAATCGTGTATTAAAAATCCCAGCCTTCATGCAGAAATTAGGGTTCATAAGGATTTATCGTGATTTCTTGTTTTATGCTTAATTTAAATGAAATTAATTGTCAGAAACATGATCGTGAGGTTGAGACGAGCATATTGATATGTGGATTGCATGATATAATCAAGTATTCAGTGAGATTAGATAGAAAATGCAAATCTGGGCAAGGCAGAAAACGCGCGTGTTCTTGGTTCATGTTCTTGGCGCCATTTTCATAAATTCAAATATTTGAATTTTGTGATTTTATTTAATTGATTCAAAAATTAATTTCTCTCCGAGTTTTAATGATTTTGAGTTGATTCTTTTTTTAATAATTCACAAAAATGTTAAAATATTTTATTTTCCCAAAAAATCCCAAAAATATTATTTATTGTGCATAATTGATATTTTTGCAAAGAATTAATGTTTTAATTGTTTTTAACATTTAAAATATTTTTTCCACCTTGATTTTGCAACTTTTAATGCTTTCTAATTATTTTGTAGGTCAATACTTAATTTTTGAAGCATTAATCCAATATTACAATTTGTTTTTCCTATGTTAAACAATTTTGATCATTTTAATTGAATTTTTATTCAATTAAAACACATTTTGAAAACAAATTAGGGTTTTTGGATTAATTCAACCCTTATAAATCATTTTCAAAACACTTTTGGGCCTCTATTAGAGTGTAAGACCCAATCCTTTTTTGACCAAATCATTTTTGGGCCTCAGTGTATTGTATAAGTCCCGATACCATAAAAAATAAACAGCGCGATCGTCGCCTTTTGAATTCAAACTTTGGGCCTCTCCTCGAGTTATAAGACCCATTCAACACTTTTGGGCCTCTAATAGAGTGTAAGACCCAACTCCCTTTTAACCAAAAAAATTTTGGGCCTCACTTATTGTATAAGTCCCTCTGCGTCAAAAGAAAACCTCGGCGCGATCACCATTTCAAACGAAAAGTCAACTGGGCCTACCCTCGTGTAGTAAGACCCATTCTTTTTCTTTAAACCTTTTGGGCCTCTTGAGAGAGTGTAAGACCCATCCCTTTGTACATAAAACAATTTTTGGGCCACAGTCACCTGTATAAGTCCCTCTGTACAAATTCAAACAGTGCGCTCACTGATAAAACCCTGGGCCTCTCCTTGAGCTGTAAGCCCCAAATCTTTCTTTTTCAAAGCACTTTCTCCTTTGATTTTGAATATACTGTTATTTTCTGTGTTGAACAACTAACCAAACAGCATGGAAGCTCTACATCCGAGTAAGTGGTTATTGCTTTCATTTACCACTTTCATATACATACAACTGTATTGTGGGGCTGTTTCGCTGTAAGTCTTCTTTCATAAACTTATATCAACTGTGTAATAATAGTATAGATATTTAGAGTTTTCCCGGCAACTACTCTAGAACTAGGTGACGCTGTTTCGTTTATTCGTAGAAATAGACAACTAGATCCCCAATAGGATCACCAGATACAGTCTTCTCTTCGGCTGTCCTCATTAGGAATTGTCAAGAAACTCTATTCCCAGAGATGAATGTATTCTCCGTGAATGGCATCTTTGAGTTTCTTCCAAATTCTCGAACTTTCCTGACTTGATCTATTCCTTGTGAATAGCTTGCCTTGAATTTCTCGGGGTTTGGGGACCCACGGGCTTCTTAAAAGCATCGGCCTCCTCATGGGCATCATACAAGGACCCACAGGCTTCCTAAAAGCAACCCCGCCTCCTCTTGGGCTTAGTACAAGGACCCTACGGCTTCTTAGAAGTATTCACAGCCTCCTCTTAGGCTTCGTATAATGATCTCTTCCTCCGGGAATGATAGCCTCCTCTTGGGCATCGTACAAGGACCCGTCGGTTTCTTAAAAGTTTCCAGCCTCCGCTTGGGCTTCGTACAAATTGTCCCGACGACCTCCTAGAGGTATAGGAACATAACTTAGTCATCTGCATAGAACAGTCCTTTCAAAGAGTCTACTACTGTTTCTCAAAGCACAGTACAAAAGATGACACTCTAGACTTGGACAGTCTAATCTCCTTGAGTCTCAAAGACAGTCTCAAGTGACCCCTTCGTTAAATAGGAAGAAAACTCGTAGACTCGGACAGTCTCATTATCCTTCGGATTTCCCGCTTCCTTAAAGAACAGGAATAACCCGGATCCTCGAACCAAATCCCTGAGTACAATGTTGCTCATATAAGAACTGATTTTCTCTTTAAAAATCAGTATACTGGACCTGTCACTCAACTGAAACAGTAACCATAGCCTCCTCTTAGGCTTTGTATAATGATCCTTCTCCAGTGAAGTTAGCCTCTCTCTTGGGCTTTATACAATGATTCTCCCCAGTGGGGTCAAACAACGTTTAGCCTCTCTCTCGGGCTTTGTACGAGACACCTAAGAGACTCCCTCGTTGAGTCAATCACCCCTTTCGCCTCCATCTCGGGCTTTATACGAGATACAAAAAAGGTTCTTATTGAACCAAACAAACAACAACCTTCATCTCGGGCTTTATACGAGATACCAAAAGATTCCCTCGTTGAGTCCAAACATTTTAGCCTCTCTCTCGAGCTTTGTACGAGACACATATTAGCCTCCTCTTAGGCTTTGTATAAGAAAACCACTGGTTGGTCCAATCAACCTTTTAGCATCAAAGTTGTGCCTCGTTCACAGTACACAAACATCAACAACTCCTTCCCCTCCATCTAATCGTTGTAAGCGGCAAGCCTCTGGATCATCTACATCCATGCCACTGTCCCTCTTTTAGCATGAGAAATTCCTAAGGAAAGATAGCGTTGCTCTAAACTGAGTTAAAGTCTTCTCCTTCAGGTTAAAATCCCCTTTTAAAGTAAATTATGGCATTTCCGGATTCACAAATCCCAGTTAAAGTAATTCTCCTTTATAAACAGTCGTAACAGACAAAACCCTCTTTAGAGATGACAAATTCTCTCTAAGGTCAACACTTTTAGCTTCATATCTTGGGCTTTGAACAAGATACAAATAAACTTTTCAGCTTCACATCTTGGGCTTTGAACAAGATACAAACCACCTTTCGCTTCACGTCTTGGGCTTTGAACAAGACACCAAAACGCCCATTTCCTCCCATAGAATAGGAGGAACTACGAACGCTCTGATTTCCCTGTTTCGGTAAACGGGAATACGTAGGCATAAGATTGAAAGAAAAATCTTAGCGAGCACACTAAACAAAAACCCAAAATCCCATACTTTCATATATATATATATATATATATATATATATATATATATATATATATATCTGTCCTAACATCTCAACCGATAGCCTAAAGCACCCCTCGTCAACAAAATAAACCTAGGACAAACCCCGAATCTTTGTAGCATCTGTAACCGAACAGACCGCTGTTTAATCTCAGTATGCAAGCAGGGTTAGTTTGAGACATCTATTTCCCTTCCTTCATCAGCTTTAATAGGATAAAAAATGAATCGAACTGTAGTACCAGAGCGATCGTGCTTCGCAACCACATCCAAAAATCACTCGCTACAGAAAAATGGCGACTCTGCTGGGGAATGCGCAGGTTTCTTTAAGGATCTTGTTCTTTTTCTTGTCCCCTAGGTGGAAACCTTGACGTCATTAGGATCTTAGGTCGAAATGCCGTTAATTTGGAATGAAACCACAGGATGGTGACTCCGCCGGGAAACCATTTTCTGTCAGGAACTTAAGATTCTTAGCTTTTAAAAGTCTAGGATGATTAGGACAAATATATATACTGCTTTTCCTAATTGCTATACGTGTTTATTTTTCTGCTAATGGGAATGCGCGTGATGCCGCATGTGGAAAGATCGAGTATACACTTAAGATAAGTGATGGCGACGAGGTCGACCATCAACCTCAGTGGAGGCTGACCAATGCAACCCATTCTCTCACCTAGACAATGGGCCAATTGTGATGTCTGAGAAGCTGAGGAGCCAAACCCTTTTGTAGTGCAGAAACTATCGGGAATAGTTGTTACGCGATACTACCCTCATTTGAGGCTGGTGATCTATTATCGGTGAATGGCACTTACTCTAAGATCGCTCTACAACTCGCTGGACTGGAAGAAATTCCAAAGAATCAGACCATTACAAGAACAATTCATTTGGACGAGTCTGAGGTCAGGACTCACATGACCACTAGGGTGGCATCCAAGGTTTGCCAGCCCAGTTCTTGACAAAGAAGGCCCTGTATTTCGCCAGTATAGGAAACGTGACTGCATTTGAAAGCATCTTTGTCTTGCTCACCTACGGGTTATTTTTGTTTCCCAACATTAATAATTTCGTCGATATCAACTCCATTAAGGTTTTTCTCATTGGAAACCCTGTACCGACTTTGCTCGCAGATGCGTATCATTCTGTACACTTGGGAAATTTGAACAGCGGAGGGGAGATCACATGTTGTGTACCTCTGCTTTACAAATGGTTTATCTCTCACTTGCCCAAGTATGCTGCTTTTTGGGATTGCAAGGGTGCCTTACGTTGGTCGCAGAAGATCATGTCCCTTACCAACTCTGATATAGATTGGTGTAATAGGGTCTATGATGGAATCGGGATCATTGATCGTTGTGGAAACTTCCCCAACGTACCCCTTATAGGAACTAAAGGAGGAATCAACTACCATCCGGTATTGGTTCGTCGTGAATTTGGATACCCGATGAGACAGGTCCCATAGGGTGTTCATATGGAAGGTCTTTTCTTCAAGGAAGGAGAAAACGACAGAGCACTAAAGACGGAAATAGTGCACGCTTGGAAGCATGTTCATAAGAAAGGACGAGAGTCTCTAGGAAAACCAGACTGTGTCTCGGTGGAGCCTTACCTCCATTGGGTACAAACTAGAGCTCTCAAGCTAAAAATGCCTTATCCTCGTTACAGAATTCTTCCGCCGAGGGAATCTGTCATGTACTTCATGACGGAAACTGAAAAGCTTCAGGTTACTCTCAACCAAGTTCAAAAGGAGAGAAGGTCTTGGAAGAACAAGTACCGCACCCTCGACGTAGAGTGCATCAAAATACAGCAACTACTGAAAGATAAGGATACTCTGATTGAAATTTTGGAGCAACATGCTGTAGAGAATCAGGATGACCAAAGGAATTTGCTCACTCCTTTCACTTGGCAAAGGAATGACAACCCGAAAACGGCCCAAGAGCCCCGGTCAAAGAAAAGGAAGATACCAGAATCAGCACTCGATTTCTCTTCAGAGAGGGCTCGAGACCCATTAGTTTAGGTTTCTGTTTCTGCACCTTGTAATCTACTGTATTTCCATTTCTGTAATCCTTTGAATTCAATAAAAAGGGGTTTCCCCACCGTTTGATATTTGCAATCTAATTGTCGAAGTTTATTTTGATTAAACCTTAAACAATTAATATAATCATTGCATTCATCATTCTCACATCGCGTATTCTTCTTACCACGAATCTCACGTTTGTGTCTCGGTTCTAGAGTCAAACTGTCTTATTCATATAATACTCGGGCCAATCGTCAGAAAAAGATGGATGATCTTGAGGAAGAAAACAGAGAGTTGAAAGAAGAGATCGACGCTCTGAGAGAGGATATGAGAAAGCTTCGTAACGACATGCAAGCCATGGCAGAAGCTCAGCTACAAAGGACTGTGATCTCAGAGATCACCTCAACGCCCATAGTGGAGAAGTATGATCCTAGGTATCAGATGCTGAAAGATCGTCCCTGGGGCATGCCTGTTAACTATATCCTGGAAGGATATGTTCCGCCGATCACTGAAGATCAGGGAATCACAACAGAAGCCGCTGGGCCTGAAGGTTACAAAATTCGGGAAAGCGAAGATGCCAGGGGCATACGGAAGACTCCTGAAGGTTACAAACTTCGGGAAACGCCAAGACTCACTGTCGTAGTCACGGTACCACCACCTGTGGGGCACACTGTCCCGGAAGGGCAGATTCCACAGACACCTTCTGGTAAGAAGGAAACTATGTTTGACAGAATGGAGGAATTCCAGGAGCAGTTCTTGGAAATGCAGAAGGAGCTGCAAGCCATTCGCGGTCAGGATCTATTTGGAAAGGACGCCGCAGATCTCTGCTTGGTCCCAAATGTGAAAGTTCCTCACAAATTTCAAGTGCCCGACTTTGAAAAGTACAAAGGTAACTCTTGCCCTCAAAGCCATCTGGTGATGTATGCTCGGCGGATGTCAGCTCAGACGGAGAATCAGGACCTACTGATTCATTACTTTCAAGATAGTTTAACCGGTGCCGCACTCAAATGGTACATGGGTTTAAACCGTGCCACGATCAGCACTTTCAGAGATCTTGGCACTACCTTCGTCCAACAATACAAATACAATTTGGACATGGCACCCGACAGAGATCAACTCAGATCGATGTCGCAAAAGGACAAGGAAACCTTTAAGGAGTACGCTCAAAGGTGGCGTGAAATTGCCGCTCAAATTTGTCCACCTCTGGAGGAAAAAGAGATGACAAAGATCTTTTTAAAGACCTTAAGCTCATTTTACTATGACCGAATGGTTGCCAGTGTGCCCAGTGATTTCACCAAAATGGTTGGCATGAGCGTACGTCTTGAGGAATCCGTCCGAGAAGGACGTTTGGTAAAAGACACTAGATCGACGAGCGGTACTAAAAAATACGGTAGTGCTCTCAAAAAGAGCAGGATATTGGGAATATCTCTCTCGGAAAGCAAAGGCGACGTTATCAATCGGTAGCAGCTGTGACTCCTGCTATCAACCCTGTGCCTATTCCTACGTATCAACCTTAGGTTGCGCAGAGCCAACCTGATCAACAAAGGACACAACTGCCTCTTCAGCAGGCTCGTCCTCCGTATAACAACAACCGTACAACACAGTCACCAGGATTTGATCCTATACCCGTGTCGTACGCAGAGCTGTTTCCATTACTACTGGCTAAGGGGCACATTCAGACTAAATCTCCTCTTATAGTACCGGAAAATCTGCCTTTTTGGTTTAAGGTGGATCAAACTTGCCCTTATCATCAAGGAGGTCCAGGGCATAACATAGAGACTTGTCTCAATTTCAAGTCAGACGTGCAAAAACTTGTTAGGAGCGGGGTCTTATCCTTCAAGGATACGAATCCTAATGTTCTCACGAATCCGCTGGCTCGACACGAGAAGGTTGCAGTCAATTTGGTAGAAGGAGAGACTAATGATGCCTATCAAATTCATGATGTACTCTTGTTGAAAACCAATCTGGTCAAGATGCATTGTAGACAGAGTGGATATGGCCATGTGCCACCTCATAATTATCACCAGTGTGATATCTGCTCTAAAGACAATCAGGGATGTTCTGTGGTGCAAGCAGCCCTACAGGAACAAATGGATCTCGGATGGATCCAAGAGCACCGAGTTCATGGAGTTAACATGGTCTACACGAATTCTAACGTCATTCAAAACCACGACATCCGTGCGATGAATGTCAACTTGGTGGCGATGCACTCATGGCAAAGCCAGTATCATAATCCACCGCGGCACGATTACAGTTCCTGTCTGATTTGCTCGGTAAACAAACAGGGATACTCTTTCATACAGGAGGCCCTCTAGCGTCAGATGAATCTTGGATGGATCCAAGACTACCATGATAGGAACTCCTATCAAAACAACATGGTTCAGATCTTCGATATTCGCTTGATGAATACTAACCTGGTAGAGTTACATGCTGAGCAGGTCCGACTCGGGTTCTTAATATCACACGACTATCAAAATTGTAAAGCAGGTTGCGAAAATGATCGAGGTTGTACCCTTGTCCAGGAGGCACTTCAGCACTTGTTAAATCACTGGTGGATGCCAATTTATATGGATGAAGATACTCAGCAAATTAGTATCAGTAACAGGAATCCTACTCGGCGTCAGAGTCAGGATGTCTGATCTGTGAAAGCTAACCTTTTGAGGTTACATTGTATTCAAAGTGGGCGTGGCCAAGTGCCACCACACAATTATGACCGGTGTAGTGTCTGTTCAGAAAGTAACCAAGGGTGTTACCTTGTAAGAGCAGCTCTTCAGGGTCAGGTAGATCGTGGAGAGATTCGCCCATATCTGGGTTCTGGACCCATCAACTGGATGCCGAACTACCTTGCCGAGCAAGTTGAGGATGTTGTCACGATCTCTGGTCATCATAGGACCAGGGATGTTTTTGCCATTATCCCTCTACTTGACGAATCTAAAGTTCCCAACCGGGAACGGATCGAGATCACTTATGATGGTCAGAAAAATCAGAAGGCTCCTGTAGTTATCTATCTACCGGGACGAACACCGTATGAATCAACTAAGGTTATCCCTTACAAATACGGTGCAACGATAGTTGAAAATGGAAAGGAAATTCCATTACCCTCCATCGTCAATATTGCAGACATCAGTCGTGTAACACGGAGTGGTAGAATCTTCAACCGAGGAGTTGGAGAACCTAACAAGGAAAAGGAACTTCAGACGGAAACTCCTGATCCACCAGTCGGTCAATCCAGTAATCCTGACCTTTCAAAAAATAATGATGAGATGTTGAAGCTCATCCAAAGGAGTGAATACAATATTGTTGATCAACTGTTACAAACTCCTTCAAAGATCTCGGTATTATCACTGTTACTCAGTTCAGAAGCGCATAGGGAGGCTCTACAGAAAGTCTTGGAGTAAGCCTTTGTGGAACAAGATGTAACAATCAGACAGTTTGATAGCATTGTCTCTAACATCACTTCCTGCAATAATTTGGGATTTAGTGATGAGGAATTACCCGAAGAGGGTCGCCATCATAACATGGCGCTCAACATCACAGTTAACTGCCAGAACGATGCTTTAGCCAGCGTACTGGTGGACACAGGGTCAGCCCTGAATGTTATGCCAAAGTCCACTTTGATGCAATTATCAATCAAAGGCCCTCTGATGAGAATCAGCGAGGTCGTCGTCAAAGCGTTCGACAGATCCAGAAAAACAGTTATCTGCGAAGTTGATCTTCCCATAACTATCGGTCCTCATACTTTCCAAGTCACTTTCTAGGTCATGGACATCCGGGCAACATACAGTTGTTTATTAGGAAGACCTTGGATACATCAGGCTGGAGCGGTTACTTCAACCCTCCACCAAAAGCTAAAGTTCGTCGAGAACGATCAACTTGTCACGGTTTGTGGGGAACAAGCCTTGCTTGTAAGCAACTTGTCATCGTCTACTGGTATAGAACCTGAGGAGGTTATTGGAACTCAGTTCCAAGCACTGTCGGTAAGCAAGAACAATCAATCCCACAGAGGAACCTCGATTTCCTCATACAAAGATGCTATCAAAGCGGTCGAGAGTACCGATACAACAGGATGGGGACGGCTTGTCATTCCTATTGAAAATAAAACAAAGAAGGGTCTTGGTTTTTCTGCAACCTGTACCCAGATAGCTGCCAACGATGAAAGTCTTCATCCCCTTCAAAACTTCTTCCACAGTGGAGGTTTTCTTCACCCGGTGTCTCAGGCAGTACATGCTATCAATGAGGAAGATCCCTCTGACACAGATGAAGAATGGAAGTCCTATCTGAATGAGGACGGTTATATGTCTTAGGAAGAGGTGCCTATACCATTTTGCTTTCCTACACAGAGTCCGAGATTTATACCCAGGTCAGACGTCGAAATGATATATGGAGATTGTGATCTGGAAGGATGTGTGCTCCGCCAAATTCATTAGAGGAGGACACTCTGATGAAAGACAACTTTGACCACAATTACTATGGCCCAATGGATGGTCTGCCAATGTGGCAACCTTACCCAAGAAACTTGGGGCAAGAGAGTCAGCCAAACAATGAAAATCAACTGACCGTCATTGAACATAATACCTGTGTCCCCACCATGTCATGGGATCAACACTCAGGTCATTCAGAAACTACTCAACATGAAGATGAATTTGCGATGTTTGCAGGACTGGAATTCATCAACTATGTTTTTCCTGAGGTTAACGTCATCGAGAGAGATGACTCCTTCAGTTCAAAAGAAGTGTGGGACACCTTGGGACAACCGAGTGGGAAATACGACTATATGGTCAAGTACACCGCTCCTGAAAGCTCTCGTATCAGGCTCGAAGATATCCAGCCTACTGGATAGGGAGATACAGCTGAGAGCACAAATGCTATGCAAAATACAACTGAGGAATTCTCCTACGACAATTCTGCTTGGGAGACAGATTCCAATGATCCCGCTCCACCAGAAACCAGCGTTATTTCTAAAGACAAATCAAGGAAGGTGCCAGACTTTGTGATTCACCGAGGAGTTCGCCACTAATGGGTTGCCGTCAAGGTTCCAAAGATCGTTCATCAGTCAAAGTAATTGCCATCTTTAACCTTTCACCCTGCCCAGGTGAAACGGATGTTTTGATAGGGCTCGCTTTCTGTAAATTATCCCTCTTCGCTTAGCCCAAAGCGACAAAGTTCTGTTTTATAGGGATGTAGTTTCAAGAATTGACTTGTTCATTAATAAAATAACGTCGTTCTGTAATTTCCGCATTAATTGTTGTTTTCTCTTTTTGCTTTTTCAGAAAATGGTAATCCTAAAAAACAATTCAAATAAAACCAAGCAGTAAAATAAAAACACTGCACACACTTGCATTTTCTCTATCTCTTCTAAACACGAATCATCACGTCATGCAGATTGCTTGTTTTAAACCCCGTTGAAACATACGATCCGATGCCTTCTCCCAACTTTGAGTTCCCGATATTCGAGGCTGAAGAAGAAAATGACGACAAAATTCCAGAAGAGATCTCTCGACTACTCAGACAAGAGGAAAGGTCCATTGGACCTCACAAAGAGCCGTTGGAAACGGTAAACTTGGGTTCAGAAAAAGAGAGAAAAGAAATCAGGATTGGGGCACTGCTCAGTCCAACTGCCAAAGAGAGTTTGATAAAGCTTCTCAAAGAATTCCCCGATGTATTCGCTTGGTCCTATCAGGATATGCCAGGGTTGGATGCCAGCATCGTGGAACATTATTTATCGTTAAGATCGGAATGTCCGCCAGTAAAGCAAAGGTTGAGACGCACTCACCCAGACATGGCTATCAAAATCAAAGAGGAGGTGCAGAAACAGATTGACGCGGGTTTCCTCGCCACATCTGAATATCCTCAATGGTTAGCCAACATCGTACCCGTTCCCAAAAAGGACGGAAAGGTCAGAATATGTGTCGATTACAGGGATCTGAACAAGGCTAGTCCAAAGGACGACTTTCCTTTACCACACATTGATATGCTGGTAGACAGCACAGCAAAATTCAAAGTTTTCTCCTTCATAGATGGATTCTCGGGCTATAACCAGATCAAAATGGTGCCGAAAGACATGGAGAAAACTTCATTCATTACCCCATGGGGTAACTTTTGTTACAAGGTAATGTCGTTCGGTTTGAAGAACGCCGGGCAACCTATCAAAGGGCCATGACTACTCTTTTTCATGACATGATACACAAAGAGATCGAGGTATATGTCGATGATATGATTGCAAAATCTAAGACAGAAGAGGAGCATGTGACCCACCTGACAAAACTATTCGAGCGTTTGCGAAAGTACAAACTCCGCTTGAATCTCAACAAGTGCACCTTCGGTGTCCGTTCAGGGAAATTACTAGGGTTCATCGTCAGCTAGAAAGGGATTGAGGTTGATCCTGACAAGGTCAAGGCCATTCAAGAAATGCCTTCTCCGAAAACTGAAAAACAAGTCAGAGGATTCTTGGGACGTTTGAACTACATCTCCAGATTCATATTCCTTATGACCGCCATGTGTGCGCCGATTTTCAAATTACTCAAAAAGAACCAGGATTGCGTTTGGACAGAAGATTACCAAACCGCCTTCGACAGTATCAAGGAATACCTGTTGAATCCTCCGATTCTATCACCTCCAGTGGAAGGAAGGCCACTGATCATTTACCTCACAGTCTTAGAGGACTCAATGGGATGTGTACTTGGCCAACAAGACGAAACCAAAAGGAAAGAGTCTGCCATTTACTATTTGAGCAAGAAGTTCACCGACTGCGAAACTCGGTACACGATGCTTGAGAAAACTTGTTGCGCTTTGGCTTGGGCAGCCAAACGTCTTCGCCAATACATGATTCGTCATACTACTTGGTTAATCTCCGAAACAGATCCAATCAAGTATGTCTTCGAAAAGCCTGCTCTCACGAGAAGAATCGCCCGTTGGCTGATGTTATTATCAGAATATGACATAGAGTACCACGCTCAGAAAGCCGTTAAAGGAAGTATTTTAGCCGATCATTTGGCTCATCAATCGATTGACGATCGGGAATCAATCGGGTTTGACTTCCCAGACGAAGATGTCATATATCTAAAAATGAAAGATTGCGATGAACCGTTACCCAGTGAAGGGCCAGAACCAGGTTCCCAATGGGGACTTATCTTTGACGGAGCAGTTAATCATTATGGAAACAGAATTGGGGCAATCATTGTTACCCCTCAGGGTACCCACATTCCTTTCACTGCCAGACTTACGTTCAAATGTACAAACAACGAGGCCGAATACGAAGCTTGTATTATGGCTCTCGAAGAAGCGATTGATTTAAGGATAAAAAACTTGGACGTATACAGCGATTCAGCCCTGGTTATCAATCAGATAAAAGGAGATTGGAACACATACCAATCAGGATTGATTCCTTACAAAGACTACGCAAGAAGCTTGCTACCTTTCTTCAACAGAGTTTAGTTTCATCACATCCCTCGTGAGGAGAATCACATGGCTGATGCATTAGCCACTCTCTCTTCCATGATTAGTGTAGGTCAATGGAACGACTTACCTAAGATCGACATAATGCGCCTTGAAAGGCCCGCTTACATGTTCACGATTGAAGCAGTCATAGACGACAAACCTTGGTATGACGATATCAAATGCTTCCTTTAGAAACAACAGTACCCACCTAGGGCACTCAGAAAGGACAGAAAGACCCTCAGAAGATTGGCTGGAAACTTCTTCCTGAGCGGTGACACTCTTTATAAGAGAAATTTTGACATGGTCTTGCTCCGATGCGTAGACAGACCAGAAGCAGACATGCTTATGAAAGAAATTCATGAAGGGTCCTCTGGCACTCATGCCAACGGACACACAATGGCGAGAAAAATTTTAAGAGCAGGGTACTATTGGTTGACCATGGAATCCGACTATTACAAGTACATGAGGAGGTGTCACAAGTGTCAGATATACTCCGACAAAATTCATGTACCGCCATCACATCTCAAAGTTCTTTCTTCCCCATGGCAATTCTCGATATGGGGAATTAACATGATTGGCATGATTGAGCCCAAGGCTTCAAACGGACATTGGTTCATTCTAGTAGCCATTGACTATTTCACCAAGTGGGTCGAAGCAGCGTCATTCGCTAATGTAACCCGACAAGTGGTGGTCCGATTTATCAAAAACAATATCATCTGCCATTATGGTGTTCCAAGCGAGATCATTACTGATAATGGATCCAACTTGAACAACAAGATGATGAAAGAGTTGTGTGCAGAGTTCAAAATCGAACATCATAACTCATCTACCTACCGACCCAAGATGAACGGAGCGGTAGAAGCGGCTAATAAGAACATCAAGAAGATCGTTCAAAAGATGGTTGTAACCTACAAAGACTGGCACGAGATGCTACCCTTTGCTCTTCACGGTTATTGCACATCTGTCCGCACTTCAATAGGGGCAACCCCTTTCTCTCTAGTGTATGGCATGGAAGCAGTGCTCCCCATAGAAGTAGAGATCCCGTCAATCCGAGTATTGATGGAAGCTAAGCTCACCGAAGCTGAATGGTGTCAAAGCCGACACGACAAATTGAATCTGATCGAGGAGAAGTGAATCACGGCACTATGCCATGGTCAATTGTATCAACAGAAAATGAAGAGGGCATTTGAAAAAAAGGTCTGACCTCGTGTCTTCAAAAAAGGAGACCTCGTGCTCAAGAAGATCCAGTCATTTCTCACTGATTTGCGAGGTAAATGGACTCCAAATTACGATGGCCCCTATGTGGTCACGAAAGCTTTCTCAGGTGGCGCCCTGAGACTTGCAACCATGGACGGAGAGGAATTTGCCTACCCCAAGAATGTTGATGTAGTCAAGAAATACTTTGCCTAAACTAAAAAAAAAACGTCTCGGTGGATTGAAAACCCGAAAGGGCGGTCCAGGTAAAAGTTAGAGACATGAAAAAAAATCATCCCGGTGGATTGGAAACATCACAGTACAATCCAGGAAAAAATTAGGGATAATGGCAAGTAACTATGTTCAATAGAGGCAAGTCCCTCAGCAGCAGCAGTTATACCATCCATCGGAGGAAAATTCCAGTCAAGGTCATCTTCGACGGAAGCTCAGGATGTCCCGAACTCAAAGGTTGTAGAAGGATAGTGGTCGTTATGTTTCAACGTAGCCCTTTTCCCTGTAAATTACCATTTTCTAACTTTGAAAATACTCTTTGGAATCACGCGTTTGGATGATCTCCATTTTATCAATAAAATTTGAGCCCTTGTGCTTTTGTTTGCAATTCTTATTTGTTTTAGCTTTACAGAACGACATTTTAACATGCTCAGCGATTCTTGAAATAAAACAAAAATGAATTTACTTGTTAAAATTTTTTCTGCTTTTTAATAAAGACGACAATTTCTTTTGACTGTTGAACATCGGAAGAACATCGGTCGCTTCTCCAGAAGTAATCGAACCTCAAAGTGCAGAATCAAAGTACTCCTTCTAACCCAGTACGCCTGAATGAAGGGATCAACTGTGTCAGAGACCTTGTTTTGTCTGACACGCCTCGGCCGAGTTCTTATCTCCTAAGCCCGACCAACATAGCTCCCAACAGGGACTATCTCTCCTAAGCAAGGTGGAATTGCTATTCTGAACCAACGGTACTTCTTCGCCCCGCGATGGCCGAGTATCCAGTCGTGTTCACCTGTTAGTTTGTGTGTCGCGTCAGTTTTGTCAGCATATACATACATACGTCATGCATTATTGATTTGCATTCACATTTCATATTGCATCACTATCACTCTAGTCGGTCTTGTCCCCTAGTGATAAAAGTCCTCTCAATCGAGTTGTCAGCCCTTTCCTCGTCAGAAAGTGTTACGTCTAAACATTCTCTCTCCTCCAGTTTTAGTTCTGGATTGAAGTTGGCCCTTGACCACTTTGATAACTTGAACCTCTGAAAGACCAGAGAGCCCTCAGTTAAAATCACTCTTCGCCATTGAAGATGATATCCTTGCTTTCCCAGATTAAGGAAGATCCCGAGAGAAAGCCTCTTAAATCGGAGATTCGGCAGTACGACAGTTTTTCTCCGAAAAACCCACTGATGAAAAGGTCATCGGCACCTCAAAATTGGATCACATCATATGGCATTTCTCCGAGAAGATCTCCGAGAAAAGTATGATGTAGAGACCCCAAACGAATGCAGTCTCTCAAGAGACTCGCATTCCCCAAGAAGAGTCAACAAATGGCATCTCCAACAGAGAAGTTTGTACACCTCTACAACTCAGACGACTGGATTCCCCAGCAAGTCTGACATCGAAACTTTTTCCACTAAAATGGCATCTCCCCAGGAAAATTCGGCGAGAAGTTTGAAGGAAAGCCGCTACGAATAGCGTCCCATGTCAGTAAAGTTTATTGACGAAAGAAACTAAGACTAGTTCCTTAGTAGGAAACCAGGATCGAGGGGAAGTTTACATCAGAAACTAAGACCAGTTCCTTGGTAGGAAACCAGGATCGAGGGGAAGTTTACATCAGAAACTAAGACCAGTTCCTTGGTAGGAAACCAGGATCGAGGGGAAGTTTATTTTAGAAACTGAGACCAGTTCCTTGGCTGAAGACCAGGATCGAGGGGAAGTTTACCTTTTCTAAGCATCATTGCTTAGCTAAAGAAGATGAATGCGTAAGCTACCATTCATAACCACCATCAAAATTTTGGGTATTCCGATATTTAATCCTCTTGCACCCCGAATGCCCGAATACCTTCGTCATTCATACCTTCGTGTCCAAAAAGATTAAATAGGGGCATCTGTCATACCCCAAATTTTAACCACTAGGATTTCCCATCATTGTGCAAATCATCATGACAATATGGAGGAACCATCATACTTCATCAGTCTCCCCAAAGATGGGTGAGCATCCACTACAATAAAAAGTTAGGGTTTCAAGCCCTCTCTGAGTGCTTAGACAATGGATCAATCAAGGAATGACATGATCTTCAACTTGTCTAACCTCTCAAACATCCACAATGGATCAAAAGGACTCCCACTTCAAGGATTAAGCACAAGGCTGCTCCCTTCTAGGTGGATTAAGTCTCAAGATCGACAGTGTCACCAAATTAGGGTTTTGGTCGACTAGGGACTCCAGATGGAAATTTTTCATCTGGACACAAGCCAATGATCCAAAACATAACCTAATATACTCCATGGAACCTCATGGACCTAATCATCAATTCAATTTTGCCTCAGGGGATGCATTCATTAAAAATTAAGAATTAGGGTTTCTTGACCTAATTCACCCCTAAGTTGACTTTTAGGGCAAATCATGAGCCAAGACCTCAAGATAGGGTTTGAGGGTCTCTAATGAACTATATTGATCCATTTGGAACAATGGATTGATCCAAGAAGCTTGAGTAACAAGTCTAAATTTCATCTGCACCACAGTTAGGGTTTTAAGGAAAAAGTCAACTATAACTTTGACTTTTGACTAGGACATGCTCCCAAGCCATATGACAAGCATCAATATACCCTATGACACCCATGGAACATGTCCATCAAGTTTGATTTAGGTCAAGGACATGATTTCCTGAAGAATTGCACAGTTTGGAATTCATCTAATAAAAAGTCAACTGTGCACAAAAGTCAACTTTGACTTTTTGAGATTTTTCACCAAATGGATTTTTAACCCTAATATGATGTTAATGTATGATTTGAATCATCATTCATCAAGAAAAATCAAGAAAAGTTGGGTAACTTGTAAAAGGGGTAACCATAAAAAACTTAGAAAATTTTCTAAGTTAAAAATAAAGTGGCTAGGGTACTAACTTTGGAGGGTCATAACTCCTAAACCACAAAGCCATTTTCTCCCATCCAAGGCTTGATTTGTAGATCTCATTACCCACTACAAAAACTTCAACTAGACCTAATTCCAACTCCTCATGGATTTTGAGTTATGGAGTGATCAAAATCAAGAAAAATCACTTTGTTCCAACACTTAGTGAAAATTTCACTAAGTCAGATTTTACCCTACTTTTTGCCAAATGTAGGGGGATTTTTCACTTGGATTCAAAAGAGATCAAAACCAAACATGTTCAAAAAGTTGTTGTATCATGTAAGGGCTTTCAAAAATGACCAGGAACATTACCAAATTCAATTTGAGTCATGAGATATGACATTGGAAAGTTGCCTTGCTGAAATCTGCCAAGGCAAGGCAGAATTTGCATTTTTGCTCGATTTGCCAAAATCAGCCAAATCCAAATGCTCCTATTCACTTGGACACCTCTGAGGATTGAATCTAAAGGGGACAATCACTGAGCCAAGCCTCCAAAGTCTTTGGAACAAGAAATAGCATGTTAAACCTAGAATGGCCAAAATAGGGACAAGACTCCAATTTTGGATTGGAGCATTCAATGGAAGCATCAAGGTGGCATGGACTGAGCCATTTGCAACTAAATTCAGTCAAGACTTATCCAAGACTAAGGGAACCACAGCCCTGTGCCCTAACCTCTAGTCAATGGCTAGAGGAGACTTGGATTTCCATTGGCCAACATTGAACAAACACCTGCTGCAGTTGCCATTCACTGTAGATCCCAAAACAAACTTGCTCTACTATAAATAGAGCTCAATTGTGATCAATTTAAGTACACCAAAGGCCTACAACACTTGCCTTTCTCAAAAACCACTTCTCACTCTAAAAAATTCCTTTCTTAGCAAGTAACTATCGGGTTTTTCATTAGAGAGCAATTCCACTCAAACCAATCACACACACACACCTCATATACATCATATGTGAGCTGATCAAACACTTAAACAACAACTGGAACACTGATTTCCTAGAATCACCAGTCAATGGCTCAAGGTTTTAACCAAAGTGCAGTTGAGATGCCATGAAGTGATCCAGCCATTCTCAGTCAAGTCCAAGCATTCAAACACACTCCATAGGGTGTAGGGAAGCTGTTCAGATTATCACAATTCATCTATAACACCTCCTACTCAGAAATCAATTTGCTCTTGCTGTCACGACCTAGAGGTAAGCTTAAACTTGGTCATCTCTCAATCTATGCATATTTCCTCGCACAATACTTTTGCCAAATGTTCATAATCATGCATGGAATGTTTCCCCTCAAGTAATTGCTTTGTTTGAATCGTGTATTAAAAATCCCAGCCTTCATGCAGAAATTAGGGTTCATAAGGATTTATCGTGATTTCTTGTTTTATGCTCAATTTAAATGAAATTAATTGTCATAAACATGATCGTGAGGTTGAGACGAGCATATTGATATGTGGATTGCATGATATAATCAAGTATTCAGTGAGATTGGATAGAAAATACAAATCTGGGCAAGGCAGAAAACGCGCGTGTTCCTGGTCCATGTTCTTGGCGCCATTTTCATAAATTCAAATATTTGAATTTTGTGATTTTATTTAATTGATTCAAAAATTAATTTCTCTCTGAGTTTTAATGATTTTGAGTTGATTCTTTTTTTAATAATTCACAAAAATGTTAAAATATTTTATTTTCCCAAAAAATCCCTAAAATATTATTTATTTTGTATAATTGATATTTTTGCAAAGAATTAATGTTTTAATTGTTTTTAACATTTAAAATATTTTTTCCACCTTGATTTTGCAACTTTTAATGCTTTCTAATTATTTTGTAGGTCAATACTTAATTTTTGAAGCATCAATCCAATATTACAGTTTGTTTTTCCTAAGTTAAACAATTTTGATCATTTTAATTGAATTTTTATTCAATTAAAACACATTTTGAAAACAAATTAGGGTTTTTGGATTAATTCAACCCTCATAAATCATTTTCAAAACACTTTTGGGCCTCTATTAGAGTGTAAGACCCAATCCTTTTTTGACCAAATCATTTTTGGGCCTCAGTGTATTGTATAAGTCCCGATACCGTAAAAACCAAACAGCGCGATCGTCGCCTTTTGAA
This sequence comes from Lathyrus tuberosus, assembly GCA_022829125.1. Lineage (NCBI taxonomy): Eukaryota > Viridiplantae > Streptophyta > Magnoliopsida > Fabales > Fabaceae > Lathyrus > Lathyrus tuberosus. The sequence continues at coordinate 9,488,198 of JALAZF010000169.1, forward strand.
ATCAAACTTTGGGCCTCTCCTCGAGCTATAAGACCCATTCAACACTTTTTGGCCTCTAATAGAGTGTAAGACCCAACCTCCTTTTAACCAAAAACATTTTGGGCCTCACTTATTGTATAAGTCCCTCTGCGTTAAAAGAAAACCTCGGCGCGATCGCCATTTCAAACGAAAAGTCAACTGGGCCTACCCTCGTGTAGTAAGACCCATTCTTTTTCTTTAAACCTTTTGGGCCTCTTGAGAGAGTGTAAGACTCATCCCTTTGTACAGAAAACAATTTTTGGGCCACACTCACTTGTATAAGTCCCTCTGTACAAATTCAAACAGTGCGCTCGCTGATAAAACCCTGGGCCTCTCCTTGAGCTGTAAGCTCCAAATCTTTCTTTTTCAAAGCACTTTCTCCTTTGATTTTGAATATACTGTTATTTTCTTTGTTGAACAACTAACCAAATAGCATGGAAGCTCTACAACCGAGTAAGTGGTTATTGCTTTCATTTACCGCTTTCATATACATATAACTGTATTGTGGGGTTGTTTCGCTGTAAGTCTTCTTTCATAAACTCATATCAACTGTGTAATAATAGTATACATATTTAGAGTTTTCCCGACAACTACGTCTAGAACTAGGTGACGCCGTTTCGTTTATTCGTAGAAATAGACAACTAGATCCCCAATAGGATCACCAGATACAGTCTTCTCTTCGGCTGTCCTCATTAGGAATTGTCAAGAAACTCTATTCCCAGAGATGAATGTATTCACCGTGAATGGCATCTTTGAGTTTCTTCCAAATTCTCAAACTTTCCTGACTTGATCTATTCCTTGTGAATAGCTTGCCTTGAATTTCTCGGGGTTTGGGGACCCACAGGCTTCTTAAAAGCATCGGCCTCGTCTTGGGCATCATACAAGGACCCACAGGCTTCCTAAAAGCAACCCCGCCTCCTCTTGGGCTTAGTACAAGGACCCTACGGCTTCTTAGAAGTATTCATAGCCTCCTCTTAGGCTTCGTATAATGATCTCTTCCTCCGAGAATGATAGCCTCCTCTTAGGCATCGTACAAGGACCCGTCGGCTTCTTAAAAGTTTCCAGCCTCGTCTTGGGCTTCGTACAAATTATCCCGACGACCTCCTAGAGGTATAGGAACAGAACTTAGTCATCTGCATAGAACAATCCTTTTAAAGAGTCTACTACTGTTTCACAAAGCACAGTACAAAAGATGACACTCTAGACTTGGACAGTCTAATCTCCTTGAGTCTCAAAGACAGTCTCAAGTGACCCCTTTGTTAAATAGGAAGAAAACCCATAGACTCGGACAGTCTCAATATCCTTCGGATTTCCCGCTTCCTTAAAGAATAGGAATAACCCGGATCCTCGAACCAAATCCCTGAGTACAGTGTTGCTCATATAAGAACTGATTTTCTCTTTAAAAATCAGTATACTGGACCTGTCACTCAACTGAAACAGTAACCATAGCCTCCTCTTAGGCTTTGTATAATGATTCTTCTCCAGTGAAGTTAGCCTCTCTCTTGGGCTTTATACAATGATTCTCCCCCACGGGGTCAAACAACGTTTAGCCTCTCTCTCGGGCTTTGTACGAGACACCTAAGAGACTCCCTCGTTGAGTCAATCACCCCTTTTGCCTCCATCTCGGGCTTTATACGAGATACAAAAAAGGTTCTTATTGAACCAAACAAACAACAACCTTCATCTCGGGCTTTATACGAGATACCAAAAGATTCCCTCGTTGAGTCCAAACCTTTTAGCCTCTCTCTCGGGCTTTGTACGAGACACATATTAGCCTCGTCTTAGGCTTTGTATAAGAAAACCACTGGTTGGTCCAATCAACCTTTTAGCATCAAAGATGTGCCTCGTTCACAGTACACAAACATCAACAACTCCTTCCCCTCCATCTAATCGCTGTAAGCGGCAAGCCTCTGGATCATCTACATCCATGCCACTGTCCCTCTTTTAGCATGAGAAATTCCTAAGGAAAGATAACGTTTCTCTAAACTGAGTTAAAGTCTTCTCCTTCTGGTTAAAATCCCCTTTAAAGGAAATTATGGTATTGTCGGATTCACAAATCCCGGTTAAAGTAATTCTCCTTTATAAACAGTCGTAACAGACAAAACCCTCTTTAGAGATGACAAATTCTCTCTAAGGTCAATACTTTTAGCTTCATATCTTGGGCTTTGAACAAGATACAAATAAACTTTTCAGCTTCACATCTTGGGCTTTGAACAAGATACAAACCACCTTTCGCTTCACGTCTTGGGCTTTGAACAAGACACCAAAACACCCATTTCCTCCCATAGAATAGGAGGAACTACGAACGCTCTGATTTCCCTGTTTCGGTAAACGGGAATACATAGGCATAAGATTGAAAGAAAAATCTTAGCGAGCACACTAAACAAAAACCCAAAATCCCATACTTTCATATATATATCAGTCCTAACATCTCAACCGATAGCCTAAAGCACCCCTCGTCAACAAAATAAACCTAGGACAAACCCCGAATCTCTGTAGCATCTTTAACCTAACAGACCGCTGTTTAATCTCAGTATGCAAGCAGGGCTAGTTGGAGACATCTATTTCCCTTCCTTCATCAGCTTTAATAGGATAAAAAATGAATCGAACTGTAGTACCAGAGCGATCGTGCTTCGCAACCACATCCAAAAATCACTCGCTACAATCTAAACTAGTTAAAATTCCAGGATGTTGATCTAAGATCATTCCACAGACAAGTGAAGGGAATGCTATAGGCATCTTGATAGCATTAGTGGCACCATACTTCACAAATTGATCAAATATGTAATTTCCATAATTAAACTTGACCTTTTTCCCAACAGCATAGATAAACCTTCCTAATCCCACAGCTATGGTGGTTTTGTGATTAGTAGGTACCCAGTTAGCAGCTCCAATTCTGTGCAAAATAGCATACTTGATACTGAGTTTGCTAGCTGTCAATTTACCTTTCAGTGGCCAAACCTTCACTTGAGTGGTTGTGATCTCTTTACACACCTCATTATCAGTCACTTCTAGTTCACAACCCTCTTGCTCATCTCTTCCCAGATACTTATTGATGGTACTAGGAGAGAAATTAATACACTTACCCCTAACAAACACCTTCATGAAGTCCACACTTCTTTTATCAGAAATGTCTATAGGAATGTTAACAACAAATTCCTTAACAAGTCCACCATAGCACTTAGAGAATTTTGTTACAGTCTTCAACAGGCCAGCAGCATGAATGAGCTCCATAATTTCTTTCATCTCCAATGCATCTTTGCCCAGCTCTCTTTCCAAAGCAAATCTCCTTTGACACACAAATTTCCACATTGGAGCACTGCTAGCATAATGAAAGGATATGTTGCCCACTGGCACTTCATGAACCTTATCAGAAATTATCTTCAAAATGGACTTTCTGACAGGGATGATGTCTTGAACATCTTCCTCAACATCATACTCAGATTCAGATTCTTCTCTAATCTTTCTCTTTTTGGAGGTCACAGCAACCTTGCTCCAAGATTTAGTTGGACCAACTACAGATGTCTTTTTCTTCTTGCCTTCAGCTGTCATCTTAGGAGAAGATTCCACAGTCTTTCCTTTTCTAGTCTTCAATCTATTGGCAATACCAGGAACAACATTACCAATTACTTCATTATCAGATAAGTCAACAACATCCACCACATCAGCATTCTTCTTCCCTCTGGGACTAGGAGTAACATCCCTAGCAGGTGATGTTCCAACATCATGTTCAACATCAACCTCATCTTCAACATGAGTATCCCTTTCTCTTTCAGTTTCCGCTTCAACTTCATCTTCAATCTCAGCATCTTCAATGACTGAAACAGCCAATCTCTGAAGATTGGTTTCAGAAGTTTGCATGTCACCCTTTTCTCTAACAGATTGATCAGCAGGCCTTTGACTCAGAGGTCTAGATATTCCCTTCACAGAAATCCCTTTCTCAAATATTTTTATGACAATATGATCAATACTTTTGTCCACATCTACCCTTTCTTCAACAGCTTGAGGAAGAGGGGTGGTAGTCCTAGGAGTAGGTTTGTCTCCAAACAACACACTAGTGACAAACGCTCTACTTTCGCTATCATCAAATTTACTACCCGCGGATTGATTAGAAGTATTACCTTTTGAAGGTCTCTTAGGTTGATACTTCTCAGGTGTTTTCTTTTCTGAAGCTGGAATCATAGAGATAGGAGCAATGTCCATAGCTTCATCCAAAGATACCTCTTCTGTCGAAACCCTAGAATTGCCATGAGTGGAACTTTTGGACGCAGACTTATTGGATGGAGATGACACTTGTTTAGACATTGTTCCTGTGTTACAACTGATGAACAAAGGTGTTTTGTAATTTCTGTTCTTAGGGGGGAAGATGAACGGACTTGGAGTGTGGAGATTGACGTAGCGTGTGAGAGTAATAGAGAATGATAACCTAAGGTAAGGGGGCTACTTTTGTTGGTCACTTAATGGCCAATAAATGTATTTTCCCCACCAAAAAAATTTTCCTTTTAAATTTTTGAAATTTAATAAATGCACACAATAATTCACTAACCTTTGAATCCTTTTCCACATGCCCAAATTTCTACTTAAGACTTCACAAATTTCAGCACACATATCTGTAGGGAAATCGTCATTACCCTTCATACCTGGATGATCAACCTCTACGACCTTGGTTTCTTCAATATTTCCTCTGAATAGTTGCATAACACTAGGTTGTTTGGTGATCCTTCTAATATCATATTCAGATGTCATAACATCATCTTTGACATTACATGATGAGCTGAACTCTTGAGGAAACCATAAATAACAGTTATCTATGGATCTAACTCCCCTCATAACGACTTCACTCTTCTCATTAGTCACTAAACATTCATCTTTAGAGTAGCTAACCTTGAATCCTTCATCACATAACTGACTGATGCTAATCAAATTAGCAGTCAATCCTTTGACCAGAAGTACACTTTCAAGATTAGGTCCAGCCTCACAATTCAATTTTCCAATTCCTTTAACTTCCCCTTTTTCTCCATTACCAAAAGTTACATCGTTTGTGGAGTAAGTCCTGATATCCACCAACTGATTCTTGAAACCAGTCATATGCATTGAGCAACCACTGTCAAAATACCAACCATCCATAGCTGAGGTTCTAACAGATGAGTGAGCTAATAGATATGTGACAGCAGCTTTAGGAACCCATTGTTTAACAGTCTGAGGCCTATCTTGCTTTTGTCTAGGTTGAGGAACAGGCTTGGGATAACCATGCAGTTTAAAGCAAGAAGATAGTATATGGCCAAATCTTCCACAGTAGTAACATCTCACTCTTTGAATCTCTTCTCTGAAGTGATTGAAATGTCTCCCACCTTGATGATGATTTCTATCATAATGCTGAGGCTGCCATCTGTCAAAATATTGATGCTGTCTTCTCCCATAATTAGGTTGTCTTCTGTAGTGTTGAGTCTGTCTTTTGTAATGATTAGGCTGTCTTTTACCATGATGTGGCCTTCTTCTGCCATAACCATGAGGCATAGCATTACTAGGTCCAAAACCATACATTTTCCCTTGATGTTGAGACATCGAATGGAACATGTTATGTTTGAGACTATAATCCTGCATACTCCTATGGTACAGGGGAGGCATATACTGTCTAGCTCCAGAAACCTGAGGCTTTCCTTGAGGTTGAGGCAAAAACTTCTTAGGTACAGAACCATAGCCCTTTCCATTATTTTGTGGCCCAAGGTGAGGGACAACCTTCTTAATTCCAGAACCATGTCCTTTTTCATGCTGATGAGGAATGTTTTGTTTAACCCCAGAAGAACTAGCCTATGCAGATATCTTCTTCTCACCCTCATATCCTAGATTAGTCTTATCACTTGCCCCTTTTCCAGCTTCAAGAATTTTATCCAGAGTATCAGTTCCACTATTTAATATTCCGATGGATTTTGACATTTGATCAAGCTGGGATTTTAACAACAAAACTTCATTCTTAAGTTCAGCTTTCTCAATCTTAAGCTGTACAATAATCTTCTTCTGCTTCTCCCCTTCTTGAAGGACCTCTTCACTTTTCAGACACAGCTCTTGATAAGAAGATGCCAGCTCTTCAAAGGTCAATTCACCATCACTAGATTCTCCATCAGAGGCACATATTCCAGTCAATGCCTTAACATGCTTGGCATTCTCTTATTCACTTTCACTATCTGTATCAGACCAGGAAACAGATAACCCCTTTTTCTGCTTTTTGAGATATGTAGGACATTCTTTCTTGACATGACCATAACCTTCACACTCATAGCATTGAACTCCTTTTTCAAGACTGGACTTTTCTTCATCTCTTGTTTTCTTCACTTGATCACTAGACCTGTTGGTGTCAGATGTGATGTTCTTAACATTAGGTCTATAGTTTCTGTCCATTCTCTTTAACACCTTATTAAACTGTCTCCCAAGCATCACAACAACATTTGACAGTTCCTCCTGAGTTTTAAAATTACACTTCTTCTTACCATCTTCAGTATTAGACACCAAAGCTATGCTTTTGGTCTTCTTTTCAGGCTCCTCATTCAATCCCAACTCAAAGGTTTGAAGAGAACCAATCAACTCATCAACCCTCATCTTGCTGATTTCTTGAGCTTCTTTAATAGTAGTCACCTTCATTTTATATCTCTTGGGAAGGGATCTGAGAATCTTCCTTACCATCTTCTCTTCAGTCATTCTTTCTCCTAAAGCACTAGAAGCATTGGACAGCTCAAGAATATTCATGTGAAAATCATGAATGGTTTCATCCTCCTTCATCTTCAGATTTTCAAACTTTGTAGTCAGCAGTTGAAGTCTTGACATCTTGACCTTGGAGGTTCCTTCATGAGTAGTTTTCAAGACATCCCAAGCTTCCTTAGCTACTTCACAAGTGTTTACCAGCCTAAAGATGTTCTTGTCAATACCATTAAAGATGGCATTCAAGGCTTTTGAATTTCCAAGTGCAAGCTCATCTTCTTCCTTTGTCCAATCTTCCTCAGGTTTTAGCTTTGTTGTACCATCCTTTTCAACAATAACAGGTGCTTTCCATTCTTTTAAGACAACCTTCCAAGCCCTGCTGTCTAATGACTTCAAGAAGGTAACCATCTGTGGTTTCCAATAGTCATAATTAGAGCCATCTAGAATAGGGGGTCTATTCATAAATCCACTACTCTCCTTGTCCATTGCACCAGAAAGTATCAGCCCTAGATCTCACCCAGATGCAGAGCAGGATGCCTGCTCTGATACCAATTGAAATTTTGGTATCAGATGTGTGATGTTAAGTGTGATGTCACAACAACACAATCTGCTATATGAACAAGGCAATAACAACAGTAAATAACACAATGAATTATTCACCCAGTTCGGTCTAACTACCTATGTCTGGGGGCTACCAAGCCAGGGAGGAAATTCACTATTAGTAGTATTAAATTACAGACTCAACAATCCCAGTTGACATCTACCTAACTTAATCACTACCCAATGACACTTCTACCTAAGAAACCACTTAGGTATGAGAAACCACTCACTCCCTAAATCACCTCAGTGATATAATCCAATGATTACACTTTAAAACCCACCTTGATTCTGCTTAACAGCTTTGCTCAAGAACAACGCACTCTTGCTTAAAAGCTCTAGAGTGAATACACTTACAACTCAAAATAGTAACACCAATTCAAACATGAATGGTTTACAAAAACACACACGAAGACACAAATGACACTCGGTCTTTAGGTTTCTTTCTTCGTTTATTTCCAACAAGGGTTGAGGTTGCTTTTATAGAATTCTGTCTTGGGCTTGGACCACTTCCAAAATATCTGATTTGATTTGTTTTAAAACCAGAATTTAAAACAGATTTGATCTTCAAATCTTTTTAAATCTTTTCAAATCAGTCCTAATGTTAGTTACATGATCTGCTCCATGATCTGCAAATTATCTGATTGAAAATATCTTCTCTAAGATATTCGCATCCAATCTCTCTAACAGATCTCCTCAAAACACACTAACACGTGCAGCCCTAAAACATTACAACCCGATGTTCTGATGTTTTGATAACTAATGTCAAGACATCATGTATAACATCAGCATATAAAACTTCAACCCTGCAACAACTAATGTTAGGAACCAATGTTATGACATCAGACATACGACATCAACATTGTTCAACTTTGTTTTACCAAAATTCCAGCCAATACAAGAACTAACAATTACCTTCATTGACTCCACCACCACGTCGTTAGAGAAGGTGCATAATCCCCTGTCACATAATGCCAGCAAAACCTAGTCGGACATCTTTCCCTCTATTTTGGTTTAATAAATTTCTTGTGCGGCATAATTGAAAGATTGAATAGAAACCCTTGAAGCAAGAAGATTGAGAGGGTTTCGTGGTCATGTATTCTGAGGGCGAGAAAATAAGGGTTTCAAGGGAGTCTTTGCAAAAGGAAGAGTGGATTGTTTTCTTTTCACTCTATATATATTTTTTAATTTAACAAATAAATCTTTTAATTTACAATCTTAGAATATCAGTGAATTGAAATTCACAATGATTTGAGAGGGAAAGGAAAATATGGGTGGAAAATCCAAATTAGTTTGTAGTGAGTTGAAAACATTTAGATTAATATTTTTATAATTAAATAAATCTGCTAACAAAATCAGTTTATTCGATTATGTTTTTTTTATAATTATTTGAATTATTACCTTTTATGTTAATCCTTATCATAATTATATTAAAAAAATATTTTATTATATACTTACTATTTTTTAAAATATGTATAGTTTTTAATAAAAATTTGAGCAAAAATGTCTTTAAAAGAATTGTTTCATTTTTTTTTATAAATAAATTTTTTTAGATTGGGCAAATCCCTTAAACAATATAACTCAACACATTTATGAATGAATAAAATTTATGTCAAAACCTTTTTGTAAATTTTTCATTTTCAAATTTGTGAGGGAATTTGTGAGGGATATTTTGTGATAGAATAATTTCGTCACAAATTTCATCATTAATGTTTGTCGCTTTAATTTTATCATGAAGACAATTTTCTGTCACAAATGGCATCGCAATCAGTGAGGGATTTATTTCCCTCACTAATTTCCGTCTCTAAATTGTGTTTTTTTAGTAGTGGAGCAACATCAATCGTGGTCAGGTTGCTGTTGTTTGCAAGCCAACTACAGCAAAGAGAATGGCAAAAACACTAAGAGAACCAACACATTGGTGGTAGGGAGGAACCGTTCAGATGACAATAACAGAGAAGGATGCAGGGATAATGCGTGATGGAAAACAAAAGCTCTAGAGAATGTAGCGCGATTTTTGTGGTCTTGAATCACTATCGCTTGGTGTAGCACGGTTTTCGGGACCGCCCACATCCGCCTGAGGATGGGATTGGATGCTACTTTCTTATTTCTTATTAATCCTATAAAACTGGAAAGCAAAGGGAAGCTATCTCAAACTAACCTTGCGCGCAAATGTTTTCTTTAACAAATGCTAAGAGATTGGGGAGTTCGGGGTCAGGTTATACAATGGGGAGTTATCAATTACCCATCCTATACATGGTTATCCATGGGTTGGTAGTAATTTTCTACTGTTCTACTGTTTTCTACTTACTGGTGTTTTTTCTGTAAATTGGGAAAGTTCCTCCATTGGGAAGGTTGAGAGATGTTGAAAAGATATTTTTGTTGTTTTCGGGTTTTTCGATGTTTTTGGTAAGGTACTGGACCTAAGGTTTTTGTTTAGTTTGCTCGCTAAGATTTTGCAATTTTATGTCTACGTATTCCCGTAAAAGAAAACAGGGAAATCAGAGCAATCGTAGTTCCTCCTATTCTATGGGAGCAAAAAGGTGTTTTGGTGTCTTGTTTAAAGCCCAAGACGGAGGCTAAAAGGATGTTTGTGGGAATTGATTGAAGGAGTGAAGAGATTAAAGGTTGAGATATGAATATCCGGGAAAAACATCGAATGAAATTAGAGGGAATATCCGGAAAAGCGTCGGATGTAAAGAAAAGGAATATCCAGGAAAGTGTCGGATGTTAAAAAAAGAGGAAAGGGTTGCTTTGGTGTCTTGTTCAAAGCCCAAGATGTGAAGCTAAAGGGTATGTTTGTATCTTGTTCAAAGCCCAAGATGTGAAGCTAAAGGGGTCCTAATTGAGAGGGATTTTGTCATCTCTAAAGAGGAGTTGTTGATGTTTGTAAGCTGTGAGCAAAGCATGTTTTGATGCTAAAAGGTTGATTGACTCAACCGGGGATTTCTTTATACAAAGCCTAAGAGGAGGCTAACTTACCTAACAAGAGAGTGTTTATATGTGTATCTTGTACAACGCCCAAGATGGAGGCTAAAAGGGTTTGACTCAACAAGAGAGTGTTTTTGTATGTATCTCGAACGAGGCCCGAGACGGAGGCTAAATGTGTTTGAGAATGTCTTTGAGACTCAAGGGTATTTAGTTTGTCCAAGTCTACGGAGTGTGTCCTTGTACAATGCCCAAGAGGAGGCGAATGAAGATCTAGACTCAATTGAAAAAACTGCTCTATCAAGATGACTAGTTTCTACTCCAATACCTTTAAGAGGTCGTCAGGACAACTTGTATAAAGGCCAAGAGAAGGCAGAAGAAACTTTTAAGAAGCCGAAGGGACAATTTGTACGAAGCCCAAGAAGAGGCTATCTTCCCTGAGGAAGAATCATTATACGAAGCCTAAGAGGAGGCTGTGAAAACTTCTAAGAAGCCGAAGGGTCCTTGTACAACGCCCAAGAGGAGGCGGGGATGCTTTTAAGAAGCCCGAGGGTCCCAAGCCGGAAAATTTCAAGAAATTCTATTCACAGAGAATAGATCATTTAGTGAGAGTTCCGGGTTTGAGGAACTTAAGAGATGCCATTCACCGAGAATAGATCAACTCTAGGGAGTAGAATTCCTTTGACAAGTTCTAAGGGTGACAGCCGAAGAGAAGACTGTATCTGGTGCTCCTACAGGGGATCTAGCTTTGACTATATTAAAGAGTGACCAACAAGGCTTTACTTAGGTCTAGACCTAATTGCCGGGGAAAAATCTAAATAACTATACTAGTATATATACAATTGATCTATGACTGGTATGTAAAAGTTTATGAAAGGAGACTTACAGTGAGCAGCCCCACAATACAGTTATATATATGACTTTGTGAAAGGAGACTTACAGTGAGCAGCCCCACAATACAGTTATATATATGAAAGCAGTAAAGAAAGCCGATAAACACTTACTCGGTTGTAGAGCTTCCATGCTGTTTGGTTAGTTGTTCAACAAAGAAAATTTGGATAACAACAGTATATTCAAAACTAAAGGAGAAAGTGTTTTTGAAAAGGCGACGATCGCGTCATTTTTTTGAGTTTGTACAGAGGGACTTATACACGTGACTGAGGCCCAAAAAGGTTTTCTGTACAAAGGGGTTGGGTCTTACACTCTAATAGAGGCCCAAAAGTGTTTGAAAAAGATTTGTTAGGGTGAAAATCAAAGAAACCCGAATTTCATTTTTTAAAGGCATTTTTCAAAGAAAAATCAAATAAAAAATGATAAAAATATCAAATAAAATCATTAATCATGTTATAAACAATGATTAAGGTTATTGAAAAAGTATTTTATCCACATGAATATTTAAAACCATTTTGGTTTTAAAAATCAAGAAAAAGAAATCATTTTAAAAGCATTTAAAACAATTTAAAACAATATTTTTGAATATCTTAAAAATATATCAAATAATAATATTTTTTGTGATTTTTTGGTGGATTAAAATATTATGGAGTATGAATAAGAAGTGTGTAAAACAAAATTGGAAAATGATGATTTTTGCTATGTAAAAGAATTGGTTGAGTTTTGAAGATAAAATAAGAAAAAGAGGAAAGTTGTCACAACATCACGTTCGACATCTCTTTTAGTTTTCAACATCTTTTTTATCAAACTTCCAACACTCATAACTCTCTCAATTTTTAACGAAATTAAAATCCGTAAGAACCTATCTTGACCGATTTTTCGCAAGTAATCCAATGGTATCACTCATACATACTGAAACTTAATGTACAGAACACACAATGCAAAAAACCATAACTGCATGTTTAGTTTTCAACGTCTTTTCTCGTCAAACTTCCAACACGCATAACTCTCTCAATTTTTAACGAAATTAAAATCTGTAAGAACCTATCTTGACTGATTTTTCGCAAGGAATTCAATGGTACCACTCATACATACTGAAACTTAATGTACAGAACGCACGAAGCAAAAAACCAGAACTGGACATGAATTTTAAAACAACATAAACTCCACATATAAAAATGTTAAAGTGCAAACAGTAGGAGGATCACAACATACACATTAAGGACTACATTTTTGCTTCAAGAATTGTTCAATATGATGCATGTATATGGACATCAAAGGAAAGCATGATTCAAAGAATTCAAGTTATGAAGCTTACCTCTTTTTTGGAGATTTTGTGCAACCTACCAAGTGCTTTGTTCCAGAAATGATTTGATGCTTTGGACACCCTCAAATGACCTCTTAGAAGCTTTTAGGATGGTTGCAATCAGCTAGAAACCTCTGGAGCAAGTTTGAGCTTTTTCTTGCAAAATGGGCAAAAGTGGCCAAAATGCCAACTCTCTCAAATGGTGTTCCAGATGGGGGGGACAATTTGGGACAGTTCAAGGATGATATTTGGAGTGTGTTTGAGGCTTTATCTGGTTTGGAAAGTGACTGAATCAATACATGGCTTGAAAAATGCAAAAAAGTCCAATTTTGAGGTTTTGAGATGTGACTTTGTGATTTTGGTGTTATAGGTCACTTGTGAGAGTTTGGATAGCTTAGATATGACATATTGGATGTGTTTGGATCATGAGTTGTGATGGAAATGCTCTCTAACTCAAAAACTCAGAATTACCTTGCTAAAGAAGGCATTTTGGAGTGAAAGAAGAGATTTTGAGGAAAACATCAGTTTGATGGCTTTGGTGTACTCAAACTGAGCACAAATGAGCTCTATTTATAGTAGAGAAAGTTTTTTTTTGCCAGCAATAGTGAATGGCAACTGCTGCAGAAGTTTGGCAAATGTTGAGCAATAGAAATCCAAGTCTCCTCTAGCCATTGACTAGAGGTTAGGGCACAGGCTGCTGGTCCCCTTGTTGTTGGATGAATCTTGACTAAATTCAGTTAAAGGAAGCTCAGTTCATGCCACCTCTAAGCAACCATTAAATGCTCCAAACCAAAATTGGAGTCTTGTCCCTCTTTTAGGGTTTTCTAGGTTTGGCATGCTACTTATGGAATCTTGGACTTGGGAGGCTTATGGATCAGATCATCCCCCTTGGATTTGATCCTCAGATGTGTCCAAAATGATGACAAGGCTTGAAAATTTGTGTGGCACAAGAAATGTGTAAATCTATCCTGAAACCTGTCTTAAAAATTAGCTGCAGCAAGCCTTGTTGTAAAATCCATAACTTCTTGCTCAAGAATGATAAATGGCTGTTCCAGGACTTTATGGAAAGCTGAGATGACATACTTCAACTTTGATGTTTGACCCTAGACTTGGTTCAACTTGGATCATGGAGAAAAACATCCTTGAAGTTGGGGCATTCTTGCTGGAAAAATATTAATGATGTCCTATGAAATGTCGGAACATTTGACATTAAGAATTCCCAACTTTGATCACTTATATCTTTCAATCCTTATGATATTTTGAGTTGATTCCTTCTACAATGTTAAAGTATTAAATACCCTCTTTAAAAGTAGCTCTTACGCAAAATCAATGGATGCTTGGGTCAATAGTTACAACCTTGAAAAGTTGTGCACTTGAACATGATTTTAACTTAGAAAAATTTTCTAAGTTTCCTTCAATTTGATCAATTTTGCAATTTTGCACGATTTCTTGATTTAAATTCGATCAAATTAAATCATCCATCATATTTTCTTGAGTAATGGCTTGTGAAGCTCATAGTTGACCAAAAGTCAAATTTTGACTTTCTGCGTCAGTTGACTTTGTATTAGATGAACTTGAGGCTTGATCCACTTGAAATATTGCACTCTTGTGCTTAATTCTTGATGTGGGACTCCTCTTGATCCTATTTTGGGTGTTTAAGAGGTTAGACAAGTTGAAGATCATGTCATTTCTTGATTGATTCTTTGTCTATAGGCTCTGAGAGGGCTTGAAACCCTAAGCTTGATTGTAGTGAATGTTCAACAATTCCTTGAGGAGATTGATGAGGCACAAAGGTACATCCATATTGTGATAATGATTTACACAATGATGGGAAATCTTAGTGGCCAAAATTTGGGTTATGACAGATGCCCCTATTTAATCTTCTTAGACCTAAAGGTATAAATAGCAAAGAGTTTTAGACATTCGAGGTATAAGAGGATTAAATATCAGAGTACCTAGAATTTTGACCGTGAATACAGATGAAATGATATGTGATGAATGAAAGACTTTTGAACACTGTGGGGAATGATGCCACAGGAGACAGACCAACAGAATTTTCTTGGGGATGTAAGATATTGTGGAAATTTTCTGAGGTGACAAAGAGCATTCAGTAGTATTTGGAAAGAGAGGGATAAACCCTGGAACAAAGATACAGACATCCGGCAAAACATAAGATGCGAAAGAAGTAACACACTCTGGAAAACATATCCGCAACATCTATAAAAGTGTTAGATGTATTAAAAATAACTTTGAGGGTAAATCTGAAACATTTAGAAAAGCGTTAAATGTACAGGAAAAAATTTAGAAGACTGGCAGAATGACGGACATATCCGGAAAAACATCAGATAAGCACATCAAAACAAAAGTTACATCTGGAAAAACATCAGATGAGGAAAAGTCATATCCGGGAGAGCATCAGATAGACATGCAAAGAGTTTCTGGAAGAGCATCAGAATAAAAGAGACATATCCGGAAGAGCATCGGATGAACACAAAGAAAGTTCTGGAAAAGCATCAGAACGGGTTTTGAAAAAACTTCAAAACCAAAAGATACATCCGGAAGAACATCGGGTATACACAGAGAAATGTTCTGGAAAAGCATCAGAACAGATAGACATATCCGGAAGAACATCGGATGAAGAAAGAAAGTTATATCTGGAAGAACATCAGATAAGACATAAAAATATAGGTGCCAGATAAGTTGGACTTTGTAGAAAGGTAGGATGTTGATAATACCACGACCACTGATGAATGCAAATGAGGATTAAACATTCGTGAATGCATAGTATATGAAAATGTTATGATGTATGATTAAATGTAATGCAAATGAAAATGCCGACAATATGTTTAGACTCTTTGAGGAGTGAAAACCAACAAGTTTATACTCTTTTGGGGAGTGAAAATCAACAAGTTTATACTCTTTTTGGGAGTGACTGACAAAACCGATTCCTCAACACAGAGATCACTGCCATTGCTTAGGGACTGAAAATGCTGTTTGTTAAACATCTCTTGTCAGACTGGTAAACTGTATCATGTTTATAATCCTTGGAGGAAGGTTTGAGAGCTGCTTGGGGATTTTTCCAAATAAATTGCCCCAGACTTGCTGACTGTTGTAGATGAACTGATCGTTGCCTCAGTTTGAATGATAATGACTGTATGCTGTATACTAGGAAGGCTTGCCCCAGTAATGAGTCTTGAAAGTTTTTATGAATAAACCAATTATGAGAAGGACTTGCACTGAACAAATCTTGAATTGATTCTTAACGGGCTCTGGAAAGAACTTGCCCCTGATAGGATCACTGACCAAGTTTCTAAACTGTTTTGAAAATTCCTTGAGAGGAAAGCTAGTTTGCAATCAAAATTGTTTATTTAAACATGGTAAATTTAATGCAAAGTTCATGTAAGAATTTTGAAAACAAAATCATTGTTTAGAAAAAAGTACAGTAATATGGATTACTGATTAAAAACCCGGTGGTTTAAAACATTTCGAATGAAAAGTAAAACAGAGGTATAATACCAAAATAAATTATTTTCGAGTCAGTTTACGCAACCTTGTTGTAGTATGCTTTCAAAATAACCTTACTTCAATTAGGTCTTTTGAGGGTTATAACGTGGCCTGGTTCACGGTTTATGAAAGAAAGATAAAGGCTTAAAGTTTATTTGTACCCACCCCCTTCGTGATGTTCTCCATTCCTAAACTCAGTTAAACTTAAATTGTGCATTCAGGTTCCAAAAGGTTTGGAATTGTACTGATGATAGTGATGACGATGATCTAGAAGTCTTGAGACAACAGTTACTGCTTCTTTGCAACATTTAGTTATTTTTCATCTTTGTGGACCCTTTTTTTAAAGATCGGGGATTTAAGGACCTCTTCTCTGTTAACTTTTACCTAAACTATTTCTTTTGAAATTTATAGTCAGCGGGATGCCCTAGATTTTGCCTAAGCTTTTTGACTTAGCGGGCTTTTTTATTTTTGATTTCTTCTTAGAAATAATATGACTGTAAGATTTGATGATTACGACGGACCATCACTGGATTTTGATTTGAAAGACGTTTTCAATATCTCCTTGTTGTATGTAAACTTTCGAACTTGAATACATAACCCAAATTAAACTGAGAACTACCCTGCCCCGGGTTAAAATTGCGGGTTTTTTATAAAGAAATAAACTCCTACTTCAAGGCTCAAAGGGGTTAACGAGGGATTATCTTCCTTATATCTCCAGTGTTTGGGAATTGAAAAAATGCCTTACATCGTCAGCAAAGTTTTTTATTTGAAAGCGTACCGACAGTAATTATGGATATTATGTTTTTATCATCCTTCCACAAATATTTGCATAGTCAAAAATTTGAAAAAGAGGTGTATATATATATTTTTTTGAAATTTTTTTTTTAATGTTTTTGTTTTTTTGAAAGAGAAAGAATAAAGATACAAATAAACAAATGATTTGAATCAAAATACTGTACATGTTCATTTCATTAAAACTGACATTTAAAGATAAACAAGTTTGAAAGCAACTATGATACAAACAAGGAAAATACAAAATACACATAATCAAGGTCAGTGACTAATCAAACACAAGGATGAGTTGTCCCGTCTTTGGGAAGTAACTGAGCTGAAGTTGATTGAAGTTTCAGTTCTGTATCGGTGATGAGGAATCAGTTTGACGATTTACAGATGACTGCAAGACAGAAGGTTGGAATGAATTGACGATGACCCGGACGTATATATGAAATATGCAAGGGATGCAACTGCAATGCATGGATACAGCACACAAAAACATAGAAAAAACATGGGGTCAAAGGTTCGGTGTCATGAAGTCAAGGCTCTACCCATCCCCAAAGGATTATACAGGTGATTTTTTGTACCTGTCTCTCAAAATCATTGATTCTCTTGAGATAACATCAACGTGCTGGGAACCGTGCTAGGTGATGTATCGTAGAGTAGTCTCAAATAAGGGTAGTATCGCGTGACAACTATTTCCAATAGCTTCCGCACTACAAAATGGCTTAAGTCTGCAAAAAACCTCAGCTTCTCAGATAACTCAGTCGACCACACTACTTCCAACAACCAAAGTCGTATAGGCAATGTATCTACAAAGGGAGACTCCACTGGGTTTGATGGTCGATCAGGGGCTCTTAACTGGAATTCACTCCCAGTAAGATTACCCGCATTTCCATCACTTATCTTTGGTGTATACTCAATCTTTCCACATGCGGCATCACACGCATTCCCATTAGCAGAAAAATAAACACGGATATCAAGTAGGAAAAGCGATATATATATATATATATATATATATATATATATATATATATATTTATATAGTATATAGTATATAGTATGATTGTGTTCGCCGGCGCGAACAACCGCTGGCCTTCCATCGCAGGTTCGCTCGCGGGATCGGCCATACAAATCCCAGAACAGAGAATTGGAAGCGTACGACTATGCTGCATGTTTAGTTTCTCGGTTTTTTAGTGCAATTCGTCACTCTGAAGTGACCTTGGTGATGCAAAGAGTTTCTTAACGATCACGAGTTTGGATACAAAGCGAAGAAATAAATGAAAAGAAAGGCCGAGCAAAAAACAAAAAGGGCAGTAATTTAAATTAGACGCTGAAAGTAAATTGCGTTAAGTAAATTTGGATGCAACGATACATTTTCGCGGGAGTGAACTCATTTCTCTCTAAGCTTGGTACTTTGAGTGTTTTCCCTTTACAATGTGAAAAAATGCGACCTTTGAAAATGAAAAGTACAGCGCCTTATATAGGCCTAAAATGTAACTGTTTGTCTACCCAAATGTCTTCTGAAGCTGACACGTGGCAACCCACTTTCTTTTCAACTTCCCATAGTCTTGGAAGTTTCAAACTTTTCTCACCTAAACATTTGTTCTTGAAGTTGGGATCAGCTCGTCGCACTATGTTTCCTTCCGACGCCGAGGCTTGTCGCCATCTCTCCGACGCGCCTCCCTACTGGTGTCGAATCGACACCATGATCCACCCTTTGTACCGACGCGACCAGGGAATCCTTGTTTCCCGCCTTCGGTCGAAATCCCGTGTCAACAAATTGCCCCCCCAAAAGGCTAGTTTCGACTAAATACTGTGTCGATGGAGAAATCTGGCTTTTTGGTTTCTTGTAGGATTTCGACTGCTTTTTTTTTTACGCATTTACCAATCGTTTGGTCTCTTCTCTCAACACGTGGCGAGCGCCGTCTGACATGATGATGGCAATCTCATCCCATGATTTCCAAGAAAAACACCATGATGGTTAGTCTCGTCCAAGTTATGGGCCTTGAAACCAAATCCCACTTACTCTCAGAAGTTGAAAAGTTTTGATCTTTCACTTTTCTGCATGCGCCTTATAAATAGCCTCTCTCAGGAATCCTTGCCATTTTCCATAACTCCTTCTTTACAAAACCGCTTATTTGCTCTGAGAACTAAACTTTGATCTCCTCTTCCTGAAGCTATTACCGTCTCAAAGCGCCCTTTGCATTTCTTTCTTGCCAATGGCTTCATCAAATACCATTGCAACTCCCATTCCTCAAACCACTGGTAACAATCCGGTCGCGTACGTATTCTCTGAAAAATAAACACTCCATCCTCTTCCTCAACCATCCTCCGCTGACGATACGGTGGTGGCCAACTGGTGCCACAAAATGGTCGTTCCATTCGCGGTGGAGAACAAGCTGTGCGGTTTCCACGGCCCCCTTCCAGACAACAAACATAATCCACAAGAACTCCAAAAGTTCTTTCCTTGCTTTGATCAAACGATTCCCCCCCCCCCCCTTTCGAGAAAGGTGGCACCTTGGACCTCAAATATATGGCACCCAAATCTCGAGTTTTCAGATCCATGCCTACTCCAGGTAACAAAGATTACCTTGCCTGGCTTGGCAGAGTTGAAGGGCAGCGCCAAAGGCAATGGAAGGAATACGGTATCTTCGACGCCATCCAACTCTCTAGAACCGTCCACAGAGTTAACCCTTGTTTGCTGCTGGCGTCGATGTATTTTTGGGAAGGATTGACAAATATGTTCCACCTTCCTTGTGGTAAGTTCACGCCAACACTTTTCGACATGGCAGCCATCACTGGCCTTTCGCTAGTAGGTGAGATGTTCGATCCAACATTGGAGACAGACAACGCCTTCGACTTCGAGCGTGCTAGCTTCCAAAACTACATCAAAGATCATCATGACAAACGCTCTAAATAAGTCTCTGATGAGGAACATATTGCCTTCTTGACCCTCTGGTTGTCATATTATATGTTTTGCCCTGGCTCCTTGCAAATAGCCAAAACCTTTATCAGTCTGGCCATTCAGATCCACGAAGGTCGACAAATATCTCTGGCCAAACTTCTGTTGGCCTCTCTCTACCATTCTCTTGGCCTGTCGGCTATGAGACTGAAACTCCTCCACCAAACCACTAAGGCTTTAAACATCTCAGGGCCTATGTGGCTGTTACAACATTGGCTCAACGCCATTTTTGAGCACAATTGGGCTATCCAGCCTCTGCGCAGATGGAGCGTCTAAACAGAGAACGTTCTGTCGAGGGAATGCGA
The DNA here is from genome assembly GCA_022829125.1 of Lathyrus tuberosus. Taxonomy (NCBI): domain Eukaryota; kingdom Viridiplantae; phylum Streptophyta; class Magnoliopsida; order Fabales; family Fabaceae; genus Lathyrus; species Lathyrus tuberosus. The sequence continues at coordinate 9,508,179 of JALAZF010000169.1, forward strand.
CTTGCCTTGATGACCAAAAGTCAAATTTTGACTTTCTGCATCAGTTGACTTTGTATTAGATGAACTTGAGGCTTGATCCACTTGAAATGTTGCACTCTTATGCTTAATTCTTGATGTGGGAGTCCTCTTGATCCTTTTTGGGTGTTTAAGAGGTTAGACAAGTTGAAGATCATGTTATTTCTTTATTGATCCTTTGTCTAACGGCTCTGAGAGGGCATGAAACCCTAAGCTTGATTGTAGTGAATGTTCAATAATTCCTTGAGGAGATTGATGAGGCACAAAGGTACATCCATATTGTGATAATGATTTGCACAAAGATGGGAAATCTTAGAGGTCAAAATTTGGGTATGACACTTGGATACTACAGTTTGATTCATTTTTTATCTTGTTAAGCTGATTAAGGAAGGGAAATAGATGTCTCCAATTAACCCTGCTCGCAAACCGAGGTTAAACAGTAAAAACTGTTGGTTTACAGATGCTATTAAGACGTGGGCCCCTCTTCAATTTATTTTGTTAAGAATAGAATGTATGAACCATTTGTGAGGTTTTTGGTAATGTGTTTAGATTTAATGCTTTGTATGAAGGTACGGGATTTTGGGTTTTTTATTAGTGTGCTCGCTAAGATTTTAGCAATCATATGCCTACGTATTCCCGAAACAGGGAAATCAGAGCGATCGTAGTTCCTCTTATTCTATGGGAGGAAAAAGGTTGTTTTGCTGTCTTGTTCAAAGCCCAAGACATGAAGCTAAAGGTGGTTTGTATCTTGTTCAAAGCTCAAGATTTGAAGCTAAAGGGTTTTGGATGAGAGAGAATTTGTCATCTCTAAAGAGGAGTTGTTGATGTTTGTATGCTTTGAGCAATGCACAACTTAGATGCTAAAAGGCTGATTGACTCAATCGGGGTTTTATTTATACAAAGCCTAAGAGGAGCAGGGAAGTTTGACTTTTCTGGGGAAAACGTTCTTTCTGTCTTGTACAAAGCCCAAGATTGACGCTAAAAGGGATTTTGACTCCATTGGGGAGAATGTATCTTGTATAAAGCCCAAGATGGAGGCTGAAATGGTTTGACTCAATAAGAGAGTACTTTTATCTGTCCTGTATAAAGCCCAAGACGGAGGCTAAGAAAGGTTGACTCAACAAGAGAGTCTTGAACAGGTGATTGACTCAACAAGAGAGACTGAAGGTTGACTGACTCAACAAGAGAGTCTTTTATACTCAACAAGAGAGTGATTTGCTGTCTCATACAAAGCCCGAGATTGAGGCAAAAAGGAGATGGACTTAACAAGAGAGTCTTTTATACTCAACAAGAGAGTGTTTTTCTATCTCGTACGAAGCCCGAGATGGAGGCTAAAAGGAGGTTGACTCAACAAGAGAGTCTTTTATACTCTACAAGAGAGTGATTTATATGTCTTGTACAAATCCCAAGACGGAGGCTAAAAAAGGGATTGACTCAACAAGAGAGTCTTTTATACTCAACAAGAGAGTGATTTATATGTCTTGTACAAAGCCCAAAACGGAGGCTAAAAAAAGGGATTTCCTCAACAAGAGAGTCTTTTATACTCAACAAGAGAGTGTTTTATATGTGTCTTGTATGAAGCCCAAGACGGAGGCTAAAAGGTTATTTGACTCAATAAAAGGGTCTTTTATACTCAATAAGAGAGTGGTTTAGTGTCTCGTACGAAGCCCGAGATGGAGGCTAAAAGGAGATTGACTCAACAAGAGAGTCTTTTATACTCAACAAAAGAGTCTGAAAAGGTTAGCTCCGTTGGGGAGAATCATTGTACAAAGCCCAAGAGGAGGTTGTCTTACTGCTGAGGATTAGATCCATAGGCAGGTCGAAGGGTGGGTAACTCTCATGAGAGAGACCGGGTTTCAGAATGATTAGTGTTTTTTCCTATGTTTGAAAGAAACTTGAGAATGTCTTTGAGACTCAAGGGGGTTTAGATTGTCCAAGTCTAGAGTTTTATCTATTGTACAATGCCCAAGAGGAGGCACGAGCATTAAGGGATGAGTATCAACCCTTAAGTGGTCAGAGGTTTGACACTGGAAAGACTGCTCTAGCAAAGGATGACTAAGTTCTGTCTTATACCTTTGAGAGGTCGTCAGGGTCCTTGTATTAAGCTGAAGAGAAGGCATGAGAACTTCTAAGAAGCCGAAGGGTCCTTGTACAACGCCCAAGAGGAGACGGGGATGCTTTTAGGAAGTCTGTGGGTCCCCAAACAAAGAGAAGTTCAAGACATGTTATTCACAGAGAATAGATCAAGCCAGGAAAGTTCAAGGATTTGGAAGAAATTCAAGAGATGCTATTCAGGGAGAATAGATCAACTCTGGGCAGTAGAGTTTCTTTGACAATTTCTAAGGGTGACAGTCTGAGAAAAGGTTCACCGAGAATACTACCTTTCTCTTTGTTCCATATTGTTTAACCCCAAGAGAAGGGACGATTGTATCTGGAATCCTACGGGGGATCTAGTTTTGTTTGTATTTAAGAGTGACCAACAAGGCTTTACCTAGTGCTAGACGTAGTTGCAGGGGAAAACTCTAAATAACTATACTAGTATTACACAGGTGATATTTGACAAGTATATAAAAGGATGTGAAAGAAGACTTACAGTGAAGCAGCCCCACAATACAGTTATATACATATGAAAGCGATAAATGAAAGCGGATAAACACTTACCCGTTGTAGAGCTTCCATGATGTTTTGTTAGTTTTTCAACAAAGAAAACTTTGATAACAATATTATATTCAAAATCAAAGGAGAAAGTGCTTTGAAAAGTTTGTTGGGGCTTACAGCTCAAGGAGAGGCCCAAGTTTTTAACGATGATTGCACCGCTATTTTGAAAACTGTACAGAGGGACTTATACAATATGTGAGGCCCAAAATTGTTTATGTACAAAGGGGGTTGAGTCTTACACTCTATTAGAGGCCCATGACTGTTTTAAAGAAATAGAATGGGGCTTACAACTCAAGGAGAGGCCCAATTGGTTTTATTTTAAACTGGCAATCGCTCCGATATATTTGAAAATGTGTTGGGACTTATACAATGACTGAGGCCCAAACTATTTTGGTTTCAAAGAGGGATTGGGTCTTACACTATATTAGAGGCCCAAAGTGTTAATATTTTTTTGTGTGCAAGGGATGGGGCTTACAACTCAAGGAGAGGCCCAATTGGTTTTGTTAAAAAGGCGACGATCACGCCGTGGTTTTTGAAAATACAGTGGGACTTATACAATGACTGAGGCCCAAAAAGTGGTGTATTTACAAAGGGATTGGGTCTTACACTCTAATAGAGGCCCAAAGTGTTTGAAAAAGATTTGTTTGGGTGAAAATCAAAGAAACCCTAATTTCATCATTTTTAAAAGTAAATTCTTAAAGAAAATCAAATAAAAATGATAAAATACCAAATAAGTTTAAATAAACAACTTGTGATTTTTGGTTGAGGTTTGAAAAATGATGTTTTAATCACAGGATGAATTAAAATTCATTTGGTTTTGATTTTCATGATGAGAATTCACTTTTAAAATGTTTAAAAACAATTAAAAAGGGATTTATTCACAAAAATACCAACTATATTAAATAAATAATATAAATTTGATTATTTTTTTCTGGAATAAAATATTTTGGTGTATGAATAAGAAGTGTGTAAATCAGAATTGGAAAATGATGATTTTTGCTATGGGAAAGAATTGATTGAGTTTTGAAGATAAGAGAAAAAGGAAAGATGTCACAACATCATCTTCGACATCTCTTATGAGGCAAAAACCAGAACTGAAACTTTAGTTTTCAACATCTTTTTTTTTCAAATTCCAACACTCATAACTCTCTCAATTTTTAACGAAATTAAAATCCTTAAGAACCTATCTTGACCGATTTTTCGTAAGGAATCCAATGGTATCACTCATACGCACTGAAACTTAATATACGGAACACACAAGGCAAAAAACCAGAACTGGACCTTAATTTTAAAACAACATAAACTCCACATATAAACATGTTAAAGTGCAAATAGTAAGAAGATCACAACAAACACATGAAGGCTTTGGTGTTCTAAAACTAAGCACAAATGAGCTCTATTTATAGTAGAGCAAGTTTGTTTTGGCAGTAATAGTTAATGGCAACTGCGGCAGAGGTTTGGTAAATGTTAATCAATGGGAATCCAAGTCTCCTCTAGCCATTGACTAGAGGTTAGAGCACTAGCTGCTGGTTCCCTAGTTCTTGGATATGTCTTGACTGAATTTAGTTAGAATTTGGCTCAGTTCATGCCACCTTGCTGAATGTATTGAATGCTTGAAAATAAAATTGGATATTTGGCATCTTTGTAGCTTTTTAGGTTTGACATGCTACTTGTGGAATCTTGGACTTGGGAGGCTTGGGAATCGGAGCGTGTCCTTTGATTGTCCCCTCCTCAGGTGTTCAAAAGGATGATAAGGCTTAAAAATTCATGTGGCACAAGAAATATGCAAATCTATCCTGAAACCTGTCTTAAAAAATCAGCTGCAGCAAGCCTTGTTGTAAAATCCATAACTTCTTGCTCAAGAATGATAAATGGTTGTTCCAGGACTTTCTGAAAAGCTGAGATGACATACTTCAACTTTGATGTTAAGGGTTTTTTTTAATCAACTTGGATCATGGAGAAAAACATCCTTGAAGTTGGGACATTCTTGCTGGAAAAATATTAATGATGTCCTATGAAATGTTGAAACATTTAACAACTTTGAACATTAATAATTCCAAACTTTAATCACTTATATCTGTTAATCCACTATGATATTTTGAGTTGAAGTGAATTGCATCTTTGATTCTTGTCCTGCATGGTGACAAAGCTTGAAAATTGTGTGGCACAAGAAAAAGTGCACAAAATCTATCCTAAAAAAAACAGCTGCAGCAAGCCTTACGGTAAAGTCCATAACTTCCTGCTCGAGTATGATATATGGACGTTCTACAACTTTTTGGAAAGCTGAGATGACGTGCTTCAACTTTGATGTTCAAGGTTTGTGAAGATAAGACTTGTAAAGTTGTCAAAAATGACCTTGAACTTGTGTGATCAAGTCTGTCCTAAAAGCTGTCTTAAAAATTCTGTTTTATCAATGCCTTTTGCAGAGATCATAACTTTTTGCTCGAGAATGATAAATGGGCTTTCTAGGACTTTCTAGAAAGGTGAGATGACGTACTTCAACTTTTATGCTCAAGGTTTGGATTGAATCAACTTGGATCATGTAGAAAAACGTCCCTAAAGTTGGGACTTTCTTGCTGGAAAAATAATTAATGATGTCCTACGAAATGTCGGAACATCCGACATTAAGAATTTCCAACTTTGATCACTTATATCTTTCAATCCTTATGATATTTTGAGTTGATTCCTTCTAAAATGTTGAAGTATCAAATACCCTCTTTAAAATTAGCCCTTACCCAAAATCAATGGATGCTTGGATCAATAGTTACAACCTTGAAAAGTTGTGCAATTGAGCATGATTTTAACTTAGAAAAAATTTCTAATCCTCCTTCAATTTGATCAAAGTTGCAATTTTGCATGATTTATTGATTTAAATTCGATCAACTGCAATCATCCATCATATTTTCTTGAGTAATGGCTTGTGAAGCTCATAGTTGACCAAAACTCAAATTTTGACTTTCTGCGTCAGTTGACTTTGTATTAGATGAACTTGAGGCTTGATCCACTTGGAATGTTGCATCTTTATGCATGATTCTTGATGTAGGAGTCCTCTTGATCCTTTTTGGGCGTTTGAGAGATTAGACAAGTTGAAGATCATGTCATTCCATGATTGATCCCTTGTCTAAGTGCTTTGAGAGGGCTTGAAACCCTAACTCTTGATTGTAATGAATGTTCGCCCATCTTTGGGGAAACTAATGAGTGTAAAATGGTTAATCCATATTGTGATGATGATTTGCACAATGATGGGAATCTTAGTGGTCAAAATTTGGGGTATGACAGATGCCCCTATTTAATCTTCTTGGACCCGAAGGTGTGAATGGCGAAGGTATTCGGGCATTCGGGGTGCAAGAGGATTAAATATCGGAAAACCCGAAATTTTGATGGTGGTTATGAATGACATCTTTCCATCCATCTTCTTTTGCTAAGCAATGATACTGTCAAGGAATTGATCTCAGTTTCTGATGCAAACTTCCCCTCGATCCTGGTTTCCTACCAAGGAACTGGTCTCAGTTTCTGAAATAAACTTCCCCTCGATCCTGGTTTCCTACCAAGGAACTGACCTTAGTTTTTGAATAAAACTTCCCCTCGATCCTGGTTTCCAACCAAGGAACTGGTCTAAGTTTCTTTTGTCGATAAACTTTCTTGACAAGGGATGTTATTCGAAGCGGTTTTCCTCAAACTTCTCACCGAATTTTCCTGGGGGGATGCCATTTGATGGAAAAAGATTTGATGTCAGACTTGCTGGGGAACCTATCCGTCTGAGTTATAGAGGTGTACAAACTTTTCTATTTGGAGACGCCATTGGTCGACTCTACTAGGGAAAACGAGTCTCTTGAGAGACTGCTTTCTGCTTAGGGTACTACATCATGCTTTTCTCGGGATCTTCTCGGAGAAATGCCATATGATGTGATCCAATTTTGAGATGCTGATGACCTTTTCATCAGCGGGTTTTTTCGGAGAAAAACGGTTGCATTCCCGAATCTCTGATTAAGACGCTTTCTCTGGGGATTTTCCTTAATCCAGGAAAGCGAGTATATCATCTTCGATGGCGAAGAGTGAAGTTGGCTGGAGGTTCTCTAGCCTTTCAGAGGTTCAAGTTATCAAAGTGGTCAAGGGACCCACTTCAATCCAGCAGTAAAGTGGAGGAGCGGTTGGTCAGACGCCACCTTTCCCATTGAGGAAAGAACTGACAACTCGGTTGAAAAGACGTTCATCACTAGGGAACAAGACCGAGTAGAGTGATAGTGATGCAATATGAATATGAATGTAAATTAATAATGCATGATGTATGTATGTATATGTTGATAAAACTGACGCGACATACAGACTAATGGATGAACACGACTAGATACTCAGCCACAGCGGGAGATGAAAAGTATCATTGGTTCAGAAAATAGCAATTCTGCCTTGCTTAGGAGAGATAGTCCCCGCGGGGAAAAACGTTGGTCGGGCTTATGAGGTAAGAACTCTGTCGGGGATATCAGATGGGAAAATCACATCTGATACAGTCGATCCTTCGTTCAGGCGTACTGGTTTAAAAGGAGTACTTTGATTCTGCACTTTAAAGCTCGAACACCTTTGGAGAAGCGATCGATGTTCTTTCGATGTTCAACAGTCAAAAGAAATTGCCATCTTTATTTTAAAAGCAGAAAAATTTGACAAGTAAATTCATTTTTGTTTTATTTCAAGAATCGTTAATCATGTTAAAACGTCATTCTGTAAAGCTAAAATAAATCAGAATTGCAAACAAAAGTACAAGGGCTCAAATTTTATTGATAGGATGGAAATCATCCAAACGCGTGATTCCATAGAGTATTTACAAAGTTTAGAAAATGGTAATTTAAGGGAACAGGGCTACATTGAAACTTAACAACTATTATCCTTCTACCAACTTTGAATTCTGGGCATCCTGAGCTTCTGTCAAAGATGACCTTAACTGGAGTTTTCTGGTGGATGGCATGATTGTTGCTGGGGAATTTTCCCCTGTTGGACGTAGTTACTTGCCATTATCCCTAATTTTTGCCTGGATTGTACTGTGAGATTTCCAATCCACAGGGATGATTTTTTATTATGTCTCTAATTTTTGCCTGGACCTCCCTTTCGGGTTTTCAATCCACCGAGACATTTTGTTTTTGTTTTTTTAGTTTAGGCGAAGTATTTCTTGACTACGTCAACATTCGTGGGGTAGGCAAATTCTTCTCCATCCATGGTTCCAAGTCTCAAGGCGCCGCCTGAGAAAGCTTTCTTGACCACATAGGGGCTGTCATAATTCGGGGTCCATTTGCCCCGGGAATCAGTGAGAAATGATTGTATCTTTTTTAGCACAAGGTCCCCTTTCTTGAAGATGCGAGGTCGAACCTTTTTGTCAAACGCCTACTTCATCCTTTACTGATATAACTGACCGTGGCATAGTACCATTATTCTCTTTTCTTCGATCAGGTTCAGTTCGTCTTGTCGACCTTGACACCATTCAGCTTCTGTAAGCTTAGCTTCCATCAATACCCTGATTGATGGGATCTCTACTTCGATGGGGAGCACTGCTTCCATGCCATATACTAGAGAGAAAGGGGTTGGCCCTGTTGAAGTGCGGACATATGTGCGATAACCGTGAAGAGCAAAGGGTAGCGATTTGTGACAGTCTTTGTAGGTTACGACCATCTTCTGAACAATCTTCTTGATGTTCTTGTTAGCCGCTTCTACCGCTCCGTTCATCTTGGGTCGGTAGGGAGATGAGTTATGGTGTTCGATCTTGAATTCAGCGCACAACTCTTTCATCATCTTGTTATTCAAGTTAGATCCATTATCCGTAATGATCTGGCTCGGAACACCATAACGGTAATTGATATTGTTTTTGATAAATCGAAGCACCACTTGTCGGGTTACATTGGCGTATGATGCTGCTTCGACCCATTTGGTGAAGTAGTCAATGGCTACCAGGATGAACCGATGTCCATTTGAAGCTTTGGGTTAAATCATGTCAATCATGTCGATTCCCCATATAGAAAAAGGCCATGGGGAAGAGAGAACTTTGATATGCGTTGGCGGTACATGGATTTTGTCGGAGTATATCTGACACTTGTGACACTTCCTCATGTACTTGTAATAGTCGGACTCCATGGTCAACCAGTAGTACCCTGCTCTTAGATTTTTTCTTGCCATTGTGTGTCCGTTGGCATGAGTGCCAAAGGATCCTTCGTGAATTTCTTTTACTAGCATGTTTGCTTCTGGTCTGTCTATGCATCGGAGCAAGACCATGTCAAAGTTTCTCTTGTAGAGTGTATCACCGCTCAGGAAGAAGCTGCCTGCCAGTCTTCTGAGTGTCTTTCTATCTTTCCTTAATGCCCCAGGTGGGTACTCTTGTTTCTGAAGGAAGCATTTAATATCATGATACCAAGGTTTGTCGTCCATGACTGCTTCAATCGTGAAGATGTCAGCGGGCCTCTTGAGGCGCATTATGTCAATCTTAGGTATGTCATTCCATTGACCTACACTAATCATGGAAGAGAGAGTGGCTAATGTATCAGCCATATGATTTTCCTCACGAGGGATGTGATGAAACTCGATTCTGTTGAAGAATGGTAACAACCTTATCGCATAGTCTTTGTAAGGAATCAGTCCTGATTGGTATGTGTTCCAATCTCCTTTGATCTGATTGATAACCAGGGCTGAGTCGCCATATACATCCAAGTTCTTGATCCTTAAGTCGATCTCTTCTTCGAGACCCATGATACAAGCTTCGTATTCAGCCTCGTTGTTTGTGCACTTGAATGTCAGTCGGGCGGTGAAAGGAATGTGGGTACCCTGAGGTGTTATGATGATTGCCCCAATTCCATTTCCATAATGATTGACAGCTCCGTCAAAGATTCGTCCCCATTGGGAACCTGGTTCTGGCCCTTCACTAGGTAGCGGGTCATCGCAATCTTTCATTTTCAAGTACATGACATCTTCGTCTGGGAAGTCAAACCCGACTGATTCCTGATTGTCAATCGGTTAATGAGCCAAATGATCGGCTAAAATACTTCCTTTAACGGCTTTTTGAGCGTGGTACTCTATGTCATATTCTGATAACAACATATGCCAACGGGCAATCCTTCTCGTGAGAGCAGGGTTTTCAAAGACATACTTGATTGGATCCATTTCGGAGATTAACCAAGTAGTGTGATGAATCACGTACAGGCGAAGACGTTTGGCTGCCCAAGCCAGAGCACAACAAGTTTTCTCAAGCATAGTGTACCGAGTTTCATACTCGGTGAATTTCTTGCTCAGATAGTAGATGGCAAACTCCTTCCTTTTGGTTTCATCTTGTTGGCCAAGTACACAGCCCATTGAGTCTTCCAAGACTGTTAAGTAGATGATCAGTGGTCTTCCTTCCACTAGAGGTGACAGAATCGGTGGGTTCAACAGGTATTCCTTAATATTGTTGAAGGCAGTTTGGCAGTCCTCTGTCCAAACGCAATCCTGGTTCTTTTTAAGTAATTTGAAAATCGGCGCGCATGTCGCGGTCATGAGGAATATGAATCTGGAGATGTAGTTCAAACGTCCCAGGAATCCCCTAACTTGTTTTTCAGTCTTTGGAGAAGGCATTTCTTGAATGGCCTTGACCTTGTCAGGATCAACCTCAATTCCTTTCTGGCTGACGATGAACCATAGCAGTTTCCCTGAACGGACACCGAATGTGCACTTATTGGGATTCAAGCGGAGTCTGTACTTTCTCAACCGCTCGAATAGCTTTGACAGGTGGTTCACATGCTCCTCTTCTGTTTTAGATTTGGCAATCATGTCATCGACATATACCTCGATTCCCTTGTGTATCATGTCATGAAACAGAGTAGTGATGGTGTAACGCCCCGATTTTGAATATTTCCCAATTATGTGGAGTCTTTTATTTTAATTGGATGATAAATTATTTTAATTGTGAATTTGGTGTGTTAAATGTTATTTTACCGTTTTGAGAGTTATCGGGGAAATTAGAATGGAGAGTATTTTAGACTTTTCTCAATTAATGATAAATTAGAAATTAAGTGGAATTAGAATTTGTGAGAAAAATGAATTAATTGATTGTTTGGAAAATGAGAGAAAGAAATAGAAAGAAAAGAGATAGAAAGGAAAAATAGAAGGAAAAAATAGTAAGAAAAGGGAATTAGAGAAAAGAAGAAGAAAAAGAAAGAGGAGGAAGAGAAAAGAAGAGGAAAAGAGGAAAACTAGGAAAATTCATCAAGATCAATCACAGAGCAAGTTGGAATCCGGGTAAGGGTGTGAAATCTTGTTATCTTAGCAATGTGTATGATTATGTATGATTGTATTGTTGATTTTGTTGATTTTCATGAGTTTTGGGGTATAAACCCATTTGTGTAGAAAATGGTAGAAATCGATGTTTTCGCGGATAGAAATCGATATAATTTGTGTTGTATAATCTCCCTATGTTTATGAATCATTGCTATGAATTGTTTTGCTGTTGGAAGTGATTTGGGGGAGAAAATGGAAATTTTGGGGGTTTTGGAACAGTGAAAACGAAGCAGAATTTCTGCTTCTGGTGCAGAGCGCCGGGCGGTTCGAGCCTTCGCCGGGCGAAGCTGAGAGGCGTGAGGGTGCCAAGCTACTGGTTTGGTTCAGGTTTGGGGGAATTTCCTTCGCCCCTTCTTCGCCGGGCGAAGCGAAGGAGAAAATGAAGCGTCGCTGGGCGAAACTTTCCTGTCGCCGGGCGCTTTTGTTTTTTTACATATAATTTTCTTTTCTTTTAAAATTCATAATTCTCGAGCCGTAACTCCGATTTAGACGTTCTTTATATCGTTGGAAAGCCATTGAGCTGTACATTGTGATTATGATGGTGTGGAAAATGTTGGCCGATTTTATTATGTCGGAAAGTCGGGAATAGTGCTATGTAGCGACTTTTACCATTTTGACTGTGTGTTTGAATGCGAATCGTACAATAGTGCATTGATGTGAATGTATATAGATTGTATGTCATTGTATGAGATGAATGCATGAATATATTGTGAATATGTATGCATTTCAAGCATGTCTTGTGTCATTTTGCATGTGAGGCATCATGAAATACATTCTTGTGTTGAGTGATTCTAATGAGAATCCGTGGTAACATCGTGTGCCTATGTGAGGTGTGAGCGATGGTTATGAATGATTGTGTGCCTATGTGAGGTGTGAGCAATCGGATCGTGTGCCCGCGTGTGGGGTGTGAGCGATCGGGTCGTGTGCCCAGGTGGGGTGTGAGCGATCCATAAGCATTATGTGCCCATGTGGGGTGTGAGCAATGGGTGAACATCGTAGGCCCGACGGGGAGTTACTTTGGTAACGAGCGATGGTTCCAGTAGAAGTTCCTGAGTGAACTTGAGATGATTGAGTCGGTACCCGCATTGCATTTGCATAGAGTCGTGAGTCGGTCTCTATGATTTGCATTTATCATCCTTATAATGATGTGTTGTTGAGTAAACATAATTGTGTATGTTTATGTGGAATGATTGGGAATTGTGAAATTATGCATGATGAATATACTTGGTTGATATATATATATACATTGTGATGTATACGGGTGAGTTTGGGTGAATTGTGGTGAGAATGTGGAATATGGGTATTTTTATGCTAAGATATATATATATATATATAATTCTAGGCATTGTTATTATGATAATATTTCTCACCCTTCCGCTGTTTTATAATGCTCTATGAGGCATTGCAGAGTAGGTATGCTGGAGGTATTTTTGTGGAGCGTGTCTTCATTCTTTTGGTCGGTTGGCTCTGATATGTAGCACCGGGTAGCTAGGATGTATATTATTCTTTTGTGATACATTTGTACATGTATCTTGTGGATAGATGTTGATGTAAACATGAATTATGTTGGTGGATAATACTTGGTGAAGTATATATCCCTGTATATATGTTTGAATGTGGTTCAATGTTTAGATTTTCCGCTTTTATTCTAAATATTGAAATGTGGGTGTAAGGACAAAGTTCCTCTGTTGCAAAGTTACCCCACTGTTGCATATCAATGTTTTGAGCAGGTGTTGTATGTTGTAAAATTGTGTATGATGTGACATGCCTCTTCTATGCCATGTTATAATTATACTCTGACGAAATTTTTAATATGTGCCTAAATGATTTATTTGATTATTTGGGGGTATAGAAAGGGGGTGTTACATAAAGTGGTATCAGAGCCAGAGTTGAGTCAGTTGTGTCTGTCTTGTTGTCGTATTGTTTGAATTGTTGTTTAACTTTGTTGTTATTTTTGGGAATGATTGGAATATGGCTGGTAGAAACGACAATGCGATGGCTGCTGCTTTGGAAGCAATGCCTAGGGCGGTGCAAGGTGCGCCAAATGTGAATGCTAATGACGAGTTCAGGAAGAATCAACCACCAGTTTTCAAAGGAAGATTTGATCCCGATGGTGCTCAACTTTGGTTGAAAGAGATTGAAAGGATCTTCAGAGTCATGGACTGTGTGGAAGAGAATAAAGTGAGGCTTGGGTCTCACATGCTGAAGGAAGAAGCCGACGATTGGTGGGTCGGTATGCGTCAAATTCTTGAGGTGGATGATGAAGAGGTAACTTGGGATTTATTTCGTACTGAGTTCTTAAGGAAGTATTACCCTGAAAGTGTGAAAGGGAAGAAGGAGATGGAGTTCCTTGAATTGAAACAAGGTAGTATGTCCATGGTGGACTATACTGCTAAGTTCGTGGAGTTGGTTCAATTCCATCCTCACTATGCTGCAATTACTACTGAGTTCTCAAGGTGTATTAAATATGATAATGGTTTGCATCCTGAGATTAAACAGGCTGTGGGATATCAAAGGATAAGAAGTTTTTCGGACTTGACGGAATGTTGTAGAACCTTCGAGGAAGATAGCAAGGCTCGTTCTACACATTATAAAAGTTTGAATAAGAGGAAGGGAAAGCAACAAGCTAGAAGTGGACCGTATGTGACACCCGCTGATAAGGGCAAGCATAGGGGAAACTTTGAGAAGAGATCTGGAGGAGGAGGTTCCGGTCCCATTAAGTGTTATAAGTGTGGTGAAATAGGTCATAAATCATTTGAGTGTGGGAAGACTGTGGTGAAATGTTCTAACTGTGGGGGCCTTGGGCATATTGCTACAGATTGTAGAAGGAATATGGTGAAGTGCTATAATTGTGGAGAAGTTGGTCACATTAGTACTAAGTGCACTAAGCCGAAACAAGCTCAAGCGGGCGGAAAGGTGTTTGCATTGGCGGGGACTCAAACTACTAGTGCAGACCGTTTGATTAAAGGTACATGCTTTATTAATAGTATGCCTTTAGTTGCTATTATTGATACGGGAGCGACTCATTCGTTTGTTTCGTCTGAGTGCGCGAAGCGTTTGAATCTTGTGTTGTCTCTGATGGATGGTAAGATGGTTATTGATACTCCAGCAATGGGGTCAGTAACTACTTCGTTGGTTTGTTTAAGTTGTCCTTTGACCATTTATGGTAAAGACTTCGAGATGGATTTAGTGTGTTTGCCGTTGGAAGATTTAGACGTAATCTTGGGTATGAACTGGTTGCGATTTAATCGAGTTCATATAGATTGATATCACAAGTTAGTAAGGTTTCCTTCTTTGGAAGATGATGAATTAGAGAGTTTCCTCTCCACTAAATAATTGAAGAAACTTTTAGCGGACGAAGCTCAATTGTTCGGTTTGTTTGTATCATTGTCTGTGGATAGTCAAGTGTCCCTTGTTGTGTTTCCTGTTCTTTCTGATTTTCCCGAGGTGTTTCCTGAGGACATTAAGGATGTACCGCCGAAAAGAGAAGTTGAGTTTTCCATTGATCTAGTTCCGGGTACTAGACCGATTTCGATGGCACCGTATCGTATGTCGGCATCGGAGTTGGTAGAATTGAAGAAGCAATTGAATGACTTGTTGGACAAGAGATTTGTAAGGCCAAGTGTTTCTCCTTGGGGTGCTCCGGTATTGTTGGTAAAGAAAAAGGATGGGAGTATGCGGTTATGCATTGATTATCGACAATTGAACAAGGTGACAATTAAGAACAAGTATCCGCTTCCAAGGATCGATGATTTGATGGACCAATTGGTTGGTGCGCGTGTGTTTAGCAAGATTGATTTGAGATCGGGATATCACCAGATTCGTGTGAAAGAAGAGGATATTCAAAAGACGGCCTTTAGGACACGGTATGGCCATTACGAATATTCCGTGATGCCATTCGGGGTTTCTAATGCGCCGAGTGTGTTCATGGAATACATGAATCGTATCTTTCATGAACAGTTAGATCGTTTTGTGATTGTGTTCATCGATGATATTTTGATTTATTCTAAGTCTCAAGAGGAGCATGAAGAGCATTTGAGAATTGTGTTGCAAATATTGAAAGAGAAACAATTGTATGCTAAGTTGTCAAAATGTGAATTTTGGTTGTCGGAAGTAAGTTTCCTCGGACATGTTATTTCCGGTAGTGGTGTTAGTGTTGATCCATCCAAGATTAATGCGGTGATGCAATGGGAGGCTCCTAGATCGGTTACGGAGATTCGAAGCTTTTTAGGCTTGGCGGGTTATTATCGGAGGTTTATTGAGGGATTTTCAAAGTTGGCACTTCCGTTAACGCAGTTGACTAGTAAGGAAAAGGCTTTCATTTGGGATATTCATTGTGAAGAGAGTTTCAATGAGTTAAAAAGAAGGTTGACAACGGCTCTGATCTTGATTTTGCCAAATCCTACGGAACCATTTGTTGTGTATTGTGATGCTTCATTGGTTGGTTTAGGTGGTGTTTTGATGCAAGATGGAAAAGTTGTGGCTTATGCTTCAAGACAATTGAGAGTGCATGAAAAGAATTATCCTACGCATGACTTGGAGTTGGTGGTCGTGGTGTTTGTTTTGAAAATTTGGAGACACTATCTTTATGGTGCAAGATTTGAAGTTTTTAGTGATCACAAAAGCTTAAAATATTTATTTGATCAAAAAGAATTGAACATGAGACAAAGAAGGTGGTTGGAGCTTTTGAAGGATTATGATTTTGGTTTGAATTACCATCCGGGTAAGGCAAACGTGGTGGCCGATGCTTTGAGTCGGAAGTCGTTACATATGTCCTCATTGATGATGAGAGAATGGGAACTTTTTGAGAATTTTAGAGACTTGAGTTTGGTTTGTGAAATGACACCGAGAAGTGTGAGACTTGGTATGCTACATGTTACAAATGATTTTCTTGCAACCGTGTGTGAAAAGCAAAAGTTGGACTTGAAGTTTGTTGATTTGATAATGAATGAAAATGAGGATTTCAAGGTTGATAACTTTGAAGTTTTGAGATTCCGTGGTCGTATCTGTATTCCCGATGATGCAGAGTTGAAAAAGATGATATTGGAAGAAGGACACCGAAGTAACTTAAGTATTCATCCGGGAGCGAATAAAATGTATCAAGATTTGAAGAAACTCTTTTGGTGGTCCGGATTAAAGAGAGATGTGGCTCAATTTGTGTATGCGTGCTTAACTTGTCAAAAGTCAAAGGTAGAACATCAAAAGCCTAGTGGATTGATGCAACCGTTGGACATTCCGGAGTGGAAATGGGATAGTATATCGATGGATTTTATCACGGGATTGCCGAATACGCAAAGAGGACATAATGCTATTTGGGTAATTATTGATAGGCTTACTAAATCTGCTCATTTCATTCCAATTGATATTAGTTATCCTTTGGAGAGGTTAGCCGAGATTTATGTTCTTGTGGTTGTGAAGCTACATGGAGTTCCTAAGAGTATTGTATCGGATAGAGATCCTAGATTCACATCGAGGTTTTGGGAGAGTTTACAAAAGGCTTTGGGTTCTAAGCTAAGATTGAGTTCGGCCTATCATCCGCAAACGGATGGTCAAACCGAGAGGACAATTCAATCGTTGGAGGATTTGTTGCGTGCTTGTGTGCTCGAGCAAAGTGGTGCTTGGGATAGTTATTTGGCGTTGATTGAATTCACTTACAATAATAGTTTTCATTCAAGTATAGGTATGGCACCATTTGAGGCTTTATATGGTCGGAGATGTCGAACACCTTTGTGTTGGCATGAAACAGGTGAGAGGACGGTAGTTGGACTGGAGATGGTACAACAAACGACGGAGAAAGTGAAGTTTATCCGTGAGAAGATGAAAGCTTCTCAAAGTAGACAAAAGAGTTATCATGACAAGAGGAGAAAAAATCTTGAGTTTCAAGAGGGCGACCATGTGTTTTTGAGAGTTACGCCGATTACGGGTGTGGGTCGTGCTTTGAAATCGAAGAAGTTGACTTCTCGTTTTATTGGTCCGTATCAGATTTCTGCACGAGTTGGTGTTGTGGCTTACCGTGTGGTGTTGCCTCCGAATCTTTCAAATTTGCATGACGTTTTCCATGTTTCGCAACTTCGGAAGTATGTTCCAGATCCGTCACATGTTATTCCTATGGACGAGGTTGAAGTGAAAGATAACCTTACGGTTGAAGCTTTACCGATTAGGATTTTGGATCGAGAAGTTAAGAAGCTAAGAGGCAAGGATATTGCGCTTATGAAAGTAGCGTGGGGAGGCGCTGCGGAAGGCGATATGACTTGGGAGCTAGAGAGTAGGATGCGAGAGTCGTATCCGGAGTTGTTTGAATCAGGTATTATTTTCGAGGACGAAAATTTCTAAAGTGGGGGAGAGTTGTAACGCCCCGATTTTGAATATTTCCCAATTATGTGGAGTCTTTTATTTTAATTGGATGATAAATTATTTTAATTGTGAATTTGGTGTGTTAAATGTTATTTTACCGTTTTGAGAGTTATCGGGGAAATTAGAATGGAGAGTATTTTAGACTTTTCTCAATTAATGATAAATTAGAAATTAAGTGGAATTAGAATTTGTGAGAAAAATGAATTAATTGATTGTTTGGAAAATGAGAGAAAGAAATAGAAAGAAAAGAGATAGAAAGGAAAAATAGAAGGAAAAAATAGTAAGAAAAGGGAATTAGAGAAAAGAAGAAGAAAAAGAAAGAGGAGGAAGAGAAAAGAAGAGGAAAAGAGGAAAACTAGGAAAATTCATCAAGATCAATCACAGAGCAAGTTGGAATCCGGGTAAGGGTGTGAAATCTTGTTATCTTAGCAATGTGTATGATTATGTATGATTGTATTGTTGATTTTGTTGATTTTCATGAGTTTTGGGGTATAAACCCATTTGTGTAGAAAATGGTAGAAATCGATGTTTTCGCGGGTAGAAATCGATATAATTTGTGTTGTATAATCTCCCTATGTTTATGAATCATTGCTATGAATTTTTTTGCTGTTGGAAGTGATTTGGGGGAGAAAATGGAGATTTTGGGGGTTTTGGAACAGTGAAAACGAAGCAGAATTTCTGCTTCTGGTGCAGAGCGCCGGGCGAAAGGCCCAGAGAGCCGGGCGGTTCGAGCCTTCGCCGGGCGAAGCTGAGAGGCGTGAGGGTGCCAAGCTACTGGTTTGGTTCAGGTTTGGGGGAATTTCCTTCGCCCCTTCTTCGCCGGGCGAAGCGAAGGCGAAAATGAAGCGTCGTCGGGCGAAACTTTCCTGTCGCCGGGCGCTTTTGTTTTTTTTCATATAATTTTCTTTTCTTTTAAAATTCATAATTCTTGAGCCGTAACTCCGATTTAGGCGTTCTTTATATCGTTGGAAAGCCATTGAGCTGTACATTGTGATTATGATGGTGTGGAAAATGTTGGTCAATTTTATTATGTCGGAAAGTCAGGAATAGTGCTATGTAGCGACTTTTACCGTTTTGACTGTGTGTTTGAATGTGAATCGTATAATAGTGCATTGATGTGAATGTATATAGATTGTATGTGATTGTATGAGATGAATGCATGAATATATTGTGAATATGTATGCATTTCAAGAATGTCTTGTGTCATTTTGCATGTGAGGCATCATGAAATACATTCTTGTGTTGAGCGATTCTAATGAGAATCCGTGGTAACATCGTGTGCCTATGTGAGGTGTGAGCGATGGTTACGAATGATTGTGTGCCTATGTGAGGTGTGAGCAATCGGATCGTGTGCCCGCGTGTGGGGTGTGAGCGATCGGGTTGTGTGCCCAGGTGGGGTGTGAGCGATCCATAAACATTGTGTGCCCATGTGGGGTGTGAGCAATGGGTGAACATCGTAGGCCTGACGGGGAGTTACTTTGGTAACGAGCGATGGTTCCAGTAGAAGTTCCTGAGTGAAATTGAGATGATTGAGTCGGTACCACATTGCATTTGCATAGAGTCGTGAGCCGGTCTCTATGATTTGCATTTATCATCCTTATAATGATGTGTTGTTGAGTAAACATAATTGTGTATGTTTATGTGGAATGATTGGGAATTATGAAATTATGCATGATGAATATACTTGGTTGATATATATATATATATATACATTGTGATGTATACGGGTGAGTTTGGGTGAATTGTGGTGAGAATGTGGAATATGGGTATTTTTATGCTAAGATATATATATATATATATAATTCTAGGCATTGTTATTTTGATAATATTTCTCACCCTTCTGCTGTTTTATAATGCTCTATGAGGCATTGCAGAGTAGGTATGCTGGAGGTCTTTTTGTGGAGCGTGTCTTCATTCTTTTGGTCGGTTGGCTCTGATATGTAGCACTGGGTAGCTAGGATGTATATTATTCTTTTGTGATACATTTGTACATGTATCTTGTGGATAGATGTTGATGTAAACATGAATTATGTTAGTGGATAATACTTTGTGAAGTATATATCCCTATATATATGTTTGAATGTGGTTCAATGTTTAGATTTTCCGCTTTTATTCTAAATATTGAAATGTGGGTGTAAGGACAAAGTTCCTCTGTTGCAAAGTTACCCCACTGTTGCATATCAATGTTTCGAGCAGGTGTTGTATGTTGTAAAATTGTGTATGATGTGACATGCCTCTTCTATGCCATGTTATAATTATACTCTGACGAAATTTTTAATATGTGCCTAAATGATTTATTTGATTATTTGGGGGTATAGAAAGGGGGTGTTACAGATGGCCCTTTGATAGGTTGCCCCGATGTTTTTCAAACCGAACG
The DNA here is from genome assembly GCA_022829125.1 of Lathyrus tuberosus. Lineage (NCBI taxonomy): Eukaryota > Viridiplantae > Streptophyta > Magnoliopsida > Fabales > Fabaceae > Lathyrus > Lathyrus tuberosus. Next base: position 9,527,869 of record JALAZF010000169.1, read on the forward strand.
ACATTACCTTGTAACAAAAGGTACCCCATGGGGTAATGAATAAATTTTTCTCCATGTCTTTCGGTGCCATTTTTATCTGATTATAGCCCGAGAATCCATCCATGAAGGAGAAAACTTTGAACTTTGCTGTACTGTCTACCAGTATGTCAATGTGTGGTAAAGGAAAGTCGTCCTTCAGACTAGCCTTGTTTAGATTTCTGTAATCGACACACATTCTGACCTTTCCGTCCTTTTTTGGAAGGGGTACGATGTTGGCTAACCATTGAGGATATTCTGATGTGGCGAGGAAATCCGCGTCAATTTGTTTCTGTACTTCCTCTTTGATTTAGATGGCCATGTCTGGATGAGTTCGTCTCAACCTCTGTTTTACTGGCGGACACTCTGATATTAACGGTAGATGATGTTCCACGATGCTGGTATCCAACCCTGGCATGTCCTGATAGGACCAAGCGAATACATTGGGGAATTCTTTGAGAAGCTTTATCAAATCTTGTTTGACAGTTGGACTAAGCAGTGTCCCAATATTGACTTTTTTTCTCACTTCTTCTGAACCCAGGTTGACCATTTCCAACGGCTCCTTGTGAGGTTTAATGGACTTTTCCTCTTGTCTGAGTAATCGGGAGATCTCTTCTGGAATTTCTTTGTCACCTTCTTCTTCAGCCCCAAATACCGGGAATTCAAAGTTGGGAGAAGGCATTGGGTCGTATGTTTCAATGGGGTTTAAAATAAGCAATCTGCATGACATGATGATTGTTTTTAGAAGGGATAGAGAGAATGCAAGAGTGTACGCAGTGTTTTTCTGAAAACGGCTGGTTTTTATTATTTGAATTATTTTTTAGGATTACCATTTTCTGAAAAAGCGAAAAGAGAAAACAACAATAAATGCGGAAATTACAGAACGATGTTATTTTATTTATGAACAAGTTGATTCTTGAAACTGCAACCCTATAGAAATAAACTCTGTCGCTTAGGGCAAAACGAAGAGGTATATTTACAGAAAGTGAGCCCTATCAAAACATTCGTTTCACCTGGGCAAGGTGAAAGGTTAAAGACGGTAATTACATTAACTTATGAACAATCTTCGGAACATCGACAGTAACCCATTGGCGGCGAACTCCTCGGTGAATCACAAAGTCTGGTACATTTCTTGATTTGTTTTCAGAAATAACGCTGATTTTTGGTGGAGCAGGATCATTGGAATCTGTCTCCCAGGCAGAGCTGTCGTAGAAGGATTCTTTTGTTGTATCTTGCATAGTATTTGTACTCTCAGGTAAATCTCCCCATCCAGTTGGCTGGATGTCTTCGAGCCTGATACGAGAGCTCTCAAGAGTAGTGTAGTTGACCATATAGTCGTATTTTCCACTTGGTTGTCCTAGGGTATCCCATACTTCTTTGGAAATAGAGGAGTCATCTCTCTCGATGACGTTGACCTCGGGAAAAGCATAGTTGATGAATTCTATTCCTGCAAGCTTCGCAAATTCATCGTCGTGCTGGATATTTTCTGAATGCCCTGAATAATAATCCCATGACATGGTGGGGACGCAGGTATTCTGTTCAATGATGTTCAGCTGATTTTCATTGCTCGGCTAATTTTCTTTCCCCAAGTCTCCTGGGTACGGCTGCCAGATAGGCAGGCCATCCATTGGGCCATAATAGTCGTGGTCAAAGTTGTCTTTCATCAGAGTGTCTTCCTCTAATGAGTTTGGTGGAGCACGACATCCTTTCGGATCACAATCTCTGTATATCATTCTGACATTTGTCCTGGGTATAAATCTCGGACTCTGTACGGGATAGCAAAATGGCGTAAGCACCTCTTCCTGAGACATATAACTGTCCTCGTTAAGATAGGATTTCCACTCCTCATCTGTATCAGAGGAATCTCCCTCGTTGATGGTATGAACTTCTTGAAATTATGGGTGAAGGAAACCTCCACTATGGAAGAAGTCCTGAATGGGATGAAGACTTTCATCGTTAGTAGCAGTCTGGGTACAGGTTGAAGAAAAACTAAGACCTTTCTTTGTTTTGTTATCAGTAGGAATGACAAACTGTCCCCATCCTTTTGCATTGCTATTCTTGATCACCTTGAGAGCATCTTTGTATGAGGAAATCGACGTTCCTCTTTCTGATTGATTCTCATTGCTCACCGAAAGTGCTTGGAACTGAGTTCCAACAACCTCCTCGGGTTCTACACAAGTAGATAATGACAGGTCACTCACGATCAAGGCTTGTTCTCCACAGACCGTGACGAGTTGATCGTTCTTGATGAACTTCAGTTTCTTATGAGTGTCGAAGTGACTGCCCCAGCCTGGTGTATCCAAGGTCTTCCTAATAAGCAACTTTATGTTGCCCAGATGTCCTTAACCTGGAAAGTGACTAGGAAAGTGTGAGGACCGATAGTTATGGGAAGGTCGACTTCGCCGATAACTGCTTTTCGAGATTCGTCAAAGGCTTTGACGATAACCTCACTGCCCCTCATTGGGGATCCTTTGAATGATAGTCGCATTAGAGTGGACTTCGGCATGACGTTGAGAGTCGATCCGGTGTTTACCAGTACGCTGGCTAAAGCATCGTCCTGGTAGTTGACTGTGATATTGAGCGCCATGTTGTGGCTTTTGCCCTCTTCTGGCAATTCCTCATCACTGAACCCTAAGTTGTTGCAGGAAGTGATATTAGAGACGATACTTCGAATTGTCGTATTGACACATCCTGTTCCACAAAGGCTTGTTCTAAGACTTTCTGTAGAGCCTCTCTATGGGCTTCGGAACTGAGTAAAAGAGATAACACAGAGATTTTTGAAGGAGTTTACAACAGTTGATCAACAATGTTGTACTCACTCTTTTGGATGAGCTTTAGCATCTCATCATCGTTCTTTGAAAGGTCAGGATCACTTGATTGACCGACTGGTGGGTTGGGAACTTCTGTTTGAGGTTCCTTTTCTTTGCTGGGTTCTCCAACTCCTCGGTTGAAGATTCGACCGCTCCGTGTTACTCGACTAATTTCTGCAATATTCACGACGGAGGGTAATGGAATTTCCTTTCCTTTCTCGACTGTTGTTGCACCGTATTTGTAAGGGATAGCCCTATTTGATTCATACGGTAATGGTCCCGGTAGGTAGATAACTACAACAGCCTTCTGATTTTTCTGACTGTCGTAGGTAACTTCAATCAGTTCCTGGCTAAGAACCTTCGATTCTTCCAGTAGAGGGATGATGGTACAAACATCCTGGTCCTCTCAGGATCATAGATTACAACAACATCTTTGATTTGATCAGCGAAATAGTCTGGAGTCCAGTTAATGGACCCCAGAACTGAATATTGTTGAATCTCTTTGCAGTCCAACTGACTCTGAAGGGCTGCTCGCACGAGGTAACATCCTTGGCTATTTTCCAAGTAAACTCTACAGCATTCGTAATTATGTGGTGGCACCTGGCCACGTCCGCTTTGAATGCAGTGTAACCTTACTAGGTCTGTTTCCATAGATCGAACATCCTGACTTTGACACCTAGTAGGGTTCCCATTAACCACACTGATTTGTTGCGTGTCTTCGTCCATATAGATCGGAAGCCACCAGTGGTTTAACAAGTGTTGCAAAGTTTTTTGAACGAGAGCACATCCCTGGTCAATCTCACAACATCCTTTACAGTTCTGATAATTATGCGAAGTCAGAAAACCGAGCTGGACTTGTGTAGCGTGTAACTCCACCAAGCTGGTTTTCATCAAGCAAATATCAAATATTTAAATCATATTCACTTGATATTGATTTCTATCATGGTAGTCCTGGATCCACCCAAGATTCATCTGATGCTGGAGGGCCTCTTGTACAAAAGAGCATCCCTGATTGTTTACCGAGCAAATCAGACAGGAATTGTAATCGTGCCGCGGCAGATTATGATACTGGCTTTGCCTTGAGTGCATTACCACCAAGTTGACATTCATTGTACGGATGTCGTGGTTCTTAATGATGTTGGAATTTGCATAAGTCATGTTGACCCCATGAATTCGGTGCTCTTGGATCCATCCGAGATCCAATTGTTCCTGTAGAGTCGATTGCACCACAGAACATCCTTGATTGTTTTTAGAGCAGATATCACACTGGTGATAGTTATGAGGTGGTATATGGCCATACCCGCTCTGTCTGCGATGTATCTTGACCAGATTGGTCCCCAATAAGAGTACATCATGAATTTGATAGTTGTTGTTAGACTCTCCCTCTATCAAATTTACTGCAAATTTCTTGTGTTGAGGCAACGGGTTCGTGAGAACATTCGGATTCGTATCTTTGAAAGATAAGTCCCCGCTCCTAACAAGTTTTTGTACGTCAGATTTGAAACTGAGACAGTTTTCTATGTTATACCCTGATCCTCCTTGATGGTAAGGGCAAGTCTGATCCGCTTTAAACCAAAAAGGTGGATTCTCCGGTACTGTAAGAGGAGACCTGGTTTGGATGTGCCCCTTGACCAGTAGTAGTGGAAAAAATTATGCGTACAACATTGGTATAGGGTCGAACCCTAGTGGTCGCGTTGTACGGTTGTTGTTATACTGAGGACGAGCCTGCTGAAGAGGCTGTTGTGTCCTTTGCTGATATTGTTGTTGATTCGGTTGGCTCTGAGCAACCTGAGGTTGATACGTAGGAACAGGCGCGGGGTTGATAGCAGGAGTTACGACTGCTACTGTTTGGTTTCGTCGCCTTTGCTTTCTGAGAGAGATATTCCCAATATCCTGCTCTTTTTTCGTAGGGAGAGCACTACTGTATCGTTTTGTATTACTTGATGATCCAGCGTCTTTAACTAACCGTCCTTCTCGGATTGCTTCCTCAAGACAAACTTCCATACCCACCATCTCGGTGAAGTCACTGGGCGCATTGGCAACCATTCTGTTGTAGTAAAATGAGCTTAAGGTTTTCAAGAAGATCTTAGTCATCTCTTTTTCCTCAAGAGGTGGACAAATCTGGGTGGCAATTTCACGCCATCTCTGAGCATACTCCTTAAAGGTTTCCTTGTCCTTCTGTGACATTGATCTGAGTTTATCTCTGTCTGGTGCCATGTCCAGGTTATACTTATATTGTTGAACAAAGGCAGCGCCAAGATCTCTGAAAGTGTCGATCTTAGTGCGATTTAAACCCATGTACCATTTGAGTGCGGCACCGGTTAAACTATCCTGAAAGTAGTGAATCAGTAGCTCCTGATTCTTTGTCTGAGCTGACATTCGCCGAGCGTACATCACTAAATGACTTTGAGGGCAAGAGTTACCCTTGTACTTTTCAAAATTGGGTACCTGGAACTTGTGCGGAACTTTCACATTGGGGACCAAACAAAGGTCTGCGGCGTCTTTTCCAAATAGATCCTGACGGGGAATGGCTTGCAGTTCTTTCTGCATCTCTAGGAATTGTTCCTGGAACTCATTCATTCTGTCAAACATACTTTCGTTTCCACCAGGCAGTATCTGTGGAATCTGTCCTTCCGGGACAGTGTGTACCACGGGTGGTGGCATAGTCATCATGGCCGAGACTCTCGGTGCCTCCCGAAGTTTGTAACCTTCAAGAGTTGTTGTCATGTCCCTGGCATCTTCGCTTTCCAGAAGTTTGTAACCTTCGTGCCCAGAGGCTCCTGCTGCAGTTTCTAGATCTTCCATGATCGGCAGAATATACCCCTCCGGGATATAGTTGAGCGGCATGCCCCAGGGACGATCTTTCGGCATCTTGTACCTAGGATCATACTTTTCCACTATGGGCGTTGATGTGATCTCTGAGATCGCAGTCCTTTGTTGTTGCATCTGAGCTTCTGCTAGAGCTTGCATGTCGTTATGAAGCTTTCTCAGATCTTCTTTCAGAGTGTCGATCTCTTTTCTCAACTCTCTGTTCTCTTCCTCGAGATCATCCATCTTTTTCTAACGATTGGCCCGAGTATTAAACGAATAAGACAGGTTGACTCTAGAATCGAGACGCAAACATGAGATTTGTAGGTAAGAAGAATGCGTTTATGCGAGAATGATGAATGATATGCAACGATTATATTAATTGTATATATATTTCATTTATTCAAAGTAAACTTCGACAATTAGATTGCAAATATCAAACAGTGGGGAAACCCCATTTTATTGAATTCAAAGATTGCGGAATGGAAATACAGTAATTTACATAGTGCTGGAAAAGGAAATGTCTAAACTAAAGGGTCCTGAGTCCTCTCTGAAGAGAGCTCGGGTGCGGGTTCCGGTACTTTCCTTTTCTTTGACCGGGGCTCTTCAGACGTTGTCGGGTTGTCATTCCTTTGCCAAGTGAAAAGAGCGAGCAAATTCCCCTGGTCATCCTGATTTTCTACAGCATGTTGCTCTAAAATCTCAATCAGAGCATCTTTATCTCTTAATAGCTGTTGTATTTTGTTACACTCCACATTGAGAATACGGTACTTGTTCGTCTAAGACCTCTTCTCCTGTTGAACTTTGGTGAGAGTAACTTAAAGTTTTTCCATATCAGCCATAAAGTAAAGGACAGAGTCCCTTAATGGAAGAACTTCCTGACGAGGGTAAGGCATCCTCAGCTTGAGAGCTCTAGTTTGTACCCAGTGGAGATAAGGCTCCATAGAGACACTGTCTGGTTTTCCTATAGACTCTCTTCCTTTCTTATGAACATGTTTCCTAGCATGCACTATTTCTGTCTTTAGTGCGCTGTCGTTTTCTCCTTCCTTGAAGAAAAGACCTTCCAGATGAGCACTCCGCGGGACATGCCTCATCAGGTATCCAAATTGACAACGAACTAACACCGGATGATAGTTGATTCCTCCCTTAGTTCCTATAAGGGGTACATTTGGGAAATTTCCACAACGGTCAATGATTCTGATCCCGTCATAGATTCAATTGTACCAATCGATGTCAGAGTTGGTAAGAGACATGATTCTCTGCTACCAACGTAAAGTATTCTTTTGATCCCAAAATACAGCAGACTTGGGAAAATGGGAAATAAACCATTTATAAAGCAAGGGTACACAGCACGTGATCATTCCTCCGCTGTATAAATTCCTTAAGTGTACCGAATGATACGCATCTGCGAGTAAGGTTGCTACGGGGTTTCCAATCAGAAAAACCTTAATGGCATTGATATCTACAAATTTATCGATGTTGGGAAACAAAAATAACCCGTAGGTGAGCAAAACAAAGAAGCTCTCGAAAGCGGCCAAGTTCCCTATACTAGAAAAGTATAGAGCTTTCTTTGTCAAGAACTGGGCTGGCAAACCCTGGATTCCGCCCTTAGTTGTCATGTGAGTCCTGACCTCTGACTCATCCAAATAGATTGCTCTCGCAATGGTTTGATCCTTTGGAATTTCTTCCAGTCCAGAAAAGGGAGCTTGATCAGTAATATGCAAATCAGTCAGGTGAGAGTACTCCTCCAGCGTTGGTGCTAACTGATACTCCGGGAATGTGAAACAGTGATAAACTGGATCGTAGAACTAAATGAGTGTGGACAGGATTCCCTCAATTACATGGACCCTTAATAGAGACAGCAGTCCTCCATACTTAGCTCTGAAAGCCTCAGGGTTGATGATCATCCTCGCCAACCCTCTCAAATCCTCTAACTTTGAAACCTTGAAGGTGTACTTGTGAGTTTTTCTTCTACCAAAGTCCATAACGCAATCTCTTTATCTGACATTTGCAATCATTGTCTTAGTTTAATTTGAAAAAGAGAGATTAGAAGAGAAGATTTTGTTTTTTGAATATATTTTAAATGAATGAATGTATGAATGCAACACACAAAAACATAGAAAAAACATGGGGTCAAAGGGTCGGTGCCATGAAGTCAAGGATCTACCCCCCCCCCCCCCCACAAAGGTTTATATTGGTGATTTTTTGTACCTGTCAACAAAATCATTGACCCCTCTTGGGATAACAACAGCAAGCGGATCGCCATCGAGATGATGTATCTTAGAGTGATCTCAAATGAGGGTAGTATCGCATGACAACTATTTCCGATAGCTTTCTCACTACAAAATGGTTTCAGTCTACTAAAATCCTCAGCTTCTCAGATAACCCAGTCGACCACACTACTTTCAACAACCGAAGTCGTATAGGCAATGCATCTGCAAAGGGAGTCTCCACTAAGTTTGATGGTCGACCGGGGACTCTTAACTGGGATTCACTCCCCGTAAGATTACCCGTATTGCCATCACATATCTTAGGTGTATACTCAATCTTTCCACATGCGGAATCACACGCATTCCCATTAGCAAGAAAATAAACACAGAAATCAATTAGGAAAAGCAGTATATATATTTGTCTTAATCATCCTAGACCTCTAGTCTTATGATCCTATACAGACAATGACTCCCCAGCAGAATCGCCATTTCTGTGATACTTTGTGAACTTAGGGTTTTCTACCTAAGATTGTGAACTTAAGGTTTCCGCCGAAGATTGTAAGAAAGAGAATCAGGCCCCACGGTGGGCGTCATTTTTCTGTAGCGCGATTTTTGTGGTCTTGAATCACTATCGCTTGGGTACTACAGTTCGATTCATTTTTTATCCTGTTAAGGTGATTAAGGAAGGGAAATAGATGTCTCCAATTAACCCTGCTCGCAAACTGAGGTTAAACAGTCAAAACTGTTGGTTTACAGATGCTATTAAGACGTGGGCCCCTCTTCGGTTTATTTTGTTAAGAATAGAATGTCTGGACCATTTGTGAGGTTTTTGGTAATGTGTTTAGATTTGATGCTTTGTATGAAGGTACGGGATTTTGGGTTTTTGATTAGTGTGCTCGCTAAAATTTTTGCAATCTTATGCCTACGTATTCCCGAAACAGGGAAATCAGAGCGATCGTAGTTCCTCCTATTCTATGGGAGGAAAAAGGTTGTTTTGGTGTCTTGTTCGAAGCCCAAGACATGAAGCTAAAGGTGGTTTGTATCTTGTTCAAAGCTCAAGATATGAAGCTAAAGGGTTTTGGATGAGAGAGAATTTGTCATCTCTAAAGAGGAGTTGTTGATGTTTGTATGCTGTGAGCAATGCACAACTTTGATGCTAAAAGGCTGATTGACTCAACCGGGGTTTTCTTTATACAAAGCCTAAGAGGAGGCGGGAAGTTTGATTTTTCCAGGGAAAATGTTCTTTCTGTCTTGTACAAAGCCCAAGATTGAGGCTAAAAGGGATTTTGACTCCGTTGGGGAGAATGTATCTTGTATAAAGCCCAGGATGGAGGCTGAAATGGTTTGACTCAACAAGAGACTACTTTTATCTGTCCTGTATAAAGCCCAAGATGGAGGCTAAAAAAGGTTGACTCAACAAGAGAGTCTTGAACAGTTGATTGACTCAACAAGAGAGTCTGAAGGTTGACTGACTCAACAAGAGAGTCTTTTATACTCAACAAGAGAGTGATTTGTTGTCTTGTACGAAGCCCGAGATAGAGGCTAAAAGGAGACGGACTCAATAAGAGAGTCTTTTATACTCAACAAGAGAGTGTTTTTCTATCTCGTATGAAGCCCGAGATGGAGGCTAAAAGGAGGTTGACTCAACAAGAGAGTCTTTTATACTCAACAAGAGAGTGATTTATATGTCTTGTACAAAGCCCAAGACGAAGGCTAAAAAAGGGATTGACTCAACAAGATAATCTTTTATACTCAACAAGAGAGTGTTTTTCTATCTCGTACGAAGTCCGAGATGGAGGCTAAAAGGAGGTTGACTCAACAAGAGATTCTTTTATACTTAACAAGAGAGTGATTTATATGTCTTGTACAAAGCCCAAGACGGAGGCTAAAAAAAGGGATTGACTCAACAAGAGAGTGTTTTATATGTGTCTTGTGTGAGGCCCAAGACGGAGGCTAAAAGGTTATTTGACTCAACAAGAGGGTCATTTATACTCAACAAGTGAGTGTTTTAGTGTCTCGTACGAAGCCCGAGATGGAGGCTAAAAGGAGATTGACTCAACAAGAGAGTCTTTTATACTCAACAAGAGAGTATGAAAAGGTTAGCTCCGTTGGGGAGAATCAATGTACAAAACCCAAAAGGAGGTTGTCTTACTGCTGAGGATTAGAATCAGTGTTTTTTCCTATGTTTGAAAGGAACTTGAGAATGTCTTTGAGACTTAAGGGGGTTTACACTGTCCAAGTCTAGAGTTTTATCTATTGTACAATGCCCAAGAGGAGGCACGGGAATTAAGGGATGAGTATCAACCCTAAAGCAGTCAGAGGTTTGACACTGGAAAGACTGCTCTAGCAAAGGATGACTAAGTTCTGTCTTATACCTTTAAGAGGTTGTCAGGGTCCTTGTATTAAGCCCAAGAGAAGGCATGAGAACTTCTAAGAAGCCGAAGGGTCCTTGTACAACGCCCAAGAGGAGGCAGGGATGCTTTTAGGAAGCCTGTGGGTCCCCAAACCAAGAGAAGTTCAAGACAAGTTATTCACAGAGAATAGATCAAGCTAGGAAAGTTCAAGGATTTGGAAGAAACTCAAGAGATGCTATTCACGGAGAATAGATCAACTCTGGGAAGTAGAGTTTCTTTGACAATTTCTAAGGGTGACAGTCTGAGAAAAGGTTCACCGAGAATACTGCCTTTCTCTTTGTTCCATATTGTTTAACCCTAAGAGAAGGGAAGACTGTATCTGGAATCCTACAGGGGATCTAGTTTTGTTTGTATTTAAGAGTGACCAACAAATCTTTACCTAGTGCTAGACATAGTTGCCGGGGAAAACTCTAAATAATTATACTAGTATTACACAGTTGATATTTGACAAGTATATAAAAGGATGTGAAAGAAGACTTACAGTGAAGCAGCCCTACAATACAGTTATATACATATGAAAGCGATAAATGAAAGCGGATAAACACTTACTCGTTGTAGAGCTTCCATGTTGTTTTGTTAGTTGTTCAACAAAGAAAACTTTGATAACAATATTATATTTAAAATTAAAGGAGAAAGTGCTTTGAAAAGTTTGTTGGGGCTTACAGCTCAAGGAGAGGCCCAAGTTTTTAACGATGATTGCACCGCTGTTTTGAAAAATGTACAGAGGGACTTATACAATATGTGAGGCCCAAAATTGTTTATGTACAAAGGGGGTTGAGTCTTACACTCTATTAGAGGCCCATGGATGATTTAAAGAAAAAGAATGGGGCTTACAACTCAAGGAGAGGCCTAATTGGTTTTATTTTAAACTGGCGATCGCGCCGAGATTTTTGAAAATGTATTGGGACATATACAATGACTGAGGCCCAAACTATTTTGGTTTCAAAGAGGGATTGGGTCTTACACTCTATTGGAGGCCCAAAGTGTTATTATTTTTTTGTGTGCAAGGGATGGGGCTTACAACTCAAGGAGAGGACCAATTGGTTTTCTTAAAAAGGTGACGATCGCGCCGTGGTTTTTGAAAATACAGTGGGACTTATACAATGACTGAGGCCCAAAAAGTGGTGTATTTACAAAGGGATTGGGTCTTACACTCTAATAGAGGCCCAAAGTGTTTGAAAAAGATTTGTTTGGGTGAAAATTAAAGAAACCCTAATTTCATCATTTTTGAAAGTAAATTCTTAAAGAAAATCAAATAAAAATGATAAAATACCAAATAAGTTTGAATAAAAAACTTGTGATTTTTGGTTGAGGTTTGAAAAATGATGTTTTAATCACAGGATGAATTAAAATTCATTTGGTTTTGATTTTCATGATGAGAATTCACTTTTAAAATGTTTAAAAACAATTAAAAAGGGATTTATTCACAAAAATACCAACTATATTAAATAAATAATATAAATTTGATATTTTTGTGGAATAAAATATTTTAGAGTATGAATAAGAAGTGTGTAAAACAGAATTGGAAAATGATGATTTTTGCTATGTGAAAGAATTGGTTGAGTTTTGAAGATAAGAGAAAAAGGAAAGATGTCACAACATCATCTTCAACATCTCTTATGAGGCAAAAACCAGAACTGAAACTTTAGTTTTCAACATATTTTTTATCAAACTTCCAACACTCATAACTCTCAATTTTTAACGAAATTAAAATCCGTAAGAACCTATCTTGACCGATTTTTCGCAAGGAAACCAATGGTATCACTCATGCACACTGAAACTTAATGTACAGAACACACAAGGCAAAAAACCAAAACTGGACCTTAATTTTAAAACAACATAAACTCCACATATAAACATGTTAAAGTGCAAATAGTAGGAAGATCACAACAAACACATGAAGGACTACATTTTTGCTTCAAGAATTGATCAATAATGATGCATGTATATGGAGTTTCAAAGTGAAAGAACACTTACCTATTGGAGCAAGGTCCAATACCTCTTCAATGTAATTACAGCAGCAAGAGGAAGATTCTATGAGCTTCCTTGATCCTCCAGGAGTGTGTTTGAATGCTTGGATTGGATTGGAAATGGCTGGATCACTTCATGGCATCTCAACTACAACTTAGTTGAAAACTTGAACAACTGGCTGGTGATTCTGAGAAATTAGTGTTACAGTTGTTGTTTAAGTGTTTGGATCACTTATATATGATGTTTATGAGGTATGTGTGTGATTGGTTTGGACAGAAATGCTCTCAAACTCAAAACCCGATAGTGACTTGCAAGAGAAGGTGGTTTTGGAGTGAAAGGGAGAATTTGAGGAAAGCATCAGTTTGATGGCTTTGGTGTTCTCAAACTAAGCACAAATGAGCTCTATTTATAGTAGAGCAAGTTTGTTTTGGCAGCAATAGCGAATGGCAACTGCTGCAGAGGTTTGGCAAATGTTGATCAATGGGAATCCAAGTCTCCTCTAGCCATTGACTAGAGGTTAGAGCACAGGCTGCTGGTTCCCTAGTCCTTGGATATGTCTTGACTGAATTCAGTTAGAATTTGGCTCAGTTCATGCCACCTTGCTGAATGTATTGAATGCTTGAAAACAAAATTGGATATTTGGCATCTTTGTAGCTTTTTAGGTTTGGCATGCTACTTGTGGAATCTTAGACTTGGGAGGCTTGGGAATCAGAGCTTGTCCTTTGATTGTCCCCTCCTCAGGTGTGCAAAAGGATGACAAGGCTTAAAAATTCGTGTGGCACAAGAAATGTGCAAATCTATCTTGAAACCTGTCTTAAAAAATCAGCTGCAGCAAGCCTTGTTGTAAAATCCATAACTTCTTGCTTAAGAATGATAAATGGTTGTTCCAGGACATTCTGAAAAGCTAAGATGACATACTTTAACTTTGATGTTCAGGGTGTTTCTTTCGACTTGGATCATGGAGAAAAACGTCCTTGAAGTTGGGACATTCTTGCTGGAAAAATATTAATGACGTCCTATGAAATGTTGAAACATTTGACAACTTTGAACATTAATAATTCCAAACTTTAATCACTTATATCTTTTAATCCACTATGATATTTTGAGTTGAAGTGAATTGCATCTTTGATGCTTGTCCTGCATGGTGACAAAGCTTGAAAATTGTGTGGCACAAGAAAAAGTGCACAAAATCTGTCCTAAAAAAACAGTTGCAGCAAGCCTTACGGTAAAGTCCATAACTTCCTGCTCGAGTACGTTCTACAACTTTCTGGAAAGCTGAGATGATGTACTTCAACTTTGATGTTCAAGGTTTGTGAAGATAAGACTTGTAAAGTTGTCAAAAATGACCTTGAAGTTGTGTGATCAAGTCTGTCCTAAAAGTTGTCTTAAAAAATTTGTTTTATCAATGCCTTTTGCAGAGATCATAACTTTCTGCTCAAGAATTATAAATGGGCGTTCTACAACTTTCTGGAAAGCTGAGATGACGTACTTCAACTTTGATGTTCAAGGTTTGTGAAGATAAGACTTGTAAAGTTGTAAAAAATGACCTTGAACTTGAGTGATCAAGTATGTCCTAAAAGTTGTCTTAAAAATTTTGTTTTATCAATGCCTTTTGCAGAGATCATAACATTCTGCTCGAGAATGATTAATGGGCTTTCTAAGACTTTCTGGAAAGGTGAGATGACGTACTTCAACTTTCATGTTCAAGGTTTGGATTGAATCAACATGGATCATGGAGAAAAACGTCCCTAAAGTTTGGACTTTCTTGCTGGAAAAATAATTAATGATGTCCTACGAAATGTCGGAACATCTGACATTAAGAATTCCCAACTTTGATCACTTATATCTTTCAATCCTTATGATATTTTGAGTTGATTCCTTCTAAAATGTTAAAGTATCAAATATCCTCTTTAAAAGTAGCCCTTACGCAAAATCAATGGATGCTTGGGTCAATAGTTACAACCTTGAAAAGTTGTGCACTTGAGCATGATTTTAACTTAGAAAAAATTTTTAAGTCTCCTTCAATTTGATCAATTTTGCAATTTTGCGAGATTTCTTGATTTAAATTCGATGAAATGCAATCATCCATCATATTTTCTTGAGTAATGGCTTGTGAAGGTCATAGTTGACCAAAAGTCAAATTTTGACTTTCTGAGTTAGTTGACTTTGTATTAGATGAACTTGAGGCTTGTTCCACTTGGAATGTTGCATCTTTATGCTTGATTCTTGATGTGGGAGTCCTCTTTATCCTTTATGGGCGTTTGAGAGATTAGACAAGTTGAAGATCATGTCATTCCTTGATTGATCCCTTGTCTAAGTGCTCTGAGAGGGCTTGAAACCCTAACTCTTGATTGTAATGAATGTTCGCCCATCTTTGGGGAGACTAATGAGTGTAAAATGGTTCATCCATATTGTGAAGATGATTTGCACAATGATGGGAATCTTAGTGGTCAAAATTTGGGGTATGACAGATGCCCCTATTTAATCTTCTTGGACCCGGAGGTGTGAATGGCGAAGGTATTCGGGCATTCGGGGTGTAAGAGGATTAAATATCGGAATACCCAAAATTTTGATGGTGGTTATGAATGGCAGCTTGCCCATCCATCTTCTTTTGCTAAGCAATGATACTGTCAAGGAATTGGTCTCAGTTTCTGATGCAAACTTCCCCTCTATCCTGGTTTTCTACCAAGTAACTGGTCTCAGTTTCTGAAATAAACTTCCCCTCGATCCTGGTTTACTACCAAGGAACTGACCTCAGTTTCTGAATTAAACTTCCTCTCGATCCTGGTTTCCTACCAAGGAACTGGTCTAAGTTTCTTTTGTCAATAAACTTTCTTGACAAGGGATGCTATTCGAAGCGGTTTTCCTCAAACTTCTCACCTAATTTTCCTGGGGAGATGCCATTTGATGGAAAAAGTTTTGATGTCAGACTTGCTGGGGAACCCATCCGTATGAGTTGTAGAGGTGTACAAACTTCTCTGTTTGGAGGCGCCATTGGTCGACTCTACTAGGGAAAACGAGTCTCTTGAGAGACTGCTTTCTGCTTAGGGTACTACATCATACTTTTCTAGGGATCTTCTCGGAGAAATGCCATATGATGTGATCCAATTTTGAGGTGCTGATGACCTTTTCATCAGCGGGTTTTTTCGGAGAAAAACGGTTGCATTCCTGAATCTCTGATTAAGAGGCTTTCTCTGGGGATTTTCCTTAATCCGGGAAAGCGAGTACATCATCTTCGATGGCGAAGAGTGACGTTGGCTGGTGGTTTTCCGGCCTTTCAGAGGTTCAAGTTATCAAAGTTGTCAAGGGACCCATTTCAATCCAGCAGCAAAGTGGAGGAGCGGTTGGTCAGACGCCACCTTTCCCGTTGAGGAAAGAACTGACAACTCGGTTGAAAAGACGTTCATCATTAAGGAACAAGACCGACTAGAGTGATAGTGATGCAATATGAATATGAATGTAAAACAATAATGCATGATGTATGTATGTATATACTGACAAAAATGACGCGACATACAGACTAATGGATGAACACGATTGGATACTCGGCCACAGCGGGAGATGAAAAGTATCACTGGTTCAGAAAATAGCAATTCTGCCTTGCTTAGGAGGGATAGTCCCCGCGGGGAAAAACGTTGGTCGGGCTTATGAGGTAAGAACTCTGTCGGGGATATCAGATGGGAAAATCACATCTGATACAGTCGATCCTTCATTCAGGCGTACTGGTTTAGAAGGAGTACTTTGATTCTGCACTTTAAAGCTCGAACACCTTTGGAGAAGCGATCAATGTTCTTTCGATGTTCAACAGTCAAAAGAAATTGCCATCTTTATTTTAAAATCAGAAAAATTTGACAAGTAAATTCATTTTTGTTTTATTTCGAGAATCGTTAATCATGTTAAAACGTCATTCTGTAAAGCTAAAATAAATAAGAATTGCAAACAAAAGTACAAGGGCTCAAATTTTATTGATAGGATGGAAATCAGCCAAACGCGTGATTCCATATAGTATTTACAAAGTTTAGAAAATGGTAATTTAAGGGAACAGGGCTACATTGAAACATAACGACTATTATCCTTCTACCAACTTTGAATTCCGGGCATCCTGAGCTTCTGTCAAAGATGACCTTAACTGGAGTTTTCTGGTGGATGGCATGACTGCTGCTGGGGAATTTGCCCCTGTTGGACGTAGTTACTTGCCATTATCCCAAATTTTTGCCTGGATTGTACTGTGAGATTTCCAATCCACTGGGATGATTTTTTATTATGTCTCTAATTTTTGCCTGGACCGCCCTTTCGGGTTTTCAATCCATCGAGACATTTTTTTTTGTTTTTTTAGTTTAGGCGAAGTATTTCTTGACTATGTCAACATTCGTGGGGTAGGCAAATTCTTCTCCATCCATGGTTGTAAGTCTCAAGGCGCCGCCTGAGAAAGCTTTCTTGAACACATAGGGGCCGTCATAATTCGGGGTCCATTTGCCCCGGGAATCAGTGAGAAATGATTGTATCTTTTTGAGCACAAGGTCTCCTTTCTTGAAGAAGCGAGGTCGGACCTTTTGTCAAACGCCTTCTTCATCCTTTGCTGATACAACTGTCCGTGGCATAGTACCATTATTCTCTTTTCTTCGATCAGGTTCAGTTCATCGTGTCGACCTTGACACCATTCAGCTTCTGTAAGCTTAGCTTCCATCAACGCCCTGATTGATGGGATCTCTACTGCGATGGGGAGCACTGCTTCCATGCCATATACTAGAGAGAAAGGGGTTGCCCCTGTTGAAGTGCGGACATATGTGCGATAACCGTGAAGAGCAAAGGGTAGCGTTTTGTGCCAGTCTTTGTAGGTTACGGCCATTTTCTGAACAATCTTCTTGATGTTCTTGTTAGCCGCTTCTACCGCTCCGTTCATCTTGGGTCGGTAGGGAGATGAGTTATGGTGTTCGATCTTGAATTCAGCACACAACTCTTTCATCATCTTGTTATTCAAGTTAGATCCATTATCCTTAATGATCTGGCTCGGAACACCATAACGGCAGATGATATTGTTTTTGATAAATCGGAGCACTACTTGTCGGGTTACATTGGCGTATGATGCTGCTTCGACCCATTTGGTGAAGTAGTCAATGGCTACCAGGATAAACCGATGTCCATTTGAAGCTTTGGGTTAAATCATGCCAATCATGTCGATTCCCCATATTGAAAAAGGCCATGGGGAAGAGAGAACTTTCAGATGTGTTGGCGGTACATGGATTTTGTCAGAGTATATCTGAAACTTGTGACACTTCCTCATGTACTTGTAGCAGTCGGAGTCCATGGTCAACCAGTAGTACACTGCTCTTAGAATTTTTCTCGCCATTGTTTGTCCGTTGGCATGAGTGCCAAAGGATCCTTCGTGAATTTCTTTTATCAGCATGTTTGCTTCTAGTCTGTCTATGCATCGGAGCAAGACCATGTCAAAGTTTCTCTTGTAGAGTGTAATACCGCTCAGGAAGAAGCTGCCTGCCAGTCTTCTGTGGGTCTTTATATCTTTCCTTAATGCCCCAGGTTGGTACTCTTGTTTCTGAAGGAAGCACTTAATATCGTGATACCAAGGTTTGTCGTCCATGACTGCTTCAATCGTGAAGATGTAAGCGGGCCTCTCGAGGTGCATTATGTCAATCTTAGGTATGTCATTCCATTGACCTACACTAATCATGGAAGAGAGAGTGGCTAATCCATCAGCCATATGATTTTCCTCACGAGGGATGTGATGAAACTCGATTCTGTTGAAGAATGGTAACAACCTTATCGCATAGTCTTTGTAAGGAATCAGTCCTGATTGGTTTGTGTTCCCATCTCCTTTGATCTGATTGATAACCAGGACTGAGTCGCCATATACATCCAAGTTCTTGATCCTTAAGTCGATCGCTTCTTCGAGACCCATGATACAAGCTTCGTATTCAGCCTCGTAATTTGTGCACTTGAATGTCAGTCTGGCGGTGAAAGGAATGTGGGTACCCTGAGGTGTTATGATGATTGCCCCAATTCCATTTCCATAATGATTGACAGCTCCGTCAAAGATTAGTCCTCATTGGGAACCTGGTTCTGGCCCTTCACTGGGTAGCGGGTCATCGCAATCTTTCATTTTCAAGTACATGACATCTTCGTCTGGGAAGTCAAACCCGAGTGATTCCTGGTCGTCAATTGGTTGATGAGCTAAATGATCGGCTAAAATACTTCCTTTAACGGCTTTTTGAGTGTGGTACTCTATGACATATTTTGAAAACAACATCTGCCAACGGGCAATCCTTCCCATGAGAGCAGGGTTTTCAAAGACATACTTGATTGGATCCATTTCGGAGATTAACCAAGTAGTGTGATGAATCACGTACTGGCGAAGACGTTTGGCTGGCCAAGCTAGAGCACAACAAGTTTTCTCAAGCATAGTGTACCGAGTTTCATACTCGGTGAATTTCTTACTCAGGTAGTAGATGGCAGACTCTTTCCGTTTGGTTTCGTCTTGTTGGCCAAGTACACAGCACATTGAGTCTTCCAAGACTGTTAAGTAGATGATCAGTGGTCTTCCTTCCACTGGAGGTGACAAAATCGGTGGGTTCAACAGGTATTCCTTAATAATGTCGTAGGCGGTTTGGCAGTTCTCTGTCCAAACGCAATCCTGGTTATTTTTAAGTAATTTGAAAATCGGCGCGCATGTCGCGGTCATGAGGAATATGAATCTGGAGATGTAGTTCAAACGTCCCAGGAATCCCCTGACTTGTTTTTCAGTCTTTGGAGAAGGCATTTCTTGAATGGCCTTGACCTTGTCAGGATCAACCTCAATTCCTTTCTGGCTGACGATGAACCCTAGCAGTTTCCCTGAACGGACACCGAATGTGCACTTATTGGGATTCAAGCGAAGTCTGTACTTTCTCAACCGCTCGAATAGCTTTGACTGGTGGATCACATGCTCCTCTTCTGTTTTAGATTTGGCAATCATGTCATCGACATATACCTCGATTTCCTTGTGTATCATGTCATGAAACAGAGTAGTCATGGCCTTTTGATAGGTTGCCCCGGCGTTTTTCAAACCGAATTGCATTACCTCGTAGGTAACTTCAATCACTTCCTGGCTAAGAACCTTCGATTCCTCCAGTAGAGGGATGATGGTACAAACATCCTTGGTCCTCTCAGGATCAGAGATTACAACAACATCTTTGATTTGATCAGCGAAGTAGTCTGGCGTCTAGTTAATCGACCCCAGAACTGAATATTGTTGAATCTCTTTGCGGTCCAACTGACTCTGAAGGGTTGCTCACACGAGGTAACATCCTTGGCTATTTTCTGAGCAAACTCTACATCGTTCGTAATTATGTGGTGGCACCTGGCCATGCCCGTTGTAAATGCAGTGTAACCTTACTAGGTCTGTTTCCATAGAACGAACATCCTGACTTTGACGCCTAGTAGGGTTCCCATTAACCACACTAATTTGTTGTGTGTCTTCGTCCATATAGATCAGAAGCCACCAGTGGTTTAACATGTGTTGCAAAGTTCTTTGAACGAGAGCATATCCCGGGTCAATCTCACAACATCCTTTACAATTCTGATAATTATGCGAAGTCAGAAAACCGAGCTGGACTTGTGTAGCGTGCAACTCCACCAAGCTGTTTTTCATCAAGCGAATATCAAAG
Organism: Lathyrus tuberosus; assembly: GCA_022829125.1. Taxonomy (NCBI): domain Eukaryota; kingdom Viridiplantae; phylum Streptophyta; class Magnoliopsida; order Fabales; family Fabaceae; genus Lathyrus; species Lathyrus tuberosus. The sequence goes on from JALAZF010000169.1 coordinate 9,547,758, forward strand.
ATTTAAATCATATTCACTTAATATTGACTTCTATAATGGTAGTCCTGGATCAACCCAAGATCCATCTTACGCTGGAGGGCCTCTTGTACAAAAGAGCATCCCTGATTGTTTACCGAGAAAATCAGACAGGAATTGTAATCGTGCCACTGTAGATTATGATACTGGCTTTGCCTTGAGTGCATTGCCACCAAGTTGACATTCATTGTACGGATGTCGTGGTTCTTAATGATGTTGGAATTTGCATAAGTCATGTTGATCCCATGAATTCGGTGCTCTTGGATCCATCCGAGATCCAATTGTTCCTGTAGAGTCAATTGCACCACAGAACATCCTTGATTGTTTTTAGAGCAGATATCATACTGGTGATAGTTATGAGGTTGTATATGGCCATACCCGCTCTGTTTGCGATGCATCTTGACCAGATTGGTCCCCAATAAGAGTACATCATGAATTTGATAGTTGTTGTTAGACTCTCCCTCTATCAAATTTATTGCAACTTTCTCGTGTTGAGGCAACGGGTTCGTGAGAACATTCGGATTTGTACGTCGCTCCTAACAAGTTTTTGTACGTCGAATTTGAAACTGAGACAGTTTTCTATGTTATGCCCTGATCCTCCTTGATTGTAAGGGCAAGTCTGATCCGCTCTAAACCAAAAAGGCGGATTCTCCGGTACTGTAAGACGAGACCTGGTTTGGATGTGCCCTTTGACCAGTAGTAGTGGAAATAATTCTGCGTACAACATTGGTATAGGGTCGAACAATGGTGGTCGCGTTGTACGGTTGTTGTTGTACTGAGTACGAGCCTGCAGAAGAGGCTGTTGGGTCCTTTGCTGATATTGTTGTTGATTCGGTTGGCTCTAAGCAACCTGAGGTTGATACGTGGGAACAGGCGCGGGGTTGATAGCAGGAGTTACGGCTGCTACTGGTTGGTATCGTGGCCTTTGCTTTTCGAGAGAGATATTCCCAATATCCTGCTCTTTTTTTGTAGGGAGAGCACTACCGTATCGTTTTGTATTACTTGATGATCCAGCGTCTTTAACTAACCGTCCTTCTCGGATTGCTTCCTCAAGACGAACTTCCATACCCACCATCTCGGTGAAGTCACTGGGCGCACTGGCAACCATTTCGTCGTAGTAAAATGAGCTTAAGGTTTTCAAGAAGATCTTTGTCATCTCTTTTTCCTCAAGAGGTGGACAAATCTGGGTGGCAATTTCACGCCATCTCTGAGCGTACTCCTTAAAGGTTTCCTTGGCCTTCTATGACATTGATATGAGTTGATCTCTGTCTGGTGCCATGTCCAGGTTATACTTATATTGTTGAACAAAGGCAGTGCCAAGATCTCTGAAAGTGCCGATCTTAGTGTGGTTTAAACCCATGTACCATTTGAGTGCGGCACCGGTTAAACTATCCTAAAAGTAGTGAATCAGTAGCTCCTGGTTCTTTGTCTAAGCTGACATTCGCCGAGCGTACATCACTAAATGACTTTGAGGGCAAGAGTTACCCTTGTACTTTTCAAAATCGGGTACCTGGAACTTGTGTGAAACTTTCACATTGGGGACCAAACAAAGGTCTGCGGCGTCCTTTCCAAATAGATCCTGACGGCGAATGGCTTGCAGTTCTTTCTGCATCCCTAGGAATTGTTCCTGGAACTCATTCATTCTGTCAAACATACTTTCGTCTCCAACATGCAGTATCTGTGGAATCTGTTCTTTCGGGACAGTGTGTACCACGGGTGGTGGTATAGTCATCATGGCCGAGACTCTCAGTGCCTCCCGAAGTTTGTAACCTTTAGGAGTTGCTGTCATGCCCCTGGCATCTTCGCTTTCCTGAAGTTTTTAACCTTCAGGCCCAGCGGCTCCTGCTGCAGTTTCTGGATCTTCCATGATCGACAGAATATACCCCTCCGGGATATAGTTGAGCGGCATGCCCCAGGGATGATCTTTCGTTATCTTGTACCTAGGGTCATACTTTTCCACTATGGGCGTTGATGTGATCTCTGAGATCATAGTCCTTTGTTGTTGCATCTGAGCTTTTGTTAGAGCTTGCATGTTGTTATGAAGCTTTCTCAGATATTCTTTCAGAGTGTCGATCTCTTCTCTCAACTCTCTGTTCTCTTCCTCGAGATCATCCATCTTTTTCTAACGATTGGCCCGAGTATTGTACGAATGAGACAGTTTGACTCTAGAATCGAGACGCAAACGTGAGATTCATAGGTATGAAGAATGCGTTTATGCGAGAATGATGAATGATATGCAACGATTATATTAATTGTATATATATTTCGTTTATTCAAAGTAAACTTCGACAATTAGATTGCAAATATTAAACAGTGGGGAAACCCCATTTTATTGAATTCAAAGATTACGGAATGGAAATACAGTAATTTACATAGTGCTGTAAAAGGAAATGTCTAAACTAAAGGGTCCTGAGTCCTCTCTGAAGAGAGCTCAGGTGCGGGTTCTGGTACTTTACTTTTCTTTAACCGGGGCTCTTCGGACGTTGTCGGGTTGTCATTCCTTTGCCAAGTGAAAAGAGCGAGCAAATTCCCCTGGTCATCCTGATTTTCTACAGCATGTTGCTCTAAAATCTCAATCAGAGCATCTTTATCTCTTAATAGCTACTGTATTTTCTTACACTCCACATTGAGAATACAGTACTTGTTCCTCTAAGACCTCCTCTCCAGTTGAACTTTGGTGAGAGTAACTTGAAGTTTTTTCATATCAGACATAAAGTAAAGGATAGAGTCCCTTAATGGAAGAACTTCCTGACGAGGGTAAGGCATCCTCAGCTTGAGAGTTCTAGTTTGTACCCAGTGGAGATAAGGCTCCACAGAGACACAGTCTGGTTTTCCTATAGACTCTCTTCCTTTCCTATGAACATGTTTCCAAGCATGCACTATTTCTGTCTTTGGTGCCCTGTCGTTTTCTCCTTCCTTGAAGAAAAGACCTTCCAGATGAGCACTCCGCGGGACATGCCTCATCGGGTATCCAAATTGACGACGAACTAACACCGGATGATAGTTGATTCCTCCCTTAGTTCCTATAAGGGGTACATTTGGGAAATTTCCACAACGGTCAATGATTCTGATCCTGTCATAGATTCGATTGTATTATTCGATGTCAGAGTTGGTAAGAGACATGATTCTCTACGACCAACATAAAGTATTCTTTTGATCCCAAAATACAGTAGACTTGGGCAAATGGGAAATAAACCATTTGTAAAGCAAGGGTACACAACACGTGATCATTCCTCCGCTGGGGTTTCCAATCAGAAAAACCTTAATGGAATTGATATCTACAAAGTTATCGATGTTGGGAAACAAAAATAACCCGTAGGTGAGCAAAACAAAGACGCTCTCGAAAGCAGCCACGCTCCCTATACTAGCAAAGTATAGAGCTTTCTTTGTTATGAACTAGGCTGGCAAACCCTGGATTCCACCCTTAGTGGCCATGTGAGTCCTAACCTCTGACTCGTCCAAATAGATTGCTCTCGCAATGGTTTGATCCTTTGGAATTTCTTCCAGTCCAGAAAAGGGAGCTTGATCAGTAATATGCAAATCTGTCAGGTGAGAGTACTCCTCCAGCGTTGGTGATAACTGATAATTCGAGAATGTGAAACAATGATAAACCGGATCGTAGAACTAAATGAGTGTGGACATGATTCCCTCAATTACATGGACCCTTAATAGAGACAGCAGTCCTCCATACTTGGCTCTGAAAGCCTCAGGGTTGGTGATCATCCTCGCCAACCCTCTCAAATCCTCTAACTTTGGAACCTTGAAGGTGTACGTGTGAGTTTTTCTTCTACCAAATTCCATAACGGTTTCTCTTTATCTGACATTTGCAATCATTGTCTTAGTTTAATTTAAAAAAGAGAGACTAGAAGAGAAAATTTTCTTTTTTGAATGTTTTTTAAATGAATGTATGAATGCAGCACACAAAAACATAGAAAAAACATGGGGTCAAAGGGTCGATGTCATGAAGTCAAGGCTCTACCCCCCCCCCCCCCAAAGGTTTATACTGGTGATTTTTTGTAACTGTCCACAAAATCATTGACCCCTCTTGGGATAACAACAGCAAGCGGATCGCCAGCGAGCTGATGTATCTTAGAGTGATCTCAAATGAGGGTAGTATCGCGTGACAACTATTTCCGATATCTTCCGCACTACAAAATGGTTTCAGTCTACTAAAATCCTCAGCTTCTCAGATAACCCAGTCGACCACACTACTTTCAACAACCGAAGTCGTATAGGCAATGCATCTGCAAAGGGAGTCTCCATTGAGTTTGATGGTCGACCGGGGACTCTTAACTGGGATTCACTCCCCGTACGATTACCCGTATTGCCATCACCTATCTTAGGTGTATACTCAATCTTTCCACATGCAGCATCACACGCATTCCCATTAGCAGAAAAATAAACACAGATATCAATTAGGAAAAGCAGTATATATATTTGTCTTAATCATCCTAGACCTCTAGTCTTATGATCCTATACAGACAATGACTCCCCAGCAGAGTCGCCATTTCTGTGATACTTTGTGAACTTAGGGTTTTCTACCTAAGATTGTGAACTTAAGGTTTTCACCGAAGATTGTAAGAAAGAGAATCGGGCCCCACAGTGGGTGCCATTTTTCTGTAGCGCGATTTTTGTGGTCTTGAATCACTATCGCTTGGGTACTACAGTTCGATTCATTTTTTATCCCGTTAAGCTGATTAAGGAAGGGATATAGATGTCTCTAATTAACCCTGCTTGCAAACTGAGGTTAAACAGTCAAAACTGTTGTTTTACAGATGCTATTAAGACGTGGGCCCCTCTTCGGTTTATTTTGTTAAGAATAGAATGTCTGGAGCATTTGTGAGGTTTTTGGTAATGTGTTTAGATTTGATGCTTTGTATGAAGGTACGGGATTTGGGGTTTTTTATTAGTGTGCTCGCTAAGATTTTTGCAATCTTATGCCTACGTATTCTCGAAACAGGGAAATCAGAGCGATAGTAGTTCCTCCTATTCTATGGGAGGAAAAAGGTTGTTTTGGTGTCTTATTCGAAGCCCAAAACATGAAGCTAAAGGTGGTTTGTATCTTGTTCAAAGCTCAAGATGTGAAGCTAAAGGGTTTTGGATGAGAGAGAATTTGTCATCTCTAAAGAGGAGTTGTTGATGTTTGTATGTTGTGAGCAATGCACAACTTTGATGCTAAAAGGCTTATTGACTCAACCGGGGTTTTCTTTATACAAAGCCTAAGAGGAGGCGAGAAGTTTGACTTTTCTGGGGAAAACGTTCTTTCTGTCCTGTACAAAGCTCAAGATTGTGGCTAAAAGGGATTTTGACTCCGTTGGGGAGAATGTATCTTGTATAAAGCCCAAGATGGAGGCTGAAATGGTATGACTCAACAAGAGAGTACTTTTATCTGTCCTGTATAAAGCCCAAGACGGAGGCTAAAAAAGTTTGACTCAACAAGATAGTCTTGAACAGGTGATTGACTCAACAAGAGAGTCTGAAGGTTGACTAACTCAACAAGAGAGTCTTTTATACTAAAAAAGAGAGTGATTTGCTGTCTCGTACGAAGCCCGAGATTGAGGCTAAAAGGAGACAGAATCAACAAGAGAGTCTTTTATACTCAACAAGAGAGTGTTTCTCTATCTCGTACAAATCCCGAGATGGAGGCTAAAAGGAGGTTGACTCAACAAGAAAGTCTTTTATACTCAACAAGAGAGTGATTTATATGTCTTGTACAAAGCCCAAGACGAAGGCTAAAAAAGGGATTAACTCAACAAGAGAGTCTTTTATACTCAACAAGAGAGTGTTTTTCTATCTCGTATGAAGCCCGAGATGGAGGCTAAAAGGAGGTTGACTCAACAAGAGAGTCTTTTATACTTAACAAGAGAGTGATTTATATGTCTTGTACAAAGCCCAAGACGGAGGCCAAAAAAAAGGGATTGACTCAACAAGAGAGTCTTTTATACTCAACAAGAGAGTATTTTATATGTGTCTTGTATGAGGCCCAAGACGGAGGCTCAAGGGGGTTTACACTGTCCAAGTCTAGAGTTTTATTTATTGTACAATGCCCAAGAGGAGGCACGGGCATTAAGGGATGAGTATCAAACCTAAAGTGGTCATTGGTTTGACACTGGAAAGACTGCTCTAGCAAAGGATGACTAAGTTCTGTCTTATACCTTTAAGAGGTCGTCAGGGTCCTTGTATTAAGCCCAAGAGAAGGCATGAGAACTTCTCAGAAGCCGAAGGGTCCTTGTACAACGCCCAAGAGGAGTCGGGGATGCTTTTAGGAAGCCTGTGGATCCCCAAACCAAGAGAATTTCAAGACATGTTATTCACAGAAAATAGATCAAGTCAGGAAAGTTCAAGGATTTGGAAGAAACTCAAGAGATGTTATTCACGGAGAATAGATCAACTCTAGGGAGTAGAGTTTCGTTGACAATTTCTAAGGGTGACAGTCTGAGAAAAGCTTCACCGAGAATACTGTCTTTCTCTTTGTTCCATATTGTTTAACCCCAAGAGAAGGGAAGATTGTATCTGGAATCCTACGGGGGATCTAGTTTTGTTTGTATTTAAGAGTGGCCAACAAGGCTTTACCTAGTGCTAGACATAGTTGCCGGGGAAAACTCTAAATAACTATACTAGTATTACACAGTTGATATTTGACAAGTATATAAAAGGATGTGAAAGAAGACTTACAGTGAAGCAGCCCCACAATACAGTTATATACATATGAAAGCGATAAATGAAAGCGGATAAACACTTACCCGTTGTAGAGCTTCCATGCTGTTTTGTTAGTTGTTCAACAAATAAAACTTTGATAACAATATTATATTCAAAATCAAAGGAGAAAGTGCTTTGAAAAGTTTGTTGGGGCTTACAGCTCAAGGAGAGGCCCAAGTTTTTAACGATGATTGCACCGCTATTTTGAAAACTGTACAGAGGGACTTATACAATATATGAGGCCCAAAATTGTTTATGTACAAAGGGGGTTGAGTCTTACACTCTATTAGAAGCCCGTGGATGCTTTAAAGAAAAATAATGGGGCTTACAACTCAAGGAGAGGCCCAATTGGTTTTATTTTAAACTGGCGATCGCGTCGAGATTTTTGAAAATGTGTTGGGACTTATACAATGACTAAGGCCCAAACTATTTTGGTTTTAAAGAGGGTTTGGGTCTTACACTCTATTAGAGGCCCGAAGTGTTATTATTTTTTTGTGTGCAAGGGATGGGGCTTACAACTCAAGGAGAGACCCAATTGGTTTTGTTAAAAAGGCGACGATCGCGTCGTGGTTTTTGAAAATACAATGGGACTTATACAATGACTGAGGCCTAAAAAGTGGTGTATTTACAAAGGTATTGGGTCTTACACTCTAATAGAGGCCCAAAGTGTTTGAAAAAGATTTGTCTGGGTGAAAATCAAAGAAACCCTAATTTCATCATTTTTAAAAGTAAATTCTTAAAGAAAATTAAATAAAAATGATAAAATACCAAATAAGTTTGAATAAACAACTTGTGATTTTTGTTTGAGGTTTGAAAAATGATGTTTTAATCACATGATGAATTAAAATTCATTCGGTTTTGATCTTCATGATGAGAATTCACTTTTAAAATGTTTAAAAACTATTAAAAAGGGATTTATTCACAAAAATACCAACTATATTAAATAAATAATATAAATTAGATTTTTTTGTGGAATAAAATATTTTGGAGTATGAATAAGAAGTGTGTAAAACAGAATTGGAAAATGATGATTTTTGCTATGTGAAAGAATTGGTTGAGTTTTGAAGATAAGAGAAAAAGGAAAGATGTCACAACATCATCTTCGACATCTCTTATAAGGCAAAAACCAGAACTGAAACTTTAGTTTTCAACATCTTTTTTATGAAACTTCCAACACTGATAACTCTCTCAATTTTTAACAAAATTAAAATCCGTAAGAACCTATCTTGACCGATTTTTCGCAAAGAATCCAATGGTATCACTCATGCGCACTGGAACTTTATCTACAGAACGTACAAGGCAAAAAACCAGAACTGGACCTTAATTTTAAAACAACATAAACTCCACATATAAACATGTTAAAGTGCAAACAGTAGGAAGATCACAACAAACACATGAAGGACTACATTTTTGCTTCAAGAATAATGATGCATGTATATGGAGTTTCAAAGTGAAAGAACACTTACCTATTGGAGCAAGGTCCAATGCCTCTTCAATGTAATTACAGCAGTAAGAGGAAGATTCTATGAGCTTCCTTGATCCTCTAGGAGTGTGTTTGAATGCTTGGATTAGATTGGAAATGGCTGGATCACTTCATGGCATCTCAACTGCAACTTAGTTGAAAACTTGAGCAACTGGCTGGTGATTCTGAGAAATCAGTGTTACAGTTGTTGTTTTAGTGTTTGGATCACCTCTATATGATGTTTATGAGGTGTGTGTGTGATTGGTTTGGACAGAAATGCTCTCAAACTCAAAACCCGATAGTGACTTGGAAGAGAAGGTGTTTTTTGGAGTGAAAGGGAGAATTTGAGGAAAGCATCAGTTTGATGGCTTTGGTGTTCTCAAACTGAGCACAAATGAGCTCTATTTATAATAGAGCAAGTTTGTTTTGGCAGCAATAGCGAATGGCAACTGCTGCAGAGGTTTGGCAAATGTTGATCAATGGGAATCCAAGTCTCCTCTAGCCATTGACTAGAGGTTAGAGCACAGGATGTTGGTTCCCTAGTTCTTGGATATGTCTTGACTGAATTCAGTTAGAATTTGGCTCGGTTCATGCCACCTTGCTGAATGTATTAAATGCTTGAAAACAAAATTAGATATTTGGCATCTTTGTAGCTTTTTAGGTTTGGCATGCTACTTGTGGAATCTTGGACTTAGGAGGCTTGGGAATCAGAGCTTGTCCTTTGATTGTCCCTTCCTCAGGTGTGCAAAAGGATGACAAGGCTTACAAATTCGTGTGGCACAAGAAATGTGCAAATCTATCCTGAAACCTGTCTTAAAAAATCAACTGCAGCAAGCCTTGTTGTAAAATCCATAACTTCTTGCTCAAGAATGATAAATGACTGTTCCAGGACTTTCTGAAAAGCTGAGATGACATACTTCAACTTTGATGTTCAGGGGTTTTCTCGAATCAACTTGGATCATGGAGAAAAACGTCCTTGAAGTTGGGACATTCTTGCTAGAAAAATATTAATGATGTCCTATGAAATGTTGAAACATTTGACAACTTTGAACATTAATAATTCCAAATTTTAATCACTTATATCTTTTAATCCACTATGATATTTTGAGTTGAAGTGAATTGCATCTTTGATGCTTGTCCTGCATGGTGACAAAGCTTGAAAATTGTGTGGCACAAGAAAAAGTGCACAAAATCTGTCCTAAAACAATAGCTGCAACAATCCTTACTGTAAAGTCCATAACTTCCTACTCGATTATGATATATGGACGTTCTACAACTTTCTGGAAATCTGAGATGACGTACTTCAACTTTGATGTTCAAGGTTTGTGAAGATAAGACATGTAAAGTAGTCAAAAATGACCTTGAACTTGTGTGATCAAGTCTGTCCTAAAAGCTGTCTTAAAAATTATGTTTTATCAATGCCTTTTGGAAGATCATAACTTTCTGCTCGAGAATGATAAATGGCCGTTCTACAACTTTCTGGAAAGCTGAGATGACGTACTTCAACTTTGATGTTCAAGGTTTGTGAAGATAAGACTTGTAAAGTTGTCAAAAATGACCTTGAACTTGTGTGATCAAGTCTGTCCAAAAAGATGTCTTAAAAATTCTGCTTTATCAATGCCTTTTGCAGAGATCATAACTTTCTGCTCGAGAATGATAAATGGGCTTTCTAGGACTTTCTGGAAAGGTGAGATGACGTACTTCAACTTTCATGTTCAAGGTTTGGATTGAATCAACTTGGATCATGGAGAAAAATGTCCCTAAAGTTGGGACTTTCTTGCTGGAAAAATAATTAATGATGTCCTACGAAATGTCAGAACATCTGACATTAAGAATTCCCAACTTTGATCACTTATATCTTTCAATCCTTATGATATTTTGAGTTGATTCCTTCTAAAATGTTGAAGTATCAAATACCCTCTTCAAAAGTAGCCCTTACGCAAAATCAATGGATGCTTGGATCAATAGTTACAACCTTGAAAAGTTGTGCACTTGAGCATGATTTTAACTTAGAAAAAATTTCTAAGTCTCCTTCAATTTGATCAATTTTGCAATTTTGCATGATTTCTTGATTTAAATTCGATCAAATGCAATCATCCATCATATTTTCTTGAGTAATGGCTTGTGAAGCTCATAGTTGACCAAAAGTCAAATTTTAACTTTCTGCGTTAGTTGAGTTTGTATTAGATGAACTTGAGGCGTGATCCACTTGGAATGTTGCATCTTTATGCTTGATTCTTGATGTGGGAGTCCTCTTGATCCTTTGTGGGTGTTTAAGAGATTAGACAAGTTAAAGATCAAGTCATTCCTTGATTGATCCCTTGTCTAAGTGCTCTGAGAGGGCTTGAAACCCTAACTCTTGATTGTAATGAATGTTCACCCATCTTTGGGGAGACTAATGAGTGTGAAATGGTTCATCCATATTGTGATGATGATTTGCACAATGATGGGAATCTTAGTGGTCAATATTTGGGGTATGATAGAGAAACCTAAGTTTGCCCACTTGGAATTCAATATAGATAAGAAAGAATTAGCTAGATTTGAGAGATCTTATGTCGGTGTCGTGAGGAAGGCTGAGAATACTTACAACATCCAAGATGCGCTTCATACATAAGGCCATTTTGGGATTAAAGCCACCCTATTTGGGGGAAACCTTTGCTTATTAGAAGAACCTATTGTTGGTGATATCCGAACTATTATTGAAGAAAATGAGGCACGAGTTGCACAATGGTTCTCAGACATCCACCCTTGGTCGCAGGACGACTTCGATAATGAAAGGTTGACATGGATTAAATGTTTTGGTCTCTCATGCCATGCATGGTATCCCGAGTTTTTTAAGTTTATATCTGGATGTTTTGGTGAGTTAATATGCTGCGACGAGGAAACAGAAACGCACAAGCATTTGGACGTGGCAAGATTTCTAATCAAGACAAAATTTGCCATTAATCTAAATGAAATTTTCAGCGCAGACATTAACAAAAAGATTTATGGTATTAAGATAGTAGAAGACTATCATGGTCATAAATGAATTGTAATTCCAAAATCTATGGCGCCGATGAGTGATTCAGAAGTTTCCGAAACTTATGAGGAAGAAGATGAATTGGAGATGAATGATGAAACAGATGATGGCGATCTGAAGGAATACAGTTCCCAAGGTGTTCAAAATAATAATCATGATATTAAAAATTGCAAGAAAAAAGATGTAGATGGGTCGAAGATAAAAGTCAATTTGGATTGTCACATGGGGCTACGTGTTTCCAATAGAGGGCCTGATACTCTGCCATCTGAAAAGGATGGCAAAACGGAGATGTTTGGAAGTAGGAAAAATGTTATTTGTTTTGATATTGTGACTGGTATTCAGGAAACATGTAATGTTGTGGAAAAGGGAGTTGTTGTGATGGGACAAGTGGATGTACCTAGAGAGTAGAGGTGTACCCTTGGGTATGGAAACTAACAAGCTTATGGTTCTGGACAGTGATAATTCGGACCCAATATCTGGGAGTCCAAGATGGCCCATTGGGCCTAGAATTGGAATAAAGCCAAAGAAGAAAAAACTCATAAATGAGATTTATGAAAATATTAGGATCCATTTCTCACCTTCTTATTATGCCACTTTGCTTCATTATGAGAAATCTACCTTGCCTTTGATTATGGTACCGACAATATCTCCCGGTCTCTCACAAAAATCTCCAATTTTGGAGGATTCAATTTCTAGATATTTGGGGGGGATCAATTCTCTGCTGTGATTCAATCAGCGACACAGATGTTAACTAAGGTAACGTTTATATCAGAAATCAATTAGAGGTTTTCCGAAAAAGGTGTGGCAAATTATTAAAGAACTGGGAACTGAAGAAGATGAAGACGACAAATTGTTTGAAAGAATCAATAGAGATATGGAAATTAGAGATAGGAAAGCTTATGAGGAAAAGAGGGAGAAAGTATTGAGGGTTCCATGAATATAATGTCTTTCAATGCTCATGGGTTTGGTTCGTCAATTAAGAGACGAAGATTTGGGCAAATGTTGTTATCTAGGAAGGTGGAATTTTGCTTACTTCAGGAAATCAAGATTCAGATTATGGAGGATAATATGGTGCAGTCTATGTGAGGAATTGAGGAAGTTGATTGGTCTGCGGTTGGGCAAAGGTCAATCAGGTGGCATCCTTTGTTGTTGGAAGAAAAATGGTTTCAATCCTATATTCAGTTTAAGAGGGAAAGGTTACTTGAAAATCAAAGGTATGTATAAGAAAACCACTTGTTACATAGTGAATGTGTATTCATTTTGTAGCATGAATGAAAAAAGGGTGTTATGGGCAACCTTAATTAAGCTGAAAAGTAAGTTTAATGATGGATATTGGTTGGTCGGTGGAGACTTCAATGCGGTAAAATTGGAAGAAGAAAGAAGAGGGAGCAGTAGATCGTCTAATGTAGAAATTCATGATTTCTCAGCATTCATAGAATTCATGGATCTCGTGGATGTCCCGGCTGTGGGAAACAAATTCATGTGGATCAACTCAAACGGAAAAAAGCAAGATCAGGCTTGATCGATTCGTGTTGCCAAAGGAATTGGTTCTGAAATGGAATGTTGTGGCACAATTCGTTGGCGATAGATACATCTCGGATCACCATCAAGTTTGGATCAGATCTAACAAAGTTGCTTGGGGGACAAAACCCTTTAAATTATTTCATTGTTGGTTGGAACATCTAGGGTTCCTTCAGTTTGTTAAGGACATTTGGGATTTGCCGCAGATTCCGGGCAGTGTGTGCCAAATTACAGTTGAAACACATAGGCATTTGAAGGAGAAGCTCCGATGGTGGAATAAAAACGTTTTCGGCTAGGTGGATTTGAGAATTGAAGAAGCGGTGGAAAACATGAATGGCATCGAGTTAAAGATGGTAGATAATAATGTTACGATTTAGAAGAAGAGTTAGCTGCGAGGAGTAATGCTCAGACGGAAATTTAGAATAAATTCCATTTCAAAGAAAGTATCTTAAGGCAAAAAGTAAGAGTCAAATGGGTGAGGGACGGCGACATGAATTCGAAGTATTATTACTCTGTACTAGTCTAGGTCCAACAACATCTCAGGTTTGAAAGTGGATTCGTCTTAGGTGGACGATGTAGTATCAGTAAAGAAGAACATTACAGATTTTTTTGTTGCGAGATTCACGTCCAATGGCATGCCTATGCCCTAAATGGATCTTTCTGGTTTACATCAACTATCTTCACAAGATATTGTCGAGATGCATAAGCCTTTCTATTGTGATGGTAATAAATGTCCGGGGCCTAACTGTTTCAGGTTAGATTTTCTGAAACGGTGTTGGGGAGTGGTGGCTGGAGATGTGGTCAGATGTATACATGAATTTCACTCAACTGCTACTTTACCTAAATCCATGACATCTTCCTTCTTGGCTTTGATACCACAATTTACTAACCCTCTAGGCCTGGAGGAATTTCGCCCAATCAGCCTCATTAGGTGCATTTATAAAATTCTGTCGAAAGTATTGCGGCACGGCTGCGTAAAGCAGAGATGTAAGCGGGCGATCGGACCGGGGCGGCCCTCCTCCGCGGGCAAACTTAGGTGCGAGTTGCGTGTTGCAGAAAGCGGGCAAAGATGACGCTATCGCGGGTCGCAGGTAGCGGGTCGCCCCTGGGTGGAGCGGGCTACCCGATTTCCTTTTTTTTTTAATTTTTTTAAACCAAATTACGATTTTGCCCTCAAAACTTAAAAATTAAAAAACCCCTTTTTGACGTTCAGAGACTTATTTTTCTTTCTCTCTACATCGTTCTTTCTACATTCTTTCTCGTCTGTGCCCTAGCTTCCCAGTCCCACCATTCTTTCTCACTACATCGTTCAAACTCCAAAGCTTCTCTCTACATCTCCACCGTTCCATCTCCATCGCTCCAAAGCTTCCTCGTCTGTGAGTATATTCTACTTCTATTATACTTCTATTACACTTCTATTAATATTCTACTTCTATTATACTTCTATGAATAATATATTGTGATTGTTTTGAACTTCTATTATACTTCTATTTTGAACTTCTACTTCTATTACAACTTCTGTTTTTGAACTTCTACTTCTATTACAACTTCTATTTTAATATTATATTCAGATTGTTTTGAGTAAAAACTTCTATTTTAATGTTAATCTATTGTTTATTCATCCATGAATTTTGTTATGTTTTATTCCTAGACAATATGGCTACATCTTCTACACCGAATTCTATTTCTACCTCGGTTGCTTCTTGTGGTCAAACATTCAAACCAAGCGGTGCTAATATTGACATAGCATGACAATACAACCATTGGAAGGATATAAATAACAAGAAGAAGGTGACATGTGATTTTTGAAATCTAACTAGTAGTGGGGGAATTAGTAGAGCAAAAAAGCATCAATTAGGAATAAAAGGTGTAGTTCCTTGCACGAAAACTCCGGTGGAAGTTAAAGCGATATTACGTGCCGATATGGATGAAAAGAAGAGGATTAAAAAAGGAATAATGAGGTTATGGTGCAATTAGATGTGAATGATGCTAATGATATCGCGGAAATAGGTCAAATTCGAAGTCGAAAGAGGCTTGTTGAGAGTGAGACATCTTCAATGGCTGTTAAGCGGACCAAAGGACCATTGGATTTAGTCTATAAAAAGACAAAGGACACAAGCATCAATGATGCTTGTGATAAAGAAGCGAGGGCAAGAACAGTTCAATATATTGCTCGCTTTGTTTATAACTGTGGAGTTGCTTTCAACGTAGCAAATGCAAAAGCTTTTAAGCAAATATTATAAGCCGTTGGAACCTATGGTCCTCATTTGAAACCGCCAAGTTATTATGAACTTAGAGTTCCACTCCTTCAAAATGAGTTGGACTATACAAAAGGTTTGTTGAAGAATCACGAGGTGCAAAGGAATAAGTATGGGTGTTCAATTATGTCGGATGGTTGGCCGGATAGAAAAGGTAGAACATTGATTAATTTCTTGGCCAATTGTCTGACGGGAACGATGTTTGTGAAAAGTGTCGATGCTTTTGACTATGCCAAGACGGGGGAGAAGCTAGCTGAGTTGTTGGACACTTTTATTGAGGAAATGGGTGAACAAAATGTTGTCAAATTGATTACCGATAATGGAAGTAATTATGTAGCGGCGGATGTGAGCGTAACTGGAGCATCTTTGAGCATGTAAGTATTAATTTTTTTACTAGGAATAAGATCTTAAAGTATCTTAAATTCAAGTATTATTAAATTAATACTTCAAATTATTGTATTTTAGACTCATTCCAAGAAGCGGAATAAGTTGGAACATCAACGATTGCAAGACTTGGTTTTCATCAAGTGCAACCAAGCTTTGATAGAAAGATATGAAATTCGGGACAAGATTGATCCTATGGAATTTGGTGAAATTAATTATCACACTAAATGGTTGGTGGAAGAGATGGGAGAGATAGGAGAAGACGGTGAACCTTTGGAACAAGACTTGGTTCATGAAAATGATGATTTAACTTGGGATCTAGTTGCCGAAGTAAGTGGAGTTAATGATCCTGTAATCTACACTTGGAGATCAAAGCTACTTGAAGCTAGAAGTACATCTAGGAATAAACAAGTGGTGGTAGAAGAAGATGATGATGATGAAGATGAAGAATTTGCGGATTTTGATGATATTCTTTGATTTTTATGTTTGCTGAATTTTCGTTTAATAGTTCTAAGTTTGAATTTTAAGTTGTGATGTTTTGAATCTTTATGTTTTGAATCTTCTATATTATTTTGAATCTTTATTAAGCATTGTTTTTTGACATTAGATTTTATATAATTATGTGTTATTGGTTTTGTTTTACATTAAGTATATGACATATTTTTATAAATTATTATATAGTTATTTTAGTACAAAAACTTATCCCGCTATCTGCTATCCCGGTATCCCATTTTTTGGGTCGGCCGCTCCGCGCCGCAATCCGCTATTAATAAGTCTGGCGTAAATTCATTAGCAAGTTTATTTCTAATACACAAACACCATCCATTCCCAGGAGGCAAATATTGGATGGCGTAGTGGTCGCGAATGAGTTAATTGATTTTGACAAAAGAAGAAAGCGTAAGTGTCTGTTATTTAAAGTAGAATTCGCTAAAGATTACAATTGCGTTGAATGGGTTTTTCTTGAGAAAGTGATGCTAGCTATGAATTTCGAAGAAAAATGGATGTTTTGGATGCGAGGAGCTGTTTTCAACAGTTTTATTTCGGTTTTGGTGAACGGTATCTCAACTCCAAATTTTGAAGTCACAAGGGGTCTTAGACAAGGCAACCCCTTGTCTCCTTTCTTGTTCACCATAGTGGTTGAAGGGTTGGCGTGCATAATGAGGAGCGAAAATAGTTTGCAAAGTTTGAAGGGGGGTCACTTATCTGGTGACAAGTCTATTAGTTTACTTCAATTTGTCGACGATACCATCATCGCGTGTGAATACTCTTGGTCTAATTTGCGGGGTATCAAGGCGGTGCTAAGGGGATTTGGAATGGCGTTTGGCCTTAAAATCAATTTATGGAAGAGTTGATTATACGGGGTAGGGATCAAAGACTCAATTCTAGCGGCGGATGCTCAATTTCTTTCATATAAATCTAGTAAACTTCCGTTTTAATTCTTAGGCCTTAACATAGGTGGAAATCATAGGAAGTCCGAGTATTGGAAAACGGTGTTATCTTGTTTCAAATCGCTCTTGTCAACTTGGAAAGGGAAAATTCTTTCCATTGGTGGGAGATTTGTTCTTATAAATTCGATTTTGACAAATATGTCGATACATCATCTTTCTTTTTTTAAAGCTCCGGTAAAAATCGTCAAGGAAATCGTGAGAATCCAAAGGAATTTCTTGTGGGCGGGAACCATGGATAAAAATGGAATTCCGTGGGTTAGCTGGAGGTCGGTTTGCAAGCCTAAAAAGTACGGTGGGTTGGGAATTAAGGATATCGGATTATTTAACAAGGCGTTGGTTGCTAAATGGTTATGGAGATTTCTCCATGAACCCAATGCAATTCAGAGAGACATTCTTGAGTATAAATAGGAAAGTTGGATCAGCGATTATTCTTAAAGTTAAGCAAGGAGGAGCAAAATTCGAATCCCTTTGGTGGATAGATATCATGGTTATCGGTGATGCAAATGAGGAGGACGGGTTTTCTAGTCATCTTGCTTGGAGATTGGGAAATGGTTATTCTATCCCTTTTTGGAATTCCACATGGTTAGGTCCAATAAAGCTGAAGTTTTTATTCCCAAATTTGTTTTATAACATGATTTAGAAAGACGCGGCAGTGAGCAAAATGGGTTTTTGGATCGGTGATGATTGGCAATAGGACTTAGAGATGTATTCGTGGGCGTTGGTGGGCTGTGCAAAAAATGAACTTGAGGAGTTATTGGTGTTGATAACAGAAGTTTGTCCCTCTTGTCATGCTGCAGACGTCGCTTCCTGGCCAAGGGAGTCCATGAATTCATTCACTGTAAAGTCTTTTTATGCTTTATTACTGAAGGATGAAGAGAGAAATGAGAGAATTGAGAGTGAAGAGAGTGAGAAATGTGTGAAATGGTTGAAGGTCCTTGTGAAATGGTGGAGCTTTGTTTATATAGAGTTTTGGTTTGGAGTTGATATGTTTGGAATGTGCTTTTGAGTGAGCTTTGGAGCTAGCTTCGAAGTTAGTTACACTTGACTCACTGAGTCAGAAGTTGACTCGGTTAGTTAATTAGTTAACTCGGTGGAGAAATTCCAATGCAAATCCAAATCAAAGGCTCTCATGCTTGGAAGTTAAGGAACATGGTGGACTTAATTCAAAGTGATGCATTGGAGTAAATGTAAGTGGAGTGTCTTGAATGGTCTTGAACTGTCTAGAATGTTCCACACAATGCTAGAACCAAGTAGAACCCAAAAATGTGGAGTGGAAAGTTGTTGTCATGAAAAGTAGCAGAATCTGCCAAATTTACATGTGTTAATCAATTAACACTTTTTGCACTGCAAAGTGTTAATCGATTAACCAAGCCAAAAAAATGCCCAGTTTGCTTGAAAAAGGGTGTTGTGGCCACGGTTCCGATTTTCAACCTCTTGCTTTGATGGATAAGCATAAAAACCCTTGTTTTGTGCTTGTGTTGATGATGTGATGACTTTGTGAGGATGTGATTAATCGGTCTTGAAAACCTGAATATTCCTGCAACAAAATCATAGAGAAAAAGTGTGAGTGCGAATGCACATGCTTATGCAAAAGGCAAAAGGGGAGGTCAAATTTTGGGTTATGGAAAATGGTCTTTGAAGACATATAAAAAAGAAAAGAGATTCTAGTAGAGAACAATGATTTTACAAGACTATCTTATATAGAAGATAATACATAAAAATCAAGTAAAACTCTGATACAAACATATAACACATAGGATGATGTTTTAATATAAGCAAGCATGTGTTAAATGCTTGTACAATAATGAGTTTGATTAAAAACAAATCATAATCTTTGTCAACATACTCCTTTTAAGAACCAAATTATAGGACAATTTATGATAATAGCCAAGAGTGGTAAAAATGTATCTTCAGTCTCGAGAATAGCTACTTTTGAGAAATCACAACAACCAAGGTTGATTACTTCAGGTACTTTTGCTTTAAAATTAAGTAGCTAAGTTTTCCTTGTTGAATGTATTTAACAATTTCGCTAGCAAAAGAGTTTCTGAGACTACTTTCCACAATCAAGTCAATATTTTACAAAGCTTGTTCTTTAATCAGCTCAAAAATCAGAGTATAAGACAAGTATTTTTATTTTATCAGAACTTAGGATAAGTCTAATTGTTAATTCAAAGCACAAAGAATAGAGTTAAACACTTATGTGTGCTAAAATTATAAAGCAATCAAGAATGAAAAAGATTAAGCAAACTCTAGAATCAAAGCTTATAGACCTTACTTAGAGAAATTTCCAAACTTAATGATATATTGTATTCCAATTGAGTGCTATCAAAAACCAATCTTCCTTTTTGATGCCCATTCAGATTTTAAGCATTATTTGTAACGCCCCGATTTCGAATATTCCTATTTGGGTTGAGTCTTTTATTTAAATTGAGTAATAATGATTTCATTTGTGAAATGATGTGTTAATATGTTATGTTTGCATATTATGTGATTTTACCGTTTTGAGAGTTTGCGGGGAAAATTAGAATAGAGGGTATTATGAGATATTTATGTTAAGTAGATAGTTTGTGTTTGTGAGGAAAGAAATAGAGAGGATAGAAACAGAATGGAAAGAAAAGAGAGAAAAAGTATAAATAGAGAGAGATAGTAAGAGAATGGGGAAGAAAGAGAAGAGAAAGAAAGGGGAAGAGAAGAACAAGGAGAAGAGTGTGGAAAATCACCAAGATCAATCTTTCGGAGTCGATTTAATCGGGTAAGGGTGTGAAATCTTATTATCTCATCAATGTGTAAGATTATGTATGTGTTTGCTTGGATGTTTCTTGCCTTTCCATGGTTTTTGAATTTTAGGTCAAAAACGATAAAATGATTAGGAATCGATGTTTTTACGGTCGGAAATCGATATAATTTGCGTTATATGATTACCATGTGTTTATGAATCATTGCTGGTAATTGTTTTGATGTTGGAATTGATTTGGAATGAAAAATCAAGTTTTTGGGGGTTTTGGAATAGTGTAACCCGTAACAGCATTTTTCTGGTCCTGGTGCGATTCGCCGGGCGAATTGGGAATTCGCCAGGCGGATTAGGACTCGCCACTCGTTCGCCAGGCGAAGTGCTGGCGAAGGATGATTTGCCAGGCGAAATTGTAAGTCGCCAGGTGAATTTGGAATGACAGAAATGGGGTAGCTTCTGTAACTCTTGGGGTTTTTCTAATTTGGTGACTCGCCACTAGCTCGCCAGGCGAACTGCTGGCGAATAGTGATTCGCCCGGCAAGTGCTGGCGAATGGTGATTGGCCAGGCGAAGTGCTGGCAAAAGAGGTTTGGCCAGGCGAATTCTGAAGTGGCTAGGCGAATCTGGTTGTTTCTCAATAAATTCTTTTCTTTAAAAATGCATAACTTTTGATCCGTAACTCGGATCGGGACGTTCTTTATATCGTTGGAAAGCTAATGAAAAGTTCTTTCTTGTAAAAATGGTTTTTGAGATTGTTGGCCGACTAAATTATGTCGGAAATTGGAAAATGTGTTGTTTTGTCGAATTTTACGGTTACAATTGTGTGTAATTAGTGTATATCATGCAATGTGTTGATGGTATGGATATGGTATGACTTCTGTGTTGTTGTGAAGTGAAATTGCATGAAATACATGTTGTGACGATGGTTTGTGGCCTTATGGCAAGTATGTGCATTGTTTGATTGAGTATCAATGTATGTGGTTTCGAGTGTATGTTTAATGTATGATATGGCTGCCTCTGTGGCGTAAATCCACAGCAAGATGAATGGTAAAGTATTGATTATCATGGGATTGCTATAATAGTAATATTTGGTGTGTGGAATGGATTCCAATTGTGTTAGAATACTCATTGGGGTAGAATGGCTTATATGTCATTCCTAGTGAGGTATTAATGTTTTGGTCGAACACATTAGGGTAGAATGACTGTATATTGTTCCTAGTGTTGTTGTTGTACTCATTAGGGTAGAATGACTTTATGTCACTCCTAGTGAAGTGCGAGTGTGTCGTTGGGTCCATTGGGGTAGAACGATTATATGTCGTTCCTGGTGGAGTACTCATTAGGGTAGAATGACTATATGTCATTCCTAGTGATGTACAATAGAGTTGTCGTGTCCACTGGGGTAGAATGACTATGTTGTCATTCCTAGTGGGATACTCATTGGGGTAGAATGACTATGTTGTCATTCCTAATGAGGTGTGCACTGGGGTAGAATGACGTTGATGTCGTTCCTAGTGTGGTGTCCACTGGGGTAGAATGACTATGTTGTCATTCCTAGTGGGATACTCATTGGGGTAGAATGACTATGTTGTCATTCCTAATGAGGTGTGCACTGGGGTAGAATGACGTTGATGTCGTTCCTAGTGTGGTGTCCACTAGGGTAGAATGACTATGTTGTCGTTCCTAGTGAGGTATGTATTGGGGTAGAATGACTATGCTGTCATTCCCAGTTATGTGATGCGTGGTATTGTCGGGTCTTGATTGGATTGGTGAATTATGCATGATGTATATGTTGATGTGGAATGAGTAGAATTGTGCAGGTGTGCATGGATGGATAAACATGAATATGTGTGTTTATGTTGAATGATAAGCATTACGAGGATTATGCTTGGTTATATATATATATATGCCTTGCGATGTATATTGAGTGAGATGTGATGATTGTGACATAGTAAACATAATATGTATGTTTATGTGGTATGATGGAATGGTGAGAATATGTGGTATATGTGTATTTTTATGTTGAGATATATAATTATATGCATTGTTGTTATGATAATATTTCTCACCCTTCTGCTGCTTTATAATGCTCTACGAGGCATTGCAGATTAGGTATCTGGCGGTCTTTTTGTGAAACGTGTCTTCATTTTCCTTGTTGGTCGGTTGGCTCTGATATGTAGCACCGGGTAGCTAGGACGTTTTGATCTTTTGTGATACATTTGCATATGTATCTTGCTGATGAATTTGTGTATGTAAACATGATGTTGCTTGTGATTCATACTGGATGATGTATATATGTGGTTGTTATTCAATATTTTAGATGTTTCCGCTTTTATTCTAAATATTGAGATGTGGGTATAAGGACTAAGATCCTTCGTTGTTTGAGAGTTACCCCACTGTTCCATATCATTTGTTGAGAAGGTGTTGTATGTTTTAATTTCAAGCATAATGTGACATACCTTTTTATGTCGTGTTTACAATTATACTCTGATGAAATTTCCAATACGTGCCCAAAATTGATTTATTTGATTATTTCGGGGTATAGAAAGGGGGTGTTACATTAAGTGGTATCAGAGCCAGTGTTGAGTCAGTTTGTGTCTGTCTTGTTGTTGTTGTTGGTTGAACTATTGTTTAACCTTGTTGTTCTATGGGAAGTAATCAGAATATGGCTGGTAGAAACGATGCTGCGATGGTTGCTGCTATGGAAGCAATGGCTAGGGTTGTGCAGGGCGCATCGAATGTGAGTGCTAACGAAGAGTTCAGGAAGAATCAACCACCGGTTTTCAAAGGAAGATTTGATCCCGATGGTGCTCAACTCTGGTTAAAAGAGATTGAAAGGATTTTCAGAGTTATGGACTGTGCAGAGGAGAATAAGGTGAGGCTTGGATCTCACATGCTGAGGGAAGAAGCTGACGATTGGTGGGTCGGTATGCGTGAAATTCTTGAGGTGGATAATGAAGAGGTAACTTGGGAATTGTTTCGTACCGAGTTTTTGCTGAAGAATTACCCTGAAAGTGTGAAAGGGAAGAAAGAGATGGAATTCCTGGAATTGAAACAAGGTGGTATGTCAGTGGTGGACTATACTGCTAAGTTTGTTGAGTTGGTACAATTTCATTCTCATTATGCTGCAATTACAGCTGAGTTCTCAAAATGTGTTAAGTATGAGAACGGTTTGCGTCCCGAGATTAAGCAAGCTGTGGGATACCAGAGGATTAGAAGATTCTCAGATTTGACTGAATGTTGTAGAATCTTCGAGGAAGATAGCAAGGCTCGTTCTACGTATTACAAAAGTGTGAATGAGAGGAAAGGTAAGCAGCAGGCTAGGAGTGGACCTTATGTGACACCCGTTGATGAGGGCGGGCATAAGGGAGACTTTGAAAAGAGATCTGGAGGAGGTTCCAGTTCCGTTAAGTGTTTCAAATGTGGTGGGCTTGGTCATCGTTCATTTGAGTGTAGAATTGATGTGAAGAAATGTGTAAAGTGTGGAAGGATGGGGCATGTGACGGCTAATTGTAAGGACCGTGAGGTTATTTGTTTTAAATGTGGTGAACCTGGCCACATTAGTCCTTATTGTCAGAAACCGAAGCAAACTTAGGAAAAGAGGTTGCATGGGCAGAATTCCAGCCTACCAGTGCGGATCGTTTGATTAAAGGTATATGTTTTATTAATAGTACGCCTTTAATTGCTATTATGGATATGGGAGCGACTTATTCTTTTATTTCTCATGTGTGTGCAAAGTGTTTGAATTTGTTTATGACTTGTTGGACAAGAGATTGGTAATTCCAAGTTGTTGAGTCTGTGTGGCATGGCAGTTGTATATTGTCGATGTTGTTTATTCCCTAGTACGTGATAAGTGTGTAGAACACTATCAGTGCTTCCTGGTTTTTCTAATCCTTTGTCTTCAGGACTGAGAATGTTATAAGTGGGGGAGAAGCTGGTACTTCTCCAAGTGGCTTCAGGTGAGGAGCGTTGGCTCAGGGTGCCGTTGTTTGACCGATTGTAAGTGTTGTTTGGACAGTGTGGTTTCCGATTCCAAAGGGAATACGGAGGCGAGGTTTATGTCAAGTAAGGATTGGTGCCTTAGGTGGTTTTGTGCACAAGATGCAAGGAATGTTGTTATGGCTTGGTAAAGATGGTTTATGCCCCATCATGATTGTCGACTGTCTATTGACAAATTGAGGAACTGATCACCCTTAATCTCTTGTTGATAGCAGACGGAAATTGTGTTGGAAGGAATAAACGTGTTTATCCAGCTTAGTTGGTATGTTCGGCGAATGGTTGTGGAGTATGGGAATTATATCTTCGTACTTATTTGGATAAGTTTGTAGTGGTGTCCTTTAAGGATATTTTGATCGATTATAAAATCAGAGGAAGAACATGTAGGGTGTTGAAGATTGAGTCGCAAGTGTTGAAAAGAGATGAAGCTTTAAGTTAAGTTGTCAAGAGTGGATTTTGGCTGATAAAGACGAGTTTTCTTGGTCGAGAGGAATAAGTATGAGACAACATTGATGGTTGGGATTCCAAAACGAGTTATAAATTTGAATTGGATTATTCTTTGAGAAGAATTAATGTCGTGCCGGATGAGTTAAGTTGAAGGCCTTTGAATATGTATGTTTGGATGGTCAGAGAATTAGAATTGTTTGAGCAATTCAGAGGCTTGTGTCCGGTGTGTAAGCTACTGCAGAATAGTGTGAGGTTGTGTATATAACCAGTGAACTATGACTTTCTGGTGAATAGTAGGAAGAGTCAAATGTTGAATATGAATTGGTGGTTTTGTTAGTCACGAGTAATCGGAGTGCGCAGCGGAAGTGTGGAATTGTTGTATTGGTTATTGTGAGACAAGGATGTAGGTATTCTGGTTTTGTGGATGTTGTTGAGGCGAAGTTGTGTCATGGAGCTTATGTTCTTGTCTGGTTGTTGCCTTGTTTCCATTGTGATGGTTCGAGTGCGAGTAGCTAATTCCTATGTTTGGAGATTAGAAGAGTGTTACCTATGGTGTTGGTAACGATCTTGTTGTGTTCTGGTTCAAGAATGAACCTGGGTGTTTGTATCTTGGTTATCCTTTGAGTTGTGAGTTGGTCGTCAAGTGCATTGTATGGGCATTGCATCTTGTCGTGGTGGTTGTCGTCGTTGTCGTGTCATTATTGTTGTGGTTAGTGTATTGGTTTGTTGTTTGTGTTATTCGTGGTGTGCCTTTGGTTGGCATGATAGTGGTTAGTCGGACGCGAGAGTCGTATCCGAGGTTGCTTGTACTTAGCCTATTTTCGAGGACGAAAATGTCTAAGTGGGGGAGAGTCGTAATGCCCCGATTTCGAATATTCCTATTTGGGTTGAGTCTTTTATTTAAATTGAGTAATAATGATTTCATTTGTGAAATGATGTGTTAATATGTTATGTTTGCATATTATGTGATTTTACCGTTTTGAGAGTTTGTGGGGAAAATTAGAATAGAGGGTATTATGAGATATTTATGTTAAGTAGATAGTTTGTGTTTGTGAGGAAAGAAATAGAGAGGATAGAAACAGAATGGAAAGAAAAGAGAGAAAAAGTATAAATAGAGAGAAATAGTAAGAGTATGGGGAAGAAAGAGAAGAGAAAGAAAGGGGAAGAGAAGAACAAGGAGAAGAGTGTGGAAAATCACCAAGATCAATCTTTCGGAGTCGATTTAATCGGGTAAGGGTGTGAAATCTTATTATCTCATCAATGTGTATGATTATGTATGTGTTTGCTTGGATGTTTCTTGCCTTTCCATGGTTTTTGAATTTTAGGTCGAAAACGATAAAATGATTAGGAATCGATGTTTTTACGGTCGGAAATCGATATAATTTGCGTTATATGATTACCATGTGTTTATGAATCATTGCTGGTAATTGTTTTGATGTTGGAATTGATTTGGAATGAAAAATGAGGTTTTTGGGGGTTTTGGAATAGTGTAACCCGTAACAGCATTTTTCTGGTCCTGGTGCGATTCGCCAGGCGAATTGGGAATTCGCCAGGCGGATTAGGACTCGCCACTCGTTCGCCAGGCGAAGTGATGGCGAAGGGTGATTCGCCAGGCGAAATTGTAAGTCGCCAGGCGAATTTGGAATGACAGAAATGGGGTAGCTTCTGTAACTCTTGGGGTTTTTCTAATTTGGTGACTCGCCACTAGCTCGCCAGGCGAACTGCTGGCGAATAGTGATTCGCCCGGCGAAGTGCTGGCGAAGTGCTGGCGAATGGTTATTGGCCAGGCGAAGTGCTGGCGAAGGAGGTTTGGCCAGGCGAATTCTGAAGTGGCTAGGCGAATCTGGCTGTTTCTCAATAAATTCTTTTCTTTAAAAATGCATAACTTTTGATCCGTAACTCGGATCGGGACGTTCTTTATATCGTTGGAAAGCTAATGAAAAGTTCTTTCTTGTAAAAATGGTTTTTGAGATTGTTGGCCGACTAAATTATGTCAGAAATTGGAAAATGTGTTGTTTTGTCGAATTTTACGGTTACAATTGTGTGTAATTAGTGTATATCATGCAATGTGTTGATGGTATGGATATGGTATGACTTCCGTGTTGTTGTGAAGTGAAATTGCATGAAATACATGTTGTGACGATGGTTTGTGGCCTTATGGCAAGTATGTGCATTGTTTGATTGAGTATCAATGTATGTGGTTTCGAGTGTATGTTTAATGTAGGATATGGCTGCCTCTGTGGCGTAAATCCACAGCAAGATGAATGGTAAAGTATTGATTATCATGGGATTGCTATAATAGTAATATGCTGTGTGGAATGGATTCCAATTGTGTTAGAATACTCATTGGGGTAGAATGGCTTATATGTCATTCCTAGTGAGGTATTAATGTTTTGGTCGAACACATTAGGGTAGAATGACTGTATGTTGTTCCTAGTGTTGTTGTTGTACTCATTAGGGTAGAATGACTTTATGTCACTCCTAGTGAAGTGCGAGTGTGTCGTTGGATCCATTGGGGTAGAACGATTATATGTCGTTCCTGGTGGAGTACTCATTAGGGTAGAATGACTATATGTCATTCCTAGTGATGTACAATAGAGTTGTCGTGTCCACTGGGGTAGAATGACTATGTTGTCATTCCTAGTGGGATACTCATTGGGGTAGAATGACTATGTTGTCATTCCTAATGAGGTGTGCACTGGGGTAGAATGACGTTGATGTCGTTCCTAGTGTGGTGTCCACTGGGGTAGAATGACTATGTTGTCATTCCTAGTGGGATACTCATTGGGGTAGAATGACTATGTTGTCATTCCTAATGAGGTGTGCACTGGGGTAGAATGACGTTGATGTCGTTCCTAGTGTGGTGTCCACTAGGGTAGAATGACTATGTTGTCGTTCCTAGTGAGGTATGTATTGGGGTAGAATGATTATGCTGTCATTCCCAGTTATGTGATGCGTGGTATTGTCGGGTCTTAATTGGATTGGTGAATTATGCATGATGTATATGTTGATGTGGAATGAGTAGAATTGTGTAGGTGTGCATGGATGGATAAACATGAATATGTGTGTTTATGTTGAATGATAAGCATTACGAGGAATATGCTTGGTTATATATATATATATATATATATATATATATATATATATATATATGCCTTGCGATGTATATTGAGTGAGAGGTGATGATTGTGACATAGTAAACATAATATGTATGTTTATGTGGTATGATGGAATGGTGAGAATATGTGGTATATGTGTATTTTTATGTTGAGATATATAATTATATGCATTGTTGTTATGATAATATTTCTCACCCTTCTGCTGCTTTATAATGCTCTACGAGGCATTGCAGATTAGGTATCTGGCGGTCTTTTTGTGAAACGTGTCTTCATTTTCCTTGTTGGTCGGTTGGCTCTGATATGTAGCACCGGGTAGCTAGGACGTTTTGATCTTTTGTGATACATTTGCATATGTATCTTGCTGATGAATTTGTGTATGTAAACATGATGTTGCGTGTGATTCATACTGGATGATGTATATATGTGGTTGTTATTCAATATTTTAGATGTTTCCGCTTTTATTCTAAATATTGAGATGTGGGTATAAGGACTGAGATCCTTCGTTGT
This sequence comes from Lathyrus tuberosus, assembly GCA_022829125.1. Taxonomy (NCBI): domain Eukaryota; kingdom Viridiplantae; phylum Streptophyta; class Magnoliopsida; order Fabales; family Fabaceae; genus Lathyrus; species Lathyrus tuberosus. The sequence goes on from JALAZF010000169.1 coordinate 9,575,360, forward strand.
TTGAGAGTTACCCCACTGTTGCATATCATTTGTTGAGAAGGTGTTGTATGTTTTAATTTCAAGCATAATGTGACATACCTTTTTATGTCGTGTTTACAATTATACTCTGATGAAATTTCCAATACGTGCCCAAAAATGATTTATTTGATTATTTGGGGGTATAGAAAGGGGGTGTTACATTAAGTGGTATCAGAGCCAGTGTTGAGTCAGTTTGTGTCTGTCTTGTTGTTGTTGTTGGTTGAACTATTGTTTAACCTTGTTGTTCTATGGGAAGTAATCAGAATATGGCTGGTAGAAACGATGATGCGATGGCTACTGCTATGGAAGCAATGGCTAGGGCTGTGCAGGGTGCACCGAATGTGCGTGCTAACGAAGAGTTCAGGAAGAATCAACCACCGGTTTTCAAAGGAAGATTTGATCCCGATGGTGCTCAACTCTGGTTAAAAGAGATTGAAAGGATTTTCAGAGTTATGGACTGTGCAGAGGAGAATAAGGTGAGGCTTGGATCTCACATGCTGAGGGAAGAAGCCGGCGATTGGTGGGTCGGTATGCGTGAAATTCTTGAGGTGGATAATGAAGAGGTAACTTGGGAATTGTTTCGTACCGAGTTTTTGCTGAAGTATTACCCTGAAAGTGTGAAAGGGAAGAAAGAGATGGAATTCCTGGAATTGAAACAAGGTGGTATGTCAGTGGTGGACTATACTGCTAAGTTTGTTGAGTTGGTACAATTTCATTCTCATTATGCTGCAATTACAGCTGAGTTCTCAAAATGTGTTAAGTATGAGAACGGTTTGCGTCCCGAGATTAAGCAAGCTGTGGGATACCAGAGGATTAGAAGATTCTCAGATTTGACTTAATGTTGTAGAATCTTCGAGGAAGATAGCAAGGCTCTTTCTACGTATTACAAAAGTGTGAATGAGAGGAAAGGTAAGCAGCAGGCTAGGAGTGGACCTTATGTGACACCCGTTGATGAGGGCGGGCATAAGGGAGACTTTGAAAAGAGATCTGGAGGAGGTTCTGGTTCCGTTAAGTGTTTCAAATGTGGTGGGCTTGGTCATCGTTCATTTGAGTGTAGAACTGATGTGAAGAAATGTGTAAAGTGTGGAAGGATGGGGCATGTGACGGCTGATTGTAAGGACCGTGAGGTTATTTGTTTTAAATGTGGTGAACCTGGCCACATTAGTCCTTATTGTCAGAAACCGAAGCAAACTTAGGAAAAGAGGTTGCATGGGCAGAATTTCAGCCTACCAGTGCGGATCGTTTGATTAAAGGTATATGTTTTATTAATAGTACGCCTTTAATTGCTATTATGGATATGGGAGCGACTTATTCTTTTATTTCTCATGTGTGTGCAAAGTGTTTGAATTTGTTTATGACTTGTTGGACAAGAGATTGGTAATGCCAAGTTGTTGAGTCTGTGTGGCATGGCAGTTGTATATTGTCGATGTTGTTTATTCCCTAGTACGTGATAAGTGTGTAGAACACTATCAGTGCTTCCTGGTTTTTCTAATCCTTTGTCTTCAGGACTGAGAATGTTATAAGTGGGGGAGAAGCTGGTACTTCTCCAAGTGGCTTCAGGTGAGGAGCGTTGGCTCAGGGTGCCGTTGTTTGACCGATTGTAAGTGTTGTTTGGACAGTGTGGTTTTCGATTCCAAAGGGAATACGGAGGCGAGGTTTATGTCAAGTAAGGATTGGTGCCTTAGGTGGTTTTGTGCACAAGATGCAAGGAATGTTGTTATGGCTTGGTAAAGATGGTTTATGCCCCATCATGATTGTCGACTGTCTATTGACAAATTGAGGAACTGATCACCCTTAATCTCTTGTTGATAGCAGACGGAAATTGTGTTGGAAGGAATAGACGTGTTTATCCAGCTTAGTTGGTATGTTCGGCGAATGGTTGTGGAGTATGGGAATTATATCTTCGTACTTATTTGGATAAGTTTGTAGTGGTGTCCTTTAAGGATATTTTGATCGATTATAAAATCAGAGGAAGAACATGTAGGGTGTTGAAGATTGAGTCGCAAGTGTTGAAAAGAGATGAAGCTTTAAGTTAAGCTGTCAAGAGTGGATTTTGGCTGATAAAGACTAGTTTTCTTGGTCGAGAGGAATAAGTATGAGACAACATTGATGGTTGGGATTCCAAAACGAGTTATAAATTTGAATTGGATTATTCTTTGAGAAGAATTAATGTCGTGCCGGATGAGTTAAGTTGAAGGCCTTTGAATATGTATGTTTGGATGGTCAGAGAATTAGAATTGTTTGAGCAATTCAGAGGCTTGTGTCCGGTGTGTAAGCTACTGTAGAATAGTGTGAGGTTGTGTATATAACCAGTGAACTATGACTTTCTGGTGAATAGTAGGAAGAGTCAAATGTTGAATATGAATTGGTGGTTTTGTTAGTCACGAGTAATCGGAGTGCGCAGCGGAAGTCTGGAATTGTTGTATTGGTTATTGTGAGACAAGGATGTAGGTATTCTGGTTTTGTGGATGTTGTTGAGGCGAAGTTGTGTCATGGAGCTTATGTTCTTCTCTGGTTGTTGCCTTGTTTCCATTGTGATGGTTCGAGTGCGAGTAGCTAATTCCTATGTTTGGAGATTAGAAGAGTGTTACCTATGGTGTTGGTAACGATCTTGTTGTGTTCTGGTTCAAGAATGAACCTGGGTGTTTGTATCTTGGTTATCCTTTGAGTTGTGAGTTGGTCGTCAAGTGCATTGTATGGGCATTGCATCTTGTCGTGGTGGTTGTCGTCGTTGTCGTGTCATTGTTGTTGTGGTTAGTGTACTGGTTTATTGTTTGTGTTATTCGTGGTGTGCCTTTGGTTGGCATGATAGTGGTTGGTCGGACGCGAGAGTCGTATCCGAGGTTGCTTGTACTTAGCCTATTTTCGAGGACGAAAATGTCTAAGTGGGGGAGAGTTGTAACGTCCCGATTTCGAATATTCCTATTTGGGTTGAGTCTTTTGTTTAAATTGAGTAATAATGATATCATTTGTGAAATGATGTGTTAATATGTTATGTTTGCATATTATGTGATTTTACCGTTTTGAGAGTTTGCGGGGAAAATTAGAATAGAGGGTATTATGAGATATTTATGTTAAGTAGATAGTTTGTGTTTGTGAGGAAAGAAATAGAGAGGATAGAAACAGAATGGAAAGAAAAGAGAGAAAAAGTATAAATAGAGAGAGATAGTAAGAGAATGGGGAAGAAAGAGAAGATAAAGAAAGGGGAAGAGAAGAACAAGGAGAAGAGTGTGGAAAATCACCAAGATCAATCTTTCGGAGTCGATTTAATCGGGTAAGGGTGTGAAATCTTATTATCTCATCAATGTGTATGATTATGTATGTGTTTGCTTGGATGTTTCTTGCCTTTCCATGGTTTTTGAATTTTAGGTCGAAAACGATAAAATGATTAGGAATCGATGTTTTTACGGTCGGAAATCGATATAATTTGCGTTATATGATTACCATGTGTTTATGAATCATTGCTGGTAATTGTTTTGATGTTGGAATTGATTTGGAATGAAAAATGAGGTTTTTGGGGGTTTTGGAATAGTGTAACCCGTAACAGCATTTTTCTGGTCCTAGTGCGATTCGCCAGGCGAATTGGGAATTCGCCAGGCAGATTGGGACTCGCCACTCGTTCGCCAGGCGAAGTGCTGGCGAAGGGTGATTCGCCAGGCGAAATTGTAAGTCGCCAGGCGAATTTGGAATGACAGAAATGGGGTAGCTTCTGTAACTCTTGGGGTTTTTCTAATTTGGTGACTCGCCAGTAGCTCGCCAGGCGAACTGCTGGCGAATAGTGATTTGCCCGGCGAAGTGCTGGCGAATGGTGGTTGGCCAGGCGAAGTGCTGGCGAAAGAGGTTTGGCCAGGCGAATTCTGAAGTGGCCAGGCGAATCTGGCTGTTTCTCAATAAATTATTTTCTCTAAAAATGCATAACTTTTGATCCGTAACTCGGATCGGGACGTTCTTTATATCGTTGGAAAGCTAATGAAAAGTTCTTTCTTGTAAAAATGGTTTTTGAGATTGTTGGCCGACTAAATTATGTCGGAAATTGGAAAATGTGTTGTTTTGTCGAATTTTACGGTTACAATTGTGTGTAATTAGTGTATATCATGCAATGTGTTAATGGTATGGATATGGTATGACTTCCGTGTTGTTGTGAAGTGAAATTGCATGAAATACATGTTGTGACGATGGTTTGTGGCCTTATGGCAAGTATGTGCATTGTTTGATTGAGTATCAATGTATGTGGTTTCGAGTGTATGTTTAATGTATGATATGGCTGCCTCTGTGGCGTAAATCCACAGCAAGATGAATGGTAAAGTATTGATTATCATGGGATTGCTATAATAGTAATATTTGGTGTGTGGAATAGATTCCAATTGTGTTAGAATACTCATTGGGGTAGAATGGCTTATATGTCATTCCTAGTGAGGTATTAATGTTTTGGTCGAACACATTAGGGTAGAATGACTGTATGTTGTTCCTAGTGTTGTTGTTGTACTCATTAGGGTAGAATGACTTTATGTCATTCCTAGTGAAGTGTGAGTGTGTCGTTGGGTCCATTGGGGTAGAACGATTATATGTCGTTCCTGGTGGAGTACTCATTAGGGTAGAATGACTATATGTCATTCCTAGTGATGTACAATAGAGTTGTCGTGTCCACTGGGGTAGAATGACTATGTTGTCATTCCTAGTGGGATACTCATTGGGGTAGAATGACTATGTTGTCATTCCTAATGAGGTGTGCACTGGGGTAGAATGACGTTGATGTCGTTTCTAGTGTGGTGTCCACTGGGGTAGAATGACTATGTTGTCATTCCTAGTGGGATACTCATTGGGGTAGAATGACTATGTTGTCATTCCTAATGAGGAGTGCACTGGGGTAGAATGACGTTGATGTCGTTCCTAGTGTGGTGTCCACTAGGGTAGAATGACTATGTTGTCGTTCCTAGTGAGGTATGTATTGGGGTAGAATGACTATGTTGTCATTCCCTGTTATGTGATGCGTGGTATTGTCGGGTCTTGATTGGATTGGTCAATTATACATGATGTATATGTTGATGTGGAATGAGTAGAATTGTGCAGGTGTGCATGGATGGATAAACATGAATATGTGTGTTTATGTTGAATGACAAGCATTACGAGGAATATGCTTGGTTATATATATATATGCCTTGCGATGTATATTGAGTGAGATGTGATGATTGTGACATAGTAAACATAATATGTATGTTTATGTGGTATGATGGAATGGTGAGAATATGTGGTATATGTGTATTTTTATGTTGAGATATATAATTATATGCATTGTTGTTATGATAATATTTCTCACCCTTCTGCTGCTTTATAATGCTCTACGAGGCATTGCAGATTAGGTATCTTGCGGTCTTTTTGTGAAGCGTTTCTTCATTTTCCTTGTTGGTCGGTTGGCTCTGATATGTAGCACCGGGTAGCTAGGACGTTTTGATCTTTTGTGATACATTTGCATATGTATCTTGCTGATGAATTTATGTATGTAAACATGATGTTGCTTGTGATTCATACTGGATGATGTATATATGTGGTTGTTATTCAATATTTTAGATGTTTCCGCTTTTATTCTAAATATTGAGATGTGGGTATAAGGACTGAGATCCTTCGTTGTTTGAGAGTTACCCCACTGTTGCATATCATTTGTTGAGAAGGTGTTGTATGTTTTAATTTCAAGCATAATGTGACATACCTTTTTATGTCGTGTTTACAATTATACTCTGATGAAATTTCCAATACGTGCCCAAAAATGATTTATTTGATTATTTGGGGGTATAGAAAGGGGGTGTTACATTAAGTGGTATCAGAGCCAGTGTTGAGTCAGTTTGTGTCTGTCTTGTTGTTGTTGTTGGTTGAACTATTGTTTAACCTTGTTGTTCTATGGGAAGTAATCAGAATATGGCTGGTAGAAACGATGCTGCGATGGCTGCTGCTATGGAAGCAATGGCTAGGGCTGTGCAGGGTGCACCGAATGTGAGTGCTAACGAAGAATTCAGGAAGAATCAACCACCGGTTTTCAAAGGAAGATTTGATCCCGATGGTGCTCAACTCTGGTTAAAAGAGATTGAAAGGATTTTCAGAGTTATGCACTGTGCAGAGGAGAATAAGGTGAGGCTTGGATCTCACATGCTGAGGGAAGAAGCCGTCGATTGGTGGGTCGGTATGCGTGAAATTCTTGAGGTGGATAATGAAGAGGTAACTTGGGAATTATTTCGTACCGAGTTTTTGCTGAAGTGTTACCCTGAAAGTGTGAAAGGGAAGAAAGAGATGGAATTCCTGGAATTGAAACAAGGTGGTATGTCAGTGGTGGACTATACTGCTAAGTTTGTTGAGTTGGTACAATTTCATTCTCATTATGCTGCAATTACAGCTGAGTTCTCAAAATGTGTTAAGTATGAGAACGGTTTGCGTCCCGAGATTAAGCAAGCTGTGGGGTACCAGAGGATTAGAAGATTCTCAGATTTGACTGAATGTTGTAGAATCTTCGAGGAAGATAGCAAGGCTCGTTCTACGTATTACAAAAGTGTGAATGAGAGGAAAGGTAAGCAGCAGGCTAGGAGTGGACCTTATGTGACACCCGTTGATGAGGGCGGGCATAAGGGAGACTTTGAAAAGAGATCTGGAGGAGGTTCTGGTTCCGTTAAGTGTTTCAAATGTGGTGAGCTTGGTCATCGTTCATTTGAGTGTAGAACTGATGTGAAGAAATGTGTAAAGTGTGGAAGGATGGGGCATGTGACGGCTGATTGTAAGACCGTGAGGTTATTTGTTTTAAATGTGGTGAACCTGGCCACATTAGTCCTTATTGTCAGAAACTGAAGCAAACTTAGGAAAAGAGGTTGCATGGGCAGAATTCCAGCCTACCAGTGCGGATCGTTTGATTAAAGGTATATGTTTTATTAATAGTACGCCTTTAATTGCTATTATGGATATGGGAGCGACTTATTCTTTTATTTCTCATGTGTGTGCAAAGTGTTTGAATTTGTTTATGACTTGTTGGACAAGAGATTGGTAATGCCAAGTTGTTGAGTCTGTGTGGCATGGCAGTTGTATATTGTCGATGTTGTTTATTCCCTAGTACGTGATAAGTGTGTAGAACACTATCAGTGCTTCCTGGTTTTTCTAATCCTTTGTCTTCAGGACTGAGAATGTTATAAGTGGGGGAGAAGCTGATACTTCTCCAAGTGGCTTCAGGTGAGGAGCGTTGGCTCAGGGTGCCGTTGTTTGACCAATTGTAAGTGTTGTTTGGACAGTGTGGTTTCTGATTCCAAAGGGAATACGGAGGCGAGGTTTATGTCAAGTAAGGATTGGTGCCTTAGGTGGTTTTGTGCACAAGATGCAAGGAATGTTGTTATGGCTTGGTAAAGATGGTTTATGCCCCATCATGATTGTCGACTGTCTATTGACAAATTGAGGAATTGATCACCCTTAATCTCTTGTTGATAGCAGATGGAAATTGTGTTGGAAGGAATAGACGTGTTTATCCAGCTTAGTTGGTATGTTCGGCGAATGGTTGTGGAGTATGGGAATTATATCTTCGTACTTATTTGGATAAGTTTGTAGTGGTGTCCTTTAAGGATATTTTGATCGATTATAAAATCAGAGGAAGAACATGTAGGGTGTTGAAGATTGAGTCGCAAGTGTTGAAAAGAGATGAAGCTTTAAGTTAAGCTGTCAAGAGTGGATTTTGGCTGATAAAGACGAGTTTTCTTGGTCGAGAGGAATAAGTATGAGACAACATTGATGGTTGGGATTCCAAAACGAGTTATAAATTTGAATTGGATTATTCTTTGAGAAGAATTAATGTCGTGTCGGATGAGTTAAGTTGAAGGCCTTTGAATATGTATGTTTGGATGGTCAGAGAATTAGAATTGTTTGAGCAATTCAGAGGCTTGTGTCCGGTGTGTAAGCTACTGCAGAATAGTGTGAGGTTGTGTATATAACCAGTGAACTATGACTTTCTGGTGAATAGTAGAAAGAGTCAAATGTTGAATATGAATTGGTGGTTTTGTTAGTCACGAGTAATCGGAGTGCGCAGCGGAAGTCTGGAATTGTTGTATTGGTTATTGTGAGACAAGGATGTAGGTATTCTGGTTTTGTGGATGTTGTTGAGGCGAAGTTGTTTCATGGAGCTTATGTTCTTATCTGGTTGTTGCCTTGTTTCCATTGTGATGGTTCGAGTGCGAGTAGCTAATTCTTATGTTTGGAGATTAGAAGAGTGTTACCTATGGTGTTGGTAACGATCTTGTTGTGTTCTGGTTCAAGAATGAACCTGGGTGTTTGTATCTTGGTTATCCTTTGAGTTGTGAGTTGGTCGTCAAGTGCATTGTATGGGCATTGCATCTTGTCGTGGTGGTTGTCGTCGTTGTCGTGTCATTGTTGTTGTGGTTAGTGTACTGGTTTGTTGTTTGTGTTATTCGTGGTGTGCCTTTGGTTGGCATGATAGTGGTTGGTCGGACGCGAGAGTCGTATCCGAGGTTGCTTGTACTTAGCCTATTTTCGAGGACGGAAATGTCTAAGTGGGGGAGAGATGTAACGCCCGGATTTCGAATATTCCTATTTGGGTTGAGTCTTTTATTTAAATTGAGTAATAATGATTTCATTTGTGAAATGATGTGTTAATATGTTATGTTTGCATATTATGTGATTTTACCGTTTTGAGAGTTTGCGGGGAAAATTAGAATAGAGGGTATTATGAGATATTTATGTTAAGTAGATAGTTTGTGTTTGTGAGGAAAGAAATAGAGAGGATAGAAACAGAATGGAAAGAAAAGAGAGAAAAAGTATAAATAGAGAGAGATAGTAAGAGAATGGGGAAGAAAGAGAAGAGAAAGAAAGGGGAAGAGAAGAACAAGGAGAAGAGTGTGGAAAATCACCAAGATCAATCTTTCGGAGTCGATTTAATCGGGTAAGGGTGTGAAATCTTATTATCTCATCAATGTGTATGATTATGTATGTGTTTGCTTGGATGTTTCTTGCCTTTCCATGGTTTTTGAATTTTAGGTCGAAAACGATAAAATGATTAGGAATCGATGTTTTTACGGTCGGAAATCGATATAATTTGCGTTATATGATTACCATGTGTTTATGAATCATTGCTGGTAATTGTTTTGATGTTGGAATTGATTTGGAATGAAAAATGAGGTTTTTGGGGGTTTTGGAATAGTGTAACCCGTAACAGCATTTTTCTGGTCCTGGTGCGATTCGCCAGGCGAATTGGGAATTCGCCAGGCGGATTAGGACTCGCCACTCGTTCGCCAGGCGAAGTGCTGGCGAAGGGTGATTCGCCAGGCGAAATTGTAAGTCGCCAGGCGAATTTGGAATGACAGAAATGGGGTAGCTTCTGTAACTCTTGGGGTTTTTCTAATTTGGTGACTCACCACTAGCTCGCCAGGCGAACTGCTGGCGAATAGTGATTCGCCCGGCGAAGTGCTGGCGAATGGTGATTGGCCAGGCGAAGTGCTGGCGAAAGAGGTTTGGCCAGGCGAATTCTGAAGTGGCCAGGCGAATCTGGCTGTTTCTCAATAAATTCTTTTCTTTAAAAATGCATAACTTTTGATCCGTAACTCGGATCGGGACGTTCTTTATATCGTTGGAAAGCTAATGAAAAGTTCTTTCTTGTAAAAATGGTTTTTGAGATTGTTGGCCGACTAAATTATGTCGGAAATTGGAAAATGTGTTGTTTTGTCGAATTTTACGGTTACAATTGTGTGTAATTAGTGTATATCATGCAATGTGTTGATGGTATGGATATGGTATGACTTCCGTGTTGTTGTGAAGTGAAATTGCATGAAATACATGTTGTGACAATGGTTTGTGGCCTTATGGTAAGTATGTGTATTGTTTGATTGAGTATCAATGTATGTGGTTTCGAGTGTATGTTTAATGTATGATATGGCTGCCTCTGTGGCGTAAATCCACAGCAAGATGAATGGTAAAGTATTGATTATCATGGGATTGCTATAATAGTAATATTTGGTGTGTGGAATGGATTCCAATTGTGTTAGAATACTCATTGGGGTAGAATGGTTTATATGTCATTCCTAGTGAGGTATTAATGTTTTGGTCGAACACATTAGGGTAGAATGACTGTATGTTGTTCCTAGTGTTGTTGTTGTACTCATTAGGGTAGAATGACTTTATGTCATTCCTAGTGAAGTGTGAGTGTGTCGTTGGGTCCATTGGGGTAGAACGATTACATGTCGTTCCTGGTGGAGTACTCATTAGGGTAGAATGACTATATGTCATTCCTAGTGATGTACAATAGAGTTGTCGTGTCCACTGGGGTAGAATGACTATGTTGTCATTCCTAGTGGGATACTCATTGGGGTAGAATGACTATGTTGTCATTCCTAATGAGGTGTGCACTGGGGTAGAATGACGTTGATGTCGTTCCTAGTGTGGTGTCCACTGGGGTAGAATGACTATGTTGTCATTCCTAGTGGGATACTCATTGGGGTAGAATGACTATGTTGTCATTCCTAATGAGGTGTGCACTGGGGTAGAATGACGTTGATGTCGTTCCTAGTGTGGTGTCCACTAGGGTAGAATGACTATGTTGTCGTTCCTAGTGAGGTATGTATTGGGGTAGAATGACTATGCTGTCATTCCCAGTTATGTGATGCGTGGTATTGTCGGGTCTTGATTGGATTGGTGAATTATACATGATGTATATGTTGATGTGGAATGAGTAGAATTGTGCAGGTGTGCATGGATGGATAAACATGAATATGTGTGTTTATGTTGAATGATAAGCATTACGAGGAATATGCTTGGTTATATATATATATATATGCCTTGCGATGTATATTGAGTGAGATGTGATGATTGTGACATAGTAAACATAATATGTATGTTTATGTGGTATGATGGAATGGTGAGAATATGTGGTATATGTGTATTTTTATGTTGAGATATATAATTATATGCATTGTTGTTATGATAATATTTCTCACCCTTCTGCTGCTTTATAATGCTCTACGAGGCATTGCAGATTAGGTATCTGGCGGTCTTTTTGTGAAGCGTGTCTTCATTTTCCTTGTTGGTCGGTTGGCTCTGATATGTAGCACCGGGTAGCTAGGACGTTTTGATCTTTTGTGATACATTTGCATATGTATCTTGCTGATGAATTTGTGTATGTAAACATGATGTTGCTTGTGATTCATACTGGATGATGTATATATGTGGTTGTTATTCAATATTTTAGATGTTTCCGCTTTTATTCTAAATATTGAGATGTGGGTATAAGGACTGAGATCCTTCGTTGTTTGAGAGTTACCCCACTGTTGCATATCATTTGTTGAGAAGGTGTTGTATGTTTTAATTTCAAGCATAATGTGACATACCTTTTTATGCCGTGTTTACAATTATACTCTGATGAAATTTCCAATACGTGCCCAAAAATGATTTATTTGATTATTTGGGGGTATAGAAAGGGGGTGTTACATTATTCATCAACAAAAACCATGTTCAGATTTTTCCGAATAAAATCAAATCTGGTGATAGCTAAGGGTTTTTTAATATATCAGCCAATTGATGGTCAGTATCAATAAACTGAATATCTATTAAGTCCTTCTGAACATAGTCCCTAATAAAATGGTGTTTTATTTCAATATGCTTGGTTCTAGAATATTGAATCAGATTCTTTGTTAGACAAATAGCCGCAGTGTTATCACAAGAGATAGGAATAATTTTTCCAAAAATTTGATAATCTTCTAGCTGAAACTTCATCTATAGTAGTTGAGTAGAATACTTAGCTGCTGAGATGTATTCTGCTTCAGTTGTGGACAGAGCAATAGTTGCTTGTCTTTTGCTAGCCCAAAATATAAGGTTTTCATCTAATAATTGATAGTTTCCACTTGTGGATTTCCTCTCAATTCTATCTCCGACATGTTAGCATCACAGAATCCAACTAGCTTATAATCTGAGGATTTCTTATAAAGAAGTCCAAGATTAGTCGTTCCTTTCAAATATCTAAAGATTCTCTTAACGGATAACACATGAGTTTCTCTAGGATCTTATTGGAATTTTGCACATAAGCATACACTGAATAAAATATCTGGTATGGAAGCAGTAAGATAGAGTAAGGAACCTATCATACCTCGATATTTAGTTGAATCCACTTTGGTACTGCATTCTTCACTATTCAGGTTGTAGGTAGGATGTATAGGAGTTGGCATGGCTTTGCAATCATCAAGATTGAACTTCTTCAAAAGTTGTCTTGTGTACTTCGAATAATGAATGTATATACCTCATTTTCTCGGATTGATTTGAATTCCAAGAAAGTATTTTAATTAACCCATCATGCTCATCTCAAATTCAAACTGCATGATCTTTGAAAATTCTTGACAAAGAGATGCATTAATGAAACCAAATATTATATCATCAACATAAATTTGAACAATCAAAATTTCTTCCTTTAGAGTTTTCCTAAATAGTGTAGTGTCAACTTTACCTTTAGAGAAACCATTTTCAAGTAGAAAATTACTTAGTCTCTCATACCAAGCCCTTGGAGCTTGTTTGAGTCCATAGAAAGATTTCTTAAGCTTGTAGTCAAAGTATCGATGGTTTGGATCTTCAAACCCAGGAGGTTGTTTAGCATACACTTCTTCAGTAATTACTTCATTCAGAAAGGCACTTTTGACGTCCATCTGATAAAGCACGATGTTCTGATTAATAGCATAAGAGAGAAGAAGTCTTATAGCTTCTAATCTTGCCACAAGAGAAAAGGTTTCAAAGAAGTTAATTCCTTCTTGCTGACTGTAGCCCTGACCTACAAGTCTAGCTTTGTTCCTTAAAACTTCTCCCCGTTCATTGAATTTTTTTCGAACGACTCACTTGGTGCCAATGATGTTTTTAAAATGTGGTCTTGGAACAAGATCCCACACATCATTTCTTTAAAACTGATTCAGTTCATCTTGCCTAGCCATGATCAACCCATTATCTGATAAGGTCTTATCAATAGAGGTAGGCTTTGTTAATGAGATAAGTCCAAGCATTGATTGATCATTTCTGAAAGCTGATCTGGTTCTCAATGGCTCGTCTTTATTCCCAATTATTTGTCCTTCTAGATGAGAAGCCTTATATTTAAATGATCTCTTAGGTGGAATAGAGGCTTCAGACTATTATGAACAATTACTGAATCTGTAGTAGGATTATCTGGAGTAGCTTCAGTTTCTTCCGCTTTTGGTGTTTTTTCAGTTCTAGTATTAAATTTTGGCACATCAGCATCTAAACTATTTTCTTTCAGAATACACACCACAAAATGTTCTTCGAAATTATAAATTTCTGTAAGATTATCATCATGATCCATAAACTCTGACTTTTTACAGTCAGGTATTTTGTCATCAAATTTAACATGCATAGACTCCTCAATCATTCCGGTTTATGAGTTGTACACTCTGTATGCTTTTGAGCATTCAGAGTATCCCAAAAAGATGAAAATAAGATATGCTTGGTCTCCTACCTTCAAATAATTCATACGATGTTTTATTCAGAATTTGTCTAATATAGATTGTGTTTGGAATATAACAGGTCGTACTAACAGCTTCTGCCTACAAGTATTTTGGAAGTTTGTTTTCATGAATCATGGTTCTTGTCATTTCTTGTAAGGATCTGTTCTTTCTTTCCACAACCCCATTTTGTTGTGGAGTTCTCAGAGAAGAGAACTCATGGATAATTCCATATTTTTCACAAAAAGATTCAAATGGCTCATTTTCAAATTCTCCACCATGATCACTTCTAATTTTTAAGATTTTTACTTCCATCTCGGATTATACTTGAATGCCGAAGATGTTAAATACTTCGTATGTTTCATCTTTAGATCAAAATTATTTTACCCAAGTCGATCTGCTGAAATCATCAACAAAAACCAAACCATATTTCTTCCCCTTGATCGAAGCAGTTCCAATAGGACCAAATAAATCAATGTGAAGTAATTATCAGGGTCTAGAGGTAGAGACAATTGTTTTAGTTTTAAAATAGGTTTTCACAATCTTTCCAACTTGACATGCTCCACAGAGAGCATCTGAGTGGCAGTTAAGATCTAGCATCTCTTTAACAAGTTTTTGCTTGCTAAGTTTAGAGATTAATCTCCAATTAGCGTGACCTAACCTTTTGTGCCAAATCCATTTCTCATAACTCATTGTCATTAGGAAAATGACCTTCTGATCAGCCAACTCAGAAAGATTGATTTTATAAACATCTCCCTTCCTTTTCCCTTTGAATACAATGGCTTTGTCAGCATTAACAACTGCACAAAAATTCTTATTAGATGTTACTTCACAACCATTATCACACAATTGACTTATGCTTAGTAGATTATGCTTTAAGCCATCTACTAGCCAAACTTTATTGATAAGGGTTAGAGAGTTACCAATGGTACCTGTACCAATGATCTTTCCTTTCTGGCCTCCTCCAACACACACACACGTCCTTCCTCTTTCAGATTCAGGCTTTGGAACATATGCATTTTTCCCGTCATATGACGTGAGCAACCACTGTCCAAATACCACGATTGTCTTCCCATCTTTTCCTTTAGGCATATCTGTAGCAAAGACAATTCAAGATTTAGGTAACCATACACATGTGGGTCCTTTCATGTTAGTTTTAACAATTTCTCTCATATCATGTCCTTTTGCCATTTAAAAAGGCTTAGCTTCACTACATGTTTTCTGTTTCCAAAAACTTTGACTAGAGTTATTTTCAACCTTAGTTTCTGAATCTTTATAAGTATGTGATTCAGATGTTCTGAATACTGATGTAATCAGAACTCTTGGACTATCAGGTTCTAATATTACAATACCTTTCAACTTCTGATCAATAGGTTCAGTCAGATTAATAATTTTTACATTATTAGCAGTAGGAACAAAATAGTTGCTTAGCACTGTCCGAGCAATGCTAGAGGAACAAGTATCTGGGGACACTTTATACAATGACATATCATAACTAGAACAGTTTCCAGTATACCCCAAACCTTCTCTATTGCTTTTGCTAATTCCATAAATCATAGATGCAAGTTTAGTTTTATCAATGACAGATGTGATGAATTTATGAAACGCTATATCATGCTTACCAAAAGTGGAGCATTCATTTTGAGATATGTTGATTTCTTTTAATTCTTCTTTCAAAATAAAGTTGACTCTTTTTAAACTTTTGATGCGACTGGCTTGATCTTTGCAATGATTCATGATATCATTTATGCATAAAATAAAGTCAGAATAAGAGTATACCTCATCTTCGTCTTCAGACTATGTCTCAGATAAAAGTTCTTCTCCAGATGTGTGAGCCATCAACGCCAGATTGGATTCATCTTCTTTTTCCGAGTCTTCATCGTCGAGCTCTTCCCATGTTTCCATAAAGTTCTTCTTATACCTGTTCCTGAAGTTATCCTTCTGATGACTTCCTTTCTTTTGACTATCATTCTGAAGATCAGGACAGACATTTCTGAAGTGACCAGGTTTGTTGCAGTTGTAGCAGATTTTGTCTTCTTCTTTCTCTTTAGATCCTCTAAAGCCAGTCTTTTTAGAAAATCTTTTGTTCCTTCTGGCCATTTGCTGAAATTCTCTGATGAAGCATGCCACATCACCGTCATCAGATCTACCATCAGAATCTTCTTCAGAAGTTTCATCAGGTTTACTGATCTTTGAAAGTCTTTTGGATCTTTCACCATATTTTTCCGAAGTAGATCTCAAGGCAAGAGTTTTAAGTTTCTTTGAAGACTCATATTCATTCAGTTCCATCTCATAACTATGGAGATTGTTGATTATACTTTCAAGAGATAGCGTATTCATATCTTTAGCTTTCTTAATATATGTTAATTTAGGTATAAATTTTAAAGGGAGACTTCTCATAATCTTTTTAACATGATCTGATGTAGAGTAACTCTTATTTAACACTTGAAGGCCTGATACAAGAATTTGAAACCTGGAGAACATGGTTTCAATATCCTCATCATCCTCATTTTGAACAACTCATATTTTTATACCAATAAGTTAGCTTTTTCTTCTCTAACTTGCTGATTCCTTTGATAGGTAGAGCACAATGATTCAAAGATAGTCTTTGCAGAAGACTTATCAATGACTTTTAGATACTCAACACGTGGTAGAGTATCGACCAAAATACCGCTGACTCTGTGATGTTTTCTATAAATTTTCTTTAAAGCTGAAGTCAAAGTTTTTCTGTCTAATACCATACCAACACTGACAACAGTGATCTCAATTAGCATCTTCAAGTATATCCCTTAATTCATCATCAAGTCCAATGATATAAGTGTACATCTTACTTTTCCACCATTTGAACTTTGTGGAATCACCACTGAAAACATGAGGTTTAGAAGAATAGTAATTTCTCTCAGAACCACTGTAATCATAAGAAATTCCTCTTCTTGAAGTACTAGGAGTAGGATCCTCAGCAGATATATTTTTCTCTTTGGATCTTTATCTGTACCACTATTAAGTGTTACGGCATGGGGGGTTTGAAAATACACAGTTTTAATTTGTATAAGACTCATATTATTGTTTACAGCAATTGGTTTATTCTAATCTCTAAAAGTGTTCCAGTGACTTTTTTTTTTTAATAAGCAAGATTCATTAATAAGAGATTAAGGACATCTCGAACCAAAAGCGGAATACAACCCAACAGAAGAGGGAAAAACCAAAAACAACCCTACAAAACGAACCCCACCCTTACAACCAATCGAAAGGAAATTTAAACCAATCGTAAAGACTACAGTGCCGTCTATTACGACTACCTAAAATCAACCAATTCCACGAAGTAGTAACAATACCATAAAATATTGTATCTACATTACAAATCTCATCATTAAATAAGATGTTGTTCCTACACCTCCAAATATTCCAACAAACAATAAACCAAATGGAATTAATCGAGATTGCCTTACTTCTTCCTTTTAGGCGTAGACCCCATAATAGAACATGATCACAACAATTCGATTCCGAAATGCGATCAATATCCACCCAATCGCACACTTTATTCCACACCAAGATAGATTTTGGGCAATTAAAGAACAGATGAGGTGAATCCTCCAAAACACGGAAACAAAACATGCATCCTTTCTCATGCGGGTTTGTAACAACACCTCTCACCACTAGATTCGATCTAGTTGGCAACCTATCGATAACCATTCTCCCAGCAAATATTTTTACTTTCAAAGGCATTTCCGATAGCCAAATTAAGTCCAACACCTGAATTATGTTATCACTCAAGAAATCCGTCATCACGCTAGATGCCAAATTAAGTCCAGTGACTTAATTGAAGCAGTTGCGGCAGTGAAGCAATTGTATGAATTCAAAAATTTGTGTGGCCAATCATTTTCACTAGTCTTTCCAGAGTATTTTCGCAGACTCTCTCAAAAACAAATTGAATACATAGACATGTATCTTTGACACCACGATTTGAAAAATATAATTTTCGTTGGTCTGCTTACTATAGTGATGAATGGTATTTCATCTTCCGATGCCAGTGTCACATGTCTATTTTTTATGATAAAATAATGATGATTTCAGTTGGATTTTTCTGTATAACTAATGTTGACCTACTGATAAAATGCTTTCAGGTTTTGAATGAGGATATCGTCAAATGTCATGTGCGCTCTCATATATCATCATTGTATGGAAATACAAAGGAAATAGATTCAGATGATAGAAAAGCAATATGTTCCTAAACTAAGTAGCAATATTTGTTTTTGGTGGGTTAAGTATCACTGTATCAGTATTTTAACCATGACATTTTGGTGCACTCCTCTTCCAATTTAATTTGCAAGATTGTGAAAGATTATATGTAACTTTTCTTTAACCTAACCTAACCTAACCTTTCCAATTCATTTTTCATTTTTCGTAGAATTGTGAAGACTAATCTCAATTTTCGAATTCTGGTGTTGTTGTTTTCAGCTTCCCGTAAATGAGAAACTTATATAGGACAACGGTACTACATTTCCTTAACCTTGTATAGATCGCATTGCTGATACCGTTGGAAAGGTACCTAATTTTCACCCTATGGATGTAATTTATTCAGTTATTACTATAATTTCAATGCGTGAAGTGTTAAAAGATTAAACTTGATTTGGGCCTAAACATATTGTTTGGATTTTTGGGCTTAACTACTTTGGGTTTAGGTAATTTTGAGTCATGTTTCTAGAAAACTCTTGTAGTGTGTGGAGTGTCTAGGTATTCTTTAGAGTTGTAATATTTTCTAGAATGCTCTTGAAATTCCTAGAGTTGAGAACTCTCTAGAATTAGTGTGTCTAGAGTTCTCCTTAGAGTACTATAAATAGAGATGTAATTCTACACTTTTGTATCAAGCAAAAATACAAAATTCTCTCTTCCATAAAGATTTCTCCCACCTATAAAGTTTCTCATTAAGCCTCTAATATTCCCACACATTTTCTCTAAACACAAAGGCTTTATTTCCAACAAAATGGCATCAGAGCTTGAAGATCCTCAAAAGATGGCGAATGGAGGTTTCCCTTTTCAAATGCCAATGCTCACAAAGAACAACTATGACAATTGGAGTATCAAGATGAAGGCGCTACTAGGAGCTCAAGATGTGTGGGATATCCTTGAGAAAGGCTTCAAGGAGCAAGATGAAGCCTCACTAAGTCAAGGTGGAAAGGAGACATTGAAGGAGTCAAGAAAGAGAGACAAGAAAGCTCTCTTCCTCATTTATCAATCGGTGGATGAAGATACGTTTGAGAAGATCTCAAATGCAACGACGGCCAAAGAAGCATTGGACAAGCTTCAAACTTGCAACAAAGGAGTGGAGCAGGTGAAAAAGATTCGTCTTCACACTCTTAGAGGTGAGTTTGAACGTTTATTTATGGAAGAGTCTGAGTCAATTTCTGATTATTTTTCTCGAGTATTGTCCGTAGTCAATCAACTTAAAAGAAATGGTGAAGATGTTGATGAAGTGAAAGTCATGGAGAAAATACTTCGCACTTTAAATCCAAGTTTTGACTTCATTGTTACCAACATTGAAGAAAACAAGGATTTAAATACCATGACTATTGAGCAACTCATTGGTTCCTTACAAGCATACGAAGAAAAACAAAAAAGAAAAATTAAACAAAAGGAGGCTATGGAGCAACTACTACAACTCAACGCAAAGGAAGTAAACTATGCGAATTATAAAAGCCAAAGAGGACGAGGTCGTGGCCAAGATCATGGACGTGGACGAGGACATGGAGGAGAAGGAAGAGGTAGTTACAACAACTACTCCAACAACTTCAACAATGGAGAAAGAAGTTGGAAACCACAAACAACAAGAGGTCGTGGAAGAGGAAATTCATGGTCCAAGTGCGACAAGTCACAAATCAGGTGCTTCAACTGTAACAAGATCGGTCACTACGCATCTGAGTGTAGATTCTCAAAGAAGGTTGTGGAGAAAGCTAACTTTGTAGAAGAAAAAGGTGGAGAAGAAGAAACTCTGTTGCTCGCGTGCCAAAGCCAAGTTGAAGAGAAAAGAAACAAGTGGTACCTCGACACTGGCGCAAGCAACCACATGTGCGGTGATCAAAGCATGTTCGTAGAGATCAATGAAGCGACAACTGGAAATGTCTCATTTGGAGATGACTCAAAAATACCGGTCAAAGGCAAAGGTAAAATTCTCATACGCTTGAAAAATGGGAGTCATCAATTCATATCCAATGTCTACTATGTTCCTAACATAAAGAATAATATTTTGAGCTTGGGATAATTATTAGAGAAAGGCTATGACATTCACTTGAAAGAACATAGTCTTTTCTTAAGAGATTGTGAACATAACTTGATTGCTAAGGTGCCTATGTCAAAGAATAGAATGTTCGTCTTGAACATTCAAAATGATGAGGCAAAGTGTCTCAAGGCCTGCTATACCGACTCTTCGTGGCTATGGCATCTACGATTTGGACACCTTAACTTCGGCAGTCTAGAAAGTTTGTCAATGAAGGAGATGGTGAGATGCTTACCTAGTATAAACCACCCAGACCAACTATGTGAAGGATGTCTAACTGGGAAGCAATACCGAAAAAGCTTTCCAAAGGAATCAATGTCAAGAGCGACAAAACCGCTAGAGCTCATACACACTGATGTCTGTGGACCAATCAATCCAAACTCTTGTGGTAAGAATAAATACTTTCTCCTATTTATTGATGATTATTCTAGAAAAACGTGGGTTTATTTCTTGAAGGAGAAGTCAGAAGTGTTTGAAAATTTTAAGAAGTTCAAAGCCCTTGTGGAGAAAGAAAGTGGCCTTTCCATTAAGGCTATGAGATCTGACCGAGGAGGAGAGTTTACTTCAAATGAGTTCAACAAATATTGTGAAGACCATGGAATCCGCCGCCCACTAACAGTGCCAAGATCGCCACAACAAAATGGAGTAGCGGAGAGAAAGAACCGAACCATACTTAATATGGTGCGAAGCATGCTTAAGAGTAAGAGGATGCCGAAAGAGTTTTGGGCCGAGGCAGTGGCATGTGCGGTATATCTGACAAACCGTTCCCCAACAAGAAGTGTGCATGAGAAGACACCACAAGAAGCATGGAGTGGAAGGAAGCCAGAGATCTCTCACCTTAAAGTGTTTGGAAGCATTGCATATACCCACGTTCCAGATGAAAGGAGAACAAAGCTCGATGATAAAAGTGAGAAGTACGTGTTCGTGGGTTATGACTCAAGCTCCAAAGGGTATAAGCTCTACAATCCAAATAGTGAAAAGATCGTCATAAGTCGTGATGTGGAGTTCGATGAAGAAGATTGTTGGGATTGGAGTGTTCAAGAAGACAGGTACGATTTCCTTCCTTACTTTGAAGAAAAATATGATGAAATGGAACAACCAATGATAGAGGAACATATTACACCACCTGCCTCACCGACACCAAGGTTGGATGAAACAAGCTCGAGTGAGAGGACACCACGACTAAGGAGCATTGAAGAGATTTATGAGGTAACTGAAAACCAAAACGACGTTAACCTTTTTTGTCTTTATGGTGATTGCGAGCCTCTAAGCTATCAAAAAGCGGTTGAAAACGTAAAGTGGAGAGACATCATGGACGAAGAAATCAAGTCAATCACGAAGAATGATACGTGGGAACTTACTACACTTCCGCGAGGACGCAAAGAAATTGGAATAAGATGGGTGTACAAGGTGAAATTGAAGTATGTGATGTCTCGAGATCAAGTTACTGACATTTTCACCAAGCCACTTAAGTTGGAGACTTTCGTGAAGCTAAGGAGTATGCTTGGAGTCACAAATCAAGTTTAAGGGGGGATGTTGAAAGATTAAACTTGATTTGGGCCTAAACATATTATTTAGATTTTTGGGCTTAACTACTTTGGGTTTAGGTAATTTTGAGTCATGTTTCTAGAAAACTCTTGTAGTGTGTGGAGTGTCTAGGTATTCCTTAGAGTTGTAATATTTTCTAGAATGCTCTTGAAATTCCTAGAGTTGAGAACTCTCTAGAATTAGTGTGTCTAGAGTTCTCCTTAGAGTACTATAAATAGAGATGTAATTCTACACTTTTGTATCAAGCAAAAATACAAAATTCTCTCTTCCATAAAGATTTCTCCCACCTATAAAGTTTCTCATTAAGCCTCTAATATTCCCACACATTTTCTCTAAACACAAAGGCTTTATTTCCAACATGAAGTTGATGATTTTTACATTTGAAAACTAGTATGAAGCTTTTGGCTTGGCTATGTGGAGGATTGAGCTATTTTGGGGCTCTGGGATTATTGGCTGTGTGGAATGAT
This sequence comes from Lathyrus tuberosus, assembly GCA_022829125.1. Taxonomy (NCBI): domain Eukaryota; kingdom Viridiplantae; phylum Streptophyta; class Magnoliopsida; order Fabales; family Fabaceae; genus Lathyrus; species Lathyrus tuberosus. The sequence goes on from JALAZF010000169.1 coordinate 9,597,130, forward strand.
AAAGCCTCTAAGACACCATTTGTAAGTCAACTTGCTAAACTTCTGGATTGTTGGGATTTGGTTCCATGTTACTATGAATGTTTTCTGATTTACATTCTATAATATTTCTTCATCAAAAGCTATGGAAGTTGGCTGTGATCGCGGTTGGTGAATGTTGGAACTTGGATTTGTTTTAAGCTTGATTTGAGTGGATAATATTGTTCTTAGGAGTGTATTTAGAGTTATGTATTGTATTTTATGTAGATCCTTTGGGTGGTTTGTCTATGTCTATGGTTATCATTCTTTGACAATGGCACAAATTGACGAACCTCAGAAAACTTTTCTGTACATGTTACAACCAAGAGTAGAATTTGTGATAGCTATGTTGTCAATAGAATGCTAAAGAGGAATAGTGTAGTGGTTGTAGGTTGCGGATGCTAATTGTGGCCCCCAAACAATAGGTATAAGTTTCAATTTGAACCCATCTTCGTTCTGGTATATTCTTGCTCACAAACAATAGTTCTATTCTCCTTCCACTTTTAGTTCAATTCTGTCATGTTCATTTCCGTTTTAGTTTTAATTACTCTGTACTTTAGGTTCTTTAATTTTAAGTATGATGATCTCTTTGACTGTGTACTTTGATGACATTCAGAAGGCCTGAGTGCTCGTTGGGGGGAGAGGATGGTCAACAAGTTGTAGTGCATCCTCCTGAGGTTAGCTTCTTTGGTTTAACAGTGTGTCCTTTTGCCCCTGTTGTTTTCTATTTAGCTGGTAACATGAAGGAGTTGATTTTTTTTCATTTAGGTTATGGAAGCATTTGTAAATTAGAAATTACAGTTTGAAAATTTTATCCACTGCAGATGGCTACTCTTGCTACCTATTTTGGTCTTGGGCAGCAGACTCAGCAGAATGTGGATTGGACGTTCCTCCCAATGTCAAAAAAGAAAGGATTTGAATCCTAGTGGTCAACTCCTATGCAAAACATGTGTCAGGGTTTGTAACTTCCTTTTTCTTCTAGCAATTTATATTTAAGCCTGAAACCAAAACGTCATAATTGAAATAAACTGTTGGCGCACGTTAAACAAGATCATGGTGGACATCCTCCTATGCTTGCTCGCCCGATATATGATGGACCAACTTTTTTACCAAGTCTTAGTAACTGTGAAGTAATGATGTAAGCATGAAGAAATAGAGAAAAGAAGAATTTATGCAAGGAAGAATAGTGGAAGTAGTGGTATTATTCACAACTGAATAATGCCAAGTAATGATTATGTCTTATATAGTTAATTACAATGAGTACAGTTTACAACAAACTCTAACTACCAAGTATAACCAACTAAAAACAGTTATAGCACTTGTAGCTTCCATTCTAAGTAACTGATGACAGATAGACGCAACAGACTCATATACCACCTTAGAGGGCGTATCTGTTACTGCTAGAAAAGAACTTACACTTTAGCGAGTCTGTGACTCCAATGATCACCATCTGCGTGTAAATGGAAGCGACATGTTCTTGCGGATGACTTCTCCAATCAAACTTAGCTAGCGAAAGTTGTTTAAAATTTTCTAGTACAACGGGCTTCCCAAAACTCGTCAGAGAGAGGTTGGGGGTCCAAAATTTCCCCATCCTCGAGGATTTCAGTTTCACACTAGTGTTGTTGAAGGTTGTGGACGTTGTCTTCAAAAATTTTGGTTATGACGATATAGGTCGTTAACAGCGACGCTCATCTCTGCAAAGGCATCTCTGTCGCTCCAAGATTGCTTTCAGCAGAAGCGGTTGTCCACCTGGTCACCGTGAATCTGCGATGAATGATGATGGTGTGCTAGGATATCTTTGTAAGGGTCAAATAAATTTATTCTTGTATAATTTGTTTAATTGTCTTTTCTTAATTTTTAAATTTGTAGATTTATTCAATAAAATAAATTTTAAAATTAAAAAATTAAGTTTATTAATGATGATTCAAAATGAATTTTTTAGCAATTATATATATATATAGGGTTAATTATATGAAACCCCCCTGTCATTAGGGCGAGATTTGATATTGTCCCCCTGAAGTTTTTTTTTTTGAACCACCCCTTATAAAACCAAAAACCTGCTTTTACCACACCCTTTTACTAGTGTTGCTGACTGGGCATACTGACTGGGCTGCTCTCTACAGCTGGTTCACTCCCACTGTCTTCTTCCTCCTCCTCCAACTCGTTATTGCCACCATATACATCACCTCCACCCTTGCAAATGCCACCCACAAACCACCAACAACAACATGATCCTAACTTTCCACAACAACACAACTCTTTAGATCTCCTTCTGTTTTACAAAGACTCAAATCCATCAACTTTTACTCTTACCAAAACTATAACATATCCCAACATGAACAACATCACACTCCACAACCTCAAACCTACGAACATGAACAACATCACACTCCACAACCTCAAACCTACGAAAACCAAATCCATGGCCCTCAACTCGCTAGATCTCCCTCTGTTTTGCAGCGACTCAAATCCATCAACCTTTATAGTTACTTCCCTACTCAACCCTTCACTTCAAACCTCGAAAACAGGAACGTAGAAGTTAAGGAGTCAGAAGAAGACGATGTTTTGGGAGAGATAAGAGACAACCTCGGAGAAAACGAAGATGAAGGTCATCATGTTTTTTTAGAAGAGGTTTTCATGAAATTGCAGGGGCAAGGAGGTAATTTCGCAAGGACGCATTCAGACACGAAGCCGGATTTAGGGGAGGTTCCGGTGAAGCTGTCGAGGAATAGTTAAAGGGGAATAGTTAAAGGGGAAGATTCAAGGAGGGTGAACCGTACTCGCACGGAGAAAATAAAAAATGGAAAAGGTATCGTTCTCGCCTCATGATTCTTACTTATGAAATCACATTCATTTCTCATTCGATTTCTCTGTTATTGGATTTCACACTCGATTTCTCTTCCTAAACTCGCCTTATCTCTCTCGATCGCTGCAACTCTCTCAATCACAATCTCTCGCACGATTCCGCTTTGTCTCGTTTCTTAATTTCTCTCGCGATGCTTCGCCTTTGTTTCTCGATGAATTGTTGCGGTGATAATGGCGGTTGAGAGTGTTGCGACGTAGTTGGGGATTGCTGAAGGTGAGGATAAGTGAGGTTGGTGGTGGCTGATATAGTTTTTTGGTTTTAGATGGCGGAAGAAGGGAATCAGTTTTTTGAGAAGGTGAGCCCGTTGCTGTTGTTTTATGTCCGTGCGAAATGCAAGTGAAGGGTGGAGAAGTTACAAGGCGGAGGGAATTTATGGATGTTGGTGGTTGGAAAACGAAGTGGAAGCAGTGGGGGGTGGAGTTGAAATTGTGGTTATACTGTTGCGTTGATGTGTTTGAAGTTTTGTGGGAGTTGAAGTATATCTTTTTCTTTTGAGAAGATGCAGACAAAATTATATTTGCTGTTGACTTTTTCCTCCTTTTAAATCAATTTCCCCTCCTTTCTTAAATGTTCAAATTTTTGTCCTCTTGTATTGACTGTGCAATTAGGGGAATAGTTAGTAAGGGTTAATTGTACAGTCAGCATGCCCAGTCAGCAACACCCGTAAAAGAGTGTGGTAAAAACAGGTTTTTGGTGTTATAAGGGATGGTTAAAAAAAAAAAAACTTTAGGGGGGGCAATATCAAATCTCGCCCTAATGGCAGGGAGATTTCATATAATTAACCCATATATATTATCAAGAAAAACATTTAAAATAATAGATCGTTATTAGTTATATTAATAAAAAAAGTATTATTAAAATTGTAATTTGTTCTGTGCCTGCAACACTACTATAATATAAATCGAGATTTTGATCCCAAAACCTAATTCTTTTTCTGGCGAGAAAAAAAAAAAGCAAAACAACCCAATTCATAGGACTTCTTCTCTACCAACGGATCTTTTCTGAAGACTATAGGCGATTTTCATGACTCGTTCTGAAACCAAGCTGCTGCTGCACCTCTTCAATTACGCAAATCGGACTTCAAACTCAATGGTACGTATGTGCTGAATCATTTATATTTTTTAGGTTTGTTATGAATTCGAATGAAATAAACTGAATACAATAATTTTCTAAATGAAGAACACAGGTGTTACCGAGGATGCCTTAGGGTTTCTTAATGCAGTAAAACTTGCATTTGAAAATAACATGGAAATGTATCATCAATTTTTAAAAGTCCTAAGAGATTTCAGTGCTAAAAGAATTTATATAAGTCGTGTCAAAGCAAAATTGAAGACCTTGTTTAAAAGGCATAAATATTTAATTCTGGAATTCAACTCTTTCGTGCCGAAGAAACATCGAATCAAACCTTCAGTAGATAAGAGTAAACTTGGTGAACTTCCTTGGGATGTGCTTGATATCATTTGCAAAACCCTAGATTTTGACGACCTCTTTTCGTTTTCCGGTGTTTGCATGAATTGGAGGACTTTTCATAAATCAAATTTCTTGTCATCCCAAGAACCATTACTTGTTCGTATGACTGTTTATCCTATCTACTCGTATTCCTTTATTAGTATACCCAATCAAAAAGTTTATGATTTGAAGATGATGAAATACTTCCGGCCCCCTAACTGTGTCTATGTTAGAGTTTCCAGCGGATATTTCATCTTTGCCCATAAAAATAATTCATTTGTGCTAGTCAATCCCTTTACCAGAAAAAAAATGGTAATCAATGCCACATTTACAGTTGATCATAGGATATTTTACCGGTACGAAGCCTTGCTTGCTTTTGAGAAATGCTCTGAGGAATTTGTGTTGGTGGTTTTATGCAAAGAGTCTAGCCGTCTGTGTGTCTATCAATCTCGATACTATGATTGGTTTACTTATTCAACATTAAAACCAGAGGAGGTGGTAGTCGACTTTGTGGTTTTGAATAATGTTATATATGTTGTCACTAACTATGCCAGCATAGGGGTACTAAACTTGAATTCTGGAAATATTAAATTTCTAAACCTCAAGAATACTCCCGATAAACTTCCCTATCGGGCTCCCTCACAAATATCGTTTAAGTTGGTTAATTGTGATGAGCGTCTTTTAGTGATTGATCTTCGATCCTGGTACTCAAGAAGGGAAGTTTACAAGATAGACTTGTCAACCATGAGTTATGTTAGGATGAAAACTTTGGACAACATTGCATTATTTTATGTTTCAGGTAAAAATTGTCGGGCATTGAGCAACCCTGAGAGATTTGGGTATAAGAGCAATTACGTGTACGAAGTAAATAGTTTTTCTGAATGTGGTATGTATGAATGGAAGGATTATAGAGCAAAAATATTCCCACATCAAGGTTCTGTTGGAGGCTTCAATTTCTTTGATTGGTGTTTTAGACATATAATACATCAAGGTTCTGTTCTGGACTTAAATTTATTCGATTGGTGTTTTAGACACTTAACATATGAAGTTGATTATTCTTTAGTTGAATAATTCTTATTTGCATGCTTTCCTTGTTTTCTAAAACATAGAAATTGTGTCTTTGTTTTTGGTAAATCTGTAAACTCGTCTACTCTCTTGCTTGCAACAAATATTATTTTCATGCTTATGTTTGAGGTGCAATTCTTTTGGGGGGCAATTTAAATATTGTTGATGCTTTCTCTTCGATTCATTATGTTTACAAACTTGTATAACAAATCAAAAATACTTGTTGATTACGAAATTAATTGTTTCAAATTAATACAATAACTTTTTTAATCAAAACAATATCTAAAAATATTCAAAATAATGATTACAAAAGTGATTAATGTATATTAATACATACACCTATCTTGAAGTGAAAAAGAAAACGGAGTTGCAACTTTTGAACTCAGTAAAAGACCAATGTCCAATGACCTCAACTTTATCATTCAAATCCATATCATCAAGGTAAACGCATGTCACTATGTGTGGGAAATTAAACCTTTTTTAACTCGGGTAAACTTCCAAAACTCAATCAAAAAATACTTAGATGTATATTGAAATCACGAATATATGAATCGAATAAGGTTCTTCATATCTATTGGAGTTTAAACTCCTAATCTTATGATTAGGTACCTAATTAAGTTTGAATCTTAGTTGGTTTTGGGTGTGCTTCAGTTAGTTTTTTTCTTTCGCTTTCTGTTCCTATGCTGGCTTTGTATATTCAGATTTTATTGTTGTTTTCTCATCTTCTACCATAAAGAATGGGGATTGGGTGGAAGTTCGGAGGAGAGAAGTTCAACAAAACCATGGGAGATGTTCGGTGTGGACTGCGTCTAGAGGTAAGGGTGTGGGGGAGAGCGAAGTGATATCGTCATTTTTCTTCACTGAGTTTCCGGATCATTTCGGAGCTAAGGAGATGATGGATGTTTTCAAAGAATATGAGGTATTCATTTCGGCAAGGCGAGATAAGAGGGGCAAATGTTAAGGTTTTGTGAGATTTAGAAAGGTTTTGGATGAAAGAATTATGGCGGCCAAACTCGATAGTATTCAGATTCAAGGCAAGAAGATATTCACGAATATTACAAGATTTCATAGAAACATCTTGGATGACTGGGCGAGAAAGGATGGAGGAGGAGATTTCAAGAGCAACATCAACCGTGATCAGGTTGGTGTTGTTTGCAAGCCAACTATAGCAAAAAGAATGGCAAAAACACTAAAAGAACCAACACATAGGTGGTAGGGAGGAACCGTTAAGATGAAAATTGTAACATCCCCTTTCTATACCCCCAAATAATCATTTAGGCACATATTAAAGATTTCGTCAGAGTATAATTACAATCATGGTATAAAAGAGGCATGTCACATCAATTACGAAAATTTAAACATACAACACCTGCTCCACAATCGATATGCAACAGCGGGGTAACTAGCAACAGAGGACCTTATTCCTTACACCCACATGTCAATATTTAGAATAAAAGCGGAAGATCTAAACATTGAATAACAATCAATTCATATATACATACACATATATACATCGCCAAGTATTATCCACCAAGATAATCCATGTTTACATAAACATTTATCAACAAAATACATATATAATGTATCACAAAAGAATCATAGCCCTCCTAGCTACCCGGTGCTACATATCAGAGCCAACCAACCAAAAGAATGAAGACACGCTTCACAAAAAGACCACCAGCATACCTACTCTGCAATGCCTCATAGAGCATCATAAAACAGCAGAAGGGTGAGAAATATTATCATAATAACAATGCATATAATTATATATAATAGCATAAAATTACACATAATTCACCTTCTCACCACAATTCATCACAAGTTACCCATATACATCGCAATGTATCCATATATGTATAAAACCAAGCATACACATCAGGCATACTTTCACAATTCTTATCATTCCACATAAACGTACACAACTGTTTATTCACCAATGCATCATTTAAAGATGATAAATGCAAATCATAGAGACCGACTAACGACTCTATGCAAATGCAATGCGGGTACCGACTCAATCATCTCAAGTTCACTCAGGAACTTCTGCTGGAACCATCGCTCGTTACCAAAGTAACTCCCCGTCGGGCCTACGATGTTCACCCACCGCTCACACCTCCACCAAGAGAGGCTCACAGTGTTTATGGATCGCTCACACCTCCACCGAGAGAGGCTCACGACCCGATTGCTCACACCTCCACCAAGAGAGGCTCACAACCCGATTGCTCACACCTCCACCAAGAGAGGCTCACAACCCGATTGCTCACACCTCCACCAAGAGAGGCTCACAACCCGATTGCTCACACCTCCACCAAGAGAGGCTCACAATCGCCTATAACCGTCGCTCACACCTCCACCGAGAGAGGCTCACGATGTTATAGCGGATTCTCATTAGAATCCCTCAGCACAAGAATGCACATCATTATGCTACACATGATAATGACTCCAGACATTCTTGAAATGCATACATATTCACAATATATACATGCATTCATCTCATACAATCACATACAATCTACATACATTCACGTCAATGCACTATTGTACGATTCACATTCAAACACACCGTCAAAACGGTAAAAGTCGCTAAATAGCACTATTTCTGACTTATCCGACTTATTTAATCGGCTAATAATTTCCAATTCATCATATTAAGAAAGAACATTCCATAAGCTTTCTAACGCATCAAACCACGCCTCAAACCGAACCACAGATCAAAAGTTATGCAGAAAACAAAATTACACGAACAGCACTGTTCGCTGGGCGAACCTCCCTCGCGAGCATTCGCTAGCTCCTTCGCTAAGCAAACATCCCTCGCGAGCATTCGCTAGCTCCTTCGCTAGGCGAATGTTCCAGCGAACCAAATGTTAGCTAAAAACAGACACAAAGTTCGCTAGGCGAGCACTTGGCGAACCAAGTCAGAACCAAACAGAGCCAAAAACACCCAAAGTTCGCTAGGCGAACACTCTAGCGAACCTTCGCTGATGCCTTCGCTAGGCGAATACCCGTAGCGAACATTCGCTACCCTTCGCTGGTTGGTTCGCTAGGCGAACCTGCGAAAACTCAGAATCCTCCAGCGCTGTTGAAAACCCAAAAACCCTATTTTTCAACCCAAAACATTTTCAAAACAACATACATCCATCAGAACTCAATCTAATCATGGCAACAAGCATTCTACCACATTTTCGTCGATTTCCAACCGCGAAAACATCGATTTCTCATTATCGACCTAAAATGGAAAACTATGAAAACACCACAACCAATCCAATACACACATACACAATCATACATAATACTATACATTGATAAGATAACAATGTTTCACACCTTTACCCGATTAAATCGATTCCTAGAGGTTGATTTTCTTGGTTTTCCTCTTTTCCTCTTCTTTTCTCTTCCTCTTCTTTCTTTCTCTCCTTTTCCTCTCTATTTCTCTTTTCTTTCTCTTTTCTATCTATTTTCTTTCTTTTCTATTTCTTTTCTCTCATTTTCCACTAAATCAATTAATTCATTTTTCTCACAAAATTCTAACTCCACAAAATTTCTAACTTATGATTAATTGAGAAAAGTCTAAAATACCCTCCATTCTAATTTCCCCGAAACTCTCAAAAACGGTAAAATAACATTTAACACACCAATTTAACAAATAAAATAATTTATCACCCAATTAAAACAAAAGACTCAAAAATAATGGAATAATCAAAATCAGGGCGTTACAACTCTCCCCCACTTTAGAAATTTTCGTCCTCGAAAATAATACCTGATTCAAACAACTCCGGATACGACTCTCGCATCCCACTCTCTAGTTCCCAAGTCATATTGCCTTCCGCCGCGCCTCCCCACGCTACTTTCACAAGCGCAATATCCTTGCCTCTTAGTTTCTTAACTTCACGGTCCAAAATCCTAACCGGTAAAGCTTCCAACGTAAGGTTATCTCTCACTTCTACCTCATCCATAGGAATAACATGTGACGGATCCGGAACATATTTCCGAAGTTGCGAAACATGGAATACGTCATGCAAATTCGAAAGGTTCGGAGGCAACGCCACACGGTAAGCCACAACACCAACTCGTGAAGTAATCTGATACGGACCAATAAAACGAGAAGTCAACTTCTTCGACTTCAAAGCACGACCCACACCCGTAACCGGTGTAACTCTCAAAAACACATGGTCGCCTTCTTGAAATTCAAGATCTTTCCTTCTCTTGTCATGATAGCTCTTTTGTCTACTTTGAGAAGCTTTCATCTTCTCCAGAATAAACTTCACTTTCTCCGTCGTTTGTTGTACCATTTCCGGTCCAACTATCGTCCTCTCGCCGGTTTCATGCCAACACAAAGGTGTTCGGCATCTCCGACCATACAAAGCCTCAAATGGTGCCATACTTATACTCGAATGAAAACTGTTATTGTAAGTGAATTCAATCAACGCCAAATAACCATCCCAAGCACCACCTTGCTTGAGTACACAAGCACGCAATAAATCCTCCAACGATTGAATCGTCCTTTCGGTTTGACCGTCCGTTTGCGGATGATAAGCCGAACTCAATCTTAGCTTAGAACCCAAAGCCTCTTGTAAACTCACCCAAAATATCGATGTAAATCTCGGATCTCGATCCGATACAATACTCTTAGGAACTCCATGTAACTTCACAACCGCAAGAACATAAATCTCGGCTAACTTCTCCAAAGGATAACTAATATCAATTGGAATAAAGTGAGCAGATTTAGTAAGCCTATCAACAATTACCCAAATAGCATTATGACCTCTTTGCGTATTCGGCAACCCCGTAACGAAATCCATCGATATACTATGCCATTTCCATTCCGGAATATCCAACGGTTGCATCAATCCACTAGGCTTTTGATGTTCCACCTTAGACTTTTGACAAGTTAAGCACGCATACACAAATTGAGCAACATCTCTCTTTAAACCGGACCACCAAAAGATCTTCTTCAAATCTTGATACATCTTATTCGCACCTGGATGAATACTTAAATTACTTCGGTGTCCTTCCTCCAAAATCATCTTTTTCAACTCCACATCGTCTGGAATACAAATACGACCACGGAATCTCAAAACTCCAAAATTATCAACCTTAAAATCCTCGTCCTCATTCATCATCAAATCAACGAACTTCAAATCCAACTTTTGCTTTTCACTAACCGTTGCAAGAAAATCATTCGTAACATGTAGCATACCAAGTCGCACACTTCGCGGCGTCATTTCGCAAACCAAACTCAAGTCTTTAAAATCCTCCAAAAGTTCCCATTCTCTCATCATCAATGCGGACATATGTAACGATTTCCGACTCAAAGCATCGGCCACCACGTTTGCCTTACCCGGATGGTAATTCAAACCAAAATCATAATCCTTCAAAAGCTCTAACCACCTTCTTTGTCTCATGTTCAATTCTTTTTGATCAAATAAATATCTTAAGCTTTTGTGATCACTAAAAACTTCAAATCTCGCACCATAAAGGTAATGCCTCCATATTTTCAAAACAAACACCACGGCCGCTAACTCCAAGTCATGCGTAGGATAATTCTTTTCATGCACTCTCAATTGTCTAGAAGCATATGCCACAACTTTTCCATCTTGCATCAAAACACCACCTAAACCCACCAATGAAGCATCACAATACACTACAAATAGTTCATTAGGATTAGGCAAAATCAAGATCAGAGCCGTTGTCAGCCTTCTTTTTAGCTCATTGAAACTCTCTTCACAATGAATATCCCAAATGAAAGCCTTTCCTTTACAAGTCAATTGCGTTAAAGGAAGTGCCAACTTCGAAAATCCCTCAATAAACCTCCGATAATAACCCGCCAAGCCTAAAAAGCTTCAAATCTCCGTCACCGATCTAGGAACCTCCCATAGCATCACCGCATCGATCTTGGATGGATCAACACTAATACCACTACCGGAAATAACATGCCCAAGAAAACTTACTTCCGATAACCAGAACTCACATTTCGACAACTTAGCATACAATTGTTTCTCTTTCAAAATTTGCAACACAATCCTCAAATGCTCTTCATGCTCCTCTTGAGACTTAGAGTAAATCAAAATATCATCGATGAACACAACCACAAAACGATCCAACTGTTCATGAAAAATGCGATTCATGTATTCTATAAACACACCCGGCGCGTTAGAAACCCCGAATGGCATCACGGAGTATTCGTAATGACCATACCGTGTCCTAAATGCCGTCTTTTGAATATCTTCTCCTTTCACACGAATCTGGTGGTATCCTGATCTCAAATCAATCTTGCTAAAAACATTCGCACCAACCAATTGGTCCATCAAATCATCGATCCTTGGAAGCGGATACTTGTTCTTAATTGTCACTTTGTTCAACTGTCGATAATCAATGCATAACCGCATACTCCCATCCTTCTTTTTAACCAACAATACCGGAGCACCCCAAGGAGAAACACTTGGTCTTACAAATTTCTTGTCCAACAAGTCATTCAATTGCTTTTTCAATTCTACCAATTCCGATGCCGACATACGATACGGTGCCATCGAAATCGGTCTAGTACCTGGAACTAGATCAATAGAAAATTCAACTTCTCTTTCCGGCACTACATCCGTAATATCCTCCGGAAACACTTCTGGAAATTCACACACCACTGGGAACACATCAAGCTCAACTTTACTCTCCACCGACAATGATGCAAACAAACCAAACAATTGAGCTTCGTCCGCTAAAAGTTTCTTCAACTCTTTAGTGGATAGGAAACTCTCAAATTCATCATCTTCCAAAGAAGGAAACCTTACTAACTTGTGATAGCAATCTATATGAACTCGATTATATTGCAACCAGTTCATACCCAAGATCACGTCCAACCCTTCCAACGGCAAACACACTAGATCCATCTCGAAGTCTTTACCATAAATGGTCAAAGGACACATCAAACAAACCAAAGACGTAGTTACTGACCCCATTGCTGGAGTATCAATAACCATCTTACCATCCATCAGAGACAACACAAGATTTAAACGCTTCGCGCACTCAGACGAAATAAACGAATGAGTCGCTCCAGTATCAATAATGGCAACTAAAGGTGTACTATTAATAAAGCAAGTACCTTGAATCAGACGATCTGCACTCGAAGTCTGAGTTCCTGCCAGAGAAAATACCTTCCCACCGGATGGAGCTTTCTTCGGATTCGGACACTTTGGGCTAATGTGACCAATTTCCCCACAGTTATAGCACTTCACCACATTCCTTCTACAATCTGTAGTAGCATGCCCAAGGCCTCCACAGTTAGAACATTTCGCCACTGTCTTCCCACACTCAAATGATTTATGACCCATTTCACCACACTTGTAGCACTTAATGGGACCAGAACCTCCTCCTCCAGATCTCCTCTCGAAGTTTCCCCTATGCTTGCCCTTATCAGCGGGTGTCACATAAGGTCCACTTCTAGCTTGTTGCTTTCCCTTCCTCTCATTCAAACTTTTATAATGTGTAGAACGAGCCTTGCTATCTTCCTCGAAGATTCTACTACATTCCGTCAAATCCGAAAATCTTCTTATCCTTTGATATCCCACAACTTGTTTAATCTCAGGACGTAAACCATTCTCATATTTAATACACTTTGAGAACTCAGCAGTAATCGCAGCATAATGAGGATGGAATTGAACCAACTCCACAAACTTAGCAGTATAGTCCACCACCGACATACTACCTTGTTTTAGTTCAAGAAACTCCATCTCCTTCTTTCCCTTCACACTCTCAGGGTAATACTTCCTCAAGAATTCAGTACGGAATAAATCCCAAGTTACTTCTTCATCATCCACCTCAAGAACTTCACGCATACCGACCCACCAATCGTCGGCTTCTTCCTTCAACATGTGAGACCCAAGCCTCACCTTATTCTCTTCAGCACAGTCCATGACCCTGAAGATCCGTTCAATCTCTTTTAACCAAAGTTGAGCACCATCGGGATCAAATCTTCCTTTGAAAACCGGTGGTTGATTCTTCCTGAACTCGTCATTAGCATTCACGTTCGGCGCACCTTGCACCGCCCTAGCCATTGCTTCCAAAGCAGCAGCCATCGCATTATCATTTCTACCAGCCATATTCTGATCATTCCCAAAAATTACAACAAGGTTAAACAACAGTTCAACCAACACAACAACAAGACAGACACAACTGACTCAACTCTGGCTCTGATACCACTTAATGTAACACCCTCTTTCTATACCCCCAAATAATCATTTAGGCATATATTAAAGATTTCGTCAGAGTATAATTACAATCATGGTATAAAAGAGGCATGTCACATCAATTACGAAAATTTAAACATACAACACCTGCTCCACAATCGATATGCAACAGCGGGGTAACTAGCAACAGAGGAACTTATTCCTTACACCCACATGTCAATATTTAGAATAAAAGCGGAAGATCTAAACATTGAATAACAATCAATTCATATATACATACACATATATACATCGCCAAGTATTATCCACCAAGATAATCCATGTTTACATAAACATTTATCAACAAAATTTATATATAATGTATCACAAAAGAATCATAGCCCTCCTAGTTACCCGGTGCTACATATCAGAGCCAACCAACCAAAAGAATGAAGACACGCTTCACAAAAAGACCACCAGCATACCTACTCTGCAATGCCTCATAGAGCATCATAAAACAGCAGAAGGGTGAGAAATATTATCATAATAACAATGCATATAATTATATATAATAGCATAAAATTACACATAATTCACCTTCTCACCACAATTCATCACAAGTTACCCATATACATCGCAATGTATCCATATATGTATAAAACCAAGCATACACATCAGGCATACTTTCACAATTCTTATCATTCCACATAAACGTACACAACTGTTTATTCACCAATGCATCATTTAAAGATGATAAATGCAAATCATAGAGACCGACTCACGACTCTATGCAAATGCAATGCGGTGCCGACTCAATCATCTCAAGTTCACTCAGGAACTTCTGCTGGAACCATCGCTCGTTACCAAAGTAACTCCCCGTCGGGCCTACGATGTTCACCCACCGCTCACACCTCCACCAAGAGAGGCTCACAGTGTTTATGGATCGCTCACACCTCCACCGAGAGAGGCTCACGACCCGATTGCTCACACCTCCACCAAGAGAGGCTCACAACCCGATTGCTCACACCTCCACCAAGAGAGGCTCACAACCCGATTGCTCACACCTCCACCAAGAGAGGCTCACAATCGCCTATAACCGTCGCTCACACCTCCACCGAGAGAGGCTCACGATGTTATAGCGGATTCTCATTAGAATCCCTCAGCACAAGAATGCACATCATTATGCTACACATGATAATGACTCCAGACATTCTTGAAATGCATACATATTCACAATATATACATGCATTCATCTCATACAATCACATACAATCTACATACATTCACGTCAATGCACTATTGTACGATTCACATTCAAACACACCGTCAAAACGGTAAAAGTCGCTAAATAGCACTATTTCTGACTTATCTGACTTATTTAATCGGCTAATAATTTCCAATTCATCATATTAAGAAAGAACATTCCATAAGCTTTCTAACGCATCAAACCACGCCTCAAACCGAACCACAGATCAAAAGTTATGCAGAAAACAAAATTACACGAACAGCATTGTTCGCTGGGCGAACCTCCCTCGCGAGCATTCGCTAGCTCCTTCGCTAAGCGAACATCCCTCGCGAGCATTCGCTAGCTCCTTCGCTAGGCGAATGTTCCAGCGAACCAAATGTTAGCTAAAAACAGACACAAAGTTCGCTAGGCGAGCACTTGGCGAACCAAGTCAGAACCAAACAGAGCCAAAAACACCCAAAGTTCGCTAGGCGAACACTCTAGTGAACCTTCGCTGATGCCTTCGCTAGGCGAATACCCGTAGCGAACATTCGCTACCCTTCGCTGGTTGGTTCGCTAGGCGAACCTGCGAAAACTCAGAATCCTCCAGCGCTGTTGAAAACCCAAAAACCCTACTTTTCAACCCAAAACATTTTCAAAACAACATACATTCATCAGAACTCAATCTAATCATGGCAACAAGCATTCTACCACATTTTCGTCGATTTCCAACCGCGAAAACATCGATTTCTCATTATCGACCTAAAATGGAAAACTATGAAAACACCACAACCAATCCAATACACACATACACAATCATACATAATACTATACATTGATAAGATAACAATGTTTCACACCCTTACCCGATTAAATCGATTCCTAGAGGTTGATTTTCTTGGTTTTCCTCTTTTCCTCTTCTTTTCTCTTCCTCTTCTTTCTTTCTCTCCTTTTCCTCTCTATTTCTCTTTTCTTTCTCTTTTCTATCTATTTTCTTTCTTTTCTATTTCTTTTCTCTCATTTTCCACTAAATCAATTAATTCATTTTTCTCACAAAATTCTAACTCCACAAAATTTCTAACTTATGATTAATTGAGAAAAGTCTAAAATACCCTTCATTCTAATTTCCCCGAAACTCTCAAAAACGGTAAAATAACATTTAACACACCAATTTAACAAATAAAATAATTTATCACCCAATTAAAACAAAAGACTCAAAAATAATGGAATAATCAAAATCGGGGCGTTACAACAATAACAGAGAAGGATGCAGGGATAATGCGAGATGGAAAACAAAAGCTCTGGAGAAACCTAAGTTTGCCCACTTGGAATTCAATATAGATAAGAAAGAATTAGCTAGATTTGAGAGATCTTATGTCGGTAGGGGTGGGCAAAAAAACTGGTTTACAAGAACCAATTTTAAAAATATGGTGCACCGATTTTAAAAGTCCATATTATTTGGTTTAAAAACTAGTCTAGATCTATTTTACTAAAACCATAAAAAATCAGTATCCACTTTTGAAAACCAATACATAAATGGTTAATCCACTTTTCAAACATAGTGTATTATTTGCTTTGTCTTGTTTCATGGTCATAAGTGACAAAATGAATTTTCAAGTTAAATTCTATTCATTTTGTTTTTCCAACTCTTGAAGTATAACTTGTATTAAAACTTTGCTTCTGGAATTACTCAATTTTGTTTTTCTTGATTGAAAATTAATTTTTTTTTCCTATTTCTTAGTAGTTTTGTTTCATAATTATTACTTATTATTTCTATTCATTTTTATTGAGCTATGTAATTTTAGGAAATGTTTCGATCGAGATTCAATGATTCATCGCCGACGAGTGGTTATTGATTTAAAAAACAGTTGGATGGAATGAATAATAAGTTGTTGAATTGAAAATTGAGTTTTAGTTGAAACAAATTTGAGAAAAATTTGGTTTTAAAATTGTTCCAAATAAAAACTGGTTTGTTGGTGCAAACCGGTTATTAACCAAACCGATCCAAACATAAATCGGTTTTAGAAAAATAAACCAGTTTTGTCAAAGTAGTTTTAAAAACCAAACTGATCCATATATTTGGTTCAATTTGGTTTGGTTTAAGAACCATGCACACCCTTATATGTCGGTGTCGTGAGGAAGGCTGCGAATACTTACAACATCCAAGATGCGCTTCATACATAAGGCCATTTTGGGATTAAAGCCACCCTATTAGGGGAAAACCTTTGCTTATTAGAAGAACCTGTTGTTGGTGATATCCGAACTATTATTGAAGAAAATGAGGCACGAGTTGCACAATGGTTCTCAGACATCCACCCTTGGTCGCAGGACGACTTAGATAATGAAAGGTTGACATGGATTAAATGTTTTGGTCTCTCATGCCATGCATGGTATCCCGAGTTTTTTAAGTTTATATCTGGATGTTTATGTGAGTTCATATGCTGCGACGAGGAAACAGAAAAGCACAAGCATTTGGACGTGCAAGATTTCTAATCAAGACAAAGTTTTCCATTAGTCTAAATGAAATTTTCAATGCAGACATCAACAAAAAGATTTATGGTATTAAGATAGTAGAAGACTATAATGGTCCTAAATGAATTGTGATTCCAAAATCTGTGGCGCCGAGTGATTCAGAAGTTTCCGAAACTTTTGAGGAAGAAGATGAATCGGAGATGGATGATGAAACAGATGATGGTGATCTGAAGGAATACAGTTCCCAAGGTTTTCAAAATAATAATCATGATATTACAAATCGTAAGAAAAAAGATGTAGATGGGTCGGAGATAAAAGTCAATTTGGATTGTCACATGGGGCTACGTGTTTCCAATAGAGGGCCTGATACTCTGCAATATGAAAAGGATGGCAAAACGGAGATGTTTGGAAGTAGGAAAAATGTTATTTGTTTTGATATTGTGACTGGTATTCAGGAAACATGTAATGTTGTGGAAAAGGGAGTTGCTGTGATGGGACAAGTGGATGTACCTAGAGAGAGTAGAGGTGTACCCTTGGGTACGGAAACTAACAAGCTTATGGTTCTGGACTGTGATAATTCGGACCCAATATCTGGGAGTCCAAGATGGCCCATTGGGCCTGGAATTGGAATAAGGCCAAAGAAGAAAAAACTCTTAAATGAGATTTATGAAAATATTAGGATCCCTTTCTCACATTCTTATTATGCCACTTTGCTTCATTCTGAGAAATCTGCCTTGCCTTTGACTATGGTACCGGCGATATCACCCGGTCTCTCACAAAAATCTCCAATTTTGGAGGATTCAATTTCTAGATATTTAGGGGGATCAATTCTCTGCTGCGATTCAATCAGCGACATAGATGTTAACTAAGGTAACGTTCATATCAGAAATCAATTAGAGGATTTCCGAAAAAGGTGTGGCAAATTATTAATGATCAGGAAACTGAAGAAGAAGAAGACGACAAATTGTTTGAAAGAATCAATAGAGATATGGAAATTAGAGATATAAAAGCTTATAAGGAAAAAAGGGAGAAAGTATTGAGGGTTCCATGAATATAATGTCTTTCAATGCTCATGGGTGTGGTTCGTCAATTATGAGACGAAGAATTTAGCAAACGTTGTTATCTAGGAAGGTGGAATTTTGCTTACTTCAAGAAACCAAGATTCAGATTATGGAGGATAATTTGGTGCATTCTATGTGGAGAATTGAGGAAGTTGATTGGTCAGAGGTTGGGCAAAGGTCAATCAGGTGGCATCCTTTGTTGTTGGAAGAAAAATGGTTTCAATCCTATATTTAGTTTAACAGGGAAAGGTTACTTGAGAATCAAAGGTATGTATAAGAAAACCACTTGTTACATAGTGAATGTGTATTCATTTTGTAGCATGAATGAAAAAAGGGTGTTACGGGCAACCTTAATTGAGCTGAAAAGTAAGTTTAATGATGGATATTGGTTGGTCGGTGGAGACTTCAATGCAGTAAAATTGGAAGAAGAAAGAAGAGGGGGCAATAGATCGTCTAATATAGAAATTCATGATTTCTCAGCATTCATAGAATTCATGGATCTCGTGGATGTCCCGGCTGTGGGAAACAAATTCACATGGATCAACTCAAACGGAAAAAGCAAGCGCGGGCTTGATCGATTCGTGTTGTCAAAGGAATTAGTTCTGAAATGGAATGTTGTGGCACAATTCGTTGGCGATAGAGACATCTCGGATCACCATCAAGTTTGGATCATATCTAACAAAGTTGATTGGGGGACAAAACCCTTTAAATTATTTCATTGTTGGTTGGAACATCTAGGGTTCCTTCAATTTGTTAAGGACATTTGGGATTTGCCGCAGATTCCGGGCTGTGTGTGCCAAATTACAGTTGAAAAACATAGGCATTTGAAGGAGAAGCTTCGATGGTGGAATAAAAACGTTTTCGGCTGGGTGGATTTGAGAATTGAAGAAGTGGTGGAAAACATGAATGACATCGAGTTAAAGATGGTAGATAATAATGTTACGATTTAAGAAGAAGAGTTAGGTGCGAGGAGTAATGCTCAGACAGAAATTTGGAACAAATTCCATTTCAAAGAAAGTATCTTAAGGCAAAAAGTAAAAGTTAAATGGATGAGGGATGGCGACATGAATTCGAAGTATTATCACTCTGTACTAAAAACAAGGTCTAGGTCCAACAACATCTCAGGTTTGAAAGTGGATTTGTTGTAGGTGGACGATGTAGTATTAGTAAAGAAGAACATTACAAATTTTTTTGCTGCGAGATTCACGTCCAATGGCATGCCTATGCCCTCAATGGATCTTTTTGGTTTACATCAACTATCTTCACAAGATATTGTCGAGATGCAGAAGCCTTTCTCTTGTGAGGAAATTTTATTGGCCTTAGAAAGTTGTGATGGTAATAAATGTCCGGGGCCTAACTGTTTCAGGTTATATTTTCTGAAACGGTGTTGGGGAGTGGTGGCTGGAGACGTGGTCAGATGTATACATGAATTTCACTCAACTGCTACTTTACCTAAATCCATGACTTCTTCCTTCTTGGCTTTGATACCACAATTTACTAACCCTCTAGGCCTGCAGGAATTTCGCCCAATCAGCCTCATTAGGTGCATTTGTAAAATTCTGTCGAAAGTATTGGCGGCAAGATTGCGTAAAGTCATTAGCAAGTTTATTTCTAATACACAAACACCATTCATTCCCGGGAGGCAAATATTGGATGGCGTAGTGGTCACGAATGAGTTAATTGATTTTGACAAAAGAAGAAAGTGTAAGTGTCTGTTATTTAAAGTAGAATTCGCTAAAGCTTACGATTGCGTTGAATGGGGTTTTCTTGAGAATGTGATGCTAGCTATGAATTTCAGAGAAAAATGGATGTTTTGGATGCGAGGAGCTGTTTTCAATAGTTTTCTTTCGGTTTTGGTGAACGATATCTCAACTCCAAATTTTAAAGTCACCAGGGGCCTTAGACAAGGCAACCCCTTGTCTCCTTTCTTGTTCACCATAGTGGTTGAAGGGTTGGCGTGCATAATGATGAGCGAAAATAGTTTGCAAATTTTGAAGGGGGTTCATTTATTTGGTGACAAGTCTATTAGCTTACTTCAATTTGCCGACTATACCATCATCGCGTGTGAATACTCTTGGTCTAATTTGCGTGGTATCAAGGTGGTGCTAAAGGGATTTGGAATGGTGTTTGGCCTTAAAATCAATTTCTGGAAGAGTTGCTTATATGGGGTGGGGATCGAAGACTCAATTCTAGCGGCGGATGCTCAATTTATTTCATGTAAATCTAGTAAAATTCTGTTTTAATTCTTGGGCCTTAACATGGGTGGAAATCATAGGAAGTCCGAGTATTGGAAAACGGTGTTATCTTATTTCAAATCGCGCTTGTCAACTTGGAAAGGGAAAATGCTTTCCATTGGTGGGAGAGTTGTTCTTATAAATTCGGCTTTGACAAATATGTCGGTACATCATCTTTCTTTTTTTAAAGCTCCGGTAAAAATCGTCAAGGAAATTGTGAGAATCCAGAGGAATTTCTTGTGAGCGGGAACCATGGATAAAAATGGCATTCTGTGGGTTAGCTGGAGGTCGGTTTGCTAGCCTAAAAAGTACGGTGGGTTGGGAATTAAGGATATCGGATTGTTTAACAAGGCGTTGGTTGCTAAATGGTTATGGAGATTTTTCCATGAACACAATGCAATTCAGAGAGACATTCTTGAGTATAAATAGGAAAGTTGGATCAACGATTGTTCTCAAAGTTAAGCAAGGAGGAGCAAAATTTGAATCCCTTTGGTGGACAGATATCATGGTTATCGGTGATGCAAATGAGGAGGACGGGTTTTCTAGTCATCTTGCTTGGAGATTGGGAAATGGTTGTTCTATCTCTTTTTGGAATTCCACATGGTTAGGTCCAACAAAGCTGAAGTTTTTATTCCCAAATTTGTTTGATAACGTGATTTAGAAAGACACGGCGGTGAGCAAAATGGGTTGTTGGATCGGTGATGATTGGCAATGGGACTTAGGGGTGTATCCGTGGGAGCTGGTAGGCTGTGCAAAAAATGAACTTGAGGAGTTATTGGTGTTGATAACAGAAGTTCGTCCCTCTCGTCATGCTGCAGACGCCGCAGCCTGGCCAAGGGAGTCCATGAATTCATTCACTGTAAAGTCTTTTTATGCTTTATTACTGAAGGATGAAGCACATCAAGTTTTGGAAGCAAGCATCATGGCGGCTTTGGATATCCTTTGGAAATCGAAAGTGCCCTTGAAAGTGAAGATTTTTTGTTTGCATTCGCTATTAAATAGACTTCCAACACGAACTAATCTAGCGAAGATATGTATTATCAACAATACACATGAGAAGGTTTGTGTATGTTGCTTTCAAGCTGATGAACATACTGATCATATTTTCATATCTTGCCCTTATATCAAGTTGGTATGGAAGAAGGTTGAGAATTGGTTGGGGGTCCCTCATATAGAGCAAGATAATTATAGAGAACATATGTTGTCGTGGTTTTTGGAAGCAAATCGGATAAGTTCAAAGCCAAATGTGTGCGTCGTTTGGTTATCTACAAGTTGAAGCATTTGGGGGACTATAAATCAAGTAATTTTTAATGATGGTATAACAAACTCCATGGATATTTTCCATAGAATCCAAAATTCATTATGGTGGTGGTTGGCTCTTGGTTCACCTCACAATATTAGGTGCACTTCTTATGAATGGTTCAAAACTCCTTCAAATTTTTTGTAATAGAATAGTTCATTGTATAATTGCTTTTGATCCTATTGTTTATATCTTTTCATTTGATTTGTATGTTAGGCATGGGGTACCCTTTGTACCCCTTGGAATTCGATTTGGATTATGAAAAAAAGGTTTTGAAATTGAGTTAGCTCAATTTCACATTTTAAATCTTAGTAGATTGCGCAAATGTCGGATTGAATAACTGCTTGAGTGAAAATCAATGTATATTGATATTTTTAAGGCTTAAATAGTCGGTTGGTCCCTGTAAGTTAGTGAGTTTTTTTATTTTGAACCATGTGAGTTTTTTTTTTGTCTGAGTTCCTATATCTCACTTTTTGCGTTCTTTTTAGTCCATAAAGCCAAAATCTGCGGAATTTGGCTTAAAATGCATGCAAAAAGTGAGACATAAGGACTCGGAAAAAAACTTACAAGGAGCAAAATCAAAAACTCACTAACTTAGAGGAACCAACAATGTATTTAAGCCTATTTTTAACAAATCTAATCACAAATTTAGTTTATTTAATGAATTAAATTTGAAAAAAATCCCAAGACCGATTTGTAAAGAATAATATGATAAAAAAATTTGTACTTGAAGCTTTAAAGTTTGGATGTCGACAATTTAAACATAAACTCTAATAATGCAGAATTGCTTTGGATAAAAGAAATAAATGAATAACATATTAAAAATGACTTAAGTAAATGCTCAAATTTAAAGAATTAAAAGAAAAGACATAGATTCATACATCTTCTCATAAACTAGTTTTTTTCTTTATGACTTGAATACTTAAGTTTTATAGAGAATACTTAATGAAAACTGTGACCCTTGTTCACATAACTGAACTCGTCTTATATATTATTACAACTTTAATCGTCGATAACGGTTATCTCTGCAGAAATTGACATGTACTCCCTTATGTCGTTTCAACCTTATAGTTTGCTTCCACGTGTCTTTGACATTTGAACTTTTGAACTGCTTTGAACTGCCCTTGTTGTTTCAAAACTGTCTTCTAACTGCTTTCGTTAAAAGTTTCCTTTGTCGAACCTTTGAAGCATAGCGTCGAAATGATTAAGCTATTTATACTTCGCCTGTATATTTATCTCATTCCCACTTCTATTCAAATATACAAAATCACCACAAACATTTTCGAGATTCTAAACATGTTTTGAAAAGAGAGTGGTCTTAATCTTATAGACATGTTCGTGAGATTCCTTCAAACCATCTAGATTATCTAAACCTTGAACTCAAAAATAGACTAAGTCTAAAACATCTGATAGGTGAGTTGAACTCACCTCTTCAATTGAAGTTATCAACATGTTGAGAATATAACTAAGTTATTTTATATTTAGCAATCTCATATCTTTATGATGAAATACTAAACCAAAATTTCTGGGCTAACAGTCCGATTAAATGAGGGCTTGCGTGAATGTTAGATTGAATGAGGACTTGTTGGTTTGTAATTTATTTGTGGGAACTTTTGTTATGTTTTCTTGTAATTGACTAAGACTTTGGGTGGCTCTAAACGCCTCTATATGAAAGATAAACTAGTTCTAAAATAGATGAAAGATAAACTAGTTAAAAGTGAATAACATAGACTTAAATTTCGAACGTTTCTTATAGACTCCGAGTTGTTTTATTCGAGGGTATTTTCCTTTCTAATCACTTTTGCGTATAGATCCTTTTATTACGATCTTGATGTTTTTAAAAAACTCCGTAGAGTTCTTAAACTAATATATAAGATGTTCCAAGATTGTAGCTAGAATAAAAAGGTATAAATGTAATTTTGTTTTTGATTGCAATTTATTTTTACTTTTTTTAAAGTTCAAAAGAGATATCAATCAAACTTTTTTATTTTATTTTCAAAATACAAAAACTTTATTGCACAACTATTGTATTTATCACTATTTCTTGCACAATTTGGTCCATTTATATCTAATTTCTTGTTTATCACTCTATTACATCCATAATTTAGTCAAACTATCAAATTATATTGTTGTAATTATTATAATAAAGATAAAGTAAATAATTAAGAATGCAATTAGTGAAGCATTAGAAGACACTATACCAAAAGAAGTTGAACTCAAATTTTTATGAATTACAATCTTTGATCACTCTTATAAGTACTTATAAAGTCAAATTTGATTATAATAGTAACCAGAGATTGAATTATTCAATTTCATAACACTTAATTTATGTGTACATATCAAAAGATATTAAAACATATTATTAAATTGTTCAATAGCACCTTTAGAAAAAATACAATTAATCTCTCTTACAATAACATAGACCAGTCCAACCACAATTGCCCATCAAAAAATATATCTTAATCCACTTTTCGAACATTTCCAATATGCAAAAAACAGCACATAGGTTTTCAACTTTTCATTACCTCGACATGGTCCTTTTCCATAGCAAAAATCTCGAGGGATAGGTTGTACCACTCCTCCTGTTAACATAATTATTATTTCAAGATACTTTTGCAAATATTATATATTATTAATTATTTCTCAGAAAATACATTAAAATTAAAATATAAATAGAATAAATGAATTCTTAACAAGAGTCATTGATATTCTTCAATTTGCGGATGACACCATTTTGGTGGGAAATGGTAGTTGGAGACATCTTTGGGCCATCAAAGCGGTGCTTAGAGGTTTTGAATTGGTTTCGGGTCTCGGAATCAATTTTCTCAAAAGCAAGCTCATCGGCGTCAACATTCCGTCTACGGTTTTGGAAGCCGCTTCACTCTTCCTCTCTTGTAGGACGGAAACAAAAGAGTTTACTTTCCTCGGAATACCGATCGGTTCTAATCCTAGGAGGATTTCCTCTTGGAACCCGTTGATTAGGAAGATGGAGAAAAGATTAAAAAGATGGCATAGTAGATTCTTGAGTTTTAGAGGTAGAATCACTCTTCTCAAGTCGGTTCTTAATAGTGTTTCGATTTTTCAATTCTCTTTCTATTTGGCCCCGATTAAAATTCAAAAATTAATCACCAAGTTGCAAAGCGGTTTTCTTTGGGGGAGTTTGGATTCTAAGAGAAAGACACATTGGATTGGTTGGGATCATCTTTGTCTTCCGATTGAGAAAGGAGGGCTTAATTTGAAACGGATCGAGGATTTTAATGTGGCCCTTCTTAACAAGTGGTGGTGGAGAATTTTAGAAGGTTCGGAGGATTTATGGTACAAAGTGTTATGTGCGCGGTACGGGGATATTAATCTTCACTTATCGGGGGGTAACTTATAAGGTGTTAGATGGAGCTCTCATTCCGTTTGGTGGATGGATTTAATTTCAATTAAGAAGAAATACTCGAAAGACATCTTTCTAAACAATTGTAAGTTCGATGTGAACAATGGTTTTACTACTGATTTTTGGAATGTGAATTGGACAGGTACCGGGAATTTAAAGTCCTGTTTTCCAACTATTTTCGATCTTTCCCAGCTGAAGAACATTTCTGTCGCGGGTATGGGAGGCTGGCGGAATGGCGGTTGGCACTGGGGTGATTTGGGAATCCCTTTTCTTGGCAATGCTGGCAGGATACTCCATGCTATTTTTTCTATCAGCAACACTAACTCGGGTGCAGAGAATGTGGGTGAGGATTCTGTTTCAGATCAGGATAACAGGCCTGTTTCTTCGAGTGTGGAGTTGGCTCATGGTCTGTTTTTAGGTTCTCAACAGCAGCGACTGGTTCTTGCTCCGCCTGCTGCGACGGCTGTGGCTGGGGGCCTGAGATTTGGCACTGTCTTCAATTATGATTGTGGTGTTGCTGCCAGTTCGATGCAGCCTTCTGTTGACAGCAGGATCTTTGTTGCAGGTTCGGCTTGGTCGGAGTTGGCTGCTTTGGCCGGTACACTCAATTCCATGACTTTGGATTTTAGGAAGATGGATATTCCTAGGTGGATGTTGAATGGCGACTTAAATTATTCGGTTAGTTCTTTTTATAAGCTGGCTTCTTTTTATCGCATTCCGTTCGGTCCTCCAAACAATTTCGATTCTGCTTTTGGTTTGATTTGGAAGGTAGTGGCTCCTCTAAAGATCAAAGCCTTCGGTTGGAAGTGTTTTTTGAACAAGGTGACTACTAAGGATATCTTGGCTCATAGACGGATTATCTTTTCGGCCAACGATTCTAGTTGCGTGTTGTGTAATAATCAACCCGAATCTTTGTGGCACTTGTTGAAAGGTTGTCCGGTGGCTATTTTGGTTTGGAAAGATGTTGTGGAATGGGTTGGATTGCCCTTGATAGAAGGGAATAGTATAATGGGAAGTTTTTTGGATTGATATTATTTTTGCAAGTCTAAGCACGTCAAGCCCGGTAGAGAGGGTAACTTATGGTTGGCGGTGTGTTGGAACCTGTGGTCTCTATGGAAAGATGTTATTTACTTTAACTGTATAATTGTTTATGTTGTCATACAGTCCTGATCCTAGTGTCGTGACATCTTACTCGAGATCTGATGTATGATTACCAGAATTTCAATTGTTATTAGAGCAGGCATCCTGCTTTGTATCTGGGTGAGATATGGGGAAGATACTTTCTGGTACTATGGACAAGGAAGAATGAGGAAATGTTAACAGGCCTCCCATCTTAGATGGCACCAACTATGAATATTAGATGGCTCGTATGATAACTTTCCTAAAATGTATGGAAAAAAGAAAATGGAAAGCTATCATCAAAGGCTGGGAACATCCTGTTTGTAAGGATGAAGATGGAAAGGAGACTCTGAAGCCAAAAGATGATTGGTATAAGGAAGAAGATGAAATTGCTCCTGGAAACTCCAAAGCCTTGAATGCCTTATTTAATGGAGTTGACAAAAACATGTTCCAATTAATCAACACATGTACTGTGGCCAAAGATGTGTGGTAAATTCTCAAAACCATTCATAAAGGTCCATCTAAGGTGAAAATGTCTAGAATTCAAATGCTCACTACCAGATTTGAGAATCTAAAGATGAAAGATGATGAAAGCATCCATGACTTTCATATGAATATTCTTGAACTAGGAAATTCCTTTAGTACTTTGGGAGAAAAGATGTTAGAAGAAAAGCTGATCAGGAAGATTCTCAGGTCCATTCCCAAGAGATTTGACATGAAGTTCACAGCCATTGAAGAAGCCCAAGACATAAGCAAACTAGGAGTGGATGAACTTATTGGGTCACTTCAAACCTTGGAACTGGCTATGAGTGATATATTCGAAAAGAAGAATAAGAACATAGCTTTTACTTCCAAAATAAATGGTCAAGAGGGTCAATGGATCTGTTGTGTTGGATGAGATTATTCAAGTTGAGAAAGGAGGTAAAACATTTATTGGTATATGGTTTAATTATCAATCTTTAAATAATCAAAGAAAAAACCCTGTGACAAAGTTTGTTCCTGCTGAAGTAAAGGATTACCTCATAATGTCTTACCAAATGTTGCAACATCCAGCCAGAATTCAAAAAACTCAGACCAAAGGCAAGTTCCAGCCCTGGAAATGTCATTATTGTGGTAAATATGGCCACATAAAACTATTCTTCTACAAATTGTATGGTTATAAAAAATATTAACCTCAACCTTGGGCTAATCATGTAAGGATTAAAACTAGAAAGGAGTGGAAAGCTAAGGATGTTGTCACTAGTATCATAGCCCATACCTTTCTCAGAACCTCATCTAGATAGGATTGGTATTTTGACAGTGGATCTTCTAAACATATGAAAGGTGTTGAGAACTGCTTGATAGATATCAAGTCTTATCCTACCAGGTTTGTCACATTTTGTGGTGGTGCTAGAGGTGAAATTAAGGGAATGGGAAGGGCAGCTTGTACTGGACTTCCCAGTCTAGATGAGGTACTACTTGTAAGAGATCTAACTGCCAATTTGATTAGTATTAGTCATTTATGTGATAAAGATTTAAATGTGACTTTCACTAAGTCTGAATGTTTGGTCACTAATGAGAAGAATAAAGTACTGATGAGGGGAGTCAGGTCTAAGGATAATTGTTACTTATGGACACCTCAATCAACAAACTGTTCCCCCACTTGTTTGATGTCAAAGGAAGATGAAGTCAAGTTGTGGAACCAAAAGCTTGGTCATCTCTATGTGAAAGGGATGAAGAAGATTGTATCTACAGAAGCTATCAAAGGCATCCCTAAGCTCAGAATAGAGGAAGCAAAAATATATGGTGAGTGTCAAATCGCAAAGCAAACCAAGATGTCACACCCGAAGATTCAACATCTGACTACTTAAAAAGTTTATGAACTACTTCAGATGGATTTAATGGGCCCCATGCAAGTTGAAAGCCTTGGTGGAAAGAGGTATGCTTATGTTGTTGTTGATATTTTTTAAGATTCGCTTGGATACACTTCATCAGGGAAAAATCAAATATTTTTGATGTCTTTGAAGAATTATGTCAAAAGCTTCAAAGAGAAAAGGAAAGTAAAATTGTCAAGATTAGAAGTAACCATGGAAAGGAGTTTGAAAATAGAAAATTTGAATATATTTGCTCCTCTGAAGGTATTAGCCATGAATTCTCTTCTCCCATCACTCCTCAACAAAATAGAGTGGTTGAGCGCAAGAATAAGACCCTTCAAGAATTAGTTAGAATCACGCTTCATGCTAAACATATACCATATCATTTTGGGCTGAAGCAATGAATACTACATGCTATATTCATAACAGAGTTACTTTGAGAACTGGTACTTCAACTACACTCTATGAGTTATGGAAAGGAAGAAAGCCTACTGTCAAATACTTTCATGTTTTTGGAATTAAATGCTACATCTTGGTTGATCATGAGCAAAGAAGAAAGATGGATCCCAAGAGTGATGAAGGAATATGCTTGGGTTATTATACAAACAGAACAACATATAAAGTCTTCAATAACAGAACCAAAGTCATGATAGAATCTTTTAATGTTGTGGTTGATGACTCAACCATAGAAAAGAATCCAGATGTCGAAGATGATGTTGAAACATCACCTTAGATGGATTATACTTTAGAAAATGTGGTTGATGTTTAGACTAACAATGAAGCTGCAGATACTGAGGATGATAATAGTTAAGCCAACAAAGGTCCCTCTATCAGAATTCAGAAAGATCATCCTAAGGAACTCATTATAGGAAATTATAATGAAAGGATGATCACTAGATCAAGGGATGTGGTATCCAACTCTTGTTTTGTTTCTAAAATTGAACCCAAGAATGTGAAAGAGGCTTTAACTGATGAGTTCTGAATCAATGCCATGCAAGAAGAATTAAGTCAGTTCAAGAGGAATGAAGTTTGGGATTTGGTTCCTAGGCCTAAAGGAACAAATGTCATTGGTACAAGGTGGGTCTATAAGAATAAGTCTGATGAAAATGGAGTTGTCACTAGAAATAAGGCCAGACTTGTGGCTCAAGGATACACTCAAATTGAAGGAGTAGATTTTGATGAGACTTTTGCTCTAGTTGCTTGTCTTGAATCCATAAGACTTCTTCTAGGAGTGGCATGTTTACTCAAGTTCAAGCTATTTCAGATGGATGTGAAAAGTGCCTTTTTGAATGGGTAATTAAATGAAGAAGTATATGTTGAACAACCAAAGGGGTTTATTGATCATACTTTTCCATATCATGTGTTCAGACTGAAGAAAGCTCTTTATGGACTAAATTAAGCCCCTAGGGCTTGGTATGAAAGGTTGACAGAATTTCTTGTCAGTAATGGGTACAAGAAAGAAGGAATAGACAAGACTCTGTTTGTTAAAGAAAAGGATGGAAAGTTCATGATTGCTCAAATATATGTGAATGACATTGTATTTGGTGGGATGTCAGACCAGATGGTCTAAAATTTTGTTAAACAGATGTAATCTGAATCTGAGATGAGTCATGTAGGTGAGTTAACCTATTTTCTTGGACTTTAAGTGAGGCACATGGATGATTCTATTTTTATCTCTCAAAGTAAGTATGCGAAGAACATAGTGAAGAAGTTTGGAATGGAGAATGATAGTCACAAGAGGATACCTGCACCTACTCATTTGAAGCTCTCTGAAGATGCAAGTGATGTTAATGTGGATCAAAGTCTGTACAGAAGCATGATTGGTAGCCTGTTGTACCTCACAGCTAGCAGACCTGACATCACATTTGATGTTGGTGTTTATGCAAGATATCAAGTTGATCCCAAAACTAGTCACATCAATCAAGTGAAGAGGATTCTAAAGTATGTCAATGGTACAATTAACTATGGTATGTTATATTCTCATGGTTCTGATGCAATGCTTATTGGATACCGTGATGCTGATTGGGCAGGTAGTGCTGATGATAGGAAAAGCACCTTAGGGGGGGTTTCTTTCTAGGGAATAACCTTATATCTTGGTTCAGCAAGAAGATGAATTATGTGTCCCTATCCACTATTGAGGGTGAGTATTTTGCAGCAGGAAGCAGCTGCTCCCAGCTGATTTGGATGAAGTAGATCTTAAAAGAGTATAATATCAAACAAGATGTCATAACATTATACTATGACTACTTGAGTGCTATCACCATTTCTAAAAATCCCATTCAACATAGCAAGACAAAGCACATTGACATCCTTCATAATTTTATTAGGGGTCTTGTTGAAGAAAAAGTTGTTACTCTTGAACATGTGGCCACTGAAAAGCAACTGGTTGATATTTTCACCAAAGCTTTGGATGCAAATCAGTTTGAGAAACTAAGAGGTGAATTAGGAATTTGCATTTTTTAGGAATTATAGAAATTAGTTATGTTAGAGAATGAGATAAAGAAGAGGAAGATGTTACTGTTGGTGATATCTCATATGCATTTGTTGTTGTCTAATTTATGGCTAAAAAAGGGGAGTAATGATGATGGTAATGTTGCTGAGTTAATATGTTGTAGGGGTCTACGTGTGAAGAGGAGAATGATTCAGGGGGAGAAGCATGAGAATGATTTCTTATTCTCTGTGTTTTATTGTGTGTGCTGGGAGGTCAGTGTTGGTGGTACTGGGATGTCATTCAATATGTCCTGATATCTTTTCTTTTCTGGGAGAATTTATTTTTCTCTATAGGTTTTTTTCCAAGCGTCTATGTGATTGTGTCTGTCCTACTATATGTGAGAAGTGCTTTGGTTGCTCCTTGAGGGGGAATATATGTGGTTCTTCTGACAGGGGGAGTAAAGATAAGATCTGAATTGCTGATCATGCGATTCAGGGGGAGATTAGTAGTTTGGTGCTTAGGGCTTTCTAAGTGTGGTTGCTGTGATTGTTGTTGTGATGTCAAACAGGATGTCCTAACATTGTGTTTTATTTTTTTTTCCGAGGATCTTGGTGTATGAAAGTTTATTTCTTTCTGTATATTTTTCTGTGAGGTTGGGTTTCTATTTTTTCTGTTGTGTGTGCCTCTGACTTTTCTTGGTATTATTTTTGGTTGCTGCTGCTGTGTTTGTTTTTGTTTCTCTAGTATTTCATGCAAAGGTTGTTTTAGCCAAAATTTTCCAAAGAGGGAGATTATAAGTTCTATGTTTTTGGGATTGGCGGAAATTTTGTTAAAATAAGTATCACAACAAGATGTTGAGCAAGATGTCTTGACATGTTGGTCAGACATCATTGATGGTCAGCACAATGTCGTGCCATGTTATACCAGGTGCTAGTGTTTTATGTATTTGGAAGATTTGTTTTTAAAGTGTGATATTTTATATGGTTTTAGCTCACACTCTGTCGTATTCCAAGAAGGGTTATTTTAGGAACATTAGTTATGTGCCAGAAGTGCATTTATTTCATAAAAATGATCTTGGAGATTTTTTAGGAAACTTTCTATTTTGTTCCTATTTTCATGCAAAAGATTTGCAGCTGCTGTTTTGGGAGATGCGTTTTTTATAAATAGCCCAAGCCCATGCTGATCTAAAGTTATAAAAAGAGTTGTTCTAAACCTAATGCATCATTGAAGCCGTATATTGACAAGAAGAGTTTTAGGGTTTAGTGTGTTTTTTGTTATTTGTGATCCACTCCTATATCACTTTGATATCTGAGTTGGACTGTGTTGATTGTGCATTTGTGAGCCATTCATGTACCTCTTAGGTGCTTGAATAGGACTGTGTTTGAGTTGTAACAACTCATAAGTTTTTAAGCAATAGTGGATTTTGTGTCATTAGAAGTGTGAATTCTATTATTTATTGTTCTAGGTTTTATCATTGTTGTGTGATTAAGGGGAAGTGAGAGGGGTCTCATATCTAGCAGTGTCTTAGATAGAAATAGCACGAGTAGTGATTAGGTGCGAAGTTTGTAAAACCAAAGGTTGTTTAGAACTTCAAACTAATACTATTATAGTGGATTGCCTTCCTGGCTTGGATGCCCCCAGATTTAGGTGATGTTGCACCAAACTGGGTTAACAATTTATTGTGTTATTTACATTCATTCATTTACTTTAACTCCATAATTGTTTGTGTTGTCATATTGTCCTAATCCCAGTGTCGTGACATCTTACTCGACATCTGGTGTCTGATTACCAGAATTTCAACCTATTTTGGTCTAAGTCGAAATCCTGTGTCAAGCAACCTGCTTTAACACTTCGACATCTAATGCTACTCGACACTCACTATAAATTTCGACACTTCCTTGTTTTGTCGAGTACTACCTGCTTCAACAAAAGGAATTACAATTTCAACAAAAAGATCCAATATGATCCCAAAAATATTTGCTTCTTTTATCTTTCTTATGAAACAAATCCATTAAAAGATCTTGGTGGACGCTTTGATTTTGGAATTTCAATTTTTCCTTGACTACAACATAAAGAAAACTTTGGGGTTGTTGGACTGTAGTGTTTTTGAACTTGTTCATCATACCACATAATTGCTCCACAATGATGAGATGTTGAAGAAAGATCACCAATATCCCAATAATCTAATACAAAGAATACCTAGAACATGAGAATAAGGAATTACAATTTCAACAAAAAGATCCAATATGATCCCAAAAATATTTGCTTCTTTTATCTTTCTTATGAAACAAATCCATTAAAAGATCTTGGTGGACGCTTTGATTTTGGAATTTCAAAATTTCCTTGACTACAACATAAAGAAAACTTTGGGGTTGTTGGACTGTAGTGTTTTTGAACTTGTTCATCATACCACATAATTGCTCCACAATGATGAGATGTTGAAGAAAGATCACCAATATCCCAATAATCTAATACAAAGAATACCTAGAACATGAGAATAGTATAATAGAATAAACAAATAATTTCATATGAGTTTATAAAAGTATACGTTGATTTGAATCAATAGTTGAATCCATGTTTTGTAAGGTAAGTTCATTTTCTTACATACCATCATAAACATCATGTTCAAATTCAATCGTTGGAATTCATTAGAAATCAATTTAAATGTCAATAAAAAATAACATATAAAATAGAGAAATATGCAAATAGTTTGTTGTTTGTTTAACACACATACAATTAAAAATTTAAATAAAATACCATCATCATTCACGTCTAAGTTATCTGGATTTAACGAATCGTATTCGTGCATGGGTTCCTCAAGATCTACAAAATGAATTAAATGAAATAATTTAATCTAAATGTGAGATATTGGATCGAACTCTAGTTTAGCATGTCGTCGAAGTCTGCACGCATGCTGCAGTCGAAGTGTGTTTTAGTGTGTAGCTGTCGGATTAGGCCTTGTGTTAAAGATCCAATTGTTTAAGTTAGCTTGTACCCTAAGTTAGCTTGTAATGGGTAATTGTTAAAAAGCCCATTAGTTTAGTATGTTAGGTTTATTATAAATAGCATGCTAGTCTCTCTTCCTAAGGTGTGACAAAACCTTATTAGGTTGAGAGAGGTTAATTGTTGGTATTCACTTGTAATCTTTGAACCATATTGAGAAAGTGAATAGTAAAACAGATTTAACCAATTCTCTATTCTTCTTCCTCTTTTCTCTTCCTTTGTGAATCCTAATAGGGTTTCGTGTGTTTGTTAAAGTTTTCCCTTCTTCTCTACCCTTGTGGATTTCTTGGTGTTCAAGAAACCAAATATAATTTGTTATTTCAGTATCGTTTTTCACAACAAGTTGGTGCGGTGAGCGTGGAGAAGATGTCTTCAACAAAGTATGAGATTGAAAAGTTCACCAGAGTGAACGATTTCGGTCTGTGGCGCTTGAAGATGAAATCCCTACTGGTTCAGCAGGGTTGTTTGGAAGCGTTAAAGGGAGAGGCAGCCATGGATGATGCGTTAACGGTAAAAAAAAAGATGCCCATGATAGAGAAAGCCCACAACGCAATATTACTGAGCCTTGGTGATAAGGTTCTTCGACAGGTATCAAAGGAAACTACAACATCAGGGTTATGGTTGAAACTTGAAAGTTTTTACATGACCAAATCTCTAGTGAATCGACTCTGCCTGAAGCAAGTTTTGTATTCATTCAAGATGAGTGAAGACAAAGTTTTGGCTAAGCAGTTGGATATGTTCAACAAGATGATTCTTGATCTTGAAAATATTGATGTGAAGAACGATGGCGAAGATCAAGCACAGTTGATGTTGTGTGCTTTGCCCAGAACACATGCTCACTTCAAAGAAACTCTCTTGTATGGAAGGGAGTCCCTGAGCTTTGAAGAAGTTCAATCAGCCTTGTATTCTAAGGACCTGAACGAACGAAAGGAGCATAAACCTTCGACGGTTGGTGAAGGTTTGGCCGTTAAGGGAAAATTCTTGCGAAAGGATGGTAAGTTCGACAAGAAGAAAGGTAAAAGTCAGCAGAAGTCTTATAGTGGCGAAACATCTGTTATTCGATGTTATCAATGTAAGAAGGAGGGTCACACAAGAAAGGTGTTCCCTGAATGCCTAAAAGATCATGAAGGTAAGGATAATGGCAACGCATCCATTGTTTAAGATGACTTCGACTCATCT
This sequence comes from Lathyrus tuberosus, assembly GCA_022829125.1. NCBI lineage: Eukaryota > Viridiplantae > Streptophyta > Magnoliopsida > Fabales > Fabaceae > Lathyrus > Lathyrus tuberosus. The sequence goes on from JALAZF010000169.1 coordinate 9,631,940, forward strand.
GATGTCCTTGTAGTTTCAAGCGGCGACTCAAGAAAAAAGTGGATTATGGATTCAGGTTGCACTTGGCACATGACTCCAAACAGAGAATTGTTTGAGGAACTATGTGATCAAGATGGTGGATCGGTACTGCTGGGAAACAACAAATCCTGCAAAATTGCAGGTATTGGATCTGTGAGATTCAAGCTCCATGATGAGTCAATAAGGTTATTGAGTGAAGTCAGGTATGTACCTGATTTGAGGAGAAATTTAATTTCTCTTGGTGAATTTGACAGGAAGGGATATGTTTTCCAAGGATAGAAAAGTATCCTAAGAGTCATGAAGAGGTCGAAGGAAGTCTTGAGAGGCGTGAAGAAACAAGGCTTGAATACCCTTGAGGCTGAGGTTGTAAGTGGTTCGACAAATATTGCATCCACGAAACCTGTGTCGAAGACAGAATTATGGCACATGAGATTGGGCCTTGTCAGCGAAAAAGGCCTGGTCGAATTGGGGAAGCAGAACCTGCTAGGTGGTGACAAAGTCAAAAAGTTGGAGTTTTGCGATTTTGTGTATTTGGTAAATCCTGTAGGGCGAAGTTTAACAAAGGCAAACAAAGAACACATGGATCCCTGGATTACATTTATGTTGATCTTTGGGGGTCTGAAAGGAATCCTTCACACTCAGGTGCAAGGTATTTTCTATCTATCGTTGATGACTATTCCAGGAAGTTATGGGTATTCATTCAGAAGACGAAGGATGAAACTTTTGAGAATTTCAAAAGTTGGAAGGTTCTGGTTGAAACTCAAACTGGCAGAAAGGTTAAGAGGTTGAAAACCGACAATGACCTTAAGTTCTGTAACGAAGCGTTCGACAGTTACGGTGTTGAGTCTGGGATTGCAAGGCATAAGACTGTAGTAGGTATTCCTCAACAAAATGGCTTAGCTGAGAGATTCAATTGAATAATCCTTGAAAAGGTTAGATGCTTGTTGGTTAGTGCTAGATTGAAGAAGGTGTTTTGGGAAGAGGCTATTTTGACATCAGCTTATCTGATAAATAGATGCCCCTCGACTGCCTTGGGAATGAAGAAACCTGAAGAAGTTTGGTCGGGACATCCACCTAGTCTCGACAGACCGAGAGTATTTGGCTGTGTGGCCTATGCTCATATTAGGCAAGACAAGGTCGAACCTAGAGCTCTGAAATGCATGTTCATGGGATACCCTGAAGGAGTCAAAGCTTATAGGCTATGGTGCTTAGTGCCAGGTCACAAGAGGTGTATCACCAGTCAAGATGTAGTTTTCAATGAAGCTGAGATGGCTTTCAAGAAAACTGATGATGCTGATGAAAAGCTGGAACAGGGAGAGATTCCTGTTGAGGTGGAGCAAATGAAGTCGAAGAAGAAGCAGAAGATGTTGTCGAAGATGAGGAGACTGATAATGACTACCTGTTATCAAGAGACAGGTCGAGGAGAATCATCAAGCCACCTCAGAGACTTGGGTATGCAGATCTTATATCTTATGCCTTAATCTCTGTAAGTGAGGTTCTCGACGATGAACCTAGAGACTATAAGGAAGTTATGAGGAGTCGAAAGAAGACTGAATGGCTGAAGACCATGGATGATGAGATGAAATCTCTTCATGACAACAACACATGGGAACTGATCAAGAAACTTGCTAGAGCCAGGTTAGTCAGCTGTAAATGGATTTTCAAAGTTAAGGAAGGAATCGAAGGAGTGGGGTCGAAGAGATACAAGGCAAGGTGGTTGCTAGGGGGTTCACTCAGAAAGAAGGTGTTGACTTCAATGATGTGTTCTCGTCTGTTGTGAAGCACAGGTCCATTAGAATGTTGCTTGCCACGGTGGCACAGTTCGATCTTGAGCTGGAACAGATGGATATGAAGAATGCGTTCTTGTATGGTGATCTAGATGAAACAATCCTGTTGAAGCAATCGAAGGATATGTCGACGCTGATTATGCAGGTTGTATGGATTCCAGAAAATCTATTTATGGCTATGTGTTCACTATGTTTGGGACAACAATCAGTTGGAAAACAACACTTCAGAAGGTTGTTGTCTTATCAACCACTGAAGCGAAATATATCGCCCCAACTGAAGTTGTAAAGAAAGCATTGTGGCTTGAAGGTTTTGCAAAGGAGCTGAAACTTCAAGGTCCAGTTATCACTGTTAAATGTGATATTCAAAGTGCAATACACCTGTCAAAGGATTCAGCCTATCATGAGCGAACCAAGCACATTGATGTGAGGCTGCATTTCGTCAGAGGGGTAATCGAGGGTGGAGAAGTCCAATTGCTGAAGGTTTTGACAGATCATAATGCTGCTGATATAATCACCAAAACATTGCCCAGTTGCAAGTTTTTCCACTGTATGCAGTTGATAAAGCTGCATGAAGAAAGCTAGTTTATTTCTTGAGGATATAGAGTTAGATCCAAGGTGGAGATTTGTGAGATATTGGATCGAACTCTAGTTTATCATGCTGTCAAAGTCTGCTCATGTGCTGTTGTCGAAGACCTACATGCTGTAGTCGAAGTGTGTTCTAGTGTGTAGCTGTCGGATTGGGCCTTGTGTTAAGGATCCAATTGTTTAAGTTAGTTTGTACCCTAAAATAGCTTGTAATGGGTAATTGTTAAAAAGCTCATTAGTTTAGTATGTCAGGTTTATTATAAATAGCATACTAGTTTCTCTTCCTAAGGTGTGACAAAACCTTATTAGGTTGAGAGAGGTTAATTGTTGGTATTCACTTGTAATCTTTGAACCCTATTGAGAAAGTGAATAGTAAAACATATTTAATCAATTCTCTATTCTTCTTCCTCTTTTCTCTTCCTTTGTGAACCCTAATAGGGTTTCGTGTGTTTGTTAAAGTTTTTCCCTTCTTTTCTACCATTGTGGATTTCTTGGTGTTCAAAAAACCAAATATACTTTGTTATTCCGGTATCGTTTTTCACAACACTAAAAATATTTACACATTAATGTCAATGAAAAAATTAATAAAGTATATCTTTACACTGTAAATTTGACAATAATACCATTATCGATGTCCAATAATTGATTGATTGAGACCTGATTTTTATGTTGTTGAGTTGAATCAGAGAGACCAAAATTAAAAAATTAATTTATGCGAAACAATATATAAATAACTATACATGCATAAATTATTCTCTAATAATTATTGAGTGATTACAACATTATTTAACTTATATATTATTCTTAATATTGAATTACTCTAATATTTTTTAACCAATCATTTTGAACTATCTGAATTTGAAAACATAACTATTTTCTTAATGAAATAAAATAAAAAAGATACCAACTGGATGAATATTGGAAAATTACTTGATATCAATAAATTAATAAAAAAAAAATTTGAAAGAAAAATCTATATAAAACTTAATCACCCAATAATTGTGTGATTCCCGCATGTCAAGATGCAAAAGTATTGCCAAGAAGTGTATTGTTACTTCCATAGTGTGTTACTCTACCATTATTCAAAACGAACCTTCCAAATGATAAATTTTAAATGTTGTTGTTACATGTAAAAAAAAAAGTGAATACATGAATTATTATTAATGTCTAAACAAAAGAAGTAATTTTAAAATTTTTAAACAACATACATACCACGTCCCTTCAACAAGAGAGTGTTTCTTGGAGTACTTTGTTTTTCATTTTGTTTCATTATTCATAAGAGAAAAGGGATGGTGAACTGACAGTGTAAATTATTTTTACACTGTCAACCAATGACAATCATGTATTCCGCTAAATCATCCTGTAAATCTTAAATTATTTATTTGATTTGACACTTTAAAATATTTTAATTGGATGTATGTGTAATATTTTTTTACACTGACAGTGCACTACCATTAAACTCTATTCATAAATAAATGTTTATGTGTAATGATTGATAGAATTAAATAAGTTTTTGGCAAGAAATATAGAAGAAAATGTTTCTTGTTAATAAAAATAATATAATACTAGTACATAAGAAAAATAAGATTGTTATCAAATATTAATAGACCAAACTTTTAAATTGAAGTTTGGTAAAATTTGTCTTATTTTGAGTCATAATGTTAGGAATATAATAACCAATTAAAAAAAATATTAGTAAGTTTGAATTGGGAGATTATATTATGAGAAATAGCCAACCAATTACTTTTGGAAGGTAGGTGTTTTTTCAGTTCGAAATTATAAAAACAAAATCACACGTTAAATATATATTTTATAAGAAAATGATAATATTTTATTAAAAAATTGATAATATATGTTTTGAGAAATAGTCAACAAACTATTTTGAAAGGTAACAAAATCACATGTGAATTCTAGGTTAACACATTTATTTTGGCAGTTTTATATTTTACAATATTTTATTAAAATATGGCTAACTATATTTTTTAATTTTTGATAGTATAAAATATTTAATTAGCATAAAAAATAAATGTGAACAATTTCATGATAAAACATTAATAGATCAAATTTTGAAATTGAAATTTGTTTTATTTTTGCTATTTAAAGTCATAATATTAGGAATATAAATATTATTTGAAAAATGATTTTATTAAAATTTATTTCCTATTTTTTATAACTTTCTATTTTGGCCAATATTATTTTGTAAATAATACTAAAATTTAAATTTTGCGGTTATATGATGACGAATGACTCAATGAAATAATTGGAAAAGGGCTCGTTTTTTAGTTTGAAATTAAAAAAAAAAAAGACCACACGTGGTTCTATTATTTAGGCTATTATATTGTTATTTTTGTTTTATAAATAAAGTGATAAAGTTGTACTACAAAATTGATAATATTTTTATAAAAAAATGTTAAGTTTGGTTTTTGAGATTTGATTGATTTTTTTTTTCAAAAAAAACTAATTCTATTTTTTTGGCTAATTTATATATATTTTATTAAGATTTGATAATATGTCATTAAAAATTTGCTACGCTTGTTTTTTAATATTTGTGATTATTTTCAAAAATATGAAACTTTAAAGTAAAGATTTATTTATTAAATAGATCACAATAGACAATAATTAACGATATAATTGAAATAATTCACAAAAAATTAAAAACAAATCACTAAAACAAATAAATGTTGAAAGAACTAAAATTTCAAACAAATGAACTTAATTAATCTAATCTAAAAAAAATTAAAAACAAATTACTAAAAATACTAAATATTAAAACAACTAAAATTTTAAAGAAATGAATTGAATGAAACTAGTTAGTCTACTCTAAAAATAATCAGTCTTCAGGTTCTTGTTTAACTGTGACAACTTTTTGCATCTTAGTACTCTAAGATTCAGTTTCACAATTAGTCTTAATGTATATTACATCAAAGTCTGCACTTTCTTCTTTAAAGACTTGTCAACAAAAGTATTATCATCATTAGTTTTAATTTGCAAAGAAAAAATATTTAATAAGATATATAAAAAACACCAACCTTAGTTATATTTGTAACTAATAAATAAAATATTTATTTAATATTGAGAATTTCTTTTTCCATCCTATGTATCTCTTATCCACTGTGTGGAGTTCCCATTATGCCCTCAAGTTTTGGAGATATATCTCCGGACGCACCCCACTTTTGAGTAAACGTTGACATATTTCGGAGATATATCTCCGGAACTATTTAAACCTTAAACGCTCACATCATATCTCCCATAACCCATTTCCATTTGAATATTTCCGGAGATGTATATACATAAATTTTTCAGAGATACATCTCCGAAGTGTATCAGAACAGGTTTTTCTTTATAACGAGTTGTGTATTTGTTTTTAGATGAATTATGAAGAACACTGTCATAAAATAACAGACATACAAAATAATATAGCAATATAATAGTAAAATGTCGCACAACACGAAATCCAAAATGTAGTAACAATGTTAGGAAAAAAAAGTACAAACTATAGTACTACATCAAAATAATAACAGACTCTTATTTGGTGTGCCTGGCAACCTCTCCTATACCTCATGTGCCTCCTCTGCCTGATCTGCCACCTCGGTCATCGATCCCCCCGTCCTCGCATGATGTCTGCGCTACAATAGTGGCCCTTGCGCCTCCCCAATAATGCCATCAAGTACTCACCGCACAACAGACCCCTTAGGGAAGATACTATCGTCAATTCCTACCAGCGCAATCTCTACTATGCGATGACATCGAGGCAAGACATCCTCAGTATGATCTAGCTGAGCCTGCTGCTCCTCTAGAATCTCTTGATAAGATGGTCTCAAAGGATCTCCCGGAGCAGTCGGTACCATGTTTGGATGTGAGACCGTGAAGAACCACCTGATGCATTAGTCTACGTAGCTCCACTAATTCGGTGTTATGGTTGCCCGAGTCTCATTCGGTACCAGATGACTCTTATAATCAGCAAACATGTCATCTATCTGTATATGAGTCAAGGCAGGAGGAACTGATATAGCAGGGTATCCGGGGATGGTCTGGGTGTACACTAACTGCTGTATGACGCACTAGGGCAGATGAGGAGCAGTGATACATGATCTGCAGGCCAGCCATCCAGAGTATAGAGATATGTCGTCAAATGGTCGCGTCTGATGGTGATCCACGTAGCAGTTGAAGTGGATGTCCTCGGCATCCAAGCGATCAAGATAGACTCTGAAAGACTCGACCCCCTAATTCTCTCTCAGCAGGATAAAACCACGGGCATAGAGCATCTCATCAGTGTACTCATCCCAATACGCACAGCTAGTGATGCGCGGGAAGTGTTGGAGGATCCAAGCCTGAAATGAAAATAAAAAGCATTAAGGGATCAAGAATTATCGCAAATATGAAATGAAAATGATAAAAAAAAATTCAAGGATAAAAAATTATTACCACTTGTAGTGTCGTGCTGCCTGTGACCTGTTTTGTCCTCCATCGACATCCATCTCTCAACTTCGAATACAGATAGGCCAGGAAAGCCACCCCCCAATTGTACTCATGGATTCGTGTGAGATCCTAGAAGTACCGAAGGTATGCAACGTTAGTATAGGTGGCACTCATGTCCATAAAAATACAAGTGCCAACCAAATAAAGAAAATATGCCCTTAAACGATGAGTCACGTGTAAGGCCACCTGCTCGGCATCACCATCAGCCTGATGCGCAACAACGATCTTATCATCATATATCTTCTTCAGGAACTCAAACTTAGCATGAGCACCTTTGGTCCTATCCACCTCCCCAATCGTGTCCCTTTGATCAGCCCCTAGATGCTCCATCATCATCTCGAACGCCTCGTCTTTGGTCATCCTACCATGATGGAGGAATCTCCCCCTGATTGGAAGATGCAACAAAGGCGAGACATCGTCCAATGTGATAGACATCTCACCATGCGGAAGATGAAAAATAGACATCTCAGAATGTCGTCTCTCCACGAATGCATTTAGCATCCCTTGGTTGACCAGACTATAACTGGTCATGCATAGGTAACTCAACTCAGAAGCGGTTAGAACCGACTGAAACCATTGGTCTTCCGGCTGATGCAATGCTAAAATTTTCCTCCCATGGTTCATAAACTTCTAGGGATCATGCACTTGCGATTTTTCAGAAATAATTAATGTCAATAATAGTCAAAGTTAGAAATAATCAATGTCAGCAATTTAAATTAACCTAAAAAAATAAATAAAAAATAAGACTAATGCTACCTCTCCGTCCCAAATATGTTTGGCAGTGTGGTCTGCATACATAGAAAGTAGGGACATATTAGATGGACCCCTCTAAATCCCTCTTATCCACTTTTCGAACATTTTCAATTTGTAGAAAAATAGCACATAGGTTTTCATTACCTAGACATGGTTCTTTTCCATAGCAAAAATCTCGAGGGATAGGTTGTACCACTCCTCCGGATAACATAATTATTATTTCAAAATACTTTTGCAAATATTATATATTATTAATTATTTTTTAGAAAATACATTAAAATTAAAAGATAAATAGAATAAATGAATTCTTAACAAGAGTCATAACAGAAAAAATGCATCGAATAACAATGAAAAAATACCCTCTATTGATGCTTGAAATTTAAAGATGGAAGAAGATGCCTACAATAAACCAATTATAGAGTTTTTTTAAAAAAAAGATTAATTGTTATGCACCGTTAATGTATAAAGTTTTACACAGCCAGTGTATTACAATCCTCCGTTTGTATTTTTTTTTCAAATGGTTAAAATAAAAATCAAAACATTTATATAAATCATCTGTTGTGATTAAATGAGACACTACTAGAAAAACTCTGGTTTCCTACGGATTTACCTGCGGATTTTGACAAAATTTCTGCAGGAAACGTGTTACCTGCGATTCTTCCTGCTATTTTCTGTTCCCAGCTAAAACCTTCGTGGGTAATTAATTTAGCAGGTAAAGTCGCAGGAAAAGTTCGCAGGAAAAAATCGCAGGTAAAACAGCTAAATTCGCAGATAATACCGCAGGAAACTGAAATAGTTGCAAGAAAGGTCGCAGCAAATTGGAAATGCGCAGGTAATTTCTCTCTCACATTTTCTATTTTTATTATTAATTGTGTTTAATTTATATTTAAAATATTATAATTAATGTTAAATATCAAAGTAATAATAATATAAAAATAAAAATTTAATTTGAATAAGCCAACGCAACACTAATCACATTCAAATTTTTAAAGCAACCAGGTTGCTATATATTACTATAGTTACATTACTAAACATGACACAACAAGTTAATAAGAAAAAACAATCCAGACAAGTTAACAATAAAAACCAATCCAAATCAAAATCCATACGAATGTCTTCATTTGATTAATCAACACCATCTTCATTCGGGTAATCAGTTACTCGAAAGACATAGTTGGGTTGATAATAAAACCATTTCTATATCCAAGACCAAATACTCTCTGACTTTCATCTTCATCCTCATTTGGAATAGTTGAATTCTGAGAAGAAATCTCCAACTTTTTCCATTCAAATTCACCCTAAAATAATATTTAAATAACATAACAATAAGCATCATCTCATATGAAGAAAAAAAAACAACTCTAAACACAATAATAATAATAATAATAATAATAATAATAATTAATAAATTTGGATGACATTGACATAATTAAGAGTAGTACTATACTATATTATACTATACTATACTATACTATACTATACTATACTATGTTCATAAACAAAGTCATTAAAGCTTGAACAACCAGGTACACCATTCAGCCATAGAACAACTAGATCCTTCTTTAGATTTTTTTTCTGAAATATTTACCTTTTAATAATTAAAAAAAAAAAAATCAATATATAAATAAGTTATAAGCTATACATTGCCTCATCAAATTAAAGGTAGACGAAACTTGTTATGTGACAATGGATAGATAACTTAATTAATATTTGAGAAATTTCACAACAAGGAACACATATATGCAGTAAATACGAAATTTATATATGCATCGACAATGTTTGTTTATGATTGATGTTGTTATATGTCTTGCTCCCTCTCAATCAACGTGTCTTCAAAGAATTTAGTTGGATGGAATTTCTGCAGCAGGTAGTCATGCATATAATTAGTTGTTATCATTCTTATAAGTTTTCGTTTAGTCTTATTGCCAACACTTCGGTATAGCTATATGAGTAATAAAAGTATAGTCTCGAGGTTATAACATCAACAGTTCTTCTATTCAAGTTCTTGAGCTGGTCAATGCTAGAAGAGGAACAAGCTTGCGCCTAAAATGAACAATTAAAGTAACCTCAGCATATACTCAACCATCAGTGGTCAATTAACATAATAAGATATTTGATAACAGTATCTATTCTAACCTCTTCATATCGTTTCTGATCAATAAGAAAAATAAGCATAAGGAAGTAACAGTAGATTTCTAGCTCAGGCAACAAGTACTTGGCTGGGGTTTGAATAGCTGCAGATGTTGCAGAATCCACTTCCATTTCATGATCATCATCCTATACAACCAATGAAAAAGAATATCGCTTGAAGACCAAACCATAAACTATAAGATAAAATGGCTCTATTAAAAGTCAGTGAATAACACATGTGATAAATTATAAATTATAAACTAGAGTTAAAATGTGTCTCAACTCTAAAGTTGCAGATGTTTATAAGTTGCTTCCATGAATGACATTAGATGCATCCGCTCGTTCTCGGCTTCTTCTAGCAACGCTTTGATCCATCTACATTGTGCTCGAAACAGATGCGGTAGTGATCAACTTTCTCGACTCCAAATTCAGGATTTTAATCAGTGGAATGTATCTTCTGATAAGATCCCACACATTGTACATTGTAATTAACATAAGAGCATACCTGTAATAAACAGAATGTAAACTCATAATTTAATTTGTATTTTCGATATATCCATAGCCCTCATGGTTGAAAGTAACAGACCAGGTTTGCAAGTACAAAACAAACTACCTCACAATATCAAACTCCCCAATGTAATATAAAAGCGATAGATCTAAGAAAATTTACGCCAATAATCTAAGCCCATTTCGCCATGAGCGACATGCCACCAACGCTAAGAAACACGGCCAGATAAGATTTTAATTGAAGTTTAATACTACTCTGCATCCTCTTACTCATGAAATCAGCAGCAAGAAGATCAACCAAAGCCATATAAATTAAAAGACCAGCCGATAATCAATGCTTTTGGACTGTTCTCTTTGTAACTACTAGACATTGCATTTCCTATTGCAATTCCACCTTCTGTCTTCATCACAAAATGATGATGGTGACCAGCATGGACGTCACCTGTCTCTTGATCAACATCTTCAGCTGAAACAGTAGCATTTCCTATTGCAATTCCACCTTCTGTCTTCATCACAAAATTGCTAGTTTTCTGTATACAACTAGCAATTATTTTTTATTTTCTATTATCACTTCTGCTATTACAGTTAACACAGAGAACTGCTGCTACAATTCGCATTTCACAACATAGCAATCTATACAGACTGTAGCAAGGACACATTTGCCATAAATTTGCAGTGGTTTTTAGAAGCAAACGAATTCCCAGGACATATTTGCATATCAGTATCCTTGAAGCAGTTTGTAAGCCACCTTTCAGCTGACTGTAAGTCCTCGTAGTTGGGACCATAAGCACTATCTATTGCATATTCACTATCTATTCACTCACTCACTCATATAGTATTTATTTAAAATAACCATAATATAAAAATAAAGTTAGTATCTATGAAGCACGGACACCTCAAATACAAGTGTCGGCGTCCGACACGGACATGGACATGCCATTTTTCGCAGCAAAAGTCGCAGCATTTCCGGCAACATTTCCAGAGGATTTTGAGTTTTCAATGGATAGCTAATTCCTGCGAACGAAATCGCAGTAAAATCCACAGAAAAATAAAAAATTGTTTTAAAATTAAAATCATATGTAGAGTCTCAGGAATTCCTGCGAAATTTGCTGCGACTTTATTTTTTATAGGAAACAAGTTTTTAAAATAAAATCCGCAGCTAAATTCGCAGGTACACCTGCGGATAATTTTCCACAGGAAATTCCGCAGGTAATTCGTGTATTTCTAGTAGTGAGAGCGCAAAAAATCTTTACATTATCGATAGATATCAATTAATTTCTTTTTTCTAAAAGCAATTACTATAATAACTTTATTAAATTAAATATTGTAGACAAGTTAAAGTATTCTAGAGAGGAAGTTATTTCCAATTAATAAAAAATAATTTTTCAATTAATAAAGTAAAAAATGCTTTCATATCACATAAAATAACCACTATCATTATTTCTACATGTAGAATGATTTACACTAAATCGCGAAAATAAAAATATTGCAATAGTAGAAGTACAGGAATTATCTGCGGAATTTCCTACGAAACAATATCCGCAGATATACCTGCGACTTTACCCTGCGAATTTATATTGTGTAAAATAGTTTCTTGCGCTAACTGTAATTGTAGCAAATTTCGCAGAAATTCATGAGAATTTAGCTGTGAATTATTATTAATATATCGAATTTCCTGCGAATTTAACTGCTAAATTTTTCGCAGGAGATTGTTTCTCTGGGAACTTCACTGCGATTTTAAAATAATATATCGAATTTACTGCGATATCTTCTACGAATTTTTAATACTTGTTTTTTTTTTCAAATTAGTTGTATTTTTACTCTCAATAAATAAAATTATAAAACTTAATTGACATGTTACCAAAGATATATTTTGGAGACATTTTTTTTTAATTTTATATTAAATCTTATCTATATTTAAACAAATTTAATATATTAATTAAGTTTTTTTAGATATTCTTTAAAGAAAATTTATTTATTGTTGTGAAAATTAAAAAAATTAAACTTTTTTTAAAGGTTGGAATATGATTAGGTATGTAAGTTCGCAAGGTGTATGTTCCAGGCTAGCTTAATGACTAGGCATGACCCAATCCACTTCTGTTTCTAGAACGGCCTAATTGCCTAAGTCCAGTCAATGTAGGGCAACATTTCCTTTTCTGTCCCTCTACCGGAGAAGACTGGTCGGTTGACCCCAGAATCAGTTGCCCCTCCCCGACATTTCCAGCCTGTCACGCACGATTCCACCATCCAAAAACAGTCACGACGCCTGTGTCCACAACTGCTCCTCTGCCTGAGACAACAACTAGTTTTGGGCACGTCTGCCCGTCTCAACGGCTAGTTTCTGGCCGTTACCTATTTTTTGACAATTTTTTAATTTTTTATTAAATTTTATATTTTTTAAAGAAAATTTTACTATATTAATTAGATTTTTTTAGTTATTTCTAAAAAGAGAATTTGTTAATTTAATATTTTTTATTTTTTGAAAATTAGAAAAATTTAAAATACAAGTATATGATATAATTGATGTGTAATCCATGAACTTGTAATTTGATAAAACGTATAAAATTTAAAAAAAAAATTATAAAACATGTGAACAAATGTGACATTTCAAGGAACTCAAAAACTTTCGGATAAGAGATATGAGCATGAGTCACTAGTCTAGCAAGTTTATTTAATAATTTAGAAAACAAATAATATATATAATATAAAAACAAATCTATTTTAAAATAATTATCAAAACAATTTTTTTTCTTTATTGAATAAAAATAGTTTTTGTTTAAATTTTGTCGAAAATTATTTTTATTTATTTTTTAGATTTATTTTTTTAAAGATAATTGTAGTATATATTATTCTTATTTAAGACATATTTTTTAAGATTTCATAGTTGTTGCAATTTTTTTTGAAAAATATTTATAAAATTAGAATGATATTTTTAATCTCTATTTGTTCTATTTTATTAATTATTTTTAATGTGAATTGTGAAAATTTTTAATTTTAAATTAAATTTTATTTTTAATCTAAATTTATTAAAGAAAATATTAGTTTTACTTAATATATTTATTTTTTGTTTTTGTGAAATTAAAAAATATAACCTTATATATTTTTAATCCAAAATATTTTCGTTATTATTTTATTTTAATAAAATTAAAGGTATTAAAATTTTGAAAAATAAAATTAATAAAAGGAATAAAAATTTTGAAAAATAAAAAATAAATAAAATTTAGGTGGTGGTATCGAGCCCACACTGTATCACATAATGGAATTTACCACTTGTACACCCGACCCTTTATATCACCGTCTCAACATCAGCATCAACCTCGCCCTCAAAGTCCCAATTTTTACTCTGTTCATTTTCTCTTACTCGTTTCATTGCTTCTGTGCTGGGAAGATTTTATCCTCTATTTTAGATCTTGAATCTTCACCCGGTTCTTCCTCGGCAGCGACTTCTTCGTCGTCTTCTTCCTATGCTGATACTAACGCTGGTAATTCTTATGATTCAATTTGTTGTATCTGTAGTTGTACTTGTTGTAGGTGCTTTGAACAAACCATAGTTGATATCTACCTCTGTAGTTTGTGTCAGTGTTGGCTACCAACACGACATCGACATTTGTAATTATGTTTAATTTATTTATTTATTTTTAACCTTTACCGATGTCTATATGTCAGTATTAGTGGTATCTTTGATATCTATTCATATAAAAATGATTATAGTTACATGTTACTGAATTTGTTGTATTTTTATTAATAGAATTGAAGTCTTTTACTTTGATGCACTCTAAATGTTTGATTAAATGTCTCATTGTGTTTTTATTATGTTTTCTGGAATTCCTTTATCGCACTCTAAATGTTTGATAAAATGTTTATGTGTGTTTTTAATATTTTTTACGAAATGCCTTTATTGCACTCTAAATGTTTGATGAAATGTTTCTGTGTTTTTAATAGGTATATATGAAATAAGGCTTGGTGGAGCTTCAAAGTGTTTTTTTCCAACTGTCAAAGTTGTGGATGTCTAACTGTACTAGATTCTACCCTGCCATTGAATTAAAGTTTCACTGGTTATATCTAATTAATTGGTTAGTAACTTATAAGTTACTGCTATTTTTTCAGAACCTAAAAATTGGCAATTGTCCTCTTTGGTTTCAACTTTATGTTTCATGTTTCATGATATAAAGCCTGAGACAGTGTTGTGTTATATGAAAGATGATGCACTTAGACATAAAGAGACTTTAAAATCGTTTAAAAGTGTTCTTAATCTGCACCTTTCTCATACTTTAACTTAGTACAAGTTGGATCTACTGTGCCAACAAACCTTCCTATTGTCAATGAAGTCTTCAATAGCCCGAGAGCTACGCGGATACCACATACTTGTCCGCTTGCTAGGATAAGACCTCTTGTTGGAAGGTATGTGCCACCTGAAGTTGTTGTTCGGCTGCTACTTTTGCATTTGTCAAATTTCCAAATTAATGATTTTCCTGATCTTTCACCAAAAAGCTTTGCAATCATGATTTTCCTGATCTTTCAGTAAAACTCAAGTTTTAAAAATGTCTAGCAAGCGGTTAATAATGTTTCGGCGTGTCCGGAAAGCGGTTACTAAAGTTACGGCGTGTCCAGCGAGCATTGAATAACGTTATGGCATGTCCGGCGAGCGGTTAATAACGCTACGGTGTTTCCGACGAGTGGTTAACGGCTTCATGATATTTCTGGCGAGTGGCTAACACCTTTACGATGTTTCCCGCGACTGGTTAACAGCGTTATAAAGTTATGGAGTCTCCGTCTGGAGGTTAGGCAAAAGGCCGGAGAAAGGTTAGTTTTAGTCGAATAGGACACTTATATGTGGTTGTAGTTGCTGTTATATGCTTTGTTAAATGTTGGTTGGTGTACCTTTTGATTGCCTTAAAAAATGTTGGTGTTTGTATGACTGTGCAGTTGATGTCATCATATCTGAATGGATGGGTTACTCTCTTCTGCAAGAATCTATGTTCGATTCTGTTATATGTGCTCGTGACCGCTGGCTTAAACCAACAGGAGTGATGTAAGTATTGTTTTCTTCTAAGATATTTAAGGAAATGAGGTTTTTCTAACATTAACATTCATTTTGTGAATGAGTAAATCTTTGGTGGCTATTGGTGTTATGTTACAGTTGCAATTGATTTAAGAATATTTATTTTGTAGGTATCCCTGTCATGCTCGCATGTGGATGGCGCCTATCAGGATTGGAATAGTAGAACAAAAATTGGATGATTACCAATCTGCTATGGGTGATTGGCACAACTTTGTTGATGAAACAAAAGCCTGCTATGGTGTTGATATGAGCATCTTGGCAAAGCCTTTTGCAGAGGAGCAGAGGAAATACTATCTACAGGCAAGTTTTAAACTTAGTACACATTAAGTGTATTTGCTATATTTCAGTTAAATTAAATGAAATTTTGGTTATGGTTGGAGTTGTTGGCTCTACATCATGTGCTGGCTTGTAGAGATACAGGCTCGACATGCTCTACAGGTTTGAACAATTCAAATCCTCACTTGGAAATTCAAATCCTTTATTTTAATTAAATGAAATTTGAAGCTGGTATCGCTTGAGTTAAGAGGCAAGTCACTTGTCATAGTTTTTGATTATGCTGATGTTGATCTTCCTCTATTAGGAATCCTTCATAATAAGGTATAGAATTTTCTTTAAGTACAACTAATGAAATTTCGAATATTTGCAATTGCTTATCGATATATTAGGTGGTACGTAGAATCAGAACTTGTGGCGGTAGTAGAAGAAGATGATGATGATGAGAGAATGGAAGGATATTCCAGTTGAACTTCTGATGCAGATTTTATCACTTTTAGATGATCAAACGGTTATTATAGCTTGTCATGTTTGTCATGGCTGGAGAGATTCTATTTCTTTTGGTCTCACCCACTTATCACTCTCATGGTATATAGTACTATACTTTTCTTCCTTGTTTTCTCTGTTGAAGCTATGATTAATAAGAGTACATGTATTATTAGGTGTAGCAAGAACATGAATAACTTGGTTCTATCTCTAGCTCATAAGTTCACAAAGTTGCTAACTCTAATCCTTCGTCAAGATAAGCCTCAACTTGTGGACAATGCGGTTGAGGCTGTTTCCAAATTCTGTCCCGACCTGCAGGTTCTGGACCTCAGCAAAAGTTTCAAGCTTACCGATTGTTCGCTTTATGCTATAGCTTTTGGTTGTTGTAATCTTACAAAACTCAACATCAGTGGCTGCTCGGCTTTTAGTGACAAAGCTTTGGCTTATCTACATTGTTTATGTAGAAAGCTGAAAGTTTTGAATCTGTGTGGTTGTGTTAAAGTTGCATCAGATACTGCATTGCAGGTATATTAGTAATTAATGGTTACTTGATAATGGAGAATGGTGTATAAAATGGTCACTGCATCGTACAATTTTTTAGAAAACACAAATATGAAAATTGATTTTTGTTTAGTAATTGAAAGTGAAAATGTGATGTAGAAGTATTTGTTTATATCAAATAGGGTCCCTAGTTTTCAGTTTCCTTTTTTATTTTTCATGTCAATATCAGTTACCTACCTTCTATAGATTCGCTAATGTACTACTCAATGTTCAGGTTTATGTGATTGGCGGGGATGGTACTACTCAAAGTTAACACTTAAAAGTTATATATATTTCTACTATATATGAACACTTCCATATCATTTACCTTTTGCTTTTGGCATGGTCTAAACGTGTTCACATATCTAATTATTAGTAAACTTGATACCGGCCCTTGACTTGATCCTGGACAGAAATCTTCAGATCCTAACTGATTCATGTCTGGAAGGACAATTTTCTGATAATGATGGAACTGAGATTGGCTCATTATTACTATGCAGATGACATCCTAACAGGTACCTATTATCCACAGTTTTCTGGCGTAGGTAATCAAAGTTTTCCTCAAAATCGATGGGGAAATAATTGTTATACCTATTAAATAAACCTTAAATTTGTAGCTTTATAAATTAATTAATAAACTGTTGGATACCCCACTAAAGTGACCACATAAAATGCCACTGTTTTTATTCACATTCTGATACCTCCCCATTAACCTGAATTATCAAAAAAGTATTGATGTCTTATTTCTGTCTTCCTATTGTGCTATCATATTGATGTTGTTTGTTTAACATAATTGGGCTGGTATGTTCTAACTGTATGAAATATATGGTTTCAAATCTTTGTAAACAATGAAAGTAATACAAATACCTCTTAAGACTTCTAACTTTGAAAGTTAGATTATAGTTTACCTTTTCAAATAATGATATCTTCTAATCTATTTAATTGTGGAAAAGGTTATAATATAGTTTACTTACTTTAGAATATAATATGGTTTACTTAGCTTATAGGATATATCCATAAGTTTAGAATATAATAGCACTACTACATTAGCTTTTCTATTATAACACGTTAGTATTGATTGAAAAATATATATACAGCACCTTTTACATTAGCTTTGGTTAGATTCATATTTAGCTTTAGTTTAATAAACATAGTAGCTTAAGTTAGATATGTCAGTAGGTTAGTTAGAAATATACCTATCATTTACTGCAACTTTCTTTGCAGGAATCACTCAAATGGCACTTGGACTATTAAGGTACTGTTATTGGATATTTGGATTGGTAGTAAAATGATTCTTGTCTTTGTGTTGGTTATGTTATAATCCATGTGAGGTGAATTTCGTAGGCTCGGTTTCTTGATTGATTTCCTATCTCATGCTGCCATTGTGGGATTCATGGCGGGAGCGGACGTTACTATTGCACTCCAACAACTTAAAGGTTTTATTGGCATAAAATATTTCACTAAGAAAACTAATATTATTTCAGTCATGAGATCGGTTTTTAGTGCAGCCCACCATGACGTAAGCTTTCTTTTTCTTTTGAATTGACTTATTTCAGCTTTGAAATAAGTACTTGTGAGACGTCTATATGGAAGAACTTACAAAAATAACTTATTGTCTCCTATGATATGTGTTATTGTCTCTACTTTTTCTGTTTACATTACAAGGGCAGACAAGAAAAGAGTAGCAATTGTAAGTAGTAAAAGACTAATTAATTTCTTGGATAATTTCAAACAAAATGAAGCACTTTTTAAGACTCAAAAATCATTATGGTGTTTCAGGTGAAATATATTGAAGATGGTGTGAATCCAATATCAGCCACTGAAATATTTACATGTTCTCATTAGTTGGATAATTATTAAATCACCCATTCTCTTAAATTCCTCTTTAATTTGATAGAGGCTCTATGCTGAAGCAGGTGAAAATTGTTGGGAAGTGATTCCTAATGAACTGCAACTTGAATATCCTGAAGAAGACACAGGAATAAACCATTCAAATGCTTGTCTAGATCAACCGGTATATTGTAACCTTTCCTTGCCAGGTGTTCACATAAATTGCATACTTTTATTTTATTCTAGCTATCACAGAATTGTAACCTTTGTATGTGCCCTTTTATTCTAGCTATCACAGAATTGTCCTAAACTGATATAGTTACTGTCACTTTTGTTTTTTGAACTTTATGTGCAATTTTATAAGTGTACTTTATATATTTTATTTTATTTCATTTTCAATTTTCAAATTTCAATTTTATTTTATTAACTACTTGCAGAGTACTGACTGTGTCTCGCCTAATTATATGACTGAGCAATTTTGAAATTCTGGTATAACAGATCCCAGATGTCCTACATGATGTCGAGACATCTGGTTTGACATAAACAGCAAGGCAATTATAGGCATTTAAAGAAGTTGCTGAAAAGTAAAGTGCACACAGAATTTGTTCACCCAGTTCGGTCTAACAACCTATATCTGGGGGCATACCAAGCTAGGAAAGAAGTCCACTATTAGCAGTATCAAATTACAGACTCAACAAATCAGTTGACAATCCACTAACTTAATCACTACCCAATGACCCTTCTATCTAAGTCCTCCCTAGATAAGAGACTTCATCTCACTCTCAATCATCGCAATGATGTCTAGCAGTCAACATCTCAGTCACTGCATCAACAACTTGATTTTCAAAAACTCTCCAAACACATAGAAGACACACTCCTATAACAATACCTAGACATGACCCTCATGACTAAGAACAATACTTAGAGTTGCTTAACAGCTTCCTCTAAGAACAATGACCATCTCACAATCTGAGTGGTTCACACATACCAACTCTCCTAGAGAGTGGTTCACAAACTCAGCCCTTAGAATTTACATGATGGCTGGCTTCCAAAACTAGGTTACAATGCTTCTATTTATAACCTATTTTCCAACTGGATTTGGCCCTTTAAATCACAACAAATCAGCAAATCTGCAAAAGATTCTGCTACTAAATAGATCTTCAATCAAATCTTCAATTAAATCTTTAATTAAATCTTCATATCTTTTAGCCTTAAAAACAGTAACAAGATCTGCTCCAAATCTGATTGCAACTGAATATATCTTTACCAAAATATTCGCCTACAATCTTTCACTCTTCAGCAGAATATCTCTCCAATAACAGAAACACGCAGCCCTAATAAAACAATTCAGACTGATGTTTTATCAACTGATGTCTTAACATCAGGTTTGACATCAGCACAGAATCTGCAACCATTTACAACTTAACACAACCAGAATGTTAGAAACTCATGTTGAAACATCAACCATGACATCCACATTGTTTTACCAAAATTCCAGCCAACTACAAGAACTAACAAATTTGACATTAATGAAAGGATGAGGGCCATACTGATTGATTGGCTCATTGCGGTATATATTCAATATTCCTTTTTAATCACTACCTTAAAAATGCTAACAGCTTGTCTCATGGATTAAGTTTAACCCTTGAGTACAAGTGTCATTAATTTCCAATAAATTTCAATTTATCCCAAATAATGATAATGCTCATTTGTTTTCCTTGATCTCTTTTTAGGTGCATGATAAATATTTTATTGAGTGTTTATGCTTTTGTTGAGTAATATTTTGTATCCCTTTTGCAATCCCATGTGTTCTTTCATTTTGAGCCATTGACTTTAATTTTTGATTTTTAATTGACTTTGTTATGCGTTCTGAATGAAAATAAATAATTCATCAGAAACTCATTCAATGCAAGTAAATATTTGTCAGTTTTTGTGTGTTTAGAGTTGTTTTTTGATTTATATGAGATGAAGCTTATTGTTATGTCAGTAAAATATTAATGCCTTATTATGTTTTTTAAATTTTCTTTTAGGATGAATTTGAATGGAAAAAGTTGGAGATTTCTTCTCAAAATTCAACTGTTTCAGGAAAGGATGAAGCTGATAGTCAACCTACTGTTAAAATGCCGCTTGGTTTAGATATATGACTGAAGTCATTTGGAAAGAAGAAAGGGAGGGTATTTGGTCTTGGAACCATTGTCAAGACTCTGGTTCAATTATCAACTCAACCAAGTCTTTCGAGTAACTCTCAAGAGGTTGATGATTTGAGAAGTCAAGTCCATGCTCTCAATGCATCATTGCAAAGACAAGAACAAGAGAAGTTGGAGATGAAGCCACAATTGCAACGACAAGAAAAATAGATGATTGAAACGAACAATAAACTTTCATTGTTAATGAATCATTTAGGATTTGCTGCATCTTCTTCTCATCCACCTCAAGCCAATAATGAAACTGATAATCCAAGTGAAGATGTTGATGAATCAGATGAAGACATTCGTGAACACATTAGTAGTGAATTTTGATTTGGATTGTTTTTTCATGTTAACTAGTTTGAAATTTGCATTGTTTTTTCTTATTAACTTGGTTGGACAAGTGATTATTAGTAACTTGATTGTGTCATTTTTAGTAATGTAACTCTAGAAGTACTTAGTATTGAGTTTATAGTAATGTTTGGTTGCTTTAAAAATTTGAATGTGATTAGTGTTGCATTGGCTTATTTATATTAGATATTTATTTTTATATTATTGTTACTTTGATATTTAACATTAATTACAATATTTTAAATACGAATTAAACACAATAAATAATAAAAATTAAAAACCGGAGAGAGAAATTGCCTGCGAATTTACCTGCGGATTTTCAGTTTGCTGCGACTTTTTCTGCAAAATTTTCAATTACCTGCGGTTCTGCGCATTTAGCTGTTTTACCTGCGATTCTTTCCTGCGAATTTTTCCTGCGACTTTACCTGATAAATTAATTACCCACGAAGGTTTTAGCTGGGAACAGAAAATAGCAGGAAGAATCGCAGGTAATAAGTTTCTTGCGGAAATTTAGTCAATATCCGCAGGTAAATCCGCAGGATAAAAGAGTATTTCTAGTAGTGTTTGTCGTTATATTTAATTTGTTAAAAAATATTTTTGCAGTCGACTTCTGACTTTTATGTGATACTCCCCCTTCCAAACTTATTCATATTCTTATCGTTGAAGCTACAAGAATCATTTAAAAATTTTAGTCTGTTTCTTTAGTCTTGTAAACAAAATAATTGTTAAAGCTGTGGATGAAGCTCTCAGATGCTGAAGTTGCCAGAGGTTGAAGGTTTCAAAAGTTGCATAAACTTTCAGAAGTTAAGTTTTTAGAACCCGCACAAGCTCTCAAAAGCTAAAGTCGTCAGAAAATGTATTCAGAAGTTGCAATGAGAAGCTGTTTTTAAAAGCTACATTTAGAAGCTAAACACCCACTACTACAAAAATCATATGTAACCTCGGACGCGAAGTTTATTTAACCTCAGTTAAAGAGGAGAGGTGGTGCAGGGTGTCATGAAAATTTGCTACTTTACACATCGGTTTTAAAATAACCGAGGGGTTAATATTTTTTAAACTAGCACTATATACCTCTTGGTTTAATAACAAAATCGAGGAAATATATATATATATATATATATATATATATATATATATATATATATATATATATATATATATATATATATATATATATATATATATATACTAGCAATAATACTCATGCGATGCACAAAAAATAAATTATGTTAATGACAATTTAATAAGTAATTAACTAAATAAATTAACATTAATACGAGTCATAATTATATAACATTGTAGCATTGTTTGTTTGATAATCGTATAAGAAAAACAAAAAATATCATAACAAATAGTAATATCTATATGTAAACCTAATGTATCTCCTATTTTGAAAGATTTCTTTGTAAATTATATTTTAAATTTTGTTGAAGACATTACCTTCATCGTCGCATATAAGTAACTTCAACCCAACATAAAACAACAACATATAACTAACAATGTGAAAATACAATTAATCTCTCTTACAATATCATAGACCAGTGCAACCACAATTGCCAACCAAAAAATATATTTTATCTACTTTTCGTACATCTGCAATTTGAAAAAAAAAAACAGGCCATAGGTTTTCATTACCTGGACATGGTCTTTTTCCAATTTGCCAATATTATATATTATTAATTATTTCTTAAAAAATAAATTAAAATTAAAATATGAATAGAATAAATGAATTCTTAACAAGAGTCATAACAGAAACAATGCATAGAATAACAATGAAAATATACCCTCTATTGATGCTTGAAATTGAAAGATGGAAAAAATGCCTACAATAAGCCATTTATAGAGTTTTTAAAGAGATTAATTGTTATGCACGGTTAGTGTATAAAGTTTTACACTCTCAATGTATTACAACCATCCGTTTGTAATACTTTTTAAGTGATAAAAATCAAAATCAAAATTTTTAAATAAATCAACGGTTGTGATTAACAGAGAGTGTAAAAATCTTAGTGTACGTCAATTAAATTCTTTATTTTTTCTAAAAGCAATGATATAAAAAATAGGCTGCACAAGGGGTGTAGCAACCCTTACAAAGCAAAACAATTACATCTTCCCCTTTATACAAACAAGAGGGGTTGTAAACCAGTCATAGAAAGGAACAAAATACAAAGACCTAGCTGCAAATAGTCACTTCCAACTGAAGTACTTTATAAAATTCAATAAATCTACTACTGACAAATACTTTGAATAAAAAACTCTACAGTTTCTACTATACCATAAAAACCACACAACAGTACTCCAAATAACAAGACCAGAGGGGCAGCCAGAAACTTTTGAGACTACAACATCGAATTCAATGCAATTCCCACGCCTACTACATGATATACCAAGTCATCCTTTAATTCCTTTCCATACCTCTACTGCTACATCACACTCTATAAACACATGATCAATCTTTTCCTCTTCAAAACCATACAATGCACAGTTCAAATCTCCTTCTCCAACATCAATATTCCTCTTTGCCAATTGTACCTTAGTAGATATCTTGTCCCTAACAACACGCCACATGAACACTTTAACTTTAGAAGACATATTCACCTTCCACAACTTCCTCATTGTAACCAGAGCCTCTTCTCTAATATTATTGTCTACTCTGTCCTTACAAAGATTCTCATAGCAGGACCCTACAGAGAAGCCTAAAGAAGAAGAGGAGCAATGGTACTTAACAAGATCCCACTCAAAAACATCTTCTATATCACTCAATGGAGTAAAAGACTTCATTAAGTCCAGCAAGTCCTCATTTTCCCTAGCCATGACAGAACCAGGAGGATAATCATGAAAGTTCAGATTCCAAAACCATTCCTCTCCACTCCAATAACCAGACCCTTCAACAAAAACATTAGATTTGACAGCAAACATAAATAGGTTAGGGAATACTTCCTTAAGAGGAACCTCAAGAACCCATTTTTTATGCCAAAAAGATATATCCATGCCATTCCCCAAATTGCATCTAATATTCTCAACAAAAAAGTCTCTCTTAGTGACATAATCATACCTTATTCCCCTCAAATCCCTCCACCATAACGACTCATTCCTTTTTGCAGCTTCCCCTTCAAAGCTATTGATGATCAAGGCTAACCTTGTTCCATACTTACTCTCCATTAGACCCTTCCAAACACTGACATCTGAATTGAGGAGTCTCCACTTCCATTTCAATAAAAGAGCTTTATTGAAATAAGCCAAGTCCTTGATGCCTAACCCTCCTTTCTCAAAGGGAAAACACAAAGTTTTCCAATCCAGCCAATGAATCTTCTTCTTATAATCACCACCACCCCAAAAAAACTCGCTTTGAATTCCCTGCAGGACCTTAATTACACCTATAGGAATTTTATAAAAAGAAAAGGCATACAAAGGAAGCGCATTAATAACTAATTTAATAAGGACAAGCCTTCCTCCTACAGACAATTGTTTCCCTTTCCAATCTGCCAGCCTGCTTCTTACTTTGTCAACAGTATTCTTCCACAAGTAACTTCTCCTTGGACAGTCACCAATGAATACTCCAAGGAAGACACAAGGAAGTTTCATAATTTCACAATGAAGGAAAGAGAATGTTGTTTCCAAGAACTCATGGCTAACATTAACACCTCCTATTCTACTCTTATAGAAGTTCACTTTCAAACCAGTTAACAATTCAAATCCTCTCAAAACAGCCTCAATACACCATAAATTATTCCAATCAGCCTCTCCTAACATTAAAGTATCATTAGCAAACTGAGTGATACTATATTGTTCAACTGAACCAACTCTGAACCCTTTGTATAAACCTATATTCACAGCTTTCTTCACCATCTGAGTTAAAACTTCCATGACAAGAATGAAAAGGAAAGGGGATAAAGGGTCCCCTTGTCTCAAACCTTTACTAACCTTAAAGTCCCTTGTAGCACTACCATTTACCAAAACTGACATAGAACCATCACAAACAAGAGAATCAATCCAAGCTAACCAATTCTCTCCAAAGTTCAACTTAACTAGCAATGACTTGAGAAAATCCCACGACACACAATCATAAGCCCTTTCAAAATCTATTTTCAATACCATACAACTCTTCCTACAGCGTTTTGCGAGATCTAACACCTCATTAGCAACCAGAACACCATCAAATATACATCTATTAGGCACAAAAGCTGTCTGTTCAGGGGACACTGTCGAGCTTACAACTTTCTTTAATCTACTGGCTGACAATGTAGACAAAATCTTCTAATAGCAGTTAACTAAACAGATGGGTCTATAATTCACAAGGGATTGGGGGTTCTTAGTTTTGGCTACAAGGGATAAGAATGAGGCTGTAGCAGGCTTGGCCAACACAGGTTTACTATGGAAATCAAAGACAAACCTGATAACATCATCTTTCATGATCTCCCATCACTCTTGAAAGAAACCAAAGGTGAATCCATCTGGCCCTGGACTCTTGCCACCGTTACAACCCCATATTGCTGCCTTGATTTCATCTTCAGTGAATTCTGAATCCAGCCAACTCTTGTCCAACTATGATAAACTCTTCAAATTAAGGTCTTCAAGAAATGAGCGAGTGCTACAAACTTCTTTAAAATTTTCTTCAAAAAATTTGCTAACCTCCTTCTTTACACCTGCAACATCTTCTACTAAACCTCTATCCGTTTTAACAAACCAAATATTGTTTCTCCTTCTCCTTATTCTAACGGCATTATGAAAGAACCTTGTGTTACTATCCCCCTCCTTCAACCATAATTCCCTAGCTTTCAACCTAATTAGCTCCTCTTTCGAATTCAGATTCTTCCAAACCACTTCACCAGCCTTAGTTCTCTTTTTCACCATATCTTCAAAATTAGAGAAACTTATTCTACTAACTTCCACATCCAGATCATTTAGGTCTTTGATAGCATCTTCTATCTTAACATCTATCCACCCAAATACCTCTTTACTCCAACTTTCCAGCCTCTCCTTAAGACTTCCCAATTTCATCTTAAGGACATAGTCCCCTCTTCCCTTGACTTCTAATGAGTTCCAAAAAGACTTAAAAAACTCTTTGAAATCGGGGTACTTCAACCAACTGTTAACAAATCTAAAAGGTTTTGGCCCCCAGTTGACACAATTGATTTTCAACCAGATGTGGCAGTGATCAGAAACCTCCCTTCTCTCAATATGTTGACCTATAATCTTCCAATCTTCTATCAGTTTCTCTGATAACAAAAATCTATCTAATCTGCTCATAGAGTTGCCAGACCTGTTGAACTAGGTAAATGTACCACCCTTACAAGGAACATCCACACACTCTAGATCAAATAAGAAACACCTAAACTCCTCCATCTCCTTACTCCTAACTATCTCCAATACACCCTTTCTTTCCTCTTTGAAAGCTATAGAATTAAAGTCACCACCTACTATCCATTCTCCCCTTCCAAACCTCTTCTTTATACTAACAAGGTCAGTCCAAAGCTTCCTCTTTTTATCCATAGAGCATGATGAATACACATTGACAAAGAACAATTCCATCCATTTCCAAATAACATTGATCCCTACAAAACCTTCCCTTCTAAAACTCCAGATGAGTTCCATATAATATTTCTTCCACATGATAACCATTTCTCCTGCACTGCCTACTGCATCTGAAGCTGACCACTCCACTTCAGAGTTACCCCACATAGAAAAAACAACATTACTATCTAACCCAGACTTTTTTGTTTCTTGTAAAAAATAAACATCCACACCCACTGACTGTATCAGCTTAGCTACTCTCTTCCTTTTCACAGAACTACCGCACTCTCTCATGTTTAGAGATAATATATTCATAATGACCCTTTAAGTTTAGCCTCCCTCAATGTCTTACTTTCTTCATCTCTTTTCTCCAAAGCTTTTATCTCCTTCTCCATTCCAGACACATCTCCCCCTTCTCTAACTCCTAAAGAGACTACTATCTCACAAAATTTACTAGATACCTTGCTCTCGAAATCTTCCCAAAACCTTTTATTCCCTATCATAACTTCAGAATTAGTAACTGAGTGACAATGATGAACCTGTTCTTCTTTCTCTCTCCATATTCCTATACTCTTTTCCTGTGCCATTACCGGTTGAAGCATATTATCCTGCGAGTCTTCAATTGGGTCTTCAGACAATTCAACTGAGCAATGATCAGAAGTTTTTTCTTTCTTTTAATGCATTTGGATGGAGAAATAGAAACTAAAGCACAAGCTAACCCTAAGCCCTTTTCTCTATTAACTGTCTCTGAAAGAGACGAATTTGTCACTAATTTTCAGGCCTTAGAGTTCACTATGTCCACAGATCCAATGTTCACCCCCATAGATTCATTATCCACCCCATGGGCCTTAGTACCCAATTGGGCCATAACCAACTCATCAAAACATACCTCCTTACTATTAGACTGAAAAGAAAGAACCTAGTTAAAACTCTCTTTTGACTTCCCAACCGTACCTTCATTAATGTCTGCAGCCTTCACACTCTCTCCCATCCCCTGGCTATCGACTGAAGTCTCTTTCTGAAAACTATGACCTATGTTCTCGAGCCCCTCTCCTTTCTCACGATCTACACTATCTGACACTATATTTCTCAACTTAGAAGAAACAAAAGAGCCTTTAGAGAAACCTATACCAGGAGTAGGCCTGCTCCTAGGTGAGCCTCGACATACACTATCTTCATCTTCTCCATCACCAACCTTCTCGTCGCTGGAGCTCCACCACCGGGAAATTTCCTTCATTAAGGAGTCCTCTGAATCTGATGTCGTCTCGACAGATGAACTCTTCGCTACAGTTTTGCAGACCGAACCTAATGTTTCTTCGACCATTCTGATCCTGTACACAATTCCATTAATGGAAACTTTGAGCACCTCATTGATGGTCATCCCACAAGACGTTCTGACCATGAAGTTAGCAACATCTATCTTGGTGAAACTTGATGAAACCTCTTCACAACTTACGTATTTGCCCACCTTAAAGGACATGAATTCAAAGAACGACACCGACCACGCGTGGCAAGGAATGCCATAGATTATTACCCACGTTAACCTTTCTGGATCAATATCACCTGGTTCCCACCTTCTGACCTCAACAAACCACTGATCTAACCAGCTTTTAGCGCTATTGATGAGCTCCTCTATCTCCCCTGTTTCATTCTCCTCTAGTAAGCATAAGTTCGCCCCTAAAAGAGTCACCTTAACACCAAAGTAACCTTCAGAATGAAAGCATCTTTGAATGTTAAAGGCCATCCCAGGAGATAACACCCTACCAACGAATGCACTGCTAAACCTACTAAAAAATTCTCTCCCAACATCATATTTCAAATCCCATTTCTTCTTCACACCACCTCCCTTAACTGCCTCAACAAAAGATTGGTGATTAGGTTTGAAAGTGTTATCTTCAAAACGGTAAGAGGAGCGTTCATCATAATGATGAGTCGACTTGGACTTGGCTTCCCTCTTAACATCTTCCTCAACCCTCTCAAATCTTTTGAACTTGTTACCATAGTAACTTTATTAAATTAAAAATCGTGGACAAGTTAAAGTAATATCTTTTATCAATAATTTATATTTAGAGTATTTTATAGAGGAAGTTATTTTCAATAAATAAGAAATATTTTTTCAATTAATAAAATAAAAAATGCTTTCATATCGCATAAAATAACCACTATCATTATCTATAAATGTAGAATGATTTACACTAAATTGCGAAAATAAAAATATTTGTAGTGATATTTAATTTGTTAAAACTATTTTTGCAGTCGATTTCTGACTACATGTTATGTGATACTCCCCTTCCAAACTTAGTCATATTCTTATCATTGATGCTATAAGAATCATTTAAAAAATTTAGTTTTTCTCTTTAGTCTTGGAAACAAAATAATTGTTAAAGCTGTGGACGAAACTCTCAGATGCTAAAGTTTTCTGAAGCTGGAGTTTTCAAAGGTTGAAGGTTTCAAAAGCTGCACAAACTTTTAGAAGTTGAAGTTTTTAGAAACTTCACAAGTTTTCAGAAGCTGAAGTTGTAAGAAAATGCATTCAGAAGTTGCATTGAGAAACTGCTTTTAGAAGCTACATTCAGAAGCTAAACACCCACTACTACAAAAACCACATGTAACCTTTGACGTGAAGTTGATTTAACCTCATTTAAAGACGAGAGGTAGCGAAGAACGTCATAAAAATTGCTACTTTACTCATCAGTTTTAAAATAACCGAGGAGTTAGTTTAAATGGTAATGGGTTCGATTCCAAAATAGTATTTTTTTTAAATATTTTCTAAACTAGTACCATATTCCTCTTGGTATAATAAAAAATTGAGAGAATATATATATATATATGTATATATATATATATATATATACACACACACACACACACACACATACTAGTAATTCAACCTGAGTGATGCACAAAAAATAAATTATGTTAATAGCAATTTAATAAGTAATTAACTAAATAAATTAACATTAATATGAGTCACAATCATATTACATTGCATGAGGAAAGAATAAAAAATAAATAGCATTGTTTGTTTGATAATCGTAAAAGAAAAACAAAAAATAAATCATAATAAATAGTAATATCTATATGTAAACCTGATCTATCTAAAATTTTGAAAGATTTATTTGTAAACTACGTTGTACGTTTTGTTGGAGACATGAACTTCATCATCGCATATAAGCAACTTCAACCCAACACGCAAAATTACATGTGTGTAGCCGTCGGTTTTTTTCGGTGATGCGACCACCTTACCACATGATTGGTGCCACTTTCTGATTTCTGTATTTATCCTATGAAGCTAGAAAGGAAGCGGAAGACTTCTTAAACTAACCCTACACGCAAATGTTTTCTTTAGTAATCTATAGTAATCGGGGATCTGGGTCTGGTATACAAAGGGAAGCTGTTAATATCCAGTGTATCTATAGTAATCTAAAGGAACCTTCTTTTGCATGTATTTTTGCTAATCTGAAATGCTTTCGTGTGTTTATCTGTTGTGGGTTAGGAAAGTTTCTCCTTTGGGAGGAATGACAAAATGTTTTTGTTGTTTTAGGGTGCTCTGTTGTTTTTGGGAAGATACCTGGACCTAAGATTTTTTATTTGTGTGCTCGCTAAGATTTTGGAATCTTATGCCTACATATTCCTGTAAAGAGATTTGGGAAATCATAGCAATCATAGTTCCTCCTATTTCTATGGGAGGAAATTGTGTGGTGTCTTGTTCAAAGCCCAAGATTGAAGCTATCGGAGTATTTGTGTCTTGTTCAAAGCCCAAGATTGAAGCTAAAAGGGTGATTGAGAGAGAATGTGTCATCTCTAAAGGGAGATATCTCACTTATTCATCACAAAATGTTGGGTAATTGGTTATAATAGAAATTACTTTAATTGGAATGTGTGGAATCCAGCAATGCCATAATTTCCTTTATATGAGGGATATCATGAAGGAAGAAGCTTTAACCCAGTGTAGAGCAAAGCCACTTTTCCCTTTATTAATCTTTCATGCTAAAAGAGGGACATTAGCTTGGATGTATGGAATCCAGAGGCTTGCCACTTATATCTGTTAGATGAAAGAGATATTTTAGCCAAGATAAAGGAAGGACTCCAACTTGGATTTTGAATTAACAAGTGTGCCACTTACAACAATTATCTGAAAAAAAAGGTTTTTGATTGTTTGTTTTTTGATATATGATGTATAGAAAGGGAATATCTTCCTACAGAGTGGACTCATGGTCTCATCTGAGGAGATGTTGATTTTTGTGTGCCTTGATCAAAGCCCAAGGTTGAAGCTGAAAGAAGATGATTCCTCTAGGGAGTGTTATATCTATCTTGTACAAAGCCCAAGATTGAGGCTGACTGGGGACATTCTTATATGAAGCCTAAGAGGAGGCTCTCTCTTGCTGAGGATTTATTAAAATCCAGGAGCAGGTCTAAATTGTATTGGGGAATCCAAAAGGGATCTAACTCTTGCTGGGGAATTAGGGAAGAGTTGAAGTATCATATGCCATGAGGCTCTGATTCTGTTAGGGTTTTGTGGAGGTCAATCTGACCGTGATTGGGATTTTTAAGGTGAAAGTTAAGCCTTGTTGGAGGTCAGAGAAGTTTTAAGGTGAGTTTGAAAACCTTAGAGGTTTTTTAACTCTGCTGGAGACTGGTGCATTGATAAAATGATCATGATTTATCCTATGCTTTTAGGAAGTCTGCGGGTCCTTGTGTGAGTCCAAGAGGAGGCTATGGGGGTTAGACTTTTCAAGTCTACTTGTATGACGCCCATGAGGAGCCTGAGACTATCCAAGTCTCTTAAGAAGGGGTAGACTCTAGTGTAGAGAGAGATCTTTGTATGATGTCCAAGAGGAGGCTGTTGGTTTAAGGGATAAAGATCAACCCTTGAATGATAGGATGTGTAGCTTTTGACTTTCCTGGGGATTGAACTAGTATAGATGACTAATGTTTATCTTATGCTTTTAGGAAGACTTTGGGTCCTTGTACTAAGCCTAAGAGGAGGCTGGGGAACTTCTAAGAAGCTTGTTGGTCCTTGTACTAAGCCCAAGAGGAGGCTGGGGATACTTCAAAGAAGCCTGTTGGTCCTTGTACTAAGCCCAAGAGGAGGCTAGGGATACTGTAGGAAGCCTGTGGGTCCAAACCTAAGAAGAGTTCAAGAAAGGTTTCACCAGGAATTAATCCTTTCTTTGTTGAACAATTCTAAGGTTTGAAGAAATTCAAAAGAGGTTTCATCGGGAATTAATCCTCTATGGGGAATTGAATTTCTTGTATATATATTTCTAAGTTTTGACAGTCTTGAGAAAATTTTCACCGAGAATAATGTCTTTCTTTATTCCATATTGAATAAGCCCAAGAGGAGGCATATTGTATCGTGGGAAGTTTCCTATGAGGGAACTAGTTTTGACTAAGTTAGAAGTAACCTCTGGTTTGACCTAAGTGTAGACCTAACTACTGGGGAAAACTCTAGACAAATATGCACAGGTATATAGAGACAAGTGTATTAACAGTTATATAAACAAGTATGCATTGAATTGAAAATATGTTGGGTCTTACACTCTGAAAAGAAACCCAAGTGTATTGTGATTGATTGTACTGATTGTATGATTAGGGTTTTAAGAAATTGAAGA
Source organism: Lathyrus tuberosus (assembly GCA_022829125.1). Taxonomy (NCBI): domain Eukaryota; kingdom Viridiplantae; phylum Streptophyta; class Magnoliopsida; order Fabales; family Fabaceae; genus Lathyrus; species Lathyrus tuberosus. The sequence continues at coordinate 9,664,053 of JALAZF010000169.1, forward strand.
AATTTTTTGGGAAAACTTTGAATTAAAAGAAAGTTGTTTGAAAATAAAAGAGTGTTTGGGACTTATAACTCAAAGAGAGGCACAAGTAGTCTTAGAGCAGTTTCACCGGGAATAGTTCTCCTCTTAGTACCAGTTTAAAACAGACAGATGATTTTGAAAATAGAGGTATGGGGCTTAAAACTCAAGGAGAAGCCCATGGAGGTTGTTTATTGTTTAAATCCAAGTTTATGTACAAAAGATTGGGGCTTACACTCAAGGAAAGGCCCAGATGACTTGTTTTGAAAATAGTGATCGCACTGCAATACTGAAAGACGTTGTGGGACTTATACTACATCAGAGGCCCAAAAAATTTATTTATGCACATTTAGGTATGGGTCTTACACTCTATTAGAGGCCCAAAATGTTTGTAAAGAAAGAAAATTGGGGCTTACAACTCAAGGAGAGGCCCAATTAGTTTATTTGAAAGGCGACGATCACGCCATGGTTTTGAAAACCACAGTGGGACTTATACAATGACTGAGGCCCAAAATATTTATGTACAAAAAGGAGTGGGTCTTACACTCTACAAAGAGGCCCAAAAGTGTTTTTGAAAACAAAATTTGAAGGTAAAATCAAAGAAACCCAAATTTAATAAAAAGGTATTTATTTTGAAGAAAAATTAAATAAAATGATGGAAATTATCAAATTTATTTAATAAACAAGTTGTGACCTTGGATCAATGTTCGAAAAAACATGTTTTATCCATATGATGACTTGAAATTCATTTGAGTTTGAAAAATCAAAAGAAAGAACTCTTTAAAAATGTTTAAAAACAATTAAAAAGAAATTCTTTACAAAAATTCAAAATATATTTGTTTTGGACTGGGCCGTGGTTTCCTATAATCAAACAGGCCCAATCCATACAACTTGAAGAAGCCCAATAAAGTCCTAGAGAAGGACACATGACTGCCATACGCGAGGCCAAAGGTATGTCGGGCACCTGGCACCTTGACAGTGTCGAACATCTGAGGACAAACAGGAAAGGAAGACATCACACCCTGACGAAATGGACCTCCTCGACAGATTAACTTCTCCCCGCGAGAATACTCCTAATCTCGTTGACTCATAGGTCCTCGACAAGCATGGTTCTCCTCCGTTAGGTCGTGTCCAGACCACGACCACTATATTTCCTCGACATTGTAGACTCTCCCCGAGGAGTCTACTAACGGTCTTATCTACACAGATACGTTTCATGTAATCGTCTACGAATGGCATTAAAGGGACGGTTACACTAGGTTATTGACCATGAGCTGGTCATTATTACTACACGTAAGCCCTAGCAGTTACTTGGAACAGGTCACACGCTGGTCCCACCCGTTGCAAGTAACCGTTGGCCACGCGCTGGGGGTCTCCTATAAATACCCTCTCACTTGAGAGGGTCAGGATAGTTAACTTCTTACTCTCACTCACTTTCTCTGTATTTGCTGTGCCCTCACTGACTTAAGCATCGGAGTGCCCTGCAGGTACACCCCCCCGCCGTCTTTCATCATCATTGAAGTAGCAACAATTCCAGACGTCGTTGGCCATCTTCAAACTGTCTGATCTAGGTACGATCAATATTAAATAAATAATATTTTTTGATTTTTTTGTGGAATAAAATATTTAAACGTATTTGTGAATTTTGAAAAAAAGAATCAATCCAAAATGATTAAAAATCAGAGAGAAACTAATTTTTGAAATCAATTAAAAAAATAAAAGAAAATTAAAAAATTTAAATATTTGAAAAAGGGCGCCAAGAACATCTTCTTCCTCGTGCGTGCCCTGTTTCCCCAGATTTGCAAAACCTCTCACAACTCTCTAATTACTCAATGGTTTTGACTTTTGTAAACATGAAAGTTGCTCGTTTTTGAACAAGGATTCCAATGGTACCAATTAATTGCATTTATTTTAAGTGTAGAGTGAGAAATCAAGTGAAGAATAGATGAACCCTAATTTTTGGAAGAACATCATGAAATTCTATACACGATAGTTACAAGGCAATTAATTTAGGGGAAACACTCTACACAAGTACAGAAACATGTTTATAACTTGAAAACATATTTATGATGCATGGATCATAGAGTTTGAGAGTGTCAGGCTTACTTGTGCAAGAGGAATTCAAATTCTGATGTAGAGGTGTTACAGATGTTGTGTGATGATCTGGACAACTTCAATGGACCTTATGTAAGGTGTTTGGAAGCTTGGAATGGATTGGAAACACCTTGAACTCTTTGTGGTACCTCAACTGCAAATTGGCTTGAGTGTGATTTGGAGGTTTGTGATTTTGATGTTACAGATGATGCAGAAGTGTTTGGACAGCTTCTATATGATATATATGATGTGTCTACATTCTTAGTTCTGATGAAATTGCTTCCTATTGAAAAATTCGATAGTTACTTGAAAAGGAAGCAAATTATGGTTTTGGAGAGTGAAGTGAAGGAAAACATGGATTATGTTTTGGTGTGCTCAAATCAGTCACAAATGACCTCTATTTATAGTAGAGGAAGTTTGTTTATGAAGAAATAGTGAATGGAGGATGGATCACCCTATTATCCAATGGTTTTTTTCATGTAGCCAAAGTCCCCTCTAGCCATTGACTTGGACCAAACTTTGGAGGTTTAGGTCCTCTGATCTTTGGAGAAATCTTGACTCATTAGGACTGGCTTGTAACTGATCCATGCCACCTCTATGTACCACATAAATGCTTGATGCCAAAATTGAATTTCAAGGTTCATGTCATGATGATTTTCACATGCCTTGTTGAATTCTTGACTCTTTGATCAAGTAACAAGTGAGTCATTTGAAGTTTTGTGTTTTTGGAAGATGACAAAGTTGGCAAAATGGCCAAACTTGAAGGAAGAAATTGTGTGACATAAGTCAAGTATCCATGTTGTTGTGTAGGCAGGGTGAAAAATGTCATTTTGGGAGGCTCATAACTTCTTGCTCAAGTTGAATCATGAGAGCCGTGGGATTAATGGAAGTTATGGAAAATCATAACCATTTTTTGAATTATTTTAATTTTAAATTTTATTAATAAGTATTATTGTTTTTTACTAAGAAAATTAATAGTTAGTATTTTAAATAGGTAGTTTTGAATAATAGAAAAAGGAGGTAGTTAATTTTAAAACTTGGGTTAAGAAAAAAATATTAGTGGAATAAATTTAATTTTAAGAAAAATGAAAAAAAAAAGTTAAAAAAGAGATAGTTAATTTAAAAACGCGGGTTAAGAAAAACAACAAAAAAAGTTAGTGGGATATACATTTAATTTATAAAAAAAAAAAAAAAAGTTAAAAGTTAGCAGGATAAAATTTAATAAATATAAGAAATAGAAACAAATAATAATAAGTTAGTAATTAAATAAATATAATTATACAAATATGAAGTTAACTTTTGAATTGAAGTTTGTAAAATTTTTTGCTTATTTTGAGTCATAATGTTAGGAATATAATAACCCACTTAAATAAGTGTGCGTAATTTTGAATTGGGAGAATTAGAAATGGCCAACCAATTACTTCGGAAGGTTCAAGTCCATATTACATAAATAAATAAAATAAATACAGTAAATTACAGGATTAACCTCCGCTTTCGCTACAAAAATCAAAAGACCTTGTCATTGCCAACCTTGAGAATTTCTTAGAATTTTGTGAAGTTAAAATGATTTGGACGAATTTTGTTAGAAGCATTTTTCTGTAATAAAATGCTTCCAATGAAAGTAACTCGGTATTTATGAGTACTTGACTTATACTTATCCACATTATTTATTGAGACCAAAAAATTTTCTATGGAATTAGTAAACCCTAACTCAATAGATTTTCCATGTTGTTTGATATCCCTCTTCTTTATAAAAGTTTGAATCTTTGACAACTAAGATGAAGAAACAAAATATTATGTGAGATATAAATATAATAAAAATACTACAATTTTTTTTATAAAAGTCATATTGATATACCTTGTCATATAGGAGGATTAACTCAATAATGAACGTATCTTGTGGATTGTTATACTCGTAAACTTTCCAAATACTAATTACACGAACATGTATTTTCCAATTAATTTTTCCAGGAAAAATATCATCCACAACAGTGTTATGTGTAATACCCATATATAACAACACACATTAAAGCATATATATTATACATGAATCCAAGTTTTGGTATTGAAATACCATAAGTTCCTAGTTAACACATTGTATACATTACATGCCCAAAATACAAAATACTAACCTATGGCATAATATACACAAGATGTTCCAAAGTACTAAGAACTAGATCAAAACAATGATCTCAAAATAAAATAATCTCCACAACGGAAGCTATGTCATCCCAAAAGAGCAAGATATATAAGTATAACCAAACGACTTTATCCCTACCCTTCTCGGAACCTGAAGCACATGAAATATAATCAACAACGTGGGGTGAGATATTAAATCCCACCGAGTTCCATATCCTATGGATCCTCTCGGCTTTACAAGGTTCTAACAATTCCTAACTCAAGTCAAGGGGAAGGGAAATGACTTTGAGTTCACAGTCTCACACTATATGGAAACTTGTTCATGAGTTCACCAACTCAAAATATCACTAATCGGTAACCTCATCATGGCATCCCCTTTTCCCGTCCTCTCCTACGTCTAAGAGTTGGCACGAGCCATGGATCCTTGCACTTACTTGACATACGAAATGGATTCGGGTCCTACTGGCCGTTAACCATTATGAACCGTCAATTCACATGGGCCATTAACCATCACAAGTCTCCACCCAACGGATTCCATTCGTACTGCACGCGAGAATCAAACCTGCCAAGTAATAAAACATGCGTACATTCCGGAAGAGCTCTAAATAAGCTTCACCTCGAGAAACAGCAACTCAGGGAAACGGTTCCGATTATGTGATCTCACACACAAATCACAAGGTTTGCACACGTTCCATACTAGTGTCTCACTCTCCTATAGACCATTACTCGCCGGGGATGCACACCTAGACATCTAACGCACGAGCATTGCCATCTAGATTATTTGTCACAATCCTAGTCACAACTAGGTCACAACCCTAAACTATATCATTGGTTTGGGGTAAGGTTTCTCACTCTTCCTATTCCAAATTTTAAACATGTATTCACTCAATTACGAATCATAACAAGGAGTTAGATGTAGCACAACACAACAGTATAACAAAATACAAGTAATAGTTCAACTCATAAATTATCACATTTGCCTGATTCTCACCGATCAATCAATTTCACAATTTAATCGACATTTTTCACTTTTATTGCATAGAATATTTTCATAGCTTTCCAACGATACCAAAAACACTTCAATCAGCCACACGGATGAAAAGTTATGGATTTCAAAAGGTTTTTCAAAATTCAACAACGTGTTAACCGGTTAACAGGATATGGTTAACCGATTAATGGGTGACTTACAGTAGCTAAACAATAGTTAGACTCAATTGGTTAACCGGTTAACCATATTAAGTTAATCGGTTAACCAGTCCATTTTTCACGCAGAATGGCAAATTTTACACGCGTTAACCGGTTAACCACATTTGGTTAATCGGTTAACACTGTAACAAAATACAAAAACCTGCATTTTCTTGATCTAAAACCCATGGAAATCTCATAAAAACTTAATGGATCATAGAATCAATTATCATAGGTCATACTCATACATATATCAATCATGCTACACATTTTTATTCGCATTTGAACCGTCAAAACATCGATTTCACACAATTATTCATAATCTACCAATTCTAACCTAAACTCCAGATCTCTAAAAATTCTAGAACTTAAGTACTAACTAGAACCCACCTCTAAACAAGATGATGATGAAGATGTTGTGAGGATTTGATGAAGAATGAAGAAGATCCAAGCTTTCCCTCTTCTTCTTCTAGGTTTTCTCCTTTTTTCCTCTTTGTTCTTCCTTCTCTCTACTTCTTTCTATTTTTGTCACGAATGAAGAGGAAAGGAAATGAATATGATATGTAGAGATATCATTAAGTTAGTAACACTAACTTAAATGTCGAATTTGTCTCTAATGTATCAATGATAAAACTTCAGGGTCAAATAATATTAATTGGATATGTTCTGAGCTCATCAGTTACTCTAATTATCTTAACAGATAATTTCTCAGAGCACACCGGAACCCAGTTGATATCAACTAATATTATCCAGAGCATTATAAATATGGGGTATTACAATGTAACACCCATATATATATACATACATCAAAGCATATATCATACTTGAATACTACGTTTGGTACTGAAATATATATGTACAAGTTCCTAGTTAACACATTGTATACATTAAATGCCCTAAATACAAAGTTCTAAAGTCTACGGCACAACATATACAAGATGTCCAAAAGGAACTAAGAACTAGATCAATACAATGATCTCAAAAATAAACGCCATAGCGGAAGCCATGCCATCTCAAAAGCTACGATCCGTAAGGAAAAGTCAAACCACTTTGTCTTTACCCTTCGCCGAACCTGCAGAACCTGTGATGTAAACAACAACAGTGGGGTGAGATACATCAAATCTCAGTGAGTTTGCTATCTTATAGTCCTCTCGGCTTTACAAGGTTCTAACAAGCCTAACTCAAGTCAAAAGGGATGGGGGATGACTTTGAGTACACACGCACACTATATGGAAACACGTCATGAGTTCATCAACTCATAATATCACTAATTGGTAACCACACCAAGGCATCCCCTGTTCCCGTCTGCTTCTACGTCTAGAAGTCGACCCGAGTCATGGATCCTGGTAACCTACTTGACATACGAATGGATTCGGGTTCTACGGGCCATAAACCGTTATGAACCGTCGCTTCACACGGGCCATAAACCGTCACAAGCATACGCTCCCAGAGCGCCATTCGTACTGCACGCGGGAATCAAACCTACCAAGTAGTTGTGCACATGTTTCAGAGGAGCTCGAGACCCATGAAACACACTCATAAGATAACCGGTCACGATTACGTGATCACACTCACCAACGGGATCGTATTCGACGATCCCAAGGCCATGACGCCTTATCACCACCACAAAGGTTAATACACATGTTCCATACTAGTGCTTATTCATTCTATGACAATAGTATCTGACACACGCCTCGGCACCGTATGCACGATCGTTGTCATTATGCCATTCCACACTTTCCGACATTGTTTACGGTAAAATTCCTCACTCTACCTATTTTGTATTCTCACAAGCATACATATTCAAACATGCTTAACAATACGAACATAGGAAATTAGTCATCAATCACATAACGAAACACATAATTTAATATATCACAATTTATACAATTTCACGGTTTCCTCCGATTTATTTCATCGGGCATCAAAACCAGTATTTCTCCCTTCCATTATATAGAGGATACTCATAGTTTCACATTGGTACCAAGAATACGCAAAACGGACAAACGAGTCAAAAGTTATGAGAGAAACAAAATTACATAACCTGCCATGTTCGCTAGGCGAACGTCCCAGCGAGCATTCGCTTCAGCCTTCACTAGGCGAAACCCCTGGAGAATGAACAAACAGAACAAAACAGACATAAAGTTCGCTTCGCGAACTCCCTGGCGAGCATTCGCCTCGCCCTTCGCTTCGCGAACAACTCAGCGAAGCAAGGCAGAAGCAAACAACACTAAAAAAGCACAAAGTTCGCTAGGCGAACGTCATTAGTGAACATTCGCTGACCTTCGCTGACGGGTTCGCTAGGCGAACCCTCGAAAATCTGTTCGCTGCGACTCGCCCCAGGTTCGCTAGGCGAAGCCTGGAAAATTCCACTTCCCAACAGCGTTGTTCTTCATCCCAAAACCAATATTTTTCCAATCAAAACACCTCCAAACCTTATTATAATCATAAAAACATAGTATGATCATAACAACAAGCATTTAACAACAATTATATCGCATTTCATCCGTTGAATTCATGATTTTAGCATAATTACTCATTTTCTCACAACTCCAACCTAACTCTAAAACACATGGAATTCTACCTCTAAAGCATCTATCTAGAACCCACCTTGAATAGATGAAGATGGTGAAGATTGAAAGATGATTGATGAAGTTCTTGATGAGTTGTGTTCTTGAGCTTTTCCTCTTTTTCTCTTCCTTTCCTTCTCTTTTCTTTCTCTCCAAATTCCTTGCTATCTTTTTCTTATTTTCTTCTAACTGGAAAAGAGTGGAAAAGAATAATATAGTAAGACATCATCAATTGTAATACTACTTATTATCCAAGAAGTCTCTAAAGTTCAAACAATTAAAATATCTCAGAGTCAGATAATATTAATTGGATTTACTCTAAGTTCAACAGTTACTCTAATTATCTCTAAAGATAATTTCTCAGAGCACATTGGGACTCAGTTGATCACCACTAATATTATCCGGAGCAAAATAATTTACGGGGTATTACATCCTCCCCCCCTTAAATAGAAATTCGCCCACAAATTTAAAACAATTACCTGAAAAGGTGAGGATAAGCGTCTCACATCTCTGATTCTAGTTCCCACGTTGCATCTCCCGGATGCGTCTCATCCCACTGAACTCTAACCAGAGGAATCTCTTTATTCCTTAACACTTTAGTTTCTCTTCCGGTGATACGACTCGGTTGAGGTTCAAATGTTAAATCTGCTTCTATCTCAATAGTATGGGGTAGAATTGGCTGAAGAGGGTCTGGAGCAAACTTCCGAAGCTGAGATACATGAAAAACATCGTGCATCTCGGACAGAGAAGGCGATAAGGCTAATCTGTAAGCTACTTCACCAATTCTCTCCAAGATCTGATACGGTCCCACGTATCTTGGACTTAACTTCCGTGATTTAAATGGTCCTTTCAATCTCAATCTCGGAGTAACCTTCAAAAATACATGATCACCCTCATCAAATTCCAAAGGTCTCCGCCGATTGTCCGCATAGCTCTTTTGGCGATCTTGGGTCTGTTTAACTTTTTCCCGAATCATTCTAATCTTTTCTGTAGTTTCGTGAATAATCTCGGGTCCCAAAATCCTATCTTCGCCAACCTCCGCCCAACACAATGGCATTCTACACTTCCTCCCATATAATGCCTCATACGGAGCCATCCCAATACTTGCGTGATAACTGTTGTTGTAAGAGAATCCAATCAATGGCAATAGTTCTATCCAACTTCCGCCACTTTCCAACACACAAGCTCTCAACATATCCTTCATGGTCTGTATTGTCTGATCCGTCTGACCATCCGTTTGCGGATGATTCGACGTGCTCATACACAACTTCGTCCCCATAGCTTGTTGAAAAGCTCTCCAAAATCTAGAAGTAAACTTTGGATCTCTATCCGAAACAATACTAGAAGGAACACCATGTAATCTCACAATCTCCGAAATGAATAATCTTGTGAGATGACTCACCTTATAAGTAGTCTTTACGGCCAAGAAATGAGCAGATTTCGTCAACCGATCCACAATTACCCAAATCGAATCATAACCACCCTGTGCATGGGGTAATCCCACTGCGAAGCCCATCGAAATACTATCCCATTTCCACACCGGAATCTCTAAAGGTTGCAACAAGCCACCCAGCCTTTGGTGTTCAATCTTCACTTGTTGGCATACCGCACATTCCGACACGTACACCGCAACATCTCTTTTCATCCCGGACCACCAATAGTCCCTCTTTAAATCTTGATGCATTTTCGAAGAGCCAGGATGAATAGTAAAAATACTCTTATGTGCTTCTTCCAAAATCCTTTTTTCAACATCGCATCATCCGGAACACAAATCCTTTGGTTAAACACGATGATTCCGTCGGTGGTTCGTACAAAACCCGGTTGAGTCAACATTTCTTGTAACCTCTCATCCAACTCTTGTCCTTGTCGGATTTCCTCCCTAAGAGTAGAAGTGACATTCAAATTCCCCATCACCACATAATCTGGAGTCCAATTAAATTGAAGATTTAGATCTCTAAACCTTTCCATTAAGGCATACTCTAACATCATCAATTCGGCGCTATGCAACACTTTCCTACTCAGTGCGTCCGCCACTTTATTTGCTCTACCCGGATGGTATCTCAGTTCCAAGTCATAATCTTTCAAATATTCCATCCACCTCCTTTGACGCATGTTCAACTCCTTTTGATCAAAGAGGTACTTTAAGCTCCTGTGGTCACTAAACATCTCGAAACGTACACCATACAAATAGTGACGCCACACCTTCAAGGTAAATACAACTGCCGCCAATTCTAAATCATGTGTCAGATATTTCTCTTCATGGACTTTCAACTGTCGAGAAGCATAAGCCACCACATGTCCATCTTGCATTAACACACCTCCTAATCCCTTCTTCGATGCATCACAGTATACCTCATACGACTTACTAGGATCAGGAATAATCAAAACAGAAGCGGTAGTCAACCTTTTCTTCAAACTCATAAAACTTCTCTCACAAGCCGAATTCCATTCATACGAACAATCCTTCCGAGTGAGTCTCGTCATCGGTAAAGCCAGTTGGGAAAAGCCTTTAATGAATCTTCTATAATAACCTGCTAACCCCAAGAAACTTCTAACTTCTGCCACGTCCTTCGGTCTCTCCCAATTAATCACCGCCTCCACTTTGGATGGATCCACCACCACACTTCCTTGAGATATGACGTGACCAAGAAAATTTACTTCCGACATCCAGAACTCACACTTACTTAACTTAGCAAAAAATTGCCTCTATTGTAAGATGGATAAAACGATTCTTAGGTGTTCTCCGTGCTCTTGAGGATCACGAGAATAGATAAGAATGTCATCAATGAATATCACCACAAATTGGTCCAAGTAAGGTTGAAATATCCGGTTCATATAATCCATGAAAACTGCCGGAGCATTAGTCACACCGAAAGGCATCACAAGGAATTCATAATGACCATAACGAGTCCTAAACGCAGTTTTCGGTACATCCGAACTCTTCACCCGAATTTGATGATAACCCGACCGTAAATCAATCTTCGAGAACACACAGGCTCCTTTCAATTGATCTAACACATCGTCTATCCTTGGCAATGGGTATTTGTTCTTGATGGTGACCTTATTCAATTGACGGTAATCAATACACAACCGCATTCCACTATCCTTCTTCTTTACCAACAACACTAGAGCTCCCCAAGGCGAAAAACTTGGTCTCATAAAATGCTTAGCCATTAATTCTTCCAATTGATCCTTTAATTCTCTTAATTCGAGGGGTGCCATCCGATATGGAGAAACGGATATTGGAGCCGTTCCCGATATCAGGTCAATAGAGAACTCCACTTCCCTCTCCGGAGGAAGAGAAGTGATATCCTCGGGAAAAACTTCCAGAAACTCGCAGACGACTGGAATACTCAAAACCTGAAGGTTAGCATTCTCTTCCTTAGTGAGAACCATAAGAACAGACTTTTCATTCTCAAACAAGAAATTAATCATTCCCACCGTACCTTCTAGAATAGTAGTCAACACATCCTTCGGAGTAGCCTCTTCAGACGGAATAATAATTAACTTTTCTTCACAACCGATAAAAACCGAATTAGCAGAAAGCCAATCCATTCCCAAAACAACATCCACTTTCTTAAGCGGTAGACAAATAAGATCAATCTGGAAAACTCTTTCATTCACCGATAGGACATAATTTCCACACACTAACGGCGTTTTAACAATCTCATCCATGGCAGTAGTAACCACCATGGGTGGAGACAATGGAATAGCTTGCAACCCCAGTCGCTTCGTACATTGCACCGATATAAAGGAATGTGTTGCTCCACAATCAAATAACACAAAACAAGGATGTCCATTTATGAAACACGTACCAGCAATCAAGGAATTATCACTCTTTGCTTTCCTTGCATCCAATGTGTAAACTCGCCCAACATTCCTCTTCTGAGGACAGTCTCTCGCCAAATGGCCCATTTTCTGACACTAATAACACTTCACACCTTCGATACCACACCTTCCCTGATGATTCCTACCACAATGACGACATACAGGAGGTGTACTAGTCCTGGAACTCTGAACTTGCTTCCCTTTGAAAGATTGTTGCCTTGGTCTAAATTATTGATTCGATCTCCCTCGATCACTTTGATTCGACCTACTCAATTCTCCTTCCGCTTGTACCTTCTTCAAACTATGTTCCGCCACATAACATTGTCGTAACAATTCAGCATAGTTAGTAAATTCCCTCTGAGACACACTATGTGAAATTTCGGCCCTTAAACCAAACAGAAACTGATCGATCTTCCACCTCTCATCTGGAGCATACATGGCCTGCCTAGAGTAAGCAGCCATAGTCTCAAATTTCTCCGCATAAGAAGCCACAGACAAATTGCCTTGTCTCAACTGCTGAAACTCAAATTCTTTCTGAGACCTTAAGGAACTTGGAAAATACTTCTCAATAAAATTTATCTTAAACTGCTCCCATACCTTCGGTACCTCTTGAATTGTCAATAAGGCTGAAGCACTTTCCCACCATCTCATGGCAGGACCCTTCAACAAGTGAGAAGCAAAGACCACCTTGTTTTCCTCACTGCACTGAACTATTACGAAAATGCGCTCCATATCGGATATCCATTCATGCGCCTTTATCGGATCTAATCCTTCCTGAAACTCCGGAGGGTTCATGCGAATGAAATCCCTAAAGGTTCCCCCTGCAGCTTCAGGAACAACCACTGGAGGATGCACACCACCAGCCATTTGTTGGACCATTTATTGCACAAACTAATTTTGCTGTTGCTGCATCTGTTGCATGAATTGATACAAAGGGGCATTCTCCCCGACAACTGGTGGATTAGTCCCAGCTGGAGTTGTCCTCGGTCTACCTCGGTTGTTTCTGCGTCTGTCCGCCATGTTCCTAAATGTCATACAGATAGGATTAAGTTGATCAGGCTCAATATCATAAATATAACACGTAAGACCACTGGCGACAGAACACATATGAAACGGAAAGAAAACACTTATACTATTTCATGGCTAGGTCGAGGATACGACCTGCTCTGATACCAACTGTAACGCCCATATATATATACATACATCAAAGCATATATCATACATGAATAATACATTTGGTACTGAAATATATATGTACAAGTTCCTAGTTAACACATTGTATACATTAAATGCCCTAAATACAAAGTTCTAAAGTCTACGGCACAACATATACAAGATGTCCAAAAGGCACTAAGAACTAGATCAATACAATGATCTCAAAAATAAACGCCATAGCGGAAGCCATGCCATCTCAAAAGCTACGATCCGTAAGGAAAAGTCAAACCACTTTGTCCTTACCCTTCGCCGAACCTGCAGAACCTGTGATGTAAACAACAACAGTGGGGTGAGATACATCAAATCTCAGTGAGTTCGCTATCTTATAGTCCTCTCAGATTTACAAGGTTCTAACAAGCCTAACTCAAGTGAAAAGGGATGGGGGATGACTTTGAGTACACATGCACACTATATGGAAACACGTCATGAGTTCATCAACTCACAATATCACTAATCGGTAACCACACCAAGGCATCCCCTGTTCCCGTCCGCTTCTACGTCTAGAAGTCAACCCGAGTCATGGATCCTGGTAACCTACTTGACATACGAATGGATTCGGGTTCTACAGGCCATAAACCGTTATGAACCGTCGCTTCACACGGGCCATAAACCGTCACAAGCATACGCTCCCAGAGCGCCATTCGTACTGCACGCGGGAATTAAACCTGCCAAGTAGTTGTGCACATGTTTCAGAGGAGCTCGAGACCCATGAAACGCACTCATAAGATAACCGGTTACGATTACGTGATCACACTCACCAACGGGATCGTATTCGACGATCCCAAGGCTATGACGCCTTATCACCACCACAAAGGTTAATACACATGTTCCATACTAGTGCTTATTCATTCTATGACAATAGTATCTGACACACGCCTCGACACCGTATGCACGATCGTTGTCATTATGCCATTCCACACTTTCCGACATTGTTTACGGTAAAATTCCTCACTCTACCTATTTTGTATTCTCACAAGCATACATATTCAAACATGCTTAACAATACGAACATAGGAAATTAGTCATCAATCACATAACGAAACACATAATTCAATATATCACAATTTATACAATTTCACGGTTTCCTCCGATTTATTTCATCGGGCATCAAAACCAGTATTTCTCCCTTCCATTATATAGAGGATACTCATAGGTTCACATTGGTACCAAGAATACGCAAAACGGACAAACGAGTCAAAAGTTATGAGAGAAACAAAATTACATAACCTGCCATGTTCGCTAGGCGAACGTCCCAGCGAGAATTCGCTCCAGCCTTCGCTAGGCGAAGCCCCTGGCGAATGAACAAACAGAACAAAACAAACATAAAGTTCGCTTCGCGAACTCCCTGGCGAGCATTCGCCTCGCCCTTCGCTTCGCGAACAACACAGCGAAGCAAGGCAGAAGCAAACAGCACTAAAAAAGCACAAAGTTCGCTAGGCGAACGTCATTAGCGATCATTCGCTGACCTTCGCTGACGGGTTCGCTAGGCGAACCCTCGAAAATCTGTTCGCTGCGACTCGCCCCAGGTTCGCTAGGCGAAGCCTGGAAAATTCCACTTCCCAACAGCGCTGTTCTTCATCCCAAAACCAATATTTTTCCAATCAAAACACCTCCAAACCTTATTATAATCATTAAAACACAGTATGATCATAACAACAAGCATTTAACAACAATTATATCGCATTTCATCTGTTGAATTCATGATTTTAGCATAATTACTCATTTTCTCACAATTCCAACCTAACTCTAAAACACATGAAACTCTACCTCTAAAGCATCTATCTAGAACCCACCTTGAATAGATGAAGATGGTGAAGATTGAAAGGTGATTGATGAAGTTCTTGATGAGTTGTGTTCTTGAGCTTTTCCTCTTTTTCTCTTCCTTTCCTTCTCTTTTCTTTCTCTCCAAATTCCTTGCTATCTTTTTCTTATTTTCTTCTAAGTGGAAAAGAGTGGAAAAGAATAATATAGTAAGACATCATCAATTGTAATACTACTTATTGTCCAAGAAGTCTCTAAAGTTCAAACAATTAAAATATCTCAGAGTCAGATAATATTAATTGGATTTACTCTAAGGTCAACAGTTACTCTAATTATCTCTAAAGATAATTTTTCAGAGCACACTGGGACTCAGTTGATCACCACTAATATTATCCGGAGCAAAATAATTTACGGGGTATTACATACAATATGTGAAACCATCTTTAAATTATGTATGAGATATATTAAAAAGGGAAAAGGGAAGAAATGTTATGAGATGTGATATTGAAGAGATATTTTAAAGGATAGAGGAAACAAAAAGAAACGAGAAGGAATAAAAAAACGACGTAAAGTTATAAATAAAATGAAAACTCACGTATTGCCATTATTTTTAACAAACCCACTTAGGCTCTGTTTGGCAAGACAGTTTTTGAGCTTATAGCTTATGTTTTATAGCTTATAAGCTCGTATGACAATAAACGATCTGTTTGGTAACAGTCTTTTCATCACGAGCTTATAGCTTATTTTATTAGCTTATAGCTTATTTTCCAGACGCTATTTTAGATAGCGTTTTAGCTTATGGCTTATAGCTTATCATTTTTTCTTTCATTTTTACCCTTATTATTTTAACTAAAACCCACCATTATCCTTTATAATTTATTATAATTTAAAATAAAATAATAATTATTAAATATCTTCATTTTATTTTATCAGATAATTAAACCGCTAATTTTACCAAACACTTCAATTAGCTTATCAGCTATAAGTCATCAGCCATCAGCTATAAGTTATAAGTTATCAGTCACCAGCTATCAGTCATACGCTATAAACTATCAGCTAACTTATCAATCAACCGCTATTTTTACCAAACAGAGCCTTAAATTTAACTGAAAAGAGAAGTTATTGACTAATTTAAAAAAAAAAAATACAACGTAAAAAAACCATCTAATCCTAGTCAAATCCATGACATGTGGGGTTAAATAAAAAGGAAAAAATTCTAATGTTTAATTAATTCTATTTAGAACAAAAATAAAAATACCACATATAGTTAGTGGGATAAATTAATTTTATTAATTAAATTGATTTATTCATAAATTAATTTGTGGAAAATAAAGAAAGGAAGCCGTGGATTTAATGGAAGTTATGAAAAATCATAACCATTTTTTGAATTATTTTAATTTTAAATTTTATTAATAATTATTATTGTTTTTACTAAGAAAATTAATAGTTAGTATTTTAAATAGATAGTTTTGAATAATAGGAAAAGGAGGTAGTTAATTTAAAAACGTGGGTTAAGAAAAATATATTAGTGGAATAAATTTAATTTTAAGAAAAATGAAAAAAATAAAAAAGAAATAGTTAATTTAAAAATGCGGGTTAAGGAAAAAAAAAAAAAGAAGTTAGTGGGATAAATTTAATTAAAAAAAAAAGAAAATTTTTTTTAAAAGTTAGCGGGATAAAATTTAATAAATATAAGAAACAAATAATAATAAATTAATAATTAAATAAATATAATTATACAAATATGAAGTTAACTTTTGAATTGAAGTTTGTTAAAATTTTGCTTATTTTGAGTCATAATAATGTTAGGAATATAATAACTCACTTAAATAAATGGGCACAATTTTGAATTGGAAGAATTAGAAATAGCCAACTAATTACTTCGGAAGGTTCAAGTCAATATTAAATAAATAAATTCAGTAAATTACAGGATTAATCTCCGCTTTAGCTACAAAAATCAAAAGACCTTGTCACTGCCAGCCTTGAGTATTTCTTAGAATTTTGTGAAGTTAAAATGATTTGGACGAATTTTGTTAGAAGCATTTTCTGTAATAAAGTGCTTCCAAGAAAAGTAACTCGGTTTTTATGAGTAGTACTTATACTTATCCCCATTATTAATAGAGATCAAAAAAGTTTTTATGGAATTAGTAAATCCTAACTCAATAGATTTTTCATGTTGTGTGATATCCCTCTTCTTTATAAAAGTTTGAATCTTTGACAACTAAGATGAAGAAACAAAATATTATGTGAGACATAAATATAATGAAAATACTACAATTTTTTTTTATAAAAGTCATATTGATATACCTTTTAATATAGGAGGATCAACTCAATATTGAACGTATCTTGTGGATTGTTATACTCGTAAACTTTCCAAATATTAATTACACGAACATGTATTTTCCAATTAATTTTTCTAGGAAAAATGTCATCCATAAAGGTGATATGTGAAACCATCTTTAAATTATGTATGAGATATGATATTTGAGATATATTGAAAAGGGAAGAGAAAAGAAATGTTATGAGATATGATATTGGAGAGATATTTTAAAGGATAGAGGAAACAAAAAAGAAACGAGAAGGAATAAAAAACGCCGTAAAGTTAAAAATAAAATGAAAACCCACGTATTGCCATTATTTTTAACAAACCCACTTAAATTTAACTAAAAAGAGAAGTTATTGACTAATTCAAAAAAAAAAATATAACGTAAAAAAACCATCTAATCCTGGTCAAATCCATGAAATGTGGGGTTAAATAAAAAGGAAATTTTCTTAATGTTTAATTAATTCTATTTAGAACAAAAATAAACAGACGTATAGTTAGTGGGATAAATTAATTTTATTAATTAAATTGATTTATTCCTAAATTGACTTGTGAGAAAAAAGAAAGGAAGCCGTGGGATTAATGGAAGTTATGGAAAATCATAACCATTTTTTAATTTTAAATTTTATTAATAATTATTATTGTTTTTACTAATAAAATTAATAGTTAGTATTTTAAATAGGTAGTTTTGAATAATATAAAAGGAGGTAGTTAATTTAAAAACATGGGTTAAGAAAAAAAATTAGTGGAATAAATTTAATTTTAAGTAAAATGAAAAAAAAAAAAAGTTAAAAAAGAGATAGTTAATTTAAAAACACCGGTTAAGAAAAACAACAAAAAGAAGTTAGTGGGATAAATATAATTAAAAAAAACAAAAAAAAAAAGTGAAAAGTTAGCGGGATAAAATTTAATAAATAAAAGAAATAGAAACAAATAATAATAAATTAATAATTAAATAAATATAATTATACAAATATGAAGTTAACTTTTGAATTGAAGTTTGTTAAAATTTTGCTTATTTTGAGTCATAATGTTAGGAATATAATAACCCACTTAAATAAATGTGCGTAATTTTGAATTGGGAGAATTAGAAATAGCAAATCAATTACTACGGAAGGTTCAAGTCATTATTAAATAAATAAATAAAATAAATATAGTAAATTACAGGATTGACCTACGTTTTTCCAGGAACAATATCATCCACAACGATGATATATGAAACCATTTTTAAATTATGTATGAGATGTGATATTGGAGATATATTGAAAAGGAAAGAGGAAAGAAATGTAATGTGATGTGATATTGGAGAGATATTGAAAAGGATATAGGAAAGAAAAAGGAAACGCTAAGGAATAAAAAATCAACTGAAAGTTATAAATAAAATGAAAACCCACGTATTGCCATTATTTTTAACAAACCCACTTAAATTTAACTGAAAAGAGAAGTTATTGACTAGTTATAAAAAACATAAAAAAACCATCTAAGCCTGGTCAAATCCATGAATGGTGGGGTTAAATAAAAAGGAAAACTTTTAATCTTTAATTTATTTTATTTAGAACAAAAATAAAAAGACCATGTATAGTTAGTGGGATAACCATACCGCCTGAAGCACCCATAGAGTTACAAGCTGTCCACTCCACTTCTTTAGTTTCTTACAAAAAAACATAAATCAACATTACCTAATTGAATGATAAAACTTATTCTCTTACGTTTTGCTTTGATTCCGCCTCCACGAATGTTGAGTGATAGCAAATTCATGGCAACAAAGTAGATACCACCTTCTTGGATGACATCCCATCTCTATCTCTGGCCTCCAAAAACTCCACAACATTAATTGATTCTTCCCTCATATCTTTACTAACCACCCCCATTCTTGTGATGGAATCTCATACTGATTTGCTCACAGATGAATTAGCGTTCCTCAGGATTCTCTTGTTACAACAATTGACCACAGAATCTGTCAAAGAATTGTATCTTCGAGTAGCATCACCTGAAGAACAAACCTTCTCAAAACTAGCCTCTTTTGATGAGGATGAAATATGATCAAAAGAAGTTGCATTTTTTGAGAGCAAACAAGTAAAATAAGAAGGTTTGAATTCTACTTTTTTTCCCCAAATTCCCGACCTTTCTAACTTTTCTCTTTTGGGGCTTAACACTTTTCAAATTCATGCATGCTTAATCAAAGGATAATGGGTATGCTAATTTGCCAACTGCTACAAGAGGCCCAACACTATCCATATGACCACCCCCATTAGAATGGGTCCCGCCACTCAGATTATGCAAAACCCCGTACTAACGCTTTCACTATTCTCCACATCCTCCCCAACTTTGAGACACATGCCATATACCTTGTCAGTCAAAGGTACCTGAGGTGTCACAGTCAAAGCATTTATGTTCTACTCGACAGTAGGAACAACGAGCCTTGCCATATTGTGCCTAGCCTCATTAATAAGATTGAAATGTGAAACTTCCTGGTCTACGTCTTCATGTTGAGTACAATCAAATGTAAGTATTATATTTTATCATATCCACAGGGATTGGAGCGATATCAAAACCGTTCAACAATTTCTATGATTCTAAGCAAAAGTTCGAGATGTTTGGTTTGTCAGTTACGAAAAGTAAACGTGTTTAATAGATGAAGATAGTTTTCAGAGGAATAGACTTGTTGGGAATTGGTTTTCATCCACTGATTCAATATGCATATCACGAATCAATTATACACAACTTAAGCATGTTTCAATATTATCACGTATTGCTTACAAACAAAGTTTATTTCTAAACTTTGATGAGATTTCTACCTTATGGTTGAATCGACGATTTCTCAGCCGATTAAACAATACAGTAGCATTACGATTCGATACTTTGTGTGATTATTAAACCTAAATCTATGTCTAGCATTTAGAGTTTAACATATGTTATCTTAGATCGAGATTTGAATTGTATTTGTCAATATCAATTCAATCCATGAACTAAACAATGAAACAAAGATAACATCAATAATGATTCATACATAAATTGCATATAACGCCATGATTAAAGATAATACATACTGTTTCGGTGAGCTACGACCAATCCCAACAAGAGAGGGATTTAGCTACTCATGGTAGCTTGAAGCATAATGGAAGAATTGAGTTGAATGAACATCAATGACGATTTCCCGACTCTTGATGCGTATCCAACTCCTCTTCCTCTAATTCTCCCCTCTATCTATTACAGACTATTTTTGGCAGTAATATCTTAAGAAAAATATGAGATCCCCCTCTGCAATGCACTTGATATCCTTTTATAGTTTTTTTGGACGCCTAAGTTCGCTATGCGAAGTTCTGGTCGCTATGCGAACTTCCTTTTCTTCTCCATTAAGATTTGAACTTTCAAACCGCCTTTCAGGGACCGCCATACTTCACTATGTGAAGTATAGTTCGCGTCGCGAACTCTGTCGCTTCCTGTCGCTTCAAGTGAAGATTGGTTATTTGCTTCTGT
Source organism: Lathyrus tuberosus (assembly GCA_022829125.1). Taxonomy (NCBI): domain Eukaryota; kingdom Viridiplantae; phylum Streptophyta; class Magnoliopsida; order Fabales; family Fabaceae; genus Lathyrus; species Lathyrus tuberosus. The sequence goes on from JALAZF010000169.1 coordinate 9,684,663, forward strand.
TTTGAGTTGCTGGTTCCTCACCTATCCTCGCATTGCGACCTTTGCGATGTGACCCATAGCGATCTTCAAGCAACGTTTGCTCAGTTTGATTCTGTTTTGTTCAACGACATCTCGCTTCCTTTTGCATAGCGAAGCTTCGCGTAGCGAAGCGTTTGGTCGCGATGCGAAAGTTGCAGGGCATGAATTCTTCTTGCTTGTAACTGATGTGTTCTTTTGTTAATTTTTGTAAAACCACACCCATTCATGAGTAATATCCTTTTATATCTTTTGTTGGTCATATTTCATATGAAAAGTTAGAGGAAGCAAGCATTTCATTAGATTTTTGACACAAGAAATATCAACTATTGGGCTTCCATCAAATTCTCCCTAACTTAGTTTCTTGGTTGTCCTCAATCAAGAGCATGATCTTTTCAAGAGATGTTTTCAGGATTTTTCAATCAAGTATTGGAAATAACATTTTGAAAAATGAATGGTTCAAATGATTACTTGTCAAGCAAGAAAAATGTTCAACTGATTGTAGAATTAGAGCATGATTATGGAATTAAGTTTTCGCCCACAAAATCACATCATGTACTCAAAAATATAATGACACAACTTACTTGAATCTTTCCTAACACTCTTCTTCATAACAAGGGATGAAGATTTTGAAGTTTGTTTTAATTATGTGGTGTGATGACTCTCATTTGATCACTTGGTCAACATCCGGATCGATTCACGTTTTCATCCAAAATAATTCATAAATTTGAGCAACTGATGGTATAAATCACATAGGACTTGTGAGGGTTGTAATGTGGCCAGGTTTCCTAAAGATATGGTTTTTCTCCTAAAGCTAATTTTTTAAAATCTGTCCACTTTTGTAACTTGCTTCACTTGCTTCACTCCTTACTTCATCACTATGATTTTGCCTTTTCTTTTGCTTCTTCAATCTTTTCCTTTTTTCATGATACCAAGTTTTTCTGCTTTTGTATTTCTTTTTCTCTTTTGATCTTTCTTTTCTTTTTCTTTTCCTTTTGGCATCATCATCCATTCTCTCCCCAACTTATTTTTTTTTATGAGTGAAGCTCTTGATGATTCAAATCATTATAGTTCAAGTTGTGCAAAAAGAATTAGGATGGATCATGACTTCACTAAGTGGTTTTCTTAGTGGTTTTTGTATTTTCAAAATTTGATCCATCCTTTGATTTTTCTGGTTCCAAGAGGGTGCACAAATGCTCACCCACTTACTGGGTTTGATGAAAGTCTTTTTGGCCATGGTGGTTTTTCTCAAAATCAAACAATTGCCTTGATCCTTTTTATACCTTTACAAAGCTCAAATGGATTTTTCTGATTAGACATGAATCAAGCGAGTTAAACACAAGGATTTCGCAGTTTTTGTATACAATGGAAGTTCACCTCCCTTTTCTGGTTTTGGCTAAAAGTTTCAAGCAAGTGTGTGTACAATGTGAATGAGACATGATATGACTTTTGTAAGAGAAAACAAAACTTCAAAAATCATGCTACGATTCTACAAAGCAAGTGAACATGTACCTTGCTTGATGTTCATCTGATTCGTATCATTACCACTCACTCTCCTTTTTTGCTATGGTACTTGACTTGGCATTTGTTCAAAATTTTTGGGAGAAGCATTCATGCTCATAGGATCACAGGATCATAGCAACATGTTTTCAAAACGAGATTGCAGCATACTAACACCAAGTGCTAAAAGGAGTACCAAGTGAATTTACAGTATGCATTATCGTCAAAAAGTTTCAATGGCTAGTATTTCAAAAGAAAGTACTGAAATTAGAACTGAAATTGAAAGAAATGAAAGCTAGAATAAAATAAAATGGCTTATGACGTTGGGTTGCCTCCCAACCAGCGCTTGTTTTACGTCGTTAGCTTGACGCCTGTTTCAAGTGATATCAAGGTGGTTTGTAGGAATTCGTCAAAGTATCTATGCCACTATCCTTTGGCCTTTCTTTCTCATTCTTTATCTTCAATTCCAGGCCTATTTCATTAGGAGCCTCAATCTTATAATAGTCATCCTCTTTGTGTTGAAATAATTTGAAGTTGACTTCTTCATTTTTGTACCCCACTTTCATCTTGCCTTCATCTACGTCGATCATCATTCGGACTGTTTTTATGAAGGGACGTCCCAAAATCAGAGAAATGTCATCATCTTCTTCAATATTGATTACCACAAAATCTGTTGGAAATAGGAATCTCTCAAGTTTGACCATTAGATTCTTTATCATGCCAACTGGTTTTGTGATTGATTTGTTCGTTGTAACACCATTTTTGTAGGTTCTATTTCAGGATTACCGATCTTTTTAAGAACGGAAAACGGAAGGAGATAGGTGCTTGAACCAAGATCAATCAGAGCTTTATCAAAATTCATTTTTTCAATGGTAACAGGTACTGTAATGCTTCCAGGATCAGCATTGTTTTCTTCCTCCTTTTTCTCAAAATTTTCTTTGGTATTCTCTTCAACTTTTGTTTCATCTACTCTCCCAATCTTTGTTGTGACTGAATTGCACGTTTCTTTTGGATTGGTTTGAGTGGCGGCAGAAAATGGTCCTTGTTGTTGCTCATTCAACTGCTTTGCAATTTGCCCTACTTGTGTTTCAAGATTTCTGATTTATGCATCTGTATTTTTCTGGTTTGCCATGGACATCTGCATGAATTTATTCAAGGTTTCTTCGATCTTTGTAAGCTTATCTGGTTGAGTATAGCTTTGGTATATGTTCTGCCTGTTTTGGCCATAGCTTGCATTGTTGTTGTATGAGTAACCTTGATTGTTTTAGTACGGGACCTGTCTCTACTGCTGGGTTCCCACATAATTGACCTCTTCATTAATCGGGGGACAAAAACTGGTTGGGTGGTCTCCAGTGTAAAGTTCGCACATGGCCACTGATTGTGGTTTAGGCGTTTCGTGCAGGTGTTTGAATTGTTGTGAAAGATTGGATAACTGCTTGGTGAGTTCTTCCACAGTTTGAGTGAGGAGTTTATTTTGTGCCAAAATTGCATTGTTTGTATCCAACTCAAGAATTCCATGTTTCTTTTGTGCGGTTCCTCGATTATATTGAACTTTATGATCGGTGAGAGCCATTCGGTTGATAATTGAAACTGCTTCTTCTGCACTTTTTGCCAATAACGAACCACCAGGTGTTGCGTCAAGTAAGAGGTTTGGTTGGGGTTGTAATCCGTTCCGGAAGATGGGGACTTGTGTTAGGCTGTCAAAACCATGATTTGAACATTTCCATAGCATGGATTTGTAACGTTCCCAAGCTTCACATAGAGTTTCATTTGCAGATTGAGCAAACGCGGCAATGGATGTTTTCGCATCCATGAACCTGTTGTGAGGGAAGAATCTGTTAAGAAAATTTTCTTCCAAAACATTCCAGTTTGTCATGGTTTCAGTAGGTTGGTCAAGATACCGATCCTTTGCTTTACCGATCAAAGAATGCGGGAATAACCTCATAAACACTGCTTCTTCTTCAGCTTCGGGTGCACCTAACATACCGACTAGTTCATAGAACTTTGTGAGGTGGGAGTATGGATCTTCATGATCCAAACCTGCAAAAGGGTTAGCATAAATGATCTGCATCAGTCCTATTTTCATTTCAGCTTGTCGGTTATTTGGAGTGTTGGTGAGATGAGCTAATCGTCTTGGACTGCTCCGACAAGGTCCACCGTTGACAACTTCAGCCATTGTTTCTTTTGTTGAGGAAGTTGATGCGGAAACTCCTTTGTGATTTTCCTTCTTGGATAATTGTTTCTGTTTCTTCTTTTGTCTTTTGTTCTTTCAGATTGTTCTTTCGATCTCGGGATCAAAAAGAAGATGTTCTTCCGAAGTCTTGCCTCGAAGCATAAATAGAAGTTTCACCACTATCCAACACTTAAACAAACGTTGCGAGAAACAAATATATACAATATAAAACAACTTAGAAGTATAGAAATTATTGCGATGTTTTAATCTCTTAAACGCCAATCCCCAGTAACGGCGCCAAATTGATGTTGAGTACAATCAAATGTAAGTATTATATTTTATCGTATCCACGGGGATTGGAGCGATATCAAAACCGTTCAACAATTTCTATGATTCTAAGAAAAAGTTCGAGATGTTTGGTTTATAAGTTACGAAAAGTAAACGTGTTTAATAAATGAAGATAGTTTTCAGAGGAATAGACTTGTTGGGAATTGGTTTTCATCCACCGATTCAATATGCATATCACGAATTAGTTATACACAATTTAAGCATGTTTCAATATTATCACGTATTGCTTACAAACAAAGTTTATTTCTAAACTTTGATGAGATTTCTACCTTATGGTTGAATCGACGATTTCTCAGCTGATTAAACAATACGGTAGCATTAAGATTCGATACTTTGTGTGATTATTAAACCTAAATCTATGTCTAGCATTTAGAGTTTAACATATGTTATCTTAGATCGAGATTTGAATTGTATTTGTCAATATCAATTCAATCCATGAACAAAACAATGAAACAAATATAACATCAATAATGATTCATACATAAATTGCATATAATGCCATGATTAAAGATAATACATACTGTTTCGGTGAACTACGACCAATCCCAACAAGAGAGGGATTTAGATACTCATGGTAGCTTGAAGCATAATGGAATAATTAGTTGAACAAACATTAATGACGATTTCCCAACTCTTGATGCGTATCCAACTCCTCTTCCTCTAATTCTCCCCTCTATCTATTACAGACTATTTTTGACAGTAATATCTTAAGAAAAATATGAGATCCCCCTCTGCAATGCACTTGATCTCCTTTTATAGTGTTTTTGGCCGCCTAAGTTCGCTATGCAAAGTTCTGGTCGCTATGCGAACTTCCTTTTCTTCTCCATTAAGATTTGAACTTTCAAACTGCCTTTCAGGGACCACCATACTTCGCTATGCGAAGTATAGTTCGCGTCATGAACTCTGTCGCTTCCTTCCGCTTCCTGTTGCTTTAAGCGAAGATTGGTTATTTGCTTTTGTTTTTTAGTTACTGGCTCCTCGCCTTTCCTCGCCTATCCTCGCGTCGCGACCTTCGCGATGCGACCCATAGCAATCTTCAAGCGACGCTTGCTTAGTTTGATTCTATTTTGTTCAATTGCATCTAGCTTCCTCTCGCTTCCTTTTGCATAGCGAAGCTTCACGTAGCGAAGCGTGTGGTCGCATGCGAAAGTTGTAACACCCTGTATAATATTTATCTAGAATAATACCATACAAGTGTTTTTTTTACTTGGTACTGACACCAGCATAAGTGCCTATTTGCATAATTCACATACTTGTCCATTTCTAAAACATAAATACAACATATGGCACAAGTCATGGAAACTATCCAAAAATATAAAATCTAAGATCAATATACAATATCCTCAATTATATACAACAAAATAATACACAGCGGAATAAGCTCAACTAAGCTTCTCTTGAAACATCCAAGCATAGCTCCACTTGTAAATCATACCTGCAAATACCTCCTGAAAATAATCAACAATAGTGGGGTGAGATACATCAAATCTCAGTGAGTTCCCTATCTTATGGATTCTCTCGGGTTTACAAGGTTCTATCTTAGCCTAACTCAAGTCGGGGGAAAGGAACTAGACTTTGAGTTCAAACATTTCTCACTAGAGAACAATCGCACAACACACAGAACGACAACTAGTTAAGGAATCTTTCCCCGGCCATCCCGCTCAAGGAGATTAAACACGGGTCACAGATCCTTAACATATATAACTTTCCCCGGCCATCCCGCACCAGGAGATTAAACACGGGTCACGGTTAACTACAAATGGTACCTTCCCCGACCATCCCACACAAGAGGATCTCGACACGGGTCACTAATACCACAACTGGTACTTTCCCCGACCATCCTCCACCCCAGGATCTCGACACAGGTCACTAATACCACCCACTAAGCAACTTTCCCCGGCCATCCCACACAAGAGGATCTCGACACGAGTCACGGCTACTTACTTAATAAATACTTTCCCCGGCCATCCTACACCAGAGGATCTCGACACGGGTCACTAATATTTATTAAGGGATACATACTTAATAAATACTTTCACCGACCATCCTACACCAGAGAATTAAACACGGGTCACTAATATTTATTAAGGGAAACATACTTAATAAATACTTTCCCCGGCCATCCTACACCAAAGGATTAAACACGGGTCACTAATATTTATTATGGGAAACATACTTAATAAATACTTTCCCCGACCATCCTACACCAGAGGATTAAACACGGGTCACTAATATTTATTAAGGGAAACATACTTAATAAATACTTTCCCCGACCATCCTACACCAGAGGATTAAACACGGGTCACTAATATTTATTAAGGGATACAACAAACCTTTACCAAGACCTAGTTACATCTCTAGGCCAGAACTCGTCAATGAATGCACGAGCGTCGCCATCCAGAGTTTCTATCACAATTCTATTCACAACCTAGTGGTATAACAATCTTAACTATGCCATTTGTTTTGGGGTAAATTTTCCTCACTCTTCCTAATTCCTTTTAAGCATGCATATTCTCTCGATCATACTTAATAAAAATTAATTACACATAGCATAGCAAAATTTGCATAATAGAAACACATATAATAATTCAATCACAAGTTACCTAACCCTTAGGTTCCCTCCGACTCATTTAATCGGGTATCAAATCAATATTTCTCATTTTTATCCCGTAGGATATTTTCACAGCTTTGCATCGGCTATAACCATGCCTCGATCGGGTTTACGATCCAAAAGACATGGAATTTCAACATATCACATAACCATTATTTCATTCATTTTCCACTAAATAATAAATCCCTCATCATACCCCTAATTTTAACTTTTTATTGGGTAGAGGATTGTCATAGCTTTCCAACGTACCAAGAACGTCTCAATCTGAGTTACGGATCAAAAGTTATGGATTTTTAAAGAAAACTAAATTATGTGAAAACTCCTGGGAGCGCCCGGCGCTATAATTTTCGCCCGGCGGTGTCCCTTCGCCTGTGCTTCGCTCGACGAAGCAGCGACGTAAATCCCAATTCCACAAGACTCAAAAGTTATAGAAGCGTTCCACGCTGCGCCCCTTGGACATCGCTTGGCGGAGCAGAGGCACACGCTTTGCGTCGCCCGACACTCTACGCACCGCCCGGTGCTCTGCACCAGAAGCAGAAATCCTGATTGCATTTTCCATGGTTCAAGGGTTCAAAAATCCATCTTTCGCAAGCCAAAACATTTCCAAACAACCAAAACAAGCATCATCAATGATTATATGTATAATACGATTATACTACGCAATTTATATCGATTTTCAACCGTTAGATTCATGATTTTAGCAAGATTACTCATTTTCTCACAATCTCAAACCTAACTCTAAAACTCAAGAAACTCTACAACTAAAGCATCTATCTAGAACCCACCTGATAATCGAAGAGGAGGTTGAAGAAGATGATGATGATTCATGAACTTCTCCTCAAGCTCTCCCTCTTTCTCTTCTTCTTTCTCTCTTCCTTTCTCTTCTTTCTCCTTACTATCTTTTTTTCTTCTTTTCTTTCTAACATATATATATATATATATATATATATATATATATAAACTTTATTATATAATATAATATAATCCGATAGAGTAAAATATCTCCAATTGATATTTTGTCATCTCAAACCAATTGATCAATTATTAGAGTTACCTTAAAATCCTTTCTTGAATTAAAATAATTGATCTCTTCAGAGTTCATCAGTTGCTCTATTGATTCCAATTGATAATACTTAAAGTACTTAGAGGATTCCATTAATCCAATTATCCAAAGATAGAGCACATAGATATTCATCTGATCTCATCTGATATCCAATTGAGCATTTAAATAATATGGGGTATTACAAAAGTTGTAGGGCATGAATTCTTCTTGCTTGTAACTGATGTGTTCTTTTGTTAATTTATGCAAAACCACACCCATTCAAGAGTAATATCCTTTTATATCTTTTGTTGGTCACATGTCATATGAAAAGTTTAAGGAAGCAAGCATTTCATTAGAGTTTTAACACAAGAAATATCAACTATTGGGCTTAAATCACGTCTGTACAAACGTTGACCCTAATTCCCTCAGAGTTCTTAACTGTGTTACAAGTCACATCAGTGTCACTGTTAAGGGCCAAATTATGCATATTTTTTATAGTATTTTGTGGCCCTTTCCAATTGTTTCTGTGGTATTTTAGTAGTAAATCCATATGTTTTAGTGTAAATTCCCATGTTTTTTATTATGCATGTAAATATATTGAATCATGATCATTTTGATGCTTTTTGATAGATTTTATTGCTTGATTTTATGCTTGGAGCATTTGGATGATGAAAGGAAGTTTTGAAGTGAAAGTTTTCGGCAAATTGACGGCAACTCGCACTTAGCAGATTTTCCAGCGCGGTTTCAACGCACTTTTGGACCAGAGGCAATATCTAATAAAGGCTAACCACGCTTGGCGCGCTTTCTTTAATTTTTCCGCCTTTGTACTGATCGCGCTAAGCACACTTTGATGGCACTTAGCGCGGTGCCACTTATGGGCACCTTTTTGAACTTGTATAAATGGGCACTTGAGAGATATTTTGAGAGACATTTCATTTTTATGCACTTTTCAGATTTGTTAAGATATTTTTAGGGTTTGAAGCTTAGAACTTCCAAGAGAAGTAAAAATCAAAACTTTGGAGCATCAATCTTCGATCTTTTGACTTTGATGCTAACAAATATTTCCTTCTTACTTGTCGATCAAGCTACCATGGTGATGGCTAGCTAAACATATTTTATGTCAAGATTAGAGGTAGTTAACCTTATTAGTATGTATTTCTTTTGATCTTTTTTATGTGAACAAAGTTGATGATCAATATATGATGAAGATCTTCGCTCTTAATGATATATGTATGATTTAAATCACTCTAGACATAGATTTTCCAAATCTTGATCTAAGTTCTTCATCAATAAACAAACAAACTCTAGACATAGATTTGAGAGTAATATTTGCTTTGTATCAATCTGTATGTTTATTGTTTCGACTGTTGTCTTGAGAAATCATCTAGAGACTGAAACAATAATACTCACGAAGCCGCTTTAGAAATAAACAGAATCGAGAGGATACACGATTGTATTGATCTAAACCAAGTTCAGATGCTTGATTAATTGGATATGTATGAATGGGTTAACGATATCTAATCTTGAATCTTATAAACTATTGAATGGAAAGCATCCCATATCAGAACAATCCCCGCGGATACGATAAAACAACCCACCTAAACACATTACAACAAAATGGCGCCGTTGTCAGGGATTATTGTTTGATATTGCAAGTATTGCAATAGTTTATTTATTTTAAGATCTTTGTATTGTGATCTCTTACCTCTGTTTATTTTTTTCTTGTGTTGCTTAATTTGTTTGTTTAGCATGCAGACTTTGTTTATGCAAGAAAGTGTACCTCCGAACCAACTTCTTTTCGATCCTGAGATTGATAGAACCGCTCGTAGGCTCAATAGCAAAACTAGGCGGATGAGGCAACTTGCCAAAGAAAGACGAGAGCGGGGAGAAACTTTTTCATCTACACCCATTGTTACTCAAAATATGGAAGATCCACCACCACCACTTACTGCTTCAACTCCATGTACTAATAGTCCAAGACACAATGCTCAGTTTGCACACAACGCCCACAACGGGAGGCATTCTGAGATAAAGACGGGAATCCTTGCTCTTTTATATCAAAATCCAATTACCGATATGGACCATGAGGATCCGTTCACGCATCTCACTAAATTCTAGGAAATTGCAGGCACAACTTAAGCACCGGAAGCGGAAGAGGAATCCTTATTTAAGAGACTATTCCTGCATTCCTTAATCGGGAAGGAGAAGGAATGGTATCTTGACCAATCTACTCTTGTGATGACGGATTGGAATGTATTGGAGGAGAAGTTCCTTGAACGGTTTTTTCTTTACAATAGATTCATGGAGGCGAAGACAACAATTTTGGTGTTTGCTCAAGGTTGAAATGAATCTCTCAATGAAGCATGGGAGAGGTTCAAATCTATGTTACGAAAATGAAAAGGCCGTGGTTTTGATGAATTAACTCAAGTGCACATATTCTGGAATGGGCTCCAATCGGTTCATAAGACTTTATTGGATGCTACTTCGGGTGTATCGTTAATGTTAAAAAGTGCGGAAGATGCACTTGCTATCATTTATAGGATGGCACTAAATGATCATCAAGGCAATCACAAATGTGGTACACCTCAAAGGAAATTGAGCATGATAGAGTTGGGAACGAAGGATGCTATTTGTAGCGAGCGATTTTGGACGCGGTTCTTAAGCGCTGTCGCTCTTTGGGGTTTACTACAGGTCGATTCATTTTTTATCCTATTGTGAGCTGACTAAGGAAGGGAAATAGATGTCTCCAATTAACCCTGCTTGCATACTGAGTTTAAACAGCGGTCTGTTAGGTTACGGATGCTATATGGTAATGGGGCCTTTCTTTCTTCTTACTTTATTAAGGTGGAAAATTGGGACTATTCATGGGGAATTTGTCAGATTGGGTGGAGATAGGGGACTTTAGGTTTTTTGATTAGTGTGCTCGCTAAGATTTTTCTTTCAATCTTATGCTTACGTATTCCCATTTACCGAAACAGGGAAATCAGAGCGTTCGTAGTTCCTCCTATTCTATGGGAGGAAATGGGTGTTTTGGTGTCTTGTTCAAAGCCCAAGACGTGAAGCGAAAGGTGATCTATATCTTGTTCAAAGCCCAAGATGTGAAGCTGAAGGTGGTTTGTATCTTGTTCAAAGCCCAAGATGTGAAGCTGAAGGGTCTATTTGTCTTGTTCGAAGCCCAAGATGTGAAGCTAAAAGGTGTTGTCTTTAGAGAGAATTTGTCATCTCTAAAGAGGGTCTGTTTGTCACAACTGTTTATAAAGGAAAATTACTTTAACCGGGATATGTGAATCCGACAATGCCATAATTTCCTTTATAGGGGGGTTCCAACCTGAAGGAGAAGACTTTAACTCAGTGTAGAGCAATGTTATCTTTCCTTAGGAATTTTTCAAGCTAAAAGAGGGACAGTGGCATGGATGTAAATAATCCAGAGGCTTTTCGCTTACAGTGATTAGATGAAGGGGAAGGAGTTGTTGATGTTTGTATGCTGTGAATGAGGCACAACTTTGATGCTAAAAGGTTGATTGACTCAACCGGGGTTTTCCTTATACAAAGCCTAAGAGGAGGCTATTGGCCCAACAAGAGGGAGTTTTTATATGTCTCGTACGAAGTCCGAGAGAGAGGCTAAAAGGGTTTACTCAATAGGAGAATCATTTATACTCAACAAGAGAGTGTTTTTGTATCTCGTACGAAGCCCGAGATGGAGACTAAAAGGTGATTGACTCAACAAGAGAGTCTTTTATACTCAACAAGAGAGTGATTTTGTATCTCGTACGAAGCCCGAGATGGAGGCTAAAAGGTGATTGACTCAATAAGAGAGTCTTTTATACTCAATAAGAGAGTGTTTTTGTATCTCGTACGAAGCCCGAGATGGAGGCTAAAAGGGTGATTGGCTCAACAAGAAAGCCTTTTATACTCAACAAGAGAGTGTTTTGGTATCTCGTACGAAGCCCGAGATGGAGGCTAAAAGTTTTGACTCAATAAGAGAGTCTTTGTATCTCGTACGAAGCCCGAGATGGAGGCTACAAGGTTACTATTTCAGTTGAGTGACAGGTTTAGTATGTTGGTTAAGAGAAAATCAGTTCTTATATGAGTAATGTTGCACTCATGGATTTGATATGAGAATCGGGATTGTTTTGTGTTCTTTAAGGAAACGGGGAATCCAAAGGGTATTTGAGACTGTCCAAGTCTGTGGGTGTTTCCTTACTTGAGAATGTCTTTGAGACTCAAGGAAATCAGACTGTCCGAGTCTAGAGTTTTATCTTTTGTACTATGCTTAAAGAAATAGTAGTAGTACGTTCACGGTAGAAAGATCTAGACCCTTTGAAAGATTGTTATATTAAGATGACTAATTTCTGTTCCTATACCTCTAGGAGGTCGTCGAGACAATTTGTATGAAGCCCAAGAGGAGGCTGGAAACTTTTAAGAAGCCGAGGGACAATTTGTACGAAGCCCAAGAGGAGGCTATCATTCCCGGAGGAAGAAATCATTTATATGAAGCCTAAGAGGAGGCTGTGAATACTTCTAAGAAGCCGAGGGGTCCTTGTACAATGCCCAAGAGGAGGCGAGGATGCTTTTAAGAAGCCTGTGGGTCCCCAAACCCCGAGAAGTTCAAGACAGGCTATTCACAAAGAATACATCAAGCCAGGAAAGTTCGAGAATTTGGAAGAAACTCAAGGGATGCAATTCACGGAGAAGAGATCATCTCTGGGGCGTAGAGTTTCTTGACAATTCCTAAGGAGGACAGCCGAAGAGAAGACTGTATCTGGTGCTCCTATGGGGGATCTAGTATTGTCTATTTCTAATAATGATCGAAACGGCTTTACCTAGTGCTAGACGTAGTTGCCGGGGAAACTCTAAATATCTATACTATTATTACACAGTCGATATGAGTTTATGAAAGAAGACTTACAGTGAAATAGCCCCACAATACAATTATATGTATATGAAAGCGGTAAATGAAAGCATATAAACACTTACTCGGTTGTAGAGCTTCCATGCTGTTTTATTAGTTGTTCAACAAAGAAAGATTAAAAACAACAGTATATTTCAAAATGAAAGGAGAAAGTGTTTTGAAAAAAAAGATTGGGGCTTACAACTTAAAGAGAGGCCCAGGGTTTTAGTAGTGATTGCACTGTGATATGAGTTTGTACAGTGGGACTTATACAAGTGACTGAGACCCAAAAAGTTTTATGTACAAGGGGAATGGGTCTTACACTCTCTCAAGAGGCCCAAAAAAATGATTTAGAGAAAAGAAGCGGGTCTTACTACTCGAGGGTAGGCTCAGATGATTTTGAAAAGGGCGAATATCGCGCCGAGGTTTTGGAAACACCGTGGGACTTATACAAGTGATTGAGGCCCAAAATATTTTATTTACAAAAGGGATGGGACTTACACTCTATTAGATGCCCAAAGTGTATTTTAGGAAAAGAAATGGGGCTTACAACACGAGGGGAGGCCCAAATGATTTTCAGTTTGAAAATGGCGATCGCGCCGAGATTTTTAACGTATCGGGACTTATACAATAACTAAGGCCCAAAATATTTTTGTACAAAAAGGGTTGGGTCTTACACTCTATTAGAGGCCCATGTCTTTTTTGAAAAAAGATTTGTTAGGGTGAAAATCAAAGAAACCCCAATTTCATTTTTTAAAGGCATTTTTCAAAGAAAAATCAAGTAAAAAAATGATAAAAATATCAAATAAAATCATTAATCATGTTATAAACAATGATTAAGGTTTATGAAAAAGTATTTTATCCACATGAATATTTAAAATCATTTTGGTTTTAAAAATCAAGAAAAAGAAATCATTTTAAAAGCATTTAAAACAATTTAAAATAATATTTTTAAATATATTAAAAATATATCAAATAGTAATATTTTTTTTGTGATTTTTTGTGGATTAAAATATTATGGAGTATGAATAAGAAGTGTGTAAAACAGAATTGGAAAATGATGATTTTTGCTATGTAAAAGAATTGGTTGAGTTTTAAAGATAAACTAAGAAAAATAGGAAAGATGTCACAACATCACATTCGACATGAGTTTTGAAGATAAGAGAAAAAGGGAAGATGTCACAACATCACATTCGGCATTAAAAAACCAGAACTGCACCTTGGTTTTCAACATCTTTGGCTATCAAACTTCAAACATTCATAACTCTCTCAATTTTCAACGAAATTAAAATCTGTAAGAACCTATCTTGACCAATTTTTCGCAAGGAATCCAATGGTATTACTCGTGCACATTGAAACTAAATGTACATAACACACAAAGTAAAAAACCCGAACTGCATGTTTAGTTCTAGACGTATTTTCTCGTCAAACTTCCAACACGCATAACTCTCTCAATTTTTAACGAAATTCAAATCCGTAAGAACCTATCTTGACCAATTTTTCGCAAGGAATCCAATGGTATCACTCATATATACTGAAACTTAATGTACAACACACACAAGGGAAAAAACCAGATCTGCACCTTAAGTTTAAAACAACATAAACTCCACATATAAACATGTTAAAGTGCAAACAGTAGGAGGATCATAATATACACATTAAGGACTACATTTTTGCTTCAAGAATTGTTCAATATGATGCATGTATGTGGACATCAAAGGAAAGCATGATTCAAAGAATTCAAGTTGTGAATTTTACCTCTTTTTTGGAGATTTTGTGCAACCTACCAAGTGCTTTGTTCCAGAAATGATTTGATGCTTTGGACACCCTCAAATGACCTCTTAGAAGCTTTTAGGATGTTTGAATCAGCTAGAACCTGCAAAAACAAAAACGGGCCCTTTCTTGCAAAAGGGGTTAAAATGGCCAAAGTGACAACTCTCTCAAATGGTGTTCTAGATGTTGGGAACCATTTGGGATAGTTCAAGGATGATATTTGGAGTGTGTTTGAGGTTTTCTCTGGTTTGGAAAGTGACTGAATCAAGACATGGCTTGAAAAATGCAAAAAAGTCCAATTTTGAGGTTTTGAGAGGTGAATTTGTGATTTAAGGATTACAAGTCACTTGTGATAGTTTGGATCACCTACATATGATGTTTATGAGGTGTTAGGATAATGAGATGTGATGGAAATGCTCTCTAACTCAAAAACTCAGAATTACCTTACTAAAGAAGGCATTTTGGAGTGAAAGAAGTGATTTTGAGGAAAGCATATGTTTGATGGCTTTGGTGTACTCAAACTGAGCACAAATGAGCTCTATTTATAGTAGAGCAAGTTTGTTTTGGCACCAATAGTGAATGGTGGCTACAACAGAGGTTTGTTCAATGTTGGCCAATGAAAATCCAAGTCTCCTCTAGCCATTGACTAGTGGTTAGAGCACAGAGCTTTGGTTCCCTACTTGTTGGAGGAATGTTGACTGAATTCAGTTGCAAATGTGTCAGTCCATCACACCTCTAAGCATCTATTGAATGCTCCAATCCAAAACTGGAGTCTTGTCTCTCTTTTAGGGATTTCTAGGTTTGGCATGCTACTTCTTGTTCCAAGGACTTTGGAGGCTTGGCTCAGTGATTGTCCCATTTGGATTTGATCCTCAGATGTGTCCAAGATGATGACAAGGCTTGGAAATTCGTGTGGCACAAGAAATGTGCATATCTGTCCTGAAACATGTCTTAAAAATCAGTTGTAGCAAGCCTTGTTGTAAAATCCATAACTTCTTGCTCAAGAATGATAAATGGTTGTTCTAGGACTTTTTGGAAAGCTGAGATGACATACTTCAACTTTGATGTTTGACCCTAGACTTGGTTCAACTTGGATCATGGAGAAAAACATCCTTGAAGTTGGGACATTCTTACTGGAAAATTATTAATGATGTCCCATGAAATGTTGAAACATTTGACAACTTTGATCATTAATAATTCCAAACTTTAATCACTTGTATCTTTTAATCCACTATGATATTTTGAGTTGAATTGAATTGCATATTTGATGCTTGTCTTGCATGGTGACAAAGCTTGAGAATTGTGTGGCACAAGAAAAAGTGCACAAAATCTGTAAAAAAAAAAACAGCTGCAGCAAGCCTTCTTGTAAAGTCCATAACTTCCTGCTCGAGTATGATAAATGGACGTTCTACAACTTTCTGGAAAGCTGAGATGACGTACTTCAACTTTGATGTTCAAGGTTTGTGAAGATAAGACTTGTAAATTTGTCAAAATTGACCTTGAACTTGTGTGATCAAATCTGTCCTAAAAGTTGTCATGAAAATTCTGTTTTATCAATGCCTTTTGAAGAGACCATAACTTTCTGCTCGAGAATGATAAATTATATTTCTAGGACTTTCTGGAAAGGTGAGATGACGTACTTCAACTTTCATGCCCAGGGTTTTTCCTGAATCAACTTGGATCATGGAGAAAAACATCCTTGAAGTTGGGACATTCTTGCTGGAAAAATATTAATGATGTCCTATGAAATGTCAGAACATTGGACATTAAGAATTCCCCACTTTGATCACTTATATCTTTTAATCCTTATGATATTTTGAGTTGATTCCTTCTACAATGTTAAAGTATCAAATACCCTCTTTAAAAGTAGCTCTTACGCAAAATCAATGGATGCTTGGATCAATAGTTACAACCTTGAAAAGTTGTGCACTTGAACATGATTTTAACTTAGAAAAAATTTCTAAGTTTCTTTCAATTTGATCAATTTTGCAATTTTGCATGATTTCTTGATTTAAATTTGATCAAATTAAATAATCCATCATATTTTCTGGAGTAATGGCTTGAGAAGCTCAAAGTTGACCAAAAGTCAAACTTTGACTTTCTGCGTCAGTTGACTTTGTATTAGATGAACTTGAGGCTTGATCCACTTGAAATGTTGCACTCTTGTGCTTAATTCTTGATGTGGGAGTCCTCTTGATCCTTTGTGGGTGTTTAAGAGGTTAGACAAGTTGAAGATCATGTCATTCCATGATTGATCATTTGTCTAAAGGCTCTGAAAGGGCTTGAAACCTTAAGCTTGATTGTAGTGAATGCTCAACAATTCCTTGAGGAGATTGTTGAGGAACAAGGGTACATCCATATTGTGATGATGATTTACACAATGATGGGAAATCTTAGTGGCCAGAATTTGGGGTATGACAGATGCCCCTATTTAATCTTCTTGGACCTGAATGTGTGAATGGCGAAGGTATTCGGGCATTCGGGGTGCAAGAGGATTAAATATCAGAATACCCGAAATTTTGATGGTGGTTATGAATGGTAGCTTACACATTCATATTCTTTAGCTAAGTGATGATGCTTAGAAAAGGTAAACTTCCCCTCGATCCTGGTCTTCAGCCAAGGAGCTGGTCTTAGTTTTCTTTTGAAATAAACCTCCCCTCGATCCTGGTTTCCTACCAAGGAATTGGTCTTAGTTTCTTTTGTCAACTTCCCCTTGATTCTGGTTTCCTACCAAGGAACTGGTCTTAGTTTCTGATTTGTGAACTTCCCCTCGATCCTGGTTTCCTACCAAGGAACTGGTCTTAGTTTCTGATTTGTGAACTTCCCCCTCGATCCTGGTTTCCTACCAAGGAACTGGTCTTAGTTTCTGAAGTAAACTTCCCCTCGATCTTGGTTTCCTACCAAGGAACTGGTCTTAGTTTCTGATTTGTGAACTTCCCCTCGATCCTGGTTTCCTACCAAGGAACTAGTCTTAGTTTCTGAAGTAAACTTCCCCTCGATCTTGGTTTCCTACCAAGGAACTGGTCTTAGTTTCTGATTTGTGAACTTCCCCCTCGATCCTGGTTTCCTACCAAGGAACTGGTCCCAGTTTCTGAAGTAAACTTCCCCTCGATCCTGGTTTCTTACCAAGGAACTGGTCTTAGTTTCTTTTGTTAATAAACTTTCTTGACAAGGAACGCTGTTTGTAGCGGCTTTCCTTCAAACTTCTTTCCGAATTTTCCTAGGGAGATGCCATTTGAGTGGAAAAAGTTTTGATGTCAGACTTGCTGGGGAACCCATTTGTCTGAATTCTAGAGGTACACAAACTTCTCTATTTGGAGACGCCATTTGTTGATTCTACTGGGGAAAGTGAGTCTCTTGAGAGACTGTTTCTGTTTGGGGGTGTTACATCATACTTTTCCTGAGGTCTTTTCAGAGAAATGCCATACGATGTACCCCAATTTTAAGGGGCTTTCTCTGGGGATTTCCTTAATTCGGGAAAGCGAATATATCATCTTCAATGGCGAAGAGTTATATTTGTTGAAAGTTTTCTTGTTTCTCAGAGATTCAAGTTATCAAAGTGGTCAAGGACCGTCTCTAATCCAGAGATAAACGGGAGAGAGATTACTTAGATGATTCACTTCCTGACGAGGAAAGATCTGGCAACTCGATTGAGAGGAATTTTATCACTAGGGGATAAGACCGACTAGAGTGATAGTGATGCAATATGAATATGAATGTAGATCAATAATGCATGATGTATGTATGTATATGCTGACAAAACTGACGCAACATATAGACTAAAGGATGAACACGACTGGATACTAGGCCACAGTGGGGCATGTAGAAATATCGCTGGTTCAAGATAGCAATTCTGCCTTGCTTAGGAGAAACGGTCCCTGTTGGGAGCGACGCTGGTCAGGCTTAGGAGAAAAGAACTCGGCCGAGGATGTCAGACAAAACATGGTCTCTGACACAGTTGATCCTTCATTCAAGCGTAATGGTCTAGAAGGAGTACTTTGATTCTGCACTTTGAGGTTCGAACACCTTTGGAGAAGCGACCGATGTTCTTCTGATGTTCAACAGTCAAAAGAAATTGCCATCTTTATTTTAAAAGCAGAAAAAGTTTAACAAGTAAATTCATTTTTGTTTTATTTCAAGAATCGTTAATCATGTTAAAACATCATTTTGTAAAGCTAAAACAAACATGAATTGCCAATAAAAGCACAAGGGCTCAAATTTTATTGATAGGATGGAAATCAGCCAAGTGCGTGATTTCATAGAGTATTTACAAAGTTAGAAAATTGTAATTTACAGGGAAAAGGGGCTACATTGAAACATAACAACCACTATCCTTCTACCAACTTTGAATTCGGGACATCCTGAGCTTCTGTCGAAGATGACCTTGACTGGAGTTTTCCTGACGGATGATGTAACTGCTGCTGAGGGACTTGCCCCTTTGTTGAACGTAGTTACTTGCCATTATCCCTAACTTTTGCCTGGATTGTACTGTGATGTTTCCAATCCATCGGGATGATTTTTTGATTATGTCTCTAATTTTTGTCTGGACCGCCCTTTCGGGTTTTCAATCCACCGAGACGTTTTTTTAGGCGAAGTATTTCTTGACTACGTCAATATTTGTGGGGTAGGCAAATTCCTCTCCGTCCATGGTTACAAGTCTCAAGGCTCCGTCTGAGAAAGCTTTCTTGACCACATAGGGGCCATCATAATTCGGAGTCCACTTGCCCCGGGGATCAGTGAGAAATGATTGTATCTTCTTGAGCAGTTTTAAGTTCGGTGCGCATGTCGCAGTTATGAGGAATATGAATCTGGAGATGTAGTTCAAACGTCCCAAGAATCCTCTGACTTGTTTTTCAGTTTTCAGAGAAGGCATTTCTTGAATGGCCTTGACCTTGTCAGGATCAACTTCAATTCCTTTCTGGCTGACGATGAACCCTAAGAGTTTCCCTGAACGGACACCAAACGTGCACTTGTTGGGATTCAAGCGGAGTCTATACTTTCTCAACCGCTCGAACAGTTTTGACAGATGGGTCACATGCTCCTCTTTTGTTCTATATTTTGCAATCATATCATCGACATATACCTCGATTTCCTTGTGTATCATGTCATGAAACAGAGTAGTCATGGCCCTTTGATAGGTTGCCCCGGCGTTCTGCAAACCGAACGACATTACCTTGTAACAAAAGGTACCCCATGGGGTAATGAACGAAGTTTTCTCCATGTCTTTCGGTGCCATTTTGATTTGATTATAGCCCGAGAATCCATCCATGAAGGAGAAAACATTGAACTTTGTTGTATTGTCTACCAACATGTCAATGTGTGGTAAAGGAAAGTCGTCCTTTAGACTAGCCTTGTTTAGATCTCTGTAATCGACACACATTCTGACTTTTCTGTCCTTTTTCAGAACTGGTACGATGTTGGCTAACCATTGAGGATATTCAGATGTAGCGAGGAAACCCGCGTCAATCTATTTTTGTACTTCTTCTTTGATTTTGATGGCCATGTCCGGGTGAGTTCGTCTCAACCTCTGTTTTACTGGCGAACATTCCGATCTCAACGGTAAATGATGTTCCACGATGCTGGTATCCAACCCTGGCATGTCCTGATAGGACCAAGCGAATACATCGGGGAATTCTTTGAGAAGCT
Organism: Lathyrus tuberosus; assembly: GCA_022829125.1. Lineage (NCBI taxonomy): Eukaryota > Viridiplantae > Streptophyta > Magnoliopsida > Fabales > Fabaceae > Lathyrus > Lathyrus tuberosus. Next base: position 9,704,662 of record JALAZF010000169.1, read on the forward strand.
TCATCAAACTTTCTTTGACAGTTAGACTGAGTAGTGCCCCAATCTTGACTTCTTTTCTCTCTTCTTCTGAACCCACGTTGATCGTTTCCAACGGATCTTTGTGAGGTTCAATGGACCTTTCCTCCTGTCTGAGTAATTGGGAGATCTCCTCTGGAATTTCGTTGTCAACTTCTTCTTCAGCCCCAAATACCGGGAACTCAAAGTCTGGAGAAGGCATCGGATCGTATGTTTCAACGGGGTTTAAAACAAGCAATCTGCAAGACGTGATGATTTGTGTTTAGAAGAGATAGAGAAAATGCAAGTGTGTGCAGTGTATTTTTCTTTAGAAAACTGCTTGTTTAGTTTGATTTGTTTTTTAGGATTACCATTTTCTGAGAAAAGCAAAAAGAGAAAACAACAACAGAATGCAGAAATTACAGAACGACGTTATTATATTAATGAACAAGTTGACTCTTGAAACTAAAGCCCTATAAAACAAAACTCTGTCGCTTTGGGCGAAGCGAAGAGGGAAATTTACAGAAAGTGAGCCCTATCAAAACATCTGTTTCACCTGGGCAGGGTGAAAGGTTAAAGATGGCAATTACTTTGATTGATGAACGATCTTCGGAACATCGACAATAACCCACTGGCGGCGAAATCCTCGGTGAATCACAAAGTCTGGCACCTTCCTCGATTTGTCTTCAGAAATAACCCTGATTTCTGGTGAAGCAGGATCATTGGAATCTGTCTCCCAGGTAGAGTTGTCGTAGGAGGATTCCTCAGTTGTATTTTGCGTAGTATTTGTACTCTCGGCTGTATCTCCCCATCCATTTAGCTAGATGTCTTCGAGCCTGATACGAGAGCTTTCGGGAGCGGTGTACTTGACCATGAAGTCAAATTTTCCACTTGGTTGTCCTAAGGTGTCCCACACTTCTTTGGAACTAGAGGAGTCATCTCTCTCGATGACGTTGACCTCGGGAAAAGCATAGTTGATGAATTCTAGTCTGGCAAGCTTTGCCTATTCATCGTTGTACAAGATATTTTCTGAATGACCTGAGTGTTGATCCCATGACGTGGTGGGGACGCAGGTATTCTTTTCAATGATGCTCAGCTGATTTTCATTGTTCGATTGACTTTCTTGCCCCAAGTTTCCTGGATACGGCTGCCAGATAGGTAAGCCATCCATTGGGCCATAATGGTCGTGGTCAAAGTTGTATTTCATCGGAGTGTCTTCCTCTAATGAATTTGGTGGAGCACGACATCCTTCAGGATCACAATCTCCGTATATCATTTCGACGTCTGACCTGGGTATAAATCTCGGACTCTGTGTAGGAAATCAAAATGGCGTAGGCACTTCTTTCTGAGACATATAACCGTCCTCGTTGAGATAGGACTTCCATTCTTCCTCCATATCAGATGAATCATCTTTATTGATGGTATGTACCTCTTGAGTCACTGGTTGAAGGAAGCCTCCACTGTGGAAGAAGTTCTGAATGGGATGAAGACTTTCATCGTTAGCATCTGTCTGGGTACAGGTTGCAGAAAAACCAAGACCCTTCTTTGTTTTATTGTCAGTAGGAATGACAAGCTGTCCCCATCCTTTTGTATTGGTACTCTCGACTGCTTTGATAGCATCTTTGTACGAGGAAATGGAAGTTCCCCCCTCAGATTGATCGTCCTTGCGTAGCGAAAGCGCTTGTAACTGGGTTCCGATTATCCCTTCTAGTTCCACATAAGTGGATGACGATAAATTGCTGACGAGCAAGGCCTATTCCGCATAGACTGTGATGAGTTGGCCGTTCTGGACGAACTTTAGCTTTTGGTGGAGGGTTGAAGTGACCGCCCCAGCCTGATGTATCCAAGGTCTTCCTAATAAACAACTGTATGTTTCCCAGATGTCCATGACCTGGAAAGTGTGAGGACCAATAGTTACGGGAAGATCGACTTCGCCGATAACCATTTTTCTGGATCCGTCAAATGCTTTAACGACGACCTCGCTGGTTCTCATCGGAGGGCCTTTGAATGATAATTGCATCAAAGTGGACTTCGACATAACATTTAGGGCTGACCTTGTGTCTACCAGTACACTGGCTAAAGCATCGTCCTGGCAGTTGACTGTAATATTGAGCGCCATGTTATGACGGCGACCCTCTTCATGTAATTCCTCATCACTAAATCCCCAGTTATTGCAGAAAGTGATGTTAGAGACAATGCTATCGAACTGTCTGATGGTTACATCCTGTTCCACAAAGGCTTGCTCTAAGACTTTCTGTAGAGCCTCCCCGTGCGCTTCTGAACTGAGTAAAAGTGATAGCACTGAGATCTTTGAAGGAGTTTGCAACAGTTGATCAACAATGTTGTATTCACTCCTTTGGATGAGCTTCAGCATCTCATCGTTGTTCTTTGAAAGGTCGGGATCACTGGATTGACCGACTGGTGGATTGGGAACTTCTGTCTGAGGTTCCTTTTCATTGTTAAGTTCTCCAACTCCTCGGTTGAAGATTCGACCACTCCGTGTTACTCGACTGATGTCTGCAATATTCACGACGGAGGGTAATGGAATTTCCTTTCCATTCTCGACTGTTGTTGCACCGTATTTGTAAGGGATAGCCTTAGTTGATTCATACGGTAATGGTCCCGATAGATAGATGACTATGGGAGCCTTCTGATTTTTCTGACCATCATAAGTAATTTTGATCCGTTCCTGGTTGGGAACTCTCGATTCGTCAAGTAGAGGGATGATGGCACAAACATCCCTAGCCCTCTGATGATCGGAGATTACGACAACGTCCTCGATTTGATCAGCTAGATAGTTGACTGATCCAGAACTTGAGCATGGTTGAATCTCTTTGCGGTCCAACTGACTTTGAAGGGCTGCCCGCACGAGGTAGCATCCTTGATTGTTCACTGAACAAACTCCACACCGCTCATAGTTGTGTAGTGGCACCTGGCCGCGTCCGCTCTGAATACAGTGTAGCCTTACTAGGTTAGTTTCCACCGACCGGACATTCTGACTTTGATATCTACTAGGATTCCTGTTAGTGATACTAATTTGCTGGGTGTCTTCATCCATATAGATTGGAAGCCACCAGTGGTTCAACAAGTGCTGAAGTGTTTCCTGGATAAGGGCACAACCTTGATCGTTTTTGCAACCTGCTTTACAGCTCTGATAATCATGTGATACCAGGAATCTGAGACGGACATGTTCTGCGTGTAACTCCACCAGGCTGGTATTCATCAGACGAATATCGAAGATTTGAATCATGTTGATCTGATAGGGATTCCTATCATGGTAGTCCTGGATCTATCCAAGATCCATCTAACGCTGGAGGGCCTCTTGTATGAAAGAGCATCCCTGTTTATTTACCGAGCAAGTCAGACAAGAACTGTAATCGTGCCGCATCAGATTATGATATTGACTTTGCCTAGAGTGCATTGCCACCAGGTTGACATTCATTGCACGGACGTCGTGGTTTTGAATGACGTTGGAATTCGTATAAACCATGTTAACTCCACGAACTCGATGCTCTTGGATCCATCCGAGATCCATCTGTTCCTGTAGAGCTGATTGCACCACAGAACATCCTCGATTGCTTTTACAGCAGATATCCCACTGGTGATAATTATGAGGTGGCACATGGCCATATCCACTCTGTCTACAATGCATCTTGACCAGATTGGTTTTGAATAAGAGTACATCGTGAATTTGATAAACTTTGTTAGACTCTCCCTCTATCAGGTTGACTGCAGCTTTCTCGTGTTGAGGCAGCGGGTTCGTGAGAACATTGGGATTCGTATCTTTGAAAGATAAGAGCCCGCTCCTAACAAGATTTTGCACGCCAGATTTGAAATTGAGACAGTTCTCTATGTTATGCCCTGGACCTCCTTGATGATAAGGGCAAGTTTGATCCGCTTTGAACCAAAAAGGCGGATTTTTCGGTACTGTAAGAGGAGCCTTAGTCTGGACGTGCCCTTTAACCAGCAATAGCGGAAATAGTTCTGAGTACGATACGGGTATAGGATCAAATCCTGGTGGCCGCGTTGTACGGTTGTTATTGTATGGAGGACGAGCCTGCTGAAGAGGCTGTTGTGTCCTTTGCTGAAATTGCTGTTGATTAGGTTGGCTCTGTGCAACCTGAGGTTGATACGTAGAAACAGGTGCAGGGTTGATAGCAGGAGTTACAGCTGCTACTGGTTAGTATCGTCGCCTTTGCTTTCCGAGAGAGATATTCCCAATATCCCACTTTTTTTTCTTAGGGAGAGCACTACCGTATTGTTTTGTACTACTTGATGATCCAGCGTCTTTTACTAAACGTCCTTCCCGGACGGCCTCCTCAAGACGAACCCCCATGCCCACCATCTCGGTGAAGTCACTGGGTGCACTGGCAACCATTCTGTCGTAGTAAAATGAGCGCAAGGTCTTTAAGAAGATCTTTGTCATCTCTTTTTCCTCAAGAGGTGGAGAGATCTGAGCGGCAATTTCACGCCATCTCTGAGCGTACTCCTTAAAGGTTTCCTTGTCCTTTTGTGACATTGATCTGAGTTGATCTCTGTCGGGTGCCATGTCCAAATTGTATTTGTACTATTGGACAAAGGCAGTGCCGAGATCTCTGAACGTGCCGATCGTGGCGCGGTTTAAACCCATGTACCATTTTAATGCGGCACCGGTTAAACTATCCTGAAAGTAGTGAATCAATAGGTCCTGATTCTCTGTCTGAGCTGACATTCGTCGAGCGTACATCACCAAGTGACTCTAAGGGCGAGAGTTACCCTTGTATTTTTCAAAGTCGGGCACCTGGAATTTGTGCGGAACTTTCACATTGGGGACCAAGCAGCGGTCCGCGGCGTCCTTTCCAAATAGATCCTGACCGCGAATAGCTTGCAATTCCTTTTTCATTTCCAGGAACTGTTCCTGGAACTTGTTCATTCTTTCGAACACGCTTTCGTTTCCACTAGAAGGTATATGCGGAATCTGTCCTTCCGAGACAGTGTGCACCACAGGGGGCGGTACCGTGACTACGGTCGAGACTCTTGGTGCCTCCTGAAGTTTGTAACCTTCAGGAGTTGCTGTCATGCCCCTGGAATCTTCGCTTTCCTGAAGTTTGTAACCTTCAGGCCCAATGGCTTCTGCTATGATTCCCTGATCTTTAGTGATCGGCGGAACATATCCTTCCGGGATATAGTTAACAGGCATGCCCCAGGGACGATCTTTCGGCATTTGATACCTAGGATCATACTTCTCCACTATGGGCATTGAGGTGATCTCTGAGATCACAGTTCTTTGTAGCTGAGCTTCTGCCATGGCTTGCATGTCGTTACGAAGCTTTCTCATATCCTCTCTTAGAGCGTCGATCTCTTCTTTCAACTCTCTATTCTCTTCCTCGAGATCATCCATCCTTTTCTGACGATTGGCCCGAGTATTGTACGAATGAGACAGTTTGACTCTAGAACCGAGACACAAACGTGAGATTCGTAGGTAAGAAGAATACGTGACGTGAGAATGATGAATGCAATGATTATATTAATTGTTTTTTGGTTTAATCAAAATAAACTTCGACAATTAGATTGGAAATATCAAACAGTGGGGAAACCCCGTTTTATTGAAATTCAAAGGATTGCGAAAATGGAAATACAGTAGATTACAAGGTGCGAAAACAGAAACCTAAGCTAATGGGTCCCGAGTCCTCTCTGAGGAGAAACCGAGTGCTGATTCTGGTACTTTCCTTTTCTTTGACCGGGGCTCTTGAGCCGTTGTCGGGTTGTCATTCCTTTACCAAGTGAAAGGAGCTAGTAAATTCCTTTGGTCATCCTGATTCTCTACAGCATGTTGGTCCAAAATCTCAATCAGAGCATCCTTATCTTTTAGTAGTTGCTGTATTTTGATACACTCCACATTGAGGGTGCGGTACTTGTTCTTCCAAGACTTTCTCCCCCGTTGAACTTTGTTGAGAGTAACCTGAAGTTTTTCCGTTTCGTTCATGAAGTACATGACAAATTCCCTTGGCGGAAGAACTCCGTGACGAGGATACGACATCTTTAGTTTGAGAGCTCTAGTTTGTACCCAGTGGAGATAAGGCTCCACCAAGACACAGTCCGGTTTCCCTAGAGACTCCCGTCCTTTCTTATGAACATGTTTCCAAGCGTGCACTATTTTCATCTTTAGTGCTCTGTCATTTTCTCCTTCCTTGAAGAAAAGACCTTCCAGATGAGCATTACGCGGGACATGCCTCATTGGGTATACAAATTGACGACGAACCAACACCGGATGGTAGTTGATTCCTCCCTTAGTTCCTATAAGGGGTATGTTGGGGAAGTTTCCACAACGGTCAATTATCCTGATCCTGTCATAAATCCTATTGCACCAATCAATGTCATAGTTGGTGAGAGACATGATTTTCTGCGACCAGCGTAAGACACTCTTATGATCCCAAAAAGTAGCAGACTTAAGCAAATGGGAGATAAACCATTTATATAGCAGGGGCACACAACACGTGATCTCTCCTCCGCTGTACAAATTCCCTAAGTGTACAGAATGATATGCGTCTGAGAGTAAAGTTGGCACAGGGTTTCCAATGAGAAAAACCTTAATGGCGTTGATATCGCCGAAGTTATTAATGTTGGGTAACAGAAATAACCCGTAGGTGAGTAAAACAAAGATGCTTTCAAAAGCAGTCATGTTCCCTATACTAGCAAAGTACATAGCTTTCTTTGTTAAGAACTAGACTGGCAAACCTTGGATGCCACCCTTACTGGTCATGTGAGTCCTGACCTCTGACTCATCCAAATAAATTGCTCTTGCAATGATTTGATCCTTTGGAATTTCTTCCAGTCCAGAAAATGGAGCTTGATCAGTAATGTGTAGATCAGTCAGGTGAGAGTACTCCTCCAGCGTTGGTGCTAGTTGGTAATCCGGGAGTGTGAAACAGTGATAGACCGGATCGTAAAACTGAACGAGTGCATCCATGATTCCTTCAATCACATGGATTCTTAACAAAGGTAGCAGACCTCCGTACTTGGCTCTGAAAGCCTCAGGGTTAGTGATCATCCTCGCTAACCTTCTCAAATCCTCAAGTTTTGGAACCTTGAAGGTATAATGGTGAGTTCTCCTTCTACCGAAATCCATGAGCGCAATCTTTTTCTCTGACATTTGCAATCATTGTCTCAGTTTAATTTGAAAAAGAGAGACTAGAAGAGAACATTTTTCTTTGTTTTAATGTTTTTTAGATGAATGCATGAATGCAGCACACAAAAACATAGAAAAAACATTGGGTCAAAGGGTCGTTGTCATGAAGTCAAGGCTCTACCCATCCCCCAAAGGTTTATACTAGTGATTTTTGTACCTGTCTCTCAAAATCATCAGTTCTTGTCGAGAAAACACCAGCGGGTCGGGAACCGTGCTAGGTGATGTTTTTTCGAAGAACCTTCAGAAGAGGGTGGTATCGCGTGACAACCATTTCCGATAGTTTCCGCACCACTAAAAGAGGTTTTTCCTAGGTGTATACTCAATCTTTCCACATGCGGCATCACACGCATTCCCATTAGCAGAAAAATAAACACATATATCAATTAGGAAAAGCAGTATATATATTTGTCCTAATGTTCTAGACTTTTAAGAGCTATGAATCCTATGTTCCTGACAGAAAATGGCTCCCCGGTGGAGTCGCCATCCTGTGGTACCTTCCCAACTTTAAAGGTTTTGACCTAAGATTCTAGTGGAGTCAACAAAAGTTTCATTCCCAGTGAAGGTTTAAATTGAGATGAAAAGATCGGCCCCACGGTGGGCGCCACTTTTCTGTAGCGAGCGATTTTGGACGCGGTTCTTAAGCGCTGTCGCTCTTTGGGGTTTACTATAGGTCGATTCATTTTTTATCCTATTGTGAGCTGACTAAGGAAGGGAAATAGATGTCTCCAATTAACCTTGCTTGCATACTGAGTTTAAACAACGGTCTGTTAGGTTACGGATGCTATATGGTAATGGGGCCTTTCTTTCTTCTTACTTTATTAAGGTGGAAAACTGGGACTATTCATGGGGAATTTGTCAGATTGGGTGGAGATAGGGGACTTTAGGTTTTTTGATTAGTGTGTTCGCTAATATTTTTCTTTCAATCTTATGCCTACGTATTCCCGTTTACCGAAACAGGGAAATCAGAGCGTTCGTAGTTCCTCCTATTCTATGGGAGGAAATGGGTGTTTTGGTGTCTTGTTCAAAGCCCAAGACGTGAAGAGAAAGGTGATCTATATCTTGTTCAAAGCCCAAGATGTGAAGTTGAAGGTGGTTTGTATCTTGTTCAAAGCCCAAGATGTGAAACTGAAGGGTCTATTTGTATCTTGTTCGAAGCCCAAGATGTGAAGCTAAAAGGTGTTGTCTTTAGAGAGAATTTGTCATCTCTAAAGAGGGTCTGTTTGTCACAACTATTTATAAAGGAGAATTACTTTAACCGGGATATGTGAATCAGGCAATGCCATAATTTCCTTTATAGGGGGGTTCCAACCTGAAGGAGAAGACTTTAACTCAGTGTAGAGCAATGCTATCTTTCCTTAGGAATTTTTCATGCTAAAAGAGGGACAGTGGCATGGATGTAAATAATCCAGAGGTTTGCCGCTTACAGCGATTAGATGAAGGGGAAAGAGTTGTTGATGTTTGTATGCTGTGAACGAGGCACAACTTTGATGCTAAAAGGTTGATTGACTCAACCGGGGTTTTCCTTATACAAAGCCTAAAAGGAGGCTATTGGCCCAACACGAGGGAGTTTTTATGTGTCTCGTACGAAGCCCGAGAGAGAGGCTAAAAGGGTTGATTCAACAGGAGAATCTTTTATACTCAACAAGAGAGTGTTTTTGTATCTCGTACGAAGCCCGAGATGGAGACTAAAAGGTGATTGACTCAACAAGAGAGTCTTTTATACTCAACAAGAGAGTGATTTTGTATCTCGTACGAAGCCCGAGATGGAGGCTAAAAGGTGATTGACTCAACAAGAGAGTCTTTTATACTCAACAAGAGAGTGTTTTTATATCTCGTACGAAGCCCGAGATGGAGGCTAAAAGGGAGATTGGCTCAACAAGAAAGTCTTTTATACTCAACAAGAGAGTGTTTTGGTATCTCGTACGAAGCCCGAGATGGAGGCTAAAAGTTTTGACTCAACAAGAGAGTCTTTGTATCTCGTACGAAGCCCGAGATGGAGGCTACAAGGTTACTGCTTTAGTTGAGTGACAGGTCCAGTATGTTGGTTAAGAGAAAATCAGTTCTTATATGAGTAATGTTGCACTCATGGATTTGATTTGAGAATCGGGATTGTTTCCTGTTCTTTAAGGAAACGGGGAATCCAAAGGGTATTTGAGACTGTCCAAGTCTGCGGGTGTTTCCTTACTTGAGAATGACTTTGAGACTCAAGGAAATTAGACTGTCCGAGTCTAGAGTTTTATCTTTTGTACTATGCTTAAAGAAACAGTAGTAGTACGTTCACGGTAGAAAGATCTAGACCCTTTGAAAGATTGTTCTATTAAGATGACTAATTTCTGTTCCTATACCTCTAGAAGGTCGTCGGGACAATTTGTACGAAGCCCAAGAGGAGGCTGGAAACTTTTAAGAAGCCGAGGGATAATTTGTACGAAGCCTAAGAGGAGGCTATCATTCCCGGAGGAAGAAATCATTTATACGAAGCCTAAGAGGAGGCTGTGAATACTTCTAAGAAGCCGACGGGTCCTTGTACAACGCCCAAGAGGAGGCGAGGATGCTTTTAAGAAGCCTGTGGGTCCCCAAACCCCGAGAAGTTCAAGACAGGCTATTCACAAAGAATAGATCAAGCCAGGAAAGTTCGAGAATTTGGAAGAAACTCAAGGGATGCAATTCACGGAGAAGAGATCATCTCTGGGGCGTAGAGTTTCTTAACAATTCCTAAGGAGGACAACCGAAGAGAAGACTTTATCTGGTGCTCCTATGGGGGATCTAGTATTGTCTATTTCTAAGAATGATCGAAACGACTTTACCTAGTGCTAGACGTAGTTGCCGGGGAAACTCTAAATATCCATACTATTATTACACAGTCGATATGAGTTTATGAAAGAAGACTTACAGCGAAACAGCCACACAATACAGTTATATGTATATGAAAGCTGTAAATGAAATCATATAAACACTTACTCGGTTGTAGAGCTTCCATGCTATTTTGTTAGTTGTTCAACAAAGAAAGATTGAAAACAACAGTATATTTCAAAATCAAAGGAGAAAGTGCTTTGAAAGAAAAGATTGGGACTTACAGCTCAAAGAGAGGCCCAGGGTTTTAGTAGTGATTGCACTATGATATGAGTTTGTACAGTGGGACTTATACAAGTGACTGAGACCCAAAAAGTTTTATGTACAAGGGGAATGGGTCTTACACTCTCTCAAGAGGCCGAAAAAAATGATTTAGAGAAAAGAAGCGGGTCTTACTACTCGAGGGTAGGCCCAGATGATTTTGAAAAGGGCGACGACCGCGCCGAGGTTTTGGAAACACCGTGGGACTTATACAAGTGATTGAGGCCCAAAATATTTTATTTACAAAATGAATGGGACTTACACTCTATTAGAGGCCCAAAGTGTATTTTAGGAAAATAAATGGGGCTTACAACACGAGGGGAGGCCCAAATGATTTTCAGTTTTAAAATGGCGATCGCGCCGAGATTTTTAACGTATCGGGACTTATACAATAACTGAGGCTCAAAATATTTTTGTACAAAAAGGGCTGGGTCTTACACTCTATTAGAGGCCCATGTCTTTTTTGAAAAAAGATTTGTTAGAGTGAAAATCAAAGAAACCCCAATTTCATTTTTTAAAGGCATTTTTCAAAGAAAAATCAAGTAAAAAAATGATAAAAATATCAAATAAAATCATTAATCATGTTATAAACAATGATTAAGGTTTATGAAAAAGTATTTTATCCACATGAATATTTAAAATCATTTTGGTTTTAAAAATCAAGAAAAAAAATCATTTTAAAAGCATTTAAAACAATTTAAAACAATATTTTTGAATATATTAAAAATATATCAAATAATAATATTTTTTTGTGATTTTTTGTGGATTAAAATATTATGGAGTATAAATAAGAAGTGTGTAAAACAGAATTGGAAAATGATGATTTTTGCTATGTAAAAGAATTGGTTGAGTTTTGAAGATAAACTAAGAAAAATAGGAAAAATGTCACAACATCACATTCGACATAAGTTTTGAAGATAAGAGAAAAAGGGAAGATGTCACAACATCACATTCGACATTAAAAAACCAGAACTGCATCTTGGTTTTCAACATCTTTTGCTATCAAACTTCAAACATTCATAACTCTCTCAATTTTCAACGAAATTAAAATCTGTAAGAACCTATCTTGACCGATTTTTCGCAAGGAATCCAATGGTATTACTCATGCACACTGAAACTAAATGTACAGAACACACAAAGTAAAAAACCAGAACTGCATGTTTAGTTCTAGACGTATTTTCTCGTCAAACTTCCAACACGCATAACTCTCTCAATTTTTAATGAAATTAAAATCCGTAAGAACCTATCTTGACCAATTTTTCGGAAGGAATCCAATGGTATCACTCATACATACTGAAACTTAATGTACAACACACACAAGGCAAAAAACCAGATCTGCACCTTAAGTTTAAAACAACATAAACTCCACATATAAACATGTTAAAGTGCAAACAGTAGGAGGATCATAATATACACATTAAGGACTACATTTTTGCTTCAAGAATTGTTCAATATGATGCATGTATGTGGACATCAAAGGAAAGCATGATTCAAAGAATTCAAGTTGTGAATTTTACCTCTTTTTTGGAGATTTTGTGCAACCTACCAAGTGCTTTGTTCCAGAAATGATTTGATGCTTTGGACACCCTCAAATGACCTCTTAGAAGCTTTTAGGATGTTTGAATCAGCTAGAACCTGCAAAAACAAAAACGGGCCCTTTCTTGCAAAAGGGGTTAAAATGGCCAAAGTGACAACTCTCTCAAATGGTGTTCCAGATGTTGGGAACCATTTGGGATAGTTCAAGGATGATATTTGGAGTGTGTTTGGGGTTTTCTCTGGTTTGGAAAGTGTCTGAATCAAGACATGGCTTGAAAAATGCAAAAAAGTCCAATTTTGAGGTTTTGAGAGGTGAATTTGTGATTTAAGGATTACAAGTCACTTGTGATAGTTTAGATCACCTACATATGATGTTTATGAGGTGTTAGGATAATGAGATGTGATGGAAATGCTCTCTAACTCAAAAACTCAGAATTACCTTACTAAAGAAGGCATTTTGGAGTGAAAGAAGTGATTTTGAGGAAAGCATATGTTTGATGGCTTTGGTGTACTTAAACTGAGCACAAATGAGCTCTATTTATAGTAGAGCAAGTTTGTTTTGGCACCAATAGTGAATGGTGGCTACAACAGAGGTTTGTTCAATGCTGGCCAATGAAAATCCAAGTCTCTTCTAGCCATTGACTAGAGGTTAGAGCACAGAGCTTTGGTTCTCTACTTGTTGGAGGAATCTTGACTGAATTCAGTTGCAAATGTGTCAGTCCATGCCACCTATAAGCATCTATTGAATGCTCCAATCCAAAATTGGAGTCTTGTCTCTCTTTTAGGGATTTCTAGGTTTGGCATGCTACTTCTTGTTCCAAGGACTTTGGAGGCTTGGCTCAGTGATTGTCCCCTTTGGATTTGATCCTCAGATGTGTCCAAGATGATGACAAGGCTTGGAAATTCGTGTGGCACAAGAAATGTGCAAATCTGTCCTGAAACATGTCTTAAAAATCAGTTGCAGCAAGCCTTGTTGTAAAATCCATAACTTCTTGCTCAAGAATGATAAATGGTTGTTCTAGGACTTTTTGGAAAGCTGAGATGACATACTTCAACTTTGATGTTTGACCCTAGACTTGGTTCAACTTGGATCATGGAGAAAACATCCTTGAAGTTGGGACATTCTTGCTGGAAAATTATTGATGATGTCCCATGAAATGTTGAAACATTTGACAACTTTGATCATTAATAATTCCAAACTTTAATCACTTGTATCTTTTAATCCACTATGATATTTTGAGTTGAATTGAATTGCATCTTTGATGCTTGTCTTGCATGGTGACAAAGCTTGAGAATTGTGTGGCACAAGAAAAAGTGCACAAAATCTGTCCAAAAAAATAGCTGCAGCAAACCTTCTTGTAAAGTCCATAACTTCCTGCTCGAGTATGATAAATGGACGTTCTACAACTTTCTGGAAAGCTGAGATGACGTACTTCAACTTTGATGTTCAAGGTTTGTGAAGATAAGACTTGTAAAGTTGTCAAAATTGACCTTGAACTTGTGTGATCAAATCTGTCCTAAAAGCTGTCATGAAAATTCTGTTTTATCAATGCCTTTTGCAGAGACCATAACTTTCTGCTCGAGAATGATAAATTAGCTTTCCAGGACTTTCTGGAAAGGTGAGATGACGTACTTCAACTTTTACGCCCAGGGTTTTTCCTGAATCAACTTGGATCATGGAGAAAAACATCCTTGAAGTTGGGACATTCTTGCTGGAAAAATATTAATGATGTCCTATGAAATGTCAGAACATTGGACATTAAGAATTCCCCACTTTGATCACTTATATCTTTTAATCCTTATGATATTTTGAGTTGATTCCTTCTACAATGTTGAAGTATTAAATACCCTCTTTAAAAGTAGCTCTTACGCAAAATCAATGGATGCTTGGATCAATAGTTACAACCTTGAAAAGTTGTGCACTTGAACATGATTTTAACTTAGAAAAAAATTCTAAGTCTCTTTCAATTTGATCAATTTTGTAATTTTGCATGATTTCTTGATTTAAATTTGATCAAATTAAATCATCCATCATATTTTCTTGAGTAATGGCTTGTGAAGCTCAATGTTGACCAAAAGTCAAACTTTGACTTTCTGCGTCAGTTGACTTTGTATTAGATGAACTTGAGGCTTGATCCACTTGAAATGTTGCACTCTTGTGCTTAATTCTTGATGTGGGAGTCCTCTTGATCCTTTGTGGGTGTTTAAGAGGTTAGACAAGTTGAAGATCATGTCATTACTTGATTGATCATTTGTCTAAAGGCTTTGAGAGGGCTTGAAACCTTAAGCTTGATTGTAGTGAATGCTCAACAATTCCTTGAGGAGATTGATAAGGCACAAAGGTACATCCATATTGTGATGATAATTTACACAATGATGGGAAATCTTAGTGGTCAAAATTTGGGGTATGACACTATTCTTGTACAAAATAAATTGCTTTCACAACAAGTGGAGTTGTTAATTCAACGAATGTCAAAACTTCCACAACAAATAAAAGAGATGCAAGAAATTCCCAACAAGAACAAAAAGTGGCAAGTTGTAAGCTTTGCAAGGGAGATCACCCTACTGGGTATTATCCTCCGGAGGTTGAAGAAGCTACCTATGCGGGAAACCAAAATCAAGGTTATCAACCTAGACTACCTTATCAACAAGGCAACCAAGGTTACCAACCAAGAGGTAACCAAGGTGATAAGTGCAAATTGTACCTATTTTTGTATATAAGTTTTGTTGCACTTATCCTTACTTTGTGTTAAAATTGGTTGAATAAACCCCACTTTGTGTGTAAATACGTTTACTTTACGTTTTCGGTGTATAGTGCGTTACCGTGTAAATATCATTGAGTTTAATCGATTTTCATTTATTTTTTTAGGTGTTCCAGAAATAGGATTTTTCCATATTCATAAAGAGCATTGAATAAGCTTTCGAACGCTTCAAACCGTGCGTCAATCGGAGTTACGGTTCAAGAGTTATGATCAAAACAAATTCTGGTTTTCTGTCATGTTCGCTGGGCGAACCCCCGTAGCGAGCACTCGCTAGCTTGTTCGCAAGGCGAACCGGGGCGAACAAAAAGTTCCAGAATCGTGAAAAAACTCAACTTTAAGGCGGTCTACGTTCGCCTAGCGAACGGGGACTCACTAGGCGAACCTGAAAAGTCAATTTTGCCCATTTAAGCCATTTTTCATCATTTTTTATGTTATGTTTTTGGGGGAACTTTCTCCCAACTTCATCAAACATGTTTTAGGAGTAGATTAGCTTAGAAACAACATTGGATGATGCGTCTTGATGATTCGGGGTCGAATTTGCTTCAATCGACTTTGACACGCCGTGAGAAGTTTGTTTTTCTCCTTTCCTCTCTTTGTGTTCTCTTTTGTTGATGTTTGGTATGTAAATCTCTTGATACCTATTGTATTTCATCTAATCTATGTTTATGAATATGTTTTGATTCTTTATTGATTGTTTGTCTTTGATTGATTGTTTGTGGGTCGTGACAAAACTTATATCGAATCGTTAATCTTAGATTTTCATCTGTCAATGAGCAAGCTTTTGACAGGGGTTTGTGAATTGATATTCATTGTATCTTTTGTTGTATTGTGTTGATTAAGTAGCATGGGTAGCATGAGTAGGATCGATACGGTATTGCGAGGATGCGTGACAATAGCGATGAAGAACGGCGTTCGTATACAGTTGGTAAATTAGTTGAATGCAGGGTTAATCATATGTTTGTATTCTGATCAGGGCTTTGTATATGAATTACTCATGAGTTTGACATGGATGTTATAGTAATATCTGTTTTGTCTGAACGAATGATACGTGAGGATATTAGACGAATGAGTGATTTGTGTATGAAATGGTCGGAAGAATGAATGTGTTATTGAGTGATCTCTATTGAGTTTCTTTCCTCCGAAGAATGTGTTATTGTTATTTACTTGCTTTTTGTTCCTTTAATTTTCTGCATTTGCTTTTGGTTCGCTTTAAACCAGAACTTTTGATTCATGAGCTTAGAAATATAGAAACCGTTGAATGGCATTCTTTCCCTCGCACTGATCCCTGTGGAGAATGACAAAACTGGGTTACTTATATATTTTTGCTTGCTGCTATTCTAGCTTCAACAAATTGGCGCCGTTGCCGGGGATTGGTGTGTCGATATTGAGTTGCATCGCATAGTTTCTATGTTTTTAAGCTTCGTACATAATTGTCTATATTGTATATTTACTTGTATAATGGTGCATAGTTAGTCAGGGAGAGTTTGTTAGATGTCAAACATGTTATATATTTGTATGCATTACTTGGCATTTGTCATTTCGTTCCATGTGTAATGTATTGATTTTAGTGAGGAATGGTGTTGTTGTGCATTCATTGAAATATACTTGTGGTGCTTGTAATTTGTGTGCTAATGTGCAGGAATAGGCATTAAAAGATCAAGATTGTGTTACACAAATGTTGGAGGCAAGTTACCATTAAAGGAAGAAATCAACAACAGCATTCGCTAGGCGAGTGTTGGCGAAGATGCCAGCGAAGGTTCGCCTAGCGAACGTTAGCGAGAGTGCCAGCGAGGGAGTGGCAGAAAGTATGCAAAAACCTTCAGTAGGAAAACTGGGTAAATTCGCTGGGCGAGGGAGCCAGCGAATGCTCGCTGATGTGTTCGCGAGGCGAAGGTGCCAGCGAGGGGGTGGCAGAAACTTTCACTTTTGAAAACACCCAAACTTCACTGGGCGAGTGGGGTTGGCGAAGGCTCGCGTCGCGAATGATTTGGTTCGCCTAGCGAACAAAGCTTAACAAGTGTACATACTTGTTAATAGTTGTTTTCCATAAGTGATTGTATATATGTGTTTTCCATCATGTTTATGTGTGTGTACATATTTTTGTTTTTGGTTTACGTTTACTTAAGTGTTGCAGATTTTATTTGGTATCTACCGGTGAACGAAGCAACATGGAGGAGCTTGTACGTAAATAAGGTGTCGAGCTAACGACGTGAAACTAGCGCTTATTGGGAGGCAACCCAATGATTCTTGAGTTTGTACAATTTTATGTTTAGTAGTATAGTTAATATAAAGTGACAATGGATGGAGTGAATGAGAGAAAGAACCAATTTTGAAAAACAAAATTTTCCTGCCCGTGCTTAGCGCGCGCAGAGGGCGCTTAGCGCGCCTTGTTTTGCAAAGAAAAATCTTTCATTTTCCATCCACTTTCACAAATTTTGGTTTTTATGTTTATTTAGTTTTAGTTCAATTTTGTTAGGTTGTTAGAATAATTTATGAGTTTGTTCTCAAGTTTTGTTTTTGATTAGCTTGAGGATGCATTGTGTGATTTTTCAATTTTGATTGTTTCAACAAGAAAATGTTATGGTAGTGTGAAAAGTTTAAAGAAAGTTGCATTGCGTTGGTTGGTGTTTATTGCTTTTCTAGAACATAACATGTTTATGAACCTTAGGATTTGTACAAATTACATGTCTTTCATTCTCTTGCAATTTTTGTTCATTTATGAATCACTTTAGTTCATAACCCCATGTGAGGAAACCTCCATTGTTTACTAAATGCTTGGATGAATGATAAACTTTGTTTAATTCGTTTGATTCATGCTTTATCTTCTGATTATTGTGATTTTGTGGAAGCATTAGAAATGATCAAGGCATTTGTTTATATTGAGCACAACCGTATCCAAAAGTATCTTACCCGTGAGTAGTGAGAATTTGTTAGCCCCTTTGAGACTAAAACAGTTTAGATCTCATTTTTAGTGATGAACTTGGTTTATGTACATAATTTGCAAGTTTGGTTCATCATTGAATTTAGTGAGTTTCTAAAATTTCTTCTTGAACCTTTGAAATTGTATACTTTGATTTCCTTGCCGTAAAAAGCAAGGAGCATTCACTTGAGGTTTGGTTGAATTCAAGTTGGGGAGAATGAAAAAGAAGATTGGTAAGTTGCTTGAAACTTTTGAAAAAGTTCAAACAAGCATGAAAAGAAAAAGTGTAAATATGAATGTGAAAAACAAAAGAAAAAGAATGCTTGTTTGAATGAGAAAAATAGAGTGAAATAATTGTGCATAAAGGTAGTTTGAGAAGGTTTGTGGTAAAGGAATGAGAATGGTGAATGAAGTTGTAATGTGTAAATATCATTTATCGGCAATTTCGATTCAATGGCCTGTAGAAATGTCCCTTTATTGTGAACCCGACCAAGCTACAACCCTTAAAGCCCTTAGTGATCTTTTTGATTCCATATTTTCATTTTTAATTGTTAGATGTTGTATGAATTGAATTGTTATTTGCATGGTTTGTCAGATGAGTGAAATTTCCCCGCAGTTGCAAACGCGCATTAATTTCTTCATTCTTATTTGAAGTGGAGTGTTAGGTGTGATTCATTCTTGAACATGTATTGCTTTTAGATGTTTGACATTTGTTTTGTGCTTAGACTTTGTTTCATATTCGTGGTGTCGTTGTAGTTTAGTGGTAAGCATTGCTTTGCATGTACTTTTGATATTTGTACCATACGTTTATTCTCCGTTCGTAAAAACTTGTTGAGCATGATTTCTTGATAATTGCTTTTGTTTCTTTGAGTTGATTGACTTTTGTTTGAGGACAAACAAAATAATAAGTTGGGAAGAGTTTGATAAGTGCAAATTGTACCTATTTTTGTATATAAGTTTTGTTGCACTTATCCTTACTTTGTGTTAAAATTGGTTGAATAAACCCCACTTTGTGTGTAAATACGTTTACTTTACGTTTTCGGTGTATAGTGCGTTACCGTGTAAATATCATTGAGTTTAATCGATTTTCATTTATTTTTTTAGGTGTTCCAGCAATAGGATTTTTCCATATTCATAAAGAGCATTGAATAAGCTTTCCAACGCTTCAAACCGTGCGTCAATCGGAGTTACAGTTCAAGAGTTATGATCAAAACAAATTCTGGTTTTCTGTCATGTTCGTTGGGCGAACCCCCGTAGCGAGCACTCGCTAGCTTGTTCGCTAGGCGAACCGGGGCGAACAAAAAGTTCCAGAATCGTGAAAAACTCAACTTTAAGGCGGTCTACATTCGCCTAGCGAACGGGGACTCGCTAGGCGAACCTGGAAAGTCAATTTTGCCCATTTAAGCCATTTTTCATCATTTTTTATGTTATGTTTTTGGGGGAACTTTCTCCCAACTTCATCAAACATGTTTTAGGAGTAGATTAGCTTAGAAACAACATTGGATGATGCGTCTTGATGATTCGGAGTCGAATTTGCTTCGATCGACTTTGACACGCCGTGAGAAGTTTGTTTTTCTCCTTTCTTCTCTTTGTGTTCTCTTTTGTTGATGTTTGGTATGTAAATCTCTTGATACCTATTGTATTTCATCTAATCTATGTTTATGAATATGTTTTGATTCTCTATTGATTATTTGTCTTTGATTGATTGTTTGTGGGTCGTGACAAAACCTATATCGAATCGTTAATCTTAGATTTTCATCTGTCAATGAGCAAGCTTTTGACAGGGGTTTGTGAATTGATATTCATTGTATCTTTTGTTGTATTGTGTTGATTAAGTAGCATGGGTAGCATGAGTAGGATCGATACGGTATTGCGAGGATGCGTGACAATAGCGATGAAGAACGGCGTTCGTATACAGTTGGTAAATTAGTTGAATGCAGGGTTAATCATATGTTTGTATTCTGATCAGGGCTTTGTATATGAATTACTCATGAGTTTGACATGGATGTTATAGTAATATCTGTTTTGTCTGAACTCTAGAGATATATTTAGACTTAACACTTGCGTGAGTATCAGTTCTTACTTCTCTGTGTTGTTGAGTTGCGTGAGACATCACCAATGAGACAATACCGTTGTTCTCTCGACGTTGCGTTAGACATAACCTCTGTTGTGAGTGATACGTGAGGATATTAGACGAATGAGTGATTTGTGTATGAAATGGTCGGAAGAATGCATGTGTTATTGAGTGATCTCTATTGAGTTTCTTTCCTCCGAAGAATGTGTTATTGTTATTTACTTGCTTTTTGTTCCTTTAATTTTCCGCATTTGCTTTTGGTTCGCTTTAAACCAGAACTTTTGATTCATGAGCTTAGAAATATAGAAATCGTTGAATGGCATTCTTTCCCTCGCACTGATCCCTGTGGAGAACGACAAAACTGGGTTACTTATATATTTTTGCTTGCTGCTATTCTAGCTTCAACACAAGGTTAACAACAATAATGGAGGCCTCAAGAAGCAGGAACTTCTAATCGTTAACATCAATACCAAAACTACACTCAACCTCCACAAGCTCCAAGTAGAAATTAAAATATGGAAGACACACTCACCCAATTTATGCAAATGTCAGTGTCAAATCAAAAGAACACTAATGCGGCTATAAAGAACCTTGAGACGCAAGTTGGGCAATTGCCTAAACAACTGGCCGATCAACACAAAGGAAGTTTTTTGACGAATACTCAAGTGAATCCAAAAGAGCATTGAAAAGCTATTCTTACTAGAAGTGGTAGGGAAATTGATACGTGCATAAGTGAGGAAGTTGTGGAAGAAGAGAGAGTAGTTGAAAAAGAAAAAGAAATTGATGAGAGTGAAGTAGAAAAAAATGTTGAGGGAGATTTAGTTGAAAGTGAGAAGAAAAAGAAGGGGGAAGAAGAAAATAAAATGAGAGAAGAGGAAAATAAAAAGATTAGGAAGGTGAAGGAACAAGTGAGTACTATTCCGATTCAAAATTTTCCTTATCCTCATGCTCCGACTAAAAAGGACAATGCAAGGCACTATGCTCGATTTTTTGATATTTTTAGTCAATTGCAAATTAATATTCCATTTTTCGAGGCATTAAAGCAAATGCCAAAATATACACAATTCATGAAGGATATACTCACCAAAAAGAAAAGGTACACGGATCAAGAAACGATAGTGGTTGATGCTAGTTGTAGCGATATCATTCAACAGACTCTTCTGCGGAAAGAAAATGATCCAGGAAGAGTTGCCTTACCGGTTACCATAGGAAATATTTGTGTTGGTAATGGGTTGATTGACTTGGGCTCTAGTATTAATTTGATATCGTTGTCCATTGTGAAAAGGTTGGGCCACATGGAGTTGAGGGCTACTAGAATGACTTTGCAACTAGCCGATAACTTTACTACCCATCCTCACGGTGTAGAGGAAGATGTGTTGGTTAAGGTTGATAAGTTCTTGTTCCCCATTGGCTTTGTGGTGATTGACATGGAAGAAAATGATGACGCGCCTTTAATTATTGGAAGACATTTCATGAAAACCGAAAGAATGGCCATAGATGTGGATGATGGTTTCATCAAAGTGCGAGTACAAGATGAAGAGATTTACTTTAATTTATTCAAAACCATGAAGCATTCTAACGACAAGGGTGATTGTTTTAGAATTGATGCAATGGAAGAGGTGATTAAAGAGGTAATAAGGCAATTACAAGTTACTACCCCTTCACAAAAAGTTCTTACTAATGCTCTCCAAAGTCTCAATGAGAACGAAGAAAAAGAAATTGAGAAGTGTTTATGAGAACTTGAGGAATCGGAAGAGATTCCTCCATTGAAAGAAAGAGTGGAAATTTTTAAAAAAGAAAATAATGAAGAAATTAAGCTTGAGTTGAAGTTATTGCCCTTTCACCTTAAATATGTGTTTCTTGATGATGAGGGGCATAAACAGATTATCATAAGCTAGGAGCTAACCAAGAAGGAGGAGGACAAGTTGATTTGTGTGTTGGAAAAGAATCAAGATGCTATGGGTTGGAATTTTTCCGATTTGAAAGGAATAAGTCCTTCTTATTGTATGCATACGATATTAATGGAGGATGATTTCAAACCGGTAGCTCAACCTCAACGTCGTTTGAATCTACCATGAAAGAAGTGGTTAGGAAAGAAGTGGTGAAAATGTTAGATGGCAGAATGATCTATCCCTTTTCCGATAGTCCCTGGGTTAGTCCGATGTAAGTGGTACTAAAGAAAGGTGGAATGACGATTATCCAGAATGAGAAGAATGAATTAATCCCTACAAGAACCGTGACCGGATGGAGGATGTGCATCGATTACTGTAGGCTAAATCAAGCTACGAGGAAAGATCACTTCCCTCTTCCTTTCATGGACCAAATTCTTGAGAGACTTTCCGGTCAAAGATTCTATTGTTTTCTAGATGGTTATTCGGGTTACAATCAAATTATTGTTAATCTGAAGGACCATGAGAAAACCATTTTCACATGCCCATTCAGAATCTTTGCTTATAGGAGGATGCCTTTTGGGTTGTGTAATGCGCCGACTACTTTTCAATGGTGTATGCAAGCAATATTTTCAGACTTGATTGAAAATCCCATTGAAATTTTTATGGATGACTTCTCTGTTTTTGGACCGTCGTTTGATCTTTTCCTAAAGAATTTGGATGTTGTTTTGGAAAGGTGTGTGGAAACAAATTTGGTGCTTAATTGGGAAAAATGCAACTTTACAGAGGGAATTATGCTCGGCCATAAAGTTTCTTCAAGAGGCCTTTAAGTTGATCAACCCAAGGTGGATGTCATTGAAAATTTCCACCACCCTTGAATGTAAAAGGAATAAAAAGCTTTCTTGGTCATGCGGGATTCTATCGGAGGTTCGTTAAAGATTTCTCCAAAATTGCAAAGCCTTTGAGCAACTTGCTCAACAAAGATAAGTCTTTTGAATTTGATGATTCTTGCATGATTGCTTTTAATTCTTTAAAATAATGTTTGACTACCGCATTCATAATCATCGCTCCTAATTGGAAACTTGATTTTGAACTCATGTGTGACACAAGTGATTATGCCGTTGGTGCAGTACTTGGTCAACGGAGAGAAATTTTTTTTCATGCTATACACTATGCAAGTGAAGTTTTGAATGAAGCTCAAATAAATTATGCCACAACTAAAATGAGCTTCTTGCGATACTGTATGCATTCGAAAAATTTCGGTCCTACCTAATTTGGTCTTAAGTTGTTGTTTACACGGACCATGCGGCGATAAAATATTTGCTAACCAAGTCGGATTCCAAGCAAAGGCTTATTCAATGGGTCCTTTTGTTGCAAGAATTTGATCTTGAAATTCGCGACAAAAAGGGTTCCGAGAATTTGGTAGCGGATCACTTGTCCGGTCTTGTCAATGTTGAGGTGACCAAGCATGAAATTGAGGTTAAGGAAGAATTTCCTGATGAAAAGTTGTTTATGGTTCAAGTTATACCTTGGTTTGCTGACATGGCAAATCACAAAGCCACCGGATTAATACCGAAAGGTCTAACTCGTACTCAGAAAAAGAATTTTTTATCGGATGCCAAGTACTTTGTGTGGGATGAACTGTATTTATTTAAACTTGGTGTTGATAATATTTTGAGAAGGTGTGTTTCAAAAGAAGAGTCAAATAACATTCTTTGGCATTGTCACAACTCACCTTACGGGGATGGGGCATTTTAATGGGTTGAGAACGACAACTAAAGTCCTTCAATCGGGCTTTTAGTGGCCTTATTTGTTTAAAGATGCGCATTCGCATACACAAAGTTGTGACAAGTATCAAATGAGTGGGGGAATTACAAAACAGAATGAAATGTCGTTGCAAAACATGCTAGAGGTTGAAGTATTTTATTATTGGGGCATAGACTTTGTTGGCCCATTTCCATCATTGTTTTCCTGTGAATACATTTTAGTCGCATGTGTCAAAGTAGGTTGATGTGATAGCATGTGCAAAATCGAATGGAAAAACTGTGATAAAATTTCTGAAGAAAAACATTTTTTCGCAATTTGGTACTTCAAGAGTGTTGATAAGTGACGGAGGATCCCACTTTTTCAACTCTCAGCTAGAAAAAGCGTTGGAGCAGTATGGTGTGAAGCACAAAGTTGCAACACCATACCATCCGCAAGCAAATGGTCAAGCAGAGGTATCAAATCGTGAGATCAAGAGGATTCTTGAGAAAACAGTGTCTTCTTCTAGAAAATATTGGTCAAATAAGCTTGATGATGCATTATGGGCTTATCAGACAGCTTTTAAATCTCCAATTGGTCTCACACCTTTCAAAATGGTCTATGGTAAAAACTGTCATTGTCACTTGCCGGTGGAGTTGGAGCATAAGGCTTTTTGGGCCTTAAATTTTTTGAAGTTTGATCCAACTTTAAGCGGTGAAAAGATAAAAGTACAACTGCATGAGATGGATGAATTGCACCTTCAAGCGTATGACTCCAACAAAATGTGCAAGGATAAAGTGAAAAGTTACCTTGACAAAATGTAGAAGGATAAAATGAGAACCCATTTTTAACAAGAAATGTAAAAGAAATTGAAGCATAAGTTTAATGAATGAACCTGAAATATGATTAAAGAGTATCATAGCGATTGGTGAAGAAGAATCTGAAGGTTTAAGAAAGTTTAACGAGTGACATGGATGTTAGGGTTATGTTATGAGAGAGAAGAGTGAAATATGTTAGGGTTTTCATTTGAGAGAAATGACTGTTATGTACTGAATGATAGATACTTTCGCTTATATAGTAAAAAAATATCACTTTTCATCACGGTTAGAAAGAAAACCCGTGATATAATATATCACTTTTTATCATAGTTAGAAAGAAAAACCGTGGTTAAATAACTTTCAATTTTTTATTTATTTATGAATGCAATGGTGAGAGAGTTATTAATTATTCTTATTGTTATTTTTCATTACTGTTGCGATTGTTGTTGTTATTTTTGTTAGCTTGTACTATTTTTTTTGTAAAACAATAATAGTGTATAAATGAAAGAGTATATAAAACAATAATAAATAATTTCATTAAGAGTGCCAAAAGGGAAAAGTACATAAATAATTTCATTACATAATTTTGTCAATGTCATAACAATATCCCCTAGCAGCAAAAGAATCTTCATAACCTATGACTCTCCTCTCACTACCCTCGTCAAAATCATAGTAACAAATCTTCCTCGACACCTTTTTCTTTTTCTTATTCAACTTCTTATTCTTCTTCTTGGCCATCCTAACCCTCAGTGTATCCCTGGTAGCAGTCGATCCAGATGGTTGGACCTCCTCAGTTGACTACTGATCATGGTGTTGTACTGTGGTGTCTTCAGTTGATATATTTTTGTTAGCATTCTCAGATGGATAACTTATGTTGCTATATGAAGTTAAGAAGAATAGTTTTGAAGAAGTGGAAATTCATTATATGAAATGGTGCCTTTATAAAAGAGGTTGAAGACGAAACATCTGATGATTTAATGCTTGCAATGATTACTTCCAATGAAACTGTGACCGTCTTGAAAAATGAAGAAAATTTTCAATCATCATTATAGTTGGGAAGAACGTTTCTCTCTTTCGGGAAGAGCAAAGGTTGTACATATAATATTACAACGGTTGCATATTAAATCCATGATTAAATAATCTTCAATTTTTTATTTATTTACGAACTTAAGTAACATATGTTTTTTGTAATAGGAAAAATGGAAAAAATGTAGTTGCCAGGATTCGAACCTTGTACCACTCAATTTATCACCATGGTCGTGTCTATTAACCGTGATTAAATAACTTTCAAAAAAATAAATAAGCATTAGGCGCACCCAGTTTCAGATATTACAACGGTGGAAGGCATGATCGTAGTAATACTGTGTTACCGAATGTGTATTTTTTAGTAGTGTATTAACGTATCCAACGCTGCCAACCTTTCTTCTTCCAATTCAATCATCTCATCTAAACATCATTCCCTAATATTGGTCCGATGGGATTTCATGTTGATGTTGAACCTGGACTGATTGCAAATAAATCTCTACAAGCAAAACAATTTCATGCCCATAAGTCAATCGAAATGGAGTTGTGGTTGTTGCCTCTTTGGGAGACGTACGACAAGCCCCATAGGACTTGGTATAACATTTGATTCCAATTCTTTGGCTTCTTCCCAACATGTTTCTTGATCAAGCTAAAAGTGTTTTTGTTAGCAGCTTCGACCAGCCTATTTGCCTGGGTATAATAAGGTGTTTAAATTAACAATTTAATCCCCATTTATGATGCAAACTCCTGCATCTTCTGACCAGTAAACACTGACCCTTGGTCTGTCATAATGGTCTCAGGAACTCCAAACCTGTAAATAATGTTCCTTTCAATAAACTCAATTATGACCTCTTGATCAACCTTTACTAAAGGGATTGCTTCCATTCACTTTGTAAAGTAATTGATATCAACTAATATATATTTTTGGCTTTTCGAGCATGCAACTCACTTGCAGGAACATGTTGTATGTCGGAGTGAACCTGGCACTCTTGACAACCCTTAGCAAAATCAATGCAATCCTTAAGAATTATGGGCCAATAGACACCCTGACGACACAGTAAACACTTCATTTTGTGCCTCAAATGATGAGAGCCACACGCCCCACTATGGGTGGTTGGAACAACCAAATCTGCCTCCTCCTCACCAAGGCATTTGAGCAACATTCCTTCAGGAGTCTTTTTTAACAACTTGTTGCCAATGATTATGTAATTCAAAGATCTATACTTAACCCTTCAATATGTTGACCTAACTGGGTTCTTCAAGTAATCTACTATGGGTTTCCGCCAATCAATGGTCGATAAGTCTTCAACAATTTAGATCTCGAAGTTCTCTAAGTCTACCAACCCAAGCTTTGTTAACGCTAGATCTGATGGAGAAAGCCTTGTTGCTTGTACTCTTCCTCGTACTTCAATTAAATCCTCTAGCTTTTCCTTGGGCAATTTATAACCTGAAGCGATCTGGGCCAATTCGTTTGCCTTGTAGTTCTTAATTCTAGGAATGTGTTGAACATCCACGAAGTTAAAACACTTAATCAGTCAATTCATTATAACAAAGTACATGATCAAGTTCTCCTTAATACACATGTATTCTTTTGTTATTTGTTTCACGACTAACTCAAAATCTCCTTTCATCTCGACTCGCTTTGCCCCCAACTCTAACAAGATCTCAAGTTCAACTATCAAAGCTTCATACTCAGCTTCATTATTAGAGCAAGAGCCTTCAATTTTTAACTTGAACGTTATTGGTACTTTGTTTAGCGAAACAATCATAACCACAACACCAATTCCCTTTTTATGGCTAGAATCGTCGAAGTATAACTTCCAAGGTTCTATTTCCAAGTAATTTAAAAGTGTCTCGACCACTGCATGATCTACATTTAAGTCTGTGACTACCTGACCCTTCATGGCCTTTAAAGGCACATATGTAAGGGAATTTTTGGTCAATGCAAGTGCCCATTTCCCAATTCGACTATGCAAAATTGGCTTAGATAACATGTGTTTAATAACATCGAAATAGGAAGAAACATAAACATCAACTGGCCTTATATAATGCTTTAGCTTCATACAAGAAAAGTACAAACATAGGTACATCTTTTCAACTGGACTACACCTAGTTTCTGCATCATTCAAGGCTCGATTGAGGTAATATATGGCTCTATTGACACCAGTATCATCCTCTTGAGCTAACATGCTCCCTATAGTCAAGTCTGAGGCAGAAATGTACAACCTCATACATTTATTCTTAACCGGGGGGACAAGATATGAGGATTCTCTAAGTATACCTTAATCTCATCAAACACCTTATAATGCTCAGTTCGCCACACGAACTCTTCCTTTTTCAGACAGAGTAGTGGTGAAAATTTTTGCACTTTTCAACTAATGTTCGATATGAACCTTCTTAAAAAGTTGATTTTCCTTAAGAGAGATTGCAACTCCTTCTTTGTCGACGAAGGCTTCGTCTCTTTAATGGCTTTGGTTTTATTTTGATTGATTTTGATCCCTTTCTTATGGATCACAAAGCCAATAAAATCCCCTGTCTGCATACAAAAAGCACATTTAAGGGGGGGTCATCTTTAGACCATACTTTCTCATTCTTTCGAACAAATGTCTAAGGTGGTCAAGATGACCATTCCTTGACACATATTTAATAACTATATCGTCAATGTATATTTACATGAACGCCTCAATATAGTCATGAAAGATAGAGTTCATCACCCTTTGATAAGTTGATCCAACATTTTTTAAGCCAAATGGCATCAGTACCCACTCGTAGGTGCCTAACGCTCTTGGGCATCGAAATGTCGTCTTCGAAACATCCTCGTCTTGCAGTTCCTATGAACCTGCTTCGTAGGATTTTTTTATCTCCTCTTTTATTTTATACACTATTTTCGGACCAAACCGCCTTGCCGTCTGATTGACTGGCTTCTTGCCTGCCTTTATTGGTAGCTTTAACTCCACTAACTCCCTTCTTAAACCAATAATTTATTAATAATCCCAAGCAAAACAATCTCTAAATTCTTTAAGTAATTCTATTACTTCTAAACTTAGAGTTGGGTCAATGTTGGGGCTTATATAGGTCGGCCTTCTGGTCAATCCATCACCCAAATCTATTTCCTCCAATGGATTTTGAGGCTGCATCTTCGTGGTAGATGCCATTGGATCCTTCTCAAACCCCAAAGGCTCGTCATCATAGATACAATCGAGCCTCTGGACTTTTCGATCGTCCTCTTTTGAACCAGTCTTCTGCGACTCTCTGACAGATTGAGGTTCAATGTTGATTCGATTACCCACGTCAAACACTTCTATTTCATTAGCTTTAACAGCCATGTGTGGTACTTCGGCTTCCAAAGCCGCTTGGATTCTATTCTCGGCTACATAGGCCGTGATTCGATCTAATGCATCGAACTTAGCCATCTTCACTAAATTCGTCACCCCAGCCAGTTGCACGGATTACATATGCGCCATAGATCTTCTCTCATATGATTTATCTCCCCCATGTAAACCTGTGGGTTGGATGGAGATTCAAAGAGAAAAACACCTCTTCTAGAGGCATATAGGCAAATTCTGTCGGTGCATATGGCGCTATGTGTGCCAGGTTTCTGTCGAAGTTTCTCTTGTCTACATGGTTAACTTCAGCAATGTAATAACCCTGGTGTGCTTCGATGTTTTCAACTATTCCATCTTCGTGCCATATCCCTATTCTTTGGTGTAGGGACTGCCCCTATTCCATGTATTCATTCTCTTCCCAATAACAAATTGTAAGTAGCCCTAGAAGCTATTACCATGAAAACTGTAAGTCGAGTGATGAATCCCACTGTTACTTTGACCTGAATAATCCCTATTGTTTGGCCAGTATTTCCTTCATAATTAGAAAAGACCATATTGTGAGATCTAAGGTCAGTATCATACTTCCCTATCTTTTCCAGTAGGAAATGAGGCATTAAGTTTATTGTTGCCCCACCATCCACTAATATCTTGTTTATAATTGTGCCTTCAACCTTATCATTTATAAAGTGTGGCTTTTAGTGGTTTTTCATCCCTCAATGGGGTCTCTCAAAGAACGCGTTCTACTCTTTGATACACCCATTGTTCACAAAATAACAAACTGGCTTGTACTTGGCCAGCTCTTCTTCTTCATAGTCTTCATTCTAAGCAACTTCTGTCACACGATTTTACTGATAGGGGAGTACAGAAACCACGTTGCATAATACGTCGAAGTCACCCTCTGACCCATAGTCAAAGTTATCAGTCACCAATTCATCTTCTTTGGTCTGTTAATCTTTTTTTATCTTTTCTTTCGTCAAGCCTGTCTTGGGGGAGAACAACTTCCTTTCCACTGGTTTTTTTGCCTGACCATTTGTTTGCTTTTGATGTTTCTTAGTGTTACTTGACTTAGCAACATCTATCTCTGCCTTCTTCTTCCTCTGAAATCTTCTCCACTATGTCCTTGTCATGGGATTCTTTCCTTTATAGTTAGCACTAAGCCCAGAAGAGCGCCTTTCAGACATTTGAAAATTCTCCCTGTAGGTCATGGAAGATCCTCGACCAATCTCAAAATTCCTCCACTTTAGGTTACAATCATGCTCTCTTTCAGCAGGCTTGGTCCACTTCCCTTGGGGAGCACTGGCTGAAGGCTTGTAAGTATTGTGTTTAGCCTTCTGCGGACCAAACACTTGTTCCTTCCTTTATGGCACTCATCTTTTGTTGAAATAATACCGAGGCATGGATTTCTTATTCTCCTTGGCTTTTTGAGCACTTTCGACTTTCTTAGCAACCTTCTTTTCAAACACAGCACTGCATCGAGGATACATCATCACCTCAGAGTCTTCATTCTGACACCTGTAAAGGAACTCCATGAGGTTTTCACAGGCTTTTAGAAACAGAACTTCGACTTGGTTCTCACTTTCTTCAAATTCAGCCATGTAGAAATCTTCAATAATTTCAACCATGTTGACTACAACAGGCTCTACATAACTAGCATCTCCAATTTGCAATGGGTCAACATCAATTTTCATAGGAGTTTTTCCTTTAGCAAATTTGAGTTTGCCTTCGTTATTGAACTCTGCACGAGATTCCTGAAAAGAAAACATTGTGAGGTTTTATGTCCTAAGAAATTATGATACTTAGAGAACCCTCATTTCTTTCTTTTCTCTAATCATGGCACTTTTGCTCCTAGAGGCACAAACACTTGACCATCTACAGCCAGTAAATAAAAAATCTCATCGCATTTAGTTACATTGAAGGTCTAAGTTTTCTTATGAAATTTGTCATTTTCTTTCGGTTCTGCAGGATTCTTCACATTTGCAGGGGTAAGCAACTTACACACATATGGGGGACCTGGATTTAATTCAGCCACGTCAACCTCAGACTCCTCAACATGTTCATATTCGACATCAGACCCAATGTCTTAGTCTTGCATGTCAATATAAGCTATACGCTCTTTCTTACCCTTACTCGCTCTGGCCTTCTCGGCCTTCAACCTATCGACTTGTCTAACTCTATCTGCCAATTGGGTCATATTTCTTAGATATTGAGTATCTAGCTTCTTCCTAATGGAATAATCTAGCCCACCAGCAGACATTTTGACAAGTTCATGTTCAGGAACCTGGGTGAAGCACCTTGTTTTCCATAAACGAAATCGATTTAAGTAATCGTCAATTGACTCAGTGAACTTTCAATTGACACTTGATAGCTCCTTCAAACTAATTTTAGATTGCCCCATGTAAAACTGCTTATGAAATAACCTCTCTAAAGCCCAATCATGGATTAAATGAGGAGATAAGGTAGTAAACCATGTGAAAGCATTCTTTGTTAGAGAACTAGGGAAGTATCTCATCCTCAGGTTCTCATTGTTAGCAATGTCACCTGCTTCCGTCAGGTAACAAGCAATGTGTTCGACAGTAGATTCGTTGATGCCACCAGCACATTTTGTAAACTTAGAGACCTTTTATCCCATTGGCAACTTTATCTGTAACACATATTCTGATAGAGGAGATGTGTAACCCATATTAATCCCATTTTGACCCATTATCCTCTCAACAATGGTTGTTAAGTTATTTTCCCCTAACAAATTTTCTTGTCGATCCCGATGGACAACTTGGTTAGCATCCTAGCACTACTACAAAATGCGCAAACAACAACGCTAGGTGTACAACAGATTCATATACACTATTGTAATAGGGTAAAATTTTCGCGCCCAGTGAGTAGTTGGATTTATAAACAAAAATTTAATGAAGGTTGCCTCAAAACACCGTAGTAATAAATGATGTGTAGCAAGCTTCGATTCCCAGCAACTACATTTTTTCCATTTTTTAGAGTACATTAAGCGTGTGTCACTTAAGTCCATTATTTAAAAAATAAATGGTAAATGATTTTACAACAGTGAAGTCAACCAACCGTTGTTAGATGACTTCTTTAACCAAGTTATTTAACCACGGTTATATAATACAACCGTTGTAAAATATGTAAATTGCATCATGGTTTTTATTTCTAACCGTGACAAAAAGTGATATTTTTTAGTATATAAGCGAAAGTATATATCGTTCAGTACATAACAGCCGTTTCTTTAAAAAAAACCCTAACATATTTCACTATTCTCTATCATAACATAACCCTAACATCCTTCAACCTTCAGATACGTCTTCAGATTCGTCTTCACCAATCGCTAACTTGAGGTTCGTTCGTTTAACTTATGCTTCGATTTTGTTTACGTTTCTTGTTAAAAATTGGTTCTCATTTTTTCATTTGGTGAATGTTCTTTTTTTTTTTTCAGATTCGTCTTCACCACCTTAACAAAGTGCATACTTTGGCTATAATACATATGGTTTGTGTAGCTATGAAGAAAAATACAAGAAGTATGAAGCTATTGTGTAAACTTTATTCACCTTGTACTTTTTCTTCATAGCTTCATAAACTAGATGAAAGTCATAATTTCCATCAAAATATTTTGATTTGTTTTTCATCTTCTTCTCCCCCCAATCACTGTTCGTCTTCTTCTCACCTAGTTTCTTCAAGTTTCCATCAAATCCTTCCATTAAAATGTCTCAGCACTCCGGTTGTAGCCATGTAAGCAGGTCCTCAAGTCGTTCAAGGTACGTATGCAAGTGTGGTCTCGACGCTCCGTTGATGACGGCATAGACCGATTCGAACCCAGGACGCCGTTTCTATGGTTGTGGGATGTATAAGATTCAAGGATACAAAAAATGCTCTCACTTTGCTTGGTTAGATGAGGAGATGGATCCTAGGGAAAAACAAATAATTTCTTCACTGGTAAAGAACTTGAATGAGGAGAAGGAGATGGTTAACACATTCAAAGCCAAGGAGGAAGGATTGAATTTGAAGGTGAAGATCCTAAAGAAATAGTTGAAGATTACCTGGATTTTTTTATTTGTATGTTCATTGCATTTGTTGTAACAACAATGACAAATGAGTTATAGTTGATTAGGTTTGTATGTTGACTGATTGTGTATTGAATATGATACAATTATGTGATATTATGAATATGATACAATTAATATTATTATGATAACTTTATCATAAATGTGAGTTGTATTTTATGCTGTGATATGGTGAACAATAATACAGGTTAAAAAATGGGATTAATTATAAAAGTACGATAATATGTGTTAATTCTGCAGAAAATGTAACAACGATTATATAACATAACCGTTATAATATCTCGCGCACTATGTGTATCACAATGGTCGTTTGGAAAACCCGTTGTGATAGGGTGCGCGCTTTCCAGTATATTACAACGGTTACTGGGCCGTGATTGTAAGTATCATATATACAACCATACTCTACATAACAACTCTTACGCCCGCGTGATTATATATCTTTCCCAACTGTTGTTAAATGGGTTTTCCGTAGTAGTGTAGTTTCGGTTGACCACTACCACAAGTCGATTATCTTCTCCAACATGTATTTCTTTCTCGACCCATTGGGGATTCCCCTGCTGCCCATGGTTCACATTTTCTTCTTATACTACCCCCTCGTTCCAAACTTGCCTAACAACCTGGGGTTGTGCACCTAGTCGAACTTGTATTGGGGGAGCACACAAAAAATCAGCAACTCTCGTCATTTGAGTTGCCAACTGCTGGTAACTCTGATTTTTATTTTGAATCAATGGGTTAAATATTATACACATTTGTTATATTAGAGTGTTTACCAATTCATGTTGCCTTATTGCCATGACAAAATTTGTTGTCAAAGTAGGCATTGCTTGACAACCGAATCCCGCTCCCATATAGGGTGGCATATTTCGACCGTGGTTACTTAAGGTTGACCCAGGCACCATAACTGGAAAAAACATATTTGCAGCACTATCCATAAATTTTGAAAGGTTATTCTATAAGCTTTCCATCACCATTGTTAGCATCACATATGGTTGTTCACGCCCTGGTATGGGCATTGCGAAGTTTTTGGCAAAAGGCCTAAAATTTGTCGCCGTAATTGGCCTGGGAGTCACTGGATGACTCTGGGGTATTGGGGATAAAACCATCCCCTCATTCGGAATCATTGAAGCTACCATTTTGGATGGCATCAATGTGGTACTAGCAACTGAAGGAATGGGTTCAGTTACCATTGAAGAACTTGTTCCCGTCCAACACTATTAGAAGGTTGGTCTCCATTTTTATTTATGGGATTCACCATTCTTTTAACATATCTTCTAATAGGTTTTCTCACTTTTCTCTTTGTCATTTTACCACACCTTAATCTTATGCACACTTGTACACAAAATGAAAAGTTAAAGTAAACACACGTAAAAAATTATTATTTTTTAATATAAATAACAAAAAACAAACACACAAAAAGGTCCCACCGAGTGTGCCAATTTATTTACCGTGAAATTTAGTAAACAAATACAAGTTTCTATTAATACTTAAGGGATTGAACTCTAAAATCTCCCGGACATATTTGTGTGTATTTATTACTTGTAAAAATCATGATACGGTCGAAGTTAGCACTAACTCCTTGAAAAGAAATGTTTGTTGTAAGCAATTACAATTAGGAAAATGCTAAAAAGTAAAGGAACTAAATTTAAAATTGCAAGTAAAGTAAAGAAGAGACTTTGAAATCGAAATACAAGTGCGAATAATAAGAAAAAAGGTTGAAATTAAAGTGCAAGTAATGTAAACTGATTGGAAAAGTAAATGAAATCGAAAGGGACTTTAATGCATAAAAATACTTTTAAGGTAAAATTATAGGAAATGCATAAAATGG
This sequence comes from Lathyrus tuberosus, assembly GCA_022829125.1. Classification (NCBI taxonomy): domain Eukaryota; kingdom Viridiplantae; phylum Streptophyta; class Magnoliopsida; order Fabales; family Fabaceae; genus Lathyrus; species Lathyrus tuberosus. Next base: position 9,738,921 of record JALAZF010000169.1, read on the forward strand.
TGGAACACATACATACATCTTTTCCTTACTCGTTTCTCAAGACGCATGTACTTTGAGTTTACAGAAATGTGTGTACAATTGCGGTCCCTTTTCAAAATGGACCTAAGTCTCCTAATATAATACTATAAAATAATTGTCTAATAGTTGTAGACTACTCCTATGATGACATGTCCCAAATCCATGCAGCAGTTTCCCTCGACGTGCTCCCACGTTTTTCTGAATAACTATCGATGCTGACGCAAATCCCGCCTCGTGGTACCATTTGAATTTCTTAACTGCTTTTCTAGGCACCAAGAATTGATTATCCTCGTCGAGCTCTTCAACGTCGACCATGTTGAGTTAATATGCACTATCGTATTGTTCATTGTAGTGATGAACTCCACATGAACATTGCTTCCATTATAGTGATAAACTCCACATATGGTGATAGAGTCGACATTGCTTCCAATGTAATGATGAACCCTCAACCTTATCCAACATAGCATAATATTCAATTTCATTAAGTCCTTAAATTCCTCACCACACCCTTTCGCCTTTCCACCTTCGACCGACATCACTTCATGTGACTTCTGACCTTGAGTCATATTGGTCATCATATGGACTCACTCTATTTTGCCCTTCTACATGGAATACTTGTGGCTAATCTCATGATATTTGCCATTTCTAGTCAAGTCAAAAAATCCAATGTAACAATATGTAGCCGCTCCAAACTTATACGCATCGTTTTTTGGGATGGATTGCAAAACAGAAAAAATTCAATGTTATTCTATCTTGAATAAAATATTGTTTTATGCCCTTTCAATCTATCTCACATAATGATGTTGATGTCGTTGTTGTAGTATTTTTGGATAACCTTACTATGTTGTCAATCAAAGAAAACACTCCATAATTTATTGTTTTCATCGATAGACAACATTGAGAAATTTATTCCTAAACATGCTGTAAATTGAAATCAATTGAAGTACAAAAAAATGGCGGATGGTAAAAAATTGAAAAGAAAACAAGACATGTTACTTTCAATTTTTTTATCATTCCCCATTTTTTGCAAGTAATATATTACCTCGGTGTTTTTTATAAAATCGAGGGAAAAATCCTTATTTTAACAACGCTCAAAATATTGACAACACATCAATCCACAAGAAATTCTCTACATCCACTAGTGTATATCTTGTTCTATTTCTTGTGAAAGCATTTGTCATGAAAATATTTGTTCAAGATAATAGAATCTTTGAATAGACTTATGGGATGAATTGCAAGTGCAGAAAAGAATTCTCATGGTTAGAACATATAACTTATTAGAAATTGGATGCATGCAATGCATTAAACTTAAAAAGAATAAGCACAAAGGATAAACAACAAAATCTGGATAACATCAAAGATTTTTTGTTTTTCAAGAATAACTTTAAAAGATTTATTGTTCTCCAATAGCCCATTGTCGAAATCTCGATTTGTTTAAACAATGTATTTTAATAATATGTGTAAACAGTGTAATTTTAAATAAAAAGTTTACTCCCCTCAGTTTTTAACAGAAACCGAGAGATATGTTGTGCTTGGGATGGTGTCCCAAATTCAAACACAGTTGATGGTGTCTGACTTAACAATTTTGGTATTTCTAAGTTGAGTTAAGATTTCTAGACATTTTTGTTGAAGCATAGATGCAGAGGTAAATTGCATGGAAAGTTAACCATGCAACCTTGCATGGTTCCATCAATATAGCATAACTCCTCTTGTGTATCAATGTTGGATCATAATAGTTTAGTGTATAATTACCATAGAATATTACATCAAAGCATAAGTATTTGAAAATTCTATTATAGGTTATTAGAAATTTAACCTCTATATAAACTCACATTGTAACTAATTTCACTATGATGAATGAATCTATTATTTAGGGGTGTACATAGTTCTAAAACCAAACCAAATTGAACCAAATATATGGATCAATTTGGTTTTTAAAATCACTTTGACAAAACTTGTTTATTTTTCTAAAATCGGTTTATGTTTGGATCAGTTTGGTTAATAACCGGTTTGCACCATAAAGCCAGTTTTTGTTTGGACCAGTTTTAAAACCAAATTTCCCTCAAACTTGTTTTGACTAAAACTTAATACCGTTTGAAATCTCTAAAACGACCGCGACAAAACGATATCTGCAGATATCGATATTAATACCGTTATTATCGATTTATATATTAAATAAAAATTTGTGATAAATTTACACCACGACGATCGCACTCAGTGTCGTAGAGTATCGACCAAAATAGTGAAAGTCTTAATCCAATTGCAACTATTTTTTAAAATACTGTTCACAATGCCAAACACATCCTTAAAAATGCACATGCCTCTATTTTTAGTTCATTGCTCTATCTTTTGTCTTTTTAGCTTCAGTTGAACACTTTATTAAAAGAATGCATTTTTAATTGCCTCTATGTTGTATTTGTTAAGTTTTTTTAAGGACCAAAATGAGGTTTATATATACACTACTACTGTAGGTTTGTTTCGTGTTTTAAATTTTTCTTTTTCTTTTTTTTTTCTTTGATGCTCTAGCATAAAATTAGTGCAAGTGTAAATTTAAGAAAAACCGTGGAGATTTCGTGGATCAGACTTGAGATTTTTTTATCATATGGGACTGAACATTAATATTGAAATAGGCTCACATGAGTTTTATATATATATATATATATATATATATATATATATATATATATATATATATATATATATATATAACATTTATTCATTAAATATACATTACTTTAATTGTTACTTATGACTATGAAACAAAAACAAGACAAAGAGCAAATTATGTTTAAAAAGTGGATTAACCATTTATGTATTGGTTTTAAAAAGTGGACATTGGGTTTTTATGGTTATAGTAAAATGAATTTGAATTAGTTTTTAAACCAAATAATATGGACTTTTGAAATTGGTGCACCATATTTTTAAATTTAAATTTGGTTCTTGTGAACTAGTTTTTTTCACACCCCTACTATTATCAGTTTTCACTCTTTCCAGCAAATTTGCATTCATCGTAATAATGGTTCATACAACCTTTATAATGTTATCAAAGCTTTTTTGAGCTATGCTATGCATTGCTTCTTTCATAATGGTCTGTGGTGGCGGCAATGTCGTCAGCGGTCCAATTGTTGTTGCTCCATTTTAAGATCTGTCACAACAACTGGTAATGTGTACTATGTTCATTCTTCAGATATACCTTCTTCCATCTCTGTTAAACTCGTTCTAACGCGTTCAAACTCTCATTCATGGGTAAGGTCCATGCGACATGCACTTGGCGGAAATATTTTTTTTGAATTTGTTGATGGATCAATTCCAGTTACTGAGGAATTTTATCCGAGTTTCAAAGCCTGGAATCATTGCAACATGTTAGTCCATACGTGGATCATGAATTCAGTTTATGAGTCCATTCTACAATGCATCGTTTTCCTCGAGAATGTTATTGATGTGTGGAATGAGCTCAAAGAGCGTTTTTCATAAGGAGATTTTATTCGCATTTTTGAGCTTCGATGTGAATTATTTCCTTTAAAGCAAAATCTACGATCTGTTCCTGAGTTTTTCATAGCCTTGAAGGTTCTTTTGGAAGAACTTGAAGCATATTTTTCAATCCATGTATGCTCGTGTCCACATCAGTGTGTACGTAACACAGGCCTGAGTAATGCCAATATTCAACACGAGGTACCATCTGTGAAGCACGGGTACTCCATTTTGAGTAAGGTACCGGTACCCGGTACGTACCGGGGTACCGGTACGCGTACGGTACGCACCGAAGCCGTACCAATTTTTTTTTTAAAAGTTGGTACTCCAACCGGTACATATTTGGTACACGTACCCAATTTTTAAATTTTTTTTAAAAAAAATATAATGTGGGCTTTTTATTAAATAAAAATTAGGTTAATTTTACTATTTATAAATAAAAAAGTGAAAATAAAAACAAATCTTAACCCTATTCTTCTTCCCTGCCTCTTTGCCGATACGTTTTTCGTTGATCTTTTGGAAACTCAACGTTCAAATTTCAACCTAAAAGAAAGGTATTATACTACTTTACTAGTTTACTTTTTCTTTTTATAGTGTCACTGTTTGTGTTACTACTTTTTCTTTTAAAGACCACCGGTACGTACACATCTCGTAAATTAGTTTTCTCTCTGTAACATGGTTTGATATATGATTCCTTTGAGTTGACACTGATGAGCCAAATCTTCATTTGGTTTATGAGAAATGGGATTCTACGATTGAGGAAGTCAAATTAGCTATTTATAAACATGAAGGCAAGGAGTTGAATCAAAATTCATCTTTTCATGATGTGGTGCATGACATCTTAATCGACAGATGGACTAAAAGTTACACACCTCTTCATTGCTTGGCTCATTCACTTAATCCAAGGTAAATCGCAGTTTATTTTACTATTCTCTCTTATATTTTAACTATCTTGCTTACATACAAAACTTAAATTTTATTTTTTTATAATAATAGGTATTACTGTAAACAATGGCTTGATGTATCTCCGAATCGCGTTGCCCCACATAGGGACAAAGAGATTTGTACTGAAAGAAACAAATACATACGAAATTACTTTGTGGATGCAAATGAAAGACTAGAGGCAACTACTGAATTTGTTAAATTCTCAAGTGCTGAAGGAGAGTTTGGCCAATTTGATTCATTGCAAGATAGGTGGAACTTGAAACCAAAGGATTGTTGGGTAACTTATGGATCTTCAGTCCCAAAACTTCAATCCATTGCATTGAAACTTCTTTCACAACCAAGTTCTTCATCTTCTGCTGAGAGAAATTGGAGTACATATGGATTTATTCACTCATTGAAAAGGAATATGCTCAATCCAAAGAGGGCTGAGGATTTAGTTTTTGTTCATACAAATCTCCGTCTTCTCTCAAGAAAGAGTAAGATCTATAATGAAGGAGCAACAAAAATGCGGGATATTGGTGGAGATGAATGAGATTTATTTGATGGAGCTGGTATTCTTGAAGTTGCTAGTCTTTCTCTCGATGATCCTGAACTAGAAGCCGCTCTTTTTAATGATATTGGAGAGGAAAATATTGATATTTGATTTCATGATTTATTGATACTTTTTAAGTGTGATTTATTTATGTTATTGCACAGATATTAACTATTTTTAAGTAAATTATTTTTTAATTTTAATGTTTTGTTGTTATTTAAACAATATAATTTCTTAATTATTTTTATAATTCTATTTTTAAACAATATATATAATAACGTACCCGTACCTTAGTTTTTCTAAAATTGTCGTACCCCGTACCAGTACCCGTACCGGGTACTGGGTACGTACCCGTACCTATGCAACGCAGGGTACCATGTTCCATTCGTTTTCTCACTGGTTTGAATGACAACTTTGATTTGGTTCTTTCTCAAGTCTTGTTAATGAATCCTCAACCTAACATCAACAAGATCTTTTCCATGGTGTTAGAACATGAAAGACCGTTCAAAACATCAGTTTCTGATGATTCCAAGATACAATGTGTTGACTACAAGAGACCTCTAAGAAAGGGGTGTGGCAACGGTTCCTCTTCATTTAGCACCAAGAATATTCTACATCTATCAAGTTCTCTTGGAAATTCAAGAGCATCCTTTAGCAAAGTGAGCATGGCATCACATGTTAGTCCTCATGTTACATCAGGTATATCTAGAATTTATCAATCTTTGAATCATGTCAACAATGGATCTTGGATTGTAGATTCAGGGGCTACTGACCACATATTTTCCTCCATGAAACTATTTTATTCTTATCAGTTAATTGTAACAGTCAACATTAGATAACCAAATAGCCAAATGGCAATGGCTAAATATTCTGGAACTGTTACTTTCTCATCAAGTCTCCTTGTTCGAGATTTTCTATATGTACCTGATTTCCATTTGAATTTATTATCAGTTCCAAAATTGTGTCTTAATATTAATTGTGTAGTGAATTTTAATAATGAAAAATATTCAATTCAAGAAAAGAAGAGATTAAGGAATATTGGTTTGGCTGAATTAGTTGAAGGATTGTATTATCATACCATTCCACAAGCCTCAGATCAAGAAAATACAGCTACATCACAAGTCTAACAAAAAGTTATTTTTATTCCTTAAACTGCTCTATGGCACTTTAGACTAGGTAATCTATCTAATACAAGACTTCTTAGCTTACATAAACGCATACCTCTTGTAACCATTGATAAAAAATCAGCATGTGATATTTGTCATTCTGCTAAGCTTAAAAATATTCATTTTCAACTTAGTGTGTTCAAAACTTTATACTTATGATTGAAAATTAGGCTCTGATACCATTATGAACACTACAAGAAAAATGGCCTACGACCACACTAAATTTTTCCACAACTCAAAAACTGTGGCCACATACATGCTTTGGCCAGGGTTTTAAAATCGTAGACATATGTTTAAAAATATTGAATCCGGAGTGTGAAACTGTGGCCTTTTCTTTAATTGCCACGGTTACAAAATCACACTTATATTTAAGCCACGGTCAGAAAACTGTAGATATTTTAAGCCACAAAGAAAAATCGCGGAATTATAATTTTCACTAAAAACTGTGGCCCAAGCCCAAAAAAAATGCCCCGCCAGAATTTCCCTCGTTTCCCTCTCGTAAATTATTTTGTTTTCTAATTTCTTATAGATTAAACAAATTAAAGGAAAAAAATTGAAAAAATCAATACTCCTCTCTAATAACCAAATACTCTCACTCTCTCACTCACTGTTCAAAACAAAATACTCTATGTCTCCTCCGTTTCTCCTCGATCGCGTCTCCTCCGTTCTCCTCGCGTCTCCTCCGTCTTCTCATCTTCTGATGTTCTCCTCTTCTCCTCTTCTACTTCGTTTCTCCTGTTCCTCATTCCCCTATTCCTCATTCTCACTGTTTATATCTATATTTTTGATGCATGTAGTTTTTGTTTTGCAGTTGACCTAATCTATATTTTTGTTTTGCAGTTCTAATACACAAGCTTCCCCTTGCCGATTTCCGTTGGAGTTTCCTCTGCTAATACCGAAGGTAGGGTTTCATTATTACTTTTGTTATGGTTTCATTTTTACCCATTTTGTTATCACTGTTGTGTTTATTAAGGTTAGATTTTGTTATGATGATTTGAAACTTAGTGGATTGAGGTGAGTAACTAGGGTTGAAGGTCTTGACAATGAGAGTGGCACTGAGTTTTTTTAGGGTGAGTAACTAGGGTTAACACTGATATGGATTTGAGGCTAGGTTGGAGGATTTAAGGTCTAGGTTAGGTTGACTGAGGTTTTATTCTTCTCTGATGTGCACAAACACCTTGTGATTTCTTCAATACATAGGTTTTGACTTTCGATTAGTTGCTACAAAAAATAGTAGAGTAGTTCCAAATTGTACAATCTTTTGTGTTATATATTACATGAATCAGAAACATACCAATGATAATTGTGTAAAGCCATAGCAATAGCAAGTGCATATAGTAATCAGTAGGTATACTTTCCCTTTGTCTTCTCAAATACTAGTTCTGCAATTATAGCAGCAATACTATGTTATGTTGGTGTTAGTGATGTTAACTGTTAGTTTTTCTTGTTAGTTTTTCTGTTAAACTATGTCAGTAATTTCCGTTAAATTGTTAGATTGTTAGTCTTGTTAATTGACTGTTAGTATTGTTAATGTTAAATTGTTTTTCTGTTTCCTTCAATGTATTTTTAGCCATTCATGACTGTTATTTTTAAATGGTTGTGCAACTAGTTCTTCACCTAGACTTTACAATGTAATTACTCTTGTTGAAACTAAACTAATTGTTTATTTTCACGTGTTTAAAGACAGAGGGAACATTGAAGGAAACAGTTGTTCCACAATTGACCAAAGCTTTAGAGGTACGTAGCTCTAGTTTATGTTAATGTTAAATTGTATTTTTAGCCATTCATGATCAAATTTTAGGATGTGTTTGTGTTTCAGATATATATACTATCATGACTATCTTTATTCTAGTTCCATGAAAAATATTCAACTGTGCCATCTATAGTCCTTGTCCTAGGTGATACACATTAATAATTGTACTGCAAATATTAAGTAATCGCATTGGTCCTGTTAGTACAGCTCCAAAGATATTTGTTTTGTATATGTTCATGTATGTGTTATGTATGCATGCAGTTTTGAATCTGTTCTGTGTTTCAAATAGTTAGATTATAAAGTGATGGACAAAGAGTGGACTAAATTTCCAAGGTTTAGTCAAGAGTACATCAACGGTGTTACTCAATTTTTAGACTTTGCGTACACTAATGGAAGACCTCAAGGAGATGAGCTTTTATGCCCTTGTGCCAAGTGTAAAAATTTGTATTGGAAAATAAGAGATAATATTAAGGATCACTTAATAGCCAAAGGTTTTCTAAAAGGTTATGACGTATGGTTGCACCATGGGGAGCAACTACAAAGGTGTATGGAAATTGGTGATGAGATGGAAAATCAAGAGGAATCACATGACGACATTCCTGGCTTATGCATGACATATATTTAGATAGGGAAAAAGCACAAGGAGTTCATGAAGGTCCCAATGACGATGCTAGAAAGTTTTACAATTTGATTAAAGAGGCAGAACAAGAATTGTACCCTGGATGCAAAGACTTCTTTACTCTATCATTCGTGATTCAACTCTACTTGTTGAAATGTCTCACGGCTGGAGCAATACCTCATTCACTGCCCTCTTAGAATTGTTGAAAGAAGCAATGCCTGATTTAAACATTCTTGTATCATTTTACAAGACAAAAGCCATGATAAGTGGTTTAGGCCTTGATTATAAAAACATCCATGCATGCCCAAACGATTGCATGCTATTTTGGAAAGACCATGAAAAGAACAATTCTTGCACGATTTGTGAAGCTTCACGGTGGAAAGAAAATGCTCCAACTGAAGGATGTGAGTCTGAGCAATCGAAAAATGATTATAGAGTTCCTGCAAAAATTTTGAGGCACTTTCCGTTGATTCCTAGACTACAAAGGTTGTTCATGTGTTCAAAGATAGCTGAGTCAATGAGATGGCATGAAGAAGAGCGCTCAAAGGATGGGAAATTGAGGCATCCTGCTGATGGTAAAGCGTGGAAGGACTTTGACGAGCTCCATCTGGATTTTGCTCGTGATTCTCGCAATGTAAGACTTGGCTTAACGAGTGATGGGTTTAATCCATTTAAGACAATGAGCTTATCTCATAGTACATGGCCTGTCTTGATGATGGTATACAACACACCAACTTGGCTGTCCATGAAACCTGAATATACAATGTTGTCATTGTTGATTCTTGGACCAAAATCTCCAGGAAATGATATTGATGTTTACCTCCAGCCACTGATAGAGGAGCTAAAGGAATTATGGGAATCTGGCTTAGAGACATATGATTCTTCAATAAACCAAACATTTGGAATGCGTGCAGCTCTTTTGTGGACAATTAGTGACTACCCTGCTTATGCTATGTTGTCGGGTTGGAGCACCAAAGGAAAATTGGCGTGTGCGTGTTATAAATCTAACACCAATTCGTTCTACCTCAAACACAGTCATAAGATGTGTTATATAGACCACCGTATCTTTTTACCAAGAACTCATTCTTGGAGAAATGATTCAAATCATTTAATGGAGAAGAAGAACATAGGACTGCACCATCCATGTTAAATGGGGCAGAAATCCTTGAAATCTTAGAAAATTTCAATAATGAATTCGGGAAGACGAAAAAGAAGAAGGTTGATGGCCCGTGGAAGAAGAGGTCAATATTTTTTGAGTTGCCTTACTGGGCTCAAAATACATTGCGCCATAATCTAGATGTAATGCACATTGAAAAAAACATATTTGATAGTATTATTGGAACTCTTTTGGACATCCTGGGGAAGACAAAAGATCATATTAAAGCCCGCTATGATTTGCAAGATTTGGGAATTAGAGAAAGACTTCATCCAAGGGAGATTGGTGGAGGACATTCAGAGTTTGCAAAAGCATGTTTCTCAATGACTCCGCACGAGAAGTCAATTTTTGTGGAGTTATAAAGGCTACCAAGTTACCGGATGGGACTGCATCAAATATTTCAAAATTCGTACAAGTTGCTGACAAAAAAATATCCGGTTACAAGAGTCATGATGCACATTTCATGTTACACTATTTGTTGCAAATTGCAGTAAGAAGCACACTGCCCAAGGAGGTGGCGACCCCACTAATTCTTCTTGGCTCTTTTTTCCGCTCTCTATGTCAGAAAGTTATACAAGTGGAAGATTTAGATTACTTAGAAGTGGAGATTGCAGAGATACTTTGTCAGTTGGAGATGATATTTCCTCCAAGTTTCTTTGACATAATGGTTAACTTGCCTATTCACCTGGTAAATGAAGTTAGATTGAGTGGTCCTGTTCAATTTCGATGGATGTATCCCACCGAAAGATACTTATATAAACTTAAGAACTATGTCCGCAATAGAGCTTATCCTGAAGGTTCTATTGCCGAGGGGTATTTGGCTGAAGAAGCTATAACATTTTGCTCAAGGTATTTGTATAACAATGTAGATACAAGGTTGAATAGGAAGAGTCGGAATTATGATGATAGTGATTCACTTGAAGTAGATTCAGATGATTACTTTACAACGGCGGGTCGTCCTTTAGGGGGGGCAGGTGAACCCTTTCATCTTGATGTGAAATCAAAGGATGATGCCCATCGATATATCTTATTCAATTGCAATGAAGTTCAAATTTACATCAGGTACTGCAATAACTATGTGTCCACCCATGTATTTATCTACTAATCATAGTTTTAGGTTATGTTAACATATAAATTGTTGACTTTTGTAGTGAGCATGATCAGACTGTTAATTCAAACACTAATAAGCGGAAGTGGACCAAGGTCAAAAGTCAAAGTAAAGATTTTGGTGAATGGTTTAAAACTCGTGCCCAGAAAGATGATGTGCCATTACAACTTGAAAAACTTTCTAGAGGTCCAAATTTTGTTGCAAAGAGGTATCCAGGTTACATCATTAATGGATATAGGTTCCATACTATGAAACGAGATACAAGCCACAAAACTCAAAATTCTGGTGTAACTTTAGTTTCACTAACTTCAAGTTTTGCTAGCTCCAAGGATGGAAATCCTAGGACAGAACCCATCACTTATTATGGAGCAATTGTTGATATAATTGAGTTATATTACTATGGCAACTTCAACTTTGTGTTGTTTAAATGCGATTGGTTTGAGGTTGAAAAAGACAAATACGGACTTACTTGTGTGTGTTTCAATAAGAGAATTTATCAGAATGATCCGTTTGTGCTACCTTCTCAAGTTCATCAATGGTACTATATCCAAGACCCTTTTGATCCAAACAGGCATTATGCTCTGCAAACAGTTCCACGAGATTTCTTTAACATTGGTGTCCCTTCAAACTTACAAGCTGAAACAGCTTCTCATGGAGAAAATAGTGATGGTGATGGTGACGGTTAAAATGATACTTTTTAATTTTGATTAAATTATTCCTGTTAGTTCCTGGATTGGCTGGAATTTTGGTAAAACAAGGTATGTTCAATGTTGATGTCAAGGTGCTGATGTTGCAACATTGAAGTCTTAACACTGGGCTGTGTTAAGTAATTAATAGCTGAAGTTGGATGTCTGATGTCACATGGTGATGTTGTAACATCAGATCTGCAGAATTAACAACAACAGGCTGTGATGTTGTTAGGGTTGCGTATTAGCTAGAATTGTGGAGAGCAAGCTGTCTCATTGGATGCGAATATCTTGGGATAGATATTTGCTGCTGCATAGGAGATCTGGTGCAGATTTGTAGGAGATTTAAAAGGTTGAAGATTTAAAGAGGTTTTAGGAGAAATTCTATTTTAAATATTCAGTTTTAAATAACAAATCTGGGAGATATTGTAGCAAGTCCAAGACCAATTCAAGGAGCTATATAAAGCGCACAAGACCAAAGGAAAAAGTGACAGAAAACATTCAGAAGATCAGGAGCTGGAGGCTTAGTGTCTAGAGTTTGTTTAGAGCGCTTGTATTTACACTATTCTAGGGTTTGGATAGGTGTTGAGTTTATGTCCTCTCTAGAAGCTGTGAAGCAATAGAAAGTGGTTGCTTGATCGAAGCTTTGAATTAAGATCAAGGGTACTCAAAGTGGTTTCTTTGAGTGTTTGTAAGGGATTGAGTGGTGTTCTCATACCTAAGTGGTGTCTTAGGTAGGAAGTCATTAGCAGAGTATAAGTTTAGGAGATTGTCAACGGGTTGTTGAGTCTGTAAATTAAATCTACAAGTAATGAATTCTATCCCTGGCTTGGTAGCCCCCAGAGTAAGTTGGTTGTAACCGAACTGGGTCAACAATTCTTGGTGTTATTTTACTGTTATTGTTGTCCATTGTGCAGAGTGTGTTGTTGTGACATCACACCTTAACATCACACGTCTGATACCAGAATTTCAATTTGTATCAGAGCAGGCATCCTGTCTGTCTCTGGGTGAGATCTAGGGAAGTTACTTTCTGGTGTAAGATGGACAAAGGAGTTGGAGGATTCGTCAACAGACCCCCTATTTTGGATGGATCCAATTATGACTATTGGAAGCCAAGGATGACCACTTTCTTAAAATCCTTGGACAGTAGGGCTTGGAAGGCTGATAAAGAAGGCAAAGATAAAGAAGGCATCCTCTAAGCCATGTGTGAGAAGGATGATGCTGGCAAAGATAAAGAAGGCACCTCTAAGCCAAAGCCTGAAGAAGAGTGGACCAAGGAGGAAGATGAGCTTGCCCTTGGAAATTCCAAAGCTCTAAATGCTATCTTCAATGGAGTGGATAATAATATCTTCAGGTTAATCAACACCTGTGAAGTTGCTAAGGAAGCGTGGGATATTTTGCAGGCTACACATGAAGGAACATCTAGAGTCAAGATGTCGAGACTTCAGATTTTAACATCAAAATTTGAAAGCCTGGAGATGAAGGATGATGAGACTATTCATGACTTCCACATGAATGTTCTGGAGCTGGCTAATGCATCCAGTGCTCTTGGTGAGAAGATGTCAGATGAAAAGCTTGTGAGGAAGATCCTTAGGTCCCTACCTAAGAAGTATAAGATGAAGGTTACTGCCATTGAAGAATCACAAGACATCAGCAAAATGAGAGTTGATGAGCTCATTGGATCTCTTCAAACTTTTGAGCTTGGGTTGAATGAGGAAGAACCAGAAAAGAAGCCAAAGAGTATAGCCCTGGTGTCAAATGGTGATGAAGAAAAAGGAAAGAGTTCTGAATTGCAGGAGGATCTATCTCAGGCCATAGTGATGTTGGGAAGACAGTTCACCAAAGTATTCAAGAGAATGAATAATAACTCCAGGCCTAATGTCAAGAACATGACTTCTGACACCAGCAAGAAGGATGAAGAGAAAACTACCCAAGATAAAGGAGTTCAGTGCTTTGAGTGTGAAGGGTATGGACATGTCAAGAAAGAATATCCCACCTTCTTGAAAAAACAAAAGAAGGGCATGACAGTTTCCTGGTCTGACTCTGATAGTGAAAGTGAAGGTGAGTAAGCAAAGCATGTGAGAGCTTTAACAGGAGCTGTGGTTTCTGATGATAATTCTAGTGATGGAGAAGTAACTTATGAGGAGTTAGCATCTACCTATCAAGAGCTGTGTTAAAAAGTACTGAGATTTGTCAAGAAAACAAGTGCCACAAGCAACAGATTGCTCAGCTAGAGAATGAAAAGACTGATCTGGAAAATGAAGTGGTGCTAGTTAGAGCTCACCTTGATCAAATGACCAAGTCTGTTAGGATGCTGAGCTGTGGTACAGACACACTTGACAAGATCCTTCAGTCAGAAAAAGTTGCTGGAGACAAAGCTGGGATAGGTTATGTGGCTGAGGATAAGGGAACTTCAGAAGAAAGCACTTCAGGTTCAAAGAAGGAAGTGTCACAACATCAGCCAAAGAAGCAGGAGTCTACCCCTAAGAAGGTTGTTCAGCCTCAGAATGTTGAGAAAAAGGATGGTCCCCAACAGAGGAAGATTCAGCCTCAAGGAGCTAGTCAGTATATGCCCCCACAATACCACAAGAGCATGCAAGCTGCTCAGTTCAAACATCACATATCTCATCAGGTGTCTCAACATCAGGACAACTGGTATAGTTATGGATATGGATACACCAATGTTGTTCCTAATATCTATGGAAGAAGAAAGCCACACCATCATGGGAGACAATCCAGGAAACAGCATTCTCAGCCTTCTTATGGGAGAAGATACCAACAAAATAGAAGGCAGACCAGTTATGGTAGGAGGAGACCACATTATGGATGGCAACCTAAGCAATCTCATCATGGCAGAATATTCAGAGATGAAAGGGTGAGATGCTATTATTGTGGAAGGTTTGGACATATGCAGTACTCTTGCTACAAGCTGCATGGATACCCTCAACCTCAAAACAGATGGAGAGAGTACATGCCCAAAGTTGTTAAACAATGGATACCCAAGGAAAAGGTGAAGTGCTTATTGGCTCACATGGCTGATAGAGAGTTTAAAGAAGGAACATGGTGTTTTGACAGTGGGTGTTCCAAACACATGTCTGGATGTAGATCCATGTTTGCTGAATGTAGACCTTGCCCCTCTCTTGAAGTTATTTTTGGTAGTGGAGAAAAAGGTGTTGTTGCAGGAGTTGGGAACGTGCAAGGTGATGGTAGACCTGAACTTGACAATGTTTTGTTTGTCAGTGGTTTAAATGCAAATTTGATCAGCATAAGCCAATTGTGTGATGAGGGTCACAAAGTAAACTACACTAAGGATGAGTCTGTGGTATCTGATGAACATAATCAGGTTGTTATGAAGGGTGTCAGAACCAAAGACAACTGCTATCAGTGGATTTCTCTTGAAGGAAATTCAACTAATGATGTTCAAGTCGATGTTATAACATCAGACTATGACATCAGGATACTGAAAGGTCACTCCGAGTTAGTGAGTCCTGATGTGAATTGTTTAAAAGGAAAATCTTTATGGAGGGAGAAAATTAGTAATTGGTCTTTAAAGAGTACACAAAATCTGGCGCCTTACCTCAGACCCTCATTTCCTATTATAGCAAAATCACGGTTCATCAAAACTCATATCTCTCTTCTGTTCGTCTCCTTCAACAAGAAGAATCATCTCAATATATACTCCCTCAAAGAAACCATGTCAAAGCAGACATCTTCTCCTTCAAAAAGTTCATCGCGGAATAAAGCTAGGGTTTCTACAGATGATTACTCTGAAGACGAAGCTCTGAATATACAACCCATCTCCGTAATGTTACCAGCGTCAGGTAAACCTAGACCATCTAAACTTGCTTCTAAAAGGGCCGCAACTGCTTTTAAAAATACTGAAACAAAGAAGCTGGTTACCAGTATCCTATTTAGTGATAAATCAACACCTAGGTCATCCACGTCTCAAACTGTGGTAGAAAAGTTTGATGTTGACAAGAGTATGGGTAATCTGGCAACCAAAATACTGGACAAAGGAATACCTGTGAAAGGAATTTATGTACCGTTGAATCAGATGCCAGCAGAAAAGGTAGACATGCAAGGAGAAGAATCTGATCTTCATAGACTTGACGTGTCTGTCATTGAGGATTCTAAAAGAGGAGGAGAAGAAGAAGATGTGCATGAGGGAATTAATGATAGAACTACTCCTGAAGAAGAAAAGAGTGAGGACGTGATCAATGTGGATGACTTATCTGACAATGAAGTCATTGGAAATGCTGTTCCAAGTATTGCCAAGAGACTACAGACAAGGAAAGGAAAGACCAATGAATCCTCTCCTAAGAAGCCTACTGAAGGAAAGAAGAAAACTGTTGTTGGTCCCACAAAACCTTGGAGCAAGGTTGTTACACCTTCCAAAAAGAGAAAGGTTAGATAAGAATCTGAGGATGAAGTTGAGGAAGATGTCCATGACATCACACCAGTCAGAAAGACCATTCTAAAGAGAATTTCAGATAAGGTCCCTGAAGTGCCAGTGGACAACATATCCTTCCATTATGCGAGCAGTGCATCCTTGTGGAAGTTTGTGTGCCAAAGGAGGTTAGCTCTGGAAAGGGAGCTTGGAAAAGATGTCTTGGAGATGAAAGAAATTATGGACCTCATTCATGGAGCTGGGCTTCTAAAGACTGTGACCAGATTCTCCAAGTGCTATAGTGGACTTGTTAAGGAATTTGTTGTCAACATTCCCATAGACATTTCTGACAATAGAAGTGTGAACTACATGAAGGTGTTTGTTAGGGGACAGTGTATTGATTTCTCCCCTAGTACTGTCAATAAATATCTGGGAAGAGATGAGCAAGAGGAGTGTGAGCTGGAGGTGACTGATAATGAAGTGTGTAGAGAGATCACTGCTACTCAAGTTAAGGTGTGGCCACTGAAAAATAAATTAACAGCTATCAAACTCAGTATCAAGTATGCTATATTGCACAGAATTGGTGCGGCCAACTGGGTACCTACTAATCACAAAACCACTATAACTGTGGGATTAGGAAGGTTCATCTATGCTGTAGGGAAAAAGGTCATGTTCAACTATGAAAGCTATATATTTGATCAAGTAGTGAAGCATGGTGCCACCAATGCCATCAAAATGCCTATATCATTCCCTTCCCTTATCTGTGGAATGATCTTAGATCAACATCCTGGAATCTTAACCAGTTCAGAGGTAGCATGTAAGAGAGAGTCAGCTTTATCTTTGCATCCCAAACTGTTTGCTGGGAGTCATGTTCCAGACATTGTTACAACATCAAGTTCTGGGATTAAGAAGGTCAGTACAAAATCTGAGCGGATTGAAGAATTAAAGGCAACCTGCAAGGATCTTGATATGGTTATCAAGACCAGCACTGACAGGAAAATGAAGATTGAGCAGATGATTAAAGACTTGGAACAGGGGGAAGATAATGGGAATGGCGACACTGAGGATTCCAGGTCAGATGAGGGTGATGAAGATGCTGATGGTACAAGCTCGGATGAAGACTAACCTCCATCTGCTGTTATTAGATAGTAGTTTTAGTCTTTAGTTTAGTTTTTTTTCCTTGCTATGATGGTTATGTAATTTGAATATTGTGATGTTATATGCACTAGTTTTATTTTTAGTTTCCTTCTATGATTTGTTTTGCCTGGTTGCTAACTGTGAGGCTAACAATGAGAGCTAGGGTGTACTGACTATAGTTAATAGGGCTTCTAACTGAAGTTTGCCTAATTGTGGCTAAAAAGGGGGAGAAAATAGTTAAGAGGGTATCAAAGAATGTTACTGCCAAATGCTGCTAATGTGATATTAAGGGGGAGATAAATTGATGCTGCTAAAAGTAAAAGGTGCTAATGTAGTTATTGAGGAGGAGTTTAGACTGAGCTAGTGAAGATATCATAGCAGTTGAAAGGTGCAGACATCAAGGGGGAGAAAAGTGCTACACATTGTGAGCTACTGAACAGCTGTGATGCTGGTTCATATTCTTGAGGGGGAGCACCAATTGGCTGTTGTCAATAATGAAGATGGTGCTGCAGCAGATCAAGTGATGAAGACTATGAGTATTGTCAAACTGCTGCTAATGGAGTTTCAAATTTTTGAAGTTTTTCCGCTGCTGAAGTCTCTGAAGATGCAGAGATTGTTTTAGCCAAAATTAGCCAAAGGGGGAGATTGTTAGTTCCTGGATTGGCTGGAATTTTGGTAAAACAAGGTATGTTCAATGTTGATGTCAAGGTGCTGATGTTGCAACATTGAAGTCTTAACATTGGGCTGTGTTAAGTAATTAATAGCTGAAGTTGGATGTCTGATGTCACATGGTGATGTTGTAACATCAGATCTGCAGAATTAACAACAGCAGGGTGTGATGTTGTTAGGGTTGCGTATTAGTTGGAATTGTGGAGAGCAAGCTGTCTCATTGGATGCGAATATCTTGGGATAGATATTTGCTGCTGCATAGGAGATCTGGTGCAGATTTGTAGGAGATTTAAAAGGTTGAAGATTTAAAAAGATTTTAGGAGAAAATCTGTTTTAAATATTCAGTTTTAAATAACAAATCTGGGAGATATTGTAGCAAGTCCAAGACCAATTCAAGGAGCTATATAAAGCACACAAGACCAAAGGAAAAAGTGACAGAAAACATTCAGAAGATCAGGAGCTGGAGGCTTAATGTCTAGAGTTTGTTTAGAGCGCTTGTATTTACACTATTC
This sequence comes from Lathyrus tuberosus, assembly GCA_022829125.1. Lineage (NCBI taxonomy): Eukaryota > Viridiplantae > Streptophyta > Magnoliopsida > Fabales > Fabaceae > Lathyrus > Lathyrus tuberosus. The sequence continues at coordinate 9,757,080 of JALAZF010000169.1, forward strand.
TAGGGTTTGGATAGGTGTTGAGTTTCTGTTCTCTCTAGAAGCTGTGAAGCAATAGAAAGTGGTTGCTTGATCGAAGCTGTGAAGTAAGATCAAGGGTACTCAAAGTGGTTTCTTTGAGTGTTTGTAAGGGATTGAGTGGTGTTCTCATACCTAAGTGGTGTCTTAGGTAGGAAGTCATTAGTAGAGTATAAGTTTAGGAGATTGTCAACGGGTTGTTGAGTCTGTAAATTATATCTACAAGTAATGAATTCCATCCCTGGCTTGGTAGCCCCCAGAGTAGGTTGGTTGTAACCGAACTGGGTCAATAATTCTTGGTGTTATTTTACTGTTATTGCTGTCCATTGTGCAGAGTGTGTTGTTGTGACATCACACCTTAACAACACACGTCTGATACCAGAATTTCAATTCCTAATGTTATGTTTTTTTCAATGTTAACAGAAAATGAAGAAGGTATCAAACTTACCAAAGAAGACGAATGCAGCACGAAAGGGTGAACAAGTTACAGCCAATTTCCGGTTGCCTCTATTTAGATCTAGTGCTGAATTGGCTAAGAAGTATGATATAAAATGTGAGATGGTAAATAGTAACAACCAACTCACGAGAAAAGTAGGCATCCGGCCTCTATTTGTGCCTGCATCTGGGGAACTAATCAAGCTATCTAACCTTGAAACTACTGGTAAAGCAATTGATAGTTCAAACAATGTGTTGTATCAAACCAAAAAGAGGACAACGACACCAAGAAAAACAGGGGCCGAAGTTGCTGATTCAAGGACCAGGCAGCAAGTTTCCAGAAAAACAAGGGCTAAAGTTGCTGATTCAAGGACCAGGCAGCAAGCTTCCAGAAAAACAGGGGCTGAAGTTGCTGATTCAAAGTCAAAGCAACAACCTTCAAGTGCAAAGCAACAACCTTCAAGTGCAAACCAACAACCTTCAAGTGCAAACCAGCAACCTTCAAGTTTAAACCAACGACCTTCAAGTGCAAAGCAGCAACCTTCAAGTGCAAACCATCAACTTAAGGAGAAACAGGTGGTTGACACTGCTGATTCAAGGTCAAAGAAGAATCCTATGAAAAGGGCAGTGATGGAAGATGATGGAAATTCAAGGACAGAGCAAGAAAGTGCCTTGAAGAAGACAAAAAGAATACCAATGTGTAAATCGACTTCAGTTGAAAAATTCCTCGAAGAAAATGGGGAAAATGGTGAAGACGAAGATGAAGGTGAAAACTTTGAGGAAGAAGAAAATATAATGGGTGAAGAAGAAAACCCCGGGCAAATTGAAAGTGAAAAAACTGATGGTAGTAAAATTTGTTTGTGGTATGCATTATTCTTAATTGTTATTTCATTCAAATTTATATCCCATTTTAATAGTTTATCTAACACAGGGACAAGTAAGAAAAAGACACGTGGACCAACACAATGTTTGAAAATCCATGCTAGAAAGAGCGAGGATCGTGAAGAGGTGGTATTAGACGATGATGGAGAGCCTATTGGACCCAATGATCGAACCGTGTCAGATTTGAGTTGTTGCCTTGGCACTGTCGCGAGGAATTCAGACTTGTGTCCCTTAGTTTTCACTAACTTCAAAGCTTTGAAGAATGCTAACCAAGACCGTATATGGGAATTTGTTACTGTAAGATCAAAAGGAGTTTTTTCTCATTTTGTTACTAGTGTCCTTTAATTTGTTACTTGTATCTAATTTCCTTCTTTGTTGTAGGATAAATTCATTATCTCTGAAAACGGAACTAAAGCAGTTTTCTCTCGTATAAATGATGCTTGGAGGCGTTACAAGAAAGATATCAAAAAGAGTTGCTTTTTAAAGTACACTACTATGAGTGAAAGATTGATACATCGTCCCCAGACCGTACCTGTAGCTCATTTCAAGAAATTGATAGCCTATTGGAAAAATAGTAAAATCCAAGTAAGATAATTTTATGACTTATTCAAAACTTTGATATTTTATTGTCTAACATTAATTTGCTTTTCCACAATGTAGGCAATAAGCAAAGTAAATGATGCGAACAGATCTAAGCAAAAGTACATGCATCGTATGGGACCAACGAACTTTGCAAGGATTCGTGCAAAATTGGTAGGGTGTTTATACATTCTTTAATTTATAATTCTTTGTTGGTTGAGTGATTCATAATTGTCTGTGTTTAATATCAACCAATGTAGCATGCAAAGAAAGATGACGGAAAGGAAGTTAGCCAAGCAGAGATGTTCATTGAGACTCGACAAAGTCGAAAAGGAAAACAAGTGGATGAGGAAACACAAACTGCAATTGTAAGTTTTCTGTTTTATTGATGGATTTAGTTGCTAAGAAAAGAGACATGTATGTTGATCTCACCTCATCAATGACTGTTAGCAACAAGTCTATCTTTTTGCTTTGCTCTGAATGGTTGAGGACTGGTTTTTAAACCATGCCTTTTGGTTAGAATATGAGTTTTCAAACCATGCCTGTTGAATTTGTGTAACCTGGACACTACCAGTTTGGAAATTTAGAGCAGGGAAAGTATGTTTTATTTTGTTACAATCTGAAGGTCTTAGGATATGCATAAGTCTACTACTGCATGACAATATAGAATGCTGTTTGGTCTTGTTTTAGAGATGTTATGTTCGCAACATGCTTTTTTCCAATTGGTTTTTCTTCACTGATCCTGTTTGGTTTTAAAACCTATATCACTTTGTAATCTATGACTTGAGTTAGTTTGAGATGTCGTTGTAATTTGTGTCATTTGGAAAGTGTTGGAGACATGACTGGTGGATTGATTTGAGGAGTGATCATCTGTTGTTGTTGTTCTTTTTTAGCTCACTATGTTTGCATGGTGTAAAGTATTGCTTTCATTGGTGTAAAGTAATTTGCTGCTGTTGTTGTAAAGTATTGCTTTCTGAGTCTCAAAATCATGTGTGATTTGAATTGGTAAAACATTGGTGTGAGTCTATATGATTATAGCTATGTGAGTTAGAGTGCACGATGGTCATGTCATTTTGTTAAAGTTGAATGATAAATAGTTATAGTTATAGTATCTTATAGTATCAGTTCAACTCATGCACATATACTTATAGTATCTTGAGCTGTTGTTGAAGTTTGTGTTTCTTACAGTAGTGTTGAATATTTTTTAATTAGGATAAGCTTCAAGATTCAGTTCAGAACTCAACTGAATCCGAGACATTTAAGTCATTGTTTGGGAAAGAAAAATCTGGTCGAGTTCGTTGCTATGGAAGAACAACGACACCAACCATGCTTAAAAGAAATGAAGAAATTTTGGTTATTAAAAAGCAGCATAGTGATGAAGTGGCTGGCATGAAGAGGGAGATGGATGGTATGAAGGCACTTTTTAAGACCATGATGAAGCAACAAAACCCACATATGAGTGACGAAGAGATCTCTAATATGATGGCAACTACTTTGGGAAGTTCCAATAGTACTAATGATGCTCCTGCTGCTCCACATTCGTCTGCATCAACTCATATTCCTCATTGTGAAGAGGTATACTCTAAACTACTGTCTGTTCTCTTTTTGTCTCTTTTTGCCTACAAATGAACCACATTCCTACAAATGATAAATGATATATGATTTCAAAATGCATTAAAATCTCCTAAAACACATTAAATTTATAAAATTGCTTATATTAATTTATGTATCATGTTCCTTGCAGAATGGAGACGAAGAAGCGTGTCATCAAGATATGGAAGAAGAAGAAGAAGAAGGAGATGATGTAGAAGAATATTATGATGCATGAGTTAATTAATAGTAGTTGTGTTTTATATTATCTATCTCTTAGAAGTTTTGTTTTAAATTTGGGATGACTCTCTCGAGAGAAACTTGGTTTCGTTTAAGAATGATAGTATCAAAACTTATCTATATTTTTGCGACTTATTAGTCGGTAGCGTCACTTGATGTATAGACTTACTTATTTCTTAATGAATATTTTGACGTTGTAGCTTAATGTTTTCTTGTATAATTAGATTTTAATTTTTTTAATCAATATCTACAAAAATGAGTATTGTTGGAAGACATTATATTGATCTATAATGGTTTATGAAGAAAAACATGGTTACACATATATTTCACAAACAGGAACCGTGGCCTACGTAAATGGTGTAAAACCATGAGCAAAATGTAGCCGCGGTTTTAATTAGTGGCCATAAATTAAAACCCTATTCATTAAATAATAACCGTGGCAAGATTCGGCCACTGTTAAGAACCGCGGCTCATGATAAACCGCGACCTTAACCTAGATACCTAAACCGTGGCCTATTAAATCCACGGATGTATATAAAACGTGGCACAAACACAAAAACCGCGGCTTATTCTTTAGGCCACGGCTGCATATCCCACAGTTGATTTCTCGTGGCCAAACTGTGGCTAAAGCTTTCAACCACGGTTATTTTACATATAACCGCAGTTTTTCGTCCGTGGCGGATGACCTTTTTTTTGTAGTGGAAGTTTGTATGAATCACGATGAAGATGAATGAAAAGTTGTTGGAAAGAGTGAAAAGAGATACTAGATGCATTCATCATAGTGAAGTTAGTTACAATGTGAGCTTAAACTTCTAACAACCTCTAATAGGATTTTTAACTAACTTATGCTTCGATGTAATCCTCTATGGTAACTCTACACTACACTAAGCTATTATGATCCAACATCAATACATAAGAGAAGTTATGCTATATTGATGGAACCATGCAAGGTTGCATGGTTAACTTTCCATGCAAGTCATCTCTGCATCTATGGTTCAAACACACAGCAATTCAAAAAACCTTTTTACAAATACCAAATACTATGGTAGATTGTGAATTAATCTAATTTAAAGATCTTTTTTCACAAATCATAAGTACACCACATTTTATTTACAAAATATTTTTCATCAAAGTTGAACAAGTAACATTCAATGTTGTTGAAGAATGAAGAAGTTTGTAGTAGGCTATATCATAATCATAATCATATCCAATCTTTACTTGTTAATTGTTATCAATATTACAATTCATATATATATATATATATATATATATATATATATATATATATATATATATATATATATATATATATATATATATATATATATATATATATATATATAGGTGTGCATTAGCAACATACACCTTAGTGTATTTTTGTGTGGGGCCCACCAACTTTGGGTGGGACCCACATTAGAAAGATGAAGAAAAAAAATAAAAAAAAAATAGATGTAGTGTATTTTTGTGTGGACCCACCAATTTTAGGTGTATGTTAGCATTTCTCTCTCTCTCTCTCTCTCTCTCTATATATATATATATATATATATATATATATATATATATATGTATATATATTTATATATATAATGCTCATAATTTGTTTGAAATTTTTTTGGTTTATGAAACTTTACGAAATGTCAAACCATTTTGAAAATGAATGATTCTTAAAACTCAACTTTGAGTTAAATAAAAATTGTTGTTATGTTTCTAATGTGAAAGTGCATTATATACACTATTAGAAATCTCTATGAATTGATGCAGAAGTATAGAATGTTGAAATACACCAATTCACTTAAAGTTTTCCTTTATTGTAATATTCTTTATTTTTCCCTTTTCCCCTTTTTTGACCGTTACTTGTAATCTAGCCTATATATATGGCTCTTCCCTTTTGTAAAAACACATGTGATATAATAATAAGAATATCAGTTTTCTTCTGAATGGATTATTCAATTTTATCCAACTATGAAATCCATTTTTGCCCACTTGTCAACATGGTATCAGCAACATGAGATTGCTCTGATTTCTTTCCTTTTTTCCTTATTCGTTTCCTGTACGAGTCATTCTCCTTCATCTTCTCCATCTTCCATTCTTGTTGTTCTATCAATCTCCCTGCGTTCTTGTTCTTTTATCTTCTTTCTCTCTTTGTCTTCCATCTCTTTTCTTTCAATCTTTCCCTTCATTTCATCATGTCGGACAATTCTGACCCACCACCTTCTCCACCACCCAAATCCACCACCACCACCACCCGTTCCTATCAACAAGATATGCTCGACCCCTATTTCATGCATCCCAGCGACAACCCTGGCCTCGCCATTGTTTCGCCGCCTCTGAACAACACCAACTATCATTCTTGGTCGCGATCTCTCAAATTAGCTCTCATGTCAAAAACCAAATTAGGGTTTATAGACGGAACCCTAACTTGTCCAGCTGCAACACACTCCAACTATGTTCTTTGGTGTCGTTGCAACAACATGGTCATGGCGTGGATTACGAATTCCATCGACAAAGAAATCTCTGAAAGTGTTCCTTGGATGGAATCTGCGCAAGACATTTGGGACGAACTCCATGAAAGGTATCACCAAGGAGACATCTTTCGTATTTCCCACCTTCAAGAAGAAATCTATGCGCAGAAACAAGGAGATCAAACGATCACTCAATATTTCACAACCCTAAAGAAGCTTTGGCAGGAATTTGACAACTTCCGCCCACTCCCAACGTGTTCTTGCGACCCTCTCTGTAAGTGTAATCTCATTCCCACCATCAAAACTTACAGGGATAATGACTACGTTATTCGATTTCTCAAAGGGCTTAATGATCAATATGCGGCGGTTCGTGCACAAATCATGCTCATGTCTCCTTTACCACCAGTCAATCGGGTTTTCTCGCTTCTTATACAACAAGAAAGACAACTATCCTCACCCATTATAGAGGACAAACTAATTGCTCAGGTTCAAAAACCAAATCCTCGAGGTAGATACGACCACAGTGGCAAAACCTCCATCCCACTTAAGTCTAAAGGTATCAAAATTGTTCCTACTGCAATAAACCAGGACACACTATTGAGGTGTGTTTCAAGAAGCACGGTCTACCACCATATCTTAAGAAGACGAACTTGGCTCAAACATCACAAGAAGATCCTCCCTCTAAAGTTTCTGCTGCAAGTCAGAATAACACTCCTGCGGAGAATCTTTGCCTCACAACTGACCAACAACGAGCCCTGCTAGCACCCCTTCAGCAAACAGCCGTGCCCCCAGAATCAAACGTTCAACACCTTCAAACTATCCCATCTCAAGACTCAGGTTATTCCTCTATTCATCATACTGACATTATTAATCATTCTGACTGGTTACTTGATACCGTGGCAACTGATCACGTTTGCCATGATAGGAATTTGTTCACCACACTTAATCCTATCAAACCCATTATAGTGAGGCTCCCTAATTGAGCCTCCATCACCACTAAATTTTCGGGTTCTATACATTTTAATGATAATTTTTATCTTCATGATGTCTTGTACATTCCCTCTTTTTACACAAATCTTATATCTGTTTCTAGGCTAGCTAATTCCTTAAACTGTGCTTTTATTTTTACTGCCACTCACTGTCTCATAGAGGGGCTCCCTACCCTAATGAAGATTGGTGCAGCTAGGTTACAACAAGGCCGCTACACTTTGATTTCCCCTGTCTTTCCAGTTCTACCCCCTCCCCACTATTAATCATTGTAAACTTTGGCACAATAGGCTAGGCCACCCATCTTATGATACTTTAGTTCAAATAAATAAACATTTTTCTTTACAAAATCTACATGCTAATGAACTTCCTTGTGATACTTGCTTCAAAGCTAAACAGAAAAGGTTGCCTTTTCACAATAGCACAACAACTACTTCATAATGTTTTGACATGGTCCACATGGATATTTGGGGTCCCATTTCATGCCCTTCAAATCCATGGCCATCAATATTGTTAATCTAAATCTTAAACATCTTTACTTGTCAAGTCTTTTGTTAATCTAATTACTACTCAATTTAAGATCACAATTAAAACTATTCGCTCTGATAACGGGCCTGAATTTCTCCTAAGAGATTTTTACTCTAGTCAAGGCATAATTCATTAAACTTCCTGTGTCTACACCCCACAACAGAATGGCATAGTTGAATGCAAACATCAACACCTTCTCAATGTCACTCGTGCACTTTTGTTCCACTCTAACCTTCCAAAAAATTTCTGGTCTTATGCCTTGTCATATGCTGTCCACATCATAAATAGGTTACCCTCTAGACTGTTATCTCAAAAATGTCCTTTCACTCTGCTATATAATCATATCCCGAATTATTCTCAGATAAAGACTTTTGGCTCCCTTGTTTATGCCTGCAGCAACACTTCCCAACACACCAAACTTGATATTAGATCACACAAGTGCATATTCCTAGGTCTCAAGCATGGTGTCAAAGGATCCATTCTTTATAATATACAAACTAGAAATATTTTCTTGTCTAGAGATACTATTTTTTATGAGGATATCTTCCCTTACACACCACCTAACAATACTTCCAACTCATCCTCAAAACCTATTTAACATCCTAACCAAGATGATTCCTTGGATTATTCCGCCCCCCCCCCCCCCCCCCCTCCCCCCCAATATCCTAGATTCTACTCAACCAGACAACCTGCCTTGTACACCTGCCACCACACCTAAAATCCCTCCCATCACTTCTGAACCCTCTAGCCCAAATTCTGAACCTGCTATTTCTGCAGACCCACAGAGTACAGTCAGAAGGTCAACCAGACCTAGCAAACAACCTACATATCTACAAGACTATCATTGTTCTCTTCTTACAGGTACTCCTATTGCTACTTCTTCACACACTGCAGGTATGCAACCTTATTCACTTTGTCAATTTATTTCTTATGATAACTTGTCAAATTCACATAAAACCTTTAACTTAAAAATTTATTCAATAAAAGAACCGTCTACTTATGCTTATGTCATTACCAATCCTAATTGGCAGCAAGCCATTGATTCTGAGCTTCAATCTCTCAATAGCACCAACACTTGGAATATCACACCTTTACCTCCTCACAAACGTGCTATAGGGTTTAAATGGATTTTCAAACTTAAATATTATCCAAATGGAATTATTGAGAGATATAAAGCTCGTCTCGTCGCCAAAGGTTTTACCCAAACTGAAGGCCTCGATTATTTAGAGACTTTCAGTCCTGTAATTAAAATGACCACAATTAGATTATTATTATCTATTGCTGCTTCTGAGAAATAGCATCTTCACCAATTAAACATTAATACAACTTTCCTTCATGGTGACCTTGAAGAATAGGTTTATATGAAACCCAATTCAGGCCTGAAAATTGGTCCTAACATGGTGTGTAAATTAAACAAGTCGATTTATGGCCTTAAACAGTCAAGTCGATAATGGAATCAAAAACTAACTACCACACTGACTGCTATTGGTTTTTCTCAATCAAACCCTGATTATTCCTTATTTACTAAACACGCAAATAACTGTTTTACTGTTATCCTTGTTTACGTTGACGACTTAATACTTGCAGGCACATCCCTTATCGAAATCAACCATATAAAACAACTGCTGGATACTGAGTTCAGCATTAAAAATCTTGGTTGCCTGCGATATTTTCTTGGTTTTGAAATAGCTCAATCCTCTGCAGGTATCACACTGTGCCAACGCAAGTATTGCCTCGACTTGCTGCAAGACACATGCCTCTTGGGTGCCAAACCAGCCTCCACGCCAATGAATCCCAAACAACCACTTGACAACTCTACTGATACCCCCTTACAAGATCCCACCGTCTTCAGAAGTATCAGAGGTAGATTGTTGTATTTAACTCATTCTAGGCCTGATATCGCTTTTTCTGTTTGCAGATTAAGTCAATTTCTTGCTCAGCCAACACAACTTCATCTCACAGCAGCTCAACGGATAGTTCGCTACCTTAAAAACGCACCTGCAATGGGAATGTTCTTCAAGCGAACATCATCCTTCAAGCTGACAGGCTTTGCTAACTCTGATTGGGGCTCGTGTCCTACGACTCGCAGATCCACAACAGGCTTCTGTTTCTTCTTAGGCGATAATTTAGTTAGCTGGAAAACCAAGAAACAAACTGTCGTCTCTCGCTCATCATCAGAGGCTGAATACCGCGCCCTTGCCAATACGACTTGTGAAGCCCAATGGCTCCTTTATCTCCTTCAAGACTTCAAGATCCCTCACCCTCAACCGGTTACTCTCTATTGCGACAATCAAAGCGCCATACACATTGCTACAAATCCGATCTTTCACGAACGCACAAAGCATATCGAGATGGACTGCCACATTGTTCGTGATAAACTTCTATCAGAAACCATCCACCTTATGCCGATAAACGCCACCAACCAAGTTGCAGATATGTTTACTAAAGCCCTTCATCTAGGACCATTTACAGCTTGTGTCTCCAAACTTGAACTGTTAAACCTCTATTCCAGTTTGAGGGGGACTGTTGAAATACACCAACCCACTTAAAGTTTTCCTTTATTGTAATATTCTTTATTTTTCCCTTTTCCCCTTTTTTGACCGTTACTTGTAATCTAGCCTATATATATGGCTCTTCCCTTTTGTAAAAACACATGTGTGATATAATAATAATAATATCAGTTTTCTTCTAAATGGATTATTCAATTTTATCCAACTATGAAATCCATTTTTGCGCCACTTGTCAATATAGAAAGTTTTCATAAAGTTTTTCCATGGTTTAGAATGAAGTTGGTTTATGAAAAATTAGTTTTTTTGGGGGAGTAACCAGGTATCAAAATTAGTTTTTTTCGGGGAGCAACCAATTATCATCAGCGTGTAACCGATTACCACTTTTCCAACATTCATATTTTTAAAACATTAAACTCGTGTTACCAGTTACCAAAAATAAGATAATTACGGAGGTTACGAAAGTGTTATTACGACAATTTCAATTGCCATATTTTAGGAAAACACATAATGAACTAGTAACCAATTACTACGCTCATGTAGTTAATTACTCCTGCTTTGAAAGTGAAAAAACAGCTTTTTCATTGAATTGCTTGAAAAGATTTTATGCATGATCGTGAGGAACTTTTAAGATGAAGTTTGAGTGATATGTTATGAGCTATTAAGTGATATAAGAGATAAATCATGGTATATTAAAGATTAAGAGTTTTAACCAAAATTTTAACCAAAATTTTAAAGATGGGTGTCAATCGACATTAATCAATTATTATCTTCATCTTTATCTTCTTTTGTTGTCAATTTGACTTTATCTTCTTTTGTTGTCATTTTTTACTTTATCTTTTATTTTTATTTTTTATGATGTATTTATCTTCAACAAAATCCTAGACAAAGTCAAAGAGAAGTTCTTCTTCACAAATGCGTGTTTGGTTTGTATTTTAAACTTTAGGGAACTTTTCATTTTAAATTTTCATATATTATTAATATTTTTTTCTTTTAAGTAAATAATTTAATAAATGAATTTTATAATTATTTTAGAAATTAATTGAAATACACTGACGGTATAAAAAGATTTTATACTGACAGTTAATTATAAACGTTAAATGTTGAGAAGAGTTTGACTTTTAGTTTAACCACCTATAAAGTAATAAAATAGATGATAGTGATGAATTGACGGTGTAAAACTTTTTATAGTTATAATGTATAATAATTAATCTCTTTATTTTAATACACTAATTACATAAATATAAAAAGTAGTTATGTACCATAACATTGAAAAGAAAAATAAATGCCACCCAATAATAAATAAAATGTATATTGCTTAACCAAAAATTGAGAGGCCACATTTATAAGGGAGGAATAAAATGTGTATAAATAGTTTCTAGAAATAATTTTTTTCAAGATAATTATTTATTCCTTATAAGAAACGTAGATATTTTATATTCTCAACTTAGATTTTTGAAAATAAACTTTTAATCTCTGAAACAAACTTCTCCCAAGAGTATTGGAGTGTTCAACTTTTTATAATCAACGAATTTGATATCAATTTATTTTAGTTTTTAGAAAAGAAAAACTCACAAAAATAAAATTTATTAATGGTCCACCTTTCACCTATTCTACGCATAGTGAGAACAATATTATTGAATTTGCTTGTTGGAATTTTAAGGCTTTAATTTGACTTTTAGTGTGAGTGCATTAATTTGACTTTTGTATTTAAGTATTGCTATTTTTTTCCTCTACAAGCTTCTAAGAATATTCATTGAGTCAAAAATAAACAAATACCACTATCCAAAAAAAAATATTAAAACTTATAATTGAAAGCGATTGGCATAAAATATTGAATTTAAGTGTGAATAATTAGTTTCATATCATCTATAAATTAACAAAACGTTGAATATATAAAAAAAAGTTATTTGTATATCTAATATTTTGAATATTTTAATATGATATAGTTTTTCATATTTTTTTTACTTTTTTATTAAAAATAATTTTAAAATTTAAATTAATTAATTTTATCTACAATATATCAATATCTAATTAAACTTTTCAAAAAATAAACAACCAACATATTATTCCTTTCATATATACATGTTATTATTTTTTGGTGCTATAAATATGAGACATAATTTTCACAAGTGTTGCAAAGAAACATGGCTCTAAAAGTTGAGACTATCCTTGTTATCATCGTTTTTGGTAAATCTTTGAACTCATCTACTCTCTTCCTTTTTTAATTTCTTTCTAACAAAAAATAATAATAATAATAATAATAATAATAATAATAATAAAGTCATAAATTCATAAAATATAACTTTCTTTGTTTATGATTCAGGTGCAATTCTTTTGGGAGGCAATCTGAAAATTGTTGATGCTTGCCCCCAATTTTGCTATGATGATGCTGCCTACATGATTTGCCCTTCTTCAGGAAATCAACACCTCAGTGCTGGATGCAACTGTTGTTTTGCATCCAAAGGTTGTACAATTTACAAAGCAGATGGAACTTCTCTTTGTACTAAGAATTGAAATACATATATGCATGTGATGTGATGTGAATGTCTTTTCACATAAAGAAAGATCACTCTTTTAAATTTCAATAAATCTGAATAATATGTATGATAAAAAAATTATAATAAGTTGTAATATGAAAAATACAACATTTACAAGGTTAAATTTCATATATTTTCTTGCTTTTTTCCTCCTCCGGCCCTTTCTGCCTTAATTTCAGCCTTCAGATTTCTAATGACAGAAAGGAAAAAATTTGAATTAAATAACTGAAGAGATCAAATTGTTTGATTTAATCTAAAGATCAGAACTCGCACGGGAGAGATGGGCAGCAGGAAAATGATAGATCTTGTAAAGGTTAAAAACCAAATCTAAGCTAAGAAAAACAAACATAAAACAACAAGAACAATAATCATATTTTTCATTGCCTCTCATCAGAAAATACAGCAACTTTAAATAGTAGGGCTGCTACTCATAATGGGCCTGGGCCATACAAATTAAACAACAAGATTAAACCTTAAAATTGAAATTTACTAAAACACCTCCTATAATTAAATGCAGTCTTCTAGCCATTTGGACTTCTAATTCGTATGGACTTCTTCTTATCAATACTCCCTGTCTTAAACTGGACCTTGTCCTCAAGGTCCAAAGAACTATGAGGAAGTGGGCCGATGGTGTTTTGGGGCCCAGTTGGGAGAGCTGTAGTCCGCAAGGGGGGAGGAAAAGGGGTTAATGCGATGGCAGATACTTGGGAAGTGGATTTTATGAGTGGCTCAAGGTGTATGGGAATTGGTCGGGCGGTGCCATGGGAAGGTGAAAGGAGTGGGGAACAGCTGAAAGTAGACATGCATGAGGACACGTGGACCCCACTGTCTGCTGCGGTTGACTGATTCAAGGAAGAAGTGGGACAGGTGTTTAAAGTATCCGTTGGAAAAGGCATATGGCACGTGGGTTGAGGTAAGTTTGGTTTATTTCTGGCCGTTGGATTGGAAAAGGTGGCAGGGGAATTAATGGTTTGGGGCATTGAAACGTGTGGATCTCGGTTAACATGGAGAGGGTTTGCATTCATAACTAAGGGTGGTACTTCATATTGAGATCCCCCTAATCCTTGCGCCTTCTCATTTCTCTCTTCATTAGCTTCCAACTCTTGAACCTTCGAACCATTTGTTTTTGAATCCTTGCATAACCCTTTTTGTTTTTGCTTCTGACTTTGCTCATCTTGTATGAATCCTTTCGTTAGAAAAACATTAGAGAATTCCAAGGGAAGTTCGGAGCTTGTTTTCTTTTGGTTTCCAAAGTATGGTCGCAGCATGGAGACGTGAGACGATGAAGGAAAGTCTAGTACATAAGCGACTCCCCCCACTCGTTTTATAACTTTGAAGGGCCCAAAGAATTTCTGTGCGAGTTTCTGAGAGGATCGGCGCGCAACTGCGAGTTGTCGATATGGATGTAAACGAAGAAGGACCAAGTCACCAACCTGAAAGGTAAAATCTCTTCGTTTTTTGTTAGCTTGCATTTCCACCTGTTTTATGCTTTTGTTTAGATTGGCTTTTAGTTGATCCATGATTTCTTGTCGTTGTAGAGGGAAGAGTTTAAGGGCTCAACAATGGTGGATCCTTCGAGATAGTCTGGAATAGAGGGGGGAACGACCGTATAAGGCGGTGAATGGGGACATGCGGATTGCGAAATGGAACAATGTATTGTACCATAGTTCTGCCAGATGCAAGAACTTGAACCACTTCTTTGGTTGGTCGCTCGCAAAACATCGAAGGTAAGTTTCTAAACTCCTGTTGACTACTTCAGTTTGTCCATCTGTTTCCGGATGGTAAGTTGTAGTGAACTTAAGCGTCGTTCTTTGTGCTTTGAACAACTTTTTCCAAAAAATGCTAAGGAACAAGGGATCCCTGTCTGAGACAATAGATTTCGGAACACCATGAAGGCGGCAGATCTCCACTGAGAAGTGAGTTGCTAGATCGGATGCAGTGAATCGTTTGGGTAAAGCAAGAAAGTGGGCGTACTTGGTAAGCTGGTCGCAAATGACCCAGATAACAGTGTAACCAAAGGAGTTTGGAAGATGAGTGACAAAATCCATGGTCAGGTCTTCCCAAACTTGATGAGGGATAGGGAGTGGTTGTAGCAAGCCTTTTTCTTTATTTGTCTGATATTTGTTGTGTTGGCAAATAGGACAATGCTTGACATAGTTTTTGACATCTGTGTAAAGGCCAGGCCAGGCAAAGGATGTTCCGAGTCTCGCTGCGGTTGGCTTCACACCAGAGTGACCTGATACTGGTGTATTATGGAATTCATGAAGGAGGGCGAATCGTAACTTGTCACAGTCAGGTATGAATATCTTTTCTTTGAAGTAAAGCAGTCCATTGACAAATTTGTAAATGTCAATCTCTGTTGATTGCTTATGTTGAACTAACGATTGACCTTGCAGATCCGTGACATAAAAATGATGGAGGTGTGTAACAAGGTCCGAAATTGGAGAAGACAAGGCCAGAAGTAAGGGGACTTCACTTGGGAACTTGCGGCTTAGGGCATCTGCAACCACATTAGAGCGACCAGGTTTGTAAAAAATCTCAAAATTGTATCCTTGCAACTTGAAAGCCCATTTTTGTTGTTCCGGGGTTTGGATCTTTTGGAGCAACAAATTTTTTAAGACTCTTTTGATCTGTATAGATGTGAAATTTCTGGCCGATAAGATACTGACGCCACTTTTTGACTGCTTCTATTACAGTAAACATTTCAGGCACATACACAGAGGAGGCCTGCATTCGTGGTGACATTTTCTTACTGAAGAAGGCAATAAGATGACTATTCTGAGAGAGAACAACGCCGATAGCAACACCGGAGGCATTAGTTTTATAAAATCTGGCAAAGCCAGGGCCGGCATGTCGGTCATTTTTGTTTTCAGTTCTGTAAAGGCATGATCAGCCTGTGTACTCCAAGAGAATTTAGTGGAACGAAGTAAATCGGTGAGAGGAGCGGCGAGAGTGACGTAGTTGCGCACAAAGCGTCTATAAAAACTGGTGAGGCCGAGAAATCCCCGTAATGACGTGAGAGAACGTGGTACAGGCCAATCCAAAATTGCCTGGACTTTATCCTTATCAGCAGAAACAACTCCTTCTGAGATAAAATGGCCTAAGTAATTCACTTTGTTCACTGCAAAAACACTTTTAGAAAACTTGGCAATAAAAGAATTTGACTTCAATAAATTAAAAATAATGTCTAAATGGACCATGTGATCACTGAGGGTGGAACTTTAAATCAAGATATCATCGAAAAAACCTAGGACAAACCGCTTGAGGTAAGGCCTTAATAACTCGTTCATTACTGCCTGAAATGTAGATGGCGCATTAGTTAGGCCGAAAGGCATGACTAAGAATTCGTAATGGCCGTCAAATGTTCAAAAAGCTGTTTTATGAGTGTCTTCCGAAGAAAATCTAATTTGATGGTAACCTGAACGTAGATCTATCTTTGTAAACATTTTTGCAGTACCTAACTCATCCAATAGTTCGTCAATAGTGGGAATGGGAAAACGATCTTTCACCGTAACTGCGTTTAAGGCTCTATAGTCAACGCAAAAATGCCAGGAGCCATCTTTCTTTTTGACAAGGAGGACAAGGGAGGAAAATGGGCTGTTACTAGGGACAATTATGCCTTCCCTTAACATGTCGTGTATGAGGGTCGGCATGGTTTCTTTTTGAGAATGAGGATAGCGGTAAGGTTTAACATTTATGGGGGGAGAGTTTGGGATTAAGGGAATACGGTGGTCGAAAGGTCTTGAGGGGGAAGGCCAGGTTGACCGTGAAAAACAGTGGGGTAATTCTTGATTAGTTGGGCAATGTTAGGGTCAAGAGTGTTTGGGAGGTTGTCTATTGAGGAAGGTGTGGCTGGGTTAAGGTAATCTGACTGGTCAGAAGGTTGGAACGTCATTAGGTGAAATGAGGCAATAGAGTTGGTGTGGATCAGCTGTTTGAGTTGATGAAAGGTAGTTGGAGATGGTAATGCCTTAGGGTCACCTGTGAGAGTGATAGTGTTGTCATTGTGGTGGAAAGTGATTGAAGGGATGGAAAAATCAGCATGAATGGGTCCTAGGGTACGTAGCCAAGCCATGCCAAGTACTATGTCAGCACCCTCAATCGGTAATAAATAGAAGGGAATAGGGAAAGTTTGGTGTTGAAGTGTGAGATGAACATTGTTATAAATGCCTTCACATTGTAAATGTGAACCATTTCCAACCATAACCGAAAATTTCGGAATTTATGTAGTCGGGAGGTTTAGGTGATGGGCAATTTTAGGTTGTAAAATGTTGTGAGTACTTTCGGTATCAACGAGGACCATAACTGGAACTCCACCAATTAAACCTTTAAACTTAAGAGTTTGAGGCGAAAATTGGCCTGTGAAAGTTGGAAATAAGTGTCATTACTTTCTGTCTCGCATGTTTCATTGTTGGGTGGGTCAACTTGGGGCTCAGCAGGGGTTTCCTCGTCAGCAATAAGTAAAAGGAATCTGGTTATTGTACATTTATGCCCTGATATGAATTTTTTGTCGCAGTTGGAACAGAGGCCTTGGGCACGGCGTTCTTGTAATTGTGTGTTGGAAAGGCGTCGGATAGGTAATTTAGGTGGTTGGGGTGTAGTAAGTTTAAGGGATGTTGATGTTTAGAAGTAACAGAATTCTGGGTTGGTTGGGATGTAGGGGTGGGACGGCTGTATGGGTTGGAATAGGGTTTATGAAATTTAGGCTTGGCATCATTTAGTTTCGACTCAATTAATTTGGTGAGTCCAATTGCTTGAGAAATGGGGGCAGGTTTGAGGATAGCCATTTCATTCTGAATATCAGGTTTTAGACCAGAGATAAAGCAGTTTAGGATGGCTTCCGGGGGTAATCCTAGCACTTGGGTGCCCAATTTTTCAAATTTGGCTTGGTAATCCACCACAGTACCATCTTGCTTTAATTTAAACAATTCAGCTTGGTGGTTAACATACGTAGAAGGTCCAAACCTTAGTTCCAATGCCTTGGTGAAAGAAGACCAATCTATAAGCAACTGACTGTGATGCATCCATTTGAACCAACCTAATGCTTCACCCTTCATATAGAATGGCATCATAGCTAATCGACTTTCCGGAGGTAATTGGTAAAAAGTAAAAAATTGATCTACTTGGAACAACCATTCCAAAGGGTTTGACCCATCAAACAGCGCCAGTTCCAATTTTGGGGTTCTAAAAGGAGGAATTGTAGGGGTTTGTTGGGTGTGGTAGAAAGGGGGCTGTGAGACAAAAGGAATGTGAGTGTTTGTGAACGCAGTGGAAGTATTTAGGAAGGGTGGGTCCATGAATGCTTGGGATGAATAAAATCTGGGTATAGGGATAAAGATGTTGGTTGGAGTGTTTCGTATGGGAACAGAATTGGTGAAAGGTTGTTGATTGTGTGATAGTGCAGCTGAGTGAGTGGGTTAGGTGGTTGTATGAGTAAAAATTGGGGAACTGTGAGGTATGTTAACAATGGATAAACTAGGGCTTGTATGGGGAGTAGTCATTGAAAATGAAGGTAGAATATGAGTAATACCTGAAGAACCAGCGGAAGTATGGGTAGGAGTTGATTGGTGCTGCTCCTTTTGAGCTGTCAGTTTAGTAAGGATTCCCATGATATTCTCATATCTTGAGTCAGAAATCTGCTTTTCGTTGTCTGAAATTCTGGTACATATGTGTGATGTCTCGTGCAATGTCACAACATCGCAATCTGCTGTATGAACAAGGCAATAATAGTAACAGTAAATCAACACAAGGATTGTTCACCCAGTTCGGTTCAACAACCTACATCTGGGGGCATACCAAGCCAGGAAGGAAGTCCACTATTAGTATTATCAAATTACAGACTCAACAGACCAGTTGACAATCTACCTAATTCAATCACTACCCAATGACCCTTCTATCTAAGTCCTCCCTAGATAAGAGACTCCATCTCACTTCCAATCATCGCAATGATGTCTAGCAGTCAACAACTCCGCCACTGCATCGACAGCTTATTTACCAACAACTTTTCTAACACAGAGAACTAGAAGACACACTTCCATGACACACATTGGAGTTGCTTCAAAGCATCCTCCAAGAACAATACAATACTCATTACCTACAGGTTTCTGAGTACTAACACCGTGACCATCTCACAATCTGAGTGGTTCACTTAGACTAAGCCCTAATGATCTACATCTTGGACCCGTACTCATTCTAGATTACAAGCATTCTATTTATAGCTTTTTCCCAACTGGATTTGGGCCTTCAAATCATATCGAATCTTCTGCTACAAATCTCCAAAAGATTCTGCTATAAAATAGATCTTCAATTAAATCTTCATATTTTAAATACTCAATCTTTACTCGATTTTATCTTTAATCTTCCACACCTTTAAATCAGCTCCACATAATATTTCCAGGATATTATGTATCTTTTAAATCTTCACTTTTTAATTCAGCTGCAAGATCTTCTCCACACAAATAGGAACAATTCTCCATGTCTATTTGCACAAAAATAGTAACAAACTATTCTCCACAAGATATGCAGAATTAATTGTATCAGAATAAATCTTCTCCAATAAATTCGCCTGCAATCTCTGATTCTCTTCAGTAGAATATCTCATTAACACGCGCAGCCCTAAAAACATCACAAACTGATGTTCTGATGTTCTGGTATAGTGATGTCAAGACATCACTTATAACATCAGCATACAAAACTTCCAACCCTGCAACAGCTAATGATAAGAACCAATGTTATGACATCAGACATATGACATCAACATTGTTCAACTTTGTTTTACCAAAATTCCATCCAACACAAGAACTAACAATCTCCCCCTTTGGCTAATTTTGGCTAAAACAAACTCTGCTACCATCAGAGAACCCAGCAGTGGATAAACTCACTAACCACCTAGCAGCAGCAACTCTTCAACAAGCTGCACAAACTCACTTTCACATCAGCATAGGGCAAACTCCCCCTCAAACCAAGAACCAGCTCACAGTTGTTCATACACTCCCCCCCTCAACTGCTGCACCATATCAGAAAAGGCTTCACAACCACACCTTGGCAACACACCTTGGCAACTCTCTCCCCCTTTTTAGCCACAATTGGACAAACTCTGAACATCACAGCAAGCACAAACAAATTCCAAAATCAAACTCTGAATCATCCAACCAATATGTTCAGAACAAAATCCAGACTTAGCAGCTACTACTGTACATACTCTCCCCCTTTATGGCCAAAAATTGACAAACATTGGTGTAAATGTATACTTCTGATTCAATCCATTGACACTCAAATCTATAGAACCAGGTCTAAACTGTCAAGTACACCATGAACTTCACCAGTAACAAAATGTCACGACATCTTGTCTGACATTACAATCTGGATAAACAACTTCTTCAACAAAAGATCAACTCTCCCTATCGAAGATAACCAGTGCTCCTTTGCAAGAAGAACACCTTAAATGAATGGAAAACATAAGACTCATCTTCATGTCTTCAAGAGCGCACCCTCTGCTGAACGCATTCACTTAATGCTTAACAGTCCAAATACCAAGAATCACATGATTCCTTCTTGATTGGTTATCTTCTCATGCTCCAAAACTCACATCTTGCCAAGCTGATCAACTTCTCTCAGGAATGAACTTCTTGATCATAACATTTGGAAAATTCATCCACAAGATCTGAGGCACAAAAACACTGCTTTACACTTTAAGTCAAGTCCTCTTTCTTTGAATTAAAACCACACACCTAGACAAGTGTGACATCTCTCATCAATAAGGACCCTCATAAAGCTCTTCCAAAATCTGCAGAGAAAAATAAATTCTCCCATACACAACCAAAGTTGTCCTTCAGACTTCTCCTCAGAAGCATGTGCGCATATGATTCAAACACTTAGCTTCACATGGCTAGAACCATTCATGTCCACAAACAGCCTAATGCCATAACATGTTATCTGGCATTATATCCTCATAAGAGGCAACCCATCTCCACAAGCTTGATCATCATGCAAGCTTCACAATCTGTGCACCTTTGAAGCAAGATCCATAGACACGGACTCCCCTTGTCATGGTAAACTAGTGCTCTAGATGGAGATAAATTTTTAAGCACATTTGCTGAGCACATTCATTTTGGTACCACTGTCCCTTATTAGCAGTCACTCACACATGAAGTCATAATTAGGCTATTCATAAGGATCACCAACCTCCTTCAAAGGCAGTCATTTTCTATCATACTCTTCACCTTCAGACTTCCAATCAATCAATTAATACCTGATCTACTTCAGTCTTCTCCATCCAAGGTAGACCTTCTACTTCATTATTCTCCCGTATGACTATGTAGACGCTCCTCAATCAAATAATGTCCCACCACCATGATGCTCCGCCAACTGAACTTACTATCAACATAGTAATCCAAACTGAACAAAGTGTCACCAGCTTGAATAAAGAGAGCTTCAGAAAGCCAGAGAGGACTAAACTCTCATCCACCAAAAGAAGGTATACTTCCATCCTCAACCTAGAACTTCTGCCAAAAGCTCCAAGAGAATTAGAACCTCCTTACATTTTTAACTAAATACTCTTCTGCACAAGAGCAATCTGTTTCAATCATCCTGCTTAAATGCACACAATGAAACCAACCAAATTCCACCTTTTGATTGATCTCAATCTTCTTCAGAACTCCCACAAGATATCCTGATCCACCTATGAAACCAGATCTTTAAGTCATATGAACTACTTGCTCCAAAGCAAGACATCTTGGATTCACCAAGCCTCTTAGTCATGTAATATCTTCTCAAACCACAGCTCCCGCAAACTGTATGAGATAGATCTTTTTGAAGCATCCATAACTTCCATTACTGTAGATCACCTCTATCTTAAGCTGATGTGCCACATCACCAACTGAGACTCCTGATGTTAAGCTAGATGTCAAAACATTATGACATCCACCTGTTGAATTCAGCTCTTCCTTCTGTCACTCAGAAGAACCTCCTCCCTTTGCAGAAACAAATTTCCATGCTCTCATAGACTTGATTCAACAATCAAGTTTGAGTAGACAACCTCCATCCTGCTTTGAAACTCCAAAGACTTCAACCCTACCACATCTGAATCTTCAGAAAATAAGTAGTCCAAGACTACCCCATAGCAATACTAAAGAAAGTCACTTCCCTTAGTAGAGTCGTCAGTAGAAAGCCAGAGATAACATCCACATATCCTCGACTTTCACACAACAAAACCCATGCTCCAAAGCACCTAGATCAAAAATAAACAGATCCAACCATCAAGACTATGATGTCTTCATGGTCTTCCATCTCCATCTTCAACAACATAATTCAGGTCGTCACACACCAACACGCCACATAGAGAAAAGTAAATTCTCAACACTTCTGCAGTCCTGCACTTTTACTTCAGACATATACATAGTCTCCCGTCAATGTATATTGTCATTAGTTGAATGCACAACATCTTAGATAACTGCTCAGCCCCCGTCAGAGTATTCACTATCGGTTAGATGCACAACCTTATCAAAAGCAGACAAATACTCAACTACTGTCAAGCTATTTATCATATGTGATAAGGTAACCTTCTCACATAAGGTACGACATTTGATCTGGTCTGACATTCTTTTCCAACACACTTGAGCACTAGCTGATCCCTCTTTTGTTAATCCACACCACTGATCACTTCAGATTAGGTAAGTGGCTTGACCTGGTACTTCACCATGAGCACAACTAACTTTCTTTGGCTGAGAAAGCAAAGAACTGAAATGATGTTTCAACATCAGTTCCGACATCAGTCTGTATCACATTAACCAACTGCTATGGCTCTGGAGACAACACCCATATTAATCCACACAAATCTCTTGTAGGGAACACACGAGACCATATCACCATCTGATCAACTTCCAAGATCAGACCAACAACCCTGCAGTAACTTGCATAACACACTCTTCCAGAAGCTTCTTCTTATACGCACAAGGTTCATACCTCTTGTTTAACTGAAGAGTGGTAACTACCATCCTTCTGCATCTAAAGCCAGAGTATAAATATACCATAGACAATCTGCTACTTCCAATCCTTCAAGCCACAAAACTGGAAGAGTTCATTCCATACAACTAATGCAGACACCAATTGACCACAGGCTGATTTACACTGCTACTGTACACAGACTCTTTGTTGCATTTTCCCTACAATATTGTCCTCAGACAGTTTAGCTCAAACAAGGATCATCTCCTCCTCTTCTGCTATCAAGATTACTACCTTTTCTTCAACCAGCTCCAGCTGAAATGCTATGACATTATGAACAGCATCTCAAAAATTGTTCAACTTCACAACTTCAGTGATCCTTCAAAACAGCTACAATCTAATAGGTCTTTGACTTAGCTTTTCCCATAAACTGCTGATGTGTAGCGCGATGTCTAGACATTGACATATTAAGCACAACTTCATTCTTGATGAAACTTCCTCCTCATTAGGTCACCACAACTAAGCTTAAGAGATGACTTATCAAGATCTTCACTCCCGCATGAAAGATTTGACAGTGATACTCGTTTGCTTTGGCTCCAACCTCTTATTTCATTGATAAAGAAGGAATCAATGTTCTGGACTGAATGGTCTTCAATGCCTGATTTGAAATATATTCTTCTAAAAAAAACTGAAACTTCCATGTCGTACACTCTTTAATAAGATCCATTCACCTTTTGATCACTTCTCTCCCAAAACAAGGATATGAGATAATCCTCAAGTATCTAGCCAAGCAGTTGAAGCTGTCTTGCATAAACTACAACATCATAGAATATCCTGCTGAGGAGTCCAAACTCTAATGTCTTTCCAAGAGAATACCTTCCTAGAATCTCAACACCAGAGATACAAGAACCAACCAGGGTTACAACAGATACCATGCAGCGGAACACATAACAACTCCTCAACAACCTTCAGGCACAACTCAATAATCCTCGCACACCAGCACCATAAACCAAGTGCCAAAAAATAAAACTCACAACAGCAGTTCTCCTGATAACAACAGACAGGTCCAATATATACTCTATCATGAATCGTCCATCCTTCACTTCAAGGGATCATACAAACAACTATATGAACTGACCAAGTCCATAACTCAACAAAACTATCTTCCTTGCTCATGAACCAGAAAGTATCTTCCCAAGATCTCATCCAGAAACAGACAGGATGCCTGCTATGATACCAATTAAAATTCTGGTACAGATGTGTGATGTCTCGTGCAATGTCACAACATCACAATCTGCTATATGAACAAGGCAATAATAGTAACAGTAAATCAACACAAGGATTGTTCACCCAGTTCAGTTCAACAACCTACATCTGGGGGCATACCAAGCCAGGAAGGAAGTCCACTATAAGTAGTATCAAATTACAGACTCAACAGACCAGTTGACAACCTACCTAATTCAATCACTACCCAATGACCCTTCTATCTAAGTCCTCCCTAGATAAGAGACTCCATCTCACTTCCAATCATCGCAATGATGTATAGCAGTCAACAACTCCGCCACTGCATCGACAGCTTGTTTACCAACAACTTTTCTAACACAGAAAACTAGAAGACACACTTCCATGATACACATTGGAGTTTCTTCAAAGCTTCCTCCAAGAACAATACAATACTCATTACCTACAGGTTTCTGAGTACTAACACCGTGACCATCTCACAATCCGAGTGGTTCACTTAGACTAAGCCCTAATGATCTACATCTTGGACCCGTACTCATTCTAGATTACAAGCATTCTATTTATAGCTTTTTCCCAACTGGATTTGGGCCTTTAAATCATATCGAATCTTCTGCTACAAATCTCCAAAAGATTCTGCTATAAAATAGATCTTCAATTAAATCTTCATATTTTAAATACTCAATCTTTACTCGATTTTATCTTTAATCTTCCACACCTTTAAATCAGCTCCACATAATATTTCCAGGATATTATGTATCTTTTAAATCTTCACTTTTTAATTCAGCTGCAAGATCTTCTCCACACAAATAGGAACAATTCTCCATGTCTATTTGCACAAAAATAGTAACAAACTATTCTCCACAAGATATGCAGAATTAATTGTATCAGAATAAATCTTCTCCAATAAATTCGCCTGCAATCTCTGATTCTCTTCAGTAGAATATCTCATTAACACGCGCAGCCCTAAAAACATCACAAACTGATGTTCTGATGTTCTGGTATAGTGATGTCAAGACATCACTTATAACATCAGCATACAAAACTTCCAACCCTGCAACAACTAATGATAAGAACCAATGTTATGACATCAGATATATGACATCAACATTGTTCAACTTTGTTTTACCAAAATTCCCGCCAACACAAGAACTAACAGTTGTCCATTCTTGTTTGAATCTTCTCTAGATCTACTGTAGTTTTATCGAAATGTTTGTCTAGCTGTTGCTGGGTCTAATTCATAGCGTTATCGAGGTGAATGTGAGTTGTTTGGACTGCCTCTTCTATGATTTCTCTAGAAGAAGGATTGGTAGGTTTAGGAGGGGCCATGAGTATAGGTAATGAAAGCACCAATGATAGATCTTGTAAAGGTTAAAAACCAAATCTAAGCTAAGGAAAACAAACATAACACAGCAAGAACAATAATCATATTTTTCATTGCCTCTCATCAGAAAATACAACAACTTTAAATAGTAGGGTTGCTACTCATAATGGGCCTGGGGCATACAAATTAAGCAACAAGATTAAAACTTAAAATTGAAATTTACTAAAACACCTCCTATAATTAAATGCAGTCTTCTAGCCATTTGGGCTTTCTACTAATTCGTATGGACTTCTTCTTATCAGAAAATAGCAAGAGACGATACTTCCCTACTTATGCAACCATTAACCTTTGTCCTTTATCATTTGATTGGTCCCAAAGTAAAAACAAAGTACATGAAAATAAGTTATATTACATGTATTTTAAATATAAGATATTTTGAATAAATTACACATTTAAAAAAAGTTAAAGAGAGATTAAAAAAAGTGAGTGAGAGAGTGGGTATTAGGTGTATGTGTCACTCACATCTATTATGTATTCAATATTTTGACTATTCAGTGTAGTTCTGTTGGTGAGTTAGGTGGAGTGCTCCAAGCAACAAGTCAATAAGTCAATGCTTCAAAATCATGAGATATGCACTACTACGTAAAAACCATTTTACAATGGTTGTAAAATATCATCATATCTGATCAACTGTTGTGAGATAGGGGATAGTTATAAGTATGATACTTTTCATTACAATCGTGCAATCGTTATTATAAACTACGTAGCGCGCTATCTATCACAACAGTTACTTTAAACAACTGTTGTGATATTCATAGCGCATAACATTTAATAAAGGATATGCTAAATAACTGTTGTGATATATACACTGAGTTTATTATAAATTATGTAGAATGTTAATTTCACCAATGATCACTAAACGTATAAGTTTTCAATCTGGTCTAGAACATTATAATATGACAAATTAAGTTATATTAGAAGAACATGTTACACCGTTTAATACTAGACAATAATACTTCATTTCATTATCCGCATTTTGCATTTTAATGGTTAGATTTTGTTTCAATGCTCCTAGTTCTTCGACCTTCCCTTCTTTCACGTCTAGTTCAGTTTGCAAAATATTATTTAATTTGCAAACAAAATTAGAGGTGGAGAAGTGAGCGTTTGAAGAAACAGAAGCATTAAATCAAGTCCTAACAGTTAAAGAATGAAATGCAGACAATGGGCTGAAGAATTCTTGTCTAGCAATGAACGGTGTAACTTGTTTTCTAATATAACTTTATATATCATATTATAATTTAGGATATGCAATCCGAAAAGTTATATATTCGATAAGGGGTTGAAAAAACTCAAACCAAGTAAGATATAATAAACTCATATTCTAAACAAACCTTAACAACAACATTCATCAACAACAAGCCTTAAATAACATACAAGATAAAACAAAACAAAAAAAATCTTATTAACAACAACAAAATCATCACAACATAGCATAAGCTACATACAACGACTTATAACTTTTATTACTAACAACAACAACAACATATCAATGCACAAAATATTTCAAAAACGTACCTGTCCAGAATGGAATCCAGAATATGAAAGGATGATGAAGCTGAAGTGAGAGCTGCAAACTTGTGTTAAATTTGAATGGATGTCATTCTGAGTCTTTCACACAAGTTTGCAGCACTCACATTAGCTTCATCCTACAAGTCAAAACTAGTAGAAAGTTCAGTTATCTTAAGTTATACACGTCATATTTTCATACAAACATTATGAAACAAGCTATTGAAACGTAAATAATGATACATAAACAACATAGTTCACTTCTTAGGTTATACATTCACTCATATTATGTTAACTACTAAACATATTTTGAAACATAAACTATTGTGAGAACGAAGCCATTTCCTAATATTTTATGCAACAAAGGTAACTCTTTATAGAATACGAGTTCGCTGCATGAGTTTGGGGTTTCCATTTTGCATGTTTCATTACTACGAAAAAACACATTTTACAACGGTTGGTAAAGGGTTACCATAAGGGTTGACCAATTGTTGTGAGTTAGGGTGTGATTGTATGTGTGTAGTTTAAATCCATAGTCTATTGCCCGCTGTAGTAGACTGAAAAGTGCGCTACTTATAAAAATTATTGTATTATTCAACCGCTGTGAAATTATTTATAGGTTTTGGGTTTAATACCCAGCAACGCCATATTTGGCGTTTATTATTCTGGATAGCGCTCATCCTATAACAATGGTTGAATTAAACAACCGTTGTGAAATTATTTGTTTTTTAATATATATTTTTTTATTTTACAAAATTTCCAATTTTTTAACCTAAATTTTTATGAATCGTTTAGACCAGAAACAATAACACACTTATTTGTGAATCGTATTAGATCAAAAATTGTATTACATCAAAGATAAAATTCCATTAAGAACCAAAAATTGTATATTACATCTAAACCAAAATGGAACAAAACAACCTACAATTTACACATCACTACATCAAATATTAGTATCTTGGTGTCTTGTCTCTTAGTGTCTTGACTTTAAACACCTATAATTTAAGTGATCAATGTTTTGTAAAAACACAGGGGACGTTTCTTAAATTAGTATGGATAAATCACATACACATTAAAAAAGTTTTTGAAGCCTCTATTTTTTCAATATAATCACCTAAAGTGCTTTTGTAGCTTATCTAGATGAACATGGAACTGTTAGATTGATTATGGCATGTTTTTGAACTGCCTAATCGATTATACCAAGTTCCTAATCAATAAGATAAAGGAAAATTAAATCCAACATTGATTGTGGAAACATCTTAATAAAAGGAAACAACCTATATTAAAACCTTCCATTTTGGGCATCAATAATCGATTATTCCGTGTCCCTAATCAATTAAGATATTAATTTTACCCATGGTTTATTTCCTTTTATGAACAATCCTTTGAACTATAGATAGAGGTCTTACCCTTCATTTCTTTTCATCCAGAAAATGTGATATAACTCACCTTCCTCTATCTCAATCTCTCTCTAATTATTATTTTTATTTCTTTCAATTAGTTTTAGCCATTGCGCTTTGAGAAATATTTGGGAGTATAGTGAGGTGATTCTTCTAAAAGGGGAGTTGTTCTAAATTATACATGAGTTAGTTTTCCTCTTGAGTGAATTATTTTTCTATACGAAAAAATTGTTTAGATTTAAGCTAAACATGTTAAAATCTTTTTTTGGAGTATTGGTGTTTAGTCTCTGTTTGATTCATGAGCTCTGCCACTTGAGGAAAAGCTCTCCTTCTGGATTCCTGAAGAATAACATGTGAAAAATATTCACATTGATTCTTGAGATAAGCCATGTACAAAAGCTCAAGTTGTTTGAGATAAGCCCGATATAAAATCACAGTTAATTGTAAAACCTTGGTTTGGTTAGAAGGATAACCATTTCAAAAGTCCAAACTTAGTTTGAGATAATTTCATACAAAATATGTGTTTGGATTATATACTAAATACCCAAAGCTCTTTTTATTATATCGCATGAAGAAAAAATCACTTCACTCCACTGTTTGTTGTTTGGTTAAAAGTTCACCTGAAAATTCATTTTCCTTGTATAAGGGGATTTGTGGTTTAACCTTCTAAAAGTTTTCAACAATTATTGGATACACTCATGATGAGTTCTAGGGTAGAGGAGTAAGTCACTTCATTAAGACTGAACCTTTATAAATCTCTAGTGTTATCTCTCTTCCCGTAACTTTTTACTTTCTGCATATTTTTCTTTATGCTACTTATTCAAACGTTTTTCATTAAAATGTTTTTAAACTCTGAATTATAAGATAATTTCATTTTAAACCATTATTTTTCAAACCCCTATAATTCATCCCACTTTTATGTGCGGAGTCACGTGTACAACAATGAGTAAGTCTTAAAGTACAAATACACACACACACACACAATTTTCAAACTCACAAAGTTTATTGAAACTTATTAAAACATATAAAGGCATGTAAGGAAATGAATAATAGGTTTCTTAATCAATAAGGAAAGTTAAGACATTGCCTAATTGATTAAAGAATTGGTCGAATCAATTAAAAAAAGTGAAAAATAGGTATGACAATGGGCAGGGTTTGGGAAGGGTATTATAGTACTCGTCCTTATACCTGCATTTAAAAAAAAAATCAAGTACCCAATCTCATACCCGCGTGAGCACCAATGTTTATAGTCGTACTCATATCCTATGGATACTTAGATACCCATACCCCATACCTGTTTACCCGCATTTCTAATAAAAAGTAATCTATTAAATATTAATTATAATTTACCATTTTATTTTAAGTTTTAAACAATGTTAACGAATGTTCAAGAATGTTATAGATAAATTAAAAAAAAAAAAAACATTTATTTTAAAATACATAAAGTTTAATAGTGATTATTCAATGAAATTTTTAAATTAACATGTGTACATAAAAATATAAATAAATATATATATATAAATATATCAATTGCGGTATGGGGCATGATGGGTACTAAGGTACCATACCCACCTCCATACCTGCTTATTTTAGTGAATAATTTCTCGTGTGCATGTTCGTATCCATTTTGCAGATTTTTATCCTGTCCGTTGTGTGTAACTTTTATGGCTGCCAACTGAGGATGAATCCAATTGCCATCTTTAGTAAAAGACCTTATAATCGACTAGAAAAACTATTAATTCATTAAATTACATAGTCATTGTAGGGTTTAATTTTCTAAATTAGGGTTTTAGTTTTTGAAGGTGTTTTAATCGATTAAAAATTTTTAATTTGGCCCATGGATTATTTATTTTTTGAGTCAGTAAATTTTTTCTATACAAAGGAGTCTTCTCCTCATTTCTTTTTATGCCAGATTTCTTAATACAACACTATAAATTTTTCTTCTAATCTTTTTGTTTTTGAAATTTCTCTTTCATGAGAATTGTCGTAGTACTGAAATAATGAAAAGCATTTACGAAAGTTTTGTTGTAATTGGTGTTGTGCTCAAAATGGTTTATTTAAGAGTGTTATTCTCTAGTGTAATCTATCTGTAAAGAATTTGTAGGTTCTTGAGCTAAACATGTATAAAAGCTCTGGTTGTAAACTTTTAAATTTAGCCTATGTAAAAGCTCTGGTTGTAAATTTTTGAGTTTAGCCTATGTAAAAAGTTCTGGATGTTGGTTTTTGAATTAAGACAATGTAAAAGCTATATTTGTTGTTGAAGGTTCATGTGTTGATCCTATGAAAATATCAAGTGTGAATTTTAGTGGAACTCTCAAGAGAAAACTCTTAGAATCAAGAGTAAACTAAGTTGTTTTTTTAATATATTTTTTTGATTTTACAAAATTTCCTATTTTTTAACCTAAATTTTTCTAAATCATTCAGATCAGAAACAACAACACACTCATTTATGAATCATATTAGACCAAAAATTGTATTACATCAAAGACAAAATTCCATTAAGAACCAAAAATTCTATATTACATCAAAACCAAAATGGAACAAAACAACCTACGATTTACACATCACTATATTAAGTATTAGTATCTTGGTGTCTTGTCTCTAAGTGTCTTGACTTTAAACATCTATAATTTAAAATAATAATATACTTATTAGTAAATAACATTAGAAATTATAACTTACAATACATTATTAATAAAGAATAAAAAATACGTGTTAATTTTCACATATGCCTTCTTAATGATTATTATGAATAACATGCATATCATCTCTATCAACTTCTTCGTATGAAGTAGGAACTTGTGTTGAGTAAGAAGGAGTGGAAGGAATATAAAAAATTTCCTTGGAAAATAATTGATCGTCTCCTCGATAAGTTTACAGGGTCTATCACATAAAAAAAACTTTTTTTGGTTGAGTAGCCATGATAAATGGTTCAGTCATATAAGTTTTCCTGCCAAGGTCAACCCGTGTGAATCCTAACTCATTAATTTATACATCATTGTTATTGAGAATCCACTTGCATTTAAATAAAGACACTTTGAAAATAACATAATCAATCTCTAAAATCTCCTCAATGACATCATAGAATGCGCTAGATGCCAATATAGAATTCTTATCTTTAGGACTAAAGAAATACATGGATTCGGCCTCAACCATAACCCCACTATTTTACATTGTACTATGACCATCTTTAGCTTTTGTAAAAAACAAAAAATTAGAAATGTCGTATACAGTCCAAGTTATCACATTAAATTTTTGTATGTACGACAACCGTTTAATTGTTATGTATGCACTATCATAATTAGAAATCCTCTTATTAAACCAACTTATGAATTTATTGTTACGTTTTGTCAATAACCACTTGTCATTCATTCGGGGACAGGGACAGAGACATCAGTGTATTAGACATTACTTTGGTTTCTGTTTATGTTAACATATTGTTAATGTCATGCTAGTTTATGTTTCCAAATCAGGTTATCATGTTGTTTGTAGGATTACAATCTCATGCTAGGTTATGTTTCCAAATCAGATTAATATTATAATATACATTTTGACTTGTAGGTGTGGTTCACAAATTTTTTGCGTTGCAAAGAAGAAAAAATATAAGGAGGACAAAGCTAATGTGAAATCGGCATACTTGTGTGAAAGACCCAGGTCATGGGTACAAGTTTTTCACTCTTACTTAGCTTCATTCTATTTTCATTGTGGATTCCATTATGAGACATGTAGATTATTTCTTCGTCTTCATCTGCCACGAATCTTTTCAATAAAAGGTACATTTTTTGAAAAAATTTATAAGTTGATACGTTGTTGTGTTGTTCAAAATGTTTGCCTTGATTTTTAATTCCAGTTGAGTTTATTATATCATATGTAGATTGCTTATTTCACTAACCCCTCACTAAATCAGGTTTTCATGTTGTTTGTAGGATTACAATCTCATTCTAGGTTATGTTTCCAAATCAGATTAATATTATAATATACATTTTGACTTGTAAGTGTAGTTCACAAATTTTTTGCATTGCAAAGAAGAAAAAATACAAGGAGGACAAAGCTAATGTGAAAGCGGCATACTTGTGTGAAAGACCTAGGTCACGGGTAGAAGTTTTCCACTCTTACTTAGCTTCATCATGCTTTCATCGTGATTCCATTATGAGACAAGTAGATCATTTCTTCGTCTTCATCCGCCACTAATCTTTTCAATAAAAGGTACATTTTTTAAACATTTTATGAGTTGATACGTTGTTGTGTTGTTCAAAATGTTTTCCTTGATTTTTAATTCCAGTTGAGTTTATTATATCATATGTAGATTGCTTATTTCACTAACCCCTCACTAAACATGCATTTATTTAAATTGATTTAGAAAATGATAATCTAAAAAGTATGTTATATTTGAAAATCAACTTAGATGAATCAATGTTTTTCGAATTGCATCCATCTTGTAATTCATCTATGGTTCTTTAACATATAGATTTTGGTTCAATGCCCCAAGTTCTTCAAAGCAACGATTCATTTTCTTCTATTTTATATTGTAAAACATCAAATTTGTTGCGAAATTTTGAATTATCTTCATCATTGTCATCATAATAATCATCATCGTCGGTTAAAATAATGATGATGATTATTCGAAATTAGTCAACAAATTGATGCTTTTCGAAATAAACCATAAGAGAATTAACTTTTATTGGATAGGCCAGGAGGTGGTTCAATGGCATGTCAGATGGAAACATTACATTATTGACGGGTTTTTGTGAGAGGTTTTCTGCATGCATTACATCCCAGAAAAGGCGACCAGTGACTTTGGCTGCCCTGAAAGGTATCGTCCATGGAAAGAAGGAAAGCTTGTTGTCTTACATAGACAGGTTCACACAATTTGTTATCAACATCGAGGGAGCTGACAACATTCCTTGAGTGTTGGATCTTCAAGAATGGCCTATTAATATACCATCCATTTAGGTTAAAAGTTGGGAGGAAGATATTTAAGACTTTCTAGGAGGTGCTCACTATGATGGAGTTCTACATTCTCTTAGAGGAGAAGCTGAGCACACGTTTTGACAATCCTGCATTAACCAAAAGTCATGCTAGTCGCCTGGCCCGAAATGAGTCCCACCAGCGCAGAGACGGACCTAACTAGGGTATGTAGGGAAAATTTGACATGCACGCCCTTCTGACTGCTTCTCTGGAGAAGATTTATCAGAATTACACCAACACTAAATTTGTGAATGCAGGAATATGATATCTTTACCTTGTCCAAGAGACATGTCACACTAATAAATTGAAGTATTTTTGCTTCTAAAAGAGTCACGATGATAACTATAATGATTGCATCCAACTGAAGGATGTCATCAAGGGGATGATCAAGAAGGGTTGGTTGACTGAATATGTCAAAGACGGTAAAAGAGATAGGGTGGAGTCACCTAGAGTAAATTCCCCTCGAGGGCTCTAGATGTTGGGACCAGCGGCAAAAGCAATGAATTTAGCAAGGGAAAGCGCCTGCACATTTCCGCCATCACTAGAGGTTTTCCCCGAGCAAATATCCCTTCCAAAGGGACTATGAAAAGGAATATCCCAGAGATGGAGGTCGTATACTAGAATGAGGAAACATGTTTGAAAAGGTTCCTAATCAGCCCAGGGTTCAGGGCCTTGGAGAAGGCTGGAGGCATCCCCAACAAAATCT
This sequence comes from Lathyrus tuberosus, assembly GCA_022829125.1. Classification (NCBI taxonomy): domain Eukaryota; kingdom Viridiplantae; phylum Streptophyta; class Magnoliopsida; order Fabales; family Fabaceae; genus Lathyrus; species Lathyrus tuberosus. Next base: position 9,790,990 of record JALAZF010000169.1, read on the forward strand.
CCCCTTGTAATCATGGAAACAATTCAGCAATTTGATATTTCTCGTATCCTTATCGATGGTGGTAACTTATGCAACTTAATATACTCTTAATTTTTTGAGAAGATGAGCCTCGATAGAGGCAGCTTATGGACATACAGACGCTTTGACATCCATGCGTTCAATCGAACAACTACCCATCCTTGGGGATATGTGGAGTTAGTGGTCTTCGTAGGCGACGAGAAAGACACACAAAAGGTAAATTCAAAATTCCTTATTGTCCCTTGCAGGAGTGTCTAAAATTTCATCTTAGGAAGATTTTTTGCATCCATGTTGGATGTCATTACGTCACTATTGTATATGAAGATGAAGTATCATAATCTCTAAGGGAACATGCCATCATCAATGCCAACATTGAGGGAAACTCAATTGGATGGGCATCCATTCTTTGAAAAGTGGCTAGAACGGCTATGACGAATGATGGGAGTAAGAGGGAGCTAGCTCTCCTAATTATGTTTTATTTTTTCCATCAATAAGATTAAAGGTTGTGATTGTATTGTCATCTTCCTCATATACAAAAATATCTTACAAAGATGAATGAAATATGATATTTTCTGAAATCTTCCTGTCTTTGTGATTGTGTGTTGTAGCTACAAACCAATGGTATGACCGACATGATTGAGACCCGATTACCTAAAGTCAGGGGTGTTGTCGGAGATACTTTGGACGTCTGACTAAAACAATCAATTCCACACTAAAAGTCATGGTGTTTCCAGTGACATTTTGCATGTATGGCTACATCAATCAAATCCCCACCGAAATACATAGGTGTTTTCGGAGACGTTTTGTACGTCCAACCACGTAAATCAATACCCCACATGAAATCACGACACACCCCATCTAATATATAGCCACTCGAGATGTTGTGGTGGGCCAAATACGCATCTATCTCTGACTTAGTTTTCATTTGGTGGAGGGAAGGGGAACCAACCTTTGGGCGGGAACTACCCTAGTGATGTCCAATTAACTTTGAGGGAAGACCTCGTAAGTTTGTAAAGATCAAGAGATATGAACTCAAGATCCTACAACCACACATAAAACAAGTACTAAAGTAAGGAAAAGGCATTTCATTCAAAAAAAAAAGTTTGTATTTATATACATATGCTTCCATTGCAGGGAATTCTTCATGCAACGCACACAAAAAAGCCGACATGTATACTTCCACGGAGAAATTATCTTTCCATCTTTGACCACTTGTTCTGACCGAATTTTCTCCCTGGAGATGGTTAAAGTACGGTGGAAATATTCCACTCGTACAGTCGGCCAATTTCTGAGTTAATAAAGTGTTCTAAAAGCAAAAAGACTCTAGTTGCCTTTAAACAAGGGACAGACTACCCCAAGTAGAGGTCAGAGCCTAGTTCCCTCTTCACCAAATGAGTCACCTAGTGTGTGTGTGTGTGTGTGTGTGTGCGCGTGCGCGTGTGTGTGCGCGCATGTATGTGTGTGTATGTGTGTGTGTGTGTGAGTGATAACATGCTTAAAATACTATAAGAATGGTGAGGAAACCCTTGATGTTAACTAATGAAATGAATTAGTAAGATGATTAGGTCATGATGAATAACATAGATGGCAATGCTTATGCAAGGATGCTTAGGTGTGTATCATTAGCAAGTAGTTGTTTAGTTATGAGGAGAGCTTTGTATAGAATATGTATGGTTTGTGTTGTTTATGGTTAAGGCGAATGAGATGCCTTGTGATTGTCGAATACAATCATGTTCTCCTTAGTGATTTCATAAGAGAATCGAGCCTACGGGTAAAGAGACTTGTGATGGGGTACGGTCCATGAGAAGTGACGATACATAAGGTCGACTATATATCCCTTAGAATCCGAATCCATTCGATGTTATGTTATGCTTTATCACGTAGTCGGAACCAATCCCAGTGAGATGTGTCATTCTGAGAGTGGAGGCTTATATAGAGAACTCCTCCGGGATGTATGCACTATTACTTTGACAGGTTTGATTCCTATTGTACGAATGGAGCCTACAGGTAAAGAGACTTGTGATGGGTTATGACCCATGAGAAGTGACGATTCATATGGACCATGTTTCCCTTGGATCCAAATCCATTTCGTATGTCAAAGTAAATTACAAGGATCCATGACTCGTGTCGATCTCCTAGACGTAGGAGAGGACGGGAAAAAGGGATGCCTTTGTAAGGTTTCCGATTAGTGATTGTTTGAGTTGATGAACTCAAGAGGCATGTTTCCATACATTGTGAACTCAGGTCTTTTCCTTTTCCCTTTTGACTTGAGATAGAATTTATTATAACCTTGTATAGCCGAGTGGACCCATAAGATAGGAGAACTCACTGAGATTATTATCTCACCCCATTATTGTTGTTGCTTTTCAGGTATTGTTGTAGGTTTAGTTTGCAAGTGGAGCTATGCTTGGGTGTTTCAAGGGAAGCTTTGATTATGTTATTCCACTGTGTATTGTGTATCTTGTACAATGAAGGATATTGTAATTAGATCTTAGTTTTTATTGTTTTGGCACTTTCCATATCTTGTAGCATAGGTTGTCTTTTATGTTTTAGAAATGGCCAAGTATGTAAATTATGCCAATAGACACTTATGATAGTGTCAATACCAGATAATAACTCTTGTATTATATGATTCTAGACAAATATTATACAGGGCGTTACAATAGTCGTTTTAGGGTTTAATTTTCTAAATTAGAGTTTTCGTTTTTGAAGGTGTTTTAATCGATTAAATTATGTGTAGATCGATTATTTTTTTTAATTTAGCCCATGGATTATTTATTTTTTGAGCCAATAAATTTTTTCAATATAAAGGAGTATTCTCCTCATTTCTTTTTACACCTGATTTCTTAATACCCTTTATATTTTTCTTTTATTCTCTTTGTTTTTGATTTTTTTTTCATGAAAATCGTCATAGTGTTGAAACAATGAAAAACATTTATGAAAATTTTGTTGTAATTGATGTTATGCAAAATGTGTTGTATTCAAAAGTGTGATTCTCTAGTGTAATTTATCTATAAAGAATTTGTTGGCTCTTGAGCTAAGCATGTATAAATGCTTTGGTTGTAAACTCTTGAGTTTAGCCTATATAAAAACGGTGGTGGTAAATTTTTGAGTTTAGCCTATGTAAAAGCTCTTGTTGGTGGTTCCTGAGTTAAAAAAGTGCAAAAGTTATATTTGTTGTTGAAGGTTCATGTGTTGATCATGTAAAAATCTCAAGTGTGAATTTTAATGAAATTCTCAAGAGGAAACTTTTAGAATAAAAAATAGACTAAATTGTTAGATCAAACTTATATAAATCTCTAGTGCATTCTTTCTATCCTTCTTTATCTTATCTGTTTATGTTACTCATATTTCCACTATGTATCTATCTCCTTCTCTATCTTTTTATATTCCTGCTTTTATGTCCATGAGTGTTTATCCAATAAAAAAATTGTTTTAACAATTAAATATTCTATAAATTGTTTTCAAAATTAAAACAAAACAACTCACCCCTGATGTGTTTAGAGTCGCTTGCTTAACAGATGAGTCCTATGATGATAAATGATCTTTAATTCCATAATATAAATTCTCAAAATTTGTCTTCTTTATTATAAAGTTCAGAACTCATGCAATTCAACGAGTCCTGATATTTGTTTTGCACTAGTTAATTAAACTAAGAGTGTGTTTAGATGAAACATTTTAATGAGGAAAAATAATTTTTTGAGGAAATTTGAAATGACTTAGTTAAAACTCATTATTTGGATAAAAAAATATGGAGAATTGTTAAAATGATGTAAATTTATGGAGTATTTTATTCATGTTAAATTTAAAGAATTTAAAATGATACCAAAAAATAAAGAATTTCAAATTGCTTCTTCACTCTATATAATGCAAATGTTAAATTGTTTGTTATTAATTTTTGAAATTTTGCAAGATGGTCTTCATATTTTAAGAAAATTTCAAATTTATCCCCAAAATTTTCAAAAAATTGTAAATAAGTCCCTAATAATTTTCAAATTCTACAAATTGGTCATTCAAATTTTTCTAAAATTGCAAATTGGTCCCTATTTTTTATATTTTAAATTGGACCTAAAAGTTTTAAAATTTAGGAAAATAACCCCAAAATTTAACAATGAATCATTTTAATATTCATCCAAACAAATCAATTTATAAATAAATGAATTTCAATTGAATCATTTGAATTACCTAAAATTTTTAATTCCCTAAAAACTCTCAATTACTTCATCCAAATGCACTCTAAGAGTATGGTTTGTGGTTGAAATCATTTTTCATAATTAAGGAATTTGATATCAATTTTTCTTTTCGAAAAGAAAAAAAAGACAGAAATATAAATTTATTAATGGTCCACCTTTCATCTATGCTACACATAGTGAGAACACTATTATTGAATTTGCTTCCTTGTTTGAATTGTAAGGCTTTAATTTGACTTTTAGCGTGAGGGCGTTAATTTAACGTTTGTATTTAAGTATTGTTAGTTTTTTCAGCTTCAAGCTTCTAAGATTTTTCATTGAGTCAAATATAAACAAATACGACTATCCAATTGTTTTTAAATAAGTTATAATTAAAAATGATTGACATAAAATATTAAATTTAAATGTAAATGATTAGTTGATTAATTATAAATTATTAAAATGTTGGATATATATAAAAAAACTATTTGTATCCCTAATATTTTAAATATTTTAATATGATGTTGTTTTTCATTTTTATTTATTTTAAAAATAATTTTAAATTTTAAATTAAATTTATCTACAAATTATCAATATCTAATAAAACTTTTCAAAAAATAAACAACTAACATATGATTCCTTTCCTATATGCATGTTATTATTTTTTGGTGCTATAAATATGAGACATAAGTTTCACCATTGTTGCAAAGAAAAATGACTTTAAAGGTTGAGACTATCCTTCTTGTCATCGTTTTTGGTAAATCTTTGAACTCATCTACTGTCTTCCTTTTTTATTTCTTTCTTAAACTAAAACATAAACTCATAAATTTATAAAATATAACTTTGGTGTTTGCATTTCAGGTGCAATTCTTTTGGAAGGCAATCTGAAAATTGTTGATGCTTGCCCCCAATTTTGCGATGATGATTCTGCATATATGATTTGTCCTTCTTCAGGAAATCAACACCTTAGTCCACCATGCAACTGTTGTCTTGCATCCAAAGGTTGTACAATTTACAAAGCAGATGGAACTTCTATTTGTACTAAGAATTGAATTATATATGCATGTGATGTGAATGTCTTTTCACATAAGAAAGACCACTCTTCTAAATTTCAATAAATATGAATAATATGTATGATAAAAGAGTTATAATAAGTTGTAATATGAAAAATACAACACTTTGAAGGTTAAATTTCATATATTATGTGGCGCATCTATTATATATTCAATATTTTGACTATTAAGTATATTTTCAAAATTAAAATTTAAAATTATACATATATGTCACCTCTCTTTTACAGTCGTTGTGAGAAATGAACACGTCAATCTCTTTTTTAAATATGAATATCACATATTCTATAATTAAACCAAAATCAGAGTTGTGAATTAAAAAGTTCAAATACACGAATAACTTTTTTTTATAAGCAACACATCAGCCTAGCTATAGAACATACCTTCTACAAAAAATTAAATGGGTTTTTTTGAACCATTCATAATAATTACACTTAACTCTTTGTAGGAAGCACAAATCCAACCACCAATAAAAAGTATGGATTATCCTATGTACAATGTCAACTGTATTACCAATAGTATAATTGTAAATGACCTGATTCTTGTCCATCGAATGATCCAGCAGGTAGTAATCCAAATGAGACATGCAGACGTCTTCGAGCTTTTCCTTTCCATCTTCATGAACCAATCCATCATGTGTTCACAACAATTTCCTCCCCCAATCCCTGATACACCAACCCAATCTAATACCAGCCTCCAAACCAAGCGAATTCGAGGATAAGAGAAGAATACATGATCATTATCTTCGACAACATTAAAACAAAATACACAAACATTGTCGTGACTGTTAGCGATTACTCCCCTGGCCGCAAGATTGAACCTCGTTGGAAGCCTGTCCAATATCATTCTCCAACCAAAGATATTGGCTTTCATAGGAATCTTTGTTTGCCACAGAATTTCCAGTGCAGTCTTGGGAGCAATCTCCAACACTGCAAAGCCACCAGCTTGCAACAGAATATCATAACAAGATTTTACTGTGAAGAAGTGTTGAGGACCAAATTGCCACGCAAACGAATCTGATGTTCCCATACACGGCCTAACATCATGTAGCAATACCATTAGCTCCCTTAAATCTTCCTCCATCCCCCCATTGATAACCCTCTCATTGAAGCTCAAATTCCACTGCCACACATCTCTAACCCACTCAGCCATGTCCTTGACTACCCCCAATTCATTTCGGAAACTTCAAATACGTCATTAGACAGACTCTTCATCGGGGTTGGACCAAACCAGAAAGAATTCCAAAAAGACACAAGAGAACCATCACCTAATTTACAAGGTAGCTGCTTAATGAATCCCTCTACCTCCAATGAGTCTCATATCCCCATAAAATCCCTCCATAAAAGTGATTCATTCCTTGAAACCCTTGACACATTCTTTAACATAATTATACTCACTCTACTACCATACCTAGATTCAAGGATTCCCTTCCAAAATAAATTTGGTTCCTGTATAAATCTCCATAACCATTTTGTCAGCAAGGCTCTGTTAAACATAACATCGTCCTTGATCATAATCCCTCCAAACTCCTTAGGCTTGCACACTAAAGCCCAGCTAACCCACACCATACTTGTCTTATCAGCCGAGCCAGACCACAAGAACCTCACCTGAATAGCCACCAATTCCATGACCATTTTAACTGGAGCATTGAAAAAGGAGATATGGTGTACCGACAGATTAGTTAACACAACATTTATAAGGGTTAACCTTCTCCCAACTGATATCATCCTCCCCTTCTAAGTAGATAACCTTGACCTGAAGCAGGCAAGGACAAGTTTCGAGAATTCAAAACGTCTATGGTTTCCTCCAATTGATAACCCAAGAAATATGAAAGGTAGCAGTCCTGATTTATAAACCAAAAATTGAGCAGCTTCCGTCATGAAAGTTTCCTCGACCCCTACACCGTATAAACAACTCTTACAAAAATTTATTTTCAACCACGAAATCATTTTAAAGCCTCTTAATATAGACTTAATTCCCCAAAGATAAGTTCAAGAGCCATCACAAATTATTGTCGTGTCATCAGCAAATTGATATAAGCTATTTGACTCTTCCTCGTTTAATTTAAAATCCTTCAGGAAAGTTCCTTCTATCCGCCCTCCTCGCCAGTAGAGCCAGTCATTTAGCCACCAAAGAAAACAAGAACGGAGATAAGAGGCCACCTTGTCTTAGACCCTTTGAATCCTTGAAGTCTTTCGTTGTACTTCCATTAACCAGTATTGACAAAAAGCTATTGAGTGGCCCTCATCTAATCCATTTCAACCACTCCTCACTAAAATTCATCGTAGTCAACACCTTTACTAAGAACTCCCAGTCTACACAGTCGTAGGCTTGTGCAAAGTCTACTTTGAAAATGAAGCACCTTCTATTCTTCCTTTTAGAAAGATCAATAACCTCACCAATACACCATCTAGGATCTACCTCCTCAAGATGAACACAATTTGTGTGCTTGAAACCAATCTTCCTATTACCTTACTTAGCCTAGCTTCAATAATCTTTGAGATCACCTTGTATATACACCCAACTAAACTAATTGGTATAAACTCTTCCAAGCCTTGAGGATTGTCATTTTTGGGGACCAGGGCAATAAAAGAATATACCATTGCTTTTTATTTAAGGAAGTTGTTCTATAAAACTCTTGAATAACATTGATCACATCTCCACCTACGACCCCCCAGCAACGTTTCAAAAAGTCCAGGTTGAAACCGTCTGGACCTGGGCTTTTATTCCCATCACATCCAGATATGGCCTCTCGGATCTCTTCTACAGAAAAAGGCTCAATCACCATCTCATTATCTTTTGTAGTTAGCTTAGGAAATTCTGACATATAAATACTCGGCCTCAAACCACTTTCCATCTGAAATCTTGCATCATAAAATTTCTTTATGATCTTATTAATCGTGCCAACATCTTCCACTCGAATATAGCCAGATTTGACAGATGTTATTGTATTTCTCCTTGTTCTAGACTTGAGTATGGAGTGAAAATATCGTGTGTTTAAATCTCCCTCCTTCACCCATTTCATTCAAGATTTTTGCTTAAGGATACTTTCCTTAAGATGAAGGTTACTCCATATCTCCCCATATGCAACACTCCTCAAACGAAGATCCTCCTCCAAAATATTTCAAACATTTGTCCTCAATTCAACCTCGATTCCATTGAGCATATATACTCCTTCCTCAATTTTCAGATCCACCCACCCAAAAACACACATATTCCACCATAACAATCTCTACCTTAAGCATTTAATCTTTTCCACCAGTATATGGCTTGAACTGACCGATACCTGAGTTGAATTCCACACTTATTTACTAAAATCAAAGAAACCTGGATGGTCATACCAACAATTAAACAGCTTGAAAGGTTTTGGCCCCCAGTTGGCATTATTTGATTTCAACGACACCGATATATGATCCAATATGTCCTTATCTCCCATATGTTGTGCAACCACACTCCATTTACTAATCAACTCCTCAGAGATTAGTATTTTATCTATTCTACTTTTCGAGGTTCCATTAGAATTGAACCACTTAAATCTATTACCTACCACAGGTAGATCAACAAGCTCCATTACATCTATGAATGTAGAAAAATCTTCCATCTCAGTTGCACTTGTTTTTCCCTTTCCTTTCCTCTCTTTTAACGATTTGATAGCATTTAAGTCTCCACCAACCAACCACTCCCCAAAAGGGAAACTACTTTTTGCCTCAATGAGTTCCGACTATAGCTTCCGTTTTTCCACGACATTACAGGAGGAGTACACATTAATTAAGTAATAGTTAATACCTTTCCATTAACCATTGATCTCCAAGTATTCATTCCCTTTAAAGCTAAATTTTGGATTAACACATACTTCCTCTAAATTGTTAATATACCTCCAGACTGTCCTAGTGCTGCTGACACAGACCAATCAAAATCTTTGTTTCTCCAAATGCTACGTACCAAGTTTTCTCCCATTACCTAGATCTTCGATTCCTGAATAAAACATATGTCAGCTTTCCTAAAGATAGCATCTGACACACCCTTCTTCTCTTTATTGAAGATCCACACCCTCGAATGTTGAATGAAACTAGATTCATGGAACCCTAATTTCAGCCTCCCTCTTATCTTCAAATGTTTTTCTGTCTCTAACCTCCTTGTCTCTGATGATTCTTTCAAACAATTCATCATCCTCTTCACCTTCAATGCCCAAATCTTTGATTGTTTGCCACACTTTTGCAGGGACATCTTCAATTGATTTTCTGATACATGAGTTACCTTGATTGACATATGAATCGCTAATTAAGTCACAACATAGAATGGATCCACCTAAATATCTCAATGTTGAATCCTCCACCACAGAAGAATGATGATTGAGATAGGTAGTGGATTCAGGCACCAACTGATGAGAAGTTTGTTTATTGACTCATGGGATAACTACAGAGAAATACAAAGGAGAGAATGGAATTTTAATATTTTCGTATATCTCATTAATCAATTTAGTCTTCTTAGGCTTGGATCCAATCCTAGGCCCAATAGGCCTAACTGGAGTGCAAGTAATTAGGTCATAAGTCTTTGTTTCCAGACCTAACAAACTAAACAGATTATTAGGTTACCCCTTCAAGTTGACCATACCTTCTAACCTCATCAAATTGTCTCAGACCCCTGTCCCTTAACTATCCGACCCTTATCAGTATCATTAATTACTTCAGTACTAACCTCCAGATTGAGTTTACATTTGGATTTTTTGCTCATACCAATAAACCCCTTTTCACCTACAACACCACATCCCTCACAGACTGCTAACTCCTTACCTATTCCACACCCCATGTGCCTTAACTTTTTAATCTGATTTTCCGAAGCTCCTTTTCCGTATTATGGGAACTAACACCGTCATGATTGTAATTCAAATCTTCTTGAGTCTCGTGTTCCCTAATCTCGCCATATTCTGCCTCCTCAGACGTTTCCCACTTGCCATCATCCTCTGTAACGCCCTGTATAATATTTATCTAGAATAATACCATACAAGTGTTTTTATTTGGTACTGACACCATCATAAGTGCCTATTGGCATAATTCACATACTTGTCCATTTCTAAAACCTATATACAACATATGGCACAAGTCATGGAAACTATCCAAAATAATAAAAAATCTAAGAATAAGGTACAATATTCCTCATTGTACAAGAATGATACACAACGGAAATAATAAAACTAAGTTCTCTTGAAACATCTAAGCATAGCTCCACTTGTAAATCAAACCTGTACTCAATACCTGAAAATAATCAACAATAGTGGGGTGAGATACATCAAATCTCAGTGAGTTCCCTATGTTATAGATTCTCTCAGCTTTACAGGGTTCTATCAATCCTAAATCAAGTCAAGGGGAAGGGAAATGACCTTGAGTTCATAATCTCACAGTCTCACAATCTCACACTATATGGAAACACGTTATTGAGCTCGTACTCAAAAGTATCACTAATCGATAACCTTGACAAGACATCCCCCTTTCTCCCGCCCTCTTCTACGTCTAGAAGTATGAACGAGTCATGGACCCTCGTAGATTTCTTGGCATACGAAATGGATTCGGAAATAAGGGACATATTATCACCTTAAATCGTCACTTCACACGGCCCGTACACCGTCACAAGTCTCTTTACCCGTAGGCTTCATTCGTACTATAACATTGGGAGTCAAACCTACCAAGAAATCGTGCATTCATTACAGAGAAGATCGTTACTCATGAAATGGCACATAATAGAATAATGGTTACGATTTCGTGATTTCACATACAACCATAATTGTATTCAACATTTCTAAGCAACATTAGCCTATAGGCCTCTTTTGCCTTTATCAATTTAACATAATAAACACATGTGTTCCATACTAGTGTTCACTCTCTCCTAGACCAATACTCGTCACGGATGCACCGTTATACATCAAGTGCCCAAGCATCGCCATCTAGGTTATCTACTCTAGGCCAGAACTCATCAAGGAGGCACCTTTCTACATCGAATGTAGAGCGTCGCCATACATAGTTTCTATCAATTTTCCTAGCCATTACTACCTTCCAATATCTTAAACTATGCCATTTGTTTTGGGGTAAAGTTTCCTCACTCTTCTTAATTCATATTTTAAACATGCATATTTCTTTCATTCACAATTTACAATTAGATATACATGGTATAATCATAAATATTACAAGTAAACACATATAATAGCATAATATGTCAACATAATCCACATAACATTGTTTTCACATAGTAGTTCACATACATTTTAGGGCATACAAGCCACTACTATCCTCTACCAAGACCATGGTAAAATCATTGTCTCTCATACCATTTAACATCCCATTGGATTCTCTTTCCAAGGCTTTAAGTCCCATATCAATCGGACTCCCGATTCATGAATTTCCGGTGGAAGCATAAACCACACTTTTCACATTCATCACAATATTTAACTCTACCATCTCAATCCATGACATAAACATATGTTTCTATTTCACTATCATAAAGAGTATTGAAATAGCTTTCCAACGCTTCCGACCGTGCGTCAATCCGAGTTAGGGATCAAAAGTTATGAAGGATACAAGATAGAAAAATCTGCCACGTTCGCTCCAGGGTTCGCTAGGAGAACACTCAGGGAACCAAGTCAGTAGAAAAGGGTATCAAGTTCTCTAAGCGATCTCTGGGCAAATATTTGCCTTCCGTTCACCCCGGGGGTTGCTAGGCAAACCCTCGACCAATCATTCGCTTTGGAGTTTGCCAGGTTCGCTAGGCGATCAAAGCAAAATTTAGAAATTCGCAGCAGTGAGAAACCAGAAACATTTGGGTCCAAACTCCCAATTCTTCACCCAAACCACTTACAATTCATACCATATCACCCAAAACATGTTCCAACATAAACAACAAGTATTCTCATGCATTTATATCGAATTTCATCCGTTAGATTTCATTGATTTATCCGTTTAATCATTTTCTCTCAAATCTAACCTAAGTTCTAAATCCTTAATTCTAGAACTTAGAGCATCTAACTAGAACCCAACCTGATAATCTAAGAGGAGTTTGAAGAAGATGATGATGATCCATTACTTCTTCTTCTTCCTTGAGCTTTTCCTCTCTTTCCTTCTTCTCTTCTTCTTCTCTTACTATCTTTTTCTTCCTTTTTCTTTTCTTTCTCTTTTCTTAACAAATATATATATATATATAATACCAATATTATATAATATCATCCAATAGAGTAAAATATCTTCAATTGATATTTTTTCGTCTCAACCAATTGATCAATTATTAGAGTTACCTTAAAATACTTTCTTGAACTAATAAATATTAATCCCTAATCTTTAATAAAATAATTGATCTCTTCAGAGTTCATTAGTTGCTCTATTGTTGCCAATTGATAATACTTAAAACACTTAGAGGATTCCATTAATCCAATTAACCAAAGATAGAGTACATAGATACTCATCTGATCTCATCTGATATCCAATTGAGCATATAAATAAAACGGGGTATTAAACTCTCCCCCCTTAAATTGAAATTCGCTCCCGAATTTCCTCTATTCAACAATAACCGCAACTTATATCATTGTCTTAGTTCCACAATTGACTTTACTTCCGTTTAAGTTTTTGACATAATCCAATTCCAACTTGACTTCACATACCACATCCTTATTTTCACAAACTAATAACTATACGTCAGTTGTCATACTCTTGTTCCAATATTGGGTTAACTTTTAACTTGCTTTTCCCAAAATTCATCCGTTGTTTCTTACTAAAAGACTTTGTCATATCTTACTTTCGGAATAAATATACCATTCTATGCTCTTCCACTGAGTCACAACAAAAAACCATAATACCTTGTCTTGGTTTAAGGTAACAAACACTCATCAAATTCTCATGAGGTAATTCGATGATTCCTTAACTTCATAGATTGTCAAACTTCTTACCAGTTTTATCTGGTCTGACACTGTACATCGTACCCATCACATGCGATATTTCATCTCTTTCGTATCACACCAAAATGGTAACACACTTAGAACAAAATTTTCTTATTTCCAAGCTTATAATCAATTTCTCCTCCGATTCTTATAAGTCCGATTGAGCCCTTTCATTTGTCACCTTCCACTGCGTAACTCCAATTCTAACAATGGGATACCACCAATTCTTAAGAAATACCAAGTAGCTAACAGTCCACGGAGAACACACTTCTCCACTGGGATCCTTACAAACCAACAGTACAAGAACTTACTGACGTCCTATGGTAGAACAATTTCTTTGCCAACACACAATATCATAACATCTGTCCAATATTCCCCAGACGATACAAGTACAGGAGTTACACTGCTCCAATTCATTCAAAACTCGATAATTCATCCAAAAGTAGTTTAACAACTTCCGTCTCTAGTTACCACATTCCAAATCGATTCTTATTACGGGATTCTAACTCACTCAATGTTTCTTGTTGGCACGAGATCTCAACCCTAAATGACGTAACACCAACATAGAACTTCAATCATATGCGAGTCACCACTTATTAAAACTTAACCCATCCAAGGCACAATTGTGAGTTTTCATACTACTCACCAATCCACATACAACACTCTACACGTACACACACCCTCAAAGGACATGCAACGCTTCTCAATTGAATCAACTTTTCTCATTCGTTCTTTTCCATAAACAATTCCAAGTTACATACTTAACTTCGGAACGCCCAATTCTTACTCGTACTTGGAAAGATAACTTCCACATTTCCTTCTCTTCGTAAAACACAACTGCACACAACTGGTACCACTTTCACGGAACCTAAATCAAACACCATGAACTCATGGAAGTTAACGATTACTAAACTCTGACCAACCGCTCATACCTTACTAATACCATTAATACACACCGAAATATTCCCTGCAAGAACAATACTTCGTGAGTATTTTCTGACTTTGCCCTCAAGGCTTTCAACAGTAGTAACAACAATACCCTTAAGACTTTCTCACACTCAACACGGTTCATAAGATTATTTCTCTAAAAGTTAAACTCCCTCGTCGTCTGACCAAATGGTCAACTACGTAACACCTTTCCAACAGTTACGATTTTCAAAACACAAATCCGTCTTCATTTACTCGCAATCCTATTTTCCATTCACACAATACTCTCCACTCGGAGCAACATAAAGAAACAAAATGCAGATGATGGTTTTTAAGAGATTCCATAATTTACACACATGTTAATCGATTACTCGTCTGAGGTTAATCGGTTAACTTCTCAAAATTCAATGTAAAGCACCTTCCATGCTCATGTTAATCGGTTAACCACATTGCGTTAGTCGGTTAACACTGCTGCAGAATCTAAAAACCAGTTCCTTCTTAATCCAAGGTCATCCCTACTCAAACAATCAATCCGGTTTGTTCTAACCCACAATATTATTCTCAACTCGTGGTTTCTTAACTTGTATAATATGTTAGCACTCAACCTTGTTCTCTCACTTGAATTCCTTGGAGAGAATTAATACTGTTAGTTCTTGGATTGGCTGGAATTTTGGTAAAACAAAGTATGTTCAATGTTGATGTCAAGGTGCTGATGTTGCAACATTGAGTCTTAACACTGGGCTGTGTTAAGTGTTTAAATTGCTGAAGCTTGGATGTCTGATGTCACATGGCGATGTTGTGACATTAGATCTACAGAATTAATAACATCAGGTTGTGATGTTAGGGTTCGCGTGTTAGCTAGAATTGTGGAGAGCAAGCTGTCTCATTGGATGCGAATATCTTAGGATATATATTTTCTGTTGCATAGAGATTTGATGCAGATTTGTAGGAGATTTAAAAGGTTGAAGATTTGAAAAGATTTTGGGGATAAAATCTGTTTTGAAGATTCAGTTTTAAATAACAAATCAGATCAAATATTGCAAGGAGTCCAAGCCCAATTCAGATAGCTATATAAAGCGCATCTGTAATGAAGGAAAAGTGACGAAGAGAGTGAGCTAAAGACTGAGAGTCGTTTTGTGTCTTCGTGCATGTTTTGTAAACCATTCTAGTGTGAATTGGTATTGTTGTGTTGAGTTGTTCTTGATCAAAGCTGTAAAGCAGAATCAAGTAGTGTTATTCAAAGTGTGTGATCTTTGAATTATATCACTGAAGTGTTTTAGGGATTGAGTAGTGTTCTCATATCTAAGTGGTTTCTTAGGTAGAAAGTCACTAGTAGGAATTAAGATTAGGAGATTGTCAACTGGGTTGTTGAGTCTGTAATTTAATTCTACAAGTAGTGAATTTCATCCCTGGCTTGGTAGCCCCCAGACGTAGGTAGTTAGACCGAACTGCGTGAACAATTTGGTGTGTTATTCTGCTGTTTTATTTGTCCATTGTGCAGAGTGTGTTGTTGTGACATCGCACTTAACATCACACGTCTGATACCAGAATTTCAATTGGTATCAGAGCAGGCATCCTGTCTGTCTCTGGGTGAGATCTAGGGAAGTTACTTTCTGGTGTAAAGATGGACAAAGAAGTTGGAGGATTCGTCAACAGACCCCCTATGTTGGATGGATCCAATTATGACTATTGGAAGCCAAGGATGACCACTTTCTTAAAATCCTTGGACAGCAGGGCATGGAAGGCTATTATTAAAGAGTGGAAAGCACCTGTTGTGTGTGAGAAAGATGATGCTGGCAAAGATAAAGAAGGCACCTCTAAGCCAAAGCCTGAAGAAGAATGGACCAAGGAAGAAGATGAGCTTGCCCTTGGAAATTCCAAAGCTCTAAATGAAAATTTCAATGGAGTGGATAAGAATATTTTCAGGTTAATCAATACCTGTGAAGTTGCTAAGGAAGCGTGGGATATTTTGAAGGCCACTCATGAAGGTACATCTAGAGTTAAAATGTCAAGACTTCAGATTCTAACATCAAAATTTGAAAGCTTGAAGATGAAGGAAGACGAGACTATTCATGACTTCCACATGAGTGTTCTTGAGCTGGCTAATGCATCCAGTGCTCTTGGTGAAAAAATGTCAGATGAAAAGCTTGTAAGGAAGATCCTTAGGTCCCTTCCTAAGAAGTATAAGATGAAGGTAACTGCCATTGAAGAATCACAAGACATCAGCAAAATGAGAGTTGATGAGCTCATTGGATCTCTTCAAACTTTTGAGCTTGGGTTGAATGAGGAAGAACCAGAAAAGAAGCCTAAGAGTATAGCCTTGATGTCAAATGATCAAGAAGACAAAGGAAAGAGTTCTGAATCCCAGGAGGATCTATCTCAGGCCATAGTTATGTTGGGAAGACAGTTCAACAAAGTGTTCAAGAGGATGAATAATAACTCCAGGCCTAATGTCAAGAACATATCTTCTGACATCAGCAAGTCAAAAGAGAAGGATGAAGAGAAAACTGCCCAAGATAAAGGAGTTCAGTGCTTTGAGTGTGAAGGGTATGGACATGTCAAGAAAGAGTGTCCCACCTTCTTGAAAAAGCAGAAGAAGAGCATGACAGTTTCGTGGTCTGACTCTGATAGTGAAAATGAAGGTGAGTCAGCAAAGCATGTTAGAGCTTTGACAGGAACTGTTGTTTCTGATGATGATTCTAGTGATGGAGAAATAACCTTTGAGGAGCTAGCCTTTACTTATCAAGAGCTTTGCCTGAAGAGTGCTGAAATCTGTCAAGAAAATAAGAGTCAGAAGGAATAGATTGTTCAGCTTGAGACTGCTAAAGCTGATTTGGAAAACGAAGTCTCGCTGGTCAAAGCTCATTTTGAGCATATGACCAAATCTGTTAGGATGATGAGCTGTGGTACAGACACACTTGATAAGATCCTTCAGACAGAAAAAGTGGCTGGTGATAAGTCAGGTACAGGATTTGTGGCTGAGAAAAAGGTTTCTGCTGAAGCAAGCTCTTCAGGAACAAAGGAGGAGGTGTCTCAACCAATGTCTCAAACAAAAAGACGGGATCCTACCCCTAAGAAGATTGTTCAGCATCAGAATGTTGAGAAAAAGAATGGTCCCCATCAGAGGAAGATGCAGCTTCGAGGAGCTAGTCAGTATATACCTCCCCAATATCACAAGAGTATGCAAGCTGCCAGGGTCAAACAGAACATGTCCCATAAGATGTCTCAACTTCAGAGATACTGGTATGGATATGGATATGGATATGGATACAACAATGTTGTGCCTCATCACTATGGAAGAAGGAAGCCTCATCACCATAGGAGGCAGCCTAGGAGACAGCGTCCTCAGTACAGAAGAAGACAATCCAACTATGGAAGAAGGAGACAACATTATGGGTGGCAGCCACAACATTATCATCAAAGTGGAAGAAGATTTAACCACTTCAGAGATGACAGAGTCAGATGTTTCTATTGTGGCAGGTCTGGACATATGCAGTCCTCTTGCTTCAAGCTTCATGGTTATCCAAATTCTGCTCCTCAACCCAGACAGAAGGAGGTCGGGCCCAAGGTGGTGAAACAATGGGTTCCTAAAGCTCAGGTCACATGTCTATTGGCTCACACATCAGATGGACATTTTGCTATGGATGCATGGTACTTTGACAGTGGATGTTCAAAGCACATGACTGGATCCAAGAAGCATTTGGTAGAGTTTATTTCCTTGTTATGCAAATGATGTTATTTTTGGCAAGACACACTTAAGAGGCAGAAATAGATTTACTTATGATGTCTCAAGGCCAGGTCGAGGACACGACCTGCTCTGATACCAACTGTAACGCCCTGTATAATATTTATCAAGAATAATACCATACAAGTCTTTTTATTTGGTACTGACACCATCATAAGTGTCTATTGTCATAATTCACATACTTATCCATTTCTAAAACATAAATACAACATATGGCACAAGTCATGGAAACTATCCAAAATAATAAAAAATCTAAGAATAAGGTACAATATTCCTCATTGTGCAAGAATGATACACAACGGAAATAATAAAACTAAGTTCTCTTGAAACATCCAAGCATAGCTCCACTTGTAAATCAAACCTGTACTCAATACCTGAAAATAATCAACAATAGTGGGGTGAGATACATCAAATCTCAGTGAGTTCCCTATCTTATGGATTCTCTCGGCTTTACAGGGTTCTATCAATCCTAACTAAAGTCAAGGGGAAGGGAAATGACCTTGAGTTCATAATCTCACAATCTCACACTATATGGAAACACGTTATTGAGCTCGTACTCAAAAGTATCACTAATCGATAACCTTGTCAAGGCATCCCCCTTTCTCCCGCCCTCTTCTACGTCTAGAAGTAGGAACGAGTCATGAACCCTCGTAGATTTCTTGGCATACGAAATGGATTTGGAAATAAGGGACATATTATCACCTTAAATTGTCACTTCACACGGCTCGTACACCGTCACAAGTCTCTTTACCCGTAGGCTTCATTCGTACTATAACATTGGGAATCAAACCTACCAAGAAATCGTGCATTTATTACAGAGGATATCGTTACTCATGAAATGGCACATAACAGAATAATGGTTACGATTTCGTGATTTCACATACAACCATAATTGTATTCAACATTTCTAGGCCACATTAGCCTATAGGCCTCTTTTTCCTTTATCAATTTAACATAATAAACACACGTGTTCCATACTAGTGTTCACTCTCTCCTAGACCAATACTCGTCACGGATGCACCGTTAAACATCAAGTGCCCGAGCATCGCCATCTAGGTTATCAACTCTAGGCCAGAACTCATCAAGGATGCACCTTTCTACATCGAATGCATGAGCGTCGCCATACAGAGTTTCTATCAATTTTCCTAGCCATTACTAGGTTCCAATATCTTAAACTATGCAATTTGTTTTGGGGTAAAATTTCCTCACTCTTCTTAATTCATATTTTAAACATGCATATTTCTTTCATTCACAATTTATAATTAGATAGACATGGTATAATCACAAATATTACAAGTAAACACATATAATAGCATAACATGTCAACATAATCCACATAACATTGTTTTCACATAGTAGTTCACACGCATTTTAGAGCATACAAGCCACTATTATCCTCTACCAAGCATCCTTGGTTAAATCATGGTCTCTCATACCATTTAACAGCCCATTGGATTCTCTTTCCAAGGCTTTAAGTCCCATATCAATCAGACTCCTGATTCATGAATTTCCGGTGGAAGCATAAACCACACTTTTCACATTCATCACAATATTTAAATCTAACATCTCAATCCATGACATAAACATATATTTCTATTTCACTATCATAAAGAGCAATGAAATAGCATTCCAATGCTTCCGACCGAACGTCATTCCGAGTTACGGATCAAAAGTTATGAAGGATACAAGATAGAAAAATCTGTCACGTTCGCTCCAGGGTTCGCTAGGCGAACACTCAGCGAACCAAGTCAGTAGAAAAAGGGTATAAAGTTCGCTAAGCGAGCTCTTGGTAAATATTCGCCTTCCTTTCGCCCCAGGGGTCGCTAGGCGAACCCTCGACCAATCATTCGCTTTGGAGTTCGCCAGGTTCGCTAGGCCGACAAAGCAAAATTTAGAAAATCACAGCAGTGAGAAACCAGAAACATTTGGGTCCAAACTCCCAATTCTTCACCCAAACCACTTCCAATTCATACCATATCACCCAAAACATGTTCCAACATAAAAAACAAGTATTCTCATGCATTTATATCGAATTTCATCCGTTAGATTTCATTGATTTATCAGTTTAATCATTTTCTCTCAACTCTAACCTAAGTTCTAAATCCTTAATTGTAGAACTTAGAGCGTCTAACTTGAACTCACCTGATAATCGAAGAGGAGTTTGAAGAAGATGATGATGATCCATGGCTTCTTCTTCTTCCTTGAGCTTTTCCTCTCTTTCCTTCTTCTCTTTTTCTTCTCTTACTATCTTTTTCTTCCTTTTCCTTTTCTTTCTCTTTTCTTAACAAATATATATATATATATATATATATATATATATATATATATATATATATATATAATACCAATATTATATAATATAATCCAATAGAGTAAAATATCTCCAATTGATATTTTGTCGTCTCAACCAATTGATCAATTATTAGAGTTACCTTAAAATACTTTCTTGAACTAATAAATATTAATCCGTCTCTTTAATAAAATAATTGATCTCTTCAGAGTTCATTAGTTGTTCTATTGTTGCCAATTGATAATACTTAAAGCACTTAGAGGATTCCATTAATCCAATTAACCAAAGATAGAGTACATCGATACTCATCTGATCTCATCTGATATCCAATTGAGCATTTAAATAAAACGGAGTATTACATCCTCCTTTGAATCTAACTCCTCAGACTCGCTAACCACTCTCTCTTCCTATGGAACACCGATCCTTTTTTGGCCATGGAAGTCTTCCACTAGATTTATTCTACAAATCCTACTATTTATCTCCATGTTAAAAACTTCATTAAGGTTCATAGAGTACTTGGTCTTGATAAAAAATCCGGCTACATCTAAGTTTTTCTGCTTTTCAGTTTCATCATCACAACACACAAACTCTCCAACACAACCTAAAATGAATTTGAAAAATTGAGGGCACCATGCATAGCAAGGCAGCCTAAAACACTTTATCCAAGTGAGTGTTTCATTATAAATATCCTCAGGTGACCAAGGGTGAATATCGTTGAACCAAATTATAACCCTAGCTTCATCCTCTCTAACCAACACACTGACTTCTCCTCTCTCTGTTTCTTCAAGCAGACAAAGGTTCTCCCCTAGCGGAGTTGCTTTATTCCAAAAAAATCCTTCTACATTTAAATATTCTTGAATGCCATAAGTAGACCCTGGTTTCTTCACTACACCAACAAATGCATTTTCAAACATAACCACTTCTTTCATACCAACATTGAATTGAAGATGAGAAAATTTTGGTTTTTCATCCACCATGGCCCTCGGCCCCGCTCCTAAATATTTCTTACCCACCACCTGAGCATATGATCTCCCTGGTTTTCCATAATTCCAAGTACTCTTAAATGTTTGCACACCTCGTCTCCTATCCTCTGACACCAGCTTTTGAGTTTTAAAATTCACATATTCTCCCCCACGCTGAAACCTTGGTACATTTGCAAAGATTTTCTTCCCTTGGATTTGAATGCTATCTAATTTTGTCATCATGATTCTTTCGTCCTTCACCTTCCTATATCGGACAAAGCTGTATCCTTTTCTCGCTTGTCTTTTCTTGCTGGTATAAACACCTCTATGATCAGTCCACGCTCCTTGAACACGTCGAACATTTCCTTTGCTCCATAGAAAATTGGAAACTCTGTAAAATAGAATGATGATATTGCATCTCCTCCCCCAAACCTTTTCCTCTTCTCACCGACCACACAGAACTTCTGTTATGTTTTCTTGAGGCCTTCTATGCCTAACCTCCACCATCCCTTTGTTTTGACATGTTATAGACTTATAGTGTGGTATATTCTTGTAATTCCCTGTTTTTCAACAACATTGTATGGCTAGGATAAGAAACCTGATGAAGAACAAGCATCGATATGTATGAGAAAGAGAAACATGACTTCTTCATTAAACTTTTTACTCATCAATATTCTTGAATTTGTCTTCATACACTAACAACTTTAATGTGTTGGACAAAAACAAGTTTCAACCAAAATAAATAGCCTATAAAAAAAATTAATCTATCAAATACAGTAGGAAAAATATAAGACAAGAATTAGATAAATGATGTGACAAGCGCAAAAAAAAAGGGCATTTCTTCTCACACCACCCTTGTTTCTTAGGCAC
Organism: Lathyrus tuberosus; assembly: GCA_022829125.1. Classification (NCBI taxonomy): domain Eukaryota; kingdom Viridiplantae; phylum Streptophyta; class Magnoliopsida; order Fabales; family Fabaceae; genus Lathyrus; species Lathyrus tuberosus. Next base: position 9,812,962 of record JALAZF010000169.1, read on the forward strand.
CATCTGAATTTCCGGTTTTGCCCCCTGATTCCGGATGTGCACATCCGGACGCACCAATTTTTTTAAAAACGCTGATTCTTTCCGGATGTGCACATCCGGAAACATTTCTGATCTGCAGATCCGGAAAAAAGGCAGAACATTATTTTTTTTTTAAAAATCGGTTTTTTTGCTTGGTCGCATATGTTAATAAATCGTCGCAATTTAATATACATTTGACAACATCCATATATAAAATAAAATGATATATATATATATATATATATATATATATATATATATATATATATATATGTATAATAAATCTCTGTCAAAATACAGTGCATACATCTAATATAAATATAATACATCAAACAAAAAACTACTGCGTATGGCGAAGGATCTCTCCTGTTTCCCCTGTTCCTCTGCCCCCTCTGCCCCTACCCGCCATCCTGGATCGATGTCTGCGGTACTGAAGTGCCCCCTGAGCAATCGCAATAATCCTGTCCACGGCAGGTCTGGCACCAGAGCCCTCAGGGAGGTGACCGTCCGCAATGGCCTGCCGCGCTATCTGCTCTATCTCACGACAGCGTGGTAGGACATCCTGAGTGTGGTCCAGCTGAGACTGCCGCTCCTCTAATATCTCCTGATGAGCAGGTCTGGGTGGCGATCCCTCAACAGTGGGCACCACGCATGGGTGTGAGACGGTGTAGAACCACACGATGTACGCAGCAGCAACGCTCCAGTCTGTCTCTGCTCTGGTCGCCCGAGCCTCCTCCGGTACCAAGTGGGACTGGTAGTCAGCATATAGCTCATCTATCTGACTGTGGGTCAAGCCTAGAGGAGCAGACTCATGAGGCATCCTGGGTATCGTCTGCGTGTAACCGAACTGACGCAAGACGCGCTCTGGCAGGTATCGGGCAGTAACAGTCGAATTGCATGCCAGCCATCCTGAGAACAAACAAACCTCATCGAACGGGCGCGTCACACGGTGATCGGCATAGGGGCAATACAAAACGTCCTCAGCAGCAATCCGATCTAGATACACTCTGAAGGGGTCCGGCGCCTGGTTCCCTCTGAGCAGGACAAATGCAACAGCACGTGGCATATCCTCAGTGTACCCCTGGGCACTCCCCAACCAGTAATATAGGGAAAGTGCTGTAAAATCCACGCTTGAAATGGAAAACATAACATGGGTGTCAAACATTATAATGAATACAGAAAGAAAAGAAATGAAAAAATCACTTAGAATATTAGATTGTTACCACGTATAGCGTACAGCTGCCTGCCACAGTCTTGGCTGCCTAGCGGCAACCATCAGAGAACCTAGAATAGGTGAATGCCAGCGCAGCAACCCCCCAGTTGTACCGATGGATCTCTGTCTGATCCGAAAGGTACCTGAGGTAGACGATATCAACATAATAGGCGCTGGTGTCCACAAACACCTGCGTGCCTAGCAAAAACAAGTAGTAGCACCTTAGGGCACGCGTCCTGTGGATCGCCACCTCAGCTGGATCACCATCTGCCCGTTCTGCCTCTGCAAGCGCCTCAGTAAATCTATCCATCAAAAATGAGAACCGGACGTGTGCGCCCCTCAACTGGTACACCTCCGTATGTGCTTTCTCTGGGCTAGCCCCAAGCTCTGTAACCAACAACTCTATGCCGTCCGCCTTCGTCATCCTACCGTGACTCAGAAGGGTACCCGTGATCGGTAGATGTAAGAGGCACGAGATGTCGTCTAGCGTGATCGTGATCTCGCCGTACGGTAGATGGAATGAGGATGTCTCAGGGTGCCATCTCTCAACAAATGCCATCAGGATACCGTACTGGATCTGGGAATACCCAATCCTAGACAGGCCTCCAAGACCAGACTCCACAACTGCAGACGTGAACCACTCAGCTGTAGGCCGCATCTCAATCGTGTCCATAACCTTGCCCCCATGGTTATAGAACTTCTGTGAATCCTTATCCTGAAAATTTCCAAATAAAACAATGTTACAAATGAACATATTTTCAACGAATACAATTCTATAAATAAACCGAGAAAGGTTACCTGTCCTAGCCAGACAAATCTGGCAGTATGCTCAGAGTACCCCGCGAGTAGGAACATATTAGACGGTCCCCCGGGGTAACCGCCCAGCTCATCGAAATCGTCATCATCGTCATCACCCTCATGTGTTGGGTGATCACCCTCTGGAACAGGAACAGGAACAGGGGAACGAGGAGGAGCAGCTGATGGAGCTGGAGTCTCCCGACGACGCCTGCGTGCGGGCTGGGACCCTGATGAACTAGCAGTAGAATCCCGACGCCTCCGAGATGTAGAATCGGCGGCTGACGGAGGAGTGGCCTGAACCTGTGATGTGGAAGTGACCTGAACCTGTGGTGTAGGATGTCCCTCAGCTATAGGGGCTACCCCAACTCCCTCTGCATCGGAAGCCTGGGCTGTAGACTGCATCCGCTCACGTCGGAAGATGCGTGCTGAGCTGTCCGTCCATGTATGGTACGATCGTCTCTGCCAGCCATGTAATCTGCAAAGCATAATAAATAAATAAAATTTTGTTTAAAAATAATTAAACAAAAACAAACAAACAAGCAAAATTAAAAAAGGAAAAAAAAAAAGTCTTCCGGATGTGCACATCCGGAAGGACTCAGAATTTTAAACGTCAGGTATTTCCGGATGTGCACATCCGGAAACACTAAACGTTTCAATGTTTCCGGATCTGTACATCCGGTACGTATTTTGAAGTTTAAAAACGGCACTCATGGCCACTGTAACAACCAAAAGGGCAATTTTATGCCCTGATCGTCCGTTTGAAGCAGTAAAAATGACCTACATTGTCTCTAACCTATGTTATTCATACAACCTAACAATTTCTACACCTAAATATCTACTCTAAATCGATTACTCGAAAATTACTCCGAAACTCTAAAATTTGAAAACTTACCGATTAAAATGTGATACGGAGGATTTGGAGTGTGTTGATCGTTGTAGTAGTTGCTCTGCGCCGAACTCGAGTGGAAAAAATTGAGATTTGTGGTGATTGAAAATTTGAGAGTTTGAGAGAGTTTGAGAAGGAGTGGAAATGGAAAGGTGAATAATGAGGGGGAAGAACGTCTGACGCGAACTAATAAGAAATACTTTCGGATGTGCACATCAGAATTGTTTCCGGATATGCATATCCGGAACACTTCAGCGTTATTTAAAAATTTGGTGCGTCCGGATGTGCACATCCGGAATATAGGGGCAAAAAAATAATTTCACGTGGTGCCTAAGAAACTTGGGTGGTGCATTAAGAAATACCAAAAAAAAAAAGTATTTTATCCAATTTTGATCAAACATGAAAAATTTTATATGAGTTACAAGAGATTAGGGCCCGTTTGTTTTGACTTTTTTTAAAAATGATTTTTATAGTGTAACATAATTTTGTGAAAAAAAATTTTACAAAGAAACTTTTCATAAAAATTTCAAATGAAAATTTGGTTTGAATAGTTAATATTCCTAAAATAACATTTTAGGTATTTCATCATTTTATCGAAACTTTTTTGGATATCAAAATTTCAAAAAATCACTTAATTTTGAAGCTATTTCAAATAGCTTTTTATAAAAATCATTTTTGAAATACAACTTTTTGAAAAAATTGTGATTTTGACTATGTTTTTATCTTCAATAATATATATTTATGTTATAGAATGTCAAAATTAGTCTTTTAATTTATAAAAGACAAATTTTAAAAAACTTGTAATATTTTAAAAAATATTTTTGTAGAATTCATTTTTAAAAATATAAAGCAAAAATGCATTTTTTTAAAGTCAAAACAAACTGACCCTAAGTGTTATAAGAGATTATAAAATGAGTTACGGTAAAATACTCTTTTAATCTCTTGTTTTTTACCCAAATATTTTTCAATCTCTTATTTTTTACTCAAATATTTCTCAGTGTCTCATCCTATTAATATATGAATCATACAAATTCAATCTGTTTAGAGTAATTTTCATTCCCCATAAATAACCATAAAAATATTTCAATTCTTAGAACACTAAATCGTAAGAATCCATCCATTTGTCACACTAAAATTCACTCTCTAAAAAAATTTCCTTTTTCTATGGTGTGGCTCTCATACTCATCGTCCTATACCCAAAAAAGAAATGAAAAATGTCTTTTATAGTTTTCAATCAAAACACACTATGTTTTTGCAAAAGCACAGGAACATGTTGTGATCCATCTAAACGCAATGCATTCTTCGTATGCACTGCATATGTGGAAAACACAGTGATTTCTCATGAATCATCCAAAAATTGGTTTTAAAGTCAATCATCAAAATTATCCACTTCGACTTTAAATTTTTAGTGATGCCAATTAACCTAACAACACCTACTTCTCTCTTCAAAAATTGAACTGCTCTTCAACGAATTTGATAAAGTCCAAGCTGTGGTTGAACCTTAATCTAGGCACTTGCATATGAAACTACTTTGATTGTAACAATGTGATTTCATCTATATTTTGATGTTTTTATCACATTTAGATAATTTTTTTTTATTATTTTATTATGATTTCGATTTACCATTTGTCATAGTTGATGTACCTCACATTTATCTCTAATTCTTACTTAGATTGAAATCATTCAATATTCTTACTAAAATTGGACAATTTGATCTCCCCGTGTCAAAGCGCTTTTGTGCCGGGAAGGCAACTTCTTGACGGGGTCGTCTTAGCTAACGAATTGGTTGATTTTTTTTTCGAGGGAAGGTAGAAGTAGCATTCTTTTTAAGGTGGATTTCGAAAAAGCTTATGATAAGGTTAGTTGGAATTTTGTTAGATTCATGATGAGAAGGATGGGATTTGGAGGGAGATAGATGAGATGGATGGAATTATTGATTTTTAAGAGCAACATGTCGGTGCTTGTGAATGGGAGCCCTACAAAGGAATTTAGGGTGGAGAGGGGGTTAAGACAAGGAGACCCGCTTTCACCTTTTATTTTTGTGATTGTGGCGGAGGGTCTTTCGGGGTTAATCAAAAAGGCGGTGGATATTGGGGTGTATAGAGGAGCGGTAATTAATAGATTGTGTTCGGTGGATATTCTTCAATTTGTGGACGATACATTATTGATTGGGGACCCGTCTTGGAACCAAATTTGGGCTTTCAAGGCGGTGCTTAGAAGTTTCGAGATAGTGTCGGGTTTGAGAATCAATTACCATAAGAGTAAGTTGATTGGAATTAATTCGAATTCTCGTTTCTTGGAGGCCGTGGCTACTTTTTTCTCTTGTAAAGTGGAAGATCCCAAGTTTACCTTTCTTGGGATCCCTATTGGATTTAGTCCGAGAAGGATATCAACTTGGAAGCTTTTGGTAGACAAGATTAAGAGTCGGTTAGAGAATTGGAAGAACCGGTTCCTTAGTTTTGGTGGTAGAATTACTCTTCTTAAGTCGGTTTTGTGTTCTCTCTCGATTTTTTGGCTTTCTTTTTATAGGTTGTCGATTACGATCGCGAATGAAATAACACGTTTGCAAAGTAATTTTTTATGGGGAGGAATGGACGGGAGGCGGAGGATTCATTGGGTGGGATGGAAAGATGTGTGTAAGCCTATTGATAAAGGTGGTTTGGGGATAAGAAGGATAGAAGATTTCAATATGGCTCTCCTTCTCAAATGGAAATGGCGCATTTTAAACGGAACGGACTCGCTTTGGTACCGGTTATTGAAAGCTAGGTATGGAGACATCAATTTGGCTTTAGTGACCGATGTCTTCCTTAATAACAACAAAGTTTCTTGTTCGGTTTGGTGGAAAGATTTGGTTTTGATTGACAAGAAGTTAGATGACGGTTGCTTTGTCAAGAATTGTGTTTTCAAGGTGGAAAATGGAATGACGACGTCCTTTTGGTTTGCCTATTGGTTGGAAAATTGTTGCCTCAAGGATAGGTTCCCTCTTGTTTTTTAGGCTTCGGAGCTTAAATATGTTTCAGTGGGAGTGATGGGAGGCTGGGTTGACGGGGGCTGGGTTTGGAGCGTTTGGGTATAAAAAAGGAGTTATGTCCGGCGACGGATTCAGAGTTGCTGAATTTACGTCTATTGCTGGAGGATAGAGGCCCTACTTCGATAGCCCGGGATAAGGTCTTTTGGAAAGCGGAAGTGGATGTTGGTTTTTCTGTGAGGAATTTTGTTAGTTTACTGCAGAACAGCAGGTGCAATAGACCCGACGACAGTCGATCTTGCAGCGTTCCTAATGCTGCAGCTTCAAATGGATCTTGCTGTTTCCATACTGCTAATGCTCTGGGCCGTGTTTCCAATTTTCATGCAGGTGATGCGGACTCTGTTACAGCTAGACAGGGGGTGGAAGTGGCGAGCACTAATGATGTCGATGTGGGGATTTCTGTTCACCGCGGAGGGGAGGTTGCGCGGCCTGCTAATGAGGGGAGATTACAGTTTATTGGCAGCTCCGCTGTTGCTGTTCCTATTTACAGCAGCAGTAGCAGTAGGCCTTCTGCAACCGTTCTGTACCGTAATTCCGTTGATGTGTGGAGTTCCCGTAGCAGGTTTCTTGATGCTGAAGTTCCCGCAGAAGCAGCGGGTCTTGTTAGTGTTTTGCAGGGTGAGGCAGTGGACAACAACTTTGTTGTTGCTGCAGATCTTTTTAATTCGGGTGGAGGGGAGGTTTCTTTCCCTGTTGCTTCAGTTTCTCTGTCGGTTACTGCTGGGAGCTTCCGTGAGGTGGGCAGGTTAACTGGTTCGGCTCCCGTCGGATCGGTAGTGGAGTTTCCTTGGACGTTATTGTGGAAATCGGAGGTTCCTTTTAAAATTAAGGCTTTTGGGTGATTCCGTCTAAAGATAATCTTAAGGTCAGAGGTATTCTTTTGTCTGATTCTTCTTCTTTTGTTTGTTCTTTTTGCTCGTCGGTAGAAGAATCTTTGGATCATATTTTTCTGAGGTGTACAGTGGCAAAATTGATTTGGAGGGAGATAAGGGAGTGGATTGGTTTTGTGGATTTTCGGTTTTAGATAGTAGGAGTTTACAAGATTGTTTCTCGAGGTGGATTATTTTTTGTGAATCTCGGAAAGTCAAAAAAAGGGAAAGCGAGTGTAATTTGGTTGGCGGCTTGCTGGAATATTTGGTTTCTCAGGAATGGTATTATTTTCGATGACCAAAGGTGGAATGTTCTTGATACGGTGTGGAATATTAAGATTACATCTTGGAAGTGGTCCTTAATTGGTAATATTGCTAAAACCAATTGTAATTTTTACGATTTTTGTAAAAATCCGTTGTATTTCTTATTGTAGGGTCAATTGGTTTTTAATATCTTTTTTGTCGAGAGTTGTCTCTCGTTTCTTTTTGTAAACAGGTTTGAGAACCCTTAGTTCTCGTTCTATTGAATAACTTGCTTACAAAAAAAACAAATTAATCAAAAGTCAATAATGTATGGCTCGAATCACAAGCTAAAAACTTGAAACATAATTTTATTTAAGCTTGGTTTGAGTCATAACTTTGTCTTACTCGAGTTATGAGTAAATGGGAATTTTGAATTTTGGTGCTAGAAGGCTTGATCTGATTCAGGGTTTTGTATGACTCGAATCAAATACACCTTTACTCGAGTCATAGTCATGCTTGACTTGAATCATGAATGTACTCAAACTTTTGGAATTTATTATGGGAATTTTGACTTGAGTGACAATTTTTTCTTGGCTCGAATATAAAATGGAAGTCAAGACTTGAATGAAATATGTCCAATCTCAATTTTATCAACTTGATTCAAGTCGCTCTTTCATTTGATTCAAATCATAATTTTCAGTTCTAACTTGAATCATATTGCTAGTAATTCACTTATTTTTGTGTCTTATCTTAAGCACATATAAAAAGAAAACATTTCTCTCTCTATAATAACAACGCACTTGAAAAAAAATCATTCATCTTAGAAAATAAAATTTTGAATTCTCTAACAATCTTTGAAAAACTTTAAAATGTTTTGTCAATTACACAAACTTTCTTTCAAATCATCCTTGTAGAAAAAAATCTTTAGCGAGTTGATTTCTTAAGTGTAAACAAGACAACTTCATCTTCAATCTTTAGACAAAAAAATCTATTGTTGTTGTTTCTCAACTCTAAGTGGGAGTGTAAGTGGTAGCTGTAAGTTACATTAGGTGATTTTAATATTTGGGGAGTTCTTATCACACCACCCAACCTTCTTAGGCACCATGCGCGCTGACGAAAATACCCCTGGGTTCCGGATGCGCAAATCCGGACGCACCGTTTTTTTAAAAATTTTCAGTTTTTCCCGGATGTGCACATCCGGTAAACGTTCGTATTTGCAAATCCGGAATAAAACCTAATGCAGAACACCAAAAATCCAACAATGTTTCTCACATTCATAAAATAAAATCTGGATTACATTGAGAAAATCGCCATGACATCGACAAAAATTTAAATATTACAAGATCAATAGCCCGGTGGACGCTTGCACATCTCTAAGATGTCATTGACCGTTCTTTGGATTTTGACGGTCGCCTTGAACTCGAGCGGGAATCATTCTTCGTAGCCGAAAAAGGTTTGCCACATCGCTCTAACATCCTCTTGATTCTTGAGCTCAACAAGGCTGTAAGCGACGTTCCCTTCGTTGTCAACGGAAGGTGAACGATACTGAAGCTTCGCAACCTGTTGTTTGTCTCCGTAAGGTGGGAGATGTTCGATGTCGTCAATGATCTCACCGATGGAGATGTCCCTCGTTAGCTTATACTTGAGACCGAGTGTTATGCCGTCGGTATAGGAACAGTTGTGACATACCAATGGATCTTGATATCATACAATTGAGACATTTAGTGTTTGTGCGAAAGATATCAAATGAAACCCCTAATTTATAGAAAAGTTAGGATAAAGTTATTTCTGCCAAAGTTTGTTCCGGATGTGCAGATTCAGACAAACCTTGTAAATATTTGTTCCAGATGTGCACATCCAGAAGTTTCCCGGATCTGCAAATCAGAATGTTTTACTGATACATTTTAAAAATAGAATTGAACATGTTATGCAGCCACTTGGAATACTTTCATTGCAATAAAATTCATAAGTGTACTAAAAAGACATATGGATAAAAATACAATATATTTCACTTCAATAATGTACATTGTGTCGTATGATTATACAAAAGAGTTAAAACAAAATTCTCCGTCTAAATCTATAGGAGCTTGAACTTTCGACTTTTCCGCATTTGATGCCTTTTAAATTGCGTGCAATCTTTCGAATTCAAGCATCATTTCAAAAAAACTATCTGGCCAAGACTCGGTAATTGCGGTTGCATGCGTCGTCCATTGTGGTGATTTAGGTGGTATCGGGCATCCGGGTTTCAAGATAACTTGTACGAAATGTCTTGATTTCGCAAGCCATCCGATACACATGATGCGATCATTTGGATTCGACGGAGGTGCGGTGTGGAGTGGAAAAAAGGTTTCCGAAAAACCGTATCGCGTCAAGTCGATACACACCATATCGTAGGCGCATGCTATAAGATGACCCATCTTGGGGAAGCTCATCCATTTCGATACCGGTGCCAGACCACTCAACTACGAAACAAGTGACTCGTGAACCTTGTCATATTTTTCTTGATTTTCATAGAGACGCAAGTATGCTTCAAAAGTGACTGATGCGTCTCCAACGCCCACGTAAAATTGTCCTCTTTCTCACACTCTAAAAAGGCAAAGCCGACGGCATATGTCTTATCCATAGACGTAACGCCAACCATCTCAAACAATGGAAGACGATACTTGTTTGTCTTGTAGGTGCTATCGAGAATGAGCACTGTCGAGAACGTGTTGAACAACTTGATAGAATCCGGATGAGTCCAAAAAATATCTTGGACCGTAATTCCATCATCGCGATTTCTGTACCGAGACACGTAATCGTTGTCCTCCAACACTTTCAACAGTTGTTGCATCTCACTCATATCTCTCCTAATTGCCTTGTTCATTTGATACCAAATGTTTACACTTGCTTTATGTTTGCAACATTTTCGGGTTCTTTCGGTTTCAATGTCGCAAGTATATTTTTCGGTTGGACAAGGTTCAAGGTTATGTCGGCTATACATGTCTTCTCTTCCGCCTTGAGCCGACATACACTTGGATGACCTTGAAACTTTGAGCACATTTCGTGGTTATGTATACCACAACGAACGGTAAATCTCCATTTCTTGGAAGCTAACATGTAACCACCAATCTTAAAAGGGCACTCACATCTTCTAGTACCGGTCTCGTCTTTCTTGAACTTCCATAGAGGTGTTTGATATTTTCCGCTTCTTTCGCAACCCAAAATTACAAAAGCTTTTCTTCTATCCTACCCATTATCCGATCTCCCGATATTCACACCGAAGCCAAGCTCAATAGCCGTCCTACAAATGTATGCGATCATGCTTTCACGATCATCAAAGTCTTGCTTGTTGTTAAAGTCACCGCCGACATCAACCGACTTTACGAGCATGCCTTCATCTTTCGGGGAAATCGGCGCAACTAATTCATTTGACATGTTATCGGGGTGCACCATATCTATTTATAAACAAGAATAGAACAATTAATATGTATAAATAAAATATATTCGAAATTGCTGAAAATTTAAATTAATTAAGTTCAGGCATTTTTCCAGATGTGCACATCCGGAAATGTTCATGCTCACTTCGTTCCGGATGTGCCGATCCGGAAGTAGCGTAACTTGTTTTTTCAAAAATGTATATTGATAATGTGAGCAATGTAGTGGATGAAGTTGAATATTTACTTGAAATTTAGTCTTTTCTTGCTCCCTTTGATTTGTTGCACCAAAAACTTGAACTTTTTGAGTGAAAAATGGGATTGATGAAGTAGGGTTTTTTGAGTTGGTGAGAGTGAGTGTAGTAGAAGAAATGTTGAGAATAGGAAGGGGGAGTGATCATGCAGCTTCAAATATATTAGCAATGCTTCCGGATATACAGATCCAGAGGACTACCGGATATGCACATCCGGAACAACTTTTTTTTATAAGGTTACGGTGCGTCCGGATGTGCACATCCGGAATCAGGGGAAAAAAAGAAATTTCACGTTGTGTCTAAGAATCTTGGGTGGTGTATTAAGAAATCCTCTAATATTTTTGTGAGGTTTGTTTGCGCTTTTAGATTGAAGAATCAAATTGTGTTTACGAATTATGGAGATTGGCATCCAGTAAAGAAAAAGAAGAGTTCTTCTCCAAGGGAATTTCAGTAGGCTTATTAAATTCGTTGCAATTGAAACCTTGGAATTTCTAGCTCCTTCATCGGTTCAAAGACTCGTACAAGGGAATTTCAGTAAGATTGAGAGAAAATTGTTGCGGACGAAATCTCAGAGTACTTTGATTCTTAAAAGATCGTAGCTCAAGATCGAGTGAAGATCTTGAAGGATTTGCAGGCTAGTGAGTTATGTCCAATAGAAGAAAAATCAAGATCCTGATTTGTGTTGCTTAGCAGTTAGCTTGATGTTTTTGAGTTTGTGTATCAACATTTGTTGTAACTAAAAGATACTTGTGAATTTCAAAATTAGTAGGAGACTAACAAATTTTCAATGGTTCTCCAATTAAAATTGTACTACATGCAAGCAAGGATAATTCATCGAACAAGTATAAAAACCAATGTACAATTCTCTATATCTCTCTCTTTTAATTTATGCATAGTTTCCATGTGTTAGGTTCTTTATCGACATCTAGTATTGTATGATTTTAGGGTTTTATCGCTTTTTAGAATTGTATGGTTTTAGATTTATCATTCATAGTTTTTTAATGTTTAAGCTTAGGTACGTGTTAGATCTTGTTTGCTAACATTAATTTTGGTTATTATATATGTACAAACTTGTAATATTATATTCTCATTCGATTAATAAAATCATATTCAAACATCTCGTTGTGAATCAATATGATTTGGCACTTTGTTTATTATTAAGTCATCGGTCTAATTTTAATTTTATTTTCTATTTGTTGAGTAAATCCTGCAATTAGTCCATAACACATTTTTTTTAAACTTTCGCTCCAGAGCAATTTTAAAATTTAGATTTTGGAAAACATTTTGAAACAATTTTTTTATTGGAGAAGGTTAATTCACCGCCTCTTTCTAGATCATTCTACTCCCATACTCAACCCAACAACATCAACTTGCATCCAACCATTATTTTTTCATTAGGTAGTCTTAATTGCTCCTAGGTATGGATATTCGTTAGTTAAAGCATCTTATCTTTCCCCGATTTCAACCATTTTTAACTTCCATTGCTTTCGAATGCCTCATTGAATGTCTTTAGATTTGAGTCTTGCAACCTTTTAACCACAATCAAAGCATGATTAACAAGGTCACCATAAATGTATCTCTGAGGTGGTATAATTTCCCTCCTTACCCTATCCTAATCCAACTAATAATTATGAGCTACTATAGGTTTCCCCTCACTAGAACCAATAACAAGAGCCTCAAATTCCTCTTCGTCTCTAGTCTGTTAGTAGAAACTTTCACCTCAAATTGAGTCTCCTCCATCATATAATTTATGCGTTAGTCAGTTCCATGTCTTTGCACTTCATCCTCATATGAGTGTCATTGAAAGTAACATATTTTTTTATGATAAATTTTTTATTCTCCGGGTTCTATTTTCCACAGCTTGTAACTTTTCAGGGGTTACAAGCCCATTCGAATGTCACCCATTTTATTTTATAAACAACATGCATTTTAATTTTTTTCCTTTAGTTCTCATTTTCATCTTCTCTATATACTTTTCTCTTTGTAGTTCATGATCTTGGATAAGGTTATTTGTTTTAATTTTATTATAATTTTCATTTTAAAGCTTTTTGTAGTACCTATATTTGTTGAAAAATTAAGTGTGAGTTGAAAGTGTTCAGATACAAGTGTGGGGAAGTTTAACATTGATTAGAAAAATGGAGAATGAACAACTTATAAGAGAGAGAACCCACACACCTATTACCTTATGGTTTTGGGTAAATATGTGGTGTGTCTCTCACAATGTGTGTTTCTCATAAAAGAAATTCCCAACATTAAAATGCTCTCTCATGTTAACCTCCCCCCGGCCCCGAATTGATGACCCAACAGTGGTATCAGAGCATGGTTTGAGTAAATCATTGACTCACTTGTATCGAAAGTCTTCCCAACATGGTTATGGGTAGGAGGCATGTCCCATTGAATAAGTATATGCGGAGGTACAAAATGTTTTTGGACGAAAGAGCTTCTTCTTTGTAAGTATTGAGTGCGCAATCTAAGCGGCGGCAGTAGCCGCGCGGGGGGGGGGGGGGGGGGGGGGTGGTTGTGAAATAGATTTTCCAGTATTTTTATACTTTTTAAGTTATGGTTCTTATGTTCTTATTTTTCCGGAAATATGATGATGAACTTTGAATGAAAGTGCATAATTTAAAACTAGAAAAATAAAGAACATAATGATGTATAATATTTCCCCTTATCAACCAAGGGTACATCTAGTCCCCTGACAGCCAGTGAGATATTTTCACTATTGTTAGATCTTTGTACAAGCCTCACACCAAGAGTTCTCGTACAATCTTCTAACAACATGAAAAAAGCACACCACTTCCTTGATTTCACAAAAACACCAACAACTATGGTCGACTTTGAATCACCCTGATTTAAAGGACCTTTTTCAATAATCACCAACACTATGATGATTATCTCACACAAGAAAACATACTACAACTACTACAGATACTATATTTCATGACAAAAATTTCACTTCACCCAACAAAAAATCGAGGTGCAAATCATAGACGCGTCACATTTTAATTTTTTTTTAAATACCATATATTCCCTCGGTTGAGTTGAAAACTAAGGGGTAAAGTATTTAGAGGACATGCCTTCGAATCCCATACTTGCATTTTAGCACGTTTTAATTTTTAAAATTTTTTTCTGACATATTTAAAAGTGCTGAAATTTAAACTTAACATATTGAAAACAATGATAATGAAATTTAAACGTAACATATTGAAAACAATGATAACGAAAGGAAGAGCATGAAAATATTTTAAGTTTGGTTTCTTATTGTAATCTTTTCTCTAGTAATTCCTTGTTAAAAATGTTAGTTGTTAGTTAGGAAAGCATGAAAGTAACTTATTACTGTTAGTTATAGTTGTATCAAGTAAAATGTTTAATACTGTTGTTGTTGTTGTTGTTGTTGAAATTTAGTATTTAACAATTCTACTGATTTTGTTTAATTGTTATTGTCATTGTTGTTCTTGTTGTTGTTATTGTTGTTTGTTGTTGTTGTTATTTTTGTTGAGATTTAATGTATAAAGATTTCATGGATTTTGTTATTGTTGTTGAGCTTTAATGTTTAACAATTCTATTGATTTTGTTTTTGTTGTTGTTATTGGTGTTGTTGTTGTTGTTGTTGATGATGAGGAAGATTTAGAATTTGTCAACTGTTGTGTAAAAACGATATCTTTAAGCAAAGTATAAAACGGTTTCTTGATGATCAAGAACCAAACAAGGGTTAACGGAAAACCAAGAAAGAAAAACACAAGAAGAAGAAGAAAACAACAAGGATTGGGCAAATATAAATTCTGTTTACTATTCACTTTCTCATTAAAGTCACAAATGATTACAAGTGAATATCATAATTTGCCACACTCAACAAACTGAGTGTACTAGCCTATTTATAGACTAACTAGGTAACTTGCATCCCAAGAAACCTAAACAAATGAATCCTTAACACAAGGCCCAATTCGACAGAATAACATTTTCGACACTATATACATACTAGAACAGACTTCGACTATAGTACGTAACAATAAGGCATCAGCATGTGAACAAGCTTCGACTGCATGCTTGCCTCCTGTCGAAATACACATGAAAGCTTCTCCTTCGACACAACATGAGTTCGACCAAAATCTCACAAATCTCCACCTTGGATCTAACTCAGCAACAAAAGAATCAACTAGCTTTCATCATGCAACTTTATCAACTGCATACAGTGGAAGAACTTGCAACTTGGCAACGTTTTGGTGATCATATCAGCAGCATTATCTTCAGTCAAAACCTTCAGCACCTGGACTTCACCACGCTCGATTATCTCTCTGACGAAGTGCAGCCTCACATCAATGTGCTTAGTTCGCTCATGATAGGCTGAATTCTTCGACAGGTGTATTGCACTTTGACTATCACATTTAACAGTGATACTTCGACCTTGAAGTTTCAGCTCCTTTGTAAAACCTTCAAGCCACAATGCTTCTTTCACAGCTTCAGTGAGGGCAATATATTCAGCTTCAGTGGTTGATAAGGCAATAACCTTCTGAAGCGTCGCTTTCCAACTGATTGCTGTGCCAAACATTGTGAAAACATATCCAGAAATAGACTTTCTGGAATCCATACAACCTGCATAATCAGAGTCAACAAATCCTTCGATTTCGACTATGCTATCACCATCACAGGCTCCACCATAAATCAAGACTCTTTTCAGAGACCCATTTATGTACCTGAGAATCCACTTTACAGCTTGCCAGTGCGCCTTTCCAGGATTGGCCATATACCTACTCACAAGGCTCACTCCACATGCTATGTCTGGCCTCGTACAGACCATAGCATACATCAAAGAACCCACTACACTAGCATATGGAATGCTATTCATATAGATTCTTTTAGCTTTAGTAGTTGGACTTTGAGTAGTACTGAGCTTAAACTGAGGATTTGTAGGTGTCACAACAGGCTTTGAATTCGACATACCAAACTTGTCGAAAAGCTTCCGTAGGTATGTCTCTTGAGATAAGCACAACTTCGACTGCTTTCTATCTCTCCGGATGTCAATCCCAAGAATCCTGGCTGCAGCTCCCAGATCCTTCATTTCGAACTCCTTACTGAGTTCAGCCTTCACCTTCGTTACATCCTCAACACTGTTTCTAGCTATGATGATATCATCCACATACAGCAGCAACATAACAAGTGAGTTTCCAGGTCGAAATCTGAAGTAAACACAGTGATCGAACTGACTTCTAGTGAAACCAATGTGTGCCATGAACTTGTTGAATCTCCTGTTCCACTGTCGAGGAGATTGTTTCAGGCCATACAAAGACCTATTCAGCTTGCACACATAATATTCTTTACCCTTTTCTTCATACCCATCAGGTTGATGCATCAGGATCGTTTCATCTAGATCACCATACAGAAATGATGTCTTCACATCCATTTGCTCAAGTTCCAAGTCGAACTTTGCTACCATGGCCAACAGTATTCGAATGGATCTATGCTTTATAATAGGTGAGAACACATCATTGAAATCGACTCCTTCTTTCTGAGTGAACCCCCTAGCAACCAGCCTCGCCTTAAAGCGCTTCGACATCACTCCTTCGATTCCTTCCTTGACCTTGAAAATCCACTTACAACTGACTAACCTGGCTCCTGCAGGTTTCTCAATTAGCTCCCAATTGTTATTATCATGAAGAGATTTCATCTCGTCATCCATGGCTTTTTGCCATTCAGTCTTGTTTCGACTCCTTATAGCTTCCTTGTACTCTCTAGGTTCTTCATCAAGTACCTCACTTGTAGAGATTAAAGCAAACGCTATAAGATCTACATAACCAAGTCTCTGAGATGGCTTGATGACTCTTCTCGACCTATCTCTTGCCAGTAGGTAGTCATCGACAGTTTCCTCAGCCTCTTCAGCATCTCGCTCTTTGACTTCATCAGGGCTATGCACTTCAGCATCATTATGCTCCACCTCAACAGGCATCTCTACCTATTCCAGCTCCTCTTCAGAGATTTCTGCACTTTGACCAACATCACCAGTTTTCTTGAAAGCCATTTCGACCTCATTGAAAACTACATCACGACTTGTGATACATCTTATGTGACCTGGTTCTAGGCACCACAGCCTATAACCCTTGAATCCCCCAGGATATCCAAGGAACATGCATCTCAGAGCTCTAGGTTCGACCTTGTCTTGCCTAATGTGAGCATAGGCTAAACAACCAAATACTCTCAGTTTGTCGAGATCTGGTGGATGATTCGACCAAACTTCTTTAGATGTCTTCATTCCGAGCGCAGTCGAGGGACATCTATTTATCAGATAGGCTGCTGTCAAAACAGCCTCTGCCCAGAACACCTTCTTCAATCCAGCACTAACCAACATGCATCTAACCCTTTCAAGGATTGTTTGATTGAATCTCTCAGCTAAGCCATTTTGTTGAGGAGTACCTGCTACAGTCTTATGCCTTGCAATCCCAAACTCAACACAGTAACTGTCGAACGCTTCATTGCAGAACTCAAGGCCATTGTCGGTTCTCAACCTCTTAACCTTTCTGCCAGTTTGAGTTTCGACCAGAACCTTCCAACTTTTCAAATTCTCAAAAGTTTCATCCTTCGTCTTCTGAATGAATACCCATAACTTTCTGGGATAGTCATCAACAATGGATAGAAAATACCTTGCACCTGAGTGTGAAGGGTTCTTTGCAGGCCCCCAAAGATCAGCATGAATGTAATCAAGGGATCCATGTGTTCTTTGCTTGCCTTTGTTGAACTTTGCCCTACAGGATTTACCAAATACACAAGATTCACAAAACTCCAGCTTTTCGATTTTGTCACCTCCTAGCAGGTTCTGCTTCCCCAATTCGATCAGGCCTCTTTCGCTGACATGGCCCAATCTCATGTGCCATAATTCTGTCTTCGACACAGGTTTCGTGGATACAACATTTGTCGAACCACTTACAACCTCAGCCTCAAGGGTATACAAGCCTTGGTTTTTCACGCCTCTCAAGACTTCCTTCGACCCTTTCATGACTTTCAGGATACCCTGCTCTCCTTTGAAAACATATCCCTTTCTGTCGAATTCACCAAGAGAAATTAAATTCCTCTTAAGATCAGGTACATACCTAACCATAGTCAATAGCTTTATTGACTCATCATGGATATTGAATCTAACAGATCCAATACCTGCAATCTTGCAAGCTTTATTGTTCCCCAGCAGCACTGATCCACCATCTTGATCACACAATTCTTCAAACACATTCTTGTTTGGAGTCATATGGCAAGTACATCCAGAATCCATAATCCACTCTTCGCAAGAGTTGCTGCTCGACACCACAAGGACATCAGATGATTCATAACCATCTTGCACAATAGCTGCATTCCCATTGTCCTTACCTCCATGATTATTCAGGCACCCAGGGCACACCTTTCTTGTGTGACCTTTCTTCTTACAGTGATAACATTTGATACTAGACATATCACCACCATAAGACTTCTGCTGAACCTTTCCTTTCTTCTTGTCAAACCTACCATCTTTCTTCGACGATCTTCCTTTCACGGACATCCCTTCGCCAACTGATGAAGGTTTCTGCTCCTTTCTTTCGTTCAAGTCCTTCGAATACAAGGCTGCTTGAACTTCTTCAAAGGTCAGGGACTCTCTTCCATACAAGAGTGTTTCTTTGAAGTGAGCATGCGATCTGGGCAAAGCACACAATAGCAACAGTGCTTGATCTTCATCATCGACCTTCACATCAATGTTTTCAAGATCAAGAATCAGCTTGTTGAACGAATCCAACTGCTCAGTCAAAGCTTTGACTTCACTCATCTTGAATGAATACAAGGCTTGCTTCAGGTAGAGACGATTCACCAGAGATTTGGTCATATACAAACTTTCAAGTTTAACCCATAATCCTAACGCCGTAGTCTCCTTTGATACGTTCCGTAGAACCTTATCACCAAGGCTCAACAATATCGCGTTGTGTGCTTTCTCGATCATTGCCGTCTTTTCACTTTCCGTCAACGCAGCTACCATGGCTGCCATTCCCTTCAACGCTTCCAAACATCCCTGCTGCACCAGTAGGGCTTTCATCTTTAAGCGCCACAGACCGGAATCGTTCACTCCGGTGAACTTTTCAATCTCATACTTTGTTGAAGACATCTTCTCCACCCTCATCGCACCAATTTGTTGTGTAAAAACGATATCTTTAAGCAAAGTATAAAACGGTTTCTTGATGATCAAGAACCAAACAAGGGTTAACAGAAAACCAAGAAAGAAAAACACAACAAGAAGAAGAAAACAACAAGCATTGGGAAAATATAAATTCTGTTTACTATTCACTTTCTCATTAAAGTCACAAATGATTACAAGTGAATATCAGAATTTGCCACACTCAACAAACTGAGTGTACTAGCCTATTTATAGACTAACTAGGTAACTTGCAACCCAAGAAACCTAAACAATTGGATCCTTAACACAAGGCCCAATTCGACAGAATAACATTTTCGACACTACATACATACTAGAATAGACTTCAACTATAGTATGTAACAATAAGGCATCAACATGTGAACAAGCTTCGACTGCATGCTTGCCTCCTGTCAAAATACACATGAAAGCTTCTCATTCGACACAGCATGAGTTCGACCCAAATCTCACATCAACAAATTTGATGCTTTGCATATTAAACTGAAAAAAATAGGTTAAAACTAAAATTGTGTAAACAGGACTTTACCTATCGGTTATTGTTAAAAATCGAGTTAAAAAGTTTCGCAATTTTGAAAATCCAAAAAATGCAGTTGTGGGTGATCGAACCCATTACTAGTGCCACTTTTCTCCTCGGTTATTTAAAACTAAAGGATAAAGTGTCAGATTTTCATGTCTCACTTCGTTACCTTGCATGTGTAACCTAGGTTATATCCTCTTCGTGTCAGAGGTGAAATGGGATTATTTGTAGTAGTGTACTTTCTATTACAAAATAAGTTACCACACACTTGGTGATCAAATATAACTTTTAAGCAAATATTAATGTATGAAGTTAATCTTGAATCAATTCCATTATAGAAAATTGATCTACTCTTTCGAGGTACAAGTCAAATATAATAACCTTAAAAGCTCATAAACTTTATGCAATGATATGACAATTAATGCAGAAAAATTTTCAAGGTTTTGAATGGAGAAAAACAGATTTTGAATTTTAGTTTAACAACTTGAGTGAAAAAGGTAATTTGAAATCTAAATTTTCTTCCTTTAAATAAAATTCAAGATACCTCTTGAATGAGCAACAATGATTGGAAAATTTCCATGATTCATTTGGCAATGATTTGGAAAAGGTATGATGAATCAATGCAATTAAGAGGTATGAAAAAGTTTCAGATTCTTCCAAAATGCTACAGGTGTAACCGATAACATATTTTGTTAACATATTACATTATGTGAAATGTTTAAAAAATGCAAGTTTGAACTGGTGTAATCGATTAATATAATTATGTAATTGATTACACTATGTTGAAAAATAAAAAATGTTCAAGACAAAACTAAAATTTAATCAATTAAGATATTTTGTTAACATATTACATTTTTCAAAAACTTCATTTTTTTTCACTTTGAAAAGCCATGAATTGAAAGTGTATGCACGAGGAATGATTGGAAAACTTTAGTGCATATAGAGATGAAGTTTCTGGAGCATTTGAAGATTATATAATCATTTGAATTTCCATTAAAGTGTTAGTACGTGAGGCACTTTTAGTGAGGAGAGAAAAAAAGAAAATAAGGAAATAAGGATTGATATTATTGAATGAATGATGATAATAACTAAATTACAAAATGTATTATTTATATATACCTAAGTGACTTGGCTACTAAGAAATAGATATAACAAACTAAGTAACAAACCCTAAACCTTAATTAGCTTTAGGATTGGGCCAAATAATTCAACTTGGATTATATCTAATATCTCAACATACCCCCCTATAATCCAAGTTGTCGAAACACATTAATCATTATCGATATGAATTATTCCTAATTTATTTCTCAAAGTTAGAAACATGTCGATCTTCAATCCTTTGGTAAAAATGTCGGCCAATTTTGCTTCATTTGAGCAAAGTCTTACTTCAAGTTCATCTCGATTCACCTGCTCCCTTAAGAAGTGAAATCTAGCATCGTTGTGCTTACATCTTCCGTGCAAAACTGAATTCTTTTCCAGATTTATGGCTAACTTGTTGTTGATTTGCAGCACCAGAAGTTTCTTCACTTCGACCTCGATCTCTTCCAGCACAGATCTGATTCAAATTGCTTGACATGCAGCATAGGATCCTACTATATATTCAGCCTCACACGATGACAATGCCACCACAGGTTGCTTTCTCAGGCACCCTGAGATTGGGGCACCAAATACTTGAAATAAATATCCAGTAAAGCTTCTTCGATCTTTCTTATCTCCACACCAACACTACTGCAAAAAACCCCTATCACAATGGTTGGAAATGGGAAACCACCACACTGGTCAAACTGTTGTAAGCTAAGGTGTGAATGTAAGTATGATGCTTTCCACCACAGAAGTGTGATCGTGCTTGTATCTATGTAGCGCTTTACCTACTATAACGATTACTTTAAACAACTGTTGTGATATCCTTTAATGCAACATATTTAACAACGGTTGTGCTAAATAACCGTTGTGATATATCGACCTGAGTTTATTATAAATTATATGGAATGTTTATTTCGCCGATGCTCACTAAACATATAACATTTCAATCTACATTAGAACATTATAGTATAACAAATTAAGTTATATTTGAAGTACAAGTTCAGGTTCAATGCTATACAAGAGTACTTCAACACCTTATTCGTATTTTGTTCTTTGATAGTAAGAACTTGGTTTAATGATCCTAGTTCTTCAACCGCACCTGCCTTCACCTCTAGTTCTTTTTACAAAATATTATCCATTTTGCAAACAATACTAGAGGTCGAGAGAGAGGTGGTTGAAAACCTATGATCAGTCACCATTTTGCTATAGTTATTATCATTTTAACTGGTGAAAGTATGCGAATTATTTACATTTTTCATATAGTTTGAGTGGTCTATATGTCAGTTTCTTTAATTTTGTATTTATCTATGTTTTAATTATTTATGATATTTTTGATCTTTTTGGGAAGTTTAATGTGTTTTGTAGGTCAGATGAAGTCAATGATATGGTCAGAAAAGGAACGAGGCGAATTTTTAGAAAGATTGGAAAAATCTATTTTTCAGCATGTTTTTCATCATGATAGGCGTGCAGTATTTTGATCATAACTGGAGCATCGTAAATTGAAACGATGTGGGTCTGGCGGAAAATTAAAGCTAAGATAAAGGGCTACAACTTTCACGAAGACACTTTTGGCAGATTCGACACTGTTCATACGCGTATTGCCTCATTTCATACCCGTATCGAATGCTGAAAAATGCTGAAAAAATGCTGAAAATGCTGTTTCTCTGCCCATACGCGTATGGCCTGCCCCCATACGCGTATTGCCTGCCCCCGTACGCATATGATACGCCCAGAACATGCCCATACGCTCCCGTACGCATACCATACGCTCCCATACGCGTATGGCACCTCAGGTACGCATATGGAGGCCCAGAAGTGCAAAAAAGCCCAAATTTGACGTATTTAAAGCCACCATGCGATTTTTTAAGGGGGGACGGATTCTTGACGGCAAAAGACACGTTTTGAAGGATGAAGAACTCAAATTTCAACAGTGGATTCATATTTTCAAGAGCTTCCTGCGATTGAAGATATATTCATCTAAGATTTCTGTAATGACAACACTTTTTATCATGTTTTTCTTTACATTTATGAGTAGCTAAACCCCCATTGCTAGGGGGTGTCCCTGATTTGATTATGTAATGACTCTAATATTATTATTGCAATGACAATCTCTTTTTGATTTAATCTTTTGTTGTTCTTAATCCTTGCCTTGTCGGATAAACAGGTTTGATTTACGGTTAACAATTAGGCTGGACCGCCGTTGTTAATGCTTTGCTTGAGATTATTTTATAGTAGACATCACCTAGGACTAGGGATACCCTATAGAAACCGGAATATTCTTGATAATTGATTACTTAATTTCAATTATAATTCTCTATGGACATAGGAATTAGGTTGGATGATTAAAGGTTTTCTCACTAAGGACTTAGGAGTAAACACCCTTAAGAACCGATAATTAATTAGTTAAAATAAGTTGTTGCAGTGTTAAGTAAGAGTTGTTACTGATTCAGATCATACATCTTCCCTAGCATGCTACTCATATCTGTTTTAACCGTTCCCGTATTTTCTTTATTTTATTCGCAATTATTTTTCACTTTGCAAAACCAGAACCAAAACCCCCAAAGCTTTTGTTTAACTAAAATAAAACCAGAACTCTATATCGTCAAGCAGTCCTTGAGATCGACATTCGGGGAAATTCCCTTTTTATTACTATATTGGCAGAATAGTACACTTGCTATTTTTTCGATCAAGTTTTTGGCGCCGTTGTCGGGGACTGCCAAATATCATAGATTTTAGAGTTTTATTTTAGTTAAAATTTTGTTTCTCCACAATTAAAATTTATTTTTTAATTTTATTTTATTTTAATAAAAAAATTCAGATTACTGTTGCTTCATTTATTCTTCTATACCGTGCGACTAATAAAGTTTGAGTGTGTTGTTATGGATATCTTTTATACATTACCACCTGTATCTTCTCAATGTTGGTCGCCTGATTCGAGAATCACTTTGGAAGAGGCGACTAAAATTTTTAAAGCATATAGGAGCGAGGTAAGAATCCTTATGAATGAATGTAGGGAAGCTAACTTTTATCCATATTATTTTATTTGGCGAGAGTGCAGGTTGGAAGAAGAATGTGTGAAAGAAGAAGAACAAGGCATAACGACAGACGAAGAAGATGCATTAGAAATAGAAGAATTTAAGGTAAACAAGAACTACGGGGAAGAAGAAAAAAGGCAACTTGAAGATGATCTAGTGCTGGATGAAAATACAGATGTAATGATTTGTGAAGATGTAGACATCCAACAACAAAATCTTCAAGAAAATAGTATACCTAAAAACTATTTTGACAAGGCAGATGAAAGACAAGAAATTGATTAAGTATTGGATTTTATTTATGCCTTCTTCACAAAAATCCTACTGAAAATGAGTTGGAAGAAACATCACAAATACCTCAGGTTCATGGGGTTGCTACCAAACAAAAGAAAGAAAAAATATGATGTGTTCTTTGTTTCATATATGCCACCCTAACATGGAATAACGGGTCAAGCTAATGTCGGTAAACGAGCGCTGCTTGGGAGGCAACCCAAGGGAGGTATTTGTATTTTGTTTTTTTTTAATTATTTTTCAAGTTTAAATAAGGCATGAGTTATCATTGGGTTATTGTTGTCTTTTCATAATTTTTCCTGTTAAGTGGTGATTTCTAGCATGAGTGGTTGACAAGGATTCCTCGGACTAATTGCTTGGATGTTCTCTGCTTAAATTACCCAGACTGTTTGATACTTCTATATATGATTGAACGCACTGGTTGAATATTGTTATCAGAATCAGAAGCAAAGAGCATTGAGCAAAGAGAAACTACGGAAGTTATCAGTTTTACCCGTCTTAGTGAGTTCAGAAAAAGACAAACACATATGTCATTATGAGAGAAATGCCAGGTATGTCTTTATCTATCAGTGTTTGCGCACGTTCTTTCTGATTGTTAACTGTATGATTACATACATTGAGGCATTTTTTTTGTTATCACCTAGAACCTTTCTAGCAATCCCATTATTATTATTATTATTATCCTTCGTTTACCCCAATTGAGCCTGTATCCCTTTGTTTGTTTTACACCAGCAATTATTAACCCATGGCCAAATTATTTTCCCTACCCTGTTCAGAGTAAGTGTTATTGTGTTGAGATCTATGTTCAATTTTAAGTTTGGGGTTGTTGTTGGAATAGCAACCTTTAAGTTTGGGGTAGCTATGCAGTTGATGAAAGTAATACACGGTGAGTGCAAAGAACCAAACGAAGAAAAAAACACGTTTTGAAGGCTGGAGAACTCAGATTTCAACAGTGGATTCATATTTTCAAGAGCTTCCTGCGATTGAAGATCTATTCATCTAAAATTTCTGTAATGACAACACTTTTTTATCATGTTTTTCTTTACTTTTATGAGTAGCTAAACCCCCATTGCTAGGGGGTGTCCCTGATTTGATTATGTAATGACTCTAATATTATTATTGCAATGACAATCTCTTTTTGATTTAATCTTTTGTTGTTCTTAATGCTTGCCTTGTCTGACAAACAGGTTTGATTTACGGTTAACGATTAGGCTGGACCGCCGTTGTTAATGCTTTGCTTGAGATTATTTTATAGTAGACATCACCTAGGACCAGGGATACCCTATAGAAAATGGAATATTCTTGATAATTGATTGCTTAATTTCAATTGTAATTCTCTATGGACATAGGAATTAGGTTGGATGATTAAAGGTTTTCTCACTAAGGACTTAGGAGTAAACACCCTTAAGATCCAGTAATTAATTAGTTAAAATAAGTTGTTGCAGTGTTAATTCAGAGTTGTTACTGATTCAGATCATACATCTTCCCTAGCATGCTACTCATATCTGTTTTAACCGTTCCTGTACTTTCTTTATTTTATTCGCAATTATTTTTCACTTTGCAAAACCAGAACCTAAACCCCCAAAGCTTTTGTTTAACTAAAATAAAACCAGAACTCTATATCGTCAAGCAGTCCTTGAGATCGACATTCGGGGAAATTCCCTTTTTATTACTACATTGGCAGAATAGTACACTTGCTATTTTTCCGATCAAGTTTTTGGCGCCGTTGATGGGGACTGCCAAAGATCATAAATTTTAGAGTTTTATTTTAGTTAAAATTTTGTTGCTCCACAATTAAAATTTATTTTTAATTTTATTTTATTTTAATAAAAAAATCAGATTATTGTTGCTTAATTAATTCTTCTATACCGTGCGACTAATAAAGTTTGAGTGTGTAGTTATGGATATCTTTTATACATTACCACCTGTATCTCCTCAATGTTGGTCGCCTGATTCGGGAATCACTTTGGAAGAGGCGACTAAAATTTTTAAAGCATATAGGAGGGAGGTAAGAATCCTTATGAATGAATGTAGGGAAGCTAACTTTTATCCAGATTATTTTATTTGGCGAGAGTGCAGGTTGGAAGAAGAATGTGTGAAAGAAGAAGAAAAAGGCATAACGTCAGACGAAGAAGATGCATTAGAAATAGAAGAATTTGAGGTAAACAAGAACTACGGGAAAGAAAAAGGCAACTTGAAGATGATCTAGTGCTGGATGAAAATACAGATGTAACGATTTGTGAAGATGTAGACATCCAACAAGAAAATCTTCAAGAAATCAGTATCCCTATTTGACAAGGAAAATGAAAGACAAGAAATTGATAAAGTATTCGATTTCATTTATGCCTTGTTCACAAAAATCCCACTGAAAATGAGTTGGAAGAAACATCATAAATACCTGAAGTTCATGGGGTTGCTACCAAACAAAAGAAAGAAAAAAGATGATGTGTTCTTTGTTTCATATATGCCACCCTAACATGGAATAAGGGGTCAAGCTAATGACGGTAAACGAGCGCTGCTTGGGAGGCAACCCAAGGGAGGTATTTGTATTTTTTTTTATTATTTTGCAAGTTTAAATAAGGCATGAGTTATCATTGGGTTATTGTTGTCTTTTCATAATTTTTCCTGTTAAGTGGTGATTTCTAGCATGAGTGGTTGACAAGGATTCCTCGGACTAATTGCTTGGATGTTCTCTGCTTAAATTACCCAGACTGTTTGATACTTCTGTATATGATTGGACGCACTGGTTGAATATTGTTATCAGAACCAGGAGCAAAGAGCATTGAGCAAAGAGACACTATGGAAGTTGTCAGTTTTACCCGTATTAGTGAGTTCAGAAAAAGCCAAACACATATGCCATTATCTATCAGGGTTTGCGCACGCTCTTTCTGATTGTTAACTGTATGATTACACACACCAGGGCAGTTTTTTTTGTTATCACCTAGAACCATTCTAGCCATCCCATTATTATTATTATCCTTCGTTTACCCCAATTGAGCCTGTATCTCTTTGTTTGTTTTATCACCTAGAACAATAATCTGATTTTTTATTAAAATAAAATAAAATAAAATTAAAAATAAAATTAAAAAGAAATTTTAATTGTGGAGCAACAAAATTTTAACTAAAATAAAACTCTAAAATCTATGATCTTTGGTAGTCCCCAGCAACGGCGCCAAAAACTTGATCGGAAAAATAGAAAGTGTACTATTCTGCCAATGTTGTAATAAAAAGGGAATTTCCCCGAATGTCGATCTCAAGGACTGCTTGACGATATAGAGTTCTGGTTTTATTTTTGTTAAACAAAAGCTTTGGGGGTTTTGGTTCTGGTTTTGCAAAGAGAAAAATAATTGCGAATAAAATAAAGAAAGTACGGGAACGGTTAAAACAGATATGAGTAGCATGCTAGGGAAGATGTATGATCTGAATCAGTAACAACCCTGAATGAACACTGCAACAACTTATTTTAACTAATTAATTACCGGTTCTTAAGGGTGTTTACTCTTAAGTCCTTAGTGAGAAAACCTTTAATCATCCAACCTAATTCCTATGTCCATAGAGAATTATAATTGAAATTAAGCAATCAATTATCAAGAATATTCCGGTTTCTATAGGGTATCCCTAGTCCTAGGTGATGTCTATTATAAAATAATCTCAAGCAAAACATTAACAACGGCGATCCAGCCTAATCGTTAACCGTAAATCAAACCTGTTTGTCCGACAAGGCAAGCATTAAGAACAACAAAAGATTAAATCAAAAAGAGATTGTCATTGCAATAATAATATTAGAGTCATTACATAATCAAATCAGGGACACCCCAAGTTCTAACTGTCAAATAATAACATGCATTTAACTGTGTGAAGAATTCTTGTCAATAATTGAACGTGTACTTGTTTTCTAATACAACTTTATCTATCATATCATAATTTTTTCCAATGCAACTTGGAAAGTTATATATTCGGTAAGGGATTGGAAAAACAATCAAACCTCATAATATATTATAAACTCATCTTTTAAACAAACATTAACAACAACATTCATCAATACAACATATCAAGTCATATAATGCTTCAGAAATGTACCATACATGACCCATAATGGCGTGTCCACAATGAAATAAGGATGAAGCTAACGTTCGAGCAAAAAACTTAACATCCCTACCTAGAAGTTTTCAACGCTAACTTTAGCGTTGTCCTCTTTATTGAAACAAGCATCGTTGCCTACAAGTCAAAACAAGAAGAAAGTTCATACATTATTAAACAAGCTATTGAAACAGATTTTGAAAAAAAAATATAGAGAAAACGAACCTGTAAATACCCATTGGCTAAGATTTGATGTTATGGTTTCATTTTGGGGTTTCCATATGATATAGACGAGTGAAAAAGTTGTTAGGGTTTTATTTGGAGAGAGACGAGTGAAAGAGTTGTTAGGGTTTTGTTTTGAGATAGACGGTTGTTATGTATTGAAGCGAGAGATAATTTCACTTATATATTAATAAGTATCACCTTTTTATCATGGTTGGTAATAAAAATTATGGTGATATACATGGTCAATCACATTTTTATCACGATGCATGGCTAATTGTTGGTGTTGGGATTCGAACCATTTCCCTTCGCGTACCTTTCACTAAAGTTGCTTCATTTGACCATTGTGACATGTCCTTTAGTAAATACCAACAAATAAAAAAACGCATTGAAATAAACTATTATCACGGTTAACACTATGACCGTAGTAAAATTGGTGTTACGAAAGGTCTATTTTGTAGTAGTGCAATCAACATTTGAATAACAAGTAACCATAACTTATTTGCTATTAGAGTCTCGTCGAAATAGAATTCCACAATTTGTCGATCCTTTTAAATATCTCAGGATTCTTCTTGTAGCCTTCTTGTGTGACACCCTTGGTTCACTCATATATCTTCTCATTAATCTGAATAAGAAACATATATCAAGTCGACTGTTGCACACATATCTCAAAGATCCGATAATTTGTTTGAAGAAATTTGCATCGACTTTGTCTTCCTCTCCGTGCTTCTCCAAATTCAAGTTTGGTTCGATAGGTGAAGATGCAAGAGTCGAATCATCCATCCTAAATCTCTTGAGTATCTCTTTGACATACTTTATTTGATGTAGCACCATACTATGCTTCGACATTAGAAATTCCAATCCTGGGAAGTACGACAGCTTTTCCAGATCCGACATTTCAAATTCCTTTTTCATCAGCTCTTTGAACTTCGACAATTTCTCCAAGCTACTTCCAGTTACTAACAAGTCATCGACATATAAGCAAATGATTGTTATATATTGTGGCACGACCTGAACATAGACACCATACTCAGATTTGCATTTGACGAATCCCAATTCGATGAAGTATGAGTCAATCTTCTTGTTCCATGCCCTAGGTGCCTTCTTGAGACCATAGAGCGCTTTGTGCAACTTGTATAATTTCCTTGCTTCCTCCTGAATCACAAACCTAGGAGGCAGTGTGATATACACCTCTTCATCTAAAGGTCTATTCAAAAATGCCGATTTCACATCTAAGTGAAATGTCGACCAGCCTTGATTGCATACCAAGGCTACGACTAGTCGAACAGTTTTCAATCTTACGACAGGTGCAAATACTTCACAATAGTCGAGTCCTTCTCTCTGAAGAAATCCTCGAGCTACCAATCTCGCCTTATGTCTTATTATCGACCCATCAGCATTGTGCTTCAGCTTGAACACCCACTTCACTTTGATAGCTTTTGTATGTGCTGGCAATTCGACCAACTCCCATGTGTTGTTTCTTTCGATTGCTTGTAACTCTTTGACCATAGCATAATTTCATGGTTTATATTTGAAAGCTTCACTATAGTTGATTGGTTCAACACCTGCAAGTAAAGCAAAATGAACTAGGTCTCCTTCTGTTGTGACTTCATCATCACCGACCACTTCATAGACTTGAAGTCTTACTGGACGTGCTCTAGTTCTCTGAGGTCTCTGGCTTGTTCCAGTCATATCCTCTTCGACTTCGACTGTGTGGGGTATGTTAACAACACCTTTGACTTCAACTAGAATATCGACAATATCTTCGACTTCGACATTATTACTTGCTTTGTCAAAATCATAGCTCATCAATGGCTTGTCAATTGCATTATTATAATTCAAGTCCCAGGCAGAGTTCTCATCAATCACAATGTCTTGACTCATCACGATCTTATTATTTATTGGATTGAATAACCTGCATGCTCCAGCTTTATGAAATCTTACCAGAATGGTACGCTCACCCTTGTCATAAAGCTTCCTTCTTCTTGCATCAGGAACATGCTTGTAGTAAATAGAGCCAAACACCTTCAGATGACTCGCTGATGATCGTTTGCCACCCCACACTTTTTCAGGAACCTTGTTCTTCATCTTCTTAGTAGGGCACTTATTCAGAATATAAACAACATCAAAAACAACTATACCCCATAAGGGATTGGGCAAGTTCTTCTGCTTTAGCAGGCATCTCGCCATGTCCAATAGGGTCCTGTTTCTTCTTTCTTCTATTCCATTATGTTAAGGAGTATAAGGAGTAGTTACCTCGTGATTAACACCATGTTCTGCACAGAATGCTTCAAATATCTTGGATGTGTATTCGTGTTAGCTCCTAATTTCGACGCCTGATGTTGGATTAAGAGTTTTTTCTGAGAAATAAGATTTCTGAAGATTCTACGAGATCTCGACAAAAATGTTGCTAGCAGGAAAGTCTAGTCGAAAGCTATCTTTCTGCAGAGAAGAGAGAGTTTAAAAGACTTAGAAATATTTCTAAGAGTTTGAGAGGATTCTTCGACAGAAGGCTAAGGAGCACCGTTCGATTTGGAAATTTAAAATTCAAAAATAGGAGGGAACAATTGTTCTTATCCAATGCTGGAGGAACACATATGGCATTCATCCAAGAAGTGAAGACATGTCCGACGCCATGTGTTTTGCCCTGATTAGTAGCCCGATAGTGGGTAGTTATTTTTAACCATTATAAATAGCAAGTCTTAGCAATATATTTGGGTGTGTTCAATTGTATACAAAAAATCAGTGTGCTCAAAATACCAGCGTAGAGAAAAGAGCGTGTGAGAATGTATGTTGATGTAACACCACTTTTACAATTCAATGCAATTTAGTAAGTTTCTTTCATTAATGTCTCTTTTCATTTCATGCAAGTTAACTTCTACATTTACCAGCCTTTTCGATTTAAAGCCCTTTAAAGCCCTTCTTACTTTTTAATTGCCTTATATTTCTTGAAGTAAATCTTTTTTATTTACTTATATACACCGTCGAAGTGTTCTTGAAGTCTTTTTTTACCTTTTAGTTACTTTACATTTCTTGAAGTAGATCTTTTTTACTTTTGAACTCTGTCGAAATGTTCTTGAAACTTTTCTAGAAAGCCACACAGAACAATGATTAGCACATGTCCTAGGATTTAGTTTGGTCGATCCTGTAAGTTACTCACTTTTACATAAAGTTGATAGACCAGAGGTTGTTTACTATTTTTCCCAGTAAACAAATTGGCACGCCTAATGGGACAGTGCTAAACGACTTTCTTGCGTTTTCAACAAGAAATTTATAACGCTGTGTTTTTTATTATATTTTTTGTGTCAAGTACTTCGTTGTATGTTATTAAGAAGTGGAAAAGTAGCCACCGCAAATGAAGAGAGACCAAAAAGAAAGTATACGAGGAAAATGGCAAGTACTAATCAGCTAAATAGTTCGAATCCTCAAACTATGTCAGGTGTCAATGTAGAACCAGTCTCAGGGCCTTCGACAAGAGGACCCACGGTTTTTGTGTCTGTATCTGAAACTATGCCATCTATGGCATGTTCTACACCAACACATTCGATTTCTCATACTAAACCAATTTTAACTTATATTGGGCCAATGGGAACCCCAGTGACTCCCCCACCAATAGGAACATCTACATATCGACATTTTCTGCCACCAGGTTTTTTGATGCCATTAAACGGTCGAGAACAGCCTTATGGGATGCCAACTTCGATGATGGTGAATTTACAAAACGCCCCCCAATATATTCAGAGCATGTGATGACGTCACCTTTACAAGGGTCGGGATCTGGGATTAATATGGGTCAAAATATCCAATATTTAGGAATAGGATATCCAACCCAAATGCCAGGCTTGACGAATACCACTGCAACCTATTTAAGGCAGTAAATGGATGAAAGTAACCACCAAATGGTCCAAATGATGTCCCAAACTATGGGGAAAATCTTTCAACCTCTAATTCAAAATACCACCCAGACTAATCAGTAAATGGCTCCGTAGATGACGTACCTTGTAGATTTCTTTGGTATGCCTAACCCTCCTCAACACCCTCAGAGAGAGTATATCGCAGGAAACCAAGGGGTAGTGTTCGAAGAGGACCCCACTATTAACCAGAACCAACAAAATCTAGGAAATATACTTCAAGCAAATGTACCAACCCAGGGAGTAGTCGAACCCCCTAGGATTCAACCATAAATTCCGGTAGGAGAACAACCAAGAGTGGTTTTGGTGAATAGAAACCAGGATGTCGACAACGTCGTACAACAAGTTTGACGTAATGAGGTGGCAGCAGATAACAATCTGGTAGCCATGGTCGAAAGGATTATGGTCCAAAATTGGGTAAACTTTGGCTTGCGAAGGCCGAATTATACATCTCCATTGTCAGAATACATTCTCTAGTCGGAGTTACCCCCTCGAACGAAAGTCCCTAAGTTCACTAAGTTCTCTGGGGACACCATTGAATCCATTGTCGAACACGTGTCTAGATATGTGATAGAGGCTGGATAAATCGCGAATAATGTGAATCTTAGGATAAAATACTTCCCAAGTTCTTTGACGAAGAATGCCTTCACGTGGTTTACAACTTTGCCACCTAATTCGATCCACAATTGGACCCAGTTGGAACAGCTGTTTCATGAGCAGTTCTATATGGGACAAACGAAGATTAGTCTGAAAGAGTTGGCTAGTATAAAACATAAATTTACTGAGCCAATAGATGATTACTTGAATAGATTCCAACTGCTTAAAGCTAGATGCTTTACATAAGTACCAGAACATGAGTTAGTCGAAATAGCTGTTGAGGCCTTGATTATTCTATTAGAAAGAAATTAGATACTTAATATCTAAGAGATATGGCTCAATTTCCTGATAGAGTTCGACAACTAGAATGCCTAAAAGAAGAAAAGGCTAGGGTAAATAAGAATAAAAGGGTGGCCTACGTCGAAGTTGATGACGAAAATGAAAAATATTGCAATGAGCCAGTATGTTTCGACGAAGGCGAGATCGATCTTGCTGAGTTGAAACAAGGCCCACCTTATTCTTGTAAGTTGTTGGCCCCTTCGAATGGGAAAAATCTTGTCGAACCAGAGAAAAATGACAAATTCCCCAAGAAAACTTATACTTTCGACGTTACTAAATGTGACAAAATTTTCGATTTGTTAGTTAAGGATGGTCAAATGATAGTGCCCGCTGGTGCTAAAATGCCTCCTTTAGAACAAAGGAAAAAGAGAGGATTTTGTAAATATCATAATTTCTTGGGCCATAAGACTTCTCAATGTTTTCTTTTCAGGGATCTTGTGCAGAACACAATCCAAGAAGGAAGGCTGAAGTTCGGATAAAAGTCCAAAAACCAGATGAAGATCGATTCAGATCCCCTACCAGTGACAGATGCTCATTATACAGAGCCAACGGAGGTTCATATGGTCGAGGTTGCTGGAGGCCTCAACAATGATGTTAATATGGTCGAAATCGCTGATGATTTCAATAGTGAGGCAGTCAAGGTCAGGATTACTGAAAATCTCGACCAAGAATTCATAAGGAGTTTTGCTACCAGCGTCGTCGAAAGATTCACCAACAACACTACTGATGGTGTTGGGGTCATTGAAGGCGCTGACAAGGGAGTTACTGAGGATTCCCAGTGGATGTTGGTAACAAAAGAAACCGCTGACGGTTTCATACAGATGGATAAGGCTTTTGAGGGCCTACAGATGGAATTGTGCAAGATTAACATCACTGAGGATGTCGAAATGGAAGTCAATATGGTGGAGATTTCTCAAGAGGTACCCATGGAAGACGGTGATGAACGCCGACAGGAAGAGTACAACAAGCTGGCCTTCCCAAAAGAGGAAGAAAATTTGGTTAATTTTATACACAGGTGTCAAAGGAAGGGGTCTGAAGTCATGTTGTGCCCCAAGTGTAGCGCTGTATTCGAAAAAAAAGCAGCGCAGAATCTCGAAGGAGTGCGAAACGCCAAGAAAAGGTGGGAGAAAACCCGTCATGGCCCGCGGAGTTTCGACCCTAAGAGGTCTACATCGAACTAGGAATAGTCAAAGGCTAGAGTGCCAGGGGCAAGGCCTGCCATGTTTAAACCATTTTTTGAACTTTCTAACGGAAAGTGGGTAAAACCAAATGAGAATAGGGAGAAAGGTCAACAAAAGTGGAAAGATTTCGACGTCAACAGGGGTTCTTCACTTACCTATCGCAAGGAATATCAATCCTCCAACAAATTGGCCCACATTTCTGAAAATTATAAAGGTAAAAATCCCATGTCAAGTTCGCAGTGGAGGCGAGAGCAGCGAAGGAGGAAAGCCCAAAGGGAAGCCAAGTCAAAAGATGAGGCGGAATCAAGTACAAACTTACCTGCCGAAAGCAACGGAAAGGAGAAGACAGAGGTTGTCGAAAAGTTTCCAGTGGGACGAAAGTTGTTCAAATCCCAAGATGAAGAGGCCAGAGAGAAACATGATAGGGCCATGGCGGAGGACGAGATGATGATAGATAACTTCGATTCTAATTCAGAAGCCTCATTGGACATCATTGTAAATGTGGTATTAGTATTTCCTAGAGAATTTGACCAGATGACGGAGGTCGAAGAGGTTGATGTCTATTCAGAAGCTGAAATGGCGGCACACAAACCAGTGTGCTACTACGTAATGAACAATGGCTGTGTCAAAGAGCAGAACACGTTCTTTGAACAACCAGATGAGGCAATGAAGAGCCATCTGAAGCCTTTATTCATTACTGGAAAAGTTGAAAATGTTCTAGTGAATAAAATCTTGGTTGACTGTGTCGCTACAGTGAATTTGATGTCGCACTTTATGCTGAGAAAGATTGGAAAATTCGATACAGACACTAAACCACACAACATGGTTCTGTCGAATTATGAAGGAAAAATTGGCACCACTTTTGGTGTTATACAGGTTGACCTGACAGTTGGAACGGTTACAAGGCCTACAGTTTTTATGGTGGTTGAAACAAAAGCAAACTATAATTTGCTGTTAGGATGAGAATGGATACATGGAATTGGGACCGTACCATCTTCTATGCACCATAGGATCACAATATGGAGGCCAGACGACATCGTTGAGAATATTGAGGCCGATCAAGGATATTTCAAGGCCCCAATCAACCACCTCGACAGACGCCAATTCGATAAGCATTTGGCCAATATTGCTTCATGCAATCCGGCTGATTTTGCTTTTACCCCAGACGATGAAGCATACTTCTCATTGCATCTGCATCCCGTTAATGGGTTTAGATGGGATAGAGAGGTAGTAGGTGAGGATGATTTTGCATACCCTGCACCTGTACCTGGAATAACCTCGATAGGTTGGGGAAGCGAATTCAGTGATGATGTTTGAACTCAAAGTGATGAAAAAGATTTCGGCTTATATAGCTGAGAACAAATTGCAAGCGACCTTAGATGCTGAAGTTAAAAACATGGCTGACAAGGCCAATGAAGATTCACATAAAGGAGGTCCTGGTAAGGACTTCCATCCAGAACCACCTGATTAGGTTTGAGATAAAGAACAAAGGCTCGACGCCATCTATGATGATGAGCCTTTGGGTTTCGAGAAGGATCTGTTGGCAACCAACATTAAGATGCTAGCGCAAGATCCACTTGAAGAAATCGACTTAGGAGAGGGGGCAGTGAAAAGGCCTACTTACATCAGCGCCAACATTAGTCCACAACTCAAATTCGAAGTAATCTAATTGCTAAGGGAGTTCAAAGACTGTTTTGCATGGTATTACGACGAGATGCCTGGTTTAAGTAGAGAGCTAGTCGAACTAAAGTTGCCAATCAAGTCTGGAAAGAAGCCGATCAAGCAAAATCCCAGACGGTTTGCACCAGCAATACTCTAGAAGATCAAAGAGGAAGTCAAAAGGCTACTTCGTTGCAGATTTATTCGAACAGCCAGGTATGTCGAATGGCTTGCAAACATCGTGCCTGTTATAAAAAAGAAAGGGACTTTGAGGGTTTGCATAGACTTTAGAGATTTGAATGCTGCGACCCCAAAGGACGAATACTCAATGCTTGTGGCGGAAATAATATTTGATTCTGCCGCTGGCTATGAATACCTTAGCATTCTCAATGGATATTCTAGGTATAACCAACTATTTATTGCTGAAGATGATGTCCCTAAGGCGATGTTTTGATGCCCTGGGGCTTTAGGCACTTACGAATGGGTAGTGATGCCTTTTGTCCTAAAAAATGCTGGGGTAACATATCAAAGAGCAATGAATACAATC
The DNA here is from genome assembly GCA_022829125.1 of Lathyrus tuberosus. Taxonomy (NCBI): domain Eukaryota; kingdom Viridiplantae; phylum Streptophyta; class Magnoliopsida; order Fabales; family Fabaceae; genus Lathyrus; species Lathyrus tuberosus. Next base: position 9,849,310 of record JALAZF010000169.1, read on the forward strand.
TTCCATGATTTCACAGAAACGCTTAAGAAGATTTACATTGATGATATTGTTGTAAAGTCTTTTTCTGGGAAGAATCATATTGAACATCTTTGACAGTCATTCGAAAGAATGTGAAGGCATGGTCTCAAAATGAACCTTCTCAAATGCGCTTTTTGTGTGCAGGCGGGAGATTTCTTAGGCTTTGTGGTCCACAAAAAGGGAATCGAAATAAATCAAAATAAGACCAAGGCCATCATGGAAGCGAAAGTGCCATCGGCAAAAAAGGAACTGTAGTCGCTGTTGGGAAATATCAATTTCTTGAGAAGATTTATCTCAAATCTCAGAGGAAAGATTCAAGCCTTTTCACCTCTACTCCGATTGAACAAGGAGGGGTTGGAATGGGGGCAAGCTCCGCAGGAAGCTTTCGACAAAATCAAAGAATATTTGAGTCATCCTCCAATCCTAGCACCGCCTTGTAGAAGTAGGAGCATGAGATTGTACATATCTGTGTCGGACAAAACCTTAGGTAGAATGTTGGCTCAAGAGGACGAAAATGGCGTAGAAAGAGCCATTTATTACCTTAGTAGGGTTTTGAACGATGCAGAAACTAGGTATAGCATGGTTGAAAAATTATGTTTATGCTTGTATTTCTCTTGTACAAAATTAAAGCACTATATAAAGGCAGTTGATGTTTATGTTTCGTCTCATTTCGATATTATCAAGCATATGTTGTCTAAACCTATTTTGCATAGTCGAATCGGTAAGTGGGCACTGGCATTAACTGAATACTCCCTAACGTATAGACCTTTAAAGGTCGTTAAGGGGCAAGTGGCAGCAGACTTTATTGTCGACCACTCTATAAGTGAGAACGTGTAGAATTATCTTAAGCTTGAACCATGGAAATTATATTTTGACGGCTCAAGTCATAAAGATGGCACAGGTGTAGGAGTCTTGATTATTTCTCCTAATAAAATCCCAACAAAATTGAAATACAAAGTCGAAGGTGTCTGCTCGAACAACGAGGCTGAATATGAAGCCTTAATAGCCGGACTTGAAATTATATTGGAATTGGGGGCAACTAGAGTCGAAATAATGGGAGACTCAGAGTTAGTCATAAAACAGGTTACAAGGGAATACAAGTGTGTGAAAGAGAATCTCATCATGTACTTTGTAATAGTCAATGGGTTACTGAAAAAGTTCGAGATGGTGAATGTTTGACACATACCTCGACTAGAGAATCATGTAGCCAATCACTTGGCTCAAATTACTTCTGGGTACAAAATTTCGAAAGAAAAGTTGCAAGACGCAATCGAATTCAGAGGTAGAGTTGTGTCAACTAGATTTTCCCCATCAGATTTGGAAGTTACAAAGCTAGGATACGCTGATAAGGAAAATTTTGAAATTTTAGCCGTAGATAGTTTGACGGACGAAGATTGGAGGAACCAAATAGTAGAATATTTTCAAAATCCAACAGTATCCACAAACCGAAAAATCAGGTATCGAGCTTTGAGTTATGTTCTTTTGGGTAATGAATTGTTTAAAAAGACTCCAGAAGGAGTCATGCTCAAATGCCTTAGTGAATCAGAGGCATACTTAGCCCTTTCATCTGTTTATAGCGGGGCATGTGGGCACATCAGGTAGGCCATAAAATGAAATGGCTCTTGTTTCTACAGGGCATGTATTGGCCTACCATGTTGAAAGATTGTATCGAATTTGAAAAAGGATGTCAAGAGTGCCAAGTGCATGCAGGTATACAACATGTCTCTGCAAGCGAACTACACTCCATAGTCAAATCGTGGCCCTTTAGAGGTTGGGCTTTGGATCTGGTTGGTGAGATTCGAACTTCCCTCAAGGAGGCAATGAATTCCACGCCTTTTCAATTGACCTTTGGCCATGACACAGTACTACCAGTTGAAATCTATCTTCAGTCGCTAAGAATTCAGAGGCACCATGAGATCCCATCTGAGTCGTATTGGAATATGATGTTGGATGAATTGGTCGACTTAGATGAGGAAAGGATCGATGCTTTAGAATTGCTGAAAAGGCAGAAGAAGAAGGTAGAACAGTCTTACAATAAGAAAGTCAAAGTGAAGACTTTCTCTCCTGGAGAATTTGTTTGGAACCTAATTTTGCCTATGGATCGAAATGATAGGTCTTTGGGAAAATGGTCTCCTAAGTGGGAATGCCCTTTTCAAATCATACAAGTTTTTTCAAATGGTACTTATGAGATCGAGGAACTAGATCATGATAGGAGGATCTTGAGGATAAATGGAAAGTACTTAAAAAAGTACAAGCCTACTCTTCAAGAGGTAAAAATAGCTAGAGAGTAATTACGCATGCAAAATAAACAAAACTAATATGGCAGAATAAAATAAAACATAGTTCCAAAATGGATAAATTCGTTACAGCAAAGGCGAACAAGCATTACAGAATTCAAGGAATAGTGAAAAAGCAAGAAATAAAAGTCTTTGGAATCTAGAACGTTAAGTTGTTTTTCATGGTGGAGTACTTCTCCCTTAAAAGCTCTAGCCGCCTCTCACAAAGGGAGTGGTTTGACCTCATGGTCTCCAGTACTACTTCTAGTTTTTGAGCTTTGTCAGCAGAATCCAGACCGATGTTACACTCTTTCTCCATTTAGGAATTGTCGAATTTTCCAAGCTCGGCGTTCTGTTTCTTAGCATTCGAAATCTTCACTTGCAACTCTTTTATCTGCGCCTCCCAGGATTTGATGTTTTGGTCATTGGTTTCGATCTGAGCCTTGTTTTGCTCTTGGATTTGCTCTAAATTCGCCAGTATATTGGTGGATTCTGTAGCAGTTTCCCATGCAGCTGCGACCGAGTCAGTTTGATGTTTAATATCTTTCGAAATTTGTTTGATTTTGGCAAGGTCCGCAACAATTCGATCAATCATTGAGGTCAGCTCCAAGATGATATTTTCAATTTCTAGAGAGGCAGTTAGAATATCAACCTCTTTGAAGAGACTCTTCAAAACAGCTGGAGAAGTGGGGTCAGACTCAATAAGTCGAAGAAAATCACCCTTGAAAACCTTTTCTTTAATCTTTGACAATATCTGGCTTAAGGAATCAGCAGTGGTTTGACCACCAGATACAGAGGGCGAACTGAGGGTTTTGTCAGACGAACTTCCAAGGATTGTTCTTTTTCAAGGCCTCTAGTTCTTCTGTAGAAAGCATCATGGAGGTTTTGCTCGAATCCTTTGCAGTTGTCAGATTAGGGTTAGGAGTTGTTTTGACAATTATCTCCTCTTGAACGTCTCCTTCCTCCTCTACATCAGGATCGTTACCAGCTTCGATGTTTTCATCATCGTCCAAAAAATCCTCGATAGTCATTGATTGGTTAGGGAGCGTGAAATGTTTACCTCCTTCTTCCATAACATCATCTTCAGCGGCATCTGAAGTGTCGACTCTTAGAGATCTGTCATCAGCTTCTTCTTCGACTTGCGCCTCGGAGTTGTCCACTGCCATGTCAGCCCTAGTTGTTTCAGTCTGCATGCCTTTGTCTTGATCATCTTCGTGGTCAAACTTGCTAGTGCGAGAAGTTTGTGTGGTGGTCTTGGGTGGAGAAGTTTCTCACCTGGTTGATTTCGCTCAGTGAACTCTTTTGAGAATCCTTTGTCGAAGTAGGGTGGTATGTTGGTTCACTTTCACTAATGAGGATTGTTGGATTGGTGGATTCAACGGCTGGTTGAGTTAAAGTTCCTGCGTCATCCTGAAAGACATCAACAAAGTTATTAGTCGAAGAGAAAAAAAACCAAGGGCAATAAGGTATATGTGTGAATCATTTTCGTACCTTAGGAGCCTCTGCCCCGGGACTTGAGTTATCACTTTCAGGTTGCTCTGCAGCCTTTTTCGCCATTTCTTCGGGTGTTGGCTCCAAGATGGTCAGTTTGGTGGGTTTCTTGATCACGACCTTCACGCCTTTCGCCTGAGATTGAGCGATGGCTTCGTCAATCTTTGGTTGTTTTTTCTTCTTCTTCAGAGGCTGTTCAACATTTGGAGATAAGTCTTCATCTTCAGATTCGATGATCACTAGTGCATCATCACTGGTCTTCCTTTTCTAGGGAGTCCGAGGTTGTTTTCGAGCACCATGAAGAAGAAAATGTTAGAAAATAATGGATATATAATGACAAATTTGATAAAGGATGTGAATATACCTTTGTTGTTATTGTTGTCTTGCTCCCTTTTTCTTCCCTCACTTCTGCAGGCTTTCGAGTAGGTGGTTTCTTTGGAGGAATCTTCGTGGCTAAACAAACAGAAAAACAGTCATTATATGTGAAAATAAGTAGGCAAGAAAATGTTGGATCGAAATCCTCCCGTTCCACACCTTCATATATTTCAGATTCGATGCGAACATCTTTGATCCCAATATGAAGATGCCCTTTGAAACTGTCTAGTGTATGCTTGGTCGGAACCACCCGCTGTGCTATTGGTTTCGATTGCTGACGAAGGATTTTGATAGGAATCCCCACAGACGAACCAATATGGAAATAGAGGGGCAAGGGCCACTCCAAAGTCAGCACTTGGCAGTCGAGGGAATTTGGGAGGAAACAAATTGAAAGCCGTTTCATATCGTTCCTCAGGAGGAACGTATGAAGGTATCTTTAAGTTCTCCATTTTCTTTAAAAAAATTTCCTTCAGAGTGACAGCTACATCGCGGACGGTTCTACCAAGATCATTTGGTCAATAAACAGTTTCAAAGTATTTTTGGAAGGCTTGGATTTCTTTAATGTGCGTCGAAGTACCTTTCTTCACTTTTTCCTGCACAGAGAGGAAAGCCTTGTTAATGTGGTACATGAATGCAGGCACGTCAAAAAACTCTTCACCATAATATGTCTTCCACCAGTCGTCAAATTGCTGAGTGCAAAGGAAGCTTAGTTCGAAAGCCACTGGAAGAAGTTGCGTTCGACCAGCGTATCGTGCATTGTAACGAAGGAGAGCACCCTTTTTGTTATAGATTGGTCGAAGTAAAGCTTGAATCAATCCGAATTGTTGAGCGACTAGATTTGGTTGGTAAGCTATCAAGGTCACTTGGCTTTTTGAGAGGTTAAACCTGAGGGTTAAGACCCTAGGGGTTAAGAAGGCTTCCCAAATCAAAATCGATTATGCTGCTTGTGCTTTCGATGGTGCTGGGAATGGCTTAGTGAACCACTCAGGACCACACTTCCTTGCAGTGAAAGGAGCCATGTTGGGCGTAAAGTCATAGTGTTTGGCGAACATCATGATAAAGCTGGTGAAAGCTTGTTGGACAGGTCGACCATCATCGGCAGTTGTCAACTTTGCCAAACGAGGGCTTTCTACTCTTCGATTTTTCACATCCTCAGCATCCTCGTTGATTTGATTTTTTAGAGGGAGATAAGCTTTGAACGATGCATTTAGCCACAACTGAAGCAGCCAGAAGGTACCAGAGAGTAGCAAACTTCCTTTGTCAGCTAGGCTTTTGAAGTGGGTGACCCCTTCGCTCATGGACTCATAAAGGCTGGCCAGAATCAACTCGCTCAAGCATAAGTCATGACTAGCATATAGTTGGTTCGACATGGTCAAAAACTTTCTAGCGACCTGCAGTGACTTAGAGCAGAAGACGCAACGTGTTAACCATAAAGCTAAGCAAGTTATATGTTCGACGTCCGATACTTCATCCGTGCTCTTATCATGATAGTGAGTTATGTGGGTCGAATAACCCGCCTTGGAAGTAGTAAAGCCTATGCTATCTTTAGCCATGAAGTCAGGATCATAGGTATTCCCACTAGGTTTAAGCCATGTGATAGCGGCTACGTCGAAAAGGGTATGAGTCATCATGCCACATGGGAGATGAAGGGTGTAGTGGGTGCTATCCCAGAAGTACAAGTACGAAATCAGCATATTCGAACAGTAATCAAGACCTACTTTCGACAGCATAATCAGGTCATAAATACCCATTTTCTTCCAAACTTCAGATTTCGTTTTCTCTAATTTAATTTACCACCCTAAGTAATCAGAGGGATCCTTAAAGAACGGGCTTTCTCTAAAAGCCCTAAAATGGTTCAAGTATCTAAGGTCGATGGCTTCTTCAGTCGAAGGATCGTTTGGATTAGCAGGATTTTCAGTGCTAACCTTAGGTTTTCTACATTGCCCTACAGATTTGTATTCGTGATAAGAGGAGAAATATTCCTTAAGCCTAGCAGGATCTATTTTCAAATCAGCTAAAGGGCCAAACAAAGCCAATGGCTTATCAGATACAATTAAGGGAATAAGTACCTGAGAAGTGTAGATTCTCCTTTTTTCTTCATCAAGGGGCTCGGGAAGATATTGTTGGTTCCCCACCATGGTAGGTCTAGCAACAGAGTCAAATGGGGCAAGTTGGGAAATTTTTTTTGGAGCTCTCGCAGGTTTGCCACCATCTTTGGTGACATTAGCAGCGTCTTTGGTGGATCGTTTAGAGGAAGCCATTTTCGTTGGAAAATGGAGAAGTTTGAGGGTTTTTGTTTGAGTGCAGAAATCGTTGGGAGATTTGAAAGGAAGAAGATGCAAAAAGTGAAAGCAATTGTGGGAGTTGGTATTTATACATGAAGTGGAAGCGGTTTGGAAAAATTTGTGAAAAGTTATACTAATCGTAGGACACGTGTTTCCCCCATGTTTTTTTGATGAAACAGTGATAATAAATGCCTACCTCCCCATGATCTCCTAGACCCTAGGGAGGGGTAATGATGACTGAGATTCTGCGTGATTTGAAAAGACATGTCAGATTTAGCAATAATGGCTACGACGTCATAGGTCTGGTGAAGGGAAGGTGAACAGTTGAAGCCACTAATAAGCGTCGAAACCATACAAGGTCTAAATAAAGCGTCGAATTGCATTTTCAAAAAATGTCTTTTTCTGTAAATAGTGTCGAAAATGACATTTTTTGGGGGAAATTTGTTAGCTCCTAATTTCGACGCCTGATGTTGGATTAAGAGTTTTTCTGAGAAATAATATTTCTGAAGATTCTACGAGATCTCGACAAAATTGTTGCTAGCAGGAAAGTCTAGTCGAAAGCTATCTTTCTGCAGAGAAGAGAGAGTTTAAAAGAGTTAGAAATATTTCTAAGAGTTTGAGAGGATTCTTCGACAGAAGGCTAAGGAGCACCGTTCGATTTGGAAATTTAAAATTCAAAAATAGGAGGGAACAATTGTTCTTATCTGATGCTGGAGAAAGACATGTGGCGTTCATCCAAGAAGTGATAACATGCACGACGCCATGTGTTTCGCCCTAATTAGTAGCCCGGTAGTGTGTAGTTATTTTTAACCATTATAAATAACAAGTCTTAGCAATAGATTTAGGTGTGTTCAATTGTATACAAAAAACTCAGTGTGCTCAAAGTACCAGCGTAGAGAAAAGAGCGTGTGAGAATGTATGTTGATGTAACACCACTTTTACAATTCAATGCAATTTAATAAGTTTCTTTCATTAAAGTCTCTTTTCATTTCATGCAAGTTAACTTCTACATTTACCAACCTTTTCGATTTAAAGCCCTTCTTACCTTTTAATTGCCTTATATTTCTTGAAGTAAATCATTTTTTTAATTATGTACGCTGTCGAAGTGTTCTTGAAGTCTTTTTTACCTTTTAGTTACTTTACATTTCTTGAAGTAGATCGTTTTTACTTTTGAACTCTGTCAAAATGTTCTTGAAACTTTTCTAGAAAACCACACAGAAAAACGATTAGCACATGTCCTAGGATTTAGTTTGGTCGATCCTGTAAGTTACTCACTTTTACATAAAGTTGATAGACCAGAGGTTGTTTACTATTTTTCCCAGTAAACAATTCGCCAACTCCATTTGTTCCCAGAACTTTGATATTCTTCTCACTCTTGTTTTCGACAAGCATCTTGAATCTCTTAAATATTTCAAATACTTTGTCCTTTCGTTTAATCACATAGATCCAGAGCTTTCGATTGTATTCATTGACAAATGAGACGAAATAGGTGTTCCATCAATGGTATGCGCTTCAAAAGGACCACATACATTTGAATGTACAACTTTAAATATGCATGATGATCTCATTAGCATAATCGAAATGAAAAACTTCTTGGAGTGCTTTTCGACTAGACAACCTTCATAAAGTTTGTCAGGCATCTCAAGACTTGGTATACCAGTTACCATATCTTGAATGATCAGTTGATTGAGCGACCTAAATTTAGATGACCAAACCCCAGATGCCACAACCAACTATTCTTGTGGCCGACAACTGTTTTTAGACATTGTACCTCAGTCGAACTAATCATGGTCTTAAATGTCTTATTCTTCGACAGAGGAGATTTCAAGACCAGGTTATTCTGGATGTTAAAAAGTTCTAAGGCTTCATCTTTCATAACCACTGAGAACCCATTTTCGACCAGTTGTCTAACACTTAGCTGATTGCATTTCATTCCAGTGACATATAGTACATATTTGATCAAGGCATTTTCTCCATTACTCCTTTGAATAACTATGTTGCCAGTACATTCTGCTTGCAATGAGATATTATCAACAAGTTTGACCTTGGTCTTTTTCGACTCGTCGAAATCTACTAACCATACTTTTTGACAAATAATGTGATTTGATGAACCTAAGTCGAGGAACAAGACCTTGGATTTGACATGGTCATCTGGAAGTGCAGCCATAACCACAATATCATAAGAATCATCTGAATCTTGACTTGTAAGGTTTGTTTCTTCGTCCTTGCCTTTTGTCAATCCCTTGTCTTTCATGTTCCAACAACGCTTAACCAAGTAACCCCACTTTTCACAGTTATAGCACTGCACACCTTTTTTCTCTACTTTGTCTTTCTGATAGGAATTTCTTTCTCTTATTTTCGAGGATTCTGAAGTTCTATGATCAATTTTATTCTTGTGAGGGTTCGAGCAAGACTTCTTGCTATGAGTCATGTTGATTTTGCCTTTGAACTTATTGGAACCACCATTCTTCTTCCATGACTGAGATGAATGAGTTAGGGTTTCACCACAACCCTTCATGAGATGGACGAGTTTCTGCAGCTTCAACACATAGCAAGTAACTTGACAACCTTAACTTTCCCGCCTCCTTCATAGTACTTGACAAGAATATCCCATGCCTCCTTCGCTGACTCAGCATGAGCGATTTTGTCGAAATTAGCTGCACCAACCACCGATTGGGTGTAAAACGCTGCCTTGCAATCCTTCTTCTTGGCATCCTTGCGAGCGGTTTTCTATGTGTCGATTGCATCTTCATCAAGTGCAGGAACACCGTTAGTAACCACTTATAGGGTTTCATGAAAGACAAATAGAGATTGCATTTTTTTTCTCTATCGAAGCCAATTTTTTCCATCAATAGTTGGAAAGAAGTTTGGTAAATTTCCGTTACCATTCATCTTTGTAGCTATTGATCAACAACAACCCACGATCCCGAAAACACAATCTCTAACGTGTGATTCTTGAAAACATGATCAAGAATCTAACCTGAGCTCTAAATACCAGTTTGTTAGTGCGTGAGGCACTTTTAGTGAGGAGAGAAAAAGAGAGAAAAAGGAAATAAGGATTGATATTATTGAATGAATGATGAAAATAACTGAATTAAAAAGTGTCTTATTTATATAGACCCAAGTGACTTGACTACTAAGCAATAAATATAACAAACTAAGTAACAAACCCTAAACCCTAATTAGCTTTGGGCTTGGGACACATAATTCAACTTGGATTATATCTAATATCTCAACATAAAGTACCTTGACAATCATCCAATATTTTTAATTCCAAAGCTCATGCAACTTAATACTTTGATTCCAATATTTTTCTTCTCTGATCCTTCTTCTAAGATAGGCTTTTGTCTTCATCAAAACAAAATTGTGATCGATGATGAACATATTATTCACAGTCACCCTCTTTTTATGATGAAAAACACATTGATGGGAAGTTGTTGCTTGGTGCTTAATTTCTCCCCCTATATTGTATTCCTCCCCCTATCTTGAAAATCCCCCCTATTTTCTAATTTATGTTATGATGTGCTTGATATCCCGAAAACAATAAAAACAATCATATCCTTTTGTCCCCCCCCCCCCCCCCCCCTCCTTTGACATTATCAAAAAGAACAAGAGTAAAACTCAAAGGAATATAATAATATAAGGGAAATTCTCTAAATAGATAAAAATTCTTATCTTCCTCATAGTACTATAATATGAAGTCAAAGTGTATATCAAAGTTGATGTTTCTTCAAAGCATACTTTAATCAATGAAACTTTTAAAATTATCATTCCATATGGTCTTGTATCTTGAAGGGTCAATCTTGTATTGACAATATTAGCATATGATCTTCAAGTACCTACATAACAATTAATAGTACTTAGGTACCCAATATTATTTGGGTTCTCTTGGGTTAGATCCCTTTCTCACCCACACATACTCACTATAAGGAATACCATAATTTCTTATGTAACAAGTATTAGAAGTATGTCCTTTTGTATTACAATAAAAATAAATAGGTCTAAAAACATCATTTCTTTTATTGGGATAAAAGTTATTTCTATCTTGACACCTTTTATGATGATTTACAACATGTTCTTTCTTTGATTCCTTATTGTTGAATTTGATTTTAACATTTATAAAGATAGTTTGACTTGAACTAGGTTTATCAAAATTACATTTATTATTTGAAAATCTTTGAATACTCAACACATTATCCAAGCCAATTTTTTTTTTTTTATATTTGGCAATGACTTTGTTTAATTCCACAATTTTTGACTCAAAAGATGAACCATTATTCCATGTTGACTTTTTTATCAAGTCTAACTTCACTTTTATGACATCAGCTTTACTTTCTATATTCAAACTAGTTTTCTTATATTTTGAACATTTTCTAAAAAGTTACAAAAATTCATCAAGTAATTTATTAAAAGAACTTTTTAATTCCTCATAGGATGGTCTATCATTCATTTATGAATCACTAACCTCATCTTCTTCATTTCTTGAATGATATGATGTCGTCAATGCCTTGTTTTCATAATCTTGATTTGAAGATGAACTTATTTCGTTGTCATCCCATGCTACATGTTCTTTCTTTGGCCTTGTATACTTCTTTCTCTTTACTTTATTCTTCTTTTGAATTGTAGGGCATTCATCTTTGACATGTCCTCTTTTTCCACATTCAAAGCAAGTAACTTTCCTTCTTGGGGCTTCTTTAAGACGCATTTCCTTTGTCCATTCTTTTCTCAAGAATTTTTGAAAATTCTTGATTAAATCATCATCTTCATCATTAATGGACTCATCCTTTTGATTACTATCATGATTTTAACTCTAGTCTTTAAGGAAATAACTTTTGAATTCTTTACTTGAACTTCATGCTTCTCCAATATTTCAAGTTCTATCTCATGCTCTGGGAGTTTTCCGAATAATACTAGAGAAGTAATTTTGGATAAACTCTTTTTTTCTAATATCGCTGTCGCTTTTGGTTACCATTCCTTGGTTAAAGATCTAAGTATTTTATGATTGAGATCATCAATATAAAATTTATTGCCAAGCTCCATTAAGTGGTTAGTCAAGTATGTGGATATTTTCTGCAAGTCAAGAATTGATTTTCGGGGCAGTATCCTGAACATTTCGTATTCTTGAGATAATTTATTCAGTTTTTATATTTTCACTTCCACGATTCATTCATTAGTGACTTCTAATACTTCTCATATTTCTTTTGTTATTTGACATTGAGAGACACGAAAGAAGTCATCCATTACAAGTGCCGATTGAAAAATGTTTTTTGCCTTCTTGTCATAGATAAATTTTTTCTTATCATCTTCATTCCTAGAACTCTTGATCTTAGATGCACCAACTACATTGACAACACTTTTGGAAACGAACGCACCATTTTCTACAACATCTCAAATATTATCACCTTGTGCCTCAAGATATTCTCGCATGTGGATTTTCCAAAAATCATAGTATTCTCCAACAAAACAAAGAGGCTTGTTATTACTAACACAATCTCTAAAAACCGGATTTACAGAAGCCATTCTCTGGATCTTAAGAGCAAGTTACATATAACTTGCTCTGATGCCAAATGTAAGTGTTAGTTTCTTGGATTGGCTGGAATTTTGGTAAAACAAAGTATGTTCACTGTTGAAGTCAAGGTGGTGATTGTGCAACATTGAGTCTTAACACTGGGCTGTGTTAAGTAGTGAAGCTGTTCAATGTTTGATGTCATATGGGTGATGTCACAACATTGAGTCTTAACACTGGGTTGTGTTAAGAGTTAAGTTGGATGTCTGATGTCACAAGCGATGTTGTGACATTAGATCTGCAGAATTAATAACATCAGGTTTTGTGATGTTGTTAGGGTTTGCGTGTTAGCTGGAATTGTGGAGAGCAGGTTGTCTCATTGGATGCGAATATCTTGGGATAAATATTTTCTATTGCATAGAGATTTGATGCAGATTTGTAGGAGATTTAAAGGTTGAAGATTTGAAAAGATTTTAGGAGAAAATCTGTTTTGAATATTCAATTTTAAATAACAAATCAGGTCAGATATTGTAGCAGGTCCAAGTCCAATTCAAAGAGCTATATAAAGCGCACCAGTACTGAAGAAAAAGCAACGAAGAAAGAGAGCTAAAGACTGAGTGTCGTTTATGTCTTCGTGTATGTTTTGTAAACCATTCGAGTGTGAATTGGTATTGTTGATTTGAGTTGTTCTTGATCAAAGCTGTGAAGCAGAATCAAGTAGTGCTATTCGAAGTGTGCGATCTTTGAATTGTGTCACTAAAGTGTTTTAGGGATTGAGTAGTGTTCTCATATCTAAGTGGTTTCTTAGGTAGGAAGTCACTAGTAGGAATTAAGTTTAGGAGATTGTCAACTGGGTTGTTGAGTCTGTAAATTAATTCTACAAGTAGTGAATTTCATCCCTGGCTTGGTAGCCCCCAGACGTAGGTAGTTAGACCGAACTGGGTGAACAATTCTGTGTGTTCAATTGCTGATCATTTTGTCCATTGTGCAGAGTGTGTTGTTGTGACATCGCACGTGACATCACACGTCTGGTACCAGAATTTCAATTGGTATCAGAGCAGGCATCCTGTCTGTCTCTGGGTGAGATCTAGGGAAGTTACTTTCTGGTGTAAAGATAGATAAAGAAGTTGGAGGATTTGTCAACAGACCCCCTATTTTGGATGGCTCGAATTATGATTATTGGAAGCCAAGGATGATCACGTTTTTGAAATCCTTGGACAGCAGGGCTTGGAAGGCTATAATTAAAGAATGGAAAACACCTGTTGTGTTTGAAAAAGATGATGCTGGGAAAGATAAAGAGGGCACCTCAAAGCCGAAGCCTGAAGAAGAATGGACCAAGGAAGAAGATGAGCTTGCCCTTGGTAATTCCAAAGCTCTGAATGCAATCTTCAATGGAGTGGATAAAAACATATTCAGGTTGATCAATACATGTGAAGTTGCTAAGGAAGCTTGGGATATTTTAAAGGCTACACATGAAGGAACATCTAGAGTTAAGATGTCAAGACTTCAGCTTCTAACATTGAAGTTTGAAAGTCTGAAGATGAAGGAAGATGATACTATCCATGACTTCCATATGAGTGTTCTTGAGCTGGCTAATGCATCCAGTGCTCTTGGTGAAAAGATGTTAGAAGAAAAGCTTGTAAGGAAGATCCTTAGGTCCCTTCCTAAGACGTACAAGATGAAGGTAACTGCCATTGAAGAATCACATGACATCTGCCAAATGAGGGTGGATGAGCTCATTGGATCTCTTCAAACTTTTGAGCTTGGTTTGACTGAGGAAGAACCAGAAAAGAAGCCCAAAAGTATAGCTTTGGTCTCCACTCCTGCAGAAGTCAAGGATGATGATTCTCAGGAAGATCTATCTCAAGCCATTGCTATGTTGGGAAGGCAGTTCAACAAAGTGTTCAAGAGGATGAACAATAACTACAAGCCTAATGTCAAGAACATCTCTTCTGACATCAGTAAGTCAAAAGAGAAAGATGAAGAAAAGACTGTTCAAGAGAAAGGTGTTCAGTGCTTTGAATGTGAAGGTTATGGACACGTCAAGAAAGAATGTCCCACATTCTTGAAGAAGCAGAAGAAGGGCATGACAGTTTCCTGGTCTGAATCTGATAGTGAAAGTGAAGGTGAGTCAGCAAAGCATGTTAGAGCCTTAATAGGAACTGTTGTTTCTGATGATGATAGTGATGGAGAAATAACTTATGAGGAGTTAGCATCTACTTATCAAGAGCTGTGTTTAAAAGGTACTGAGATTTGTCAAGAAAACAAGTGTCACAAGCAACAGATTGCTCAGCTTGAGAATGTAAAAGATGATCTAGAAAATGAAGTTGTACTAGTTAAATCTCAACTTGATCAGATGACAAAATCTGTTAGGATGATGAACAGTGGTACAACCACTCTTGATAAGATTCTTCAGTCAGAGAAAGTTGCTGGAGATAAATCAGGTATAGGATATGTGGTTGAGGAAAAGAGTTCTACAGAAGCAAGCACTTCTGGAACAAAGAAGGAGGTGTCCCAACCAATGTCTCAGCATCAAACAAAGAGACATGATTCTACACCTAAGAAGGTTACTCATCCACAGCCTCAGAATGTTGAGAAGAAGAATGCTCATCATCAGAAGAAGGTGCAGTCTCAGGGAGCTAGTCAGTATATGCCACCTCAATATCACAAGAGCATGAAGGCTGCTAGGTTCAATCAGAACATGGTTCATCAACATCAGGGGAACATGTATGAATATGGATATGGATACAACAATGCTGTGCCTCATTACTATGGAAGAAGGAAGCCTCATCACCATAGGAGATAGTTCAAAAGACAGTATCCTTACTATAGAATACAGTCAAACTATGGTAGTAGAAGACAACAGCCTTACCATAGAAGAAGAAATCAACACTATGGATGGCAGCACCAGAAACATCATCATGGTGGCAGAAGGTTTAACCACTTTAGAGATGACAGAGTTAGATGCTTCTACTGTGGAAGGTTTGGACATATGCAGTACTTGTGTTTTAAACTGCATGGTTATCCACAATATGCTCCTCAACCCAGATAGAAGGAGGTCAGGCCCAAAGTAGTAAAACAATGGGTTCACAAAGCTCAGGTCACATGTCTATTGGCTCACACATCAGATGGACATTTTGCTATAGATGCATGGTACTTTGATAGTGGATGTTCAAAGCACATGACTGGATCCAAGAAGCATTTGGTAGAGTTCAATCCTTGCCATGCAAATGATGTTATTTTTGGCAATAGTGAAAAAGGAGTAGTAGAAGGAGCTGGAAGAGTGAAGAATCATGATGGTCTTACTCTTGATAATGTGCTCCTTGTTCAAGGGTTAAGTGCTAATTTAATTAGCATAAGTCAACTTTGTGATGAAGGTTACAAGGTCAGCTACACCAAAGATGAATGTGTGGTAGCTGATGAGCAGAATGAGGTAGTGATGAAGGGAGTAAGATCTAAAGATAATTGCTATCAGTGGATACCTCAAGTGGACAGCTTATCTAGTGATGTTAAGGTTGATGTTGTAACATCAGATGGTGACAACAAGTGTGAAAGTATGGTGAAAAGTCAATATGGGTTAATGATTTATGGTGCTGTTACTCCTAAGTTGGATGATGTGTTGCTAGTTAAGGGATTAAAAGCCAACTTGATTAGTCAGTTATGTGAGCATGGTTTTAAGATCCACTTTACTAATTCAGAATGTATAGCTGTTAAGTCCAAATACAATTACTATCTATGGATTTCTCTAGGCTCAAGTTCGTCCTTAGATGAAGGAGTCAACAATGCTAGTGGAAGGATCAAAAGCTATGATTTTAAGAAGTGTTGGGAGCTGAATACTTGCGAGGCCAAGAAAGATGACAACATGACTAATGACTTCTATAGTTCAGAAGAAAAAGTTCACAGGTTGAAAATCCTTGGGTTGGAAGATGCAGATGTTGAAACATCTCAAGTCAAGAAAGGTACTTCTAGCCTTAAAATAAAGAAGAATGATGATGAACTGATTGCAAAAGTGTCTCCTGGGGTTGCTAAAAGACTGAAAGCTATTGAGTCACCTCCAAAGGTGAGAACTAATAAGCAGAAGACCTTAGTGGTTGGTCCTACAAGATCCTGGAGTAAAGTGTCAAGTTCTTCCAAAAAGAAGAAGACCAGAGATAAGTCTGATGGTAATGTTCAGGACATCATTCATGTGAAGAAAGCTGTTGTTAGAACTTCTGATAAAATTCAAAAGGCTTCGCTTGATAACATTCCTTTAAAAAGGTAGATGTTTATTTTTCAAAAAGGGCTTAATCTGGAGAAAGAATTTGACAAAGATATTCTGGATATGGTTGAGTTTGCTAAGATATGGTTCAGAGAGGGTGTGGGAACTTATAGTATTCAGGTGTGTATGTTAACCTGAATAAGCTGCTCTGACTGTATTTTAATGGGAGCTTCTTGAAGGACTTCTTTGTGCAATGAGTCCTTTGGATGGTGATGAAAAGCCGATGTCCCAAAAGATGTTGTAACATCATCTTTGCTGGTGGTTATATCTGGAAGATGATTAATATTGGTCATGTGGGAGAAGTGTTTCTGATTATGTGGATTAGAATGTGAAGTTTAGCATGACTAATGATTTTGAAGACTTCACTAGTATCAACAACTACTGGTGGATGTAATGGTAGAGGTATTATGATATGATCTGATCATTATCTCTTGAAGAGACTGGATCTCAGTAAAGCTTATAAGTAAGCTGAGAATTTGTGGAGTTTGTGACACAGTGTTGAGTTTGGATTATTTTGCTGATAGTAAATCCAGTAGTGGAGCATATGTAATACCCTGGTGTCAAGAGTGTCAAGAGTATCCTTGGTGAAAGATGTCTTTGTTTTGGATCTGAAGCTTAGTGCTTACATTATATCTAAGGAGCATCTACATAGTCATACGGGAGAATGATGAAGTACAAGGTTTGCCTTGGATGGTGAAGATGAATTGTATGATAGCCTTTGGAGAAAGGGACAGTGGTACCAAAATGCATGTACTCAGAAAATGTGCTCAAATGTTCATATCCATCTAGAGCATTTGTTAATCATGACAGGGGGAGTACTTATCTATGAATTTTGCAGCAAAGGTGCATTTATTGTGAAGATTGCATGCTGATCAAGCTTGTGGAGATTGGTTGCCTCTTATGAGGATATAATGTCAGATAGCATGTTATGACATTAGGCTGTTGATTGGTGTTTTGGTGTGGCCCTAGTCATATGAAGCAAATTGTTTGAATCTTGTGCGCACATGATTCTGAGGAGATGTCTGAAGACAAGATTGAATCATGACCTTGAATAGATTGTACACTTGTCTTGGTGTGTGTTATTCTAAGTGTGAGGAGTTGACTTAGAGTTCAGTGGAAGGCATTGTGTGTGTGCTTCAGATCTTAAGCTTTCATAACTGGATGGATGAAGAATATGTCTGGATTTTCAAAATGTGAATATTGTTGACAGAAGAAGTATGGTTTTGTACAGGGTGTCATAGGACTTACTTGTTGAGGTTTATCCAATTGTGGCTCAAAAGGGGGAGAAATAGCCAAGGGAGCCAAGAGTATCAAAGAGTATATATGACAAATGCTGCTAAGGAATGAAGTCAAGGAATATGCTGCTGATGTTATAGTGCATAAGTGCTTATATTGAGGGGGAGTAATTGCTGAACAGCTGTTATGCTGGTTCTGGTTTTGAGGGGGAGCACCATTTTGGTTGTTGCCAAGTTGCTGTTGAAGATGGTGCTGCAACAGAGTTTTGTGTGAAGTGAAGTCTTTATGTATTGAAAATGCTGCTGTTTGAAGAATAAAAAATACTCAAGTTTATTCCGCTGCTGAATACTCTGAAGGTGCAGAGATTGTTTTAGCGAAAATTAGCCAAAGGGGGAGATTGTTAGTTTCTTGGATTGGCTGGAATTTTGGTAAAACAAAGTATGTTCAATGTTGAAGTCAAGGTGGTGATGGTGCAACATTGAGTCTTAACACTGGGCTGTGTTAAGTAGTGAAGTTGTTCAATGTTTGATGTCATATGGGTGATGTCACAACATTGAGTCTTAACACTGGGCTGCGTTAAGAGTTAAGTTGGATGTCTGATGTCACAAGCGATATTGTGACATTAGATCTGCAGAATTAATAACATCAGTTTTTGTGATGTTGTTAGGGTTTGCGTGTTAGTTGGAATTGTGGAGAGCAGGTTGTCTCATTGGATGCGAATATCTTGGGATAGATATTTTTTGTTGCATAGAGATTTGATGCAGATTTGTAGGAGATTTAAAAGGTTAAAGATTTGAAAAGATTTTAGGAGAAAATCTGTTTTGAATATTCAGTTTTAAATAACAAATCAGGTCAGATATTGTAGCAGGTCCAAGTCCAATTCAAAGAGCTATATAAAGCGCACCAGTACTGAAGAAAAAGCAACGAAGAAAGAGAGCTAAAGACTGAGTGTCATTTATGTCTTTGTGTATGTTTTGTAAACCATTCGAGTGTGAATTGGTATTGTTGATTTGAGTTGTTCTTGATCAAAGCTGTGAAGCAGAATCAAGTAGTGTTGTTCGAAGTGTGTGATCTTTGAATTGTGTCACTGAAGTGTTTTAGGGATTGAGTAGTGTTCTCATATCTAAGTGGTTTCTTAGGTAGGAAGTCACTAGTAGGAATTAAGTTTAGGAGATTGTCAACTGGGTTGTTGAGTCTGTAAATTAATTCTACAAGTAGTGAATTTCATCCCTGGCTTGGTAGCCCCCAGACGTAGGTAGTTAGACCGAACTGGGTGAACAATTTTGTGTGTTTAATTGCTGATCATTTTGTCCATTGTGCAGAGTGTGTTGTTGTGACATTGCACGTAACATCACACGTCTGGTACCAAAATTTCAGTAAGTATTGATTGCGCAATCTAGGGGGTGAATTAGATTTTCAAGTATTTTTAGACTTTTTAGGTTTTGGTTCTTATTTTGTTATTATTCCAGAAATATGATGATGAACTTTGAATGAAAGTGCATAATTTAAAATCAGAAAAATAAAGAACATATTGATGTATACTAGTTCCCCTTATCAACCAAGGGTAAATATAGCCCCCTCACACCCTTTGATAGATTTTAACTATTGTTAGATCTTTGTACAAGCCTCACACCAAGACTTCTCCTACAATCTTCTAATAACAACAAAGAAGCACATCACTTCCTTGATATCACAAAAACACCAACAACTATGGCGGACTTTGAATCACCCCGATTCAAAGGGCCTTTTTAAATGATCACCAACACTATGATGATTATCACACACAAAAGAAAGCACACTACTTTCTATTACAAAACATGTCACCACACGCTTGTTGATTTAATATAAAATTTGAACAAATATTAATATATGATTTTGTTCTAGAATAAATTCCAATATAGAAAATTGATCTTCTCTTTCGATGTACAATTCAAATATAATAACATTAAACACTTAGAAACTTTTTGCAATATGATAATTAATGTACAAAAAGTTTCAAGGTTTTGAATGGAGAAAAACTGATTTTGTATTGTAGTTTAAAAAATTGAGTGAAAGAGGTAATTTGAAATTTAAATTGTACTCTTTTAAATACAATGTAAAACACCTCTTGAATGAGTTACAATGATTGAAAATTTTCATTATTCATTTTTAAATGATTTGAAAAAGGTATGATATCAATGCAATGAAGAGGTATGAAAAAGTTTCATATTTTTTCAGAACGCCTAAGGCGTAATCGATTAACATATTACATTACGTGCTATGTGTAAAAAATGCAAGTTTGAATTCGTGTAATCGATTAACATAATTGTGTAATCGATTACACAATGTTGAAAAATAAAAAATATTCAAGATAAAACTAAAATGTAATCGATTAACATATTATATTTTTGGAAAACATGATTTTTTTTTACTTTGAAAAACCATGAATCGAAAGTGTCTGCACAAGGAATAATTGGAAAACTTTAGTGAATATAGAGATAAGGTTTCTTGAGCATCTAAGAATTATATAAAAATTTGAATTTCTATTAAAGCACCTTTACCGATCATCCAATATTTTTAATTCCAAAGCTCATGCAACTTGATACTTTGATTCCCAATCTTTTTCTTCTTTGATTTTTCTTCTAAGATAGACTTTTTTTTCATAAAAACCAAGCTATGATTGATGATAAACATCTTATTCACACACTTGAGGGGGAACATTATTGGTAGACTCACACTTTTTCTGATAAGCAACAGAGTTTCCCATAACTCCAAAAAAAATAGTATACTAGGGGTACACCAATCCCATTACAATGGACAACATCCACAACTCCAACAACCTACTATAGACAAACAAACTTCTCCTATTACAAATAGTCTAAAGGAGATTTGAACCAGTCATAATAACTACATTTAGCTTTAGAGAATTCAAAACTCTAACCACGGCCAAGAATTATGGATCCCCCTAAGTGTTATATCCTCTTGATTACTAATCATGTCATTAAATAGAACCTGATTACAGGTCCACAAAATAGTCCATCACGTCGTGATCCAAATATAACAAGTTGCATCCTTGGAAGTTCTCCTTATGAGTTTCATGAACCATTTAAACAAGTGGTCACAAACATTATTGCCTTATATCCCATCTATTTCCACCCAAACTGTTATCTTCCTCTAAATAAAACGAATGCAAGGACACAAACAAGACAAATGATTATTATCCTCAAACGCATTAAAACAAAATACACAAACCTTGTCATGAGAATTAGAGATTATTCCCCAAAGCTGCCAGATTCAATATTATTGGAAGCCTATCCAACACCAATCTCCAACCGAACGTTCTAACTTTCAGAGGGATCTTAGTTTGCCACAGAACAGCTAACACAGTCTTGGGAATAATCTTATTAACCGACAATCCAACATGAGCCAAGAAAGCCTTGTAGCAAGACTTAATAGTGAAGATATTAAGACAACCACTTTTCTAACCAAATATATCCATAACTACTAATAATGGCTTGGCGTCTAACAACAGATCCGTCAATACCCTAAAATCTGTAAGCAAGACACCAACAAGATTCTGCACACAAAATCCTAAATTCCACACCTACACTCCTTCAACCCAGTCACCCATATCACGAACAACAACAGACTTGGCAGCAAAGATTTCAAAAAGGGCCTAGAACATAATACTCAAAAGGACTGGACCCAGCCAATACTTGTTCCAAAACGAAACATGATTTCCCTCACCTAACTTGCAAGAAATATGACTAATAAAGCCTCTCTCTTTCCATGAATCACAAAGTTTCATTAAATCAATCCACCAAAGAGAATCCATACTTGAAACCCTAGAATTCTTCTTAAGCAAAATTCTAGAATGTAAGCTTTCATACCTGCATTCAAGGATTCTGTGCCAAACAAAATCAGTTTCATTGGTGCAACGCCATAACCATTTAGACATCAAGCCCTCATTGAAGACCTTAAGGTCTTTTATACCCAACCTTCCACATGACTTTGGCAAATAAACATTCTCCCATGCTAGCCACACAATCCAAGGATTATCAGCAGATCCTGACCAGAGGAACGTTCTTTGGATGGCTATAAGCTCCTTCACGACTTTGGACGGAATTTTAAAAAAAGAAAGGTGATGGATCAGAAGGTTTGTAAGGACAGAGTTAATGAGAGTAACCCTGCCCCCAAAGGAGAGCAGCTTCCCTCGCCACATTGATATCCTTGATCTGAAACAATCCAAGGTCGGATTCCAAAATGCTACTCTTGTATAATTCCCACCCACGTCCAGCCCCCAAAACCTAAAAGATAGAGCACTAATATTGCACGCCAAAAATTGAGTTGCAGTTGATAAGAGAGACTCCTCTAAACCTATCCCATAAAGCTTGCTCTTCCATAAATTGATGTGTAAACCTGATAACATTTCAAGACCCCTCAATAATGATTTGATGCCCCAAAGGTCTTCCCATTATACTTCACATACGTGTATTGTATCATCTGCAAACTAGATCAAGTTGACGTTCTCCTATTCGTTTATCTTGTAACCCTTAAGAATACCTTTTGAAATTGCCTTCCTCATCATAACCGAAAGACCCTTAGTAACTAGAGAAAACAGGAAAGGTGACAAGGGGTCACCTTGCCTAAGACCATTAGAGACCTAAAGTTCTTTGTAGTTCCACCATTGACAATAACAGATAGAAAACTATTTAATGTACCTTGTCGTTCCCGGGATTTTCATCCAAGTACAAACGCGAAAGTGGCGCAGAAACAGAGTCGCCAGCAATGTGTATTTATCCCAAGAGAGGAAAAGGAAACACTGCGTAAACCTGGGAGAAAGGAAAGACCATGGTCTTGCGACCAAGAGAACTGGGTTCGGGAGTCAGTTACGCGAGAGGAAGGTATTAGCACCCCCTCGCGTTCATCGTACCCGATGGGATCCACGCTTGCTTGTCTCGATCAAAGGATGCCGTCGTCTGGAGCTCCACTGCTACTGGAAAGGCGAAAGAACAGGGACGGCAAAGAACGAAGGAACGACGAAAAAGAGAAAAAGAAGTGACTCAATAGGACGTCGCGTCCTAGGCCTACGTATTCCCTTCGTGCAATGGGAAAGTCAGAGTCAACGTAGTTCGGACTACGGTTTGGGGGAAAAGAGAAGGATGGTGCTCGGAGAGATCTCACACGATCTTCTGCCTATGTATCCCGCTCGCACGCGAGAATCAGAGCGACGTAGTTCCCCTCACTAGGGATGGATTTACTTTGTTTGTGTTTTTTAGTGGAGTACGTCAAGGTTTGCGTTCCAGCAGTTAGGTGTCGCAACTCGTTGTACGGAGTCTTAGGCATTTACCTGTTTGCGGTAGAATGGAAGTGACCAATCCTTAACGAATGGAGTGAAGAGATGAAAAAAGAATTGTTTGTTTTTGTCTTTTAAGAAGAAGTGTTTTGTGTTTATAACAAGTATTACACTAAAGTCTATGACATAGGAATGAATGCGTCGCATGGTCGTCCTAACAGGACGTATGCTAAACACTCTAGAAAGGCGAAGGGAAACCGTTCTCCTTCCATTTCTCATGTACTGTAGGCTCATGGCATACAACACTTGTTGTTTTTATTACATGTTTTCATTTTTGTTTTGAGATAAGAAAGAGGGACTCAAAGGGTTAGGAAAGGAAAAAGTCTAAGCGGGGCAGACTAATAACCCTAATGTTATCATGCATGGACATCCTATGGTTGTGTGAGGCTTAAGAACCATCTAAGTCTAAAGAAATGAGAGAGGGATATCACTATCCAATGCTTATCCTACCTCACCTTAATCACAAATTAAGGATGAGCTAGGATCCCTAAGGGGTGTGAAAAAGCTGTACACAAAGCATTATATCATGCTATTCCAACACATAAGAGAAAGAGAATAAACAAGAAAAACAGCGGCTACAACAGCGCTGCAGCATCCATATAGCAGTAAAAAGTGGCACATAAGCAAGACAGCTTATAACAGCACATGATTCAGCACAAAGATGGGTATAAAAAAGCAACATACAACACATACAACAGCACATGTGTGTACAGACAGTAGTGGAAAATCAGGGCAGCATGCATTCACAAATGATTTACTCATAGAAAAAAAACAAACATGCATAAATCCTTACATATCCTTGAATCAAACATGATCACAACCACACCATAAATCATGGTGAACAACTCTTGACATCATCATGGAAGAATGCCCATTACGGGAGGATGCATCATGTTAAGCATATGAACAAGTTGAAATAAGTGTACACCTCTTGAAATAGAAAGTAAATAAACATGCACATGGCAATTCCAGCAACACAAATATCAATTAACAATTAACAAGCTCAATGAGTGTGCATTATGTGCTCATCACCTTAATTAATCAACAATGCGAACATAAACATTCATCGATAAAAACCAAGAATCGCGTGTCAGAAAATCATTCTCATGCAATAGTATGAGGTGAAACAGCTCAAGAATAGTCCACCAACCATCAACACATTAATCCATGAAGTTTAGACATGCAACGGATCTCAAAAGAACAAGAAAATGCAAGAAAATCACATTCTGCAGCAGTGTTAACCGGTTAACAGTTCAAAATCAGCCTAAATACGCAGAATTTCAACATGTTAACCGGTTAACATAATTGCACTGTAATTGTGTTAACCGGTTACTCTGGGACAGAAATAAAAAAAACCAGTTCCAAAAGCACTTTTCAACAGCAAATCACTTCTCCAAACATCCAAATGCTTTAATAAAAAAAACCAGTTCCAAAAGCACTTTTCAACAGCAAATCACTTCTCCAAACATCCAAATGCTTTAATAGTCAAAATCGCAACTTTTTTTTTTTAAATTATATCTCAAAAATTATTTTTATGAAAATCAATTTTTTAATATCTTCAAAATTAAGTATTTTTTTTTTGAAATTTTGATATTCAAAAAAAGCTTTAATAAACTGATGAAATATTTAAAATAACATTTTAAGAGTAACTATTCAAACTAAATCTTCAATTGAATCTTCTATAAAAAAGTTATTTATAAATATTTTTTACACAAAAAGATATTATGATATAAAAAATTGTTTAAAAAAAAAGCTAAAACAAACGACCATACACTTATACCCATAAAATGTGTACAAGGGGGTCTCAAAATTGTTGGCTGGAGACTCAAGCATGTCATTGGTAAGTTGATCTCTAGCTCACAAACGACATTCATTCATGGAAGACAACTTTTCGATGGTGTGTTGGTTATAAATGAGATCATTGATCTAGCTAAAAGGTGTAAGAAGAGTTGCGTGCTACTAAAGGTGGACTTTGCAAAAGTCTATGATTAAGTGGAGTGGAGTTTTCTTAGGAAAATAATGCTGGCTATGGGATTTGGTGAGAGATGGATGAAGTGGATGGAGGGTGGTGTTAAGAATAGTTACATGTCTATCTTAGTCAATGGTAGCTCTACTTAAGATTTCAAGGTATCAAGGGGCCTAAAACAAGGAGATCCCATATCTCCTTTCTCATTTTCAATTGTTGGGGAAAGATTGGCTACACTGGTTAGAAGAGAAGTTGTTGGAGGATTGCTAAGGAGTTTCAAGGTAAACGATAATGTGTCTTATAACCTTTTGCAATATGCGGATGACATGATGCTAATCTGTGATGGAGCATGGTCCAACATGTGGGCGCTGAAATTGGACTTGAAGGGTTTTGATCTGATATCTGGGTTAAAGAACAATACAGGGAAGAGTTCCCTTTATGGTATTGGGGTCAACGATTATTTTTTGAAGGCGGATGAACAATTCTTAGCATGTAAGATAGATATTCTGCCATTTAAATTCCTAGGCTTATGTGTTGGAGGAAACCATATAAGAATTTCATTTTAGAAACCTGTCATCGAGTGTATGAAGGCCAAGCTTTCTACTTGGAAAGGAAGATTGTTGTCTATAGGCGGAAGGGTGACTTTAATAAACTTTATCTTGAAAAACCTGTTTGTGCATTATCTTTCCTTTTTTAAGGTTCCATGGAAGGTCATGCAGGTCCTTGTTTCAATTTAGAGAGACTTCCTTTGGTCGGGTTCGAAGGATAGGAGGGGTATTGCTTGGGTTAGCTGGAGTTCTATCTGTAAGTCTAAGGATAGGGTGGATTGGGGATTAAAGTTATTTGATTGTTCAACAAAGTTCTATTGCCTAAGTGGCTCTTGATGTTTTTGAATGATAAGGAAGCCATTTGGGTGGGGTTTTTGGAAGGGAGGTATGGAAATTATGCCAACTCTATTATTTGTAAAGAGCTACAAAGATACAGATCTTCATCTTCCTTGTGGTGGAAGGATGTCATGCAGTCTCGAGAACAAGTGGGAGAGGGCGATTTTGCTGATTTAATCTCCTTCAGGTTAGGGGATGGAGGTGGTGTTTTGTTTTCGTTTGCTAGATGGATTGTGAATTGATCATTGTACACTATGTACCTGGGCCTATGGAACATTTCAAATAGGAAGTATGGGATGGTATAAGGCATGTAGGTGTGGGAAGGTGAGGTATGAAGGTGGCAACTTGGCCTCAACTTAGTGGAAGAAAATGTGCCACTGCACCAAGATTTTGAGGAGCTTTCTTTGTTGTTGTTGTTGGAGGTTTGTCTTAAGAAGAATTCTAAAGATTTTATCATTTGGCCTAATAGGATATCAAATTTTTTCTCTATTAAGTCTTTTATGACATATTACTTATGCCTTTCGTTAGAGAAAACTTGGATGATGTTTACAAGGCTTCTGAAGATTGTGTGGAAAGTAGTTATTCCTTTGATGACCAAGGTGTTTGCTTGGAGATTGATATTATACAGGCTTCCTACCCAGGTAAATCTTGCTAGGCGTGGAATCATCCTCAACTCCCATGAGCTGGTGTGCTCTTTCTGCTTTGGCATTGATTAAGATTCTCACCATCTTTTCTTTAACTGTGTTAAAAGTAAGGTTATTTGGAGTAAGATATGTGATTGGTTTAAGATGGTTGAGGTGCATGAACCCTGTGGCTACAGTCATATGCTATCTTGGACAGAGAATTTAAGTGGAAAGGTTTCGTTGCCTTATGGATGGGGGATTTGGTCCATATTGAGTTGGTGCATTTGGTGGACCAGAAATCAAATCCTTTTCAATTATGAAGTTGGTGATCCAGAGTTAGTAGTGCAGAGAATTGTACTCATTTTATGGTGGTGGTTAATTAAGAGAGTAAATCATAAATTTATTTGTAATTACTATGAATGGTGTAAATATCCATGGGATTTCATCTAGAGTTTGTACATGGTTGTTACTCTTGTTTATTGTTGGTTGTAATTGGGTTGGGTTAAATAAGTTTTTTGTCCCTCTAAATATGGTATAAATTTATTGTTGGTTGTAAAAATCATGTTTTTTGGGTTAAATAAGTTTTTTGTCCCTCTAAATATGTTCATTTTCACATTTAGGCCCTCTAAAAATTTTCTTCAAAGAATGATCCTTTTAATATTTTTCATCCACACTTTTGGCCCCTCCTGCTAACAACCGTAAACAGAAGCTGACGTGGTATGCCACCTGGATTTTTTTGATGACTAGGCATACATGTGGCATTATTAGCATGGCAAAAAATGCTAACATGACTAATGTCAATATCATACTTGAACCCATAAAAATTTGTAGTTGAACTGTAGCTAATCTCATAGCTAATTTGTAGCAAATTCAAAAATCAGAAAATAATATGAAGTGCTCCCTATTGTTCCTTTTGATAGACCAAAGGATTTTTTTAGAGGATAAACAAATGTCCTCAACTTATGTCCTTTCATTTTTATTTTATTCAACTATGTTCTGAGCCATTACTATTAATCTATAAATTACTGTCTTTTGTGCATAAAATCAATTACTTATCCTACTATTCATCTCAATATTGAAACAAGATAAAACATTCAACAGAGGATCCAAAGAGAAAAATTCTATAACAAAATGAAACATGGTCATATTGTTGACACTTTACCACATCCTTCAAAACCTACAATGCAATTACATAAAAAAATGGGAAAGGTCAATAGACCAAAATTTGGTTCATAAATCATACAATGATTTAAAGTATACAATCAAATAGAATCCAGAACAAGTGTACACCTCATATGCCAATGAAACTTGAAATTTCTTTTCAGCTTCAGGATCATCTTTGTTAGTGTCAGGATGGAGTTTTTTTTCAAGTTGAAGAACATAAAGAGAAACTGATAATTAGAAGAGAAAAAATAAAGAATCATTTCATGCAAAAAAAACTCATGCTTGTCAAATACATGTTTGGTGTTTGAAGACCATATGTGGAGAAAGAAAGAAAGAAGAAAAATGTAATGCAACTACAATATATTATGGTTAAGAGAATCGTAGAAGTTGTATCAAGTGCATAATTTGAATGCAAATTAAAAACTTTTCTCAATATTATAAGAGCATGCATCCTGCAAAATTAGTAGGTAACAATAACACAATTATTGGTAAATAGTGACTTGGGAAGGTCACTAGCATGTCATACTGCAAACGGACCGTGGCGAGTATTTGGAAGAGAGAGAGGATATTTTTTCTCACATATCAAAATAAACCCCAATCAAAACCGGACACGTGGAGAGGGGATTAGGAAAGAAAAAAAATTAAAACAACACCTTCTTCTTCCTCGCGCTTGTCTGCTAACAGGAACAACACACCTCTTCTTCTTTTTTTATCTTCCCTTTTTAAAAAAAAAAAAAGAATATTTAATGACAAACCAAAAATAACACACATAAAATCCAATCTTCTATCTATTACCCAAAGCAAATCAATCAAAAAAAGAGGAAAAACAATAATAATAGCAAAATAACATGAAGGGAAAGAGAGGCTACCGGCTGTAGCTAGCGGTTTGAAAAAAACAAGGTGGTGATTCGGTGAAAGGTGGTGGTTGCACAGTTTAGATGGGGGTAAGGTTGTATGTGTTTGTTGTTGTTCCGATGATGATGGTCAGTGTTAATGGAGGGAGTATGTTATTTTGGGTGATGAAGCTTGTTGTTGTGTTATGAAGAATAATGGATGTTGAGATGGACTAGTTGTTTGTTATGTTTACTATTTGTGTGATGCATGTGGAAGATGGAAGTGCTAAATATGTGTTAGTGGAGTTTGTGTAGTGATGTGCATCATGGAAGAACATGAATAAAGAGAGTGATGGTTATGGAGAAACCATGGTTGTGATGAGGTAAGGTTTTTTAAGAGTGTTTTGCATTTATTGTTTTTGTGTTTGAAGATGAGTGAATGGAGATGATGATGAGTGTTTGATAATGATGAAGAGTGAATGGAAGAAAAGGGTGAGGTTGTTGTAGAAGAGGAGAAGATATTTTTTCTAAGAGAGAAAGATCTTTTTGTTTTGTCACTTGAAGAAAAGAGAGGATTATGGTTTATGCGTTGTAGTGAGATGAAGGAAATGGGATATCATTCTTCTATTTAAATTTAAAGAGAGGATTATGGTTTATGCGTTTTGAATTTGCTACAAATTAGCCATGAGATTATCTATAGTTGAACTACGAATTTTTAAGGGTTCAAGTACGATGTTGATATTAGCCACGTGGCATGCCACATCATCATTTTTGACACGCTATCCTGCCACGTGTATACCCAATCACAAAAAAAATGTCCACGTGGCGTGCAACATAGCTTCTGTTAACTGATGTTGACGGGAGGTGTAACACCCCAAAATAATAATAATATTTATTTAATTGACTTATTATGATTATTCGGTGTTTCGGTGAATTTTGATGAATATTGTGACGCTTGGTGAATTGTGTGGTGTTGTGGGGTAGTTTGAGTAAAGGGAATATTGAGACATTTAGAATTAGTAATTAATTAAGATTATTTTATTAATAATAATAATAGAATAATTTGAATATTTAGATTATTAATTAGATTATTATTATAATTATTATTATTATTATTATTATGATTTAAAATAATTAAGAGAAACACTAAGGGTAAGACGGTATTTTTGAGAAGGTTAAGTGAGGATAATATGGGTAAGTCATATTTGGGGTCCAAGGGGTAAGTTTGACAAAAAGGAAAAGTGAGAATTAGGGAAGTTATTCTGTGCAATCGTGAGAAGTGAAGAGAACAGAGAAAAGGAGGCTAGGGCATAGAGAACAAGGGAATCAACCATAGAACCCCAAAGAAGAATATTTGGCTGAAAAATTCGAGGTATGGGGGGTTAATCCGAGTTAATATGTATGATATGGGTTTAGGGTAGAGGTAGTTTTGTGTGTTATGTGTCTTTGACGAGTTTATGATGAAACTGTGATGAATCTATGCTGAATTCTAGTATGATGAATATTGTGGTGAATTTCGTGGATCTGTATGTGTAATTGATGTCTGTTATGAAAATTTGTGTGAATGCTGTCATGGATGTTTGGAATCGTAGCTGTCTCTGTTGTTCTTGTGATGAATATAAAAACCAAAACCAGATCTGTAAGCTTACAAAATTAGAAATTGGAAATTAGAAGAAGATTGATGAAAACATTGAAGTAGGATTAGGACTTAGATATGTGATGAATTGAAGCATGTTTTGGTCCGATTTGGAGGTTTTAAGGTGCTAGAATGGGAAGAATTTCGTTCAGATGCAAAATCTGAATTTTTGAGGGGTTTCTGGCTATACGCGTAAGGGAGGGAGCCTTACGCATATGAAGGGGACATCCCCAGGGTGTTATGCGTAGCATACGCACCCGTCCCCAGGGCCAACACGGCCCTCTGTCAGTACGCGTAAGGAGAGCAGGGCCATACGCGTAAGAGAAGCCAGTAAGTGTATGGGAAGCTTGGAGTGAAAGGGGCATACGCGCATGGGAAGCCATTACGCGTATGGGATTCTTGGGAAGGGGACCTACGCGTATGGGCTAGCCATTACACTAGGGTGTAACACCCCAAATTTATTAGAATATTTATTTAATTTATTTAAATATAATATTCGTGAATTTTCGGTGAATTTTGGTGGTTTGTGTTGACATTAGCATTTTCGTGGAGTTTCGGTTATTTAATTAAATAATAGTATATAATATGAATATATTAGTATTATTATTAATTTAAATAATATTAGAGAAATTAAGGATAAAATGGACTTTTGAGGAGGATTAGTGAGGGTATTATGGGGAAAAGCCCATTTTGGAAGCCCAAGGGTTTAACAAAAAGGAATTGGAAAGGAATAGGATTCATTTTGGTTGGAACGTGAAAATAAGGAGAAAGTGTAGAGCTCTGAGGAAAATGGAAAAGCGAGGATCCGAGAAGGTTTCCGAAGGCTCAATAGAGAAATCTCTGAAACGACAATCTAAGGTATGAGGAGTATTGCCTTTCATTGTTTTCAATATAGGAGTGATGTGTTAAAAATGGGTTTTTGGGGTTTTTGAAGGGTTTATGAGTTATTGATGATTTAGAGGTATTTCTGGGGATCGATGATGGATTATTAAGGGTTGAATTGATTCGGGTAAAAATAAGCCTTCGAGGCTAAACCTTTCTAATGATTTGTGAGATCTTGTATGAGAAATGGATTTATGGGGTTTATGGGAACCTTGAGAGTTTGTGAAGGTTTAGGTGATTTTGAGTTAGGATAGTGGAATTAATCGACCTAAATGTCGTAGGTTTTATGCCTTTGAGTGCGATGATGCATTAGGACTGTTTTTTAGATGTTTTAGGGAGAATTGAGGTTGAACCCGTAAGAAATTGGTGGACTGAAGTGCTACTGATACCTAGCAGCGATTGCAGGAATCGCTAGTTCGCAAGGCGAACAAATAATTCACAAGGCGAATGTTCGCCCAGGCTCGCAAAGCGAGCAGCGCAGCGAATGCGCGATAATTGTGTGCTGATTCTGAGATGAATCCTGGGAAGTGACTTTTGGGGCTCGCAAAGGGAATGTCCCAGCGAAGGGCTTCGCTAAGCGAATAGAGGTAGCGAGGAGAGACAGAAGGGGGAACTCAATGGTTTTTGTATGGGGTTGGGGATTCACTGGAAACTTCGCAAAGCGAGCGCCAAAGCGTATAGGTTCGCACAGCGAACTCAATAGCCAACTCCTGCTGTTCGCAAAATTTTGTTCATGATTTCTGTGATGTTATGATGTTTGACACTGTGATCTTTCTGATGGTTTACTGTGATGTTACTGATGATTATGAGATGATGATTTATGATGTTTTGATGAATATATGATGACATGATTAACATGATCTTTTGGTGAATGATGATGCACATAATGATATTTTTTATGATGATGATTATTGACGTTGTGTATCATGCATTCATAGCATATTCTGGTGACGATGTTAGGACTTCGGTCCAGTGATGATGATGTTAGACTTTGGTCTATTGTGGCTTCCATCCCATTGTGTGGATGTGAAGTGGTTTATGACGTGCTCCAGTTCTTGTGTGCAACTGATCCTATTGACGGGGATCTTTTGAGGGTGATGGCCTAAGTGTCCATCGATTGTGACGATTGGTACCACATGCATGAGTTATGTTGTGCATTGCATTTATGTGGCATTTGTTGTGATTTATGATGACGGGTTTTGATGTTTGCCTTGTGATGACTCTGATGATGTTGTATATGATGATGACACCATTTTTATGCATATCTTATTTTATATTGATTATAATGAATTGTATTACTCACCCTGCCTGTTTGAATGTTGCCTCCACGTGGGTAACGTGTAGGTGATCAGGATTAGCTGTGGATGCTTTTGAGGACTTTTGAAGTTATTTGCATTTTGGTCGATGTAGAGGGTCTTGCTCTGATAGTGTAACATCGGGTTGGGTCATTGAGTCGAACCATGTTGAGTTTTATTTGGCTGTTATTTTATTGATTATTTGATGACTATGATTTATTTTAATAAACCCTTTAGTAGGATTTTTTTGGTTATGGTGGTTCTGCTGCTCTTGAAGGCATTTTGAGTTATTTTGAGGAAAACCCGTTGTTTACGGAGCAATTTTGTTAATTTGAATTTATTGAGAAATGTGCACCCTTTGAGGTGATTCTAATTTTACTATGATTTTATGTTTATTCCGCTGCGATAATTGTGGGGTAGAAAAGGGTGTTACATTAGTGGTATCAGAGCAGGTCGGTCCGCCCGGCCAGATTTTACTTGATGTCAGTCCTCTGTCGGTCGACAAGTGTGTGTACACTGTCGATGTTTTAGTTCTTCTAACCTTGTTGGTGGTGTGCAGGATGGCTGGAAGAAATGATCGTGCTATTGCTGATGCTTTGGAATCAGTTGCTAATGTGGTGGCGCAACTCAATCCGAATGGTGGAGTCCCATATGAGTTTCGTGCTTTGGGGGAGTTCAAGAGGAACAATCCGTCGGAGTTTGAGGGTACTCATGATCCAGCAAGTGCACACACGTGGCTGAAGGTGATCAAGAAGATTTTCCGAGGAATGGGATGTACTGATGTGCAACAAGTTTAGTTTGGAACTCATATGTTGTCGGAAGAGGTTGACGATTGGTGGGATAACACCCGTCAGAGACTGGAAGATGTTGGCATTGTGATAACCTGGGTTGTGTTCAAGCAGGAATTTTTGGGAAAGTATTATCCAGAGGATGCTCGTGGTAAGTGAGAGGTGGAATTCCTTAAGCTGAAGCAAGGAGATATGACTGTTGTAGAGTATGCTGCGAAGTTCGAGAAGCTGGTGAAGTTCTGTCCTCACTACAACCATGCTGATGCTGAGATTTCCAAGTGCCTCAAGTTCGAGAATGGGCTGAGACCAGAGATTAAGTAGGGTATTGGGTATCAACAGATCCGCAGGTATGCTAAGTTGGTGGACAAGAGCAGAATCTACGATAAGGATAGCCGAGCTCTATCTGCTCACTACAAGCAGTTGAGTGAGAAGAAAGGGCAGTATAGAGGTAAACCTTATACAACTGCAGCTGACAAAGGGAAGCAAAAGGCTTCAGAGGGGGAAAAGACAAGTGGAGGAGCAGCTCCTGCTTCTGGGAAGTGTTATGGGTGTGGCAAGCAAGGTCACTGTGCTAATGTTTGTACTAATAGTGTGTTGAGGTGCTACAGGTGTGGTAAGAAGGGTCATAGAGCTACTGATTGCAAGGATGAGGGTCCAACTTGTTTCAATTGTGGTGAGAAGGGTCACATCAGTACCAAGTGTCAGAAATCGAAGAAGACGGCTACTGCTGCTCAGATCAGTGGCAGAGTATTTGCTTTAAGTGGTGCAGAAGTGTCAGAGAAGGATAACCTGATTTGAGGTACTTGTTTTATTAATGATGTTGAGTTGGTTGCTATGATTGATACTAGTGCTACTCATTCTTTTATCTCGCTTGAATATGCTAATAGATTGGGTTTGAAGTTGTCTAATATGAATGGTAGTATGCTAATAGAGACTCATGCTAATGGTTCTGTTACTACTACTTTTGTGTGTTTGAGATGTCCTTTGACGATTTTTGGGAAGAGTTTTGTGATGGATTTGGTGTGTTTACCCTTGCACCAAATCGATTTAATCCTTGGAATGAATTGGTTGGAGTTCAACCATTTTCATATCAATTGTTATACTAAGACTGTGGAGTTTCCTGAGTTTGGTGATAGTGGAGAGTTGATGTTCCCGTCTGCTAAGAAAATAAGCGAAATTATGGAAGATGAGGCCCTGGTGTTTGTAATGTTTGCATCGTTGCAGATTGATCGTGAAGCTGCAAGTGTCGACTTACCTGTTGTATGTGAATTTCCAGAGGTGTTTCCAGATGACATCCGTGATTTGCCTCCAGAACGGGAAGTAGAGTTTGCGGTGGACTTTGTACCAGGTACGAGTCCAGTGTCGATGGCTCCTTATCGGATGTCAGCTTCTGAGTTAAGTGAATTGACGAAACAACTAGAAGAATTGCTTGACAAGAGGTTTGTTCGACCAAGTGTTTCTCCGTGGGGTGCTCCTGTGCTGTTAGTGAAGAAGAAAGACGGAAGTACGAGGTTGTGTCTTGATTATCGGCAGTTGAATAAAATAACTATCAAGTATAAGTATTCACTTCTGAGAATCGACGACTTGATGGATCAGTTATTAGGTGCTTGTGTGTTTAGTAATATTGATTTGAGGTCTGGTTATCATCAGATTTGTGTTAAGCCTGATGACATTCTGAAGACAGCTTTTAGAACGAGGTATGATCACTATGAATACAAGGTGATGCCATTTGGTGTGTCCAATGCACCAGGTGTGTTCATGGAGTATATGAATTGGATTTTTCATGAGTATTTTGACCAGTTTGTGGTGGTTTTCATTGATGATATTCTGATATATTCTAAGTCTGAAGAAGAGCATGCTGAGCACTTGAGAACTGTGTTGCAAGTATTGAAGGAAAAGAAGTGGTATGCAAAGCTATTGAAGTGTGAGTTCTGGTTGAAAGAGGTGAGTTTTCTTGGTCATGTGATTTCAAGTGGTGGCATTATTGTAGATCCTTCCAAGATTGATGTTGTGTTACAGTGGGAGACTCCGAAGTCTGCTACTGAGATACGAAGTTTTCTGGGATTGGCGGGTTATTACCGCAAGTTTAGCGAGGGATTTTCTAAGTTGGCATTACCTTTGACTCAGTTGACTCGAATGGGTCAATCGTTTGTGTGGGATGTAGCTTGCGAAGAGAGTTTTGTGGAATCGAAGAAGAAGTTGACGACCGCTCCAGTGTTGATTTTGCCTAATCCGAGCGAATCTTTTGTGGTGCATTGTGATTCGTCAAAGATGGTTCTTGGTGGAGTATTGATTCAGAATGGACAAGTTGTTGCCTATGCTTTAAGACAATTGCGAGTTCATGAGAGGAATTATCCTATCCATAACTTGCAATTGGCCGCCGTGGTGTTTGTGCTGAAAATTTGGAGACATTATCTGTTTGGCTCTAAGTTTGAAGTGTTCAGTGATCATAAAAGTCTGAAGTACTTATTTGATCAGAAAGAATTGAATATGAGGCAGAGAAGGTGGTTAGAGTTGTTGAAGGATTTCGATTTTGATTTGAGTTATCATCCTGGAAAAGCAAATGTAGTGGCTGATGCATTGAGCAGGAAGTCATTGCATATGTCGATGCTTATGGTGAAAGAATTGGAATTAATTGAGCAATTCATAGATTTGAGTTTGGTATGTGAAGAGACTCCTGAAAGTGTGAATTTGGGAATGTTGAAGTTGACTAGTGGCATTCTGGAAGAGATCCGAGTGGGATAACAATCTGACTTGAAGTTAGTGGACCAGTTGACTTTGATCAACCAGGGTAACGGAGGAGAATTCCGAATTGGCGAGACTGGTGTGATGATGTTCAGAGACAGGGTGTGTGTTCCAGATGTCCTAGATATTAACAAGAGCATACTTGAAGAAGGACACTGAAGTAGGTTGAGTATTCATCCTGGTGCTACTAAGATGTACCAGGATTTGAAAAAGTTTATTTGGTGGCCAGGTATAAAGAAGGATGTTGTGGATTTTTTTATGCATGTTTGACTTGTCAGAAGTCGAATATTGAGCATCAGAAGCCTTTAGGTATGATGCAGCCGTTGAGAATTCCAGAATGGAAGTCGGATAGTATTTCCATGGATTTTGTGGTGGGATTGCTGAAGACTGCTAAGGGAAATGATTCCATTTGGGTGATTGTGGATAGATTAACTAAATCGGCTCATTTCTTACCGATGAAGATTAATCATTCTATGCAGAAGTTAGTCGAGATGTACATTGAGGAGATTGTGAAGTTGCATGGGATACCTTCGAGTATTGTGTCGGATAGAGATCCGAGATTTACATCGAGGTTCTGGAAGAGTTTGCAAGATGCGTTGGGTACTAAGTTGAGGATGAGTTCTGCCTATCATCCCCAGAAGGACGGTTAAACAGAAAGGACTATCCAATCCTTAGAGGATTTGCTGAGAGCTTGTGTGTTGGATCATGAAGGATCTTAGGATAGCCATTTGTCGTTGATTGAGTTCACGTACAATAACAGTTTCCATGCTAGTATCGAAATGGCGCCCTATGAAGCTTTGTATGGGAGAAGATGTAGGACTCCTTTGTGTTGGTATGAGTCGGGCGAGAGTGTTGTACTTGGACCCAAAATTATACAAGAGACGACCGAGAAGATTAAGATGATCCAAGAAAGGATGAGAGCGTCGTAGAGTCGTCAAAAGAGCTACCATGATAAGAGGAGGAAGACACTTGAATTCCAAGAGGGAGATCACGTGTTTTTGAGGGTGACGCCAGTGACTGGTGTGGGTTGAGCTTTGAAGTCTATGAAGCTCACTCCACGTTTTGTTGGTCCATATCAAATATCGCAGACGATAGGAGAGGTAGCCTATCGAATAGCTTTACCGCCGTCACTTGCGAATTTGCATGACGTGTTCCATGTGTCTCAGTTGAGAAAGTACATTCCGGATCCGTCGCATATGATTCAGATGGATGATGTACAAGTGAGGGATAACCTGACAGTGGAAGCTTTACTTGTGCGGATTGACGGTCGAGAGATGAAGCAACTGTGGGGTAAAGACATAACTTTAATGAAGGTGTTGTGGGGCTGACCAGCTGGCAAAAGTTGGACTTGGGAACACGAAGATCATATGAGGGAGTCGTATCCGACTCTATTTCTTTGAGGTAATTTTCGAGGTCGAAAATTCTTTAATGCTATGTTTGGCATAGATAAGAGAATGTGAAGAGAGAAAGAAGTGAGAAAGAGTATAAGAAGATAGAAGTATGTGAGAAATAGAGTAGATTTTGGATATTGTTTGGGATAGATAAAATAGAAGAGAAATAGAAGAGAAAGAAGTGTGTTTTATTTTGAATATGACAAAAATACCCTTTAACTAAAAATTAATATAAAATTTATGTTAATTTATATATTCATGAAAAATCATTTAATTTTAGCTTTATCAAACTTAATATAATTAATTAATTGATTAAATTAAAATTTTATTTATTTTTAAAGATTAATCAATTAAATTTAAATTCACTTATATTTTTAATTAATATAATATAGTTAAATAGTATTAATATATTTATCTCTAAGATATAACTTAATTAAATTATTTGATTTATTATATATTATTATTTATTTGCTTTTAATATTATTTTTATTTAAAAGTTATTAAATTAATATTAAAAAAAAAACAAATAGTATCATGATACAATATAATGTAATTGCAAAATAATTAAACTAAAAAGTATAGTGGAAAGAAGAATAAAGCAAGGACAAAACTGGAAATGAAAAAGAAATACACAAATCTCTCTTCTTTCTTCGCTAGTTTGAGAAAAAGATGAAAAGCAGTGGGTCCCATGTGTTTTATCTCTCTCTCCCCTATTTCTATTCAAACCAAGCAGAAGAAATACTATATTTCTTATCAACTTCTCTCTCAGCAAGTTCTCTCTCAGCTATTTCACTTATTCCAAACACACTGTAAGTGGGGGAGAGTTGTAAAACCCCAAATTTATTAGAATATTTATTTAATTTATTTAAATATAATATTTGTGAATTTTCGGTGAATTTTGGTGGTTTGTGTTAACGTTGGCATTTTCGTGGAGTTTCAGTTATTTAATTAAATAATAGTATATAATATGAATATATTAGTATTATTATTAATTTAAATAATATTAGAGAATTAAGGGTAAGATGGACTTTTGAGGAGGATTAGTGAGTGTATTATGAGGAAAAGCCCATTTTGGAAGCCAAAGGGTTTAGCAAAAAGGAATTGGAAAAGAATAGGATTCATTTTGGTTGGAACGTGAAAATAAGGAGAAAGTGCAGAGCTCTGAGGAAAATGGAAAAGCGAGGATTCGAGAAGGTTTCCGAAGGCTCAATAGAGAAAGCTCTGAAACGACAATCTAAGGTATGGGGAGTATTGCCTTTCATTGTTTTCAATATAGGAGTGATGTGTTAAAAATGGATTTTTGAGGTTTTTGTGGTTTTTGAAGGGTTTATGAGTTATTGATGATTTAGAGGTATTTCTGAGGATTGATGATGGATTATTAAGGGTTGAATTGATTCGGGTAAAAATAAGCCTTCAAGGCTAAACCTTTTTGATGATATGTGGGATCTTGTAAGAGAAAGGGATTTATGGGGTTTATGGGAACCTTGAGGGTTTGTGAAGGTTTAGGTGATTTTGAGTTAGGATAGTGGAATTAATCGACCTAAATGTCATAGGTTTTATGCCTTTGAGTGCCATGATACATTAGGACTGTTTTGGAGATGTTTTACGGAGAATTGAGGTTGAACCTGTAAGAAATTGGTGGACTGAAGTGCTACTGATGCGTAGCAGCGATTGCAGGAATCGCTAGTTCGCAAGGCGAATAAATCATTCGCAAGGCGAATGTTCGCCCAGATTCGCAAAGCGAGCAGCGCAGCGAATGCGCGATGATTGTGTGTTGATTCTGAGATGAATCCTAGGAAGTGACTTTTGGGGCTCGCAAAGCGAATGTCCCAGCGAAGGGCTTCACTAAGCGAATAGAGGTAGCGAGGAGAGACAGAAGGGGGAACTCTCTGGTTTTTGTATGGGGTTGGGGATTTGCTGGAAGCCTCGCAAAGTGAACGCCAAAGCGAATAGGTTCGCACATCGAACTCAGTAGAGAACTCATGTCTGTGATGTTCTGATGTTTGACGGTGTGATCTTTCTGATGGTTTACTGTGATGTTACTGATGATTATGAGATGATGATTTGTGATGTTTTGATGAATAAATGATGACATGATTAACATGATGTTTTGGTGAATGATGATGCACATAATGATATTTTTGATGATGATGATTATTGACGTTGTGTATCATGCATTCATAGCATATTCTGGTGACGATGTTAGGACTTCGGTCCAGTGATGATGATGTTAGATTTCGGTCTATTTGGCTTCCATCCCATTCTGTGGATGTGAAGTGGTTTATGACGTGCTTCGGTTCTTGTGTGTTCCCGGTCCTATTGTCGGGGATCTTTGGAGGGAGATGGCCTAAGTGTCCATCGATTGTGACGATTGGTACCACATGCATGAGTCCTGTTGTGCATTGCATTTATATGGCATTTGTTGTGATTTATGATGACGGACTTTGATGTTTTCCTTGTGATGACTCTGATGACGCCATTTTTATGAGTCCAGATCCACTCCATTTTCTTATCCTTCATTTATTCAAATTTCTTTAATAGATTTTTGCCACGTAGAATTTAATGATTTGAACGGTCAAGATTAAAAACTAAAAAATATTTTAATTAAATATGGACTATTGAATTCCTTTAATGTTTTTAACCATATAATTAAATGCTTTTAAAGATGTATCTTGTTTTTAATCTGGACCATTGAAATCCTTTAATGCCACATGGCAAAGATATGTTAAATAAAATGGATTAAATGGAGGATAAGAAAATGGAGCAGATCTAAACTCCATTTTTATGCTTATCTTATTTTATATTGATTATAATGAATTGTATTACTCACCCTTCCTGTTTGAATGTTTTCTCCACGTAGGTAACGTGCAGGTGATCGGGATTAGCTGTGGATGCTTTTGAGGACTTTTGAAGTTATTTACATTTTGGTCGATGTAGAGAGTCTTGCTCTAATAGTGTAACATCGGGTTGGGTCATTGAGTCGAACCATGTTGAGTTTTATTTGGCTGTTACTTTATTGATTATTTGATGACTATGGTTTATTTTAATAAACCCTTTTATGGGATTTTTGTGGTTATGGTGGTTCTGCTGCCCTTGAAGGAATTTTGAGTTATTTTGAGAAAAATCTGTTGTTTACGGAGCAATTTTGTTGATTTGAATTTATTGAGAAATGTGCACCCTTTGAGGTGATTCTGATTTTACTATGATTTTATGTTTATTATGCTGCGATAATTGTGGGGTAGAAAAAGGTGTTACATAGGGGAAGATTGCAAGGTGTTTTGAGAGGAGAACCCTCTCTGCTCGTACGCGTAACAAGGAGGGTGATACACGTAAGAGAAGCCTGGGCAGGTGGCCCTACGCGTATGATACGCAGGCCAATGGGCAAGGAAGAGAGCCATACGCGTATTGGGCATGACCATTCGCGTATGGGCAAAGCTGTTAACGGATTTGCCCGTTTTTGCGATTTTTGTCCTGATTTCGCTTGTGATGCAGTTTCCTTGAAACGTAAGACTATGATGAAGTAATAAAACATGGGTAAACTAGTAATGAGGGTGAGGGGATAAAATCGGGAAAATTTTGACGTGACGATGATGACATGACGGATTGTGAGGTATAGTGACGAATCATGATGAGTGCGAATTGGTGTTTTATCATGATATTTGATGATGATTCATGAATGATGATGCAATGATCATAATTTTATGACGATGATTATTATGACATTTTGCATCATGCATTCATGGCATAGTCGGGACTCCGATCCATTTTGTGGCTTCAATCCCATTGCGTGGATTGAAGTGTTTTGTGACATGCTCTGGTTCTTGTGTAGAATCGATCCTATTGGTGGGGATCTTTGGAGGTTGATGACCCAGTGTCCATCGATTATGACAAATTGGTACCACTTGCATGAGTCGATGATGTTGCATTTGCATACTATGTGGCATTGCATGCTATTGATGTATTTGATGTAATGGTGATGTTTGTGAATGACTTTGTGACGTTTTATGTTGCTACTTTATCTTTTGCTTATATCTTATGTATTGATTCGTGATTACTCACCCTGCCTATTTGAATGTTGCCTCCACGTGGGTAACGCGCAGGTGATCAGGCTTAGCTCTCTTGGTGCTCTAAGATTTAGCTTTCGAAGTATTTTTGGTTTCTCCGTCGATTTAGAGGGTCTTGCTCTGATATGTAACATCGGATTGGGACGTTTTAGTCGAACGATTTACGTTCTTTTATTTGTTAGCATGATGATGTTTTTTGAGTTTATTTTAAGAAGCTTTTGGATTATAAGTTGTTTTAAAATTTTGATTTCCGCTGCGTGATGTTTAAATAGATTCATGATGGTAAAACCCGTGTTACATAGCAGGTGGTTATTTGAAGTATTGTGACGAAATGTGACGCCCTTTTGAGATTTTACTCTGATAAAATTGATGTATTTATTTGCATTGTTTGTCGGGTAGAAAAGGGTGTTACAGGAGGGACAAAAAGTGTGGACAGAAAATATTAGGAGGACTATTCTTTGAAGGAAATTTTTAGAGGGACTAAAAGTGAAAATGACTATATTTAGAAGGACTAAATTCTTATTTAACCTTATTTTTTTTAAGAAATCAAATTAAAGTGGCTACAATGGGTAGTCCTTCAAAATACAAATGTCAAAACAAATTGAGAGAGACTAAAGGATTCTTGCACCGATCACAAAAATTGCTACATCCTCTAAATTTCAATCCTATAACATGTAAAATTCAAGCAACTAACTTGATGTTGTTTACAATCTCTTCTACATCATAAATTTCTCCTCTAAAAAGAATATTATTTGTCTTAATTCAAATGTTCCAGCAATTTGCAAACCAAATAACAAGTTCCTTATTAATTGGCATTTTACCCTTTATGAGTCTAGAAAACCACTTGAGATGTGCTAGCCCTTCCTTTTATTGATCATTATCCTCATCTATCCAATCTAGGACTATGTCCCATATCTTGACAAAAAAGGAATACTTTAAGATCAGCGGAGTATGATCTTCTTCCTCACTAAAACATAAAACACAAACTTTATTATGACCATCATGGATTATTCCCCTTGAAACTTGCAAGTATCTTGTTGGCAACATGTTCAAAATTAATCTTTAACCAAAAACTGAATCCTTGAAGGGATTTTAGTTTGCCACAACTTATACAAACCAAGTTTCATGTACAGATCCAACGGAGCACTATCTTCTTAATCTACAATCATTTTGTAATCGGTCCTGACTTAGTAAACATCTTATGCATTATGAATCCAGAGAAACTTTTCTTCAAAATCACAAGAAGAGCATCCAATTTATCATTTGCCTCCCATTGAATGCCTACTCTAGGAATATGCAAATTCCATATCCAAAATCCTCCCATGTAGGATCCCATTTCTAACGTTGTGCCACATTTCTTGAGAGACAAGTCATAAAGCAATGGAAATGACACCAAAAATGGTTCTTCCCCAAACCAGTTGTGTTTCCAAAAACTAGTTGTGTTGTATGGTCCGACTCTACAAGATATACCATTTCTAAACCAGTTATTTACCACTTCATCTTGCTTACGAAAAGATTTAAGATCCTTTTACCATAAGGAATCCTTTTTGTTCTCTCCAGGCTCTCCACCACCAAGCATCAAGGTTTCTAGCTTTCCATATCTATATTGAAAGATTCCTCTATATATCGCCTCTTTATCTATCATACATCTCCATCTCCATTTACACATTAGGGCCATGTTGAATGCCTCCTTTCTTTTTATCCCTAAGCCTCCTTCCTCTTTAGGCCTGCAAATATCTTTCCAAATTACCCAACACATCCATTTCTTCTCCACATAACCTTGCCACATGAAATACCTTTGGGTTTTATGATTTATTTCACTACCTATTTTGGAGATTTAAAGAAAGGAAACAAATAAATGGCAATATTTCTCAACACAAAATTAATCAATGTAACCCTATACCACCAAAAGAAAGGAATATCCCCCTTCCAAGAAGACAATTACCTTCTCAGGTTATCAACAACTGGCCTCCAGGTTAAACTTATTCTATGATTGGAACCTACAAGTATGCTAAGGAATTTGAATGAGATAGAGTCCCTGCAACAAGCAAGGAAATGTCAAGCAGATTGCACGAAATTTTCACTAATGTTCAGGACGTACAACTTATTTTTGAAAAATCCCACACTTAAACCTGAAAATAACTCATATCCCCTCATAAACGCTTTGACGCACCACAAGTTATTCCAATAGCCATCTCACACAATAATGGTTTCATATGCAAATTGCAAAATGTTGTGCCCCACAAGGTTGTTGACTTTAAATCTAGATAACTCTCATATCCCAGCTGCCCTCCTAGTCGTGCCTGACAAGCCTTCAACGACCATTGATGAATAAAAAAAGGAAAGAGGATTCCCCTGTCTTAATCCTTTGTTAACATTAAAGTCTTTTGTTGGGCTACTATTGGCCAACACGGACAAGGTGTTATTGAAAATATTGATATTTCTTTCAAACATACTTAGATTAAAGGATTTCATTTCATGCCAAACATTAATTTAAATTAAAAAAAAAAAGAAAAGAAAAATCAAAATTGTTTTTTCCATTAATGATTTTACTTTTTAAAAAGAAGTAATTCAATCTACATTTTTTTATAAAAGATTTTTTAAATACCTAAGTAATTTAGAACAAGGAAGATAGTTGACTGTAGCGCGAGTTTTTTTTTTTTTGTTGCGAAGAACTATCGCTTTGAGGT
The DNA here is from genome assembly GCA_022829125.1 of Lathyrus tuberosus. Classification (NCBI taxonomy): domain Eukaryota; kingdom Viridiplantae; phylum Streptophyta; class Magnoliopsida; order Fabales; family Fabaceae; genus Lathyrus; species Lathyrus tuberosus. The sequence continues at coordinate 9,893,051 of JALAZF010000169.1, forward strand.
ATTACAGCTCGATTCATTTTTTATCCTATTGAAGTTGATGAAGGAAGGGAAATAGATGTCTCCTGAGATTCTGGTATAGCAGTCCCAGATGTCACATAACATGTCGAGACATCTGGTCTGTTATCAACAACATATACAAGATATAAACAATTAAAGAAGTTGCTGAAAAGTAAAGTGCACACAAGAATTGTTCACCCAGTTCGGTCTAACAACCTACATCTGGGGGCATACCAAGCCAGGAAGGAAGTTCACTATCAGCAGTATCAATTCATAGACCCTACAATCAACACACTACTCACTTAATCACTACCCAATGACCCTTCTACCTAAGTCCACCCTAGATAAGAGACTCCATCTCACTTCCAATCATCGCAATGATGTCTAGCAGTCAACACCTCAGCCACTGCATCAACAGCTTGATTTCCAACAACTCTTCAATCTCAGAAAAGTAGAATACACACTTCAAGAAACACAATCATCATTGCTTAAAAGCTCATAGATGATTGACAAATACAACTCAACTAAACAGTCCAACTCTAAGTACGAAACAGTACCAGAGTGGCTCACAATTTTACACAAACCCTAATGATCTACATTTTGGACCCGTGCATATTCTAGGTTATAGGCATTCTATTTATAACTTTTTCCCAACTGGATTTGGGCTTCTAATCACAGCATATCAGCTGCTACAAATCTGCAAAAGATTCTCCTACAAAATAGGTCTTCAATCAAATCCTCCCTAATTTATCTCCATAATTAGAAAGTCACTACACTTCAATATTCTTCTTGATTCTGACTTGAATCTTCCAGACCTATAAAACAGTGCCACATAGGATAGCATAATATTCCCAGAAACATTCCTCACAGGGTTTGGGCATTAGCAAATCTTAGATTTGATTCACAATTAAAAACAGATTTAAACTTCAAATCTTTTTGCCCTAAAAATAGCAACAAAATATACTCCACAAAGTAACAGAAAACGATTGCTTCAGAATAAATCTGCTCCATGAATTTCGCATGCAATCACTCAACAAAAACTCACAAGTTGCAAATAACGCGTAACCAATAAAACATAACATTCTTAACAGAATGTTCTGTCAACAGATGTTAAGACATCGGTCTTGACATCATGCACACAGTCCTGCAACACTCAGATAAACCACCTGCAGAATGTTAGAAACACATGTTAAGACATCAAGCATGACATCTTGATGCAACACTTTGTTTTACCAAAATTGCTGCCAATTTCAGAACTAACAATCTCCCCCTTTGGCAAATTTTGGCTAAAACAATATCAGCACACATCAAAGACAGCTCTAGAAAATTGATGACTAGGTTCTGTTCCTATACCTGTAGAGGTCTATGGGTCCTTGTACTAAGCTCAATAGGAGGCATGAGAGCTTTTAAGAAGCTGAAGGGTCCTTGTACAACGCCCAAGAGGAGGCGGGGATGCTTTTAAGAAGTCTGTGGGTCCCCAAACCCCGAGAAGTTCAAGACATTCCATTCACCGAGAATAGAGCAAGCCAGGAAAGTCTGAGAATTTGGAAGAAACTCAAGAGATGCCATTCACGGAGAAAAGATCATCTCTGGGGAGTAGAGTTTCTTTGACAATTTCTAAGGGTGACAGTCTGAGAAAGGGTTCCCCGAGAATGCTGCCTTTCACGTCTCCATATTGTTTAACCCCAAGAGGAGGGAAGACTGTGTCTGGTAATCCTATGGGGGTCTAGTTTTGTTTGTATTTAAGATTAACAAACGGGGCTTTACCTAGTGCTAGACGTAAATGTCGGGGATAACTCTAAATAACTATACTAGTATTACACAGTGGATATTTGACAAGTATATAAAAGTTTGTGAAAGAAGACTTACAGTGAGCAGCCCCACAATACAGTTATATATATATATATGAAAGCGGAGAAAGAAAGCGGGTAAACACTTACTCGGTTGTAGAGCTTCCATGCTGTTTGGTTGGTTGTTCAACAAAGAAAGCTTTGATAACAATATTATATTCAAAATCAAAGTAGAAAGTGTTTTGAAAAGATTGTTGGGGTTTACAGCTCAAGGAGAGACCCAAGGTTTTATTAGTGATTGCACTGTTGTTTTGAATTTGTACAGAGGGACTTATACAAATGACTGAGGCCCAAAAGGTTTTCTGTACAAAGGGATGGGTCTTACACTCTCTCAAGAGGCCCAAAGGTTTATTTTTATACAAGTGGTGGGGCTTACAACTCAAGGAGAGGCCCAAAGGTTTTATTTTAAAAGGCGACGATCACGCCAAATTTTTTGATGGTATCGGGACTTATACAATACACTAAGGCCCAACAGGTTTTGGTTTCTACAAAGGGTTGGGTCTTACACTCTACTGGAAGCACAAAGGGTTTTTTAAAGAAAAAGAATGGGGCTTATAACACGAGGGTAGGCCCAAAGGGTTTGATTTTTGAACTGGCGATCGCGCCGAGGTTTTCTTTTAACGCAGAGGGACTTATACAATATCTGAGGCCCAAAATTGTTTTTGGTTAAAAGGGGATTGGGTCTTACACTCTATTAGAGGCTGTTAAATGCAGAATAGGGCAAGCAGCAAAAATATTTATTTTTGGAAAGAATTCCCTCCGGGATTTATGTCGTGTCCACAGAGATTGGTTCGAGGGAAAGAATGTCGTTCGACAATCTCTCGCGTTAATGAGTTTGGGTTTAAATGGTTTAAAACATAAAAACAGAAAAGTAAACATTAAAACACAAAACAAATTCATTCTTCAGAGACAAGAAACTTACCAGGCGTGCACATAATCCACTCCTCACAAACTTAAACTAACCGACCAGTTATACTCAACCTACAATACTCCTCAAAATCACCCAGCATCGCTCACAACACAGGTTATGTCTAACGCAAAGTTGAGAGAACAACCGTGTTACCATTACCGATACTTTCGCACGCTAGCTCAAGGCACGGAGGCATTAAGATTCGACGCCTATTGAAGATTGTTAGCTCCTAAATCTATCTCTAGAGTCCAGAAACTAATAGATAATCATCCCTAATCGAAGTTTGCGAGGGTTATGTCTAACGCAACCCAAACCCCGCGCATAAAGCAAAAATCCGAGACAATCACCAATAAATATTTGTAAAGCAAGTTTTATACAACGCCATGGGCGACAAATATACATGAGTTTACAGCAAATACATATACACAACCCAACAAATGAAGAAAACACAAAGAAAAAGAGAAATGAACCAAACATCCCGCGGTTTGTCAGAGCCTGTCGACGATCAATCCACTCCGGTTCATCCGTATGCATGCTCCACAGTTGTTTTCTAAGCTCTCCAATGAAAAATGAAGTTTGATGGAATTAGGAACAAGAATCCCCAAAACCATAACATAAAAAGTGACTAAAATGAATTATATACAATCAGAATTTTTGCAGGTTCGCTAGGCGAATGCACGAAAATGGCACTTAAGTGCCTACAAAAAGTTAAACTGCCTCTTACTTTCTTCAGAAGTTCGCTAAGCGAACGTTTTATTCGCCTAGCGAATGCTCGCTAGGAAGTTTGCGAAGCGAACTTAGGTCTCTTTCTCCTCTGCCTCTTTCTGGCCTCCTTCGCTGGGACCTTCGCCAGCCTTCGCTAAGCGAACGTTCGCTGTCACACTCGCTAAGTGAACATGACAGAAAACCAGTCCCTTATTTGACCACAACTTCTACACCTTAGCTCCGATTTACGCACGGTCAGAAGCACTGGAAAGCTTATTAGATGCTCTACAAGAATATGACAAGATGGCCTTTATTAGTTACCTACAAAAATGAGACAAAATCAATTAAACTCAACGATATATACAAGAAAACGCAATATACACACGGAAACGTAAAGTAAACGTATTTACACATAAAGTTGGGTTTATTCAACCAATTTTAACACAAAATAACGATAAGTGCAACAAAACTTATTTACACAAATATGTACAATTTGCACTTATCAAACTCTCCCCAACTTACATAATTGTTTGTCCTCAAACAAAAATCAACCAACTCAACGAAACCGAGTGAAAACCAAAGAATCACGAATCAACAGGTTTTGAAAATCGGACAAATGAATGGTTCAAATGAAAAACAGTACACACAAAGTAAATACTTACCACTAAACTACAACGATAACATAGTCACGAAACAAAAGCAAAGTACAAAAGTCATGCCAAAAATTCTAAAACAATACAAGTTCAAATGTGAATCACACCTAGCAAAATCAATCATCGGTAGATGAAAAACACGAAATGAGGTTTTTTTCACTCACACAACAATCTTGCAAACAATAGACTAAATTATGCAACCATCCAAAAATTCGCATTGAACATACAAAGGCAAGAATCACAAGGACTTTCAAGGTTGTAGCGTGGTCGGGTAAACAAACAAGGGGCAATTTCTAAAGGTAATTGAAATAAAAACTTGCCTAAACCTAAGGGAGTGATCAACTCAAAAAGACTCTAACACAAAATTTCAATTAAACTTCTTCTTTCATCCCAAGTGTTACACAAAACACAATACTTATTTAGCACAATTATTTGAACTCTTTTTGTTTCATTTCTCAAGGATTTTCTGTTTCTTTCTTTTTTTCTTTTCTTTTTCTTTGTCAAATTTTTCTCTTTTTTTCTTTTCTTTTTCAATCCTCATAGAATCCAACCAATGAGTAAACAACCATTCTCTCCCCAACTTGAATTCAACCACATCATCATGTGAATACTCCCTACTTTCTAAGGCAAGGTAAAAATTCATACAACAACACAAAGTTGAGGGCTCAAGTAAAAACAAAATCCAATAAAAAATAAGTGAACTAAATACTCATAGACAAGCATTAAGTTCAAATAAAACATGGATCAAAAAGCTCAAAGGGGTTACAAATGATCACACACTCATAAGGTGAATTCACTATTTGGCTAGGTAGTTGTGCTCAAAATGAAACAAAATGCCTTAATCCTTTTCATGCTTTCATATAATCAACACAAACAAAAGATTAAGCATAATAAAATCCAATTAGAACAAGAATGTTGGTACTCCGAGTTTATATGAACAATAGAAGGCTACCTCACAAAAAGGTTGGGAACTAAAGTGATTCATAACAAGAACAAATATACAAAAGAATGAATGGCATGAAAGTTTGTAAAATGCCTAAGTATCATGAATATGCTAAAGTATAGAAAGCGATATATACATACCTCAGACGTGTACAAAACCTAACAATATCATTACCATACATCCGCGAGTTGAAACGATCAAACTTGGAACATCACCAAATTTCCTCAAGCTACTCAAAACAAGCTCATTGACAAATGCGAAAACCATTAATATACACAAACTGAAAAATCGATAGAAAATTCATTAAACAAGTTGTAAAGTGAAGCTTTGGGATTTTTACAAAAAATCCGAGTTAAAACTTGTTTAATAAATGTTCACCACACTACCTAAACTAAACAACAACAAAAGAAAAGAATACACCATGCTTGTTTTACGTCGTAAGCTCGACGCCTTTACAATGCTTAGCTAGTAACTTCCTTCCTTCATGCCATAGTGATACCTCACCGCGCAAACCAAAAGCAAGTGCCCTAACTATACACTTAAACAAACGTTACGGGAATAAAATGTATACAACACTTGAACAAACATAATGGAAATAGACAATATATATGATATATACAAAACTCAAAAACAAAGAAACTATCTCAATGCGATTGAATATCAAAACCAATCCCCGGCAACGGCGCCATTTTGTTGAATGCAGAATAGGGAAAGCAGCAAAAATATTTATTTTCGGAAAGAATTCCCTCCGGGATTTATGTCGTGTCCACAGATATTGGTTCGAGGGAAAGAATGTCGTTCGACAATCTCTCGCGTTAACAAGTTTGGGTTTAAATGGTTTAAAACATAAAAATAGAAAAGTAAACATTAAAACACAAAACAAATTCATTCTTCAGAGACAAGAAACTTATCAGGCGTGCACATAATCCACTCCTCACAAACTTAAACTTACCGACCAGTTATACTCAACCTATAATACGCCTCAATATCACCCAACATCGCTCACAACACAGGTTATGTCTAACGCAAAGTTGAGAGAACAACCGTGTTACCATTGCCAATACTTTCGCACGCTAGCTCAAGGCACGGAGGCATTAAGATTCGACGCCTATTGAAGATTGTTAGCTCCTAAATCTATCTCTAGAGTCCAGAAACTAACAGATAATCATCCCTAATCGAAGTTTGCGAGAGTTATGTCTAACGCAACCCAAACCCCGCGCATAAAGCAAAAATCAGAGACAATCACCAATAAAGATTTGTAAAGCAAGTTTTATACAACGTCATGGGTGACAAATATACATGAGTTTACAGCAAATACATATACACAACCCAACAAATGAAGAAAACACAAAGAAAAAGAGAAATGAACCAAACATCCAGCGGTTTGTCAGAGCCGGTCAACGATCAATCCACCCCGGTTCATCCGTATGCATGCTCCACAGTTGTTTTCTAAGCTCTCCAATGAAAAATGAAGTTTGATGGAATTAGGAACAAGAATCCCCAAAACCATAACATAAAAAGTGACTAAAATGAATTATATACAATCAGAATTTTTGCAGGTTCGCTAGGCGAACAATTGCATTCGCTAGGCGAATGCACGAAAATGGCACTTAAGTGCCTACAAAAAGTTAAACCACCTTTTGCTTTCTTCAGAAGTTCGCTAAGCGAACATTTTATTCGCCTAGTGAATGCTCTCTTGGAAGTTTGCGAAGCGAACTTAGGTCTCTTTCTCCTCTGCCTCTTTCTGGACTCCTTCGCTGGGACCTTCACCAGCCTTCGCTAAGTGAACATGACAGAAAACCAATCCCTTATTTGACCACAACTTCTACACCGTAGCTCCGATTTATGCACGGTCGGAAGCGCTGGAAAGCTTATTAGATGCTCTACAAGAATATGGCAAGATGGCCTTTATTAGTTACCTACAAAAATGAGACAAAATCAATTAAACTCAACGATATATACAAGAAAATGCAATATACACACGAAAACGTAAAGTATACGTATTTACACATAAAGTGGGGTTTATTCAACCAATTTTAACACAAAGTAACGATAAGTGAAACAAAGCTTATTTACACTAATAGGTACAATTTGCACTTATCAGAGGCCCAATGATTTATTTGAAGAAAAGAAATGGGGCTTATAACACGAGGGTAGGCCCAGATGATTTACGTTTTGAAATGGCGATCGCGCCGAGATTTTTGAAAACACAGTGGGTCTTATACAATGACTGAGGCCCAAAAAGGTTTTGGTTTTCAAAGGGGTTGGGTCTTACAGTCTATTAGAGGCCCAATGATTTATTTGAAGAAAAGAAATGGGGCTTATAACACGAGGGTAGGCCCAAATGATTTTCGTTTTGAAATGGCGATCGCGCCGAGATTTTTGAAAACGCAGTGGGTCTTATACAATGACTGAGGCCCAAAAAGGTTTTGGTTTTCAAAGGGGTTGGGTCTGTCGCACCCTAATTTTTGACCCTAAGATCCCCGTTTCATTTCTTTGCATAGCATATTAAGTCATTCATTCGTGCATAACTAACCGCTTTACCTAGTTGTTCTCTGTTTATTTCATTTATGAGTACAGGTGCTGCTGCAGAAAGTTCAAGGTTTTGAAGGCTGTGTTGTGTGTGTGTTTGTGGAGGTTCCCTGGTCCTTGCGAGATGTATGTGGATTCCTGTAAGTTTGTGCCCTCACCCTCTTGATCCCTAAGCCACCACCAAGCTTCTTATTCCCTCAAAATTTCTCAGATGTCTCACCACAGAATACTATGACCTCATACCCTCTGATTGGTCCCTAAAAGCTAGTCACCGGTTACGTGGCAATGTTATACTGCAAGATGGTATCTTTCCCTCTCTGTCAGCTCCTCAAGATTTGAGAATTGTGTTTACTCAATGACGTTATGTTCTTAAGTAATGAAGGTTAAATTTGGAAGAAATTAGAAATTTTGGATCTCAATTGCGAATGGTATGGGAGATTGATCATACATGATCACTTGTCGGAAGCCAATACTGTCATTTTAAGGGTATGTTTATTGGATTCTTTATTCAAGAAGAATGGTTGATATGCCCTCAAGACACAAAGTTCATCACTTGTCAAGATTACATGACGAACTACATTTCCAAGTTCCACGAGGCACAGTACAAGGCAAATTTCCACAAAAAGTGGATGGAAGATTGGGTTCAAATTATTTTTAAATTCAAAGATACTTTTAAAGTAGATAAAGCGATTCTTTGGTTTACGATAGCAAATAAAATTGGTATCATAGTGTCGAATTATAAAGACGTGGGTGTCCATAGGGTGTTTTCTCAAGATATGTGCATATAGGAAACCGATAATTTTGGAGCAATTTCCATATGTACAAACAATGCCATATGCATAACTTGGAGTGTGCAGGTTATGGTGGTTTATGAGCATAGAATTGCAACAAATAAGAAAGGCAGCAAGTAGCTACATGGAAGAACGCAGGTTTCTACAATACATATCCACCACCTCATAAACCTAATCAATTCTCCATCACATGGTAAAAATTTACACAATAGAACTTACAAAAAAACCAACGTCACCACTAAACACAAAACGTCACATGGCAGCAAACTCAATGTGCAAAATTATAACTCTTGATCCTAAGCTTAAATTCAAGGTCGTTTCAATTAGAATTCCTGTTCATTCGAGTATACATGAGTTTGTTTCACTAAAACAAGTACCTGTACGAGGAATTTTGTAAATGAACCCCCACTTATAGTATTGAAACAATCCCATTTACATTATTGAGCAATAATACAAAAAGTAAGAGAAATGGAAATCATTAAGGTCCCTCTGATTCTATCTTGTCCGACCAACTAGACCTAAGCTACCACTAACTCGTATCAAGCTCTTCCAAAACTCCTCCGTAAACCACATGTATTTTCTCAAATTCAATCTTAAGCCACACACAAGTGATACCAATTACAACAAAGCCGAATTTCAGGAAATAGACTCCATGCTTTCCGTGTCGTATGGAGCTTTATTTCGTCGAACACACAAACCTGTCCACAACGCAAAGATTGGAATCAATTTATGCTATTGTCAAAACAATTTACCAAAGAAGTGAGAGCTAGCAGTTCAAAGGAACCGTACTAGAACGCAATCCAATCAAATTGGAGACTCATACAGCATTCAAAGCAAGGAATACAAAATCAACACGAGGATGGAAAGTTCAACATTGTTTGAGAATTTAGAGTTCAAACCTTGAAGTTCCTTTTATCCGTGCCAATACACCACCTTACTGCTTCTTTCCTGCACATCTTTTCTAATAATGAAAGCTAACATGAAGAATACTAAGAATCCATTATTGAATTTCAAGAAACTTTGATTGCCTTACCATTGCAACAAGATGGGACTCACTTTGGGTTTTCACGATTGATCATATCCTGAAAACAAAACAATCCTTAATTATTAAGGTGTCATTAAGAGAAATCGGTAAAAAGGGAAAGGAGTTAAAAGTATTCATTACAGAAATCAACACTATCATGGCAAGAACCATATAACGGCCATAATTTGATTCCAAAACAGTATCCAAACCAAATGGAAAGTCCTTCAATTCACAACCAGAAATTTCAAATTTCTTTTCAAAGCAATATCAGATAGCAATTAAATCATTTCCAAAACAATTCCAATACAGCATTCAATAGTTTTCCAAACAAAATTATTCATCATAAGCCTATATAAGAAGGTACATTTTCATTAGAAGGGGGATACGAACTTCATAGAGGAAAAACATCAACCTCATCACACAAACTCAGAAAAAGTACCCACGATCATTCAAAAAAACATCAACTCATACAAATTAAAACCAAATCCATCAAACCAGAAATTCACCAAAGCTTGACACAAACAACCATCGAAAGCAGAAAATCTCACAACCAATTCACCAAATCAAATACACACACGATAGTAGCATTCGGTAACAAGAGCAAAAGCTAAATCATAGCAACCACGACAACATCAAGATCAACTCACAACTCACAGAAACAACATTTATAAATACACATCACAAGCAAAGTTATACAAGAAAGAGGAACTCATCTTTTACGAAAATCCTTAAAGTTGTGACCGCGTCTCCTCGTCGGCGGCCCATTTCTCCTTTTGCTCATCGCTCTAAATGATTTGTAATTGTAATCACCATGAAAAGCTAATGAAATGGGGCTAGTGAACCGTGAGGTGGGGTTTTACTTGTTTGATGATTGTTTGGCCGAGAGAGATTAGAGATCGAGTGAGGGAGACGGTGGTTTAGGGTTTCTGAAAACCCCTTCCGTTCGAGAGAAAAATGAGAGTGGGAGAGATGAGATTTTTACGGCAGCGCGTGGAGGGTTCCAACGACCCTAATTTCTGAGTGAAAGGGAGAGGACGAAGAGAATGAGAGTCTGTGTGCTTTTCTTTCCTTTTTCTTTTTTTTTTCTGATTCTGCACATACGCACACGCAAGACATCACTGTGCACCCTCACCTAGAACACCAGATTACTCCGTTAGTTTTTTTTTAATTAATTTAACCCTTTTTTTTAGTAAACTCTTTTTTAAATAATTAAAAATTTGTTTTTTACATTACCAAAATGAATATAGAACATTTTGAAATATAACTTCTTTTTACTCTAAAAAAAAAAGATAATAATATAACTTTTTTCTTATCACTTCTATTAATAAAATATAACCTAAAAAAATTTTAATTAAAAACTTACTAAAACTTTTGCTTAATTAGTAAAACCTTTTAAAAATAAAAAACTCCCTCTACTAAAACTATTAAAATTAAAACCTTTTTTAATAATAAAAATCTTTAACTTTTTTTTCCAAATTAATAATGACCTTCAATAAAATATTTCTAAAATAAAAATAAATCTTTTTTTAAGACATTAAAATTAATCTTTTTCTAAACCAAATAAGCCTTCAACTATTTTTTCTTAAAAATTTATCATTCACTTTTTAACAATATAACTTTTAAAGATAAATAAAATAAAACTTTTAATATTAAAATCTTTTATAAGAAAAACCTTTTTTATTTACCAACTTTATTAGTATAACTTTAAAACTTAAAAAACTTTAAGATAATTAAAATCTTTTATAAATAAAAAACCCTTAACTTTTTCAAATTAAAACATAATTCTAAAACAATAATAAACCTTAAGAATTATCAAAACTCTTTTTCCTAATAAGCCGTTCCCCGCGCTTGGTTGCATTTGTATGGATTAGGCTAGAACTTGATTGATATTATGTTTCGCTATTGCTTTTGTTTATCATTATGTATAAATGTATGTCTCTTGTTCTCAAACCTTTCAAAACATTAAAAAATTTCTCGATCCAACGTCGAGCCCATTTTCTACCCATGTAAGTCGATCGCCTTAGGGCATCACATTCGACCTACCGATAACAAGACACAAGTATAGCATCACTTTGCTAGCGCCCTCGCCTAAATAACAATAATTAACCGCATAAAATATCCAAGGGAAAATCCCATGCATGATAACCATGTTATTGTGCATGTTGCACATCATTTGCATCATAATCGATACCCTTAAGTTAGGACTATTAGATAACTTAGGATAGATTTCCTAGGTTAGTCCCCCCTTAATTTTGATTTTTCAAATCAAACTTTAGCCCACCTAATTCTCCACACAAGAGAATTAGATGTTAATCATCTCAAAGAAGGGACATACAATCCCATACCCCACAAAATCCAAACAATTTTCAAAAACTGTGGTGGTTTTCTTAAGATGATGACCCATCTTTTCTCCTAAACCTTTAAACAATTTTAGTATCCGTAATAAGGAACTACAAGTGCTCTGATTCCCTCCTGACAGGATATGTAGGCACAAGATGCGATATCTTGTCGAGCACCCCTAGGATTAAAAATAATAAATCACCTACCCTTAAACCCTTAGCAAAGCAGATAACAGATAACATAATAAATCAAGAGGTTCCTGTAGAGTACTACAGATATCTAGGATGCTAACACCTTTCCTAGGTATAACCAACCCCCGAACATAGAATCTTAGTGCATTTGCATTGCATTGTGGGTATTCGGTTTTTCTCCCTTCCCTTGGATAAAATCAAAGACCGGTGGTGACATTAAAAATGCGATCCTAGTTAACAAATAACTATGGTATCCAATTTTCACCGCGACAGGGTCTTAAACTCTATTAGACGCCCAAAGTGTTTGAAAAAGTTTGATGAGGGTTGAATTAATCAAAAACCCTAATTTGTTTTCAAAATGTATTTTAATTGAATAAAAAATTCAATTAAAATGATCAAAATTGTTAAACATGTGGAAAACAAATTGTGATCTTGGATTAATGTTTCAAATATTATTTTTCTATCCACAAAATGATTGGAAATCAATTAAGTTTAGAAAATCATGGAGGAAAAAATATTTTAAATGTTAAAAACAAATAAAACATTAATTCTTTGCAAAAATATCAAATATATGAAATAAATAATATTTTTGGGATTTTTTGGTAAAATAAAATATTTTAACATTTTTGTGAATTATTAAAAAAAGAATCAACTCAAAATCATTAAAACTCAGAGAGAAATTAATTTTTGAATCAATTAAATGAAATCACAAAATTCAAATATTCAAATGTTCAAAAATGGCGCCAAGAACATGGCAAGAATACGCGCCACCCTCTGTTTCTGTAAATTTGTGTTTTCTATCCAATCTCACTGAATACTTGATGATATCATGCAATCTACATATCAATCTACTCGTTTTAACCTCATGATCATGTCTATGGTCTTTAATTTCATTTATCTTAAGCATGGAATAAGAAATCAAAGAGAAACCTCAAGAACCCTAAAATTTGCATGAAGGTTCAGAAATTTCATACACGATTCAAACAAAGCAATTGATTGAGGGAAAACGCTCTATGCATGATTATGAACATATGGCCAAATTATTGTGCAGCAAAAAATGCATGGATCATAGAGTTAAAAGAGCTCATGCTTACCTCTTGCAGCTGGTGATCGTGTTTTGTGTTAGAGGTGTTGCAGCTTGGTTCTAAGGATATAGACAGCTTCCCTAGGGGCTATGGAGTGTGTCTGGATGCTTGGAGTGGATTGAATTGAGCTGGAACTTGATTTGGCACCTCAACTGCAAATCTGTCAAAGGCTTGAGCAGTTGGCTAGTGATTTTGGTGTTCCAGATGTTATGTGAGTGTTTGGATCACTTCTATATGATGTTTATGAGGTGTATGTGTGTGTGATTGGTTTGGTTGGAATTGCTCTCAAACTCAAAACCCGATTGTGACTTGCTTTGGAAGGCAATTTTGGAGTGAAGAAGGAGATTTTAAGGAAATCATCTGTTTGATGGCTTTGGGGTACTCAAACTGATCATAATTGAGCTCTATTTATAGTAGAGCAAGTTTGTTTTGCAAGGAATAGTGAATGGCAACTGCTGCATAGGTTTGGCCAATGTTGATCAATGAGAATCCAAGTCTCCTCTAGCCATTGACTAGAGGTTAGGGCACAGGCTGCTGGTTCCCTTGGTCTTCGATAAGTCTTGACTGAATTCAGTTGGAAATGGCTCAATCCATGCCACCTTGGTGCATCCATTAAATGCTTCAATCCAAAATTGGAGTTTTGTCCCTCTTTTAGGTATTTCTAGGTTTGGCATGCTACTTTTGGTTCCAAAGACTTGGGAGGCTTGGGATCAGAGTTGGTTCCTCCTTGGTCCCCCCTTGAGGTGTTCAGATGGATAGGGTTTCTTGCCCTTTGCAAAATTTGAGCAAATCGAGCAAAACTCCCAAATCTGCCTTGCCATGACAGTTTGCAGCAAGGCATATTGGCATTATCGTATCTCGTGGCTCAAGTGGAATTTGATGAAGTTCTTGGCCATTTTGGAAAATCCTTATATGATACAACAACTGTTTGATCATAATTGGTTTTGATACTTTTTGGATCCAAGTGAAAAATGCCCCTACATTTTGAAAAAGTGAAGGCAGATTCTGACTTAGTGAAAATTTCACTAAGTGTTGGAAAAAGTGGCATTTCATGTTTTCAGCCATTTTGATCATTCCATAACTCAAAATCCATGATGAATTGGAATGAGGTGTAGTTGAAGCTTTTGTAGAGGGCCATGAGGACTACAAACCCAGCTTTGGATGGGGGAAAATGGCCTTGTGGTTTAGGAGTTATGATCCTCCAAAGTTGGTACCCTAGCCACTTTGTTCCATAACTTAAATTTTTTTAAGTTTTTATGGTTACCCCTTTTACAAGTTATCCCACTTTTCTTTATTTTTATTGATGAATGATGATTCCAATCACACATTAACATCATTTTAGGGTTAAGGAACCATAATTGTGAAAAATCTCAAAAAGTCAAAGTTGACTTTTGTGCACAGTTGACTTTTTGTCAGATGAATTCCAAACTGTGCGATCCTCTATGAAATCAAGTCCTTGACCTAAATCAAACTTGATGGATTGATTTCATAGGTGTTATAGGGTGTATTGAATCATGTCCTAGGGTTTGGGAGCATGTCCTGGTCAAAAGTCAAAGGCACAGTTGACTTTTCCCGCGAAACCCTAATTGTGGTTCTGATGAAATTGAGACTTGTTGCTCAAGCATCTTAGACCAATCCATTGTTGCAATTGGATCAATGTGGTGTATTAGAGACCCTCAAATCCTTCTTTGAGGTCTTGGCTCATGTTTTGTCCCAAAAGTCAACTTAGGGGAGAATTAGGTCAAGAACCCTAATTCCTGATTTTTTATGAATGCATCCCCTGAGGCAAAATTGACTTGATGATTGGGTTCATGATGTCCCTTGGAGCATATTAAGTTGTGATTTGAAGTGTTGGCTTATGCCCAGAGGAAAATTTCCATCTGGAGGCCCTGGTCGACCAAACCCTAATTTGGTGACACTGGCGATCTTAAGGCTTGATCCACCTAGATGGGAGTAGCCTTGTGCTTAATCCTTGAAGTAGGAGTCCTCTTGATCCTTTGTGGATGTTTGAGAGGTTAGACCAGTTGAAGATCATGTCAATTCTTTATTGATCCTTTGTCTAAGTGCTCTAAGAGGGCTTGAAACCCTAATTCTTGTTTGTAGTGAATGTTCACCCATCTTTGGGGAGACTGATGAGGCATAATGATACATTTATATTGTGGTGATGATTTTCACAATGATGGGAGATCTTAGTGGTCAAAATTTGGGGTATGACAAATGCCCCTACTTAATCTTCTTGGACCCGAAGGTGTGAATGGTGAAGGTATTCGGGCATTCGGGGTGCAAGATGATTAAATATCGAAATACCCGAAATTTTGATGGTGGTTATGAAGGCTAGTTTGCCCATCCATCTTCTTTTACTAAGCAATGATGCTTAAAAAAGGTAAAAACTTCCCCACGATCCTGGTTTCCCACCAAGGAACTGGTCTCAGTTTCTGATATAAACTTCCCCTCGATCCTGGTTTCCCACCAAGGAACTGGTCTCAGTTTCTGATGTCAACTTCCCCTCAATCCTGGTTTCCTACCAAGGAACTGGTCTTAGATTCTTTTGTCAACTTCCCCTCGATCCTGGTTTCCTACCAAGGAACTGGTCTAAGTTTCTTTTGTCAATAAACATTCTTGACAAGGGACGCTTTGTGTAGCGATTTTCCTCAAACTTCTCGCCGAATTTTCCTGGGGAGATGCCATTTCACGGAAAAAATATGATGTCAGAGTTGCTGGGGAACCCAGTCGTCTGAGTTGTAGAGGTGTACAAACTTCTCTGTTGGAGACGCCATTTGTCGACTCTACTGGGAAAACGAGCCTCTTTAGAGACTGCTTTCAGCTTGGGGATATTACATCATACCTTTCTCGGGATCTTCTCGGAGAAATGCCACATGATGTATCCCAATTTTGAGGTGCTGATGACTTCATTGACATTGACTCTACTGGGGAGAAAAATCAATGTGTTGCTGAGAGTCTTTAGTTGTGAGGCTTTCTTTGGGGATTTTCCTTAATCCGGGAAAGCGAAGGTGTCATCTTCAATGGCGAAGAGTGACGTTTGTCGAACGTTTTCTGATCTTTCAGAGGTTCAAGTTATCAAAGTGGTCAAGGGCCAATTCTAATCCTAAAATAAACTGGAGGAGAAAGATTGTTCAGACGCAACATTTCCTGACGAGGAAAGAACTGACAACTCGATTGAGAGGACTTTTATCACTAGGGGACAAGACCGACTAGAGTGATAGTGATGCAATATGAACATGAATGTAAATCGACAATGCATGATGTATGTATGTTTATGTTGACAAAACTGACGTAACATACAAACTGACGGGTGAACACGACTAGATACTCGGCCACTTCTGGGGACGAAGAAGTACCGCTGGTTCAAGATAGCAATTATGCCTTGCTTAGGAGAAATAGTCCCCGTGGGGAACACCGTTGGTCGGGTTTAGGAGATGAGAACTCGGTCGAAGATGTTAAATGGAGTATGCGCATCTGACATAACTGATCATTCGTTCAGGCGCACTGGTTTAGAAGGATTACTTTGATTCTGCACTTTGAAGCTCGAACACCTTTGGAGAAGCGAGGGACGTTCTTTCAATGTTCAACAGTCAAAAGAAATTGCCATCTTTTTTTTAAAGCAGAAAAAATTTGACAAGTAAATACATTTTTGTTTTATTTCTGTCGAAGATGACCTTGACTGGAGTTTTCTGATGGATGGTGTAACTGCTGCTGGGGCATTTGCCCCTGTTGGACGTAGTTACTTGCCATTAATCCCTAACTTTTGCCTGGATCGTACTTTGAGATTTCCAATCCACCGGGATGATTTTTTGCTTGTGTCTCTAATTTTTCCCTGGACCGCCCTTTCGGGTTTTCAATCCACCGAGACGGTTTTTTTTTAGTTTAGGCGAAGTATTTCTTGACTACATCAACATTCGTGGGGTAGGCAAATTCTTCTCCATCCATGGTTGCGAGTCTCAAGGCGCCACCTGAGAAAGCTTTCTTGACCACGTAGGGGCCGTCATAATTCGGAGTCCATTTACCTCGGGAATCAGTGAGAAATGATTGTATCTTTTTGAGCACAAGGTCTCCTTTCCTAAAGACGTGAGGTCAAACCTTTTTGTCAAACTCCCTCTTCATTCTTTGCTGATACAACTGATCGTGGCATATTGCCGTTATTCGTTTCTCTTCGATCATATTCAGTTCGTCGTGTCAACTTTGACGCCATTCAGCTTCTGTAAGCTTAGCTTCCATCAATACCCGAATTGATGGGATCTCTACTTCTATGGGGAGAACTGCCTCCATGCCATATACTAGAGAGAAATGGGTTGCCCCTGTTGAAGTGTGGACAGATGTGCGATAACCGTGAAGAGCAAAGGGTAGAATCTCGTGCCAGTCTTTGTAGGTCACAACCATCTTTTGAACGATCTTCTTGATGTTCTTATTAGCCGCTTCTACCGCTCCGTTCATCTTGGGTCGGTAGGGAGAGGAGTTATGGTGTTCGATTTTGAACTCTGCGCACAACCCTTTCATCATCTTATTGTTCAAGTTAGATCCATTATCAGTAATGATCTGGCTCGAAACACCATAACGACAGATGATATTGTTTTTGATGAATCAAACCACCACTTATCGGGTTACATTAGCGTATGACGCTGCTTCGACCCACTTGGTGAAGTAATCAATGGCTACCAGGATGAACCGATGTCCGTTCGAAGCCTTGGGTTCAATCATACCAATCATGTCGATTCCCCATATGGAAAAATGCCATGGGGAAGACAGAACTTTGAGATGTGTTGGCGGTACATGAATTTTGTCGGAGTATATCTGACACTTGTGACACCTCCTCATGTACTTGTAGCAGTCGGATTCCATGGTCAACCAGTAGTACCCTGCTCTAAGAATTTTTCTTGCCATTGTGTGTCCGTTGGCATGAGTGCCAAAGGATCCTTCGTGAATTTCTTTTATCAGCCTGTCTGCTTCTGGTCTGTCTACACATCGGAGCAAGACCATGTCAAAATTTCTCTTATAGAGTGTATCAACGCTCAGGAAGAAGCTGCCAGCCAGCCTTCGGAGGGTTTTTTTGTCCTTCCTTAGTTCTCTAGGTGGGTACTCTTGTTTCTGAAGGAAGCATTTGATATCGTGATACCAAGGTTTGTCGTCTATGACTGCTTCGATCGCGAAGATGTAAGCGGGCCTTTCAAGGCGTATTATGTCGATCTTAGGTAGGTTATTCCATTGACCTACACTAATCATGGAAGAGAGAGTGGCTAATGCATCAGCCATGTGATTCTCATCACAAGGGATGTGATGAAACTCGATTCTGTCGAAGAAAGGTAACAACCTTCTTGCATAATCTTTGTAAGGAATCAGTCCTGGTTGGTATGTGTTCCAATCTCCTTTGATCTGATTGACGACCAAAGATGGGTCGCCATATACCTCCAAGTTTTTGATCCTCAAATCGATCGCTTCCTCGAGACCCATAATATAAGCTTCGTATTCAGCCTCGTTGTTTGTGCACTTGAACGTAAGTCTGGTAGTGAAAGGAATGTGGGTACCCTGAGGTGTTATGACGATTGCCCTAATTCCGTTTCCGTAATGATTGACAGCTCCGTCAAAGATTAGTCCACATTGGGAACCTGGTTCTGGCCCTTCCCTGGGTAGCGGTTCATTGCAGTCTTTCATTTTTAGATACATAACATCTTCGTCTGGGAAGTCAAACCCGATTGATTCTTGATTGTCAATCAGTTGATGAGCCAAATGATCGGCTAAAATACTCCCTTTAATGGCTTTCTGAGCGTGGTACTCGATGTCATATTCTGATAACAACATCTGCCAACGGGCGATTCTTCCCGTGAGAGCAGGTTTTTCAAATACATGCTTGATTGGATCCATTTAGGAGACTAACCAAGTAGTGTGATGAATCATATACTGGCGAAGACGTTTGGCTGCCCAAGCCAGAGCGCAACAAGTTTTCTCAAGCATAGGGTACCGAGTCTAGCAGTCGGTGAATTTCTTGCTCAAATAGTAAATGGCAGACTCTTTCCGTTTGGTTTCGTCTTGTTGGCCAAGTACACAGCCCATGGAGTCTTCCAAGACTATTAGGTAGATAATCAGTGGTCCTCCCTCCACTGGTGGCGAAAGAATTGGTGGGTTCAACAGATATCCTTTGATACTATCGAAAGCGGTTTGGCAGTCTTCTGTCCAAACGCAGTCCTGGTTCTTTTTGAGTAGTTTGAAAATCGGCGCACATGTCGCGGTCATGAGGAATATGAATCTGGAGATGTAGTTCAAACGTCCCAGGAATCCTCTTACTTGTTTTTTAGTTTTTGGAGAAGGCATTTCTTGAATGGCCTTGACCTTGTCAGGATCAACCTCAATTCCTTTCTGGCTGACGATGAACCCTAAAAGTTTCCCTGAACGGACACCGAAGGTGCACTTGTTGGGATTCAAGCGGAGTTTGTACTCTCTCAGTTGCTCGAATAATTTTGACAGGTGGGTCACATGCTCCTCTTCTGTCTTAGATTTTGCAATCATATCATCGGCATATACCTCGATTTCCTTGTGTATCATGTCATGAAAGAGAGTAGTCATGGCCCTTTGATAGGTTGTCCCGGTGTTCTTCAAACCGAACGACATTACCTTATAACAAAAGGTACCCCATGGGGTAATGAACGAAGTTTTCTCCATGTCCTTCGGCGCCATTTTAATCTAGTTATAGCCCGAGAATCCATCCATGAAGGAGAAAACTTTGAACTTTGTTGTACTGTCTACCAGCATGTCAATCTGTGGTAGGGGAAAGTCATCCTTTGGACTTGCTTTGTTCATATCCCTGTAATCGACACACATTCTAACCTTTTCGTCCTTTTTCGGAACGGGTACGATGTTGGCTAACCATTGAGGATATTCTGATGTGGCGAGGAAACCCGCATCAATCTGTTTCTGTACCTCCTTTTTTATTTTGATGGCCATGTCCGGATGAGTTCTTATCAACCTTTGATTTACTGGCGGAAATTCTGACCTTAATGGTAGATGATGTTCCACGATGCTGGTATCCAACCCTGGCATGTCCTGGTAGGACCAAGTAAACACCTCGGGAAATTCTCTGAGAAGCTTTGTCAAACTCTCTTTGGTAGTTGGACTGAGTAGTGCCCCAATCCTGATTTCTTTTCTCTCTTTTTCCGAACCCAAGTTGACCATTTCCAACAGCTTGTTGTGAGGTTCAATGGACCTTTCCTCCTGTCTGAGTAATCGGGAGATCTCTTCTGGAATTTCGTCGTTAACTTCTTCTTCAGCCCCAAATACCGGGAACTCAAAGTTGGGAGAAGGCATCGGATCATATGTTTCAACGGGGTTTAAAATAAGCAATCTGCATGACATGGTGATTTGTGTTTAAAAGAGATAACGAGAATGCAAGTGTGTGCAGTGTATTTTTTTTACTGCTTGTTTTTATTATTTGAATTGTTTTTTAGGATTACCATTTTCTGAAAAAGCGAAAAGAGAAAACAGCAATTAATGTGGAAATTACAAAACGTCGTTATTTTATTTATGAACAAGTCGATTCTTGAAACTACAGCCCTATAAAACAAAACTCTATCGCTTTGGGCGAAGTGAAGAGGCAAATTTACAGAAAGCGAGCCCTATCAAAACATATGTTTCACCTGGGCAGGGTGAAAGGTTAAAGACGACGATTACTTTGACTTATGAACAATCTTCGGAACATCGACAGTAACCCATTGGCGGTGAACTCCTCGGTGAATCACAAAGTCTGGTACCTTCCTTGGTTTTTCTTCAGAAATAACGCTGATTTCTGGCGGAGCAGGATCATTGGAATTTGTCTCCCAGGCAGAGTTTTCATAGGAGGATTCCTCTATTGTATTTTGCATAGTATTTGTTCTCTCAGGTGAATCTCCCCATCCAGTTGGCTGGATGTCTTCGAGTCTGATACGAGAGTTTTCGGGAGCGGTGTACTTGACCATATAGTCGTATTTTCCACTTGGTTGTCCTAAGGTGTCCCATACTTCTTTGGAACTGGATGAGTCATCTCTCTCGATGATGTTTACCTCAGGAAAAGCGTAATTGATGAATTCTAGTCCAGCAAGTTTTGCCAATTCATCATCGTACTGGATAGGTTCTGAATATCCTGAGTGTTGATCCCATGGCATGGTGGGGACGCAGGTATTCTGTTCAATGACGCTCAACTGATTTTCATTGTTCGGCTGATTTTCTTGCCCCAAGTCTCCTGGATACAGCTGCCAGATAGGCAGGCCATCCATTGGGCCATAATATTCGTGGTCAAAGTTGTCTTTCATCAGAGTGTCTTCCTCGTATGAATTTGGTGGAGCACGGCATCCTTCCGGATCAGAATCTCCATATATCATTTCGACGTCTGACCTGGGTATAAATCTCGGACTCTGTGCGGGATAGCAAAATGGCGTAGGCACCTCTTCCTGAGACATATAACCATCCTTGTTAAGATAGGACTTCCATTCCTCATCTGTGCCGGAGGAATCTTCCTCGTTGATAGTATGGACTGTTTGAGGCACTAGGTGAAGGAAACCTCCACTGTGAAAGAAGTCCTGAATGGGATGAAAACTTTCATCGCTAGCAGCTGTCTGGGTGCAGGTTGTAGAAAAACCAAGACCCTTCTTTGTTTTATTATCAGTAGGAATGACAAGCTGTCCCCATCCTTTTGTATTGTTATTTTTTATCACCTCGAGAGCATCTTTTTACGAGGAAATCGAGGTTTCTTTCTCCGATTAATTCTCATTGCTCACCAACAGTGCTTGGAACTGGGTTCCAACAACCTCCTCGGGTTCTACACAAGTAGACGATGATAAGTTACTTACGAGCAAGGCTTGTTCTCCACAGACCATGACGAGTTGATCGTTCTTGATGAATTTCAGTTTTTGGTGCAGCGTCGAAGTGACTGCCCCAGCCTAATGTATCCAAGGCCTTCTTAATAAACAGCTATACGCTGCCCGAACGTCCATGACCTGGAAAGTGATTAGGAAAGTGTGAGAACCGATAGTTATGGGAAGGTCGACTTCATCGATAACTGCTTTTCGAGACCCGTCAAATGCTTTGACGACGACCTCACTGCCATTCATCGGGGATCCTTTGAATGATAGTCGCATTAAGGTGGACTTCGGCATAACGTTGATCGCTGATCATGTGCCTACCAGTACGCTGGCTAAAGCATCATCCTGGCAGTTAACTGTGATATTGAGCGCCATGTTGTGTCTTTTGACCCCTCTGGCAAATCCTCATCACTGAATCCTAAGTTGTTGCAGGAAGTGATGTTAGAGATTATGCTATCGAACTATCGTATTGACACATCTTGTTCCACAAAGGCCTGCTCTAAGACTTTCTGTAGAGCCTCTCTGTGGGCTTCGGAACTGAGTAAAAGTGATAGCACTGAGATCTTTGAAGGAATTTGTAACAGCTGATCAACAATGTTGTATTCACTCCTTTGGATGAGCTTCAGCATCTCATCATTGTTTTTCGAAAGGTCGGGATTACTGGATTGACCGAATGGTGGATCAGGAGCTTCTGTCGGAAGTTCCTTTTCTTTGTTAGGTTCTCCAACTCCTCGGTTGAAGATTCGACCGCTCCGTGTTACTCGACTGATGTATGCAATATTCACGACGGAGGGTAATGGAATTTCTTTTCCATTCTCAATTATCATTGCACCGTATTTGTAAGGGATTGCCTTAGCTGATTCATATGGTACTGGTCCCGACAAATAGATAACTACAGGAGCCTTCTGATTTTTCTGACTGTCGTAAGTAACTTCAATCAGTTCTTGGCTAAGAACTTTTGATCCGTCCAGTAGAGGGATGATGGTACAAACATCCTTGTTCCTCTCAGGGTCAGAGATTACAACCATGTCTCTGATCTGATCAGCGAAGTAGTCTGGCGTCCAGTCAACGGACCCCGAAATGGAATATGGTTGAATCTCTTTGCGGTCCAACTGACCTTGGAGAGCTGCTCGCACGAGGTAGCATCCTTGGTTATTTTCCGAACAGACTCTACAGCGTTCATAGTTGTGTGGTGGCACCTGGCCATGCCCGCTTTGAATGCAGTGCAACCTTACCAGGTTTGTTTCCATAGATCGGACATCCTGACTCTGACGCCTAGTAGGGTTTCCATTAGGCACACTGATTTGTTACGTGTCTTCATCCAGATAGATTGGAAGCCACCAGTGGTTTAATAAGTGTTGTAAAATTCTCTGAACGAGAGCGCACCCTTGGTTACTCTAGCAACATCCTTTACAGCTCCGATAATTATGCGAAGTGAGAAAACCAAGTTGGACCTGCCTGGCATGTAACTCCAGCAAGCTGGTATTCATCAGACGAATATCAAAGATTTGAATCATGTTGATCTCATAAGGATTTCTATCATGGTAGTCCTGGATCGATCCAAGATCCATCTGACGCTGGAGGGCCTCTTGTACAAAAGAGCATCCATGTTTGTTTACCAAGCAAGTCAGACAGGAATTGTAATCGTGCCGTGGCAGATCATGATACTGGCTTTTCCTTGAGTGCATTGTCACCAGGTTGACATTCATTGCACGGATGTCGTGGTTCTGAATGATGTTGGAATTCGTATAAGTTATGTTAACTCCATGAACTCGATGCTCTTGGATCCATCTGAGGTCCAATTGTTCCTGTAGAGCTGATTGCACCACAGAACATCCTTGATTGTTCTTAGAGCAGATATCATACTGGTGATAATTATGAGGTGGCACATGGCCATACCCGATCTGTCTACAATGCATCTTGACCAAGTTGGCCCTTAATAATTGTACATCATGAATTTGATAGGTGTTGTTAGACTCTCCCTCTATCAAATTGACTGCAGCTTTCTCGTGTTGAGGCATCGGGTTTGTGAGAACATTCGGATCCGTATCTTTGAAAGATAAAACCCCGCTCCTAGTAAGCTTTTGCACGTCGGATTTGAAACTGAGACAGTTTTCTATGTTATGCCCTGGTCCTCCTTGGTGGTAAGGACGCGTCTGATCCGTTTTGAACTAAAAAGGTGGATTTTCCGGTACTATAAGAGGAGACTTAGTTTGGACATGCCCCTTGACCAGCAGTAATGGAAGCAGTTATGTGTACAACATGGGTATAGGGTCGAACCCTGGTGGTCGCGTTGTTCGGTTGTTGTTATACTGAGGACAAGCCTGTTGAAGAGGCTGTTGTGTCCTTTGTTAAAGTTGCTGTTGATTAGGTTGGCTTTGCGCAACCTGAGGTTGATACGTAGGAACAGGCGCAGGGTTGATAGCAGGAGTTACAGCTGCTACTGGTTGGTAACGTCGCATTTGCTTTCCGAGAGAGATATTCCCAATATCCTGCTCTTTTTTCTTAGGGAGAGCACTACCGTATCATTTTGTACTAATTGATGATCCAGGGTCTTTTACTAAACGTCGTTCTTGGACGGCTTCCTCAAGACGAACCCCCATGCCCACCATCTCGGTGAAGTCACTTGGCGCACTGGCGACCATTCTGTCGTAGTAAAATGAGCTCAAGGTCTTTAAGAAGATCTTTGTCATCTCTTTTTCCTCAAGAGGTGGACAAATCTGGGCGGCAATTTCGCGCCATCTTTGAGTGTACTCCTTAAAGGTTTCCATGTCCTTTTGTGACATTGATCTGAGATGATCTCTATCTGGTGCCATGTCTAAATTGTATTTATATTGTTGAACGAAAGCAGCGCCAAGATCTATGAACGTGCCGATCGTAGCGCGATTTAAACCCATGTACCATTTTAATGCGGCACCGGTTAAACTATCCTGAAAGTAGGGAATCAGTAGCTCCTAGTTCTTTGTCTGAGCTGACATTCGCCGAGCGTACATCACCAAATGGCTCTGATGGCAAGAGTTACCCTTGTACTTTTCAAAGTCGGGAACCTGGAATTTGTGCGGGACTTTCATATTAGGGACCAAACAAAGGTCTGCGGCGTCCTTTCCAAATAAATCCTGACCGCGAAGGGCCTGCAGTTCTCTCTGCATCTCCAGTAATTGTTCCTAGAATTCATTCATTCTGTCAAACACGTTGTCATTTCCACCAGAATGTATCTGGGGAATCTGTCCTTTCGGGACAGTGTGTACCACGGGAGGTGGTATAGTCATTATGGCCGAGACTCTCGGTGTCTCCTGAAGTTTGTAACCTTCAGGAGTTGCTGTCATGCCCCTGGCATCTTCGCTTTCCTGAAGTTTGTAACCTTTAGGCCCAGCGGCTCCTACTGCGGTTCCCTGATCCTCATTGATCGGCGGAACATATCCTTCTGGGATATAGTTAAGTGGCATGCCCTAGGGGCTATCTTTCGTCATTTTGTACCTAGGATCGGACTTCTCCACTATGGGTGTTGATGTGATCTCTGAGATCACAATCCTTTGTTGTTGCATCTGAGCTTCTGCTAGAGCTTGCATGTCGTTATGAAGCTTTCTCAGATCCTCTTTCAGAGTGTCAATATCTTCTCTCAACTCTCTATTCTCTTCCTCGAGATCATCCATCTTTTTCTGACGATTGGCCCAAGTATTATATGAATGAGACAGTTTGACTCTAGAATCGAGAAGCAAACGTGAGATTCGTAGGTAAGAAGAATGCGTTTATGAGAATGATGAATGCAATGATTATATTAATTGTTTTTGTTTATTCAAAGTAAACTTCGCCAATTGGATTGCAAATATCAAACATTGGGGGAACCCCGTTTTATTGAATTCAAAGGATTGCGGAAACGAAAATACAATAGATTACAAAATGCTGAAAAAGGAAATTTAAACTAAGGGGTACTGAGTCCTCTCTGAGGAGAGCTCAGGTGCTGGTTCGAGTGCTTTCCTTTTCTTTGGCCGGGGTTCTTCGGCCGTTGTCGGGTTGTCATTCCTTTGCCAAGTGAAAGGAGCGAGAAAATTCCTTTGGTCATCCTGATTTTCTACAACATGTTGCTCTAAAATCTCAATCAGAGCATCTTTTTCTCTTAACAGCTGCTGTATTTTCTTGCATTCCACATTGAGAATACGGTACTTGTTCCTCCAAGACCTCTTCTCCTGCTGAACTTTGCTGAGAGTAACCTGAAGTTTTTCCGTTTCAGACATGAATTAAAGGGCATAGTCCCTTAATGGAAGAACTTCCTGACGAGGGTAAGGCATCCTCAGCTTGAGAGATCTAGTTTGTACCCAGTGGAGATAAGGATCCACCGAGACACAGTCTGGTTTTCCTAGAGACTCTTGTCCTTTCCTATGAACGTGTTTCCAAGCATGCACTATTTTCGTCTTTAGTGCCCTGTCATTTTCTCCTTCCTTGAAGAAAAGACCTTCCAGATGAGCATTTCGTGGGACGTGCCTCATCGAGTATCTGAATTGATGACGAATGAGAATTAGATGATAGTTGATTCCCCCTTAATTCCTATAAGGGGTACATTTGGGAAATTTCCACAATGGTCAATGATCCTGGTCCCTTCGTAGATTCGATTGTACCAATCGATGTCAGAGTTGGTAAGAGACATGATTCTCTACGCGATCGCCATAAAGTATTCTTTTGATCCCAAAATGCAGCAGACTTGGGTAAGTGGGAAGTGAACCACTTGTATAGCAGGGGTACGCAGCACGTGATCATTCCTCCGCTGTATAAATTTCTTAAATGTACGAAATGATACGCATCCGCGAGTAAGGTCGGTACAGGGTTTCCGATCAGGAAAATCTTAATGGCATTGATATCTACGAAATTATCAATGTTGGGAAACAAAAATAACCCGTAGGTGAGCAAAACAAAGATGCTCTCGAAAGAGGCCACGTTCCCTATACTAGCAAAGTACAGGGCTTTCTTTGTTAAGAACTGAGTTGGAAAACCTTGGATGCCACCCTTAGTGGTCATGTGAGTCCTGACTTCTAACTCGTCCAAATAAATTACCCTTGCAATGGTCTGTTCCTTTGGAATTTCTTCCAGTCCAGAAAAGGGAGCTTGATCAGTAATATGTAAACCAGTCAGGTGAGAATACTCCTCCAGCGTTGGTGCAAGCTGATAATCCGGGAATGTGAAATAGTGATAGACCGGATCGTAGAATTGGATTAACATGGACAGGATTCCTTCAATTACGTGGACCCTTAACAAGGACAACAGTCCTCCATACTTGGCTCTAAAAGCCTCGTGGTTGGTGATCATTCTCGCCAAACCTCTCAAATCCTCTAACTTTGGAACCTTCAAGGTGTACTTATGAGTTTTTCTTCTACCGAAATCCATTAGCGCAATCTCATTTCTATGACATTTGCAATCATTGTCTTAGTTTAATTTGAAAAAGAGAGACTAGAAGAGAAGATTTTTCTTTGTTTTAAGGTTTTTTAGATGAATACATGAATGCAGCACACAAAAACATAAAAAAACATGGGGTCAAAGGGTCGGTGTCATGAAGTCAAGGCTCTACCCCCCCCCCCCCAAAGGTTTATACTGGTGATTTTTTGTACCTGTCCGCAAAATCATTGACCCTTCTGGGATAACAACAGCAAGCGGATCGCCAACGAGCTGATGTATCCTGGAGTGATCTCAGATGAGGGTAGTATCGCGTGACAACTATTTCTGATAACTTCCGCACTACAAAATGGCTTAAGTCTGCTAAAAACCTCATCTTCTCAGATAACCCAGTCGACCACACTACTTTCAACAATCAAAGTCGTATAGGCAATGTATCTACAAAGGGAGTCTCCACTGAGTTTGATGGTCGATCGGGGGCTCTTAACTAGAATTCACTCCCAGTAAGATTACCCGCATTGCCATCACCTATCTTAGGTGTATACTCAATCTTTCCACATGCGGCATCACACGCATTCCCATTAGCAAAAAAATAAACACAGATATCAATTAGGAAAAGCAGTATATATATTTGTTTTAATCATCTAGAACTTTAGTCTTATGATCCTATACAGACAATGACTCCCCAGCCGAGCTGTCATTTCTGTTGATGCGAATTTAGGGTTTTGTCCCTTGGGAAAGCAAGAAAGAATGCCTCCCACTGTGGTCACCAATCCGTTGTGGCACTTATCTAAGGTTTCTACCTAAGAAATGAGAAAGGAACAGGATCATAACGAAATTTTCCCCAGCAGAGTCGTCATTTTTTCTGTAGCGCGAGTTTTTTTTTGTGTGGTTGCAAAGCACTATCGCTTTGGGGTACTACAGCTCGATTTATTTTTTATCCTATTGAAGATGATGAAAGAAGGGAAATAGATGTCTCCAATTAACCCTGCTTTCATACTAAGTTTAAACAGATGACTTTTGGTTTACAGATGCTACAAAGATTGTGGGTCTCTCTTAGGTTATTTTGTTAAAAAAGTGCCAAGGCTATTGGTAGGATGTTAGGGCCGATGCTTTTCGATTGATGTTATGAAGATATGGGACTTTGGGTTTTTGATTAGTGTGCTCGCTAAGATTTTTTCAATCTTATGCCTACGTATTCCCATGTAACGAAACAGGGAAATCAGAGCGATCATAGTTCCTCCTATTCTATGGGAGGAAAAAGGTCGTTTTGGGGTCTTGTTCAAAGCCCAAGACGTGAAGCTAAAGGTGGTTTGTATCTTGTTCAAAGCCCAAGATGTGAAGATGAAGGTCTAGTTGTATCTTGTTCGAAGCCCAAGATATGAAGCTAAACGGTTTTGTCTTTAGAGAGAATTCATCATCTCTTTTGTCTGTTTGTCACAACTGTTGGGTGACTGATTATAAAGGAGAATTACTTTAACTAGGATATGTGAATCCCGCAATGCCATAATTTCCTTTATAGGGGATTTTTAACCTGAAGGAGAATACTTTAACTCAGTGTAGAGCAATGCTATCTTTCCTTAGGAATTTCTCATGCTAAAAGAGGGACAGTGGCGTGGATGTAAATAATCAAGAGGCTTGCCGCTTACAGCAATTAGATGGGGGAAGAGGAGTTGTTGATGTTTGTATACCGTGAACGAGGCACAGCTTTTGATGCTAAAAGGTTAATTGACTTAACCGGGGTTTCCTTATACAAAGCCTAAGAGGAGGCTATTGACCCAACAAGAGGGTGTTTTAATGTTTCTCGTACGAAGCCCGAGAGAGAGTCTAAGAAGGTCGACTCAACAAGAGAATCTTTTATACTCAACAAGACAGTGTGTTTTTTTGTATCTCGTACGAAGCCCGAGGTAGAGGCTAAAAGGGAGATTGACTCAATTGGAGAGTCTTTTATGTGTCTTGTACGAAGTCCAAGACGGAGGCTGAAAGGAGATTGACTCAACAAGAGAGTGATTTTGTATCTCGTACGAAGCCCGAGATGTAGGCTAAAAGCGGGTTGACTCAACAAGAGAGTCTTTTATACTCAACAAGAGAGTGTTTTTGTATCTCGTATGAAGCCAGAGATGGAGGCTAAAAGTGGTTGACTCAACAAGAGAGTCTTTTATACTCAACAAGAGAGTGTGAAAAGGTTAGCTCCGCTGGGCAGAATCATTGTATCAAGCCCAAGAGGAGGCTATTTAACTGTTTCAGTTTAGTGACAGGTCCAGTATTGGATAAAGAGAAAATCAGTTCTTATATGGGTAATGTTGTGCTTTAGGGATTGATCAGAGGATTAGGGTTATTTCCTGTTCTTTAAGGAAATGGGAAATCCAAAGGGTATTGAGACTGTCCAAGTCTACTGGTGTTTTGAGAAATCGATTCTCAGGTAGTGAATGATCTTTGTTTGATGCCCAAGAGGAGGCTGGTATGTTAAGGGATGAAGGTCAACCCATTAACAGGTCTGATACTTGACTCAGAAAGATAGCTCTAGCAAATTGATGACTAGGTTTTGTTCCTATACCTATAGAGGTCTCTGGGTCCTTGTACTAAGCCCAAGAGGAGGCATGAGAGCTTTTAAGAAGCTGAAAGGTCCTTGTATAACGCCCAAGAGGAGGCGGGGATGCTTTTAAGAAGCCAGTGGGTCCCCAAACCCCGAGAAGTTCAAGACATGTCATTCACCGAGAATAGATCAAGCCAGGACAGTCCGAGAATTTGGAAGAAACTCAAGAGATGCCATTCACGGAGAAAAGATCATCTCTGGGGAGTAGAGTTTCTTTGACAATTTCTAAGGGTGACAGTCTGAGAAAGGGTTCACCGAGAATGCTGCATTTCACTCTCCATATTGTTTAACCCCAAGAGGAGGGAAGACTGTGTCTGGTAATCCTATGGGGGTCTAGTTTTGTTTGTATTTAAGGGTGACCAATGGGGCTTTACCTAGTGCTAGACGTAGTTGTCGGGGATAAATCTAAATAGCTATACTAGTATTACATAGTGGATATTTGACGAGTATATAAAAGTTTGTGAAAGAAGACTTACAGTGAGAAACCCCACAATACAGTTATATATATATGAAAGCGGAGAAAGAAAGTGGGTAAACACTTACTCGGTTGTAGAGCTTCCATGCTGTTTGGTTAGTTGTTCAACAAAGAAAGCTTTGATAACAATATTATATTCAAAATCAAAGTAGAAAGTGTTTTGAAAAGATTGTTGGGGCTTACAGCTCAAGGAGAGGCCCATGGTTTTATCAGTGATTGCACTGTTGTTTTGAATTTGTACAGAGGGACTTATACAAGTGACTGAGGCCCAAAAGGTTTTATGTACAAAGGGATGGGTCTTACACTTTCTCAAGAGGCCCAAAGGTTTATTTTTATACAAGTGGTGGGGCTTACAACTCAAGGAGAGGCCAAAGGTTTTATTTTAAAAGGCGACGATCGCGCCGAACTTTTTGATGGTATCGGGACTTATACAATACACTGAGGCCCAACAGGTTTTGGTTTCTACAAAGGGTTGGGTCTTACACTCTACTGAGCGCCCAAAGGGTTTTTTAAAGAAAAAGAATGGGGCTTATAACACGAGGGTAGGCCCAAATGGTTTGATTTTTGAACTGGCGATCGCGCCGAGATTTTCTTTTAACGCAGAGGGACTTATACAATATCTGAGGCCCAAAATTATTTTTGGTTAAAAGGGGATTGGGTCTTACACTCTATTAGAGGCCCAATGATTTATTTGAAGAAAATAAGTGGGGCTTATAACACGAGGGTAGGCCCAGATGATTTTCGTTTTGAAATGGCGATCGCGCCGAGATTTTTGAAAACGCAGTGGGTCTTATACAATGACTGAGGCCCAAAAAGGTTTTGGTTTTCAAAGGGGTTGGGTCTTACACTCTATTAGAGGCCCAATGATTTATTTTAAAAAAAGAAATAGGGCTTATAACACGAGGGTAGGCCCAAATGATTTTCGTTTTGAAATGGCGATCGCGCCGAGATTTTTGAAAACGCAGTGGGTCTTATACAATGACTGAGGGCCAAAAAGGTTTTGGTTTTCAAAGGAGTTGGGTCTTACACTCTATTAGAGGCCAAAAGTGTTTGAAAAAGTTTGATGATGGTTGAACTAATCAAAAACCCTAATTTGTTTTCAAAATGTATTTTAATTGAATAAAAAATTCAATTAAAATGATCAAAATTGTTAAACATGTGGAAAACAAATTGTGATCTTGGATTAATGTTTCAAATATTATGTTTCTATCCACAAAATGATTGGAAATCAATTAAGTTTAGAAAATCATGGAGGAAAAAATATTTTAAATGTTAAAAACAAATAAAACATTAATTCTTTGCAAAAATATCAAATATATGAAATAAATAATATTTTTGGGAGTTTTTGGTAAAATAAAATATTTTAACATTTTTGTGAATTATTAAAAAAGAATCAACTCAAAATCATTAAAACTCAGAGAGAAATTAATTTTTGAATCAATTAAATAAAATCACAAAATTCAAATATTCAAATGTTCAAAAATGGCGCCAAGAACATGGCAAGAACACGTGCCACCCTCTGTTTCTGCAGATTTGCGTTTTCTATCCAATCTCACTGAATACTTGATGATATCATGCAATCTACATATCAATCTACTCGTTTTAACCTCACGATCATGTCTATGGTCTTTAATTTCATTTATTTTAAGCATGGAATAAGAAATCAAAGAGATACCTCAAGAACCCTAAAATTTGCATGAAGGTTCAAAAATTTTATACACGATTCAAACAAAGCAATTGATTGAGGGAAAACACTCTATGCATGATTATGAACATATGGCCAAATTATTGTGCAGTAAAAAATGCATGGATCATAGAGTTAGAAGAGCTCATGCTTACCTCTTGCAGCTGGTGATCGTGTTTTGTGTTAGAGGTGTTGCAGCTTGGTTCCAAGGATATGGACAGCTTCCCTAGGGGCTATGGAGTGTGTCGGGATGCTTGGAGTGGATTAAATTGAGCTGGAACTTGATTTGGCACCTCAACTGCAAATCTGTCAAAGGCTTGAGCAGTTGGCTAGTGATTTTGTGATTTTGGTGTTCCAGATGCTATGTGAGTGTTTGGATCACTTCTATATGATGTTTATGAGGTGTGTGTCTGATTGGTTTGGTTGGAATTGCTCTCAAACTCAAAACCCGATAGTGATTTGCTTTGGAAGGCAATTTTGGAGTGAAGAAGGAGATTTTGAGGAAAGCATCTATTTGATGGCTTTGGTGTACTCAAACTGATCACAATTCTAACCAATGGCTAGAGGAGACTTTGGCTACATGACAAAACTCAATGGATAATAGGGTAATCCAGCCTCCAATCACTATTGCTCCCAAAACAAACTTGCTATACTATAAATAGGGATCCTTTCTGATCAGTTTGAGTACACCAAAGCATAGTAACACATGCTCTTCTTCATTTCACTCTCAAAAAACCAGATTGCATCCTTTTCAAGTAACATGCGAATTTTTCAATAGGAAGCAATTCTTTCAAAACCAATGTTGTAGACACATCATATACATCATATGTGAGCTATCCAAACATTCTTACACATCTGTAACCTCAGAATCACAAAGCACAAAATCAAACTTAGGCCTGTTTGCAGTTGGGTTGCCACAAAGTGATCCAGGTTGTTTCAATCCATTCAAAGATTCCAGACACCTTACATAAGGTCCATTGAAGCTGTCCAAGTCATCAAACAACATCTGTAACACCTCCAACACACAATTCGGTTAAGCCTGAACTCTCAGACTCTATGATTCGTGCATCATAAATGTGTTTTCAATTTACAAACATGTTTCTGCACTTATGTAGAGTCTTTCCCCCTCAATCAATTGCTTTGTAGTTATCGTGTATAGGATTTCACAGTGTTCTTGCATAAATTAGGGTTCATGTGTTCATCACTTGATTTCTCACTCCACACTAAAAATAAATGCAATTAATTGGTACCATTGGAATCCTTGTTCAAAAACGAGTGAGATTGATGTTTGAATCGTGCAAAATCATTGAGTAATCAGAGAGAAAAGTGACATTTTGCAAATCATCCATGGCGCGGGCACGGGGAAGAAGAAGATGACCGTTGGCGCGTATTTTTAAATTTTTTGAATTTTTGAATTTTTAAGTTATTTTCTTAATTGATTTCAAAAATTAATTTCCCCCTCAGTTTTAATCATTTTTGAATGGCTCTTTTTTTAAAAATTCACAAAAATGTTAAAATATTTTATTCTACAAATAAATAAAATTTATATTATTTATTTAATATATTTGGAATTTTTGTAAAGAATTTCATTTTTTATTGTTTTTAAACATTTTTAATAAAATTTTCCTCTTGATTTTTAAAAATCAAATGAATTTCAAGCTTTCATGTGAACATAACATGATTTTTCAAAACACTTTTCACAGTTCACAACTTGTTTTTAAGTATATTTGATATTTTACATAGTTTTTTTTTTAATTTTCTTTGAAAAATTATATTTTTAATTAAAATTAGGGTTTTTCCTTGATTTTAATTTTTCAAACTTCATTTGAAACACTTGGGCCTCTTTGTAAAGTGTAAGACCCATCCCTTTGTAAAATAAACATTTTTTGGCCTCAGTCATTGTATAAGTCCCGACGTGATTTTCAAAATAAACGGTGCGATCGCTGTTTTTCATCTGGGCATCTCCTTGAGCTGTAAGCCTCATATCTTGTATCAAAATCATTTCTTGGGCCTCTAATAGAGTGTAAGACCCAACCCCTCTTTGTACATAAAAGTTTTGGGCCTCTGCTATAGTATAAGTCCCACAACGTCTTTCAGTATCGCAGTGCGATCCCAGTTTTCAAAATAAGTCATCTGGGCCTCTCCTTGAGTATAAGCCCCAATATTTTGTACATAAACTTTGTTTTAAACAATAAACAAACTCCATGGGCCTCTCCTTGAGTTGTAAGCCCGATACCTCTGTTTTCAAAATCATCTGTCTATTTTAAAATTGGTACTAAGAGGAGCATTATTATCGGTGAAACTGCCCTTAGACCACTTGGGCCTCTCTTTGAGTTATAAGCCCCAAACACTCTTTTCTTTTCAAACAACTTTCTTTTGATTCAAATTCAAAATTCAAAGTTTTCCCAATACTTTCTTCAATTTCTCAAAACCCTAATCATACAGTTAAAATCATACAATCAATCACAATACACTTGGGCCTCTTCTCAGAGTGTAAGACCCAACATCTTTTCAATTCAATGCATATTTTTTATATACCTTTAAATACACACACACATATATATATATATATATATATATTTGTGCATATCTGTCTAGAGTTTCCCCAGCAGTTAGGTCTACACTTAGGTCAAACTAAAGGTTACTTATAACTTAGTCAAATCTAGTTCCCTCATATGAAATTCCCCTTAATACAGTCTGCCTCCTCTTGGGCTTATTCAATATGGAACAGAGAAAGACATTATTCCCGGTGAAACTTTTCTTAAGACTGTCAAAACTTAGATATATGTACACATATGTACAAGAAATTCATTTCCCCAGAGATGATTAATTCCCGGTGAAACCTCTTTTGAATTTCTTCAACCTTAGAATTGTTCAACAGAGAAAGGATTAATTCCCGGTAAAACCTTTATTGAACTTTTCTTAGGCTTGGACCCACAGGCTTCCTAGAAGCATCCACAGCCTCCTCCCGGGCTTTGTACAAGGACCAACAGGCTTCTTAGAAGTTCCTCAGCCTCCTCTTGGGCTTAGTACAAGGACCCAAAGGCTTCCTAAAAGCATAGGATTGAAATTAGTCATCTCTACTAGTTCAATCCCCAGGAAATTCAAAAGCTACACATCCTATCATCTAAGGGTTGATTTTCATCCCTTAAACCAACAGCCTCCTTTTCGGCATCATACAGAGATCTCTCTACACCAGAGTCTACCACTTCTTGAGAGACTTGGATAGTCTCAGCTTCCTCTTGGGCTTCATTCAAGTAGACTTTGAAAGTCTCATAATCTCCCTTTAGACTTCACTCAAAGACCCTCAGGTTTCCTAAAAGCATAGGATAAAACCTGATCATTTTTACCAATACACCAGTCTCCAGGAAAGTTAAAACCTCTAAGGTTTTCAAACTTACCTTTAAACTTCTCTAACTTCCAACAAGGCTTAACTTTCACCTTGAAAATCCCAGCCAATGTCAGATTGATCTCAACAAAACCCTAGCAGAATCAGAGCCTCATGGCATTTGATACTTAAACTCTTCCCTGATTCCCCAACAAGAGTAAATTCCTTTTGGATTCTCCAAAACAATTTAGATCTGCTCTTGGATTTCAATAATCCTCAGCAAAAGTCAGCCTCCTCTTAGGCCTTATAATAATTTCCCCAGACAGCCTCAATCTTGGGCTTTGTACAAGACAGATATAACACTCCCCAGGGGAATCATTTTCTTTTAGCTTCAACCTTGGGATTCGATTAAGGCACACAAAAATCAACATCCCCTCAGATGAGACCATGGGTCCACTCTGCAGGAAGATACATCTTCTATACATCACATATCAAAACAAATAATAAAAACCCTTTTCCAGATAAATGATGTAAGTGACACACTTGTTGATTCAAAATCCAAGTTGGCTAAAATCTCTCTTTCATCTAACTGCTGTAAGTGGAAAACCTCTGGATTCCATACATCCAAGCCATTGTCCCTCTCTTAGCATGAAAGATTTATAAAGGAAAAAATGGCATTGCTTTACACTGAGTTAAAGCTTCTTCCTTCATGACATCCCTCTTATAAAGGAAATTATGGCAGTACTGGTTTCTACATATCCCAGCTAAATTCATT
This sequence comes from Lathyrus tuberosus, assembly GCA_022829125.1. Classification (NCBI taxonomy): domain Eukaryota; kingdom Viridiplantae; phylum Streptophyta; class Magnoliopsida; order Fabales; family Fabaceae; genus Lathyrus; species Lathyrus tuberosus. The sequence continues at coordinate 9,929,158 of JALAZF010000169.1, forward strand.
TCCCTTATAACCAATTACTCAACATTTTGTGATGAATAGGTGAGATATCTCCCTTTAGAGATGACAAATTCTCTCTCGACCACCCTTGTAGCTTCAATCTTGGACTTTGAACAAGACATAAATACCTTTATAGCTTCAATCTTGGGATTTGAACAAGACACAAATACTCTGATAGCTTCAGTCTCGGGCTTTGATCAAGACACCAAATATCTTTCCTCCCATAGAAATAGGAGGAACTACGAATACTTTGATTTCCCAAATCTCTTTACGGGAATACGTAGGCATAAGATTGCGAAATCTTAGCGAGCACACAAATAAAAAACTTTAGGTCCAATACCTTCCCAAAAACAATAGAAAACCCGAAAACAACAAAAACATTCTCTCAACACTCCCAAAGGAGAAACTTTCCCAATTCACAGCAGACAAACACAAGAAAGTATTTCAAATTAACATAAATACATGCAAAAAGAAGGTTCCTATGGATTACCATAGATACACTGGGTGTTAATAACTTCCCTTTGTATAACCAGACCTCGATCCCCAATATCTTAGCATTTATTAAAGAAAACATTTGTGTGCATGGTTAGTTTAAGTTATCTTCCCCTTCCTTAACCAGCTTAATAGGATAAATACATAAATCTGAAAGTAGTACCCAATCATTTGCGGTAAGGTGGTCGCGTCACCGGAAAAAAAACAGCACGCAACAGAAAAATGGAAACTCTACTGGGAATTTCAAGGAATAGATTTCCTAAGAGGTATAGGCCTTGCTTTACATTTATTTTTCTGTTTATTTACTTGCTTTCTCATTTTTATATATATATATATATATATCATCTGCTGTCATATTATTTAATACTCTTGTTTAAATTACTGTTATTTGGGAATGCAATTAATACGCATGTGGTGAGTCCGAGAGAACATTAAGATAAATGGTGGCGTATTCGGGGAGGCTTATAGGGAGTGAATCCCGACCAAGCCGACTTGAGAGTCCACTGAATCAATGGAGGTGCTGTAACGCATGGTGTATGTGAAATTCAATGTGTGTTAATTGGTGTATGTGAAATTCAATGCGTGTTAATTGGTGGCCTTATCGCAAGTAAATGCATTGTTTGAATTGATTTCCAATGCATGAATAATGATGATGAGATAATTCATATTGTTGAATTGTGAATGTATGGAATTGATGAGTTGAAATATGTGTATGATTATGTGTGCATTTGAATGTCATGAGTCATTGTATGCCAAGCATCATGATATGCATTCTTGTGATGTCGTGTGCCCTAGTAAGTGTGAGCGACGAATCGATTCCAGAGGGAATCCGCTATAACATCGTGAGCCTTATACAAAGAGGACCGAAAGCGATGATTATAGACGATCGTGAACCTTATACAAAGAGGACCGAAAGCGATCGGATCGTGAGCCTTATACAAAGAGGACCGAAAGCGATCCATAAACGTCGTGAGCCTTATACAAAGAGGACCGAAAGCGACAGGGAACATCGTTTGCCCGACGGGGAGTTACGCTAAGTAACAAGCGATGGTTCCAATAGTTCCTGGGTGAACTAGTGTTGAGATGATGGATGGATGGTACCGCATATGCATTGCATAGAGTCGTTGTGTCGGTCTCTGTCCATTTGCATAAATCATGGATGGATTGATTATGTGTGAGAATTGTGAATGAATGCATTTTGTGTGAGAATTGTGAATGGATGCATTATGTGTGAGAATTGTGAATGGATGCATTATGTGTGAGAATTGTGTATTGATTGAGCATGTGTTGAGATTTATGATTGAATTGGTGAATTGATGTGCATATGTGATAAATGCATTGGTTATGGATGATATGTGTTATGTATAGACATGTGTTATGTGATGTGGTGGTGTGTTTACATATGTTATAACTTTGGTATGCCTTATGTGTGAATATGTGATTATGTTAGTATAATTGGTATATGTTATGTGTATTAATATGTGATGCTGGTGGTGAGAATAACTATGTATGTGAATTATATGTTTTGCATATTATGATGCAATCTTGATTTAGTTGTTATTTCTCACCCTTCTGTTGTGGTTTGTTGCTCTATGAGGCAATTACAGATTTGTAGTCTTGGAGGCTTTTGCGAAGATTAGCCATCTGTTCTATTGTCGGTCTTGATGTCTGCTCTGATACGTAGCACGGGAGTCGGGGAACGATTATGTTATATATGTATACATTTGCTAGATTTATTGTGTATTACCTTTGTATGTATATTTTGATGTTATAAAACAATTCATTTTGTAAAACAATTCAGTTATGGATCTTCCGCTTTATTCCATAATTGACCTTTCCTTTTGTATGGAAAAAGTTTCCCCTTTGTGGGTATTCTATACTGTGTTATGTATCAAAATTTTTGAGCAGGGATTGTGTTTTCTATCTTTAATTGTGAAATTCCTGTTTTCTGTCGGAAAAATAAATATTTTATTTACTTTGATTTAGTTATGTATTATTTATTCGCGATGGGAAGTGGGGTGTTACAATAGTGGTATCAGAGTAGGTCGGTCCGCCCGGGCAAGTTGTTGAGTCAGTTGGTGTGACAGTTGAATACTGTCGTTGTTGTTTGTCCCGTAGTACGTGATAGGTGTGTGAACACTGTCAGTACTTTCTAGTTTTCTAATCCTTTGTCTGCAGGAATTAGATTGAGATAAGTGGGGGAGAAGCTGGTACTTCTCCAAGTTACTTCAGGTGTGGAGAGTTGGTTCAGTGTGTTGTGAATTGCAAGATTGTAAGTGCTCTTTGGACAGTGTGGTTCCCGATTCCAGAGGGAATGTGGAGGTAAGGTTTATGTCGACTAAGGATTGGTGCCTTAGGTAGTTTGTGCATGAGATGTAAGGAATGCTATTATAGTTTGGTAAAGATGGTTTCTGCCCCATCATAACTGTCGGCTGTCTATTGACAAATTGAGGAACTAATCACCCTTAATCTCTTGTTGATAGTAGACGGGAATTATGTTGGATGGAATAGATGTGTCTTTCCGGCTGTGATAGTGTGGGCAATGGATTGTTGGGAATTAAGAAAATGATTACAGGATTGTTTTGATGAGTCGATGAAGATTTTTTATATTTGAAGGTGAGGTGGGTTCGAGGTTTTTGTATGTTGGTCCAGTTGGGAAGTCATTGAGAGAGAATGATTGGGTATTACTAATGGTTGTTCTCAGAGAGTATAGTGTGAACTTAAATTGGACGAAGGTGAATAGTCGAGGTTATATCTGCTAAGTGAGTAGGACACTCTTTGGAGTTGAGACTAAGGTGTTTATTATAATTGTGAGGCTAGTGTTCTGGAAATTGGAAGGAAAGCCACAGTGATGGGCCGTCAGTTGTGCATGGTTTCAGAGGTGTTTTGGATGAAACATTAGTGTGTCGACTTGAAGAGGTCCAGCATGGTTGGTAAGAAAAAAGATGATAGTAGGAGGTTGCATGTTAAACAGTGAGTAGTATGGAAACTTGCGGTTGTGTTCTGGATAGCTTGAGTTTTGAATTTTGACGAGTTGCAAACGATTTGAAATTCCTTGATGGTATGAGACTATGGAAATCTGGAGAAAACCCGTATGTGTGGATGTAATATTTAAGAGTTCTTTTTGGTTGGTTGTTGATACAGGTTGGAATTTATGGAATTGGACGGTCAGGAGAAGAAATTTTGTATGGATTACTAGCAGTTGAATAAGGTAACGATTAAGAATAAGTGTCCACTTTCTCGATTAGATAACTGGAATAGTTGGTTGAATTTGAGTGGGATTGCAATTGTTTGGATGTTTGATAAGAGTGGTGAATTTTGTGAGTTGAGGCTTTAATCTATTTAATGTGACTGGTCAGGTTTGTTATCATCGAATTAGGCTATTATTTACTCGGTTAAACTTGTATGTGAGTAACCAGTTACCCAGGGGAAAGTTTTGCAAAAGCTTTAAGAATTTATATCTTTTGGAATTTGGTTGGGCATTACAACGTACAGTGATGTTATTTGGTGTTAGTAATGCGTCTGTAATGTTTTTGGAGTATATGAAACGTATCTTCTATATGTATTTGGATAAGTTCGTAGTGGTTTTGATTGAGGATATTCGGATCTGTTATAAATTCAGAGGAAGAACAGGTAGAGTGTTTGAGATTTGAATTACAAGTGTCAAAAAGAGACGAAGTATTATGCTAAGTTATTCGAGTGAGAATTTGGGTTGAAAAAGGTTATTTTTCTTGGATATGTTATTTCAGATGAGAGTATGGTTAAGGATCCATCGGAAGTAGATGCAGTTCTACATTGAGAGGCTCCGAAGTTGGTTGAGGAGATTAGAATCTTTTTGGACTTTTAGTTGGTTATTACCAGAGGTTAGGGAAGGCTTTTCCAAGTTAGTGTTTTTGTTACTTCGATTGAATTGCAAAAGGTAGGTCGTTTGTTTGGGATGTTCGTTGTAAGTAAATTTTGGTGAGCTGAAGTAGAAGTTGTCTACGGCTCCAGTTTTGATACTGCGTGATCCTGATAAACCATTTGTGAGGTAGTGGGATGCGTCTTTTTTGAGTTTAGCCAGTGTGTCAATGCAAGGGGTAAAGTCGTGGCTTGTACTTTACGACTATTGAGGATTCATAAAAGGATCTATACTATTCAGGATTTGGAATTGGTTGCGGTTGTATCGTGTTGGAATATTTGGAGGTATTATCTTTCTGGTTCTGGGTTCGAAGTGTTTGGTAATCACAAGAGTTTTAGAGTACTTGTTTGGTCTGAAGGAATAGAGTATGAGACAACGAGGAGGGTTGGAATTCGTGACAAGTTATGAATTCGGCTTGGATTATCCTTCGGGAAAAGCTAATGTTGTGCCTAAAGAGTTAAGTTGATAGTCTTTGCATATGGTTGTTTTGAGGGTCAGAGAATTAAAATTATTTGAGCAGTTCAGAGACTTATGTCCGGTGTGTGAGATAACACAGTAGAGTGTGAAGTTGGGTATATTAAAAGTAAACAGTGATTTTTGGTGAATATGAGAAAGAGTTAGACTTTGGAAGTGAGGTTGGTAGTTTTGATGGTTACGAGTAATCAGAGTGCGCAGCGGAAGCGTGATGTGGCATATTTCGTATATGCGTGTGTGACTTGTAAGAGTTCTTAGGTTGAACATTGGAAACATGTATGAGTGATGAGACCATTGGACGTTTCAGAATGGAAGTGTTAGGTGAAAAGTTTAAATATTATTCATGGGTTACTACATAGATGGAGGTTTTGGTTGTATGTTTGATTGAGGAATCGTAGCATTGTTGTAATATTGTTGTGTGACAAGGATGTTTGGTATTCTGGTTTTGTGGAGGTTGTTGAAACGATGTTGGGTCGTGGAACTTTAGGTTTTTGTCCTTGTTGTGGCCTCGTTTTCATCGTGATTGTTCGAGTACGTGTGGTTAATTCCTTGTGGGGGATTAGGGGAGTGTTACCTAGGGGGAGGGTAACGATCTTGTTGTGTGTTCGTAACTTGGGTATTCTTCGAGTCGTGTGTTGGTCGTCAAGTGCATTGTATGGGCTTTGCATCTTACCGTTGTAGTTGTCGTCGTTGTCGTGTCGTTGTTGTAGTTGTTGTTTGCAGGGTGGTTTGTCAGTTTATGTTATTTGTGGGGTGCCTCTTGTTGGCATGTTAGTTTGTTGGTCGGTGGCGAGAGTCGTGTCCAGTGTTGTTCGTCTCAGTATATTTTCGAGGACAAAAATGTCTAAGTGGGGGAGAGTTGTAACGCCCCGGTTTTGTCTTATTTATTTAATTGAGTCGATTTAATTATTTTTGTTTTATATTATTTTATTTTTGACTTTTATTTGACAATATATTATTTTTCATCGTTGTTTATGTTTTATCGCATTTTGAGAGCGTTTGCGAAATATTTGAGCTGAGGGGTAAAATAGTCTTTTAGGGGTTTAGATATTTTATATAAATAGAGATTAGAGAGAAATAGAGAGAATGGAAAGAAAAAGGAAAGAAAGAGAAGGGAAGGAAAGGAAGAGGAGAGAAAAGAGGAGAAGAGGAAAATCGACATAACTCCGTTTCGAGCGCGATTAATCGGGTAAGGGTGAGAAGTTTCAATTATATCTTGCTTGTGTATGTATATGTGTTGTTTGTTGTAATTGTTTTGGTTGTTTCGCGACTTTTCTTATTGATTGAAATTAGGAGCGATTGATAGAAATTGATGTTTTCACGGATGAAATTCGATATAAACTGCGTAGAATACTTGTCGTTAGGTTTGGATCATGTTTTGGTTGTTATAGTATGAATTGGAAGTGTTTAGGGTGGGAGAATGATGAATTTAGACCCAAATGACATATGTTAGCACTGCTGGGTTTTTCTGGTTTTGTAGGTTCGCACTGCGAATAGCCAGTGAAGGGGAAAGCGAACGTTCGCGTGAGGTTCGCACTGCGAATGTTGTGTTGTTTTTCTTTCTACCACGGTTCGCTAGGAGATTCGCACTACGAAGGGGACATCGAAGGTTCGCTGGGAGTTCGCACTGCGAACTGTAGGCTATTTTCCTTTCAACCATGGTTCGCTGGGGTATTCGCACTGCGAATGAGGGAGCGAAGGACTCGCTAGGAGCTCGCATTGCGAACATGACAGCTTTTCTAAATTGTTTTCTTTATAACTGTTGGGTCGTAAGTCGGTTTGAGGCGCGGTTTAATGCGTTGGAAAGCTTATGAGCTTTTATTTCTTATTAAATGATTTTGATATTGGTTGACCGATTTAATTATGTTGGGGGTTTGGAAATGTTTCGTTTAGTCGACTTTTACCGTCGTAACTGTGTGTATTTGATGTGTTATCATGCAATATGCTTTTGATATACATCGTATGACTTGTGTGCTGATATGTGATATGAATGTATCTGATTGAATGATGTGATGATGGTTTGTGGTCTTATGGAGAAATAAATGTGTTGTTTTGGGTTTGATTTTAATGTATGATAATGATGTTGTTGTGTGGTGAAATACATTGTATGATTATTGTGGTTGATGGTGAGTAATTCTTGATGTGGATTGATATGAATGTATATGATAAGATGCTAATTGTTGTGGTTTGTGGTTTATGATGAAATGCATTGTGTATGTGAAATTCAATGTGTGTTAATTGGTGGCCTTATGGCAAGTAAATGCATTGTTTGAATTGATTTCCAATGCATGAATAATGATGATGAGATAATTCATATTGTTGAATTGTGAATGTATGGAATTGATGAGTTGAAATATGTGCATGATTATGTGTGAATTTGAATGTCATGAGTCATTGTATGCCAAGCATCATGTTATGCATTCTTGTGATGTCGTGTGCCCTAGTGGGTGTGAGCGACGAATCGATTCCAGAGGGAATCCGCTATAACATCGTGAGCCTTATACAAAGAGGACTGAAAGCGATGATTATAGACGATCGTGAGCCTTTTACAAAGAGGACCGAAAGCGATCGGATCGTGAGCCTTATACAAAGTGGACCGAAAGCGATCCAAAACGTCGTGAGCCTTATACAAAGAGGGCCGAAAGCGACGGGGAACATCGTTTGCCCGACGGGGAGTTACGCTAAGTAAAAAGCGATGGTTCCAATAGTTCCTGAGTGAACTAGTGTTGAGATGATGGATGGATGGTACCGCATATGCATTGCATAGAGTCGTTGTGCCAGTCTCCGTGCATTTGCATAAATCATGAATGGATTGATTATGTGTGAGAATTGTGAATGGATGCATTATGTGTGAGAATTGTGAATGGATGCATTATGTGTGAGAATTGTGAATGGATGCATTATGTGTGAGAATTGTGAATTGATTGAGCATGTGTTGAGATTTATGATTGAATTGGTGAATTGATGTGCATATGTGATAAATGCATTGGTTATGGATGATATGTGTTATGTATAGACATGTGTTATGTGATGTGGTGGTGTGTTTACATATGTTATAAATTATGTTAGTATAATTGGTATATGTTATGTGTATTAATATGTGATGCTGGTGGTGAGAATAACTATGTATGTGAATTATATGTTTTACATATTATTATGCAATCTTGATTTAGTTGTTATTTCTCACCCTTCTACTGTGGTTTGTTGCTCTATGAGGCAATTGCAGATTTGTTGTCTTGGAGGCTTTTGTGAAGATTAGCCCTCTGTTCTGTTGTCGGTCTTGATGTCTACTCTGATACGTAGCACGGGAGTCGGGGAACGATTATGTTATATATGTATACCTTTGCTAGATTTATTGTGTATTACTTTTGTATGTATATTTTGATGTTATAAAACAATTCATTTTGTAAAACAATTCAGTTATGGATCTTCTGCTTTATTCCATAATTGATCTTTCCTTTTGTATGGAAAAAGTTTCCCCTTTGTGGGTATTGTATACTGTGTTATGTATCAAAATTTATGAGCAGGGATTGTGTTTTCTTTCTTTAATTGTGACGTTCCTATTTTCTGTCGGAAAAATAAATATTTTATTTACTCTGATTTAATTATGTATAATTTATTCACGATGGGAAGTGGGGTGTTACAGGTGCCCGCGTGGAATTATCAATGTTGAACGAGCATGTCGTGAAAGCATTTTTTTCCCATTGGGTTACCCTTAAAGTTGAGGATTAGTAGACACTTAACCAATAAACCATTAGGTAGTGCGGTGACTATCGAGAATAGTTGATACGTGATACTACACTCAAAGGAGATTCATCTTGGGATATTACAGCTTTCCTGAGTCAATCAGTTTGCTGTTAATATCCCTAAGAGGGGTCAATGATTTTGGGAACCTTTGTTAGAACCCATTCTACAGGTACAAAAATTGACCTATTAGTACACACCTTGGGGATGGGTAGATCCATGACTCCATGCTCGTGACGATGAACCCCTAAACCCATGTTTTCAAATGTTTTTGTTTGCTGCATTCATGCATCCATGCATTCATTAAAAAAAACCTTTTTTAAACAAGAAAAAATTGTTTTCTAAAAGAACTGAAACAATAATTGCAAATATCAGAGGTTGCTCTATGGATTTCGGTACAATAAAAATGCACAAGTACACCTTCAAGGTTCCCAAACTAGAAAACCTAAGGAAATGGGAAGGATGATTACTAATCCCGAAGCTTTCAGAGCTAAGCACAGAGGATTGTTGTCTCTTTTGAAAGTCAACATAGTTGAAGGGATCTTGTCTACACTAACTCAGTTCTATGATCCGGTTTACCAGTGCTTCACTTTTCCAGATTACAAGCTCACACCAACACTGGAAGAGTACTCCCACCTGATTGATTTACCCATCACTGATTAAGATCCATTTTCTGGACTGGAAGAAATTCCAAAAGATCAAGCCATTGTAAGAGCAATCTCTTTGGATGAGTCAGAAGTAAGGACTCACATGACCACCAAAGGAGAAATCCAGGATTTACCAGTTAAATTCCTGATGGAGAAAGCTTTATACTTTGCCAGTATAGGAAATATAACCACTTTCTAGGATGTCTTTGTTCTGCTCATATATGGATTATTCCTCTTTCCCAACATTGACAACTTTGTCGACACCAATGCTGTTAAGATATTCCTAATTGGGAACCTGGTCCCAACCTTACTCACGGATGCTTATCATTCTCTACACTTAAGGAATTTGTACAGTGGAGGGATGATCACCTGCTGTGTACCATTACTCTAGAAATGGTTTATTTCCCTATTGCCCAAGGCTGCTGCTTTTTGACATCACAAGAGTAGTATGCGATGATCACAGAAGATTATGTCTCTCACCAATTCCGACATAGATTAGTACAATCAAATCTATGACGGAGTAAAAATCATCGACAAATGTGGAAATTTCCCCAATGTACCCCTCATTGGTACTAAAGAAGGGATCAATTATCATCCAATTTTAGCTCGTCGTCAACTTGGATACCCGATGAAGAATATCCCACATAATGCTCATCTGGAAGGTCTTTTTTTCAAGGAAGGAGAAAATGACATGGCACTAAAGAAAGAAATAGTGCATGCCTGGCAACATATTCACAGGAAGGGGAGAGAGTCCTTGGGGAGGCCAAACTGCACCTCTGTAGAGCCTTATCTCCACTGAGTGCAAACTATAGCCATCAAACTGAGGATTTCTTACCCTCGTCAAGAAGTTTTTCCCTTAAAGGAATCTGTCCTTTATTTCATGTCCGATGCGGAAAAACTCCAGGTCGCTCTTAACAAAGTCCAACGTGAGAAGAACTCTTGGAAGAATAAGTACCAGATTCTTAATTTGGAATGTTCCAAGATTCAATAACTACTGAAGGAAAAGGATGCTCTAATTGAGATATTAGAGCAGCATGCCATAGAAAGTCAGGAGGAACGATGAAATTTGCTCACTCCTTTCACTTGGCAAAGGATCGTCGACTCAACAACGACTGAAGGGCCCCGATCGAAGAAAAGAAAAGTTTAGGAACCAGCATCTGAACTCTCCTCAGAGAGAACTCAGGATCCATAGGCCTAATTTTCCGTCTCGCACTTTGTAAAATACTGTACCTTTCCTTGTAAAATACTGCAATCTTTCAAGTTCAAGAAAAGGGTCTCCCTCCGCCATATGATATTTGCAATATAATTGTTAAAAGTTCTTTTGAAAACAAAAACTAAAAAAATATATCATTCTCATTCTTTGCATATCATTCATCATTCTCACATAACACATCTTTGTCTTTGAGTCTCACACATGTACCGCACTCTAAAGTCAAACTGTCTCATTCATACAATACTCGGGCCAATCGACAAAAGAAAATGGACGATCTCGAGGAAGAGAACAGAGAGCTGAGAGAAGAAATAAACGCTCTAAATAAGAGTTTGGAGAAACTCCACAACACGATGGAATCCCTGGCAGCAGCCCAGGAACAACATAGTCAAAGGACTGTGATCTCAGAGATTACGTCTACACCAGCATTTGAAACACCTGGCAGTCATCCTCAGTAAAACATGCCTAAAGGTTTCCCCTGGGGCATGCCTCTCAACTTTATACCTGAAGGATACATCCCACCGGTCACTGAAGACCCGGAAGCCGTAGCAGGAACCACTAGACCTGAAGGTTACAAATTTCAGGTAAATGAAGATGCAAGGGTTGCAGTAGAAACTCCTGAAGGTTCAAACTTCAGGTCAGTGAAGCGCCAAGAGTTACCGCCATAATGACTATACCATAACCAGTGGTACATACTATCCGGAAGAACAGATTCCGCGGGATGCTTCTGGCAGAAACAAAGACGTACATGAAAGGATGAATGAATTCTAAGAAAAATTCTTGGAAATGCAGAAGGAACTGCATGCCATTCGCGGTCAAGACTTGTTCGGTAAAGATTCCGCTGACCTCTGTTTGGTCCCTAATGTAAAAATACCACACAAATTCAAGGTGCCTGACTTTGAAAAATACAAAGGAAACTCTTGCCCTCAAAGTCATTTGGTGATGTACGCTCGAAAAATGTCTACTTAGACAAAAAATCGACAGCTACTAATCCATTACTTCCAAGACAGTTTAACCAGTGTCGAACTCAAATGGAACATGGGTTTAAACCGCACCAAGATCAGTACTTTCAGAGATCTCGGGGCAGTATTCATTCAGCAGTATAAATACAACTTGGACATGGCACCAGATAGGGACCAACTCAAAGCAATGTCACAAAAGGATAAAGAAACCTTCAAGGAATATGCTCAGAGATGGCATGAAATCACCGCCCAGATCTTTCCTTCTCTCGAGGAAAAGGAAATGACAAAGATCTTCCTGAAAACATTAAGCTCGTTTTATTACAATCGAATGGTTGTAAGTGCACCTAGTGATTTCACTGAAATGGTGAACATGGGAGTACACCTTAAAGAAGCAGTCCGAGAAGGACGATTGGTCAAAGATGCAGAGCCATCTGGCAGTACCAAAAGATACGGTAGTACTTTCCAAAATAAGAAAGAGCAAGATATCAGTAATATCTCCCTAGGAAAGCAAAGGCGATGGTATCAACCGGTAGCAGCAGTAACTCCTGCTATCAATCCAGCGCCAGCTCCGACATATCAACCTCAGGTTGCTCAGAGCCAACCAAATCAACAACAGTATCAGTAAAGGCAGCAACAACCTCTTCAGCAGGCTCGCCCGCAGTATAATAACAACAATTGTACAACACGACCATCAGGGTTCGACCCTATACCAATGTTGTATGTAGAGTTATTTCCATTTCCACTGGCCAAGGGGTACGTTCAGACGAGGACTCCTCTTACAGTACCAGAGAATCCACTGTTTTGGTTCAAAGCAGATCAAACTTGCCCTTACCATCAAGGAGGATCAGGATATAACATTGAGAATTTCCTCAACTTCAAGTCTGATGTACAGAAGCTCGTCAGGAACGGGGTTTTATCTTTCAAAGATACTAATCCAAATGTTCAGACGAACCCAATACCACAACATGAGAAGACTACAGTGAATTTGATAGAAGGAGAACCTGGCAGCAGTTATCAAATTCACAATGTATGCTTACTGGGAACTAACTTGGTAAAAAAGTATTGTAGACAGAGCAGGTACGGTCATGTGCCATCTCACAACTATCATGAGTGTGATATCTGTTCCTAGAACAATCAAGGGTATGCCATAGTACAAGCAGCTCTGCAAGGACAAATGGATCTAGGCTGGATTCACGATCACATAATTCGTGAAGTAAACATGGCCCATGCACATCCAAACGTTGTTCAGAACCATGACATCCGTGTAATGAACGTCAATCTAGTGGTAATGCATTCAAGACAAAGTCAGTATTACAATCTACCACGACACGATTATAGCGCTTGCCTAATCTGCTCAAAAGACAATCAGGGATGCTCTTTTGTACAAGAGGCCCTCCAACGTCAAATGGATCTTGGATGGATCCAAGACTACCATGAAAGGAATGATCATCGGGTTAACATGGTTCAAATCTTTGACATCCGCTTAATGGATACCAATCTACTGGACTTACATGCCAAGCAGGTTCGACTTGGTTATCTGGCCTCGCACGATTATCAAGACTGTAAAGAATGCTACGAAAACGACCAAGGTTGTGCGCTTGTACAAAGGACCCTGCAACATCTGTTGGACCACTGGTGGCTTCCGATCTACCAGGATGAAGACACACAACAAGTTAGCATGACTAATGGGAATCCTGGTAGACACCAAAGTTATGATATCCTCTTACTAGAAACAGATCTGGTAAGGATGCACTGCATACATAGTGGATATGGTCGGGTACCACCTCACAATTATGAACGTTGTGGAGTATGCTCGAAAAATAACCAAGGATGCTATCTCGTACGAGCAACTCTCCAGCATCCGTTAGATCAAAAGGAAATTCAACCACGTTTAAATTCTGAATCAATCAACATGATACAAGATTGCCTCCCTGTTCAAAGCAAAGACCAATGACTACTAGACGAAAGCATTGTCATAGTCTCCAATTATGGAATAACCAAGGATGTTTGCGCCATAATTCCTCTGCTTAATGAGTCAAAAATCTCTCTTGACAGTAGAAAAGTGTCTGACCTGCCCAATCTGGAACCAGTCGAGGTTGCCTACGACGGTCAAAAGGCCCAAAAAGCCCCTGTGGTCATCTACTTGCCAGGTCCAATACCGTACAAGTCAGAAAAGGCTATCCCGTACAAGTATGGTGCAACGACCATAGAAAATGGAAAAGAAATTCCATTACCATCAGTTGTGAACATTGTCGACATCAGTCGAGTTACCCGGAGCGGTCGGATCTTCAACAGAGGAGTTGGAGAACCTCTCAAAGAAAAGGAACCTCAAGTCGAAGTTCCTAATCAATAAATCGGTTAATCCAGGAATTTGGAACCTATAAAGAACAAGCTCATCCAGAAAGTGAGTACAACATTGTGGACCAATTGTTGCAAGCTCCGTCTCGGATCTCTGTGTTATCTCTCCTGCTTAGTTCAGAAGCTCACAGGGAAGCTCTACGGAAAGTCTTGGAACAGGCCTTTGTAGAACAAGATGTATCAGTGGGTCAATTTGACAACATTATCTCCAACATCATTTCCTGCAACAATTTGGGGTTCAACGATGAAGAACTTCCAGAAGAAGGCAAGAGACATAATATGGCACTCAATATCACAGTCAGTTGCCAAGACGATGCTTTAGCCAGCATACTGGTAGACACAGGTTCATCCTTGAACGTCCTGCCAAGGTCAACTTTGGTACAAATTTCTTTTCAAGGTACTTCGATGAGAGGAAGTGAGATCATTGTCAAAGCCTTTGACGGATCTGAAAAAATAGTTATCGGCGAAGTCGATCTTCCCATAACCATCGGTACTCATACTTTCCAAGTCAATTTCCAGGTCATGGATATCCAAGCAGCATACAGTTATTTATTAGGAAGACCTTGGATACACGAAGCCGGGGCAGTCACTTCGACACTTCGCCAAAAACTGAAGTTCGTCAAGAACGACAAATTATTCACGATATGCGGAAAGCAAGCTTTAATCGTGGGCAACTTATCATCGTTCTCCTATGTAAAACCAGAGGAGATTGTTGGAACTCAATTTCAAGCACTCTCGGTGAGAAATGAGAATCACCAAGAAAAGGGAACATCAATTTCCTCATACAAGGACGCTCTCAAAGTAATGGGAAGTGGTGACATAAAAGGATGGGGGACAGATTGTAATTCCTACTGATAATAAGACAAGAAAAGGTCTTGGTTTCTCTCCAACCTATACCCAGACTACGAAGAAGGATGAAAGTTTTCGTCCCATTCAGGATTTCTTCCACAGCGGAGGCTTCCCTCTACCTAGTATCTCAAGAAGTCCACACCATCGATGAGAACAACTCTTCTGATACCGAGGAGGAGTGGAAGTCTTATCTCAACGATGAAGGTTATATATCTCTGGGAGAAATGTACATGCCATTATGCTCTCCGAAGCAAAGTCCCAGATATATAACGAGATCAGATGTCAGAATGATCTATGAAGATTGTGATCCCGAAGGATGCCGTACTCCACCCAACTCATTAGATGAAGGCACTCTGATGAAAGACAACTTTGACTACGATTATTATGATCCCCTGGATGACTTGCCTATCTGGAAGCCATACATGGAAGACTCGGGGCAAAAGAGTCATCCGGATAATGCCTATCAGCTGAATAATCTTGAAAAGAATACACCTGTTCCCCCAGAGTCATGGAATCCTTACTCAGAACATTCCAAAAATTTGTAAAGAATACATGACAAGAATTCATTAACTATGCATTTCCTGAGGTCAACGTCATTGAAGAAGATGACTCGTATATCCCCACAGAAACTTGGGATACCTTAGGGCAGCCAAGCAGTAAGTAGACTTTGTAGTCAAACACACTGCTCCTGAAAGCTCTCGCATCAGATACGAGGACATCCTGCCAACTGGATAGGGAGATCCTCTTGAAAATGAAAACACCATGGAAGATGCGTCAGAAGAATCCTCTTATGATAATTCTGCATGGGAATAAGACTCCAATGATCCTACTCCGCTTAAAATCAGTGTCATTTCTGAAGACAAACCAAGAAGGAAAGTACCTGATTTTGTGATCCACAGAGGAGTTCGTCGCCATTGGGTTGCGGTCGATATCTCGAAAGTCATTCATAAATCGAAGTAATTTCCACATCTTTGTTTTGACCTTTCACCTTGCCCGGGTGAAATGAATGTTTTATAGGGCTTGTTTTTCTGTAAATGTCCCTCTTCGCTTCGTCCAAAGTGACAAAGTTTTGTTTTATAAGGTTGTGTTTCAAGAATCGAAAAATCATAAATAAATAATGTCATTCTGAATTCCCGCATTTTTATTGTTGTTTTCACTTTTCGTTTTTCAGAAAATGGTAATCCTAAAAAACAACCCAAAATAAAAACAAGCGTTTTCAGAAAATACACTTCACACACTTTGGCATTCTCTCTGTCTTTTCTAAAAAAAGAATCATCACGTCATCCAGATTACTTTTTTTAAACCCAGTTGAAACATACGATCCAATTCCTTCTCCCAACTTTGAATTCCCGGTATTTGAAGCTGAAGAAGAATAGAACGAAGAAATTCCAGAAGAGATCTCCCGACAACTCAAACAAGAGGAAAGGTCCATTGAACCATGCAAATAGCCATTGGAAACGTTCAAAATTGGGCTCAGAAGAAGAAAAGAAAGAAGTTAAGATTGGAGCACTGCTCAGTCCAACTATCAGAGAAGGCTTGATAAAACTTCTCAAAGAGTTTCCAGATGTGTTTGCTTGGTCCTACCAGGACATGCCAGGGTTGGATACCAGCATCTTGGAACATCACTTGCCACTGAAAACAGAATGTTCTTCGGTAAAACAAAGAATGAGAAGGACTCACGCTGATATGGCCATCAAAATTAAGGAGGGAGTGCATAAGCAGATCGACGCAGGTTTCCTTGCCACCTCAGAATATCCTCAATGGCTAGCCAACATAGTGCCAGTTCCCAAAAAGGTCAGAAAGGTCAGAATGTGTGTAGACTATAGGGATTTGAACAAAGCAAGTCTAAAGGATGACTTCCCCCTACCACTCATTGACATGCTGGTAGACAGCACAACAAAATTCAAAGTCTTCTCCTTCAGGGATGGATTCTCAGGCTATAATAAAATCAAAATGGCGCCAGAAGATATGGAGAAAACTTCATTCATCACCTCATGGGGCACCTTTTGTTACAAGGTAATGTCGTTTAGTCTAAAGAATGCAGGGGAAACCTATCAAAGAGCCATGACAACTCTGTTTCACGACATGATGCACAAAGAGATTGAAATGTACGTCGATGACATGATTGCCAAATTTAAAACAAAAGAGCATGTGGAACACCTATCAAAGTTATTCAAGCGTCTGAGAAAATACAAACTCCACTTGAATCCCAATAAATGTACATTCGGTGTTCGCTCAGGAAAGCTCTTAGGATTCATCGTCAGCCAAAAGGGAATTGGGGTTGATCCTGAAAAAGTCAAAGCCATTCAAGAAATGCCTTCCCCAAAGACTGAAAAGTAGTTCAGAGGATTTTTGGGACATCTCAAGAATCATATCCCTTATGACCGAGACATGCGCGCCAATCTTCAAACTACTCAGAAAGAACCAAAGTTGTGTATGGACATAATATTGCGAAAAAGCTTTCCACAGCATCAAAGATTATTCGCTGAATCCACCTATTCTATCTCCTCTAATGGAAGGAAGACCACTGATTATCTACTTAACAATCTTGGAAGGCTCCATGGGTTGTGTGCTTGGCCAACAAGACGAGACCAAAAGAAAAGAATCTGCCATTTATTACTTAAGCAAGAAGTTCACGGACTGTGAAACTCGATATACTATGCTCGAGAAAACTTGTTGCGCTCTGCCTTGGGCAGCCAAACGTCTCCGCCAGTACATGATTTGTCAACCTACTTGGTTAATCTCTGAGATGGACCCTATCAAGTATGTCTTTGAAAAGCCTGCTCTCATAGGAAGGATTTCCCATTGGCAGATGTTGTTATCAGAATACGACATCGAGTACCACGCTCAGAAAGCCGTCAAAGGAAATATTTTAGCCGATCATTTGGCTCATCAGCCGATTGACTATCAGGAATCAGTCAAATTTGACTTCCCAGACGAAGATGTAATGTACCTAAAGATGAAAGATTACGATGAACCGCTGCCAAGCGAAGGGCCAGAACCAGGTTCCCAATGGGGATTAATATTCGGCAGAGCCGTCAATGCTTATGGAAATGGAATTGGGGCAATCATCGTAACACCTCAGGGTACTCATATTCTTTTCACTACCAGACAAACGTTCAAATGCACAAACAATGAGGCCGAATACGAAGCTTGTATCATGGGTCTCGAAGAAGCTATTGACCTAAGGATAAAGAATTTAGATGTGTATGGAGACTCGGCCCTGGTTGTATATTAGATCAAAGGATAGTGGAATACATATCAATCAGGATTGATTCCTTACAAATACTAGGCGAGAAGGTTGTTACCATTCTTCAACAGAATCGAGTTTCATCATATCCCTCGTGAAGAAAATCACATGGCTGATGCACTAGCTACCCTTTCCTCCATGATTAGTGTTAATCGATGGAACAACGTACCCAGGATTGACATAATGTGCCTTGATAGGCCCACTTACATATTTTCAGTTGAAGCAGTCGTAGATGAAAAACCATGGTATCATGATATCAAACACTTCCTTCAAAGACAGGAATACCCTCCTAGGGCATCAAGAAAAGATAGGAAGACCCTATGAAGATTACATGGCAACTTATTTCTGAATATTGATGTACTCTACAAGAGAAACTTCGACATGGTTTTTCTCAAATACGTAGACAGACACGGAGAAAACATGTTGATGAAAGAGATTCACGAAGAATCCTTTGGCAGTCATGCCAATGGACACACAATGGAAACAAAAATTCTGAGAGCAGGATATTATTGGTTGACAATGGAATCCGATTGCAACAAGTACATGAGGAGGTGTCACAAGTGTCAGATATACGCCGATAAAATCCATGTACGGCCAACACATCTCAAGGTTCTTTCTTCTCCATGGCCTTTTTCTATATGTGAAATTGACATGATTGGCATGATTAAACCCAAAGCCTTAAATGAACATCGGTTCATCTTGGTAGCTACTGACTATTTCACCAAATGGGTCGAAGCAGTATCATACACCAATGTGACCCGACAAGTGGTGGTCCGATTTGTCAAAAACAATCTCATTTGTCATTATGGTGTTCCAAGCCAGATCATTACTTATAATGGATCCAACTTGAACAACAAGATGATGAAATAGTTGTGTGTTGAGTTCAAGATCGAACATCATAAATCATCTCCCTACCGACCTAAAATGAATGGAGTGGTAGAAGCGGCTTACAAGAATATCAAGAAGATCATTCAAAAGATGGTCGTAACCTACAAAGATGGGCATGAGATGCTGCCCTTTGCTCTTCACAATTATCGTACATCTGTCCGCACTTCAACAGGGGCAACCCCTTTCTCTCTAGTATATGGCATGGAAGTCGTGCTCCCCATAGAAGTAGAGATCCCGTCAATTAGAGTATTGATGGAAGCCAAGCTAAAAGAAGTTGAATGGTGTCAGAGCAGATACGATGAACTGAATCTGATCGAAGAGAAAAGAATGACGGCTTTATGTCATGGTCAGTTGTATCAGCAAAGAATGAAAAGGGCGTTTGACAAAAATGTATGACCCCGTGTCTTCAGAGAAGGAGACCTCGTGCTCAAGAAAATATAATCGTTTCTCACTGATTCCAGGGGCAAATGGTCTCCAAATTATGATGGCCCCTATGTTGTTAAGAAAGCACTTTTAGGAGGCGCCTTGAGACTCGTAACCATGGATGGAGAGGAGTTTACTTACCCCACAGATGTTGATGTAGTCAAGAAATACTTCTCCTAAATGAATGAAAAAAAATGTCTCGTTGGATTGAAAACCTGAAAGGGCGGTCCAAGAAAAAATTAGAAACATAAACAATAACCATCCCGATAGATTAAAAACCCGAAAGGGCAATCTAGGCAAACATTAGGGATTCATCGCAAGTAATTATATCCGACAAGATTGACTCCTCAGTGGTAACGTCATCCGTCAAGAAAACTTCAGTCAAGGTCACCTTCGACAGAAGCCCAAAATGTCCAGAATTCAAAGTTGGTAAAAGGATAGTTGTCGTTATGTTTCAATATAGCCCATTTCCCTTTTAATTACCATTTTCTAAACTTTGTAATTCTCCAAGGGATCACGCGCTTGGCTGATTACCATTCTATCAATAAAAATTTGAGCCTTTGTGCCTTTTGATTGCAATTCTCATTCTTTCTGCTGTGCAAAATGACATGTTTATTTGATTAACATTCTTGAAACAAAAAAATGAATTTTACTTGTCAAATTTACTTCCGCTTTTAAACCAAAGATGGAAATTTCTTTTGATTAACGAGCACAAGAGGGAATATCGACGGCTTCTCAAGAAGTGATCAAACTTCAAAATGCAGAATCAAAATACTCCTTGAATGAAGGATCAACTACTTCAGACGAATGTCCCATCTGACATCCCCGATAGAGTTCTTACCTCTAAAAGCCAATTGTTGGTTTTTCTCCCCAGTAGGGTCCACCCCTGAAAAACAAAGAATAGATTTCTATCCCTAGCAGGTTTGTACCTCTGGAAACCAGAACGAACGCAGGAATCCCTGCTCACAAGCAAAAGTACTACCTTCAAAATCTCCAAAGGTACCCCCATCTCCCAAAATGGCCGAGTATCCAGTTGAACAATCACCAGTCTGTATGTCGTGTCTGTCTTGTCAGCATAAGCATTTCATACTCATGTTGCATTAATATCACTCTGGTCATACTCATCCCCAAGTGGTAAAAGTCGTCTCTCCGATAGAGTCGTTAGTCTTCTTTTCTATGTCAGATAGGAAAAAATACCGGTTTAAGTTCTTTCCTTATTAAGAAACGTATCGTTTGACAAGTCTCTCTCTAGTATATCCCTGGATTAAAATCGGTCATTGACCACTTTGATAACTTGAACCTCTGAAAGACAAGAAGTTGTTAGATTATACACCTTTGAAACTTCGTTCTTCACCAACGAAGATGATATATTGCTTTCCCGGATTAGGGAAAAATCCCCAGAGAAAGCCTCTCTACAAAAGACTCTTGACAATACGTTAGTTTCTCTAAGAATTTTTGTGCTTTCAATGGAGTCATCAACACCTCAAAATTGGATTACATCAAATGGCATCTCCCCGGCGAGAAGTTTGGTAAAAAACATCACAGATATCATTCCTTGTCAAGAGGAGAACTCGACAAGAAGAAACTTAGACCAGTTCCATGGCTGAAGACCAGGATCGAAGGGAGGTTTATTTCAAACGAAACTGTGACCAGTTCCATGGCTGAAGACCAAGATCCAGGGGAAGTTTATTTCTAAAGAAACTGAGACCAGATCCATGGCTGAAGACTAGGATCGAGAGGAATTTTATTTCAAAAGAAATTGAGACCAGTTCCATGGCTGAAGACCAAGATCGAGGGGAAGTTTATTTCAAAAGAAACTGAGACCAGTTCCATGGCTGAAGACCTGGATTGAGGGGAAGTTTTGCCCTTTTCTAAGTAATATTGCTTAGCAAAAGAAGATGAATGAGCAAATAACTACCATTCATAACCACAGTCAAAATTTCTTGTATTCCGATATTTAATCCTCTTTTACCTTGAATGTCCGAACGTCTTCGCCATTCATAGCTTCAGGTCCAAGAAGATTAAATAGGGGCATCTGTCATACCCTAAATTTTGACCACAAGGTTTCCCATCATTGTACAAATCATCACCACAATATGGATATACCTTCATGCCTCATCAATCCTCTCAAAGATTGTTGAGCTTTCACTTTAATCAAGAATTAGGGTTTTGAGCCCTCTCAGAGTACTCAGACAAAGGGTCAATCAAGAATGGACATGATCCTCAACTTGTCAAACCTCTCAAACATCCATGAAGGATCAATAGGTCTCCAATATCAATAATTAAGCATGAGAATGCAACACTTCAAGCTAATCAAGCCTTAAGATCATCAGTGTCACCAAATTAGGGTTTTGGTCGACCAAGGCCTCCAGAGGAAAATTTTCATCTGGGCATGAGCCAATACTGCAAAACATAATCCAAGAAGCTTAAAGGGACCTCATAGATCCAATCATAAGTTCAAAATAGCCTCAGGGGATGCATTCATCAAAAAATCAAGAATTAAGGTTTCTTGACCTAATTCACCCCTAAGTTGACTTTTGGAACAAGACATGAGCCAAGACCTCAAGGAATGTTTTGAAGACCTCAAATATCTTATATTGATCCTCTTATAAGTTCAAATTGACACAAATAACTTGGTTTATGAGCAATATAAAGATTCAAATTCATCTGGACCACAAACTAGGGTTTTTGAGAAAAAGTCAACCATATCTTTGACTTTTAACCAAGAGATGATCTCAAGCCTTGGGACATGATTCAAGACACTCTAAAACACTTATGGAATCCATCCATTAGGTTTGAATTAGGTCAAGAACTTGATTTCATAGAAAATCACAAAGTTTGAAATTCATCTGACAAAAAGTCAACTGTGCCAAAAAACCATGTTTGACTTTTGGGATTTCTTGACAAACATGGCTTCTCTAAGTAAAAAACAATGTTAACTTATGATTTAGATCATCATCCATCAAGAAAAATCAAGAAAAGTGAGGTTACTTGCAAAACGGGCATTCTTAAGAAACTTGAAATTTCACTAAGTCATGAAAAAAAGTGATTTTTACCCAACTTTGCAAGACCATAACTTGTGATCCAAGTAACCTTTTTCTTCCATCCAAAGCTCAAATAAAAGCTCTCATTACATACTTCAAGATTGTCAACTACAACCTATTCGAAATCCTCATGGATTTTGAGTTATGGATTAATCAAAATAACAAAAAATGGAAAATGGACATTTTTCAAACACTTAGTGAAATTTTGGACAGAATCTGTTTGCATTTTATCCAACTTTGAGGCCATTTTTCATTATGATCCAAGATGATTCAAGACCAAAGTTAAACATCAAAGTTGAAGTATGATATAGGGGCTTTCTAAAAAGTACAAGAGCCTCCCATGATTCAACTTGAGCAAGAAGTTATAAGCCTTCAAAAATGGATATTTTCACCCTGCCTACACAACAACATTGGTGCATAATTTTATCCCACGATTTCTTGAGCCAATTTTGGACACTTGCATCATTGTATTTCTGTCCAAAATCAACAAGAATGATGAAGAATCTGATCACAAGGACACCAAGTCAAAAATCTAATCCCTTAGGCATGTGGCATTCAAGATTCATTTCCAAAAACTCCTACTTTGTCATGAAGCATTGAATGGATGCATAGAGCTGGCATGTATCAGTTCATAACATTATAGATGAGTCAAGATTAGTCCAAGAATCAGAAGACCATAGTGTCATACCCCAAATTTTGACCACTAAGATTTCCCATCATTGTGAAAATCATCATCACAATATGGAGGAACCATCATACTTCATCAGTCTCCCCAAAGATGGGTGAGCATTCACTACAATCAAAATTAGGGTTTCAAGCCCTCTCTGAGTGCTTAGACAAAGGGTCAATCAAGGAATGACATGATCTTCAACTTGTCTAACCTCTCAAACATCCACAATGGATCAAAAGGACTCCCACTTCAAGGATTAAACACAAGGCTGCTCCCTTCTAGGTGGATCAAGTCTCAAGATCGACAGTGTCACCAAATTAGGGTTTTGGTCGACCAGGGCCTCCAGATGGAAAATTTTCATCTGGGCACAAGCAAATGATCCAAAACCTAACCTAATATACTCCATGGAACCTCATGGACCCAATCATCAAGTCAATTTTGCCCCAGGGGATGCATTCATCAAAAATCAGGAATTAGGGTTTCTTGACCTAATTCACCCCTAAGCTGACTTTTAGGGCAAATCATGAGCCAAGACCTCAAGAGAGAGTTTGAGGGTCTCTAATGAACTATATTGATCCATTTGGAACAATGGATTAATCCAAGAAGCTTGAGCAACAAGTCTCAATTTCATCTGTACCACAATTAGGGTTTTAAGGAAAAAGTCAACTGTAACTTTGACTTTTGACCAGGACATGCTCCCAAGCCCTATGACATGCATCAATATACCCTATGACACCCATGGAACATGTCCATCAAGTTTGATTTAGGTCAAGGACATGATTTCCTGAAGAATTGCACAGTTTGGAATCTGATAAAAAGTCAACTGTGCACAAAAGTCAACTTTGACTTTTTGAGATTTTTCACCAAAATGGATTTTTAACCCTAAAATGATGTTAATGTATGATTTGAATCATCATTCATCAAGAAAAATCAAGAAAAGTTGGGTAACTTGTAAAAGGGGTAACCATAAAAAACTTAGAAAATTTTCTAAGTTAAAAATAAAGTGGCTAGGGTACTAACTTTGGAGGGTCATAACTCCTAAACCACAAAGCCATTTTCTCCCATCCAAGGCTTGATTTGTAGATCTCATTGCCCTCTACAAAAACTTCAACTAGACCTAATTCCAATTCATCATGGATTTTGAGTTATGGAGTGATCAAAATCAAGAAAAGTCACTTTGTTCCAACACTTAGTGAAAATTTCACTAAGTCAGATTTTACCCTACTTTTTGCCAAATGTAGGGGGATTTTTCACTTGGATTCACAAGAGATCAAAACCAAATATGTTCAAACAGTTGTTGTATCATGTAAGGGCTTTCCAAAATGACCAAGAACACTACCAAATTCAATTTGAGTCATGAGACATGACATTGGAAAGTTGCCTTGCTGAAATCTGCCAAGGCAAGGCAGAATTTGCATTTTTGCTCGATTTGCCAAAATCAGCCAAATCCAAATGCTCCTATCCACTTGGACACCTCTGAGGATTGAATCTAAAGTCGACAATCACTGAGCCAAGCCTCCAAAGTCTTTGGAACAAGGAATAGCATGTTGAACCTAGAATGGCCAAAATAGGGACAAGACTCCAATTTTGGATTGGAGCATTCAATGAAAGCATCAAGGTGGCATGGACTGAGCCATTTGCAACTGAATTCAGTCAAGACTTATCCAAGACCAAGGGAACCACAGCCCTGTGCCCTAACCTCTAGTCAATGGCTAGAGGAGACTTGGATTTCCATTGGCCAACATTGAACAAACACCTGCTGCAGTTGCCATTCACTGTGGATCCCAAAACAAACTTGCTCTACTATAAATAGAGCTCAATTGTGATCAGTTTGAGTACACCAAAGCCATCAAACATATGCTTTCCTCAAAACCTCTTTTTCTTGGCAAAAATGCCTTCTTTAGCAAGGCAACTTTGAGTTTTTGAGCTTGAGAGCTTTTTCATCACAATCAATCACACACACACCTCATATATATCATATGTAAGCTGTGCAAACTATCACAAGTAACCTGTAATCACAAAATCACAAAGTCACCTCTCAAAACCTCAAAATAGGCTTTGTTTACATTTTTCAAGCCATGTCTTGATTCAGTCACTTTCCAAACCAGATAAAACCTCAAACACACTCCAAATATCATCCTTGAACTGTCCCAAATGGTTCCCCTCATCTGGAACACCATTTGAGAGAGTTGCTATTTTGGTCACTTTTAACCCCTTTTGCAAGAAAGGGACTGTTTGTGTTTTTGCAGGTACCAGTCAATTCCAATCATCCTAAAAGCTTCTAAGGGATCATTTGAGTGTGTCTAAAGCATCAAATCATTTCTGGAACAAGAGGTTTGACATATTGCACAAAAGCTCCAAAATCTCAAAAAAAGAGGTAAGCCTCATAACTTGGAATCTTTCAAACATGTAATGCTTTGAAGTCCATTGATCATAAACATCTCATACATGTTGTATATGTTGTGTTTGAGCTAATTCACCATGTAATCCATGCTTGTACCAAGTTGTAGCATAGAAAATGCATTTATAGGTCATTTTCAAAACCACTATCGGGTTTTGAGGAGGGAGTGTGATCTTAAAAAACTACCACCACCATTGGATTCCTTATGAAATTCTGGTCCAGATGCATATAAATTTTGTCTCAAACCATTAAGAATTGAGAAAGTTATGACCTTCACGTTTCTGAGCCAAAACTTGCCAAAACTTGCCTTGGTCCAGGCCTAAAACCAAGTCATGCCTTGTATATTTGTTGTTTTGTTTCAAACAATGGAAGTATCACCACCCCAATGGTAAGGCGCGCGCCTTGTAACCTTAAGGTCTTGGGTTCAAACCCCACCCATGCCATTTTGTGTTTTTTCACATTTTGCCATTTTTTCCAATATTTTCATGGTTTATTAATTAATTGGAAAATTAATAACTCTTTCAATTTTAATTATTTTTTATTGGTTCTTTTTGAAAAAAATCACAAAAATGTTGAAATATTTTATCCCACAAAAAATTGAATTTATATTATTTATTTAATATAATTAGTATTTTTGTGAATAAATTCACTTTTATTTGTTTTTAAACATTGTAAAATGAATATTCATCTTGAAAAATCAAGACCAAATGAGTTTTAATATCTCTTGTGATTTATACCTCATTTTTCAAACCTTAAACAAAAATCACAAGTGGTTTATTCAAACCTATTTGGTATTTTTCATTGATTTTCTTTAAATATTTACTTTTAAAGAATAAAATTAGGGTTTCTTTGATTTTCACTCAAACAAATCATTGTCAAACACTCATGGGCCTCTAATAGAGTGTAAGACCCAATCCTTTTTTTGACCAAATCATGTTTGGGCCTCAGTGTATTGTATAAGTCCCGATACCGTAAAAAACAAACGGCGCGATCGTCGCCATTTGAAAAATAACCTTTTGGGCCTCTCCTTGAGCTATAAGACCCATTCAAAACTTTTGGGCCTCTAATAGAGTGTAAGACCCAACCCCCTTTTAAAAATCATTTTGGGCCTCACTTATTGTATAAGTCCCTCTGCGTTAAAAGAAAACCTCGGCGCGATCGCCATTTTAAACGGAAAAATCATCTGGGCCTACCCTCGTGTTATAAGCCCCACTCTTTTTGTTTAAACCTTTTGGGCCTCTTGAGAGAATGTAAGACCCGTCCCTTTGTATAGAAAACCTTTCTTTGGGCCTCAGTCACTTGTATAAGTCCCTCTGTACAAATTCAAACAGTGCGCTCACTAATAAAACCCTGGGCCTCTCCTTGAGCTGTAAGCCCCAAATCTTTCTTTTTTAAAGCACTTTCTCCTTTGATTTTGAATATACTGTTGTTTTCCATCTTTCTTTGTTGAACAACTAACCAAACAGCATGGAAGCTCTACAACCAAGTAAGTGGTTATCACTTTCATTTACCGCTTTCATATACATATAACTGTATTGTGGGGCTGTTTCACTGTAAGTCTTCTTTCATAAACTCATATCAACTGTGTAATAATAGTATAGATATTTAGAGTTTCCCCGGCAACTACGTCTAGCATTAAGCTCGTTGATCACTCTTAGAAATAGTCAAAACTAGATCCCCATAGGATTGCCGGACACAGTCTTCCCTCCTCTTGGGGTTAAACAATATGGAGATATGAAAGGCAGCATTCTCGGTGAAACCTTTTATAGACTGTCACTCATAGAAGTTGTAAAAGAAACTCTATTCCCCAGAGATGATCTCTTCTCAGTGAATTGCATCTCTTGAGTTTCTTCCAAATTCTCGAACTTTCCTGACTTGATCTATTCCTTGTGAATAGCTTACCTTGAATTTCTCGGGGTTTGGGGACCCACGGGCTTCTTAAAAGCACTTGTCAAGAAGCTCTACTCCCCAGAGATGATCTCTTCTCCATGAATGGCATCTCTAGAGTTTCTTCCAAATTCTCGAACTTTCCTGACTTGATCTATTCCTTGTGAATAGCTTGCCTTGAATTACTCGGGGTTTGGGGACTCATCGGCTTCTTAAAAGCATCGGCCTCCTCTTGGGCATCGTACAAGGACCCACTGGCTTCCTAAAAGAAACCGTGCCTCCTCTTGGGCTTAGTACAAGGACCCGCCGACTTCTTAGAAGTATTCACCGCCTCCTTTTATGCTTCGTATAATGATCTCTTCCTCCGGGAATGATAACCTCCTCTTGGGCATCGTACAAGGACCGATCGGCTTCTTAAAAGCCTCCAGCCTCCTCTTGGGCTTCACACAAATTGTCCCGACGACCTCCTAGAGGTATAGGAACAGAAATTTGTCATCTGCATAGAATAGTCCTTTCATAGAGTCTACTACTGTTTCTCAAAGCACAGTACAAAAGATGAAACTCTAAACTTGGACAGTCTAATATCCTTGAGTCTCAAAGACATTCTCAAGTGACCCCTTCGTTAAATAGGAAGAAAACCCATAGACTCGGACAGTCTCAATACCCTTTGGATTTCCCACTTCCTTAAAGAACAGGAATAACCCGGATCCTTGAATCAAATCCTCGAGTATGGTGTTGCTCATATAAGAACTGATTTTCTCTTTAAAAATCAGTATACTGGACCTGTCACTTAACTGAAACAGTAACCACAGCCTCCTCTTAGGCTTTGTATAAAGATCCTTCTCCCGTGAAGTTAGCCTCTCTCTTGGGCTTTATACAATGATTCTCCCCAACGGAGTTAACAATTTTAGCCTCTCTCTCGGGCTTTGTACGAGACACATAAGAGACTCCCTCGTTGAGTCAATCACCCCGTTCGCCTCCATCTCGGGCTTTATACGAGATACAAAAAGGTTCTTATTAAGCCAAACAAATTTTAGCCTCAATTTCGGGCTTCGTACGAGATACAAAAAACTCTCTTGTTGAGTCAAATAGCCTTCATCTCGGGCTTTATACGAGATACCAAAAGATTCCCTCGTTGAATCAAAACCTTTTAGCCTCTCTCTCAGGCTTTGTACGAGACACATATTAGCCTCCTCTTAGGCTTTGTATAAGAAAACCACTGGTTGATCCAATTAACCTTTTAGCATCCAAGTTGTGCCTCGTTCACAGTACACAAACATCAACAACTCCTTCCCCTCCATCTAACTGCTGTAAGCGGCAAGCCTCTGGATTATCTACATCCATGCCAATGTCCCTCTGTTAGTATGAGAAATTCCTAAGGAAAGATGGCATTGCTCTACACTGAGTTAAAGTCTTCTCCTTCAGGTTGAAATCCCCTATAAAGGAAATTATGGCATTGCCGGATTCACAAATCCCGGTTAAAGTAATTCTCCTTTATAAACAGTCGTAACAGACAAACCCCTCTTTAGAGATGACAAATTCTCTCTAAAGTTGAGACCTTTTAGCTTCACATCTTGGGCTTCGAACAAGATACAAATAAACCCTTCAGCTTCACATCTTGGGCTTTGAACAAGATACAAACCACCTTTCGCTTCACATCTTGGGCTTTGAACAAGACACCAAAAACACCCATTTCCTCCCATAGACTAGGAGGAACTACAAACGCTCTGATTTCCCTGTTTCGGTAAACGGGAATACGTAGGCATAAGATTGAAAGAAAAAATCTTAGCGAGCACACTAAACAAAAACCCAAAATCCCATACTTTTATATACATTCGTCCTAACATCTCAACCAATAGCCTAAAGCACCCCTCGTCAACAAAATAACCTAGGAGAAACCCCGAATCTTTGTAGCATCTGTAAACTAACAGACCACTGTTTAAACTCAGTATGCAAGCAGGGTTAGTTGGAGACATCTATTTCCCTTCCTTCATCAGCTTTAATAGGATAAAAAATGAATCGAGCTGTAGTACTAGAGCGATCGTGCTTCGCAACCACATCCAAAAATCACTCGCTACAGAAAAATGGCGACTCTGCTGGGGAATACTGTAGGTCTCTTTAGGGATCTTGTTCTTTTTTGTGGAAACCTTGACGTCACTAGGATCTTAGGTCAAAACGCCGTTAATTTGGAATGAAACCACAGATTGGTGACTATGCCGGGAAACCATTTTCTGTCAGGAACTTAAGATTCTTAGCTTTTAAAAGTCTAGGATATTAGGACAAATATATATACTGCTTTTTCTAATTGCTATACGTGTTTATTTTTCTGCTAATGGGAATGCGTGTGATGCCGCATGTGGAAAGATCGAGTATACACTTAAGATAAGTGATGGCGACGAGGTCGACCATCAACCTCAGTGGAGGTTGACCAATGCAACCCATTCTCTCACCTAGACAATGGGCCGATTGTGATGTCTGAGAAGCTGAGGAGCCTAACCCTTTTGTAGTGCGGAAACTATCGGGAATAGTTGTTACGCGATACTACCTTCATTTGAGGCTGGTGATCTATTCTCGGTGAATGGCACTTACTCTAAGATCGCTCTACAACTCGCTGGCGATCCGCTTGTTGTTTTGCTTTCCTGGGAGGAGCTGATGATAATGAGTACAGGTACAAAAGTCACCCTAGTATAAACCTTTGGGGATGGGTAGAGCCTTGACTTCATGACAACGACCCTTTGACCCCATGTTTTTTCTATGTTTTTGTGTGCTGCATTCATGCATTCATTTAAAAAACATTAAAACAAAAAAATTTCTCTTCTAGTCTCTCTGTTTTTCAAATTAAACTAAGACAATGATTGCAAATATCAGAGAAAAGGATTGCACTAATGGATTTCGGTAGAAGGAGAACTCATAGTTATACCTTCAAGGTTCCAAAGCTAGAGGATTTGAGAAGGTTAGCAAGGATGATCATAAACCCAGAGGCTTTCAGATACAAGCACGGAGGTTTGCTACCACTATTAAGAGTCCATGTGATTGAGGGAATCATGGACGCGCTCGTTCAGTTTTATGATCCGGTTTATCACTGTTTCACATTCCCGGATTACCAGCTCGCACCAACGCTGGAGGATTATTCTCATCTGATTGATTTACACATTACTGATCGAGCTCCATTTTCTGGACTGGAAGAAATTCCAAAGAATCAGACCATTGCAAGAGAAATTCATTTGGACGAGTCTGAGGTTAGGACTCACCTAACTACCAAGGGTGGCATCCAAGGTTTGCCAGCCCAGTTCTTGACAAAGAAAGCCCTATATTTTGCCAGTATAGGGAACGTGACTGCTTTCGAAAGCATCTTTGTCTTGCTCACCTACGGGTTATTTTTGTTTCCCAACATTAATAACTTCGTCGATATTAACTCCATTAAGGTTTTTCTCATTGGAAACCCTGTGCCGACTTTGCTCGTAGATGCGTATCATTCTTTACACTTGGGAAATTTGTACATCGGAGGGGAGATCACATGTTGTGTACCTTTGCTTTATAAATGGTTTATATCCCACTTGCCCAAGTCTGCTGCTTTTTGGGATTGTAAGAGTGCCTTGCGTTGGTCGCATAAGATCATGTCCCTTACCAACTATGATATAGATTGGTGTAATAGGATCTATGATGGAATCAGGATCATTGACCATTGTGGAAACTTCCCCAGCGTACCCCTTATAGGAATTAAGGGAGGAATCAACTATCATCCGGTGTTGGTTCGCCGTCAATTTCGATACTCGATGAGACACGTCCCACGGGGTGTTCATCTGGAAGGTCTTTTCTTCAAGGAAGGAGAAAATGACAGAGCACTGAAGATGGAAATAGTGCACGCTTGGAAGCATGTTCATAAGAAAGGACGAGAGTCTCTGGGAAAACCAAACTGTGTCTCGGTGGAGCCTTACCTCCATTGGGTTCAAACTAGAGCTCTCAACCTAAAGATGCCTTATCCTCGTTATGGAATTCTTCCGCCGAGTGAATCTGTCATGTACTTCATGACGGAAACTGAAAAGCTTCAGGTTACTCTCAACAAAGTTCGAAAGGAGAGAAGGTCTTGGAAGAACAAGTACCGCACCCTCGACGTAGAGTGCATCAAAATACAGCAATTATTGAAAGAGAAAGACGCTCTGATTGAAATTTGGGAGCAACATGCTGTAGAGAATCAAGAGGACCAAAGGAATATGCTCGCTCCTTTCACCTGGTAAAGGAATGACAACCTAACAACGGCTCAAGAGCCCCGGTCAAAGAAAAGGAAGATACCAGAATCAGCACCCGATTTCTCTTCATAGAGGACTCGGGACCCATTAGTTTAGGTTTATGTTTCTGCACCTTGTAATCTACTGTATTTCCATTTCTGTAATCCTTTGAATTCAATAAAAAGGGGTTTCCCCACCGTTTGATATTTGCAATCTAATTGTCGAAGTTTATTTTGATTAAACCAAAAAAAACAACAATTAATATAATCATTGCATTCATCATTCTCACATCGCGTATTCTTCTTACCTACGAATCTCACGTTTGTGTCTCGGTTCTAGAGTCAAACTGTCTCATTCGTATAATACTCGGGCCAATCGTCAGAAAAAGATGGATGATCTTGAGGAAGAAAACAGAGAGTTGAAAGAAGAGATCGACGCTCTGAGAGAGGATATGAGAAAGCTTCGTAACGACATGCAATCCATGGCAGAAGCTCAGCTACAAAGGACTGTGATCTCAGAGATCACCTCAACGCCCATAGTAGAGAAGTATGATCCTAGGTATCAGATGCCGAAAGATAGTCCTTGGGGCATGCCTGTTAACTATATCCCGGAAGGATATGTTCTGCCGATCACTGAAGATCAGGGAATCATAACAGAAGCCGCTGGGCCTGAAGGTTACAAACTTCGGGAAAGCGAAGATGCCAGGGGCATACTGAAGACTCCTGAAGGTTACAAACTTCGGGAGACGCCAAGACTCACTACCGTAGTCACGGTACCACCCCCTGTGGTGCACACTGTCCCGGAAGGACAGATTCCACAAACACCTTCTGGTAAGAAGGAAACTATGTTTGACATAATGGAGGAATTCCAGGAGTAGTTCTTGGAAATGCAGAAGGAACTGCAAGCCATTCGCGGTCAGGATCTATTTGGAAAGGACGCCACAGATCTCTGCTTGGTCCCAAATGTGAAAGTCCCGCACAAATTTCAAGTGCCCCACTTTGAAAAGTACAAGGGTAACTCTTGCCCTCAAAGCCATCTGGTGATGTACGCCCAGTGGATGTCAGCTCAGACGGAAAATCAGGACCTACTGATTCACTACTTTCAGGATAGTTTAACCGGTGCCGCACTCAAATGGTACATGGGTTTAAACCGTGCCACGATCAGCACATTCAGAGATCTTGGCACTGCCTTCGTCCAACAATACAAATACAATTTGGACATGGCACCCGACAGAGATCAACTCAGATCGATGTCGCAAAAGGACAAGGAAACCTTTAAGGAGTACGCTCAAAGGTGGCGTGAAATTGCCGCTCAAATTTGTCCATCTCTTGAGGAAAAAGAGATGACAAATATCTTCTTAAAGACCTTAAGCTCATTTTACTATGACCGAATGGTTGCCAGTGCGCCCAGTGATTTCACCGAAATGGTTGGCATGGGCGTACGTCTTGAGGAAGTCGTCCGAGAAGGACGTTTGGTAAAAGACACTGGATCGACGAGCGGTACTAAGAAATACGGTAGTGCTTTCCCTAAGAAAAAAAAGCAAGATATTGGGAATATCTCTCTCGGAAAGCAAAGGCGACGTTATCAGCCGGTAGCAGCTGTAATTCCTGCTATCAGCCCTGCGCTTATTCCTACGTATCAACCTCAGGCTGCGCAAAGACAACCTAATCAGCAAAGGACACAACAGCCTCTTCAGCAGGCTCGTCCTTCATATAGCAACAACCGTACAGCACGACCATCAGGGTTTGATCCTATACCCATGTTGTACGCAAAACTATTTCCGTTACTACTGGCTAAGGGGCACATTCAGACTAAGTCTCCTCTTACAGTACCAGAAAATCCGCCTTTTTGGTTTAAGGTGGATCAAACTTGCCCTTATCATCAAGGAGGATCAGGGCATAACATAGAGAACTGTCTCAATTTCAAGTCCGACGTGCAAAAGCTTGTTAGGAGCGGGGTCTTATCCTTCAAGGATACAAATCCTAATGTTCTCATGAACCCGCTGCCTCAACATGAGAAGGTTGCAGTCAATTTGATATAAGGAGAGACTAACGATGTCTATCAAATTCACGATGTACTCTTGTTGAAAACCAATCTGGTCAAGATGCATTGTAGACAAAGTGGATATGGCCATGTGCCACCTCATAACTATCATCAGTGTGATGTCTGCTCTAAAAACAATCAGGGATGTTCGGTAGTGCAATCAGCTCTACAGGAACAGATGGATCTCGGATGGATCTAGGAGCACCGAGTTCGTGGAGTTAACATGGTTTACACGAATGCTAACGTCATTCAGAACCACGATATCCGTGCAATGACTGTCAACTTGGTGGCGATGCACTCAAGGCAAAGCCAGTATCATAATCTGCCGCGGCACGATTACGGTTCCTGTCTGATTTTCTCGGTAAACAAACAGGGATGCTCTTTCATACAGGAGGCCCTCCAGCGTCAGATGGATCTTGGATGGATCCAAGACTACCATGATAGGAACCCTTATCAGATCAACATGGTTCAGATCTTCGATATTCGCGTGATGAATACCAACCTGGTAGAGTTACATGCTGAGCAGGTCCGACTCAGATTCTTAACATCACATGACTATCAAAGCTGTAAAGTAGGTTGCGAAAACGATCGAGGTTGTACCCTTGTCCAGGAGGCACTTCAGCACTTGTTAAATCACTGGTGGATACCAATTTATATGGATGAAGATACTCAGTAAATTAGTATCAATAACAAAAATCCCACTCGGCGTCAGAGTCAGGATGTCCGATCAGTGGAAGCTAACCTAGTGTGGTTACATTATATTCAAAGTGGGCGTGGCCAGGTGCCACCACACAATTATGAACGTTGCGGCGTCTATTCGGAAAGTAACCAAGGGTGTTACCTTATGAGAGCAACTCTTCAGGGTCAGGTGGATCGTGGAGAAATTCGTCCATATCCGGGTTCTGGACCCATCAACTGGACGCCGGACTACCTTGCCAATCAAGTTGAGGATGTTGTCACAATCTCTGGTCATCACAGGACCAAATATGTTTTTGCCATTATCCCTCTACTTGACGAATCTAAAGTTCCCAACTGGGAACGGATCGAGATTACCTACGATGGTCAGAAAAATTAGAAGGTTCCCATAGTCAACTATCTGCCGGGACCATCACCGTATGAATCAACTAAGTCAATCCCTTACAAATACGGTGCGACAACCATTGAGAATGGAAAGGAAATTTCGTTACCCTCCGTCGTGAATATTGCAGACATCAGTCGTGTAACACGGAGTGGTCGAATCTTCAACCGAGGGGTTGAGGAACCTAACAAGGAAAAGGAACTTCAGACAGAAGCTCCTGATCCATCAGTCGGTCAATCCAGTAATCCCGACCTTTCGAAAAATAATGATGAGATGTTGAAGCTCATCCAAAGGAGTGAATACAACATTGTCGATCAACTATTACAAACTCCTTCAAAGATCTCAGTTTTATCCCTGTTACTCAGTTCAGAAGCCCACAGGGAGGCTCTACAGAAAGTCTTGGAGCAAGCCTTTGTGGAACAATATGTAACAATCAGACAGTTTGATAGCATTGTCTCTAACATCACTTCTTGCAATAATTTGGGAATTAGTGATGAGGAATTACCCGAAGAGGGTCGCCGTCATAACATGGCGCTCAACATTACAGTTAACTGCCAGGACGATGCTTTAGCCAGCGTACTGGTAGACACAGGGTCAGCCCTGAATGTTATGCCGAAGTCCACTTTGATGCAATTATCATTCAAAGGCCCTCCGATGAGAATCAACGAGGTTGTTGTCAAAGCATTCGACGGATCCAAAAAAATGGTTATCGGCGAAGTTGATCTTCCCATAACTATCGGTCCTCACACTTTTTGAGTCACTTTCCAGGTCATAGACATCCGGGCAACGTACAGTTGTTTATTAGGAAGACCTTGGATACATCAGGCTGGAGCGGTCACTTCGACCCTCCACCAAAAGCTAAAGTTCGTCAAGAACGATCAACTTGTCACAGTCTGCGGGGAACAAGCCTTGCTTGTAAGCAACTTGTCATCGTCTACTGGTATAGAACCCGAGGAGGTTATTGGAACTCAATTCCAAGCACTGTCGGTAAGCAAGAACAATTAGTTCAAAGGAGGAACCTCGATTTCCTCATACAAAGATGCTATCAAGGCGGTCGAGAATACCGATACGACAGGATGGGGACAGCTTGTCATTCCTACTAACAATGCAACAAAGAAGGGTCTTGGTTTTTCTGCAACCTGTACCCAGACAGCTGCCAACGATGAAAGTCTTCATCCCCTTCAAAACTTCTTCCACATTAGAGGTTTTCTTCACCCAGTGTCTCAAGCAGTACATGCTATCAATGAGGAAGATCCCTCTGACACAGATGAAGAATGGAAGTCCTACCTTAACGAGGATGGTTATATGTCTTAGGAAGAGGTGCCTACGCCATTTTTCTATCCCGCACAGAGTCCGAGATTTATACCAAGGTCAGACGTCGAAATGATCTATGGAGATTGTGATCCGGAAGGATGTCGTGCTCCGCCAAATTCATTAGAGGAGGACACTCTGATGAAAGACAACTTTGACCACAACTACTATGGCCCAATGGATGGTCTGCCAATGTGGCAACCTTATCCAGGAGATTTGGGGCAAGAAAGTCAGCCGAACAATGAAAATCAACTGAACATCATTGAACAGAATACCTGTGTCCCCACCATGTCATGGGATCAACACTCAGGTCATTCGGAAACTACTCAACATGAAGATGAATTCGCAACGTTTGCAAGACTTGAATTCATCAACTATGCTTTTCCTGAGGTCAATGTCATCGAGAGAGATGACTCCTCCAGTTCCAGAGAAGTGTGGGACACCTTGGGACAACCGAGTGGGAAATATAACTATATGGTCAAGTACACCGCTCCCGAAAGCTCTCGTATCAGGCTCGAAGATATCCAGCCTACTGGATGGGGAGATACAACTGAGAGCACAAATACTATGCAAAATGTAACTGAGGAATTCTCCTACGACAATTCTGCTTGGGAGACAGATTCCAATGATCCCGCTCCACCAGAAATCAGCGTTATTTCTGAAGACAAATCAAGGAAGGTGCCAGACTTTGTGATTCACCGAGGAGTTCGCCGCCAATGGGTTGTCGTCGAGGTTCCGAAGATCGTTCGTCAGTCAAAGTAATTGCCATCTTTTAACCTTTCACCCTGCCCAGGTGAAATGGATGTTTTGATAGGGCTCGCTTTCTGTAAATTTTCCCTCTTCGCTTCGCCCAAAGCGACAGAGTTTTGTTTTATAGGGCTGTAGTTTCAAGGATCGACTTGTTCATTAATAAAATAACGTCGTTCTATAATTTCCGCATTAATTGTTGTTTTCTCTTTTCGTTTTTCAGAAAATGGTAATCCTAAAAAACAATTCAATAATAAAAAAAAAGCAGTAAAAGAAAAAACACTGCACACACTTGCATTTTCTCTATCTCTTCTAAACACGAATCATCACGTCATGCAGATTGCTTGTTTTAAACCCCGTTGAAACATACGATCCGATGCCTTCTCCCAACTTTGAGTTCTCAGTATTCGAGGCGGAAGAAGAAGATGACGACAAAATTCCAGAAGAGATCTCTCGACTACTCAGACAAGAGGAAAGGTCCATTGAACCTCACAAAGAGCCGTTGGAAACGGTAAACTTGGGTTCAGAAAAAGAGAGAAAAGAAATCAAGATTAGGGCACTGCTCAGTCCAACTGCCAAAGAGAGTTTGATAAAGCTTCTCAAAGAATTTCCTGATGTATTCGCTTGGTCCTATCAGGATATGCCAGGGTTGGATACCAGCATCGTGGAACATCATTTACCGTTAAGATCGGAATGTCCGCCAGTAAAGCAAAGGTTGAGACGCACTCCCCCGGACATGGCCATCAAAATCAAAGAGGAGGTACAGAAACAGATTGATGCGGGTTTCCTCGCCACGTTAAAATATCCTTAATGGTTAGCCAACATCGTACCCGTTCCCAAAAAGGACGGAAAGGTCAGAATGTGTGTCGACTACAGGGATCTAAACAAGGCTAGTCCAAAGGACGACTTTCCTTTACCACACATTGACATGCTGGTAGACAGCACATCAAAGTTCAAAATTTTCTCCTTCATGGATGGATTCTCGGGTTATAACCAGATCAAAATGGCGCCGAAAGACATGGAGAAAACTTCGTTCATTACCCCATGGGGCACCTTTTGTTACAAGGTAATGTCGTTCGGTTTGAAGAATGTCGGGGCAACCTATCAAAGGGCCATGACTACTCTTTTTCATGACATGATACACAAAGAAATTGAGGTATAAGTTGATGATATGATTGCAAAATCAAAAACAGAGAGTGAGCACGTTGAACATCTGTCAAAATTGTTCGAACGTCTAATAAAATTCAAGCTCCGCTTGAATCCCAACAAGTGCACCTTCGGTGTCCGTTCAGGGAAACTTTTAGGGTTCATCGTCAGCCAGAAAGGAATTGAGGTTGATCCTGACAAGGTCAAGGCCATTCGAGGAATGCCTTCTCCGAAAACTAAAAACAAGTCAGAGGATTCCTGGGACGTTTGAACTACATTTCCAAGTTCATATTCCTCATGACCGCGACATGTGCGCCGATTTTCAAATTACTCAAAAAGAACCAGGATTGCGTTTAGACAGAAGATTGTCAAACCGCCTTCGACAGTATTAAGGAATATTTGTTGAATCCTTCGATTGTATCACCTCCAGCGGAAGGAAGGCCACTGATAATTTACCTCACAGTCATAGAGGACTCAATGGGATGTGTACTTGGCCAACAAGACGAAACTAAACGGAAAGAGTCTGCCATCTACTATTTGAGCAAGAAATTCACCGACTGCGAAACTCGGTACACGATGCTTGAGAAAACTTGTTGTGCTTTGGCTTGGGAAGCCAAACGTCTTCGCCAATACATGATTCGTCATACTACTTGGTTAATCTCAGAAATGGATCCAATCAAGTACGTCTTCGAAAAGCCTGCTCTCACGGGAAGAATTGCCCGTTGGCAGATGTTGTTATCAGAATATGACATAGAGTACCACGCTCAGAAAGCCGTTAAAGGAAGTATTTTAGCTGATCATTTGGCTCATCAACCGATTGACGATCAAGAATCAATCGGGTTTGACTTCCTAGACGAAGATGTCATGTATCTAAAAATGAAAGATTGCGATGAACTGTTACCCAGTGAAGGGCCAGAACCAGGTTCCTAATGGGGACTTGTCTTTGACGGAGCAGTTAATCATTATGGAAACGAAATTGGGGCAATCATTATTACCCCTCAGGGTACCCACATTCCTTTCACCGCTCGACTTACGTTCAAATTTACGAACAACGAGGCCGAATACGAAGCTTGTATTATGGGTCTCGAGGAAGCAATTGATTTAAGGATCAAAAACTTGGACGTATATGGCGACTCAGCCCTGGTTATCAATCAGATAAAAGGAGATTGGAACACATACCAATCAGGACTGATTCCTTACAAAGACTATGCAAGAAGGTTGTTACCCTTCTTTAACAGAGTCGAGTTTCATCATATCCCTCGTGAGGAGAATCACATGGCTGATGCATTAGCCACTCTCTCTTCCATGATTAGTGTAGGTCAATGGAACGACCTACCTAAGATCAACATAATGCGCCTTGAAAGGCCCGTTTACATCTTCATGATTGAAGCAGTCATAGACGATAAACCTTGGTATCACGATATCAAATGCTTCCTTCAGAAACAAGAGTACCCATCTGGGGCACTCAGAAAAGACAGAAAAATCCTCAGAAGATTGGCTGGAAACTTCTTCCTGAGCGGGGACATTCTCTATAAGAGAAATTTTGACATGGTCTTGCTCCGATGCGTCGACAGACCAGAAGTAGACATGCTTATGAAAGAAATTCATGAAGGGTCCTTTGGCACGCATGTCAACCGACACACAGTGGCGAGAAAAATTTTAAGAGCAGGGTACTATTGGTTGACAATGGAATCCGACTGCTACAAGTACATGAGGAGGTGTCACAAGTGTCAGATATACTCTGACAAAATTCATGTACCACCATCACATCACAAAGTTCTCTCTTCCCCATGGCTATTTTCCATATGGGGAATCGACATGATTGGCATGATTGAGCGCAAGGCTTCAAACGGACATCGGTTCATCCTGGTAGCCATTGACTATTTCACCAAGTGGGTCGAAGCAGCGTCATTCGCCAATGTAACCCGACAAGTGGTGGTCCAATTTATCAAAAACAATATCATCTGTCGTTATGGTGTTCTAAGCGAGATCATTACTGATAATGGATCTAACTTGAACAACAAGATGATGAAGGAGTTGTGCGCAGAGTTCAAGATCGAACACCATAACTCATCTCCCTACCGACCCAAGATGAACGGAGCGGTAGAAGTGGCTAACAAGAACATCAAGAAGATCGTTCAAAAGATGGTTGTAACCTATAAAGACTGGCCTAAAATGCTGCCCTTTGCTCTTCACGGTTATCGCAGATCTGTTCGCACTTCAACAGGGGCAACCCCTTTCGCTCTAGTGTATGGCATGGAAGCAGTGCTCCCCCTAGAAGTAGAGATCCCGTCAATCCGAATATTGATGGAAGCTAAGCTCACCGAAGCTGAATGGTGTCAAAGCCGACACGACGAATTGAATCTGATCGAGAAAAAGCGAATCACAGCACTATGCCATGGTCAGTTGTATCAATAGAGAATGAAGAGGGCGTTTGACAAAAAGGTCTGACCTCGTGCTCATGAAGATCCAGTCATTTCTCACTGATTCGCGAGGTAAATAGACTCCGAATTATGATGGCCCCTATGTGGTCACGAAAGCTTTCTAAGGCGGCGCCTTGAGACTTGCAACCATGGACGGAGAGGAATTTGCCTACCCCACGAATGTTGATGTAGTCAAGAAATACTTCGCCTAGACTAAAAAAAAACGTCTCGGTGGATTGAGAACCCGAAAGGGCGGTCCAGGCAAAAGTTAGAGACATAAAAAGAAAAAAGTCATCCCGGTGGATTGGAAACATCACAGTACAATCCAGGAAAAAATAAGGGATAATGGCAAGTAACTATGTTCAACAGAGGCAAGTCCCTCAGCAGCAGCAGTTACATCATCCGCCAGAAAACTCCAGTCAAGGTCATCTTCAACAGAAGCTCAGGATGTCCCGAATTCAAAGTTGGTAGAAGGATAGTGGTCGTTATGTTTCAACGTAGCCCTTTTCCCTGTAAATTACCATTTTCTAACTTTGTATATACTCTTTGGAATCACGCGTTTGGCTGATCTCCATCTTATCAATAAAATTTGAGCCCTTGTGCTTTTGTTTGTAATTATTATTTGTTTTAGCTCTATAGAACGACGTTTTA
Source organism: Lathyrus tuberosus (assembly GCA_022829125.1). Taxonomy (NCBI): domain Eukaryota; kingdom Viridiplantae; phylum Streptophyta; class Magnoliopsida; order Fabales; family Fabaceae; genus Lathyrus; species Lathyrus tuberosus. The sequence continues at coordinate 9,969,983 of JALAZF010000169.1, forward strand.
ACATGATTAGCGATTCTTGAAATAAAGCAAAAATGAATTTACTTGTTAAAATTTTTTCTGCTTTTAAAATAAAGACGGCAATTTCTTTTGACTGTTGAACATCAGAAGAACATCGGTCGCTTCTCCAGAAGTAATCGAACCTCAAAGTGCAGAATCAAAGTACTCCTTCTAACCCAGTACGCCTGAATGAAGGGATCAATTGTGTCAGAGACCTTGTTTTGTCTGACACGCCTCGGCCGAGTTCTTATCTCCTAAGTTCGATCAACGGTATTCCCCGCAGGGACTATCTCTCCTAAGCAAGGTGGAATTGTTATTCTCAACCAACGGTACCTCTTCGCCCCGCGATGGCCGAGTATCCAGTCGTGTTCACCTGTCAGTTTGTATGTCGCGTCAGTTTTGTCAGCATAAACATACATACATCATGCATTATTGATTTACATTCACATTTCATATTGCATCACTATCACTCTAGTCGGTCTTGTCCCCTAGTGATAAAAGTCCTCTCAATCGAGTTGTCAACCCTTTCCTCGTCAAGAAGTATTACGTCTGAACATTCTCTCTCCTCCAGTTTTATTTCTGGATTGAAGTTGGGTCCTCGACCACTTTGATAACTTGAACCTCTGAAAAACCAGAGGAACTTTCAGTCAGCATCACTCTTCGCCATTGAAGATGATATCCTTGTTTTCCCGGATTAAAGAAAATCCCGAGAGAAAGCCTCCTAAACCGAAGATTCTGCAGTACGGCAGTTTTTCTCCGAAAAACCCACTGATGAAAAGGTCATCGGCACCTCAAAGTTGGATCACATCGTATGGTATTTCTCCGAGAAGATCTCCGAGAACAGTATGATGTAAAGACCCCAAGCGAATGCAGTCTCTCAAGGGACTCGCATTCCCCAAGTAAAGTCAATAAATGGCATCTCCAACAGAGAAGTTTGTACGCCTCTACAACTCAGACGACTGGGTCCTCCCAGCGAGTCTGACATCAAAACTTTTTCCACTCAAATGGCATCTCCCCAGGAAAATTCGGCAAGAAGTTTGAGGAAAACCGCTACGAATAGCGTCCCTTGTCAATAAAGTTTATTGACAAAAGAAACTTAGACCAGTTCCTTGGTAGGAAACCAGGATCGAGGGGAAGTTTAAAACAAGAGAAACTAAGACCAGTTCCTTGGTAGGAAACCAGGATTGAGGGGAAGTTTACAACAAGAGAAACTAAGACCAGTTCCTTGGTAGGAAACCAGGATCGAGGGGAAGTTTATTTTAGAAACTGAGACCAGTTCCTTGGCTGAAAACCAGGATCGAGGAGAAGTTTACCTTTTCTAAGCATCATTGCTTAGCTAAAGAAGATGAATGCGTAAGCTACCATTCATAACCACCATCAAAATTTTGGGTATTCCGATATTTAATCCTCTTGCACCCCGAATGCCCGAATACCTTCGTCATTCACACCTTCGTGTCCAAGAAGATTAAATAGGGGCATCTGTCATACCCCAAATTTTGACCACTAAGATTTCCCATCATTGTGAAAATTATCATCACAATATGGAGGAACCATCATACTTCATCAGTCTCACCAAAGATGGGTGAGCATTCACTACAATCAAAATTAGGGTTTCAAGCCCTCTCTGAGTGCTTAGACAAAGGGTCAATCAAGGAATGACATGATCTTCAACTTGTCTAACCTCTCAAACATCCATAATGGATTAAAAGGACTCCCACTTCAAGGATTAAGCACAAGGCTGCTCCCTTCTAGGTGGATCAAGTCTCAAGATCGACAGTGTCACCAAATTAGGGTTTTGGTCGACCAGGGCCTCCAGATGGAAATTTTTCATCTGGGCACAAGTAAATGATCCAAAACCTAACCTAATATACTCCATGGAACCTCATGGACCCAATCATCAAGTCAATTTTTCCCCAGGGGATGCATTCATCAAAAATCAGGAATTAGGGTTTCTTGACCTAATTCACCCCTAAGCTGACTTTTAGGGAAAATCATGAGCCAAGACCTCAAGAGAGGGTTTGAGGGTCTCTAATGAACTATATTGATCCATTTGGAACAATTGATTAATCCAATAAGCTTGAGCCACAAGTCTCAATTTCATCTGCACCACAATTAGGGTTTTAAGGAAAAAGTCAACTGTAACTTTGACTTTTGACCAGGACATGCTCCCAAGCCCCATGACATGCATCAATATACCCTATGACACCCATGGAACATGTCCATCAAGTTTGATTTAGGTCAAGGACATGATTTCCTGAAGAATTGCACAGTTTGGAATTCATCTGATAAAAAGTCAACTGTGCACAAAAGTCAACTTTGACTTTTTGAGATTTTTCACCAAAATGGATTTTTAACCCTAAAATGATGTTAATGTATGATTTGAATCATCATTCATAAAGAAAAATCAAGAAAAGTTGGGTAACTTGTGAAAGGGGTAACCATAAAAAACTTAGAAAATTTTCCAAGTTAAAAATAAAGTGGCTAGGGTACTAACTTTGGAGGGTCATAACTCCTAAACCACAAAGCCATTTTCTCCCATCCAAGCCTTGATTTGTAGATCTCATTGCCCTCTACAAAAACTTCAACTAGACCTAATTCCAATTCATCATGGATTTTGAGTTATGGAGTGATCAAAATCAAGAAAAGTCACTTTGTTCCAACACTTAGTGAAACTTTCACTAAGTCAGATTTTACCCTACTTTTTGCCAAATGTAGGGGGATTTTTCACTTGGATTCAAAAGAGATCAAAACCAAATATGTTCAAACAGTTGTTGTATCATGTAAGGGCTTTCCAAAATGACCAAGAACACTACCAAATTCAATTTGAGTCATGAGATATGACATTGGAAAGTTGCCTTGCTGAAATCTGCCAAGGCAAGGCAGAATTTTCATTTTTGCTCGATTTTCCAAAATCAGCCAAATCCAAATGCTCCTATCCACTTGGACACCTCTGAGGATTGAATCTAAAGGGGACAATGACTGAGCCAAGCCTCCAAAGTCTTTGGAACAAGGAATAGCATGTTGAACCTAGAATGGCCAAAATAGGGACAAGACTCCAATTTTGGATTGGAGCATTCAATGGAAGCATCAAGGTGGCATGGACTGAGCCATTTGCAACTAAATTCAGTCAAGACTTATCCAAGACCAAGGGAACCACAGCCCTGTGCCCTAACCTCTAGTCAATGGCTAGAGGAGACTTGGATTTCCATTGGCCAACATTGAACAAACACCTGCTGCAGTTGCCATTCACTGTGGATCCCAAAACAAACTTGCTCTACTATAAATAGAGCTCAATTGTGATCAGTTTGAGTACACCAAAGCCATCAAACAGATGCTTTCCTCAAAACCTCTTTCTCTTGTCAAAAATGCCTTCTTTAGCAAGGCAACTTTGAGTTTTTGAGCTTGAGATCTTTTTCATCACAATCAATCACACACACACCTCATATATATCATATATAAGCTGTGCAAACTATCACAAGTGACCTGTAATCACAAAATCACAAAGTCACCTCTCAAAACCTCAAAATAGGCTTTGTTTGCATTTTTCAAGCCATGTCTTGATTCAGTCACTTTCCAAACCAGATAAAACCTCAAACACACTCCAAATATCATCCTTGAACTGTCCCAAATGGTTCCCCTCATCTGGAACACCATTTGAGAGAGTTGCTATTTTGGTCACTTTTAACCCCTTTTGCAAGAAATGGACTGTTTGTGTTTTTGCAGGTACCAGTCAATTCCAATCATCCTAAATGCTTCTAAGGGATCATTTGAGTGTGTCTAAAGCATCAAATCATTTCTGGAACAAGAGGTTTGACAGATTGAACAAAAGCTCCAAAATCTCAAAAAAAGAGGTAAGCCTCACAACTTGGAATCTTTCAAACATGCAATGCTTTGAAGTCCATTGATCATAAACATCTCATACATGTTGTATATGTTGTGTTTGAGCTAATTCACCATGTAATCCATGCTTGTACCAAGTTTTAGCATAGAAAATTCATTTTTAGGTCATTTTCAAAACCACTATCGGGTTTTGAGGAGGGAGTGTGATCTGAAAAAACTACCACCACCATTGGATTCCTTATGAAATTCTGATCCAGATGCATATAAATTTTGTCTCAAACCATTAAGAATTGAGAAAGTTAAGACCTTCACGTTTCTGAGCCAAAACTTGCCTTGGGCCAGGCCTAAAACCAAGTCATGCCTTGTATGTTTGTTGTTTTGTTTCAAACAATGGATGTATCACCACCCCAGTGGTAAGGCGCGCGCGCCTTGTAACCTTGAGGTCTTGGGTTCAAACCCCACCCATGCCATTTTGTGTTTTTTCACATTTTGCCATTTTTTCCAATATTTTCATGCTTTATTAATTAATTGGAAAATTAATAACTCTTTCAATTTTAATTATTTTTTATTGGTTCTTTTTGCAAAAAATCACAAAAATGTTGAAATATTTTATCCCACAAAAAAATTGAATTTATATTATTTATTTAATATAATTAGTATTTTTGTGAATAAATTCACTTTTATTTGTTTTTAAACATTGTAAAACGAATATTCATCTTGAAAAATCAAGACCAAATGAGTTTTAATATCTCTTGTGATTTATACCTCATTTTTCAAACCTTAAACAAAAATCACAAGTGGTTTATTCAAAAACCTTTTTGGTATTTTTCATTGATTTTCTTTAAATATTTACTTTTAAAGAATAAAATTAGGGTTTCTTTGATTTTCACTCAAACAAATCATTGTCAAACACTCATGGGCCTCTAATAGAGTGTAAGACCCAATCCTTTTTTTTGACCAAATCATTTTTGGGCCTTAGTGTATTGTATAAGTCCCGATACCGTCAAAAACAAACGGCACGATCGTCGCCTTTTGAAAAATAACCTTTTGGGCCTCTCCTTGAGCTATAAGACTCATTCAAAACTTTTGGGCCTCTAATAGAGTGTAAGACCCAACCCCCTTTTAACCAAAATCATTTTGGGCCTCACTTATTATATAAGTCCCTCTGCGTTAAAAGAAAACCTCGGCGCAATCGCCATTTTAAACGAAAAAATCATCTGGGCCTACCCTCGTGTTATAAGCCCCACTCTTTTTCTTTAAACCTTTTGGGCCTCTTGATAGAATGTAAGACCCATCCCTTTGTACAGAAAACCTTTCTTTGTGCCTCAGTCACTTGTATAAGTCCCTCTGTACAAATTTAAACAGTGCGCTCACTAATAAAACCCTGGGCCTCTCCTTGAGCTGTAAGCCCCAAATCTTTCTTTTTTAAAGCACTTTCTCCTTTGATTTCGAATATACTATTGTTTTCCATCTTTCTTTGTTGAACAACTAACCAAACAGCATGGAAGCTCTACAACCGAGTAAGTGGTTATCGCTTTCATTTACCGCTTTCATATACATATAACTGTATTGTGGGGCTGTTTCACTGTAAGTCTTCTTTCATAAACTCATATCAACTGTGTAATAATAGTATAGATATTTAGAGTTTCCCCGGCAACTACGTCTAGCATTAAGCTCGTTGATCACTCATAGAAATAGTCAAAACTAGATCCCCATAGGATTACCAGACACTGTCTTCCCTCCTCTTGGGGTTAAACAATATGGACTGTCACTCGTAGAAGTTGTCAAAGAAACTCTATTCCCCAGAGATGATCTCTTCTCCGTGAATTTCATCTCTTGAGTTTCTTCCAAATTCTCAAACTTTCCTGACTTGATCTATTCCTTGTGAATAGCTTGCCTTGAATTTCTCGGGGTTTGGGGACCCACAAGCTTCTTAAAAGCACTTGTCAAGAAACTCTACTCCCCAGAGATGATCTCTTCTCCGTGAATGGCATCTCTTGAGTTTCTTCCAAATTCTTGAACTTTCCTGACTTGATCTATTCCTTGTGAATAGCTTGCCTTGAATTTCTCAGGGTTTGGGGACCCATCGGCTTCTTAAAAGCATCAGCCTCCTCTTGGGCATCGTACAAGGACCCACAGGCTTCCTAAAAGAAACCGTGCCTCCTCTTGGGCTTAGTACAAGGACCCGCCGGCTTCTTAGAAGTATTCACCGCCTCCTCTTAGGCTTCGTATAATGATCTCTTCCTCCGGGAATGATAGCCTCCTCTTGGGCATCGTACAAGGACCGATCAGCTTCTTAAAAGCTTCCAGCCTCCTCTTGGGCTTCATACAAATTGTCCCGACGACCTCCTAGAGGTATAGGAACAGAAATTAGTCATCTGCATAGAACAGTCCTTTCATAGAGTCTACTACTGTTTCTCAAAGCACAGTACAAAAGATGAAACTCTAGACTTGGACAGTCTAATATCCTTGAGTCTCAAAGACATTCTCAAGTGACCCCTTCGTTAAATAGGAAGAAAACCCGTAGACTCGGACAGTCTCAATACCCTTCGGATTTCCCACTTCCTTAAAGAACAGGAATAACCCAGATCCTCGAATCAAATCCTCGAGTACGGTGTTGCTCATATAAGAACTGATTTTCTCTTTAAAAATCAGTATACTGGACCTATCACTTAACTGAAACAGTAACCACAGCCTCCTCTTAGGCTTTGTATAAAGATCCTTCTCCCATGAAGTTAGCCTCTCTCTTGGGCTTTATACAATGATTCTCCCCAACGGAGTTAACAATTTTAGCCTCTCTCTCGGGCTTTGTACGAGACACATAAGAGACTCCCTCATTGAGTCAATCACCCCTTTCGCCTCCATCTCGGGCTTTATACGAGATACAAAAAGTGTTAGTTCTTGTGTTGGCTGGAATTTTGGTAAAACAAAGTTGAACAATGTTGATGTCATTTGTCTGATGTCATAACATTGGTTCTTATCATTAGCTGTTGCAGGGTTGGAGGTTTTGTATGCTGATGTTATAAGTGATGTCTTGACATCAGTATACCAGAACATCAGTTTATGATGTTGCGCGTGTTAGGATGTTTTGTTGTTAGTGAGATTTTCTGCAAAGAGATAGAGAGATTGCAGGCGAATTTATTGGAGAAGATTTATTCTGATACAATTAATTCTGCATATCTTGTGGAGAATAGATTGTTACTATTTTTGTGCAAATAGACATGGAGAATTGTTCCTATTTGTGTGGAGAAGATCTTGCAGCTGAATTAAAAAGTGAAGATTTAAAAGATACATAATATCCTGGAAATTTTATGTGGAGTTGATTTAAAGGTGTGGAAGATTAAAGATAAAATCTAGCAAAGATTGCATATTTAAAACATGAAGATTTGATTGAAGATTTAATTGAAGATTTGATTGAAGATTTAATTAAAGATCTATTGAAGAGCAGAATCTGTTGGAGATTTGTAGCAGAAGATATGATATGATTTGAAGGCCCAAATCCAGTTGGGAAAATGTTATAAATAGAATGCTTGTAATCTAGAATACGCACGGGTCCAAGATGTAGATCATTAGGGCTTTGTCTAAGTGAACCACTCGGGTTGTGAGATGGTCACTGTGGTATTACTCAGAAACTTGTAGGTAATGAGTATTGTGTTGTTCTTGGAGGAAGCTTTGAAGCAACTCCAAGTTGTGTCATAGAAAAGTGTCTTCTATGCGGTTAGATAGTTTTGGAAATCAAGCTGTTGATGCAGTGGCGGAGTTGTTGACTGCTAGACATCATTGCGATGATTGGGAGTGAGATGGAGTCTCTTACCTAGGGAGGACTTAGGTAGAAGGGTCATTGGGTAGTGATTGAATTAGGTAGATTGTCAACTGGTCTGTTGAGTCTGTAATTTGATACTACTAATAGTGGACTTCCTTCCTGGCTTGGTATGCCCCCAGATGTAGGTTGTTGAACCGAACTGGGTGAACAATCCTTGTGTGCAATTCTGTGCTTTTCTGTTGTCTTACATTGCAGAGTGTGTTGTTGTAACATCACACATAACATCACAGGTTTTTAGTGTCTTGTTCATACAGCAGATATTGATGTTGTGACATCGCACTTAACATCACATGTCTGTACCAGAATTTCAATTGGTATCAGAGCAGGCATCCTGTCTGTTGCTGGATGAGATCTTGGGAAGATACTTTCTGGTTCATGAGCAAGATAGAGAGTTGTTTATATGATCCCTTGGAGTGAAGGTTGGACTATTCATGACAAAGTATTGTTAGCACGTGCTGATAGTGTGCAAGGGTTTTTGAGTAGTGCCTGAAGGTTGTTGAGGAGTTGTTATGTGTTCCGCTGCATGGTATCTGTTGTAACCCTGGTTAGTTCTTGCATTTCTGGTGTTGAGATTCTAGGAAGATATTCTCTTGGAAAGACATTAGGGTTTGGTCTCCTCAGCAGGATATCCTATGATGTTGTAGTTTATGTAAGACAGCTTCAACCGGTTGGTTAGAGAGGCCAGCGTTACTTGAGGATTATCTCATATCCTTGTTTGGGAGTGAAGTGTTCATAAGGTGAATGGATCTTCTAAAGACTGTTTGACATGGAAGGATCAGAAGAAGAATATATGTCAAGTCAGGCATTAAAGACCAATCTGTTCAGTACAGTGATTCCTTGTGGTGAAAGAAGAGGGTAGAGCCAAAGCAAAAGAGTATCACTGTCAAATCTTTCATGCGGGAGTGAAGATCTTGATCAGTCATCTCTTAAGCTTAGTTGTGGTTTCATCAAGAAAGAAGCCGAGATTAATATGTCTATTCTAATGTCTCGACATCGTGCTTCACATTAGCAGGTTATGGTAAATGCTAAGTCAAAGACCTATTGGTTTGTTGCTGTTTTGAAGGATCATTGAAGCTGTGAAGTTGAACAATTTTTGAGATGCTGTTCATAATTTTTCAGCAGGAGCTGGTTGAAGAGAAGGGAAAAGGCATCGAAGAGTTTGTGTGCAGTAGCAGGGTAAGTCAGCCGGTGGTCAATTGGTGTCTGCATTAGTTGTATGGAATGAACTCTTCCAGTTTTGTGCCTTGAAGGATTCAAAGGAGCAGATTGTCTATGGTATGTTTCTGCAGAAGGATGGCAGTTATTACTCTTTGGTTAGGAGGTCTGAACCTTGTGATTTTTAGAAGAAGCCTCTGGAAGAGTGTGTTATGCAAGTTACTGCAGTTTTGTTGGTCTAATCTTGGAAGATGCTGATATGCTCTCTTATGTTCCCTGCAAGAGATATGTGTGGATGAATATGATTAGAAGTTGTGATTAAGACTAATGTCAGAACTAATGTTGAAACATCAATTTTGTTCTTTGCTCAGGGCAAAGTGAAAGATCAAGACACTGACCTTACCTGGAAGAGTTTTGTGGTATGAGTGGTTGTCGTGATGGTTAGTTTCAGCAGATGGCGGTTGTGTGAGAAGGTTACCTTGACAAGAGTTAAGTATTTATCTGCTTTTGAGGATGTGCTTTCAACTAATGAAAAAATACATTGACGGGAGACTTTGTATATGTCTGATGTAAAAGTGCAGGACTGCAGAAGGATTGAGAATTTACTTTTCTCTATGTGGCTGTTTTGGAAATATTTTCAAGGGTTAAGCACTTGGGAGTTGAATCAAATGGTGGGGTTGATTGGTGTCTATGGAGTTTCATCCAAATTGTCTGGGAAGAGTTTGGATTATGAGAGGCAGATTGATTGTGGAATGTTGATAACATCCAACATCTCAAGTCAGACAAGTTGCTGGCGTTAAGGCTGAAAGATATGAAGACATCACTTCATGATGGTTACAGCTTGGATCAGGTTAGAGCATGGTGTCTGCTCTGGTTGTGAAGGTCGAGGATAAGTGACAGTTATCTCTGGCTCTCTACTGACGGCTCTACTAAAGGAAGTGACTTTCTTTAGTGTTGCTATGGGGTAGTCTTGGACTACTTATTTTCTGAAGATTCAGATGTGGTAGGTTTGAAGTCTTTGGAGCTTCTAAGTAGGATGGAGGTTGCCTACTCAAACTTGATTGTTGAATCAAGTCTATAAGAGCATGGAAATCTATTTCTGCAAAGGGAGGAGGTTCTTCTGAGTGGCAGAAGGAGGAGCTGATTTCAACAGTTGGATGTCATAACATCTAGCTTAACATCAGGATTCTCAGCTGGTGATGTGGCACATCAGCTAATGATAGGGTGATCTACAGGAATGAACAATAGGATGCTTCAAAAAGATCGGCCTCATGGTAGTTTGTGGGAGCTGCAGGAAGGAGAAGATGTTACATGACCATGGCTTAGGGAGTCTAAGTGTGTTTGCTTTTGAGCAAGTGGAACATGTGACTTGAAGATCAAGTTTCCTTGGTGGATCAAGATATCTTTGTGAGAGTTCTGACATACGAGGATTCCTGAATGAGGTGATCAAACTGTGGCATTTGGTTGATCTCAGAAGTGGATTCGAAGAATCAAGATAATCAGAGTGTGGCAGCTGGTTATTATTGGGGATTGTCTTGGAACAAGTTACTCTTGGGCAGAAGGGTGATGAGTTGAAGACTCAAGGAGATTATTCTTCTTGAAGGTGGATGAGAAGTTAATTCTCTAGTTCTTTGGATTACTATGCAATAGTAAGTCCAGTTGGTGGAGCATATCAAGAATCATGGTGATGATATCTTGGTGTGTGGCAAATGTTCTAACTTATGTTGGGACATTATCTGGTAGGATATCCTTGGTGAAGGATGATTATGCTCTGGTTCAGAAGGGTGGGGCCTACATTATGCCTAAGGAGCGTCTACATAGTCATACGGGAGAATGATGAAGTAGAAGGTCTCCCTTGGATGGAGAATGTAGAGAAGACTGAAGTAGATCAGGTATTGTTTGATAGAAAGTCTGAAAATGTAGAGTATGATAGGGAATGGCCACCTTTGGAGAAAGGGACAATGGTACCAATATGCATGTACTCAACAAGTGTGCTCAAATGTTCATCTTCATCTAGAGCATTGGTTAACCATGACAGGGGGAGTACTTGTCTATGGATTCTGCAGCAAAGGTGTATGATGATCAAGATTGTGAATATTGGTTGAATCTTATGAGGATATAATGTCAGATAACATGTTATGACATTAGGCTGTTGGATGACATATTGGTGTGGACATGAATGGTTCTAGCCATGTGAAGCTAAGTGTTTGAATCATATGCGCACATGCTTCTGAGGAGATGTCTGAAGGATAACTTTGGTTGTGTATGGGAGAATTTATTTTGGAAGAGCTATGTGAGGGTCCTTATTGATGGGAGGTGTCACACTTGTCTTGGTGTGTGAGTTCAGTGGAAGGCATTGTCTGGTTTTTCCAAATGTTATGATCAAGGAGTTCATTGTGATCATTCCTGTGGATATTACAGAGAGAAGTTGATCATCTTGGCAAGATGTGAGTTTTGGAGCATGAGAAGATAATAAACCTAGAGGGAATCATGTGAGTTTTGGTATATGGATTGTTTGAGGATTAAGCATTAAGTGAATGCGTTCAGCAGGTGTGTTGAACAGAGGGTGCGCTCTTGAAGACATGAAGATGAGTCTTATGTTTTCCATTCATTTAAGGTGTTCTTCTTGCAAAGGAGCATTGGTTATCTTCGATAGGGAGAGTTGATCTTTTGTTGAAGAAGTTGTTTATCCAGATTGTAATGTCAGACAAGATGTCGTGACATTGTGTTACTAGTGAAGTTCATGGTGTACTTGACAGGTTAGACCTGGTTCTATAGATTTGTGTGTCAATGGATTGAATCAGAAGTATACATTTACACCAATGTTTGTCAATTTTTGGCCATAAAGGGGGAGAGAATGTACAGTAGTAGCTGCTGAGTCTGGATTTTGTTCTGAGTATATTGGCTGCGATGTTCAGAGTTTGTCCAATTGTGGCTAAAAAGGGGGAGAGAGTTGCTAAGGTGTGGTTGTGAAGCCCTTTCTGATATGGTGCAGCAGCTGAGGGGGAGAGTGTATGAACAGCTGTGAGCTGGTTCTTGGTTTGAGGGGGAGTTTGCCCTATGCTGATGTGAAAGTGAGTTTATGCAGCTTGTTGGTTTTTATTGCTGCTGGTTAATGAGTTTGTGCAGCTTGTTGAAGAGGTGCTGCTGGGTTCTCTGATGATGGCAGAGTTTGTTTTAGTCAAAATTAGCCAAAGGGGAAGATTGGTAGTTCTTGTGTTGGCTGGAATTTTGGTAAAACAAAGTTGAACAATGTTGATGTCATTTGTCTGATGTCATAACATTGGTTCTTATCATTAGCTGTTGCAGGGTTGGAAGTTTTGTATGCTGATATTATAAGTGATGTCTTGACATCAGTATACCAGAACATCAGAACATCAGTTTGTGATGTTGCGCGTGTTAGGATGCTTTGTTGTTAGTGAGATTTTCTGCAAAGAGATAGAGAGATTGCAGGCGAATTTATTGGAGAAGATTTATTCTGATACAATTAATTCTGCATATCTTGTGGAGAATAGTTTGTTACTATTTTTGTGCAAATAGACATGGAGAATTGTTCCTATTTGTGTGGAGAAGATCTTGCAGCTGAATTAAAAAGTGAAGATTTAAAAGATACATAATATCCTGGAAATATTATGTGGAGCTGATTTAAAGGTGTGGAAGATTAAAGATAAAATCTAGCAAAGATTGCGTATTTAAAACATGAAGATTTGATTGAAGATTTAATTGAAGATTTGATTGAAGATTTAATTAAAGATCTATTGAAGAGCAGAATCTGTTGGAGATTTGTAGCAGAAGATATGATATGATTTGAAGGCCCAAATCCAGTTGGGAAAATGTTATAAATAGAATGCTTGTAATCTAGAATGCGCACGGGTCCAAGATGTAGATCATTAGGGCTTTGTCTAAGTGAACCACTCGGGTTGCGAGATGGTCACTGTGGTATTACTCAGAAACCTGTAGGTAATGAGTATTGTGTTGTTCTTGGAGGAAGCTTTGAAGCAACTCCAAGTTGTGTAATAGAAAAGTGTCTTCTATGCAGTTAGATAGTTTTGGAAATCAAGCTGTTGATGCAGTGGAGGAGTTGTTGACTGCTAGACATCATTGCGATGATTGGGAGTGAGATGGAGTCTCTTACCTAGGGAGGACTTAGGTAGAAGGGTCATTGGGTAGTGATTGAATTAGGTAGATTGTCAACTGGTATGTTGAGTCTGTAATTTGATACTACTAATAGTGGACTTCCTTCCTGGCTTGGTATGCCCCCAGATGTAGGTTGTTGAACCGAACTGGGTGAACAATCCTTGTGTGCAATTCTGTGCTTTTCTGTTGTCTTACATTGCAGAGTGTGTTGTTGTAACATCACACATAACATCACAGGTTTTTAGTGTCTTGTTCATACAGCAGATATTGATGTTGTGACATCGCACTTAACATCACATGTCTGTACCAGAATTTCAAAAAGGTTCTTATTAAGCCAAACAAATTTTAGCCTCCATCTCGGGCTTCGTACGAGATACAAAAAACTCTCTTGTTGAGTCAAATAGCCTCCATCTCGGGCTTTATACGATATACCAAAAGATTCCCTCGTTGAATCAAAACCTTTTAGCCTCTCTCTCGGGCTTTGTACGAGACACATATTAGCCTCCTCTTAGGCTTTGTATAAGAAAACCACTGGTTGATCCAATTAACCTTTTAGCATCCAAGCTGTGCCTTGTTCACAGTACACAAACATCAACAACTCCTTCCCCTCCATCTAACTGCTGTAAGCGGCAAGCCTCTGGATCATCTGCATCCATGCCAATGTCCCTCTTTTAGTATGAGAAATTCCTAAGGAATGATGGCATTGCTCTACACTGAGTTAAAGTCTTCTCCTTCAGGTTGAAATCTCCTATAAAGGAAATTATGGCATTGCCGAATTCACAAATCCCGGTTAAAGTAATTCTCCTTTATAAACAGTCGTAACAGACAAACCCCTCTTTAGAGATGACAAATTCTCTCTAATGTTGAGACCTTTTAGCTTCACATCTTGGGCTTCGAACAAGATACAAATAAACCCTTCAGCTTCACATCTTGGGCTTTGAACAAGATACAAACCACCTTTCGCTTCACGTCTTGGGCTTTGAACAAGACACCAAAAACACCCATTTCCTCCCACAGACTAGGAGGAACTACGAACGCTCTGATTTCCCTGTTTTGGTAAACGGGAATACGTAGGCATAAGATTGAAAGAAAAAATCTTAGCGAGCACACTAAACAAAAACCCAAAATCCCATACTTTCATATACATCCGTCCTAACATCTCAACCAATAGCCTAAAGCACCCCTCGTCAACAAAATAACCTAGGAGAAACCCCGAATCTTTGTAGCATCTGTAAACTAACAGACCGCTATTTAAACTCAGTATACAAGCAGGGTTAGTTGGAGACATCTATTTCCCTTCCTTCATCAGCTTTAATGGGATAAAAAATGAATCGAGCTGTAGTACTAGAGCGATCGTGCTTCACAACCACATCCAAAAATCACTCGCTACACATAGGCCTGCAAGATTGACTCAAGTCAATGGCTAGAGGAGACTTTGGCTACATGACAAAACTCAATGGATAATAGGGTGATCCAGCCCCCAATCACTATTGCTCCCAAAACAAACTTGCTCTACTATAAGTAGGGATCCTTTCTGATCAGTTTGAGTACACCAAAGCATAACAACACATGCTCTTCTTCATTTCACTCTCAAAAAACCCAAAAATTGCTTCCTTTTCAAGTAACATGGGAATTTTCAATAGGAAGCAATTCTATCAAAACTAATGTTGTAGACACATCATATACATCATATGTGAGCTATCCAAACACTTCTCACACATCTGTAACCTCAGAATCACAAAGTACAAAATCAAACTCAGGCCTGTTTGCAGTTGGGTTGCCACAAAGTGATCCAGGTTGTTTCAATCCATTCAAGCTTCTAGACACCTTACATAAGGTCCATTGAAGCTATCCAAGTCATCAAACAACATCTGTAACACCTCCAACACACAATTCAATTTCTTCTTCCGAGAGGTAAGCCTGAACTCTCAAACTCTATGATCCATGGATCATAAATGTGTTTTCAAGTTACAAACATGTTTCTGCACTTATGTAGAGTGTTTCCCCTCAATCAATTGCTTTGTAGCTACCGTGTAAAGGATTTCATAGTGTTCTTGCAAAAATTAGGGTTCATGTGTTCGTCACTTGATTTCTCATTCCACACTAAAAATAAATGCAATTAATTGGTACCATTGGAATCCTTGTTCAAACACGAGTGAGATTGGTGTTTGAATCGTGCAAAATCATTGAGTAATCAGAGAGAAAAGTATGGTTTTACAAATCATCCATGGCGCGAGCACGGGGAAGAAGAAGATGACCGTTGGCGCGTATTTTTGAATTTTTTGAATTTTTGAATTTTTAAGTTATTTTCTTAATTAATTTAAAAAATTAATTTCTCCCTCAATTTTAATCATTTTTGAATAGTTATTTTTTTAAAAATTCACAAAAATGTTAAAATATTTTGTTCTTCAAGAAAAAAAAATTTATATTATTTATTTAATATATTTGGAGTTTTTGTAAAGAATTTCATTTTTTATTGTTTTTAAACATTTTTAATTAAATTTTCCTCTTGATTTTTCAAATTCAAATGAATTTCAAGATTTCATGTGAATTTAACATGTTTTTTCAAAACATTTTTCAAAGTTCACAACTTGTTTTTAAGTATATTTGATATTTTACATCATTTTTTATTTAATTTTCTTTGAAAAATTATATTTTTAATTAAAATTAGGGTTTTTCCTTGATTTTAATTTTTCAAACTTCATTTGAAATACTTGGGCCTCTTTGTAGAGTGTAAGACCCATCCCTTTGTAAAATAAACATTTTTTGGGCCTCAGTCATTGTATAATTCCCGACGTAATTTTCAAAATAAACGGTGCGATCGTTGTTTTTCATCTGGACATCTCCTTGAGTTGTAATCCCCTTATCTTGTATAAAAATCATTTCTTTGGCCTCTAATAGAGTGTAAGATCCAACCCCTCTTTGTACATACAAATTTTGGTCCTCTGCTATAGTATAAGTCCCACAACGTCTATCGGTATCGCAGTGCGATCCCAGTTTTCAAAATAAGTCATCTGGGCCTCTCCTTGAGTATAAGCCTCAATCTTTTGTACATAAACTTTGTTTTAAACAATAAACAAACTTCATGGGCCTCTCCTTGAGTTGTAAGCCCCATACCTCTGTTTTCAAAATCATCTGTCTATTTTAAAACTGGTACTAAGAGGAGCATTATTCCCAGTGAAACTGCTCTTAGACCATTTGGGCCTCTCTTTGAGTTATAAGCCCCAAACACTCTTTTCTTTTCAAACAACTTTCTTTTGATTCAAATTCAAAATTCAAAGTTTTCCCAAAACTTTCTTCATTTTCTTAAATCCCTGATCATACAATTAAAATCTTGCAATCAATCACAATACACTTGGGCCTCTTCTCAAAATGTAAGACCCAACATCTTTTCAATTCAATGCATATTTTTTATATACCCGTCAATACACTTATTTGTATATATACTTATGCATATCTGTATAGAGTTTCCCCAGCAGTTAGGTCTACACTTAGGTCAAACCAGAGGTTCCTTCTAACTTAGTCAAAACTAGTTCCCTCATAGGAAATTCCCCTTAATACAGTCTGCCTCCTCTTGGGCTTATTCAATATGGAACAGAGAAAGACATTATTCCCGGTGAAACTTTTCTCAAGACTATGAAAACTTAGATATATGTATATATATGTACAAGAAATTCATTTCCCCAGAGAGGATTAATTCCTGGTGAAACATTTTTGAATTTCTTCATCCATAGAATTGTTCAACAGAGAAAGGATTATCTCCTGGTGAAACCTTTCTTGAACTTTTCTTAGGCTTGGACCCACAGGCTTCTTAGAAGTATACCCAACCTCTTCTTGGGCTTAGTACAAGGACCAACAGGCTTCTTAGAAGTTCCCCAGCCTCCTCTTGGGCTTAGTACAAGGACCCAAAGGCTTCCTAAAAGCATAGAATATAAATTAGACATCTCTACTAGTTCAATCTCCAGGAAAGTCAAAAGCTACACATCTTATCATCTAAGGGTTGATCTTCATCCCTTAAACCAACAACCTCCTCTTGGGCATCATACAAAGATCTCTCTACACCAGAGTCTACCACTTCTTGAGAGACTTGGATAGTCTCAACCTCCTCTTGGGCTTCATTCAAGTAGACTTGGAAAGACTCATAGTCTCCATTTGGACTTCACACAAAGACCCTCAAGTTTCCTAAAAGCCTAGGATAAAACCTGATCATTTTTACCAATACACCAGTCTCCAGCAGAGTTAAAACCTCTAAGGTTTTCAAACTTACCTTTAAACTTCTCTGACTTCCAACAAGCCGTAACTTTCACCTTGAAAATCCCAGCCAAGGTCAGATTGACCTCAATAAAACCCTAGCAGAATCAGAGCTTCATGGCATCTGATACTTAAAATCTTCCCTGATTCCCTAACAAGAGTAAATTCCTTTTGGATTCCCCAAAACAATTTAGACCTGCTCTTGGATTTCAATAATCCTCAGCAAAAGTCAGCCTCCTCTTAGGTTTCATATAAGAATTTCCCCAGACAGCCTCAATCTTGGGCTTTGTACAAGACAGATATAACACTCCCCAGGGAGTCATTTTCTTTTAGCTTCAACCTTGGGCTTTGATCAAGGCACACAAAAATCAACATCCCCTCAGATAAGACCATGGGTCCACTATGCAGGAAGATACATCTTCTATACATCACATATCAAAACAAACAATCAAAACCCTTTGCCAGATAAATGTTGTAAGTGGCACACTTGTTGATTCAAAATCCAAGCTGGAGTCCCTCCTTTATTCTGGCTAAAATCTCTCTTTCATCTAACTGCTGTAAGTGGCAAGCCTTTGGATTCCATACATCCAAGCCAATGTCCCTCTCATAGCATGAAAGATTCATAAAGGAAAAAGTGGCATTACTTTACACTGAGTTAAAGCTTCTTTCTTCATGACATCCCTTTTATAAAGGAAATTATGGCATTACTGGATTCTACATATCCCAGTTAAAGTAATTTCCCTTATAACCAATTACTCAACATTTTCTGATGAATAGGTGAGATGTCTCCCTTTAGAGATGACAAATTCTCTCTCGATCACCCTTTTTGCTTCAATCTTGGGCTTTGAACAAGACATAAATACCCTTATAGCTTCAATCTTGGGCTTTGAACAAGACACAAATACTCTGATAGCTTTAATCCTGGGATTTGAACAAGACACCAAATACCTTTCCTCCCATAGAAATAGGAGGAACTACGATTGCTCTGATTTCCCAAATCTCTTTACGGGAATACGTAGGCATAAGATTGTGAAATCTTAGTGAGCACACAAATCTAAAACTTTAGGTCCAATACCTTCCCAAAAACAACTGAAAACCCGAAAACAACAAAAACATTCTCTCAACACTCCCAAAGGAGAAACTGTCCCAATACACAGCAGACAAACACAAAAAAGCATTTCAAATTAACGGAAATACATGCAAGAAGAAGGTTCCTATGGATTACCATAGATACACTGGGTGTTAATAGCTTCCCTTTGTATAACCAAACCCGTTCCCCGATCTCTTAGTATTTGTTAAAGAAAACATTTGCGTTCAGGGTTAATTTAAGATATCTTCCCCTTCCTTAACCAGCTTCATAGGATAAATACAGAAATCAGAAAGTAGCACCCAATCATTTGCGGTAAGGTGGTCGCGTCACCGGAAAAAAAATCGAATGCTACACATCTCAAGTACAACCTCTAAGAAATTAGTGAATACATACGTAGCGCGAGAGACACCACACACGACATCTAAAACCCCACACACATATTCAATAAAAAGCCACCATAACACCAATAAGTGGTATGCGATGGTTTGAACCTAATTGGCCATTTGTGTTCCCTTATAGGCAAGCCAAATAAGAACATCAAATAAACATCTAATAGACACGATGAAAAATAAATAGGATTATTGTGTTTACCATTCAGTGCAAACGCATAGAGCCAGCAAACACATACATCTGCAATGCCACTCACATGCTCCCACGTTCGCATGATCCAACTTCGCAGAACATACCACACCCTGCAGTGTCAAGACATGTATACACACACACACACACACACACACACACACATATATATATATATATATATATATATATCCCTTCGAGTATTTTAAAAACCGAGAGATAAAGTAGCGTGTTTTCAAAAAAATAGGAATATGCAGTTGCTAGGGATCGAACCCTCTACTTGTTCCACCATTTCCCTCGGTTGTAGATAGACTGAGGGGAAAAGTGGAAAATTTCCACGATACCATTCGTTACGTCGCCCAAAAATCCGATGTAATAGCCCTTTCCCAACCGAGATAAAATAGATTATTCATAGTAGTGAGAGGTTGATGCGACTTAATACATGATTCGTAATCAGAGCAGATAACCTGATCAAGTTGTGTAATTCCGTAAATCCAAACTTGGTAGGTGAAGTGTTAGTAGGTGTCACAGATTCCGTAAAACTAGACACTATGAGGGAAATGCTATTAGAAAATTGATGATCCTGTAATACTACTAGACATGTTTTGTGGTATGCATGGGTGTAAGGGATATCATATTGGTACCCCTACAGTTTAAGAGACCAATTATGTCTTGGATCCCTTTTTCTTAAGTATGTTAATATTTGTATTTTAGAGGGTTCCTCAAAGTCTTAGATGACCTCTACATTTGAGAGGACTTATAATTTTTGTAGGACTCTAATAGGATGTTGATATCTCACCCCATATAATTTCTTATATTTTTCAATTAATCAAATTTTCAGAAAAGAGAAAGACTAGATGACTCGATGGATGCAAGGGGACTTCCTTTTTATTCTGTCTTGCAATATAAATTTTTAATTATTTTAAATTAAGAGATTTCGTAATATAAATAAAAATAGAGCCTAAAAAATTCAGTCTAATTAAACTCCTCCAATTTTCATTCAATCCTTCTTCTTTTTCAATGTTCTCAACTCTTTTCCCTTCAAATTCTATATGAAATACTAGAAGTTAAGTTACAAGTAACAAATAAATGAGAGGTTAGTTCGGCCAATCCCCACAAAGGGTACAAGAGATGCCCTCTAGGTCCTCAATGACCTTCATTTTGACCAAGTTTTCCTCTGTCGAAAATTTGTCCTGTAGAAGCTGCCAAGAAAAGACCAACACCTTATAGGGGTCTAACTGTCCTAGATGAGGGGAAGAGTTAGATTATCCACAAGTAAAAGGGGCTAAGAGGAAGAATAACAACTATATATAGTTTGGTAAGTAGACACCATAGAGAACAAACCATCTCTAGTATGTCTCCAAATCCATCTATTATTCTTCTCACTAAACTGAAACTCTTGGAGGACCAAAAAGAAATCAGATACCATAGATTCTTCATAGACAAAAAGCGATCTTCTCCAACCAAGGCCCCTAGAAATTCTCCTTTATTCTTTCCTCCCATTCTCACCCATGGTCCCTTATTGCCTTTGGGAGATGGTGAAGTATTTGAAACCTAAGTCAATGATTGTGGTCATAGTCAAATATTATGGTCATGGTAAAAGATTATGGTTAAGGATTGTGGTTGAATAAAGTCACAATTTATAGACCAAAGAAAGAAACACCCATGGTTTTACACCCAAGGTTTTGTAACAACTCCCATGGTTTTGTGAAGATGAGCACCTATAAATAGAGGTGCATTTCTCATTCATAACACAACATAAAAAGGAATTACAACATAACATAAAAGAAACAATTAGAGAGGAAGAATATATTGTATTTTCTTCTATAAGGTTCTTTTAGTGAGTGTTCTCCTATTACAAGAGAGAGTGTAATTTGCTCTCCCCTTGTATTTAGAGAGAAGTGTTGTAATTTCTTCCACTTAGTGAAAATCTTTTCTACCGGTGCCCAAGGGTTTTCCGTTATTTGTTGAGGGTTTTCCAAGAAAATATTCTGTGTCAATTTTCTACTCCTTGATCTCTTAATTTTGTGAGATTTATCTTTCTACTCTGATACCCAACAGTGGTATCAGAGTTATTGGTGTCAGTCTCTATTTCCGTTGTGGCATACAGTTACTATTCACATGCGTGGTTGTATACTTTTGCAGTGATTGTTAACGTATACTAGATTTATTCTAGTGTGCGGTAAAAATATACAATACTGCTCACGTATACTGTGTTATTCATGGTGAAATTGTGTAAACCAGTTCAGTGAAAAAAATGGCTGCAAAATTTGAGATTGAAAAATTCAATGGGAGTAATTTTTCCCTGTGGAAATTAAAGATGCAGGCAATCCTGAGGAAGGATAATTTCTCACCCGGAATTAAAGGTAGAGCTGCAAATATAACTAATGAAAAGTTGAGAGAGATGGATGACAATGCTATTGCCAATTTGCACTTATCAATGGCAGATTCTGTTTTGTCAAGTATAGCAGAAAAGAAAACTGCAAAGGAGATCTGGGACACTCTTATCCAACTTTACGAGGTCAAGTCACTTCACAACAGAATTTTCTTAAAGAGGAGACTCTACACTCTTCGAATGAGTGAATCCACTTCGGTGCTGGATCACATCAACAATTCGAATACATTATTTGCTCAACTATCTGCATCAGATTTCACAATAGTGGAAAATGAACGAGCAAAGCTTCTTCTTCAGAGTTTACCAGATTTGTATGATCAACTCGTCATTAATATTACAAATAATAATGTACATCCTAAATATATTTGATGCAGAGTTGTATGGTTGGCCAAGGTTAGACGTGTGTTCGGCTACGAAAGCAAGAAGGGACGAGTAGCACCAAGAGCTAGGCAAGAGTCATTATTAACCCAGGCCGGTCAGGGAGCCCGACTCCCGTCAGTCGAATCCTTACGAGGCCGGATACTATACCCCATTGACCTCCCTCTTTTGCCTTTTGCATAAGCATAAGCATTCGCATCGCTGGCATACGCGTTCGTATTTTTTCCTCTGGTGTTTTGATTGCAGGATATTTAGATTTTCCAAGCCCGATGAATCATATCCTCACAAGGTCATCACCTCATCAAAACAAGCACAAAATGAAGGTTTCCATACCTATTCAGCAATACAAGAGGTGTCAAATCGAAGCCGGGACCACAACACTTTTTTTAGGGCAAATTGGGCATATTTTGGCCTGGTTAATCGATTAACCATTTGCAGTGCAATTGTGTTAATCGATTAACACAGGTAAAATAGGCACAATTTGCTGCTTTTTCATGACAACACCTTTGCACACATTTTGGTCTTGGATTCTAGTAGCATATGGAATATTCTAGACACCTCTAAACATTTCCAAGCTACTCAATTCATTCCAAGTGCATTTGCTATGATACTTCACTTCAAATCAAGTGCACCATGTTCCTTGTTCACCAAGTAATGTGGATCTTTGGATGTTGGAATTCATCTTGGGATGGTTACCGAGTTGGTTCTAACTAACCAAGTTAACCGCCTTGACTCGGTGAGTCAAGTCCAACTAACTCCTAACCTAGCTCCAAACCCAAAGCTAATTCCAAACCAAATTCCAAACCATCTCATATTCCAAACCTAAAGCCTATATAAACACATCTCCACTCACTTTTCAATTCCTCAACCATTCTCTACCATTTTTCACCAAGCTTCTCACATTTCACTCTCAATTCTCTCACTTTTTCTCCGATTTCTCTACTCATTCTTCATCTTCATCTCAATTCTTCTCCATCAAACCTCACCAAAAGCTCTTATTCTTGAAGGATAATCACTTTTCACATTGAAAGTGATTAATTCTTGAGCTTAACCTTCACCATTTGGCATTCTTTGGTTGGATTTCTGGAATCACTTCTCATTCTACTTTAATCCAAGGGTTTCACACCATTTATTTTGGTGCAAGTTCGATTTCGGTGCATTTTCGCGATTTTGATCGGTTTCGACGCGTTTCGTCTACAATTCAAGGATCCTCTGGTTTTCTCTAATTTTTTGCACCAAGATCACTTTGCAACATTCACCAATGCACATCTCAGCCTTGTAGGTTGGTGGATTTCATTCATTTTATCATTTCGATCGTTTTCGTATCGTTTGCGATGTAATTTCGATATTCTTGCATGTGAATTGATTACACTTTTGCTTGATCCTTGATCTTGATTGTTAATTGATTCTATTGTTAATCATTTGCTGTTTCTAAGCTTGATTTTTCATGCATAATTGTTTGCCCTAGCATTGGAGTGATTGCACAATCAAAAAGTTGGCCAAAAGCACTTTTCAAAACTGATTTTCTGCTCCCTGTACAGTGTTAATCGATTAACACATGGCAGTGCACTTGTGTTAATCGATTAACCATTGTTTTTTTGCACTTTTTCATGTGTTAATCGATTAACACTTTGCAGTGCAATTATGTTAATCGATTAACACTGAACCAGAAGGCCATTTTCTTGCATTTTCAAGTGTGTTTGTCATGCTTTCTTCATTTTAACTTCCATTGATTGTCATGCTTGATTTTATGGATGTTTTTAATGTCATTTCACTTCTGGTTGAAGCATGTTCATGAACTTTCGATGCACATTTTCGATTATTCATTTATTTCATGTTCTTAGCATTGTATGAACATAACAATTCTTGTACTATCTTTATTCACATGATACATGACTTTGTGTGGCATTTTGATGATTATTTGGCACTGTTTTGCACCTTCCATTTCAGTTTGCATTAAGTTTATTCTTCATGGATAAACCTAATCTTGTGTAATCAATAATTCACTCCTTTGTGCTTTAATGACTTTTCATTCTCTTTGGAAAGTTGTTAGCATGTTTATCCCTTGATTAATTGATCGAAACTTTGTTTCGATTAATCGATCTTCCCTTTTCCTCTCTTTAGGCCTCCTTTAGAGCTTTCTCTCTCATCCCCCCCCCCCATGGAGTTGGAGTTTCGCGTTGCGCCTTGCATCGGAGCACTGTATAAATTGACGTCGTTATGCTGTTCGTTTCTCTACGCAGGAGCATTATACAACTTGGAGTTGTTGGGCCATCCGGTTCAATTTCCGCATTACACCCTGTGTGTGTTAGGGAAGGGATGAGAAGGGAGAATTCCTACTCTCATTCTGACTACTTCAGGTAGGGGACGAATGACCCTGTGGTTGGCTTAGTCATCTCTATCTCTAGGGGTAATGTGTTTTCTTTCCCTAGTTGGGTTGATCCTTGATCACTTTTCTCTCGTTGTGATCTCTTTCGATCCTCGATCACTCTTATCTCAATCTCTCTCTTGATCTATCACCATTCTTCTTGGTTATGATCCTATGTTCCTTGGTTAGCAAGCTTTCTTTGTTTCAATACCCTATATTCTTCTTGTAATCAATCGTTGCTTTTGATTCCCCTGAAGAGTTTCAATTCTCTCTCTTTGGTCCAACACAGTTTTATTGTCACGACCATTTTTCCCCAGGAGTTCGCAACCTTCTCTCGGTTCTTCTCCTTCCTTGGGTTAATCACCTATCCTTGGTTAATCACCCTTTTCCTCAGTTAATCACATTCCGTCTGTTAATCACTGGGCATCCCTTGGGTTAATCACCTTCTCTTGGTTAATCACCCGTCTCTTCAGTTAATCACAGTCCATCTGTTAAACACTGAGCATCCCTTGGGTTAATCACCTCTTCTTTGTTAATCACCCGTCTCTTCAGTTAATCACAGTTTGTCTATTAATCATTGAGCACCCTTTTGAGTTAATCACCTTCTCTTGGTTAATCACTCGCTTTTCTCTTCGGTTGGTCACAGTCCGCCTGTAAACACCGAATCCCCTGCAGTTGGCAACCTCCTCTTGGTTCGAATACTTGCACCCTAGGGTTAGTAACCTTTCTTTGGTTCAAATACCCTTTCTTCGGTTGAGTACTGTTTGTTCAGTCAGTTTACCAAACCCCTTTGGGTCACGACCTTTGCTCGATCCTATACCCTTCCTTTGGGTTATGACCTTTATTCGGTCCTACACCCGCTTGTCTGGTTAATTGCAGTTTCCTCTGCTAAAACCAATGATTCTCTATCCCCACAGAGTTGTAGTCCTTTCTTTCCTCGATTGATCACTGTTTACCAGTTAGTATACCGAGGCCCCCTTTCAGAGTCCAACACCTTCTCTCGGTTCAGCACTCTCCCTCTTGGTTTATCACAGTCTGGCTATTGACACCAGCTTCTTTTCCCCACCAGGGTCCTACTCTCTTTCTTCGGTTAACCACTGCCAGCCAGTTAATATACTGAATCTCCTCTTGGTTTCAACACCAATTCTCTTTTGCATCCCCAGCGGATATTTCTCCATCTCTTGCTCTTGGTTTTGACACCACTCCTTTCGTTTCCTTGTTTCTTTCTTGTTTTCCTTTTCCGTTCAGTTCCCCGAACTACGGAAGCTCTGATTCTACATTCTTTTGAATGTATGATACGTAGGCATGAGACGCAATGTCCCGGCGAGCACACTCCCACCTTTCTTCCGTCTTCCTCCTTTCTTTCCTTTTCTTTGTCCCCTGGTTCCAAGAACTACGGTGCTCTGACTTCCTCATTGCACTATGAGGGTACGTAGGCACGAGGACTTCGTTCCTCCGCGAGCACTTTCCTTCTTTTCTTTCTTTTTCCCCTTTCTTCTCTCTCTCCTCTTTCTTTTAGCTAGAAGCCTTCAGATAGATAACCCATCCAAGTCTATAAGCATGCGAAATGGTTCCCGTCGAGTACGACGGATGCGTTAGGTGCTAGTATCTTCCTTTCGCATAACCGACCCCCCGTTCCCGTTTCTCTTCCCCTCGGGTTTTATCGATATTTTCCCTATCCTTTGGGACTACATAAAGTTCAGTGGCGACTCTGTTGTATCTTTGAGTGTGCGATTCACTCAGGTAAAAACCAGCCATCTTCAGGCACCTACGCCGGTCATGAAATCAACAAGGCACACCAATAGTTGTTACGGTGGCGGCGCATCAATGCGGATGTTACTAGGTCTTCAAAGCACGCATTCATGAAGAGGAGTTACAGAAATGATGGCCATGCAACGTCAGAAGGCCAAGATACTTCTCTTAATGGCATACCTTAAATGAAGACTGATAAAGGGCTATAAAAGGGGCTCCCACATGAGGGTTAAGTAAGACACATTCATCTTGAGACAATATACAACACCTATATAGCTCTCAAATCCCCAAAGATACTCAATCAATATAGATAGTGTAGTCTTTTCTGCCCTACAGTAGAAGACTAGCACTTTTGGTGTATCTAACCATTTTTGGATAGAACATTTGGCGCCCACCGTGGGGCTAGGTAAAACTCTCCCAGGCCACACCTTACATTAACAACATGTCTTCTGAAGGAGATCCTTAAGATATGGCTCAACTGTTAGCCATGATGGAGACCATGCGTCAGCATAATGAGACACTGCAAGACAACATACAAGTTTTGCAACAACAAAGTCAGGATGACGGCGAATGTGAGGAGGGGATTCTCAAGAGATATGGGACGATCACGTCCCATAAAACTTCAAAGCACCATCACTAACTTCCTATGGTGGGAAGACGGATCCTCAGGAGCATGTTATTGCCATTACCATCAGATGGCCATAGTTGCCCCTTTGGATTCACTGAAGTGAAAACTCATGGTCGAGACCTTTAAGGATGTAGCTCTAAGATGGTACACGAGCCTTCCTCGGCTCTCCATCGTAAGCTACCAAGACTTGACTAAGAAGTTAATACACCACTTCTCGGCAAGCAAGCGCCGGAAAGTGTCTACTACCACACTGTTCAGTGTTCGACAAAAATAGTCAGAGTCACTACGTGAGTACCTGGCTCAATTCAATGAGGAAATCCTCAAAGTATATCATCCAAACCAGGAACTATTTGTAGGAGATTTTCAACATGGACTACGAGCCGGACAATTCAATGAGTCGTTAGCTCAGAAGCCGACTATCAGCATGGACGAGATCACTACTCAGGCTGAGTGTTACATCAAAGGAGAAGAAAGTAACCAAGAAAAAAGAGCTCGGGATAGCAGTGAAAAGACAAAGAGAAAGGAAGAGGCGTCGAATAAGAGAAAGGAGCATCCTCGGGGAACTATGCGCAAGCGACATGCTCCCAGACCATACAGACAATCATATAAGCCGGACAAAGACCTCACCCCATTGAATGCAAGTAGGGGAGACATCTTTAAAGAAGTCGGCCATATGAACCTGTTACCAGAGACTCATCGTCCTAAAAGAGCCAACGCTATCATGGGAAGGCAATCTGAGGCTGGGTGTAATTACCACCATGTACGAGGACATCACACCGAGGACTGTCTACAGCTGAAAAAAAAATTGAAGCTCTAATCCAAAGAGGTCATCTCTTGGCATATGTGAAGGATTCTCGACCACAAAATAACAAGAGAATTCCTCGTCGAGACGATCCAGGATCAGAAAAATCAGCCCGGAAGAAGAGCTCTGATGCCGAAGAGGGTCACGAGAGAAAGACAGTTCGGCACATGCTAAAAACCATCGCTGGAGGATTTGCTGGTGGTGGAGAAACAAGTTCGGCCAGAAAGAAATATGCTAGGGAAGTCATGCATATTGGCCAGAGATCTCCAGAGAAATCGGAAGGTAACTTGGATGCTGTAACACTCTCAAAACAAGACACCATAGGAGTTCTAACTCATGAAAATGATCCCATGGTTATTAAAGTACAAATAAGAGATTGAAGCGTGAAAAGGGTATTGATAGACCCCAGAAGCTCAGCCGGCGTATTGTATTGGGACACTTACACGGGAATGGGGCTCGATATAACTGAGATATTACCATTCAAAGGCATTCTAGTAGGATTCTCGGGAGAACAGGTGTAGGTGCTCGGACACCTAGCGTTACCGACCACCTTTGGCAACACAGCTAATGTGAAGACCGTGTAAGTAAGGTACCTAATAGTTAACGCTTCTTCGCCCTATAACATCATTATAGGCCTGCCATCATTCAACGCCCTGGAAACTTCGCCTTCAACTCTATATTTGACCATGAAATTCCCACTCGGAGATGGCTGGGTTGGTATTGTCAAAGGCGACCAGGGGCTGACGAGAAAGTGCTATAAGGATAGCCTAAAGTTGAAAAGAAAGGAACCCGCAGAAAAAGCAGATCCCAAGAGTACCCTTAAAGTTCATCTGGTCATAGACCCACGTAGGAGCCTGTGGTAGCCACATCGGTGGGAGATCACTATCCAGAAAAATCCTAAGAGATGGATACTACTGGTCGCATATGATGCGAGATTGCATTGAGTACGTTAATAAATGTGAAAAGTGCCAAGTATTTGCTCCATTTAAACATCTACCAGCTGAGTCGCTCCATTTGATTTCATCTCCAAGGCCGTTCCATCAGTGGGGAGCAGACATCCTAGGACCATTTCCAGTTGCTTCGAGACAACTCAAGTTCCTAATCATTGCCATTGACTATTTTACAAAATGGGTGGAACCCAGGCTGTTGCTCGGATCTCTGCCGAGAGGGTTCGCAAATTTTATTGGAGGAATATCATATACCGGTTTGGTTTGCCGAGAATCATAGTCTTGGACAATGGAGCCTAATTTGCAAGCACTTCCGTCATAGACTTTTGCAGGAATTATGGAATACAAAACAGGTTCACATCTATAGAACTCCCCCAAACCAATGGCCAAGCAGAAGCTGCCAACAAGGTTATCCTAGGGGGAATAAAAAAGAAGTTGGAGGAAGCAAAATGAATGTGGGTCGAGTACTTACCCGAGATCTTGTGGTCATACCACACAACACCACATTCTACTACTCAAGAGATACCCTTCAGGATGGTGTATGGGGTTGATGCAATGATACCGGTGGAAATCAATACCCCGACTTGGAGGCGTGAACACTTTGATGAAGTTGCCAACAGGATAACTTGAACATCTCGACTGATCAGATAGATGAGGTTAGAGAGACAGCACGGATCAGAGAAGTTGCTCTAAAACAGAGGTTGGCAAGAAGATACAACCTGAAAGTTCCGCAGAGGGAGTTCCAGGAAGGCGACCTGGTCTTGAAGAAAATCACAGACCCAAAAAACAAGGGAAAGATCACCCCGAACTGGGAAGGCCCGTTCAGGGTACTGCGAAAACTAAACAACGGAGCATACAAGCTGGAAACATTAGAGGGAGTAGAGATACCTAGGACATGGAATGTATCCAATCTTAGGCTATATTTCAGCTAAATATTATGTAATTCAATAATGAATAAAGGATCCGGGTTGCACTCTTTTCCCAGGATTTTTAACGAGGCACCTGGACTTAAATTTTTTTTTATATCTTGTTTATAGGTATTCGGCTGGAGTTGATGAGTTATAACTCAGAAAACTCCTATAAAGGTGTTGACTTGCTCCATGTACATAGGTCTCCCATGAACTGGTGGATTAAACTCCTATAAATGTGTTGACTTGCTCCGCGTACATAGGTCGCCCATGAACGGGTTGATTAAATTCCTATAAATGTGTTGACTGGCTCCGCGTACATAGGTCTCCCATGAACGGGTTGATTAAACTCCTATAAATGTGTTGACTTGCTCCGCGTACATAGGTCGCCCATGAACGGGTTGATTAAAATCCTATAAACATGTTGACTTGCTATGCATACATAGGTCGCCCATGAACGGGTTGATTAAAATCCTATAAACGTGTTGACTTGCTCCGCGTACATAGGTCGGCCATGAACGGGTTGATTAAACTCCTATAAATGTGTTGACTTACTCCGCGTACATAGGTCACTCACATACGCTTCACGTACACGGGTTGAACAAACATGTCTACTAGTTCCGTGCACACAGGCCGGACAATCAACTATAAAAATGATGAAACATCCAAGCATAAAACATGTCAAAAGAAACTTGGGGCTTGTGAGTATCAAAGTCATACATAACCAACTACCAAAGGCTAATAAGAACTGAGAGCAAATCCCTGATAAAAGGACACCCGAGTCCATACCATAATCAACACCTAAGCATACAAGAGTATAGGACTCTCAAAAGTGTTAAGGCTATACATACGCGATAACTAAAGGCTTCTTAAATAATAATTAGCTTCACTGTGAGCTTCAAGGAGAATTTCAAAATCAGTCAGCAACTGAGGTGCCATTCATATCAGCATTGTCTGGGGTCTCATTCCCGTCATTGATAGGAGCATGAGTCTTCTCTGTATTGTTCTTTTCATGCTCGTCCAGATCTACAAGGCGGTCATCCTGCACCACCTTGAAGTAATCAACTTCGGACGAATCCAACCCAGGATGGAGGCATAAAACTTGGTCCTTTGCCCTGTCAAAGGCCTCGTCACCAGTGGAGAGAACCTCAATCTGAGCCTTCTTAAGGGACTCAGTGAGCTCGGTGTTGGAAACTAAAAGTTCTTGATGAGAGATGTTGACTTGCTTAAACTCCTCAGTAACTGTAGACAAAGCTGACTTGTGTTCTGATTCAAGGGTCTCCTTGCTCTTCTTCTCATCAGCTAGATTTTTCTCTAAACTGGAAAGCTTTTCCGATTGAACCTTGATGGCTTCCTGTAGCCGGGTAGTCTCTTCTTTCAGCTTAAGCTTCTCCGCCTCAGAATCATCGCGAGATTCAAATAGGTCCTTAGCAAGAACAACATACCGCATAAGGTAGGAGCTTATATTTTGTGTAATCTTTTACCGACCAATTGATTTCACTTTGTTAACGTCCTCTGTGGCATTAAGATGATCGCACAAAAATCTAAGCCCATCATAGTTATTGGACCAAAATATAAACTCCCCGGATGCAACATTTTCCCCAGGAACTCGCATAAGAGAGTTGATCTCCATGTTGGCTTGACAGAATTTGTCAGTCATAAGGGTTTTTAGTCTCTTAGGAGCACCTTGCGAAGTTTATTCTTGGGTTGAAGGAGTAGAAGGTTGAGGTTCATTCTTACTCGGGGTCCCCTTAGTACTCGTTCCCCTGGTCCACTTTGGTTGTCAGATCTCCAACCCGTCCATATTCGATTTAGAAGAGGCAACTTCTCTAGATCCTCTCCAAGCAGCACGAGCCTCCAGCATTAACTTCTTTTGTCCAGCCACATACAATTTAGTCATCGTATCTGTAAACAAAAATCATAAACGTCAGAACAAGAGTAATTAAAGGTATGGAAAAATAATAGGCAAGCAATTACCCAGGAAGGCGAGTAGTTGCTCTTCACTTAAAGGTAACAACTCCTTAACCTTCATCATACGGAAGGAATCAAGAACAGTCAGAGATTGAGTTTCCAGTTCACTCAATTTCTCACAGTTGAAACCAGTGATCGGCAGTGGATTTTAAGCCAAATAAAAGGGAAAGCATGGCTGGCTATCCAGAGCGTATAACACTTGTAGACACCTCGGCCCACTCTTTACCATTAGGAATCGGTTCTTATAATTCTTATAATTAGAAGTGTATGCATGGAGAAAACTACGCCCGTGAATCCCACTGATTTGTATCCAACTATAATTATTGACACCTTTAACCTCAAAGAAAGAGAAAAACAGACTAATTGTGGGGGTGATATCTAAAACCTCACAAACTCTTTCAAAATTCTTTGTAAAACCCCAACTGTGAAGGTGTGAGAAAAACACAAGAAAGAGGGATTTGAATTGGGTTTTCAAAATGAAAGCTTTTTGTGAAACTCAAACAAAGATCACAAATAGACTAACTATAGAGAAAGACACACGATATATCCTGGTTCACTTGAAAACTATCAAGTTAATCCAGTCCACTCGCTAAGGTGAATTTGCCTTATACACAAGGACTTAATCCACTATAACCAAACTGATTACAACTGCACTAGCAACTGCTGGTGACTAACATACATAGACTAACTGTCTATTCTTAAGGATTCTGACCCAACTGGTCCCTTAAGGAATTCAAACAACTGTTTGATCAAATAAACTATTTACAATGAAATGCTTCTACATAAGTTGATATAAACACAATTTCTAGCTCAAACTAACTAAGAGAAAATATATACAGTAAGAACTATTTTCTTCTTTGTATTGTAGTGCTTTACTGTTCACTCATGGATTTCTCTATGTGTATTTCTGTGTTTCATTCTCGTATGAATTAGTGTCTTTTTATATATCTTTTTCACACTCAGTGTCACATGATTCTTTGAATGATCAAGTCTTTATATAACCAGAAAAAGATCTGTTGAAGGGCATATCAGGAATATCAATAAAATTATTGGCGACTTGAAATAATGTTGTTATGCTGGGATGAAAATCGTACACTGAAATTGTCCTTTGTACTTCCAAATCAGGGTAGTGGAATGGTAGTGGAAAAGAACGTGTTTGATCTGTACTATGTACTATTTTCCCTCGCAAAGGTTTCATCTTCTTCTATTCATTAGAGGCTTCTGAATTGATATGGTTGAAGCATGATCAGAAGAATGGATCACTGGGTCTTCAGAGTCTTGAGTCTTCAGAGTCTTCAAAACTTGTTCAATAGAACCTTGTCTTCAGAGTCTTCATCACTCCTTCTTCAGAACCCTTGGTTATTAGAAACATAAGTATTCAGAGTCTTCAGAACTTGTTCAGCAGAACCTTGTGTTCAGAGTCTTCACCACTTGGTCTTCAGAAACTTAAGTCTTCAGAGTCTTCAGAACGTTGTTCATCAGAACCTTATCTTCAGAGTCGTTAGCACTTAGTCTTTAGAAGATAAATATCAGAGTTATATTCAGAGCCAGAATCAAAAAGAACATTGCAACAACAACATATTGTCTTCTTAGAGTCTTTTTGAAGCACAGTAGGTCAGAAGCGATCTTGCTTCTTTGACGTAGAAGTGACTTTTGATAATTTGAGAGTGATGTTTCACATGATCTCTATCTGAGTCAGAGCTATCTTTATCAGAGTCAGAATTATCTTTATCAGGGTCAGAACCTGTTTGTCAATACTTTAGAAAACAAATGTTACAGTACCAAAATTGTTCTCATACAAATACAACTTGGTTATTATCAAAACATAGAAATATCTTGCAGAACCAAATATTGTTCTAACAATCTCCCCCTTTTTGATAATGACAAAACAATGTATTTTGATAACACAATTTTTTACGAAGATAATAAGAATTGACTCAGATAAGTTTAAAGTAAACTTCCCTTTATCAAGCTCCCCCTGAATCTAAGACTTAACGAAAATCTTATAAGATTTGGGATACAGAGCCTGATTGCAAAGATCTAGCCAGATCCAAAACATCAAAGCTTGATTATAGTGGTAATGCATTCTGATAACAGAGCTTGATTATGTAAGTCAGAGCCTGATTGATATCAGAGTCATTTTGCCAATATAAATATTTTTCCTAAAAAACATTCTAAAAAATATGCAATTAAAGAGTTAGAATGTTAGAGCTATGATTAGAGACAAGATATTTATCAAAATAACTTTCCATATTAATACTCCCCCTTTTTGTCATAATCAAAAAGGGTAATCAAAATGATAATCCAAAAGTACATCGTATCAGAAACAAACATTCAAAGACAAACTACGGGGTAGCCTAAAAAAGGTGCCTAAGGTTGAGAAGGAGGAGGAAGCCTCTAAAGAATCTGAGCAAGAGCATTCTGAATATTGACAGTGACTTCATCTTGCTTGTCCAATCTTGCTCTGAATAACTCATGTTGCTTCTGAAGGGTAGCCAGAGTTTTCAACACTGGATCAGAGGAAGAGTTTTCAGCAGCTTCTCTTTTAGCTTGATCTTTAGCTTCCTTAGCTAACCTTTCAGCCTCTCTGTCTTGAGCTTCTTTGGCTAACCTTTGTGTCAGTTCCTTTTCTGCAGCTAGCTTAGCTTCAACTTTCTTCTTCTCTTGCAACCTCTTTTCAGCTTGTTGAACAAAGTAATCCTTTGTCTGAACAGAAAGATTTTGAATTTTCTGAAATTCCTCAGACATCCACTGATTGAATTGATCCCATGGAGCTCCCAAATCAGAAGGGTCTTCACTAGAATTTGATTCATCAGAGAGTGTCTTGAATCTCATAACCACACTGTCCTTAAAAATAGATATTGCTTCCTCTAGGTTAGGAGGAAGGTCAGAGGGTTGATTCTCAGGTAAAGGTTGATTTTCTTCAACAGAGTCACCAAGATTGGTGGTATCATTGTTTAAAGAAGGGTCGGGATTATCTATTATGGATTCTAGAATTGGTTGTGGAGCAGTTAATGGAGTTGGTGATGGAGAGATGGTTGTTTGAGGATGTTAATGGTAAGGAATTGGTTGGAGATGGTTGAATAGATGTGACAAGAGTTGGTTGGATAAGAATGGTGTAAATTGGTTGAGTTGAGGTAAGTTCAAGTGTATGTGGTGAAGATGGGGTAGAAAATGGAATTACTTTAGTAGGTGATTCAGAAATGGGTGTTGGGGGAGGTGGTGACAACAGTAGAAAAAATTGGTGGAGGAGTGAAGAATAATGGCTGAGTTGTAGGTGGTGGTGATGATATGGGAAAAGATGAAGACAAATTGCTGTCAATAGAATCAGGTGCAATTACATAGGGAGATTCAAAAGACTTACTTTGTTCCTCAGCGGAAGTAGATGTAGATGCCATCTTCATCTTCTTTGTTGATGGTCAGTCATCATCATCACTTTTCTTTTTCTTGCCTTTTCCCTTTTTCTGAAATATTTCAGGAAGAGTATCCAGCAGATTATCCAAGTCAATCCATGCATCTAATGGTTCATCTTCGCATCCAGCAAAATAGTTTGAGAGCTCTTCTGGATTGTAGGTCTTTGAAAAGAGTGGAAATCCAGAGATTGGAAACCGAACAAAGTTAAGTTTAAACTGTGTTGGAATATCAGTTCGATGGGTGATCTTATTAAGAAGCTTCATATTCTTCAAATTCTTAGCCCAAAAAGTATGTCCAAAAGCCTTTTCAAGCTCTTTAGTGAACCCAGCAACTAGTAGATCATCAACTAAGCCTGACTCAATGAAAATATTAGAGAGGAGTCTGCTGTAAGGGATATGATTTCCCTTCTTAGAGGAGCCAGTTCTTGAGTTAACTATAGATTCTCTCAGAAAGTTGAACAGGATGCAAGGAAGATGTATTTTCTTTCCTTTCAACAGGAAATATAGAACATACTTTTGTGACAGATTAATGTAATCCGATGAATGAGTATGATGATGATGATACATAGTTCCCAACATAATTTTGAACCAAACTCTTAGAGTATCTTTCAAGAACGATGAGGAGGGATTCTTTTTAGAAACCAGAACAGTTCCTTCTTTAAAAATAACAGCTGTGACTTTGGCTTCCCTTTGCTTATCTTGTTGAACATTGACGATTCTTAGCCCCTTTCCATCATGAGAGATTAAATCACATATAGTCATTTCTGTGATGATGATTCGTCTTCCGAACATAGTGGAAACGATGACATTTCTACTAGTAATTGCATGAATCCAGAAATCTTTAACCAAGTTTGGAACGGAGGATCCTTGCAATCTATTAAAGTACCCGTTCGATCCTTGGAATTCAAGTGTATGAGTAAGATCACATCCATTATCCATTAGATTTGTGAAGTTAACCATGGATTCACTAAGAACTCGAAGTTCATTTACCGGTGTGTCGAGAGAGATAGGACATCTTCAGGAATAGTGCACTGATATCCAAGTAGCTTTACTTTGGAGACAGTTTGAGATGATTCTGCCATTGATGAAGAGGATGGAGTTGCAGAGTACAAAAGGGTTTTAGGGTTTCTAAGAAAAAAGTGTGGGAAGTAAGAGTAGCATAGTGTATGAAAGTGAGAGAGTGCGTATTTATAACAAAAAAATAATGATTATGACAAGGTGGGAGTAATAGGAAACAATTACTTGAAACCTAGTCTCACGAAATCACAACGCTCGAGGTGTGTCTTCAACAGTAGGTATGATTTGATTTTGGACACGTGTCACAAATAATCATAGTCGTTTGTTCTCAAGAGAGCACATTTAATGTTCCCAACGTCAAGAATACCAAGAGGTATCTGACCGGACTAGTTTCTGATCAGGACATCTTCTAACTTGTAGAAGTATCATGAATCAGAAGGTCAATAAAAATAACACACTTTGCTTAACATCAGAATCTTATATCAGATGTTCTGGTGGCTTTACACATTAAAATATCATCTTCTCATTCTGCCCAAGGTTTAATAAAAAGGTTTTCCAGAATGAATACGAATCTATCTTCAGCAAAGGGTTTTGTGAAAATACTAGCCCACTGGTGATCTGTATCCACAAATTTTAACTGAAAAGTACCCTTCTGAACATAGTCACGTAAAAAGTGATGTTTTATTTCAATATGTTTTGCCCTAGAATGTAGAATAGGATTCTTAGATAAACAAATGGCAAAAGTATTATCACAAAAGATAGGAATGTTACACTCGTGTATCTGATAATCTTCAAGTTGATTCTTCATCCAGAGTATCTGAGTACTGCACAGAGATGTTGAGATGTATTATGCTTCTGCAGTTGAGAGAACAATTGTTGATTGTCGTTTGCTTTCCCATGAGACGAGGTTACTTCCCAAAAACTGACAGTTTCCAGAAGTGCTTTTCCTTTTCAATCTGTCTCCAGCATAATCTGCATCACAGTAACCAGAAAGCTTGTACTCTGATGTTTTCCTATACATCAAGCCATGGTTAGTTGTTCCTTTTAGATACCTTAGGATTCTCTTAACATCAGTTAAGTGAGTTTCCCTTGGATCTGATTGGAAACGAGCACAAAGACATACGCTGAACAGAATATCTGGACGAGAAGCTGTCAAATATAGAAGAGAGCCTATCATACCACGATAAAGCATCTGACAAACCTTTTTACTTACTTCTTCTTTCTTCAAAATGCATTTCGGATGCATAGGAGTCTTAGCAGGTTTACTTTCTGACATATTGAATTTCTTCAGAAGTTCTTTTGCATACTTGCTCTGATGAATGTACGTTCCTTCTGAACGTTGATCAATTTGAATTCCCAGAAAGAATCTGAGTTCTCCCATCAGACTCATTTTAAATTCAGCCTGCATTAACTTGGAAAATTCCTTGCACAAGGAAATATTAGCAGAACCAAATATAATATCATCAACGTAGATTTGAACAATCAGAATGTCATTTTTAA
The DNA here is from genome assembly GCA_022829125.1 of Lathyrus tuberosus. Classification (NCBI taxonomy): domain Eukaryota; kingdom Viridiplantae; phylum Streptophyta; class Magnoliopsida; order Fabales; family Fabaceae; genus Lathyrus; species Lathyrus tuberosus. The sequence continues at coordinate 10,006,934 of JALAZF010000169.1, forward strand.
AGGTTTTACAAAAGAGGGTTGTATCCACTTTTCCTCTGGTAAAGTCATTTTCCAAAAGAAAGTTATTTAGCCTTTCATACCAAGCTCTGGGAGCCTGTTTCAGACCATATAACGATTTTTTAAGTTTGAAAACAAAATATGGGTTTTCAGAACTTTGAAAACCAAGAGGTTGGTGCACATACACTTCTTCAGAAATATACCCATTTAAAAATGCACTCTTTACATCCATCTGATATAATGTAATGTCATGATTCATAGAAAATGAGATTAAAATACAAATAGATTCTAACCTGGAAACTGGTACAAAGGTTTTTGCATACTCTATCCTTTCTTGTTGACTATAACCTTGTGCAACCAGTCGTGCTTTGTTTCTTGCGACCTCACCTTTCTCATCTAACTTGTTTCTGAATACCCGCTTAGTTCCAATGACGTGGACACCTTTGGGTTTCTGAACAAGATCCCATACATCATTTCTGGTGAATTGATTCAATTCTTCTTGCATGTCCAGAATCCACTCATTTTCCTTAAGAGCTTCATTAACTGATGTTGGCTCTATCAGAGACACCAAACCCAGAAGGGTTTCTTCAGAAGGTCTGAAAGATAAACGAGTTCTGACTGGATCAGCTTTATCTCCTAAAATCAATTCTTTAGAATGAGAAGTCTTTAATCTATTCTTCTTCTGATGAGATATATTGTTTTGAGTTTTTTATAAGGTTGTATCTGAATCTGGAGAGTCTGTATCTTTGTCTACTTCTCTTAAATCTTCTTCTTCTTTTGATTATGATAAGGTGATCTTCAGATCTGCAAACTTTTCAACTAGCTTTGACTTTTCAGGGTCAAGCTTATCATTGAATATGACATGAATTGATTCCTCAACAATTCGTGTTTTTGTGTTATAGATTCTGTAGCCTTTAGAGCATTCAGAGTATCCTAACAATAAACACTTTTGAGCTTTGGAGTCAAACTTGCCAAGATTCTCTTTAGTGTTCAACATAAAACAAATACAACCAAAAGGATGAACATATGAAATGTTGGGTTTTCTATTCTTCCACATTTCATAAGGAGTCTTACCTAGAATAGGTCTTATTAAAACCCTGTTCTGAATGCAACATGTTGTATTTACTGCCTCTGCCCAGAAGTGCTTAGCCATGTCAGTTTCTTGGATCATGGTACGAGCCATTTCTTGCAAAGTCCTATTCTTCCTTTCCACTACTCCATTTTGTTGTGGAGTTCTGGGACAGGATAAATCATGGGAAGTGCCATGGGAATAAAAAAGATTCTCAAAGTATCTGTTCTCAAATTTTCCACCATGATCACTTCTAACTCTGACTATTTTGAAATCCTTCTCTGTTTGCACTTGAGAGCAAAAGGTAGAGAACACAGAATGAGACTCATCCTTGTGTTTCAAGAATTTTACCCATGTCCAACGACTATAATCATCAACGATTACTAATCCATACTTATTTTCACTGATTGAAGTAGTTTCACTGGTCCAAACAAATCAATGTGTAGAAGTTCTAACGGTCTAGAGGTGGACACAATATTCTTTGCTTTAAAGGAAGTTTTGGAAAAATTTCCTTTCTGACATGCTTCACAAAGAGCATCTGAAGAATACTTCAGATTTGGCAAGCCTGTGACAAGTTCAAACTTATTTAGCTGAGAAATCCTCCTCATGCTAATATGGCCTAAACGTCTATGCCATACACATTTCTCTTCATTAACAGACATTAAGCACTTGACATTCTATTCACAAAGATCAGAAAGTCTAATTTTATAAATGTTTTTTTCCTCTTTCCGACAAATAGGATTGAACCATCTTTCTGACTTACACCCTTACAGGTCTTTTGATTAAAGATGCTATCATAACCATTGTCACTAAGTTGACTAATTGACAACAAGTTATGCATCAAACCATCGACCAAAAGAACATCAGTAATAGAAGAAAGGTTACCATTACCAACAGTTCCATAGCCAATGATTATTCCTTTCTGGTTTCCTCTGAAACCAACAAAGCCTCCAAGCTTAAGTTCCATACTTTGGAACATATGCCTTCTTCCCGTCATGTGTCGCGAGCAACCACTGTTCGGGTACCATGATTGGTGTTTCAATTGAGCTGCTAAGGATATCTGCAACATAGATTATCTTGCCCTTAGGTACCCACTTTCTGGGTCCTCTCTTGTTAGTTTTCCAAGAGTGTTTAACAACTTTGGGCTTTTGTGCAACAGGATAATCAAGTTTAATTTGTGCATGATATTTAACTTTAGAAACAGATTTCTGTGTCGGTGGGGGTTCTTGTGCAAGCTCATAGCAAACAATCTCAGTGCCCGAAGGCATAAAATGGTCATAGAGAGGTTTTGGTTTAACAGGTTGACTTTCGTCAATTTCAGATGATTCTGTACATCCCAAACCTTTCTTACCATTTCTGCTAACTCCATAGATAATGGAAGCTATTTTGTTTCTATCTATGCTTTTAGCTAGAAAATACCGGAATGCTCTATCATACTTGTTGATACAGCTGGTGTCAGAGAATTTAGAGATTAATTCTTCTTCTAATTTAGCAATTTTGCTTTTCAGGGCACAATTACTATTTTTTAAGGAAAAAATGTTTTCATTCAGAGAAGAATTATTCTGCTCAAGCTTATATTTTTCCTCAGAAGCAACTACATGTGATCTTTTAAGATCTTTGTATTTACTCTGAAGAGTTTGATACTTTTCCAGCATTTCCGAAAGACACGACTCTAATTCACAACGAGAGAGTTTAGATAATACATCTGAGTATGAGTCTGAGTTTGATTCTGGTTCTGATGATATTTTGTATTCTGGTTCTCCCGAAACTTCATCGTCAATTGTTGCTACTAGCCCAACATTTGCTTGTTCTTCATCAGAGTCTTCTTCTTCAGAATCAGAGTCGTCCCAAGTTGCCATTAGTCCTTTCTTCACATTGGAGAAGTTCTTCTTAGGCTTCTTGTATTTCTTAAGCTTTGGACACTCGTTCTTGTAATGACCTGGCTCATTACACTCATAATAGATGACTTCATTTCTGGAGTTCTGCTTCTTCTGTCCAGATGATGACTCGGAGTGGCCTTTGTCTCTTCTTGATCCTCTAAAGTTTCCTTGCCTATGCTTCTAGAGTTTGTTGATCCTTCTGGAGATTAGCGACAGCTCATCTTCTGATTCTTCACCAGAATCTTTTGATTCTTCCTCAACTTGATAAGCCTTTGCCTTTTCAGGTTTAGACTTAAGAGCAATAGATTTACTTTTCTTCTGAGGTTCATCTTCTTCCAACTCTATCTCATGACTTCTTAAAGAACTAATAAGTTCTTCAATACTTATGCTGTTAAGATCCTTGGATAGCTTTAGAGCTATTACCATAGGTCTCCATTTCTTGGGAAGACTTCTGATGATCTTTTTAACATGATCAGTAGTTGAGTAACCTTTGTCCTGAACTGTAAGTCCTGCGACTAGCATTTGAAACCTTGAAAACATAGTCTCAACTGTTTCATCATCCTCCATTTTGAGTGCCTCAGATTTTTGGATTAGGGCCATCGCCTTTGTCTCCTTAACTTGAGCATTTCCTTCATGAGTCATTCTTAGAGAATCAAAAATGGATTTGGCAGTATCTCTATTTGTTATCTTCTCATACTCAGTATAAGAAATAGCATTTAGCAATATGGTTTTTTCCTTGTGATGATTCTTATAATCTTTCTTTTGTTGGTTGGTCAAATAAAATGTCTCTTCTTAAGGATTCTGACCCAACTGGTCCCTTAAGGAATTCAAACAACTGTTTGATCAAATAAAATGTTTACAATGAAATTCTTCTATATAAGCTGATATAAACACAATTTCTAGCTCAAACTAACTTAGAGAAAATCTATACAGTAAGAACTATTTTCTTCTTTGTATTGTAGTGCTTTACTGTTCACTCATGGATTTCTCTATGTGTATTCCTGTGTTTCTTTCTCGTATGAATCAGTGTCTTTTTATATATATTTTTCACACTCAGTTTCACATGATTCTTTGAATGATCTAGTCTTTATATACCCAGAAAAAGATCCGTTGAAGGGCAGAACAGGAATATCAGGAAAATTACTGGCGACTTGAAATAATGTTGTTATGCTGGAATGAAAATCGTACACTGAAATTGTCCTTTGTACTTCCAAATCAGAGTAGTGGAATGGTAGTGGAAAAGAGTGTTTGATCTGTACTATGTACTATTTCCCCTCGCAAACGTTTCATCTTCTTCTATTCATCAGAGGCTTCTAAATTGATATTGTTGAAGCATGATCAGAAGAATGGATCACTGGGTCTTCATAGTCTTGAGTCTTCAGAGTCTTCAGAACTTGTTCAGCAGAACCTTGTCTTCAAATTCTTCAGCACTCCTTCTTCAGAACCCTTGGTTATCAGAAACATAAGTCTTCAGAGTCTTCAGAACTTGTTCAGCAGAACCTTGTCTTCAAAGTCTTCAGCACTTGGTCTTCAGAAGCTTAAGTCTTCAAAAACTTAAGTCTTCAGAGTCTTCAGAATGTTGTTCATCAGAACCTTATCTTCAGAGTCGTTAGCACTTACTCTTCAGAAGATAAATATCAGAGTTATATTCAGAGCCAGAATCAAAGAGAACATTGCAACAACAACATAATGTCTTCTTAAAGTCTTTCTGAAGCATAGTAGATCAGAAGCGATCTTGCTTCTTTGACGCAGAAGCGACTTTTAATAATTTGAGAGTGACGTTTCACATGATCTGTATCTGAGCCAGAGCTATCTTTATCAGAGTCAGAATTATCTTTATTAGAGTTAGAACCTGTTTGTCAATACTTTAGAAAACAAACGTTAGAGTACCAAAATTGTTCTCACACAAATACAACTTTGTTATTATCAAAACATAGAGATATCATGCAGAACCAAATCTTGTTCTAACAAATTATTGGGGCGAAGTTGAGAGGGAGCTATGTTCATAGCTTTTAACATATCCGCTTCAAAATCAGAAAAGGGTATTTGTATATTAAAATCTTCTAGAACCCTATCATAGAAATAGAAAAAATCTTCTTTAACACCTTTAGGACGGAGTATACAAACGCATTCTCCGGAATACACGATTCCTTGACAATATCATCTTCGGACCCAGTTGAAGATATTTTCCTTTTGGACCGGAGTTTCGCAATTTCAACATCATCAAAGGTACTATTTTGATGGTTCATGACCTCGAGGTCGAAAGGATCAGCAGTCGTCATCGAAATCTCTACAAAATCTGAGGAAGATGAGCCAAAATCAAAATTACTCTCAGAAGTGAGAACGTCGCCATAAACTTCGTTCATGACTCGTCTATACTCTTCTGGTCCTAAAGCACTTTCTATTTCCCACATGCATTGTTCCCACAACTCTTTCCTCTCCACAGCACTCATACTGACGTCACTACCATTACCCTCGCCATCTCGTTTACTAAAGACTACCATACTTTCTAAAAACAAAATCGAAGAATAAAATAAAAATCAAGAGTAGTGGAAGGATACCTGTGAGTAGAGAAGCTTTGGAGATTGGGAAAATGTTCCTTTCGATAAAGAAGGGAGATGATTTGGATGTAGAAATGAGAATAGGGACAGATGAGGAGTTTAATAAAAGACTCGACACACAAGAGTAGCTAGGGAGTAGTCATTAACAATCATCATTATACTGGGAGAATTGAAAGGACACGACCCTCCAAGGAATTAATGACACGTAAGGACTTAAGAAGAAAAGTTGGCCTACAGCACGACACCTAGCAAATATATCCGAGTCCATATTACTGCCAAGTACTGTACCCATGTAAACGAATATAGTACTCGGAGGGCTTATGTCCATGCCAAATATATTTGATGCCGAGTTATATGGTCGACCAAGGTTAGACTTGAGTTCGGCTATGAAAGCAAGAAGGGACGAGTAGCACCAAGAGCTAGGCAAAAGACATTATCAACCCGGGCCGGTCAGGGAGCCCGACTCCCATCAGGCGAATCCTTACGAGGTCAGATACTATACCCCATCAACCAGGAACCTACGCCGGTCATAAACTCAATAAGGCACGCCAACAGTTGTAACGGTGGCGGCGCATCAATGCGGACGTTACCAGGTCTTCAAAGCATGCATTCATGAAGAGGAGTTACGGAAATGATGGCCATGCAACGTCAGAAGGCCAAGAGACTTCTCTTAATGGTATACCTTAAATGAAGACTGCTAAAGGGCTATAAAAGGGGCTCCCACATGTGGGTTAAGCAAGACACATTCATATTGAGACAATATACAACACCTGTATAGCTCTCAAATCCCCAAAGATACTCAAATAGTATAGACAGCGTAGTCTTTTCTGCCCTAAAGTAGAAGACTAGCACTTTTGGTGTATCTAACCATTTTTGGCTAGAACAAATAATATTGTTGATCATCTATCCTTTAATGATGTCGCCGAAACTGCTCTTGAAGAAGAATCCAGGCGTAAAAATAAGGAAGATCGGCAAGAAAGCTCAAAACTAATAGAAGCTTTGACGATTACGAGAGGTAGATCAACAGAACGTGGTCCCAGTGGGAGCCAAAATCATGGTAGATCAAAATCTCAAAGAAGAATAAACCTCAAATGCTACAATTGTGGCAAGAGATGGCACTTGAAGAAAGAATGTTGGTTCAACAAGAAGAATAGTAAGAAGTCTTCTGAAGCAAGTACATCTCAAGGATGTGTTGCTAGTACCTCCGATGATGGAGAGATCCTTTACAGCGGAGCAGCAGTTAGTACCAAAGGCAAAATTCAACTCACAGATGTTTGGATAGTAGATTCAGGAGCAACATGGCATGACTCCACGACGAGACTGGTTTTACACTTATGGACCTATCTGGGAATGACATGTATTGATGGGGAATGACCATGCTTTAGAAATTGCTAGAGTTGGTACTGTCAAAATGAAAATGTATGATGGTACTATCCGCACACTTCAAGGGGTACGACAAGTGAAAGGATTGACGAAGAATTTGTTGTCAATTGGGTAACTAGATGACCTCGGATGCAAGACCCATGTTCAAGCTGGGATCTTGAAAGTGGTGAAAGGTTTGCTAGTAGTGATGAAAGCAGAGAAGGTCGCTGCAAATCTAATACATGCTTTTAGGAGAAACGATGAAAAGAGCATATGCATTAGTAGCAGCTGGAAGCCAGGAAGAAACAACGATGACATGGCATCGCAGACTAGGCCATATGTCATAACGAGGCTTGAAAGTTCTTGCAGAATGTAATCTCATACCCGACCTCAAGTCGGTAAATTTACCTTTCTGCGAGCACTGTGTGATAGGTAAGCAGCATAGACTAAAGTTTGCTAAGTCAACTGATAAAAGCAAACACATACTAGACTTGATTCATTCTAAAGTGTAGGAGTCACTGAAAATGTCCATTGGAGGAGCAAAATATTTTGTATCGTTCATAGATGATTACTCCAGGAGACTATGGGTGTACCATATCAAGAAGAAGTCGGATGTGTATTTAGTATTCAAGGAGTTCAAAGCAAAAGTGAAAGTTGAAACTGGGAAAAGAATTAAGTGCTTGAGGACAGATAATGAGGAGAATATACGATGGTGATTTCCTGACATTCTGCAAGCAAGAAAGTATTAAGCGGAAGTCTAGTGTTGCTCATACACCTCAGCAGAAAGGTGTAGCAGAGCAATTGAATAGAACTCTCCTAGAGAGGACGAGAACTATGCTGAAAACAACAGGATTGGCAAAGTATTTATGGGAAAAAGCTGTCAAAACTGCCTGTTACGTGATAAATTGATCGCCATCAACTACGATTGATTTAAAGACACGAATGGAGATGTGGAAGGGAAAACCAGGTGATTATTCTTCTTTGCATGTACTTGGATGTCCTGTGTACGTGATGTACAATTCCCAAGAAAGAACAAAGCTAGACCCAAAATCCAAGAAATGTATATTCTTGGGTTACGCTAACAATGTGAAGGGGCATCGTTTATGGGATCCTGCTGCCTACAAGATTATTGTTAGTAGAGATGTAATATTTGTAGAAAATGAAATACAAAAGGAGAAAAATATGACAACACTATAAATGAGACTACTACAGTGGAGAAGGAAGAAAAGTCAGGAGATAATGATTCTTCTGAAGCAGAGCCAGAGCATGAAGAACAAGAACTAAATGAGGTCAATAATGTAGATCCCAGAAGAACCATATGTTCGATAAGAAAAACCATCCCGACACTCAGAATATGTGATGGCAAGTCATGATGTATACTGTCTTCTATCAAAAGATGGAGAACCATCAACCTTTTATGAGGAATTAAATGGTTCAAATGCTTCTCCGTGGATGGCAGCAATGCAGGAGGAAATGGAAGCGTTACATAGAAATAACACATGGGAACTTATTTAATTTCCTAAAGGTCGGAAAGCCATCGACAACAAATGGGTGTTCAAAATTAAGCGAGATGGCAACGATCAGGTGGAACGATATCATGCAAGACTGGTGGTCAAAGGATATTCTCAGAAAGAAGGTATTGATTTCAATGAGATTTTTCTCTAGTAGTAAGACTCACCACAATCAGAGTGGTCTTGGCGATGTGTGTTGCATTTGATCTAAATCTAGAGCAGCTTGATGTAAAGACTCTGTTTCTTCATGGAGAACTTGAAGAGGAAATATATATGCTCTAACTCGAAGGCTTTGAAGAACAAGGAAAAGAAAACTTGGTTTGTAGGTTGACCAAATCTCAGTACAGTTTAAAACATGTGCCAAGGTGTTGGTAAAAGAGATTTAATTCCTTCATCATGAGCCTTGGATACAACAGATTAAGTTCAGACCATTGTACATATTATAAAAGGTTTGATGATAATGATGATTTTATCATTTTGCTGTTGTATGTGGATAACATGTTGAAGGTAGGCCCCAACAAAGATCAAGCTCAAGAATTGAAGGCACAATTGGCTAGGGACACTACTACGTAAAACCCCTTTAATAACAGTTGAAAAATATATATAATAACGCAGATCAAGGCGTTGTTATGTAGAGTGTGGTGGTAAATGCGCTGCTTATAATCACGGCCCTGGGACCGTTGTTGTATTCTGGAAAGCACGCGGTATATCACAACGGTTATGCTTAACAACTGTTGTGACATATAAGGTACTGGGTTCAAAACCTAGCAACAAAAAATTAATTACATTAGATGACAGTTAATGTAGACAACCGTCGTGGAAAGTACCCATAGTTTATTATATACAAATGTATATTGCTTGGTTTACCATGCACCTATTTAAAGAAATACAACCATTCAAATTGGCAAAGAAATATATAATCTGAAAATTAAACTATTCTTGAAAACCAACTTAAACACATCAATTTTTTTTGAATTGAATCTGTCTCATTCAGCACATTTTATGTTCTTTAACACATAATATACGATTCAATGGTCTAATTCCTTCAATGCATTGATATCTTTTATTATAGTTTACCTCATCATCGTCGCTTATCAACGCGATTGTAAATTATATCGATGAACTGAAGCAAACAGACCATTAAACCATATATTATGTGTTAAGGAACATAAAATGCGTTGTATGAGATACATCCAAGCATAGCTCCACTTGTAACCCAAACCTGCAATACCTCCTGAAAATAATCAACAATAGTGGGGTGAGATACATCAAATCTCAGTGAGTTCCCTATCTTATGGATTCTCTCGGCTTTATAGGGTTCTATCAAATCCTAACTCAAGTCAAGAGGAAGGGAAAAAAATGACCTTGAGTTCACAATCTCACAATCTCACACTATATGGAAGCATGTTTTGAGTCCATCAACTCAAAATATCACTAATCGATAACCACAACAAGGCATCCCCTTTTCCCGTCCGCTTCTATGTTTAGAAGTTGACACGAGTCATGGATCCTGGTAACCTACTTGACATACGAATGGATCCGGGTTCTACGGGCCATTAACCATTATCAACTGTCACTTCACACGGGCCATTAACCGTCACAAGCATTCTCTCCCAGAGCGTCATTCGTACTGCACGCGGGAATCAAACCTGCCAAGTAGTCATGCCTATGTTTCAGAGGAGCTCGAGACTCATGTAACTGCAACTCAAGATAAACGGTTATGATTACGTGATCTCACACACAAACGTGATTGTATTCTACAATCACAAGGCCACAATGCCTTAAGGCCACATTTGCCTTTTCTCATAATCACAAAAGTTCAACATGTTCTATACTAGTGTTTCACTCACTCCTAGACCAATCTCGTCATGGATGTACCTTCCTACATCAGGTTCCTGAGCATCACCATCTAGGTTATCTACTCCAGGCCAGAACTCGTCAATGAATGCACGAGCGTCGCCACCCAGTGTTTCTATCACAATTCTATTCACAACCTAGAATTATAACAATCTTAACTATGTCATTTGTTTTTGGGTAAAGTTTCCTCACTCTTCCTAATTCATTTTAACATGCATATTCTCTCATTCATACTTAACAACAATATTAGACAAGCATATTACAATATCAGTCATAAAACACACATGATAGCATAATATATCAAACAATATCCACATAGTAGTTCACCACACTTTTAAGGCATACATGCCACTACTATCCCCTACCAAGCATCCTTGGTTAAATCATGGTCTCACCACACCATTTAATAGCACATTGGATTCTCTTTCCAAGGCTTCAAGTCCCATATCAATCAGATTCCCAATTCATGAATTTTGGTGGAAACGAGGACTACAATATTCACACATATATTACTTTTCCATATTTTTCTTATCAATCCATAGCAATAACTATGTTTCTACCTCACCATCACATAGAGCATTGGAATAGCTTTCCAACGCTTCGAACAGGGACCAAAAAGGACTTACGGTTCAAAAGTTATGAAGAAAACAAAATCTGACATATTGGAAAAATTATGTGACCATGAGTCGACGCAAAATCCTATGGGTCGACGCAAAATCCTGGAGGTTAACGCTCTGGTAAGCGCAAATCGACCATGAGTCGACGCATAGTTGCAGTGAGTCGACGCATAGTTGCAGATTTTGCTAAAAATTTAGTTTTCAATCGTTAAATGCCTTTCGGACCTCCGATTTCGATTCCATAAAAAGTCCTGGTCTCAGAATTCAACATACTACGATATTTTAACAACTAAAAGGCCTTCCAACACATTTACCAAATTAATCATAATGTTATCAACATGGAAACATTAGGTTTTTCATGGATATCAACCAACCCAATTCCAACCAAAACACCATCAAACACACAACCCAGTATAAACAGATGAATATACATATATATCAATCATTCTATACCATTTATACCTCATTTTATCCTTTAGATTTCATTGATTTGCAAAATTACTCATTTTCCCCAAAATCCAACCTAACTCAAAACTCTAGAATAATACCACTAAAGTCTCTATCTAGAACCCACCTGGTAATCGAAGAGGAGGTTGAAGAAGATGATGAACAATGGTGAGGATCCAAGCTTCTTCTTTTCCATTTTCCTCTTCTCTTCTCTTCCTTCTCTCTTTCCACGTTTTCTTCTTTTTCTTCTTCTCACCCACTTTCTATTTCTTTCTCTTTACAAATATATATATATATATATATATATATATATATATATATATATATATATATATATATATATATATATATATATATAACTAATATTATATAATATAATCCAACAAGGTAAAATATCTCCAATTGATATTTTTTCATCTTAACCCAATTGATCAATTATTAGAGTTACCTTAAAATCCTTTCTCGAGTTAAAATAATTGATCTGTCTCTTTATTAAATAATTGATCTCTTCAAAGTTCATTAGTTGCTCTATTGACCCCAAATGTCAATACTTAAAGTACTTAGAGGATTCCATTAATCCAATTTACCAATGATAGAGCACATAGATACTCATCTGATCTCATCTGATATCTAATTGAGCACTTAAATAATATGGGGTATTACACTCTCCCCCCCTTAAATTGAAATTCGCCCCCGAATTTCCTCTACTCGACAATAACCACAACTTGTACCATTGTCTTAGTTCCACACTCAACTTTACTTCTATTCAAATTTCTGACATATTCCGATTCTAACTTTATTCCACAGACCAAAAATCCTTATTTTTACAAATTAACAAACTTCATGTCCTTAGTCATACTCTTGGTTCAACAACGGTTTAACCTTCAACTTGTTTTTCCTCAATTCATCTGTTGTTCCATACAAAACACTTGGTCACATCTTACTTCGGAAAGAATGTACCATTCTTCACTCCTCTACCGAGTCACAAACCAAACCGTAACATCTTATCTTAGTTTAGGATAACAAACACTCATCAAATCCTCGCGAGGTAAAACAGTGATTTCTTAACTTCATACAATCATTGACGACTATCCCTTCATAAATTCTTAACGTTCAAAACCACTTCATAACTAGTCAAACGACTTCTTTACCAAATCCCTCTGGTATGATACTAAACATTGTAACCATTACATCCGATAATTCATCTCTTTCGTATCACCCCAAAAGGTAACACAAATAGAATGAGATCTTCTTACTTCCATACTTACAAGTAACAATCATTCTAATCCTTATTAGTCTAACTGAACTCTTTCATCTGTCACCTTCCACTACGCAATCCAAATTCTAACAGTAGAACACCACAGATTCTTGAGCACTACTAAGTAGCTATAGTTAGCAGAGAAATACACTTATCCACTGGGATCCTTACTAATCAACAGTACAAGAAACTTACTGACGTCCTAAGGTAGAACAATTTCCTCGTCGATACACAATATTATAACATCCGTCCTACACTCTCCAAATGATAAAGGCACAGGAGTTACACTGCTACAACCATAACATATACAACTCCAAATCCGGTCTAACTCAAAACAATATATCCAAAATAGTTTAACAAATTTCATTCCTAGTTACCACATTCCCTATTAATTCTTCTTACAGGTTTTTTTGACTCACTCAAGGTTTCTTGTTGATTTCGAGATCTCAATCAATCAAATGTAACACCTTCACGAAATTTCAACCATGTGCGAGTCACCCCTTATAAAACTTAACCCATTCAAGGCACAACCGTGAGTTTCCATACTACTCACCAATTCACATACAACACTCCATATACTCCCACACTTCCGAAGGCCATGCCACGTTTCTTAACTGAATCCACTTTTCTTAATCGTTCTGTTCCATAAACGATCCAAGTTATATGATTAACTTCGGAACGTCCCATCCTTACTCGTACTTGGAAGGATAACTTTCCAATTCCTTGTGAGATAAAAACTTTGTGAGCATTCTCTAACTTCGTCCTTAAGACCCGCAACGCTAATGGTAGTAATACACTTACAACTTTCTCACACTCAACAGAATTCACAAGATTACTTCTCCCAAAAGTTAACTCTCTTGTCGTCTGGACAAATGGTCAACTACGCAATACCTTTCCACAAGTTCCAATTTTCAAAACACAATTCCGTCTTTCATTTACTCGCAATCCCGTTTTCCATTCGCACAATACTCTCCACTCGGAGCAACATAAGGTAACAAAACGCAGATGATGGTTCTCAAGGGATTTCACAATTTACACACATGTTAATAGATTGCCCGCTTGAGGTAATCGGTTAACTTCTCCAAAATTCGACGTAAAACACCTTTCATACACGTGTTAATCGGTTAACCACATTGCGTTAGTCGGTTAACACTGCTGCAGAATAAAAAAAACAATTTCTTCTTAATTCAAAGCCATCCCCACTCAAACCATCAATCCGATTTGTTCTAACTTGAAATATCATTCTCATCTCGTGGTTCCTTAACTTGTATAACATTCACTAACCATGATCCACTCAAGGTAAAACAAAACAAAGTTAAAACATTCAGACGACACACTCCAACCAAGTGACAAGGTAAAATTCCAAATTCTGACGCGGTCACACTACAAAACTTCAGCAGGATAATTCATCTTCCGCTAAAACCACTACACTAGCGGGGAGATAATAATGACGACATTATAGGGTTTCAACCACCACTCATACTTGATTCGTCCATAAGCAAAACCCAACACACAACCATTACACGATACCACCAAAAGCGACAGACACAACATGACAGCACTCAACCTTGTTCTCTCACTTAAATTCCTTGGTGAGAACTAAAACAACAACGTTCTTAGTCCAACAAAGGGTAGATTTCGAATATTTTGAGTATTCACAAATATAAAAGTTTCCCTATACTTGAAAATAACCCGAGGCAATGCATCCTCTTGAAGAACTTTTCCATCACTTTGTACACATTAACTGGGATTTCTTACCCTTCACTATCCATTACACATCCCACTTACACCAAATTACTTAATGGAAGATTCTCAACCAACAATTCTCATTAATCCAATTATCCAAACCCTTCCGGTATAAATCATTCCATAATTTACACTTAGTCCATAATAAGCCTTAATTTGCTTCTCGTTGGTTTACCGTAATGTTACTTCTTAAAATACAATACTCACTGTTCCACAAGGTACGTCCCTTCACACTTGCCTCAACAATAAGAATCTGACACGTACACTTGTGACCACGGTGCTACTACTACGCTTGTTCTTAATTCCAATGTGTAACTTTCTCATTTCACATCATGCTAATAGGCTCCTCACAGGTGAACCATCCGTGATTACACTTCTTTAATTTTAGCTTCAACAACATCTTAAGAATTCTATCACACATACGTTCAAAATACGTTCCGTTGTCACTTCCTCATTACATGCCTTTAATACCGTTTTCCACATCGTGTTTACTTCACTCTCTATTGTAATCCTTTTATGCCCAAATATTAAATCATCAAACTAAAATTTCCTTAAATCCAAGATACTTACTCAGTTTCTTAATACAAACTCCTTCCGGTCCGTACCACTACACTTTCCATTACTAAGTGAAGCTCATTCTTTCTCCAACACAATACCTTATACGGTTCCTTGGTTAATTTAACATTTCCAAATTCCAAATTGGTCTCTTACTGAATACAAAAATCTTAGTTAAATATCTCGAACTTAATCTCTCTTCATATCTGAATACGCGCAACTCATCTCTTACCCTTCGTCCGACCCACATTTATTTCACTTGAAGTATGTAAACACATCCTTGTGTTCCTTCACACACTTCTTTACTACTTTAGGTTCCCATGAAAGCCGAACTTCCTTAACTCTCAACTTCTAACCAGTTGGAAGACATTGTTCCGAATATGTTCCTTAAGATACTCTCGTCCATTCAAGATACCATAGCCACCTTAGAAACTAAAGCACCAATAACTATCTCACTTCCGGACCTTACGTCACACGTTCCACAAAACAACTTTTCTTTTTCACGGAATGAGATTACTTGAAATCCTTATCCATACTAGTGGCCAATCCAGCTCTACTAGCGATTTACATATTCCTTGATACCTTATCCAATCGTCCGATAGAGATCCTTAACTTTTAGACTCTACTCATTCAAAGGATTTTCTTGAACAACACACCACTCTTTAATTTCCATGCTACCCAAGCACAACTTCTACCAAAACCTCAACCAAGCTGACCAAAACTCCTTACTACTAACTCTTGGCTTGAGCCTACCCTCACAGCACAAGTTTCGACAACACTTCGGAATCCCCGTGGTCACTCAACCATGATTCTACCTATCACATACATAGTATTAGGTTGATCAGGCCCAACACTAGATAGTATGATATTAAGAGTCATGCTGGCAAGACACACTTAAGAGGCAGGGAAAGATTTACTTATGATGTTTCAAGGCTAGGTCGAGGACACGGCCTGCTCTGATATTAACTGTAATTCCCTGTATAATATTTATCTAGAATAATACTATACAAGCATTTTATTTGGTACTGACACCATCACAAGTGCCTAATGGCGTAATTCACATACTTGACCATTCTAAAATCATAATACAATATATGGTACAAGATATGGATACTAGCCAAAATAATAAAAACTAAGATCAATATACAATGTCCTCAATTGCATGCAACAAAATAGTACACAGCGGAATAAGCTCAACTAAGCTTCTCTCGAAACATCCAAGCATAGCTCCACTTGTAACCCAAACCTGCAAATACCTCCGAAAAATAATCAACAATAGTGGGGTGAGATACATCAAATCTCAGTGAGTTCCCTATCTTATGGATTCTCTCAGCTTTATAGGGTTCTATCAAATCCTAACTCAAGTCAAGGGGAAGGGAAAAAAATGACGTTGAGTTTACAATCTCACAATCTCACACTATATGGAAGCATGTCTTGAGTCCATCAACTCAAAATATCACTAATCGATAACCACACCAAGACATCCCCTTTTCCCGTCCGCTTCTATGTCTAGAAGTCGACCCGAGTCATGGATCCTGGTAACCTACTTAACATACGAATGGATTCGGGTTCTACGGACCATTAACCGTTATGAACCGTCACTTCACACGGGCCATTAACCGTCACAAGCATACACTCCCTGAGCGCCATTCGTACTGCACGCAGGAATCAAACCTGCCAAGTAGTCATGCCTATGTTTCAGAGGAGCTCGAGACTCATGAAACTGCAACTCAAGATAAACGGTTATGATTACGTGATCTCACACACAAACGTGATTGTATTCGACAATCACAAGGCCACAATGCCTTAAAGCCACATTCGCCTTTTCTCATAATCACAAAAGTTCAACATGTTCCATACTAGTGTTTCACTCACTCCTAGACCAATATCGTCACAGATGTACCTTCCTACATCAGGTTCCCAAGCATCGCCATCTAGGTTATCTACTCCAGGCTAGAACTCGTCAATGAATGCACGAGCGTCGCCATCCAGAGTTTCTATCACAATTCTATTCAAAACCTAGAATTATAACAATCTTAACTATGTCATTTGTTTTGGGGTAAAGTTTCCTCACTCTTCCTAATTCATTTTAACATGCATATTCTCTCATTCTTACTTAACAACAATATTAGACAAGCATATTACAATATCATTCATAGAACACACATGATAGCATAATATATCAAACAATATCCACATAGTAGTTCACACACACTTTTAAGGCATACAAACCACTACTATCCCCTACCAAGAATCCTTGGTTAAATCATGGTCTCACCACACCAATTAATAGCACATTGGATTCTCTTTCCAAGGCTTCAAGTCCCATATCAATCGGATTCCCGATTCATGAATTTTGGTGGAAATGAGGACTACAATATTCACACATACATTACTTTTCCATATTTTTCTTATCAATCCATAGCATATAACTATGTTTCTACCTCACCATCACATAGAGCATTGGAATAAGTTTCCAACGCTTCGAACGGGGACCAAAACGGACTTACGGTTCAAAAGTTATGAAGAAAACAAAATCTAACATATTGGAAAAATTCTATGACCATGAGTCGACGCAAAATCCTATGGGTCGACGCAAAATCCTGTTTTGAGAACATTTGTCAACAAATGAGAAAGATTGATTCTATCATTTTTGCCACAGCTGAGGTTCGAACCCATGAAAGATTGATTCTATCATATCGTTTATACATACAACCGTTATTATACCCTATAAATTTTTAATTAAAAAATATAATATAAAGTTAGCGCCTGAGTTTAGAGATATCACCACGGTTTTTGGAATAACCGTGGTGACTTGGGCGTTGTTGTTTGCATGTTTTGTAGTAGTGGGAGTTTGATATGAAGGACTTGGGACCAGCAAACAAGATTTTAGGGATGCAAATTCATCGAGACAGAAAAGACAGAAGGATTTGGCTTTCTCAAAAAAATTATCTTCAGAAAGTCTTGCGCCGCTTTAACATGCAAGATTATAAGCCAATCTCAACCCCACTTCCTGTCAATTATAAATTATCCTTAAGTATGAATCCTAGCAATGAAGCGGAAATGATGGAAATGTCTCGAGTACCGTATGCATCAGCGGTGGGAAGCCCTATGTATGCTATGATATGTACTAGACCAGATATTACTCAAGCAAATGGAACGTTCAGTCGGTTTATGGCAGATCTAGGTAATGAACACTGGAATGTTGTTAAGAGGATCCTTAGATACATCAAAGAACCTCCGGTGCTGCATTACGTTTTGGGGGATCAGAATTCACTATCAAAGGCTATGTTGATTCAGATTTTGCAGGCGACCTTGATAAAAGAAAATTTATTACTGGCTATATGTTCACACTTGAAGGAGGAGCGTAAGCTGGTTATCCAAATTGCAGACTGTTGTAGCTTTGTCTACTACAGAAGCTGAATACATGGCTGCTACCCAAGCCTGTAAGGAAGCAATTTGGATTCAAAGGTTATTGGAAGAACTCGGGCACAAACAACAAAAGATTACTGTGTACTGTGACAGTTAGAGTGCCTTGCACATTGCAAGGAATCCAGCTTTTCATTCCAGGAAATAACACATAGGAGTTCAATACCATTTTGTCAGAGAGGTAGTAGAAGAATGAAGTGTAGATATGCAGAAAATTCACACCAAAGATAACCTAGCAGATGCAATGACGAAGTTGATTAACTCTAATAAGTTTGCATGGTGTAGATCTTCCTATGGCGTATTAGAGGCGTAATCAGCATGGAGTTGGCAAGGTAGAGAATATTTTGGAAGATCACAAATGTGACTTTAAGTGGGAGATTGTCAATGATTATGGTCATTGTCAAATATTGTGGTCATGGTAAAAGATTATGGTCAAGGATTGTGGTTGAATAAAGTCACAATTTTTGGACTAAAGAAAGAAACATCCATGGTTTTACACCCATGGTGTTGTAACAACTCCCATGGTTTTGTGAAGATGCGCACCTATAAATAGAGGTGCATTTCTCATTCACAACACAACACAAAAAGGCATTACAACATAACATAAAAGAAAAATTTAGAGAGGAAGAATATATTGTATTTTTTCCTATAAGGTTCTTTTAGTAAGTGTTCTCCTATTATAAGAGAAAGTGTAATTTGTTATCTCTTTGTATTTAGAGAGAAGTGTTGTAATTTCTTCCACTTAGTGAAAATCTTTTCTACCGGTGCCCGTAGTTTTTCCCTTAATTGTTGAGAATTTTTCACGTAAATATTCTGTGTCAATTTTCTACTGCTTAATCTCTTAATTTTGTAATATTTATCTTGCTATTATGATATTCAACAACTTAGTCCTAAGAGGTATACTCCCTATCCAAGTTTTTTAAAAAAGTAGTGAGAAAATGTGTCTCAACCTTCTTAACAAACCCTACCTCAAACCAATTGAGAGATTGTTTTTTATTTTTTTATTTTTATATTTTAATATAATATTTGATTTATCATTAAAACACTTTAGTAATTAAAAAAATTGAATTATAGAATATATTAATTATATTCTAAACTAGCTAGTTCAACTAGCAGTGTCGATGTCATTTTTCTCATTTATTAAATTTGAGGTTACGGTCCAATATAAACAGTATGGTTGAATTGGCTTCCTTTTTGAAATTGAAAGAGATTTAATTTGACTTTTAGTGTGAGGTTTTTAATTTGACTGTTGTATTTAAGTAATGATATGTTTTTCTAATAGTGCATTGGCCAACTGTTGGTCCTGATATATTAATGATTTTTGAGGAAATATAATGTTTTTCTCTTATTAATATATTTACTATATAATATTATCTTCCATTAAAACATAAGAAGAGAAATTGGATTACTGAAAAAAAATGAGAACATAATATATAATAAGAGCTATATCAGATCAAACAACTTTATTATTTTATTAATCTTTTAAAACAACGTATTTCTTTTGAAAAAAATTCATTCCCTAATCTATTAAAATGACATTTACACCGATTATGATGCTGATTTCAATTGAGATCTATTAAAATGACGTTGACATCTCCTAATTTAGTTTTTAGTAACAATTAAAAATCTTATGTATAATTAATTCTTTTAATAAATGCAACCATCGTTAATTAAAAAATAGATTAATCATTTACACTCATTTAATTCAACTAACATATATTAGTAAATCTACCCGACTCACAATCATTATAAACAACATATAAATTGAGATCATTTTTATTATATAAAAATCGTATATTTTAGACTAATTGAGTACTATGTTTCTAGGCTATAAATATGAGACATAAATTTCACTAGTGTTGTAAATTAGAAACATGGCTCTAAAAGCTGAGACTATCCTTCTTCTCTTCGTTTTTGGTAAAACCTTGAACTCATCTATTCTCTTCCTTTCAACAAAATGTTTTGGTTTTATGTAGTTTTTACAATTTATCTTATAATCTGTGTTTATTCTTCAGGTGCAATTCATCTGGGAGGTAATATAAAAATTGCAGATGCTAAAGTTTGCCAATTCATATGCAATGGTGCATACATGACTTGCCCTTCTTCGGGAGATGAACACCTCAATCCAGCATGCAATTGTTGCTTTGCATCAACTGGTTGTACAATTTACAAAGCAGATGGAACTCCTATTTGTACTGCTACTTGAAATATATATGGATGTCATGTGAATGTTTATTCACATACAAAAAACATCACTCTTTTAAAGTTCAATAAATATGTTGTAATATATGTTACAAAACAGTTATAATATATGTTACAAAACAGTTATAATAATAGCATAAACATTAACTTCATACTTTATGTCTTTAATATTTTATTATTTTTTGGGTTCAATGTTGAATACAAGTTCTAATGCTACATAATAGAAGTCACACAACAATGTCAACCAAAAGTAAAGTACTTATAACAAACTATTAAACACAATTTTCTCTATTGTAATAATAATTTGAAATGTTTATAGATATTGTTTTAAACTAAATTAGATTTTTTTTTTTGAAAAAAAAAGAAATATTGTATTTATTTGAAATAGTTAACTTTGTAATTAAAATTGTATTTTTATTATACTAGTTTAATCAAATGACACTAACTAATAAATCAATTTGTTGATAATTCTAGAAACAACTTTTGAATAGCGAAGAAGTTTTCGCATGGAACCCTTTGTTTTCGCCGCTTCTACGTTGTCATCGTTGTCGGTCAAACTACTGGTGTATCTAAGCCTCCTAGACCGTTGTTCTTGGATATCCACACTGAAGGTCAAGGAGTCGCTACTGTGAAGGAGATAAGAGACCTGATTGAAAAGGGATTTATGAAAATCTCTCTTGAAGGAGGAAATCAATTGCTGCGAAAGGTTATGATGGACGATAAGTTTTTTCAAGAACTATGCAATTCTTGGAAGGAGACGCTAGTCATAAAACTCCTTGGAAAGAATGTGAGCAATCATTTGATGAAGGATAGGTTGAAAAAGATGTGGAAACTTACTGTAGGTTTTGAGATCATGGACGTTGACAATGGTTTCTTAATGGCCAAGTGAAAACTACTCACAGATAAGGAGAAAATTGTGTTAGAAGGCACGTGGATGTTGTTTGACCATTATTTGGAAGTGACGCGATAGACTCCAGACTTTGTATTACCTCTTGCAAAGGTGGAGAAAATTTTGGTTTGGATTCTGTTCCGTTCCATCCAAAGGCCCAATAAGATAAAGTCCACTTACTCTGACCGCACCATTGAGCCCAATGTATAAATGCCTTAACAAAGAACTTTCTGACACAATCTAAAATATCTGCTTTTACTACAGTTATCTTGAACCCTAAGTGACTTGAGTGTTGGAGTGCTAACCATGCATGTATCTATTAGGTCCACCGTACTGGAGATCAACAACAACAATTCAAAATTAACCTCAACGATTCCAAAAGCATCGAGATCGCAACCTCTAATCCTAGGTGTCGCATCAATGAATCGCCTAGGAAGCCTCGCTCCCCTGTAATTTCCGCAATCTCATCTATTTTTAGTTACACAATGGAATAATGACGCCATCTATTAAAATGACTTCTAACTCCTACGATTTCCATGAGAATTGTGTTCACCTTGCAAACGCTATCGAACAGCTCAAAATTTTTAGATCTGGGTCTTGGTAGTTCAGATCCAAATATTTGATTCGTCAGTTTATGACTTCATCAGGCCACCGAATTGAGAGCAAGTCAAATTTCAGTTTTCTATGATTTTCTTCACCTTGGACAACCTTCTCAAATTTCATAATCAAGAAATGTTCGAAGGAGAACACAGTGATCCACCGCAGTCGGCCCACTCAATCACTGCCTCCGTGCTAACATGTCGGAGAACAAATATCCAATTCCCTTAAGAATGTCACAAATTAGCAAGAAGAGGTACCTCCGGCACATATATAGGGTTACACCAGGGGCTGAACAGGATTCCAAGGAAAGCTTGGCGAGAGCCTCGTTATACACCGCCTAACCTGTCGGCCCTCGGGCTTCCCACACTCACCACGGGGGTCAAAAATGAAGCCAATGGAAAATATCTCAATTTCGTTGTTAAGGGCACCAGAATATCACAAGATTGCAATTAACTCCTAGCACAGACCAAATACAGGGGTACATCCCATGGACACAATTGGATTTCCACCGCATGCACCAGGGTTTCCACTGACTGGATAGTGAAGCAGGTATCCATCGAATGCGCATGTCGGTATCCACCTCCGAAAATCGTCCAACACTTCGGTTGGACAGATTCACCAAGTAGATTTTGGGTTCTGTTTGAGAAGGTAACGAACACGTCAAAATCCATAGGGTCCTTGGTCATACTACAAAGCAACCCAGATATCCCGAAGAGAGCTCCGAGTTCATAGACTTCGGTCTACCTCGAACCCGGGGAGTAGAATCTTTCACATCCGACAAAGTCGAGCTATCTTCCAGGCCGAAGACCCAATCCTCCAGATCAGTCAAAGGTCACACCGATTAGACAATACACCAGAGAGCGAGCGATTGGTATATAGGTCCGCAAGATTTAATTAAGGCTTAATACCCTTTTTGGTCCTCTAACTATACCCTCGGGTCTAATTTGGTCCTCTTTCTTTTAAAAGTTTCAAGTTGGTCCCTTACGTTGTTTAATAGAAGCAAAGTGATTCTTACCGTCAAATAATAGCAAACGGCGTTAGCTTTGATGATGTGGCATATGAGTTGGATGCTGAATTGTCCTTTTTAACATATGTGTCATTTCTTTTTAATACATGGCAATGGCAATGTGTCATTTATTTTTATGTGTCATTTATGTAATGAAATTATAATAATAAAAATAAAAAAAAAACAAATAGGGTTTTAAAATAAAATAAGAAAAAACAAATAGGGTTTTAAAACAAAATAAAAAAAAACATATTTACATATTTCTTTTTTCATCACGTTGAAACGCGATCTCCCTCACCCTCATTTTTCCTTCATCATGAAATCATCCCCCTCCCCTACTATTCATCCTTTCACTCGCGCTCTTTTTTCTCATCTCTCTGCTCTCGAACGCATCTCTTTCTCTGTTCGCTCTTTCTCTCTCACGCGGCTGATGATTGAGGGTGGTGGCGGTTGAATAGGGTTTGTAGTGGTCCGACAGAGGGAGTATCAGTGGTGGTCGTGTGGTGTTTTAGTTTGGATTTGTGGGTTGTGAAGGTGGTCGTTGGGTTGCAATTTGTGGTATTGAAGGTTTAGATTGTTGTTTGGTTTTTACAGGGGGTATTGAAGAGTGTTGTGAGTTTTGAATGAAGAGGGAGGTTAACAGTGTGGTGGGTCCGTGATTTGCAAAGATCAATATTGAAGAATTTGGGGCTCTTTGAAGGTGAGGAATTTTTTATACTTTTCACCTATATCTAAACAGAAATCTCTGCAGAATTTGGGGCTCTTTGAAGATTGTTGTTTCTTATATCTCTGCAGAAATCTTCAATTTGGTTGTTAAAAAATAAAGCCTTAAAGGAGTGTTTTTTAGGGTTTTTCTTTGGGGTTATTTTGATGATAAGTTTCAGAAAAGTAATCCACACAAAATCCATGAGAACTTGATAAGCCTCACTACTTGCAACGACGGGATATCAGGAACAAACCTTCTCCTGCAATGAACCACCAAACAAAACTTCTCCTGTTGAATGCAGTTTCCGGCGAGTATGAAGTTTCCGGCCAAATATATGCAGTTTCCGACCAAACTTCTAGATCTTATTCTTCTTTGCTTTCTATTTCGTTTTCTTCTTAGTTGTTGATGAAGATTATTTGAAAAAATTAATGTATCATCACTTGTATATTGTAATGTGCCACATGTTAAATGAAAAATAGCTTAGTCATCATGGCACATGTTGAAAGGTTTTTAACACATCAACATTTGGCTTAGTCAGCATGCCACATTGCCAGTTTAATACATATGGGACTAACTTTTCTAACGGCCAGGACAAACGTGATACCATTTTAATACGTAAGAGACCAATTTGGAACTTTTAAAAGAAAGAGGACTAAATTGGACCCGAGGGTATAGTTAGAGGACCAAAAAGGGTATTAAGCCTTTAATTAATGTACTTATAAATATATTTCCAAGTTGTAATTATTGATATAATTGTTAAATGACAACCATATACGTATATGTATTGCTATTATATTCTTGCTACTCTACACACGATCTTGTCCCCTCTTTAGGGCACCACGGTGTGAATACATGTAACAACTCTCATACCCCAATTTTGACGTTAAATCGCTGAATCAATACATTTATATTAGAATTAACATCATTTTCATAGCATAACATGCATTTCATCATGTATAATGCATAAAACATCAATCAGAATAATTTTTTGGAATTACAGATAGAACGATCAAATTGATTCTCAATTGTGCGTGAAATTTGCAGGAGAAAAATTTCAAAATCAAGCTTACAAATGTCAGTATTATTACTAGCTGAAAAAATCACTTAATAAAAAACATGTAACAACTTTCAACTCTCACTACCATACCACATAACTCTAAAACTCACCATTAACTTTCTCTCTTCATACTCTCCCTCACCAAATTCATCTTCCCCACACAACCATTCACGCACCACCACCATATAAAATTTCCCTTTTTCATCATCTCTTCAACCATCACCACCAACATCAACCATTAATAACCAATAACCTTCACTCAAACGTTCCACCATTCACACCGCGAAACGCTTGCACAACCGCCGCACAAACTCCGTACAAGCACTGAATTGCACCATTAAACCACTATAGCAACCACTATTTTAACATGAACCGTCTGCTACAACCTTCCTCATGCAGCAACCATCTTCGACCTCCATATCAAGCTTTCTTGTTGCACATCTTCTAGCTCACACAACCAAGCAACACCAAACCTCTATTCTGAAACATGCCATGTTTTCGACCACCTTTACTCAACCACCGTCACCCTCATTCTCGCACCAACAGCACAAAAAAGAAACTCCCAACCCACCAAACGACCACCGCGTGACCGCCAACACTGCTCTCACCGACAAGACAGCCGTTGGCATCAAAGAACCATGAGAAAGAAAGAGTGTTGCTTGTGATGTGCTTGTATTGGCCCTGTGTGTTTCGAACAAAAGAAGGAGGAAAAGCTCCTTGTTGATTTTGTTTTGTCTAGCTTGGTTGTACAATACATGTATGTATTAATCATCCTCTTTTTTCATTTTTTTCAAAGGTGAATTTTTATCTATCCACCTCAAAAAGTTGGGTAGAGTTACCCATAGAATAAATTAGACTACATTGTATTGAAAATTTACAAAATTTAAATTATTAAATAAATAATTAAGTATAATAAAATGATATGGCATTATTGGATTGCTTGAAGGTACACTACCCAACTTTTTGTGATGGGTAATGAAGTTGTTCCCTTTTTCAAAATGTCCTCGCCACATGTCACCATAGAATTGGTTCTTTTTTTGGAATTTTTTTTAAAAAAAGGGGTCTGGTGCAATGTTGAGAAGGGTAACGCTCCATCATATATTTTTATTTTATTTTATTATTATTATTATTATTATTATTATTATTATTGTTGTTCTGGACTGGACCAATGGCTAGAATTGGCCCAATCCGCCTCTGCTCTAGAGCTGCCCATATTGCCTAAGTCTAATCCCCAGAGGGGCAAAAGTGACTTTTCTGCCCCTCCAACCGGGCAAGGAATGCAACGTTCCTCCCCGACATTGATTCCCGTTACGCACGGCTTCCTCGCTACCCGAACAGCAAAGGACAGGTGCCTGGAACTGCGTTCATGCCCGACATAACGGCTAGTTTCGGGCACCCTGCCTGGCATAACGGCTAGTTTGGGAAGTTACCTATTCTTTGTGGAAAACGGTTATTTTGCCCCGAAAATAAGACCGTTGGCCACGCGCTGGGGGCTCTATATAAACCATCTCGCTGAGAGGGTCAGGGATCCAATATTCACCCTAAGAATTCATAGTTTGTACTTGCCCCTTTTCTCTGACCCTTACTCACTAGAGCGTCGGAGTGCCTTGCAGGTACACCCCCCTCCTCTCCATCCGACCAGCATCCCTGACGCACTTGGCGGCCTGATTCTACAGGATCTGATCCAGCCTTCACGATCAGTGGCGCCGTCTGTGGGAATCTTTGTTCTCCCCTTCTTTCTTTAACCAAAGATCAAAACAATTCTCAAACACCATCACGATCATGGCTTCCCAAGATCGCTCCAAGGATGCTCTCCAATCAACCATCCCCCCCGTTAACAAATTTGACGTTGAAGGCCAATCATCTCTCCTCCGAGATGCCCGTTTTCTTAGGGATGGAGCCACTGCTTCTCCTTCCCCTACCCCTGCTGATCGCCACAACGATCAACCTTCTCTTGACCTCCAGTCCAGTCCCGTTCTGCCCAACGCCAACCTGGCCGTGGCAGCTCTCCTGGAGGCGCTCAACAAGACTAACACCCTGATCCTGCAGCAGAACGAGAGGATCAGGGCACTGGAAGAGACTCACTGTCCAAGATCCCCTCATATGCGGAGAAACCAGAGGCGATCAAGAAGTCCGCAGCCACGAAGAGAAATCGACCGTAGGCCGTGCCAAGAGGCTGATCCTCGCACAGCTCGAAAGCGCGACCAGATCTCCCCGCGTGACCAGCACGCTCACGACCACAAACGGACTCGAAGGAGCGAGCAATCTCCTCCGATCAAGTCCAATGGACGGGCACGCTCACCTTCTCCCCGAAGAAACCGCTCGCCTTCTCCTCGAAGGAAGCACTCACCTTCTCCTCAAAGGAACCGCTCACCTTCTCCGCGAAGGAACCGCCGACGCGAGTATCCCGTCCGGTCACCATCATACACCAGTACTAGCAGCGACGACGAGCCTCGGGGCCCGTTGTCCTAAGAGATCCTGGCTACCCGTCTCCCGAAAGGCTTGGAGAAACCCCCGTCGCTTAGCACGTACGACGGGACCACTGACCCAGACGAGCGCATCGAAAATATCGATGCGCTCTTAGACTACCACGGCGTACGGGGCGCCATCAAGTGCAGACTGTTCCCGACCACGCTCCGTAAGGGAGCAATGACATGGTATAAACAACTGCCCGAGGAGTCCATCACCTCGTGGAAACAGCTCGGTAGGATGTTCTCGCGACACTTCATGGCATCTCGCCGCCATCCCAAAACTGAGGCCTCCCTCGAAGCCATATTCCAGGGGAAAGACGAACCTCTCCGAGCATATATCGAGAGGTTCAACAAGGAAGCTGTCCAGGTCCCGACGACAGATAAGATGAAGAAGTTCCTGCTCAAACAGGTGGTCCGCCCGGACTCCGAGTTCGCTAAAGCCATTGGCCTCGCACCACCGAGGAACTTAGACGCCCTCCTCCTCAAAGCCCAATCTCATATTCAGTACGAGGAGAAGATTGCGGCCAGTAACGTCCGAGCGTCTCGCCGCCAGGAGAACACCCGGGCCTCCAAAGGAGAAGAAGCCTCGACGTCATGTCGTGGCGAACGAAGGCACGAGGACCGTCCCCATGACTCCCGTGACAGCAAAGGGCCCTCCGGGCGTTTCCATGATTACACTCCCCTGACCGTTTCCAGGGAGAAGATTTTGACCAAATGTGCCAATTCGGAGTTCAAACAAGTCGGGGTCCGTTTCCCCAAACAGCTGCCGAACAGACCAAACGTGGACAAGTCAAAGTACTGCCGCTTCCACAAAAGTCACAGCCATACTACGGAGGACTGCATCCATCTGAAGGATGCCATAGAGATATTGATCAGGGACGGGCACCTGAAACAGTTCGCGAAGAAGAAGGACACTCCTCGGCAGGACGCCCAAGAGTCCAAGAAGGTTGAGGAAGAGGTACCCTCCTCGGACGACGCCAACGTATAGGTCGCGATGTCCATCTCGCGGCCAGAGGACTTCTATGTCCCAGACGGGCTCAACACCCCTGCTTATTTCGCGACCCACAGCCCGTGGGAGACTTTTCCTTCCGCCATGGTCATTTCTGGCGGGGGATTCAACAAAGTCACTGTGGGTTCCGTGAAACAGAAGTTCGACCACCTGATCAACACTAGCTCCAACAAAGTGACCACGCTCGATCAAGCCCCGAAGGGTTCCATCCCCATCTCCTTCTACAGGGAGGAACTCCTCGGCGGCTCCCCGAACTCAAGCATCCCACTGCTCGTCAGAGCCCAAATGGTGAACTTTGACGTTCGCCGAATCCTAGTCGACCAGGGCAGCTCGGTCGACATCATGTACTCCCAGCTGTTCTCAATGCTGCAGCTGGACGAATCGCACCTTACCCCCTACGTAGGGTCCGATTTGCAGGGATTCAACGGGTCTGTGACCAAGCCGTGGGGTTACGTCAAGCTGATCGTGACCTTCGGAGCAGCTAATACGGCCAGATCCATCAAGGTGTAATTTCTGGTAATCGACTGCCCGTCACTTTACCAATGTATTTTCGGAAGGCCAACTCTAGCCGAGTTGGTAGCAGTACCATCGACCGTCCACCTGAAGATGAAGTATTACACTTCGAAAGGAATGGTCACCACCCTGCACAATTATATAGAAGCTGCCCGACGGTGTTTTAAAGCAGCTACAAAGGGGCTCAACGCCATTGCGCCCAAGCCTAAAGCGTCGAGCAAGCCAGCACTGCCGAGCAGCTTCGAGGAGGCCAAGCCTCTGCCCTAGGTCGACTCTATCGACCTCGACAGTCGCTTCCCCGAGGACCAACTGGAGGAACGAGCAGCTTTAGCCAGCCCATCCGCGTCATCCAGCAGCAGCTCCCATCCGATGCGCCCAATCCCAGATGGCAACTTCGAGCTAGTCCTGTTCGGCGAAGACCCCCAACGGGGAGTGAAGATCGGAGCAGACCTTCCCGACATCGCGAGGAAGCAGCTCAAAGCGTGCCTCCGAGAGAATGCCGACCTGTTCGCGTGGAGCGCCGCGGAAATGCCCGGCTTGGATCCATCCGTCGCATGTCACCAGCTGACCATTGACCCGACCATCAAGGTCGTAGTACAACATAGGAGGAAGCAGTCTCCGGAGAAAACGGAGGCTGCCGAAAAGGCTTTAAAGGACCTCCTCGAGGCCAAATTTTTTTCGGAAGCCAAGTACACCACTTGGCTGTCCAACGTTGTATTGGTTAAAAAATCTAATGGAAAATGGCGCATGTGCATTGATTATACCGATCTCAATAAGGCATGCCCGAAGGATGCCTACCCCCTCCCCAATATTGATAAACTTGTTGATAATTCTGCTGTTTTAAACTTTTATCGTTCATGGACGCCTACTCGGGCTACAATCAAATCCCAATGGCAATGTCTGACAAAAAATATACGGCCTTCATGACCGAATCGGGGAACTATTACTACAACGTAATGCCCTTCGGCCTGAAGAACGCCGGAGCAACGTACCAACGAATGATGAACAAGGTATTTCGGGGAGAAATAGGCGACATGCTCGAAGTATACATGGACGACATGATCGTTAAGTTCCACGAGGAAACCGATCATACTGCCCACTTACGAAAGGTCTTCGAACGGGCCAGGAAATACAAAATGCGTTTTAACCCGGAGAAGTGCACGTTCGGTGTCCAGGAAGGCAAATTCCTCGGCTTCTACTTGACGGAACGAGGAATCGAAGCCAATCCCGACAAATGCCGAGCATTCTCCGAGTTTCCTACGCCCAAGTCCAAAAAATCCATCCAGTCCCTCAACGGGATGCTCGCGTCACTATCTCGCTTCGTGGCCAAGTCCGCCCAACACGCACTACCATTCTTCAAACTCCTCCGCAAACAGGCAACATTCGAATGGACCAAGGAGTGCGACGAGGCCCTTCTCCATCTGAAACGGGCACTCTCAGAGCCGCCGGTCCTCTCTCGACCAGACAACGGCGAAACACTGTACTTATATCTGGCCGTCGCGACCGAATCAGTGAGTGTCGCTCTCATCCGCAAGACGCCTGACGGGCAAAAACCCATTTACTTCACAAGCAAAGCATTGCAAGGACCAGAGTTAAGATACCACCAAATAGAAAAAGTGGCATTGGCCCTCATCAACGCAGCCAGAAGATTAAGACATTACTTCCTGGCTCACACGATCGTGGTTCGAACAGATCAGCCCATAAAGCAGCTGCTCGGACGACCAGATATGGCCGGCCGAATGCTCAAATGGTCGCTGGAGCTGTCCGAATTTGACATCTAATACGAAGGGCGAAAAGCCCTCAAGGCCCAAGCTCTGGCCGACTTCGTCGCGGAGATGACATTCGCAGACTCCCCCGCGAGCGAAGCGTGCAAGTGGACCATCTTCGTCGACGGTGCCTCAAGCTCGGCAGGAAGCGGCGCGGGGATCATACTGGAAAGCAACGAAGGAATTATCGTCGAGGTATCAATCACACTGTCTTTCCCAACCTCCAACAACCAGGCGGAATACGAAGCCTTCCTCGATGGGCTACGCCTTGCCGAGGACCTGGGCGCACAAGAAGTCGTCATTTGCACAGACTCACAACTCGTGGCCCTCCAGGTCCGGGGTGAATACCAAGCCAAAAACGATAATTTGACCGAATACTTGGCCCTGGTAAAGAAGGAAATGGCGAAATTCACAAAAGTTGAAGTGAAACACGTTCCCCGCGAACATAACGTACGAGCAGACATGCTGTCTAAGCTGGCCAGCACAAAGAAAAAAGGCGGAAACAAATCCGTCATACAGGAAGTGCTTCCTCGACCCAGCATCGAGAAGCCTCCCCGACACTCGACGTGCAGGTGATCGGCGACAACAACTGCTGGATGACCCTAGTCTATAACTATCTTGCCAAAGACGAACTCCCGTCCGACGCAAAGGAGGCCAGCACGATCAGGCGAAGAGCCTGTTCGTATGTCCTGGTCGAAGGTAAACTATACAGGCGGGGATTCTCCATTCCACTGATCAAATGTGTCGAGGAGGAGATGGTCGCACACATCCTGCGTGAAATCCACGACAGAATCAACGCCCAACATCTCAGAGGAAGGTCCCTTGCTCGCAAGGCTCTCCGAGCAGGATACTACTGGCCGACCATGCAAAACGACGCGAAAGGACACGTGAAGAAATGCGACAAATGCCAACGGCACGGGGACATGCACCTGGCTCCGCCCAATGAGCTCAAGGCTATGTCCTCCCCGTGGCCATTCGCCTGGTGGGGCCCAGACATCCTAGGACCCTTCGTGGTAGGATCAAGTTAGGACAAGTACCTCATAGTGGGCGTAGATTACTTCACAAAGTGGATATGAGCAGAAGCTCGAGCCAAAATAACTGCCCTCAACATCCTGCATTTCTACAAACGAAACATCCTTGCACGTTTCGGTATTCCCCAAGCGATAGTAACGGACAACGGGACGCAGTTCACGGACAGGAAGTTTCAGGACTTCGTCGCCCAACTGAGCACGAAGCAACACTTCGTATCCGTCGAACACCCCCAAACAAACGGGCAGGCTGAGGTAGCTAACCGAGTCATCCTTCGAGGCCTCAAGCGAAGGATAGAGAAAACAAAGAAGGCATGGGTCGAGGAGCTACACAGCGTATTCTGGGCATACTGTACAACTCCCCATTCGACGATCGGGGAAACACCTTTCCGTCTGGCATACGGAACCGAGGCTGTGATTCCAGTCGAAGTTCACGTGCCCTCTAGGCGGACAGAGTCACCCCTAGACGAGGAGATGAACGACGAATCTTTAAGGGAAGAGCTCGACCTCGTCGAGGAAATCAGAACCGGGGCAGCTCTCTGCGAAGCCTCACTGAAACAAAAGATCACCATCAGGCACAACGCCAAAGTGATACGATGAGAGTTCGACGTGGGAAGCCTTGTCCTAAGAAGAAACCACAAAGACTCTCGCGAAGGCAAACTAGCAGCCAATTGGGAGGGGCCCTACCGCGTCCGGGAAAAAATTGAAAATGGGGCCTACTACCTAGAACATCTCACTGGGGAAGAACTCGCTCGAACATGGAACGCAGAAAAGCTAAAACAATACTACAGCTAAATCCTCAGTCCGACTCATCGCGACGACGAATGTCAGCCACCGACCACTGTGCACGTCTAGGTACAAGCGTCGCATACGATTAAAGCATAGCCCCGCTCAGTAACGAGCCGGGCAGTTGCTCGACAGCGGTCCTCGATCGAGCATCGCCGTCGTCAAAGTACCACGATTGGCAGAACCCCAGCTCGCGATTGGACGTTCATGCCGCGAACTTAGGCCTCAAACGCGACCTGAGCTCCGCTCCCCGCCAGGATATTCTCCGGCAGTTCGACCAGTTCCCCACACTGCCGAACACATCTATTACGAGCAACCCCCCAGAAATAGACACACAAGTCAAGTACCCCCTATTACGGGCGGACATACATTCACAGCGAGCTTGCATACAACACTTAGCAAAAATAAAAGCAAGTAAAGTCATGCAAACAACAGAACTAAATATGCGATAATTTCACAAGTGGCCGCAAAGGCCACAATTGTACATTGTTACATAAAACGGGGGCCATGCCCCCCCAAAAATAAATTACAACGGCACACAGGCCGGACTCATTACAACAAAATCAAAAAATAACAAATCCCTCATTCATCAGCGTGCTCGGTTGACTCTGGCTCGGGTCCCTGCTCCTCTGCGGGCTGATCCTCGGGGGTAACGACAAGGAGACCTTCGGGCAAGACAATGCGACCATTCTCAACACGCGCAAGATAGTGAGTACCCTCGGCAGAGATTTCAAGCCCAGGGTTCACCACCCGCAATTGAGCCACGGCGCTTTGAAAAGACTCCTCTGCCACGGCGATGCCATCATCTTCGCCCAGCAGGATACGGGCAACCAGCTCAGACTTAGTCTTCAATTCTTTTACATCATCCGGCTCGTCGGCACCCGGGGCGCTGGCCGCCATCAACTCTTTGTTCAGCTCCCCGACAGCCTTTTTCTCCGCCGCCAGCTTGGAGACATCCTCATTCACCCTAGCCGTCTCCTCTTCGGCCTTCCTCCGAGCCTCGCGGGCACTCTTAACTTCCTCCATGAGGGCCGCCTCAAAAGCCCGGGCAGCATTGAGTTCGGACTCAAGTGCAGAGTCCCCTTCTGCGTAGACAGCAGCCATCTCCAGCATCCTAACCAGGGCAGAAGCATCTTGGGCCACCAGCGCCCTCTTGCTCGAGCGATCCATGCCTTCCAAGCAAAGGGATTCCGCACGGGGGACGACCAAAGAATTACCTTCGAAAAACCGCCTATTGAGGATACACGGAGGGAGCTCAAACTTCCCTTTCTCCGGCACCCGGGTAAGGTCCACAGCGTCTGATGTCCTTGGCCGCTTCGCCCACCCGGTCAGGGACAGAGGAGATCCCCGGGGAGCAGGAGAGGGAGAAGAAGAGGTCCCTGCGACAATTTGAACAGGAGGAGGAGCACGGGCACCAGCAGGCCAAGATTTAGGGGGTGCTACTCCAGCTTTATTCCTCGCCATAGCATTCCTCACCACGTGATCGCGAGCCTGAGGCATCTCACCTGCACACAAAAAAAGAAAAACGAGCACGTTAGCTACGAGGAAAAGAGATAACACAAACAAAATCTAAGTAAATAAGACTACCGAGCAATCTCTCAGCATCCGCGGGAGTCTTGCACTCCAGCAGTGCCTTAACGGGGATGAACCGGCGTTCGACTCTCTGGCTCCCATCCTCCTCGAAGATAGGGCTGCCCTTGCTCGTCCAGCACTCAACAAGACTGAAGGAGTTGACCCAGTTCACCAGCTTCTCGTACGCCACGGCGTCCTGCCCGCGCAGGTCACCCGGCTAAAAGACATAACCACTGGGCTTCTTGGAGAAATGATCGGGTGCCCAGCGGATGGGGAACTTGTAGAGCCTCTGCCCAATATACTTCCCCTCCTCGTTAAGCAGCTCATTTCCATCCTTGTCAACCTCGATTTCCCAGACATATGTAATGTCTTGGGCCACCTCGGACACGGGCTCAACAACGAAGTACCGCTCCTTGAAAGTCCGGATTGACTCCGAGAACGGCTTGAAAAGCTTGCGAGGCTGCTTCAAAGAAACCCAGCCATATTTCTTCCCCGCCAGCTACCTTTGAAGATGGAAAATAGCAAAGAATAGAGGAAGAGTAGTCCCTAGAGAGAGATGCTCGCACACCATTTCAAAAGCCCGGATGAAGGCCAGCGAATTAGGGTGCAGTTGAGAAGGGGCCAGCTTCAGATGCTCGAACACCGACCGCTGGAAATCAGTAAAAGGCAGCCTCAGTCCCAGCTCTTTGAAGGCATACTCGTACATTGTAAAGTGGTCCCCGAAGTCCGTGCAGACCCGCTCGTTCACAGTAGGGAAATGCACCTTCCACTCCCCTTCTGGTCCTACCTCCGTAAAGACGTCCGCCAAAGACTTTACGAACGTAGAAATGTGCTCGGAAGGTTCAGCCACCTCCCACTCTTCGGCGAAGAACCCTTCGGCGTCATCCTCGTCCATATCATCCCGAACCTCTTCTTCCTCCCCGACATTGCTGGAGGAACTTGAGGTCGCCGAGCTCGAAGCCGTCGAGCTACTATTTTCCTTGGAGCCAGTTTCCTCCTCGAACGTGTCTAGAATAACTTCTCTGTCTGGCCCCTCGCCATTGCGATCACCTGAAAAGCAAAGAAGACAGTGAATTCGACAGCAAATCAAATCCACCCTTCCACTGCTAAGTCAAGTGAAAGGGCGCGCAAAGGGCTGAGGACAACGTCCCCCGCCTAAGCCCTAACATCGAAGAAAAGCTAAAACCTCCCTGCGAGGAGATGCTCGAAACATATCATCCTCCTGCGAGGAGCCTCCCCGCACTCATGCCCAGATCCCATTTGAAGCTCCACCGGAAACCGGTAAGCCTCACCAGAATCTGGAAACGTTCTACCAGAAAACTCATCGTTCTACCAGAAGATGAACAAACACCGTGGTCACCCATGCACAACTACCGCAACTACACCGTGGACCACCCTCCTCGCTGAACATACTACATACTCCGGTGAAGTGCTGGAGGCGGGAAAATGGCCCAACCACCGTCCACCACCAACACTCGCCAGAAATCCGCCTATTTTGTCATCTAAAGCTAACCGTAACCGCATACAATCTACCACTAACCACTAAAGGGAGTAAAACAAGTTACAGATCGAAAAACTTACTTGATTTTAGAAGAAGGTAGATGCTGCTCGAAGCTGGTGATGGTGGTCGGAAAGCCTGAAGACGGTAACGGGCAAGAACTGAAAGTGACGAAGAGAAATCAAAAAGGAAAAGTTTCAAATGAAACGGTTTCCCCCCTTTTTATACAACGGGGAACGTGCAACCACGCGCCCGTAGGCCATTATGACTATCCGCTAGCCATCATTGCCTATTAACTGCTACACGGAGCTCTAGGTACACGTGGCGCCCCAACGTTTCAATATCTGTCTGACCATTAGTCTCCCCACACACCGGGCAACAAGGTCACGACCACGAATCTCACGAACACCTGGGGTCACGAACACTTTGAGACAACCTTCCTCGTCTACAAACGACGACTCTATGCTAGCTCCCCGGAGCAACGAGCAGTCCTTAAGTCATCACTCCCATGCTCGGGAGCAACGACTTGGGGGGCTCCTATTCTGGACTGGACCAATGGCTAGAATTAGCCCAATCCGCCTCTGCTCCAGAGTGGCCCATATTGCCCAAGTCCAATCCCCAGAGGGCCAAAAGTGACCTTTCTGCCCCTCCAACCGGGCAAGGAATGCAACGTTCCTCCCCGGCATTGATGCCCGTTACGCACGACTTCCTCGCTGCCCGAACAGCAAAGGACAGGTGCCCGGAACTGCGTTCATGCCCGACATAACGGCTAGTTTCGGGCACCCTGCCCGGCATAACGGCTAGTTTGGGCAGTTACCTATTCTTTGGGGGAAACTGTTATTTTGCCCCGAAAATAGGACCGTTGGCCACGCGCTGGGGGCTCTACATAAACCCGCTCGCTTGAGAGGGTCAGGGATCCAATATTCACCCTAAGAATTCATACTTTGTACTTGCCCCTTTTCTCTGACCCTTTCTCACTTGAGCGTCGGAGTGCCTTGCAGGTACACCCCCCTCCTCTCCATCCGACCAGCATCCCTGACGCACTTGGCGGCCTGATTCTACAGGATCTGATGCAGCCTTCACGATCAATTATTATTATTATTATTATTATTATTATTATTATTATTATTATCATTATTATTATTATTATTATTATTATTATTATTATTATTATTATTATTAGTATTATTATTATTATTATTATTATTATTATTATTATTATTATTATCATTATTATTATTATTATTATTATAATTATTATTATTATTATTATTATTATTATTATTATTATTATTATATAATTCAATTGTGATTAGTTATTTGGGCCTTGGGCCATCTTTGATTTCCTAACTTTAACCTTATACTCATATTTGCACTCTTCCCATTGTATTTTTAGTTATTATTCTTTTAATCTCTTTTGTTTTATTTAGTTTAATCTATTAATTAATTGATTATTTACTTAATTAATTAGTTAATTAGATATTAATTGATTCATTACTTGTTAAAGAGATTTTTGGGTTTAATTGTTGTCTCGATTTCATTGTGTTACGATTTCGACATTAAAATTCAATTTAACTTTAGAAAATTGTTCGAACGCATATATTGTTTGCTCGGTTTCTTATAGTGATTCTTACATGAGTCAACTCTAAGTTAGCTAAGAGCTAAATTCATTTGCTTTCAATTTCGGTTAGATTCCGATCCCGTGACTTACTTTTAGGCCTTCTTACAATAAACTCTTAATCAACATCTAGTTAGTTTTCAAATCTCATCATTCTCAAAATCATTCCTCTTATGCAAATAAAACATCTATCAATATCGAGTGGCTTCTCCTAAATCAAAGATAATATTAAAAACATTTTTCTAAATAAACACGAAAGAAAAGGATTGTTGGAATCTAGCATTCCAGTAGAACCCTCGAATGATCAGTCCCGAACCACACGTTTTGGGTTAACTGTTCATTCTTTTCTTTCATCCTTAAAACACTTAATAGTTAACTTGGACAAGTAAGGGCCACTAGGATCAAGCATTATGGTGTAACTCTTTGAACAAATGATTCTTATCAAGCATTCATCGTCATATGCAACAACTTCCTACTCAACGCATCTGCTACAAAACTGACTTTACTTAGATGGTAACTCAAGTCAAAATTATAATCCTTCAGATATTCGAGCCATATCCTCTGTCTCTTATTCAACTCTTTCTGATTAATCAAGTACTTCAAAATCTTGTGGGCACTAAACACTTCAAATTTGTAACCAAACAGATAATGCCTCTAAATATTTAAAACAAACACCACGGTTGCCAATATTAGATCATGCGTAGGATAATTCCTTTCATGATCTTTCAACTGTCTAGAAGCATAAGAAACAATTTAACCATTATGCATCAGCACACCACCTAGACCAATCTTCTAAGCATCATAATAAATAAAAAATGATTCACTTTGACTTGGCAAAATCAACACTAGAGAAGATGTCAACTTCCTTTTGAGTTCTTGAAAACTCTCCTCACAATGCACATCCCATACATAAGTTTGACCTTTTTGAGTCAACAAAGTTAAAGGAAATGCTAACTTTGAAAAGCCTTCAATAAAACTCATGTAATAACCAAGCAAACCAAGAAAACTTTTAATCTCCGTGACAAATTTCAAAGTCTCCTAGTGCAACACTGCATCTATCTTTTATGGATCGACAAACATACCACCGCTAGAATTTACATGCCCGAGGAAACTCACCTCTTGCAAGTAGAACTCAAACTTGGATGAATTCATATACAACTTCTTTTCTTGCAAGGTTTGCTATACAACTCTCAGATGCTTCGCATGTTTTTCATCATACTTGGAATATATCAAAATGTCATCGACAAACACCACCACGAAATGATCTAAGTACGAATCGAATATTCTATTCATGTACTCCATGAACTCTCTTGGAGCATTAGACACACCAAACGAAATCGCTAAATACTCATAGCACTACTACAAAAAACACGCACAACAAAGGTTAAGAAAGATATATTATCACGCATGATCGGTCGTTGTTACGTAGTGTGTGGTTGTAAATGCGTTACTTACAATCGTGGTCGTATGACCGGTGTAGAAAACTGAAAAGCGTGCTACCTATAATCACAATTGTTTTCAATACCTGCTGTTAAAGGTCTATAAGCATTTTTTTATATTTTTGCCACATGTTTTGTCTGACTATATTTATAACTTTCATTACAATATACAATATTAAATATTTTAACACAACAACATCAAAAACAACAAGATTAACAAGAATAATAAGAACAATAACAAGAACAACAAGAAGAACAACAATAACAATAACAATAAAAATAACAACAAGAACACCAAGAACAACAAAAACAACAATAATAACAACAATAAAACCAAAAATAAGAATAACAACAAGAACAACAAGAGCAATAACAAGAACAACAAGAACAATAACAACAACAACAACAAAAATAATAAGAATAACAAGAACAATAACAAAACAACAAGAACAATAACAACAACAATAACAAGAACAAGAACAAAAATAAGAATATAACAACAAGAACAACAAGAGCAACAACAAGAACAATAACAACAATAATAAGAACAAAAAGAACAATAACAACAACAATAGAAACAAAAACAAAAATAAGAATATCAACAAGAACAACAAGAGCAACAACAAGAACAACAAGAACAACAACATGAACAACAATAAATAAATAAATAAATAGAATATTTAAACAATAACATTTTATCTGTAGAATCGTTAAACAGGAACAAACTGTAACACGTTAATGAAAGCAATGTTTCTGATTTTTGTTTGTGGAAGAAATGATGTTTTCAAGTTTGGTTTAGTGGATGAATAATGTTTCCTAAATGGAAGAAGTTTGGAGGCAGATGAAGTATATCTAAGTATGTCTAGGGCAAGAGTGAATGAACTAAGAGCGTTATATATATATATATATATATATATATATATATATATATATATATATATATATATCTTTAAAAATGACGCCACCTATAACCACGGTTGATTTAAATATCCGTGGTGAAAGGTCTGTCACCTATAACCACGGTTAATGTAAATACCCATGGTGAAAGGTCTGTCATCAATTTAAAAAAATAAGTAAATAACCAAAAATGTTGGTGCTGAGATTTGAACCCATGACCATACGCCACTTTTCACCATGGGTATTAAATCAACCATGATTATAGGTGGTTAAATAAATAAAGAAATGCATGCGCCTAAATATCACATATTAAAACGGTTGATTGAATATTCGTAGTAACGCAGGCGTTATTATATGTGTTTTCCGTAGTAGTGTAGTGACCATATCTCATTCTAAAAGCAGTTTTCGAAATATCGTCTGATTTCACACGAATCTAATGATAACCCGAACGCAAATCAATCTTACTAAACACGCAATCTTATGCTACTATCTTTCTTCTTGACTAATAATTGTTAATAGTCAACACACAATCTCATGCTACCATCTTTCTTCTTGACTAGCAACATTGACACTCCCCACGGAGAAACACTCAGTCGAATAAACTTCTTCTCAAGGAACTCTTCCAATTGTTTCTTTTTCTCACTCAACATTAAAGCATACATTCTATAAGGATCCATTGACACAAGACTAGTACTAGGTACTAAGTCTATGGGGATCACAACCTCACGCCCCAACAAAAAATCACTTATATCTTCTAGAAACACTTTTGGAAAATCACACACCACATGTAACTCACCAATTAACACTTTGCTTTCGACCTTCATCGAAGCTAGTATCATAAACACCTCATCTTTCATGAACTCATCCACTTGCTTAGCAGACACAAACAACTCGTCACTTGCATCAAATTCTAGAAATGTCACTGACTTGTCGAAACAGTTGATATGAACATGAGTTGATTCAACGGTAGACATGCTAAGTCTATCCCAAAGCTCTTACCATAAATAATCAGCGTACAGTTCAAACACACTCATGAAGTAGTCACTAAATCATTAACTAAGGTATCAATAACCATACTCCCAACCATATAAGACAACTTTAAACCCAACCTCTCAGCACAATCAAGCGAAATAAAAGAATGTGTTGCACCTATGTCAATAATAACATTCAACGGAATACTATTAATAAAACAGGTACCTCAAATCAATTTGTCTATGCTAGTAACCTCTGACCCAGGCAAACAAAAACATTTCCCTCCTTACTGAACCTTATTGGGTTTCTGGAAATGAGTACTAATTGTGAGAACAAGATTTGGTTCTGCAATATTACTTCTAAGCTTTGATGATATCAAACGAGTATGTTTGTATGAACAATTTCGTAAGACTAATGTTTGTTACTTTTAAGAATCTAACAAACAGGTTATGCTTCCGTTAATTGGTGTGGACATAATGCTAAAAGAACATACTTCGTCACACAAGTGCTAAATAGCAGAAATTGCTTTAGGAAAATCTGAAGTTGGAAAGACTCTGATAAAATATGGATAGAGAATAAGTTCTGAAGATCTGAAGACAAAGGTTCTGATTGAACGAAGTTCAGATGCTGAAGGCTTTCGCTCTCTGATAAAGGTTCTGAAGACCCAACCAATAGTCTCTACTCATGCTTCAACTAAATACTATCTGAAGCCTCTGAAGATATGAAGACAATTTTCTAAGTGAACAAGGTTCTGAAGACCAAGTGCTGAAGACTCCCAAGACCCTGCTCTGAGGACTCCAGGACTTGAAGATCTTAAGAATCAAGCTACGTTTCCCTTCTCACTCATGCTCGCAGTAGCCTCTGAAGTTAAGAAGATTAGAAGACTAAGTAACGAAGTTCAAACGAATATATCTTGGTAACTGTGCAAAAGTTCAAATGACGATTTCTTGGTAACAGTGCCAACGAAGATATACTAACAAGACAGGACACAAAAGGTTTTATTTGTCCTCACGTTTCTACCAAACCTCCGTTAATAGTCATGATTACCTTGCAACGGCTACTTTTACTCGGTTATAAAAGTACTTGAAGACTCAAAGAATGATAACAACTGCTCTGCTTAACAACACGCTCTATTTTGCTATTATCATTCAAAAAGTCATTTTCTGTGCTTTAAAATAGTTTACATATTCAACTTGTGCTAGAAGCAATACCTTGTAAACAAACCTTTTTCAAACTGTTATTTGAAGTTCCTTGAGAAAAACCTGGTGAGGTTAGATTTCTTGAGAAGTCTAGGACTAGTGAGAGTCTTAGAGGTTGTTCCTTAAGAGAGACCAGTGTGGTTAGATCTCTTGAGAAGTCTAAAACTTGAGAGTTTTAGAGGTTGTTGTTAGTCACCAGCATTTTCGCTTGTGCATTGTATTAATTTGTTTGATTTGTGGATTAAGACCTCGATTGAGAGAGGCGAAATCACCTTGGCGGGTGGACTAGATTAACTTGAGGAATTCTCAAGTGAACTAGTATAAACATATCGTGTTGTCTCTTTTAAGCTTCATTAAGATTATCATCCATAAGTTAAAGAGTTATTAAAAAGGGGCTAGAATAAAACAAAAGATTTTATTTTTGAAAAACCAATTCAAACCCCCCTTTCTTGTGTTTTTCACACCTTCAATTGGCATCAGAGCTCCGGTTCTTAGGTGATAAAAAGGTTGAGTTTTTATCAAGCACTTAACAGTGTTCAGTACCGATCCAAGTGTGAAAAACAATGGCTGCACCTGAACTAAATGTTACCGCAAATGAAAGATATTCTTATAGTGCAAAACCTCCTATCTTTGATGGGGAAAAATTTGACAATTGGAAAGACAGAATTGAAAGTTACTTTTTGGCTTTTGACTTAGATCTATGGGATCTGGTAGTTGATGGCTACAGTCACCCTGTAGATTCTGAAGGTAAAAAGACTGCCAGAAGTGCATTAACAGATATTCAAAGAAGATTTACAAGAATCATCACAGAGCAAGAACGATTATGTTAAATGCAATTTCATATTCGGAATATGAAAAGATCACAAACAAAGAAACTGCAAAGTCTATCTTTGAGTCTCTCTGAATGACTCACGAAGGCAACACTCAAGTCAAAGAGACAAAGGCTCTTGCACTAATCCAGAAATATGAAGTCTTCAGAATGGAAGACGATGAATATGTGGAAACTATGTTTTCAAGATTCCAGATGCTTATTGCAGGACTCAAAGTTCTGGACAGAGGTCATTCTAGTGTTGATCATGTCAAGAAGATTATCAGAAGCCCGCCTGTCAAATGGAGACCAATGGTAACAGCCTTGAAACTAGCAAAGGATTTAAACAACATAAGTCTTGAGGAACTAATTAGTTCTTTAAGGAGTCATGAAATAGAACTTCAAGAAGATGAACCTCAGAAGAAAGGTAAATCTATTGCTCTAAAGGCTAAGTCTGAGAAGAAAAAGGCATATCAAGCAGAGGAAGAATTGGAAGAATCTGAAGAGGATTCAGACGAAGATGATATATCTCTCATATCAAGGAAGATAAGTCAACTATGGAAATACATAAAAAATAAGTTCAAAGGACCAAGAAGAAGATCTGAGCCTACACATGGTCAAAAGAAAACTTATGGAAGAGAAGTTACATGTTTTGAATGCAAGGAGCCTAGACATATCAAGAATGATTGTCCAAAGTTCAAGAAAGATGGAAGACCTAAGAAAACTAAAAAGGGTCTTATGGTAACATGGGATAATTCAGAGTCAGAAGAGGATTCTGATGGAGAGCATGCCAAAGTAGCATTCATGGTAAATACCAACACAAACGATGTCTAATCAGAAGGAGAACTATCAGACTTTGACGACGAAAGAGAGTTACTTTCTTCCTTATCTCGTTCTGAACTTGAAATAGGATTATATGAACTTATGGAAAGATATCAACTCCTTCTAAGAAAACATAAAACTCTGAAGAAGACTTTTGTGCTTCCTTCAGAGGATCTTACTAAAAGCAAGCAAACTATTTCAGAATTAAATGAAAAATTATTTTTCTTAGAAAACTCAAATGCTGCTTTAAAAAGTAAAGTCCTTAAGTTAGAAGAAGAGACCACTTCCAACATAACCAACACTAATGAAGTGTCAGATATGATATAGCTTTTCAACACTTTCTTGCTAAAAGCATAGATAGAAGTAAAATGGCTTCAATGATCTATGGA
This sequence comes from Lathyrus tuberosus, assembly GCA_022829125.1. Lineage (NCBI taxonomy): Eukaryota > Viridiplantae > Streptophyta > Magnoliopsida > Fabales > Fabaceae > Lathyrus > Lathyrus tuberosus. Next base: position 10,050,470 of record JALAZF010000169.1, read on the forward strand.
GTTAGTAGAAATGGAAGTAGAGGTCTAGGATATTCAGGACCATCACAACCATATGAGGAAACCAAGAATATCAAACTAATACCTCTATCTAAACATTTTTTGCATGCTGACACTAAACTAAAATGTCCAGAACCAGAAGGTTCTAAGCCTGTTATATCACAAACACAGATACAGAAGAAAACTTCCAGACTCAAATATTATGCACAAATACCGCACTATTATCCTGCTGTACGAAAATCCAAAGGTGTCAGAACCTCTGGAGAGACTAATGTGAAAGGACCCACAAAATGGGTACCTAAGAATAAGATAGTGTATGTTGAAGATATCTTTAATAGCGCCACTGAGACACTAGTCATGGTACCTGGACAGTGGATGCTCGCGACACATGACGGGAGAAAGGGATATGTTCCAAGATCTGAAACTTAAACCTGGAGGTGTCGTCGATTTCGGAGGAAATCAGAAGGGAAGAATCATTGGCTCCGGAACTGTTGGTAATGGTAAACTTCCTTCTATAAATAATGTTCTTTTAGTTGAAGGTCTAATGCATAATTTATTGTCAACTAGCCAACTTAGTGACAATGGTTATGATGTTATTTTCAATCAAACGTCTTGTAAGGCTGTTAGTCAGAAGGATGGATCCGTTCTGTTCAATGGTAAGAGGAAGAACAATACTTACAAAATTAAATTATCAGATTTGAAACATCAAAATATAAAGTGACTTCTGTCTGTCAATGAAGAGCAATGGGTCTGACACAGACGTCTGGGTCATGTTAGTTTGAGAAGAATCTCACAACTGAACAAGCTTGGACTTGTCAGAGGTTTGCCAAATCTGAAGTACTCTTCAGATGCTCTTTATGAAGCATGTCAGAAAGGCAAGTTTTCAAAAACCTCTTTTAAAGCAAAGAATATTGTTTCTACCTCTGAACTATTGGAACTTCTTCACATTGATCTATTTGGACCAGTGAAAACTGCTTCAATCAATGGTAAGAAATACAGACTAGTCATCGTTGACGATTACAGTCGTTGGACATGGGTAAAATTCTTAAGACACAAGGATGAGTCACATTTTGTGTTTGCTTCCTTCTGCACCCAAGTGCAAAACAAAAAGATTTGCAAAATCGTCAAGGTCAGAAGTGATCATGGTGGAGAATTTGAAAACAACGATTTTAAAAAACTTTTTGATTCACATAGGATATCTCATGATTTTTCTTAACCTAGAACTCCACAACAAAATGGAATTGTAGAAAGAAAGAACAGAACTTTACAAGAAATGGCTCGCACCATGATCCAAGAAACTGACATGGCTAAGCACTTTTGGGCAGAAGCAGTTAACACAACGTGTTATATTCAAAATAGAATCTCTATAAGACCTATCTTGAATAAAACTCCCTATGAATTGTGGAAGAATAAAATTCCCAACATTTCTTATTTTCACCCTTTTGGATGTATTTGTTTTATGTTAAACACTAAAGAGAATCTTGGCAAGTTTGATTCCAAAGCACAGAAGTGTCTGCTGTTAGGATACTTTGAACACTCAAAAGGCTACAGAGTTTATAACACAGAATCACGGATTGTGGAAGAATCAATTCATGTCAGATTCGATGATAAGCTTGACTCTGAAAAGTCAAAGCTAGTTGAAAAGTTTGCAGATTTATAAATTAGATTTTCAGAACCTAAAGAAAAGGTAGAAGAAGTTAAAAGTCCATAAGTCCCTACTCACAATATCATTGATGTATCATCTAATATTTCACAACAAAAGAAAAGGAGAATCTCAACTTTACACCCTGAAGAACTAATTTTGGGTAGCAAGGACGCTCCGATCAGAACCAGATCAGCTTTCAAACCATCAGAAGAAATGCTTTTAGGATTGGTGTCGTTAATTGAACCAACGATAGTTGATGAAGCTCTTATGGATAAGGACTGGGTTCTGGAAATGGAAGAAGAACTTAATCAATTCTCAAAGAATGATGTATGGGATCTAGTTCCAAAACCTAAAGACGTTCATGTAATTGGAACCAAGTGGGTATTCAGAAACAAGCTAAATGAAAAGGGAGAAGTTGTCAGGAACAAGGCACGACTTGTTGCTCAAGGTTACAGTCAACAAGAAGGGATTGATTACAACGAAACCTTTGCTCCAGTCGCCAGACTTGAAGCAATACGATTATTAATTTCCTTTTCAGTAAATCATAACATCATTTTATATCAGATGGATGTTAAGAGTGTATTATTAAACGGTTACATATCAGAAGAAGTTTATGTCAAACAACCTCCTGGTTTTGAAAACTCAGAAAAATTAGATTTTGTTTTTAAACTCAAAAAGTCTCTCTATGGTCTGAAGCAAGCTCCCAGAGCTTGGTACGATAGACTGAGCAAATTTCTTCTAGAAAACAATTTCACCAGAGGAAAGGTTGACACCACTCTCTTCTGTAAATCATACAAGAATGATATTCTTATAGTTCAAATTTATGTTGATGATATTATTTTTGGTTCTTCTAATCCCTCTCTATGTGAGGAATTCTCAAAGCTAATGCAAGCAGAATTCGAAATGAGCCTAATGGGTGAGTTGAAGTTCTTCCTGGGAATTTAAATTGATCAAAAACCAGAGGCTACTTACATTCACAAAGTAAGTACACCAGAGAACTTCTGAAGAAATTCAACATGATGGATTGTAAAATAGCTAAGACTCCAATGCATCCAACATGCATAATGGGGAAGGAAGAAGCAAGTGGTAAGGTTTGCCAGAAGATGTATCGTGGTATGATAGGTTCTCTTTTGTATCTAACTGCTTCTAGACCTGATATATTATTCAGCATACATCTTTGTGCTAGATTCCAATCAGATCCCAGAGAACCTCATTTAACTGCTGTTGAACGAATTCTAAGGTATCTGAAAGGAACAACTAACCTTGGCTTGACGTATGAGAAAACGTCAGAGTACACTCTTTCTGGTTACTGCGATGCAGACTATGCTGGAGACAGATTGGAAAGAAAGAGCACGTCTGGCAACTGTCAGTTCCTAGGAAACAACCTAATCTCATGGTCAAGTAAGAGACAATCAACAATTGCTCTATCAACAACAGAAGCAGAATACATATCCGCTTCCTTATGCAGTACGTAGATATTGTGGATGAAAAATCAGCTAGAAGATTATCAGATACACGAGAGTAACATTCCTATCTTCTGTGATAATACTGCTGCTATTTGTTTAAGTAAAAACCCAATCTTACATTCTAGGGCTAAACATATAGAAATAAAACACCATTTTATCAGAGACTATGTTCAGAAGGGAATTTTATGCTTAAAATTTATTGATACAGACCATCAATAGGCTGATATCTTTACAAAACCCTTGGCTGAAGATAGATTTCAAATTATTTTAAAGCATCTGAAAATAGACTATTGTCCAGAATAAGAGTGCGTTAGAATCGAACATGTTTAGTCAGAGGAAGTAACTATTTAAATCGTCAGAACCACTTTGGTAAGAAGTGTCTCAGTTATGATGAATACTTTTGGGTTGTTCAGACTCTAAAGTCATTATAATGTGTCATTTAATTAGAAAATGATTTTTGCATTATATCTAAATCATTACATTTATCCAAATCAAATGAACAGTAATTTTCTTGAAATTGACTTAAAACATTATTACATTCATTTATTAATCCCCTGTACGGTGTCTATCCCTTTAGGTTTTCAAAAACATTTTAAATTCCCACTCAAAATGTCTTATTCCCACTCTCACTCGAATAGAAACCCTAAAACCCTAAATCATATCTCTCTCTCTCCCTCTCTCTCTCTCTCTCTCTCTCTCTCTCTCTCTCTCTCCCTAAAACCCTAAACACTCAATCACCTTCCTCATCCTCTCCGATCTCAACCATCATCATGATGAACACCATTCAACAAGAAATTGTCCGCTTCTCCAAAGAATTTGAAGTGTCGCTGAATCCCTCTCAAGAGTTACCATCTTCATCTGCCGCACCTTCTACAACCTCTGCGACCACCGCAACGATCGCTTCGACTTCACCATCTCTTCCGACGATTGATGCAAACCATGTAATGCAAAGAAATTCCTCAGTTACTTGTGTTGCGCATGCAGATGATCTAATCGTTCTAAAAGAACTAGATGTCGATTACGACAATCTTCGTGACAATGGGTTTAACCTAGTTGATCAACTAAACACTCAAGGATGGAAAAGTTACTTTGACAGACTTAGAGGTCCTACCTATGAAGCCCTAGTAAAAGAATTCTGAGCCTAAGAAAAGGAAGAAGGATAACAAAGCAGAATCTTCTAAGACTTCCACTCTACAGTCTCTTCTTCTTGGGAATACCAGTAAGTCTGTTATTAGTACTTCCGTTTCATTGAATGTTACTAAAACTGCTACTGCACCATCATCATCTCAAGCTACCTATATTCCCACCTCAAATCCACAAGTCAGTTTCAAGCCACCATCTTTTTCAGTTCCACCATCACCAATCTCTATTCCTGTAATTCCACAAATTTCCTTTTCATCAATCAATATACTTATCCAATCCGAAGCAATTCCTACATACACTTCATCAACAACCACCTCAATCATCCAACCAGATATATTTGTCTCACCAATGTCCTAGGCTTTTCATCAGAAAATCATTGCTGAATCCTTAATCCAACACTCTGATCTTCCATCTCCAAATTCTGAACCTCTCATGGTTTCAGTTACCCCAGAGGTATCTTCTCCTACTGATCAACAAACGACTGAACATGTTCTTACTAAGATTGTTTCTCAACCAGCACCGTCTGAAACCAACTCTGCTGAACCTGACCTTGCTTTAATCATCTATGATGTACCCCTTCCAACAAACCTTGAAGAATGCATTATTCAATTTCGTAACAAGGCGTTAAAGAAGGTTACAAAGTTAAGAGCAGAAATGAACACAAGTGTCAAGCCTCTAAAGCTTAAAAATTCTTGTCAAAACTTCCAGAAATGGTTGGATTCTGAACTTGTAAGAATTGCAAGCTTCTCAGACTCCACTATAACTGCTGGAGTTCAGTTGGCAAAGGAAAAAGCAGAAGCTAAAGAACGGATTAGGGAACTCAAGTTTTTGGCTGCAAAACACAAAGAAGCTGAAGCCACGGAAAAAGCCAAGCAAGATGCTATAGTTGTTTCCTCATTTGACCCTGTTGTAAAGCGTTTGGAGAACGCAATTGAAGAAATCAGAGGAGAACAACAGAAATTCAGAGAAAATTTTGAAGAACAAAAGACTGTCAATGCAAATGTCCAGAGCATGCTTCAGAAAATTTTGGACAAGATGTCCTCTGGAAGCACTTAAGCTCGTATGTGTTTCTTTTTTAAAGATTCTAGATTTTTGTTTTTCACCCTTGGACAACAATTATTTTTGATCATGACAAAAAGGGGGAGAAGTAATGAATGTGATATTTTGATTCTTATAGTCAATCTCTGAAAAACAACGTTGTTTACATGCTAACAACTGTTATTTCTATTAGATTGTTTTTCTTTTCAGGAATTCTGATCCGATTCAATTGTCATGAAGTTAATCTTCAGAAAATCAGAACTCTGTTGAAGAAATTAAAATTGAATCAAGACTACGATGATTTTAGTATCTAACCCATTGAAATCAGGGGGAGTCCATCCACAGAAATTCACCAAGTCTAAGACTCAGGGGGAGTACCTCATACGAAGGATAAGCATTCCTTAAAACCTTTTATTACTCTTGCATTATGTACAAAATTGTGTCATCAAAATACTTAGTTTTGTCATCATTAAAAAGGGGGAGATTGTGAGAACAAGATTTGGTTCTGCAATATTACTTCTAAGTTTTGATGATATCAAACGAGTATGTTTGTATGAACAATTTCGTAAGACTAATGTTTGTTACTTTTGAGAATCTAACAAATAGGTTATGCTTCCGTTAATTGGTGTGGACATAATGATAAAAGAACATACTTCGTCTACACAAGTGCTAAATAGCAGAAATTTCTTCAAGAAAATCTGAAGTTGGCAAGACTCTGATAAAATATGGATAGAGAATAAGTTCTGAAGATCTGAAGACAAAGGTTCTGATTGAACGAAGTTCAGATGCTAAAGGCTTTCGCTCTCTGATAAAGGTTCTAAAGACCCAACCAATAGTCTCTAATCATGCTTTAAGTAAATACTATCTGAAGCCTCTGAAGATATGAAGACAATTTTCTAAGTGAACAAGGTTCTGAAGACCAAGTGCTGAAGACTCCGAAGACCCTGCTCTGAGGACTCCAAGACTTGAAGATCTTAAGAATCAAGCTACGTTTCCCTTCTCACTCATGCTCGTAGTAGCCTCTGAAGTTAAGAAGATTAGAAGACTAAGCAACGAAGTTCAAATGAAGATTTCTTGGTAACAGTGCCAACGAAGATATACTGACAAGACAGGACACAAAAGGTTTTATTTGTCCTCACGTTTCTACCAAACTGCCGTCAATAGTCATGATTACCTTGCAACGGCTACTTTTACTCGGTTATAAAAGGACTTGAAGACTCAAAGAATGATAACAACTGCTCCGCTTAACAACACGCTCTATTTTGCTATTATCATTCAAAAAGTCATTTTCTGTGCTGTAAAATAGTTTACATATTCAGCTTGTGCTAGAAGCAATACCTTGTAAACAAACCTTTTTCAAACTGTTGTTTGATGTTCCTTGAGAAAAACCTGGTGAGGTTAGATTTCTTGAGAAGTCTAGGACTAGTGAGAGTCTTAGAGGTTGTTCCCTAAGAGAGACCAGTGTGGTTAGATCTCTTGAGAAGTCTAAAACTTGAGTTTTAGAGGTTGTTGTTAGTCACCAGCATTTTTGCTTGTGCATTGTATTAATTTGTTTGATTAGTGGATTAAGACCTCGATTGAGAGAGGCGAAATCACCTTGGCGGGTGGACTAGATTAACTTGAGGAATTCTCAAGTGAACTAGTATAAATATACCGTGCTATCTCTTTCAAGCTTCATTAAGATTATCATCCATAAGTTAAAGAGTTATTAAAAAGGGGCTAGAATAAAACAAAAGATTTTATTTATGAAAAACCAATTCAAACCCCCATTTCTTGTGTTTTTCACACCTTCACTAATGTGACCTGGTTCTCCATAGTTGAAGCAAGTTAGAATATCACTCTTACAATAAAAAATAAGATGTCTAGTCTTCCCACACTTGAAACATCTCTTCTTAGATATCTTGCAGTAATTGGCATGATGACCCGCGATACCACACTTAAAGCCCTTGATAGAAGTGACAGTCTCTCCCCCACTTGGCCTTTTCTCATATAAAGCCTTCTACTTCCCTTTGTCAGCTGGAGCACTATACGGTTTCCCAAGATATTGATTATTCCCTTTGTTTTCACCAAGTTTCTTGTAGTGAGCAGAACAAGCCCTGTTATCCTCATCATATATCCTACACATATTCACTAGTGTAGGAAATCTCCGAATCTCCTAATACTCAATACCTTGCTTAATCTCGAGAAAAAATGTGCTCTCAAACTTGATACACTTCGACCTCTCAACAGCCGCACCATTGTAGTGTGGACAAAACTTCACCAGCTCTTCGAACTTAGTAGCACACTCAGCAACTGTCATATTTCCTTCTTTAGCTCGAGGAAGTCAATTTCCTTCTTGATGCGCACGTCCTTTTGAAAATACTTCTCTAAAAATTCAGCTCTAAACACAACCCAAGTAATCTCAGTACCAACATCTTCCAGTCTCTGACTGGCATTATCCCACCAGTCTTCGGCCTCCTCTGACATCATATAAGTACCGAACTATAACTTCTGAACTTCAGTGCAAGCCTTCACTTAAAAAATCTTCTCAATATCTTTGAGCCATGTTTGTGCACCCTCTAGATCATATCTTTCCTTGAAGGCGGGCAGATTGTTTCTCTGAAACATCACCAATCCATGGAACTCATCACAAGCCTGATTTTCCTGACCCTAAAGTGACTGAACCATCACTTCTAAAGAATCAGAGTTTGCCTGGTTACTTCTTCCTCCCACCATATTCTATACACCAATAAACATACATTAGAAGAAAGAACTCATCGATAGTGTTCACACAATCATCGCATACTAGGGAACCAACAACATTATTAAAACATGGCCGGATAGACCGACCTGCTATGATACCACTAATGTAACATCCTAAACCCCGATACTTATATAAAAATATTTATTCGACTATTAAGGTGTCACCAACGATCACCAAATAAAAGATCATCAAAACACATTTGAATTTACGCAGCAGAATCAACATTCTAATAAATTTCAAAATTAACTTCATCAATAAGGTATTAAACTTTTAAAACGTCAAAAATCAACATTAACGCAAAACATAACAAATGTTCGTCCTCGATGTTACATGATCAGAACACTAAAACCACTAATTTGCGATAAAAGATAAATAAACAAAGAATAGCTTGAACAAGCCACCTTCCGCATAAAGCAAAATTTTAATCTTGAAAAACTGCAAGATGTCCATGGGGGACAACATAGAGTAAATGCGTGAGAAACAACTTCAATATAAACAATGTAAAGAATGCAAAGGTAGAGAAATACACAACATATCATACATCCAATACACAATCAACACAACCATAATCTCTCACCCATTCACAACAATATGCAAATATATGTAATGTGAATCATGACACAACGTGACACTATGCATGTGGTACCAACTCAACATTTGGTTTTTCTGGAACCAGGTCCCCCTTATGAACCCCTAAGCCCCCTTCTGAGCATGGGACAAGGCACTAGTCCCCCCTTCGGAACTAGCAAACATGTCTCTTCCAACAACCCGACACAATGATGCATGTCTAAGCAAATCAATGCAACAAGAATAATAATGCTTACGACCCCCTTCTAACCATAAAAAACAATGCATTGACACATAATAGTAATCCCCCCTTCTGAATTACCATCCACCAATAATAATAACAATGTACATAAACAATACATAATTAAACACCGTATAATCATGCATTTTCAACACAATACAAGTCATATTCACATCATATAACATCAATATATGAGTAAATCAATTGTCATTCTCCAACGATAATTCTACAAACTTAATTAAATTAATAATAATAATTAATAAACCACCTTAACATAGCAAAATAGTCACCAATTATCACCCCAAGTAGCAGTATAACGTCAAAAATATGAATCGACAGCTTAAACTACATAAACAGGGACAGGAACGCCCCTTCTAACAGCCTGACAGGTAACCCTTCACCCTTGTGACGCCTGTCACCTTCCTAAAATCCCTTGACCACTTTCATAGTGACGATCGACTTGGAATACAAGCATGGAGACCGTGACGGTCTCCTCATCAAAGAGCTGATACCCGTCAGTGTCTCAAGGTGCATGGGGGGTAACCCGTCACCTGAGTGACGCCTGTCACCCTGCACCAGAAGGAAGAAATATGATTTCAGTCATGTGAGTCCCTTTGGTCTCCGGTTTTTTATTCCCTTTCATCCATACACGTCCAAAATATAATACCACACGTAATATCAACTTTATAACATGTTAATTCATAGAATCACACCAATTTATGGTCCTCCTAAATATGTCAAATTTTATTTTTAGTCCCTTAATATATTTCCTTCAAAGAATGGTCCTCCTAAAATTTTCCATCCACACTTTTGGTCCCTAATACCAAAATTGTCGCTAAGTAATAAATTATCGTTAATTTTGTCGCTAAGTTGTAAAAACCGTCACTAAGTTACAGGAGGGACCAAAAGGCAATTCTTTGAAGGAAATATTTTGAGCGACTATAAAAAAAATAGGAGGACCACAAATGTATTTAAAAGAATTTGGGAAAATTTAACAATACATAAGATTAGTGTCAACTAAGACAAGTAATGTCAAGGGAAAAAGCAAAAAGACATAACACAAAATAAAAGAAAAAATAACATCGTTATACAAAGGGTACATCAACAACCAAAATATTAGCAACTCCCATACAATTCAAGAAAACCATGAAGCACTATCCAACAGAAAACCAATTATAACTCCGACCGCCAGACTCACCATGAACAAACTAAGAATCACTAGCAACACCCACTACTACAAAACGCGCAAACAACAACGCCCAAGTCACCACGGTTCTTGTAACACCCCAAATTTGTTAGAATATTTATTTAATTTATTAAATATAATATTCGTGAATTTTCGGCGAATTTTGGTGGTTTATGTTGACATTGGCATTTTGTGGAGTTTTGGTTATTTAATTAAATAATAGTATATAATATAGTATATATTAGTATTATTATTAATTTAAATCATATTAGAGGAATTAAGGGTAAGATGGACTTTTGAGGAGGATTAGTGAGGGTATTATTGGGAAATCCCATTTTAGAAGCCAAAGGTTTAACAAAAAGGAGAATTTGAGAGGAATAGGGTTCATTTTGTTAGACTATGAAAAGAAGGAAAAGGCCAGAGCTCTGAGGAAAGAGGGAAAAACTTAGGATTCGAGAAGGTTTCCAAGAACTCAAGAAAGAAAGCTTGGAATCAGCAATCTAAGGTATGGGGAGTATTGCCTTTCATTGTTTTCAATATAGGAATTCAATGTGTTTAAAGCTGATTTTGAGGTTTATATGGGTTTGTGGGTTTTTGAGTAAATTGGTGCTTTAGGGCATTTTTGTGGATTGAATATTAAGGGATGAATTGAATTGGATAAAAGTAGGCCTTCGAGGTTAAACCTTCTGTTGATGATATTGAGATCTTGTAGAGAAAGGGATTTATGGGGTTTATGAGAATCTTTGGGGTTGTGAAGGTTTAGGTGATTTTGAGGTCAAGATAGTATAATTAATCGACCTAATAGTCATAGGTTTTGTGCCTTTGATTGCCGTAATGCCATAGGAATGTTTTGGGGATGTTTTTGGGGTAAATGAGGCTGAAATCTTAAGAGTTTTTGGGTTTGATATGCTACTGATGCGTAGCAGCGATTGCAGGAAATCGCAGGTTCGCAAAGCGAATGGTTTCTTCGCAAAGCGAACACTCGCACGACGAGCTTCCAAGCAAGTGACTACGCAAGGCGAGCAGAAGCGGGCTGAAGCGAGAGAGAGAGAGAGAGAGAGAGAGAGAGAGAGAGAGAGAGAGAGAGAGAGATAGAATGAGGGTTTTTCTAGTTTTGTTTGGGATTCTGGGATTCGCTGGAAGCTCGCAAAGCGAACATCCCAGCAAATGAGTTTGCACGACGAACTTGGTAGCGAACGACTATTGTTCGCGAATTGTTTTATGGTTCTTGTGATGTCTTGATGTTTTGATGCTGTGATTTTTCTGATGATTTACCATGATGTTATTGATGACTATGAGATGATGATTTCGTGATGTTTTGATGAATAATTGATGACATGATTAACATGAGATTTTGATGGATGATGATGCACGTAATGACTTTTATTGATGATGATGATTATGATGTTGTGTATCATACATTCATAGCATTTCAGTGAGTTAGACTTCGGTCTATTGAGGCTTTCATCCCAATGTGTGGATGTAAGGTGTGTAGCGCGGTTTTCGTGACCGCCCACATCCGCCTGCGGATGGGATCGGGTGCTACTTTCTGATTTCTTATTTATCCTATGAAGCTGTAAAGGAAAGGGAAGCTATCTCAAACTAACCTTGCACGCAAATGTTTTCTTTAACAAGTGCTAAGAGATTGGGGAGTTCGGGGTCAGGTTATACAATGGGGAGTTGTCAATTACCCATCCTATACATGGTTATCCATGGGTTGAAAGCAATTTACTATTGTTTTACTGTTTTCTACTTACTGGTGTTTATCTGTCATGGGTTGGGAAAGTTTCTCCTTTGGGAAGGTTGGGAGATGTTGAAAATATATTTTTGTTGTTTTCGGGTTTTTTGATGTTTTTGGTAAGGTACTGGACCTAAGGTTTTTGTTTAGTGTGCTCGCTAAGATTTCACAATCTTATGTCTACGTATTCCCGTTAAAGAAAACAGGGAAATCGGAGCAATCGTAGTTCCTCCTATTCTATGGGAGGAAAAAAAGATATTTGGGTATCTTGTTCAAAGCCCAAGATATGAAGCTAAAGGTGATTTGTATCTTGTTCAAAGCCCAAGATATGAAGCTAAAGGGTTGAGTATTTTGTGTCTTGTTCAAAGGCCAAGATTGAAGCTAAAAGCGTGTTTGTGGGAATTGATTGAAAAGAGTGAAGAGATTAAAGATATGAATATCCGAGAAAAACATCGGATGAAAATAGAGGGAATATCCGAAAAAGCGTCAGATGTAAAGAAGAGTAATATCCGGGAAAACGTCGGATGTTAAAAAAAGAGGAAAGGGTTGCTTTGGTGTCTTGTTCAAAGCCCAAGATATGAAGCTAAAGGGTGTTTGTGGGAATTGATTGAAAGAGTGAGAAGATATGAATATCCGAAAAAAAACATCGGAAAATAGAAGGAATATCCAGGAAAGCGTCGGATGAAAATTGAAGGAATATCCGGGAAAGCGTCGGATGAAAATTGAAGGAATATCCGGGAAAACGTCGGATGTAAAGAAAAGGAATATCTGGGAAAGCTTCGGATGTTAAAAAGAGGGAAGGGTTTTTCCTGTGTTTAGAAGGAAATTGAGAATTTCTTTGAGACTCAAGAGGGCATATAGACTGTCCAAGTCTACTGTGTGTGTCTTTTGTACTATGTGTAAGAGAAAGTACGCTTCGGGATCAAGATCTAGACTTTTTGAAAGACTGTTCTATTAAGATGACTAATTTCTATTCCTATACCTCTAGGAGGTCGTCGGGACAATTTGTACAAAGCCCAAGAGAAGGCGAGAATAACTTTTAAGAAGCCGAGGGACAATTTGTACGAAGCCCAAGAGGAGGCTATCTTCGCTGAGGAAGAATCATTATACGAAGCCTAAGAGGAGGCTGTGAAAACTTCTAAGAAGCCGAAGGGTCCTTGTACAACGCCCAAGAGGAGGCGGGGATGCTTTTAGGAAGCCTGTGGGTCCTTGCACTAAGCCCAAGAGGAGGCTGATGAACAGTTCCAGAAGGGGTTTCACTTGGAACAATGGCCTTCTGTATATGAACTGTTCAAGGGGAAAATTTCCTAGATCTAGTTGTCTAAAATTGTTGTAAAGGAAAATCCTCATTGTCAAAGGAGGGTGAAATATCCGGGAGAACGTCGGATGGAAAGAGACGATGGAAAAAAGAAAAGGTTGCAGATATCCGGGAAAACGTCGGATTGAAAGAGATAAAAATAAAAAGGTCGCTCGCTAAGACTTTGCAGTCTTATGCCTACGTATTCTCAAACGGGATCTTGAGAAATCAGAGCGGTCGTAGTTCGCCCCTAAGGGGCACGAACTACAGAAAATAAAGTTTAAATCGCACGGCGGCGAGAGGGAAAATCTATCCTAAAATTATCATGCTTGGTTGAACTATTCTAATGTCTGTCTTATTTCAAACCTAATCGAAAATTAAATTTGAACTAAGAGATCTAAAGGGAGCATGCATACGTGGCAAAACATCACGGAATAAATGAATAGAAAACACACGGTAAAACGTTCGTGGATAAAAATAGAGGTACACGACAAAACATCGTGGATTAAAACAGAGGTACACGGCAAAACATCGTGAAATGTCAAATAACAGGTATACGTGGGAAAACATTACGTAATAAATAAACAGAGATACAGACATTCACGACAGAGCATCGTGAATAAATAGAGAGAAAATACACGGCAAAACATCGTGACAGATAAAATCATATATGGAAAAATATCAGGTCATTCGAAACCATACACGGAAGAACATCGTGTGTGAAACTGAATACATGGAAAAACATCATGTAATAAAATATACATGGTAAAACATCGTGTAACAGATTAAACAGACAAAAAGTTACAGAATACACATGGAAAAACATCATGGTAATCAGACAATAAAAATCAACTGAAATACACGGAACAACATCATGTAATCAGCAGACAAAGATACGCGGCAAAGCATCGCGAGATAAATAAAAGATATACGTGGCAAAACATCACAGTGAAAATTAATAGAAAACACACGGCAAAACATTGTGGCAAGATATAAACATTCACGGAAAAAACATCGTGGGAATAAAAGCATATACACGGCAAAACATCGTGATAACTGAATACATGGAAAAACATCATGTGATAAAATATACACGGCAAAACATCGTGTAACAGATTAAACAGACAAAAAGTTACGGAATACACATGGAAAAACATCATGGTAAACAGACAATAAAAATCAACTGAAATACACGGAACAACATCATGTAATCAGCAGACAAAGATACGCGGCAAAGCATCGCGAGATAAATAAAAGATATACGTGGCAAAACATCACAGTGAAAATAAATAGAAAACACACGGCAAAACATCGTGGCAAGATATAAACATTCACGGAAAAAACATCCTGGGAATAAAAGCATATACACGGCAAAACATCGTGATAACTGAATACATGGAAAAACATCATGTGATAAAATATATACACGGCAAAGCATCGTGTGAATAAAAACATGGATAATGAGTTCAGGAAAACTTACCTATTGGAGCAAGGTCCAATGCCTCTTCTCAAGTTTCCAGAAGCGAGATAACGATCCCCAAGGTCCCTGACAAAGCTTAAAGCATCAGCTGATCATCCAATGATCTTCGAGGTATCGATTAAGAATTCCTGCATTAAGTGAAAAACCAAAACAGACAGGCAAAAACTAGAGATCACAGGGAAACGATCTTGGTCTCGTCAAGTGGTTAGAATTGAATCGCTTAGTGAATAAACGATACAAGAAACAAATTATTTAATTATTTACAAAAAATAGTCTAAGAATAAACTATGAGTTTGAATAATTAAATACACAATTTAAATGATTAATTTGATTAACTAACCCAAATAAAATGTGTTTAGTAAAAATAATATTAGTTGAACTAAAATAATTAATCAATTAATTAATCATTTGTAATAAAACTAATAAATGACCATGGGCTTTTGGAACGGGTGTGATTAGGAGATCGATAGGTGTGGATAAAGACTCATCAAACCCAAATGGGCTTTTTAAACCACCCAAAAATCTGATTTTTTTTATAAACAAATAAACAAATAAATATAAAAAGAAAAGAAATTTAGAAAAATAAAAGGAGAATGAGGTTTACTGGTGGATAAGTACACGGTCAAAATTGAGTTTCAATCCCAATTTTCTTCGCTTCCAAATTCGTGTTCCTCTTGCACACGACTTGTTCTTTCCGATCGCCGTATTCTTCTCCGACGTTTCCTCCGATCATCGTCGGCGGCTTGTGCGATTTCCATGGTGGTTTCGTTTTCTGTCTCCGTGTGTTCGTTCGCCGGTGTTGGGCTGAGAAGGCGATTCAACGCTCCTCTGTTTGGGCTTCCGGTGCGACGAGGTTTTTTCCAGGTGAAGGTGAGTTCATCTTCTTGATGTAAGTTAACCTTTGTTCTTCATTAACTTTTTAAATTCTCAACCTGAAAAAACAGAATTTTGCTTTGTTAGGGTTTCGAAATTGAAACGAATTATTGATGAAATTGAGAGATAATTGAAATTGAATTGATATTGATGGAATTGCAGGTGAATTCTGAGTTTTGCAAAGGCTGTTGCAGAAATTATGTGAAAATTGTGAATGATCGACGTGTCAGCGGCGTCGATTTCGCGGAGAAATTGAAGATTAAAGCTGCTATTGCTTGTAGTAACAGGTTCATTTTCTCTTTTTTTTTTCTTTCTGAATTGTTGTGGAATTGTGAAAACTAATTGTTACCGACAACTGTTATTCCAAGGTTGTTGAATGTGTTCCTGTAAAAAAAAATGGCAGAAAGTAAGTTGTATTGAATTCCATAATTTCTGTAAAAAATTGAATTGGAATTGATGAAATTTGAATAGATAATTGAGGAAATTCAATTGGAAATGATTGTTGTTATTGTTTTTGCTGCGAAATTCTATTGTAGCAGGTTTGCAAGAAATGTTCTCTTCATGATTTCCTTTTGTTACAGTTTGATGCTGTTCTAAATTTGTGCAGGTCTGCATCTGGTTTGTTGAATTCTGCAGGTGTGGCTTGAATTTTAGAAACCGACTACGTCGAAACAACGACAATACGCGCGAGCTGTGAACTATTATTGTTCTGCAAATTGTTTGATGTAACCTTGTAGCAGAAAATGTTAGCTTACAATAGGAATAATAACAACTGTATTATTATTATTATTTTTTCTTCTTGTGTGTGTGTGTATGAACATTTTATGAAAGAAAAATAGTGCAGAGTGAGGGAGAGGAGGGCGCTGCCCTTTTGTTTAGGTGTATGTGAAATTTTTCCATTTCCTTTCTAAGAGAAAGTGAGAGGGCGTGATGCCCTGTGTGTGAATGTGAATTTGTTTGTAAATAAATATATGCAAGATGATAAGTGAATTCAAAACAAGATTATGCAGTAAATTTGAAAGGAGGGCACCACCCTCATGTATTGTTTCTTTTTTTTTCTTTTTCTAAGTTATGCTACTAAAAAAAATATGAGAGGTAGAAGAGGAACAAGGAATTAAAGCTTGTTTGGTGTGAATTGTGAAAAGCAAGAAAGCTCTATTTATAGAAAAAAATGTGTAACTCTTAAGCTATCTCAAGATAAGAGTTGAATGAGAATTCAAAGTCTTAGACAATGTTTTTAAGTCTCTTCTACAATTGGCTAGTGAAAATGAGTCAAGGAGACAAGGCTATATGGTTGGTCTCATAAGAAACAAATTTTCAATTAAAACAAAACTCACAAGAAACAAACTTATATTTAAAACAAAATATGAATTTACATATATATATTTTAAAAAAAATGAATACATATATATGTTTAATATGAAACAAAATTTATATATATATACTTACATATAAAGTGGCGTGAGAAAAACAAACGTATATATACATAATTTTTTTTAATTTTATTTTCTTTCATGGATAAAAAGAAAATGAAATACATATATACATATATACTTTTATTTTTTTATTTTTTTTGTGAAAATAAAACAAAAAATGGGGTATCAATTGAATCGTGTGAAAGATAGATGAATAATGGACATTTGCGAGTTTAATTGAAAAACACGTCCGTTCATCGATTTTTCACACAATTAATCGGAAAAGACTGAGATTTCAACGCATATGTTCTGACTGAAAACTCAAACGATATGCGTGACAGAAAAAGATGATATGATATGCGGATAACACGAAGTGAAAACACAACCAAGTTTTGATAATGGGTGGTCAAAATTTGGGGTATGACAAGGTGGTTTTTAACATGCTCTGGTTCTTGTGTGGAATCGATCCTAATGACGGGGATCTTTGGAGGGTGATGGCCTAAGTGTCCATCTACTGTGACGATTAGTACCACATGCATGAGTCTTGTTGTGCATTGCATTTATTTGGCATTGATGTGATTTATGATAACGTGATTTTGATATTTTCCTTGTGATGATCCTAATGATGTTGTATATGATGATGACGCCATTTTATGCTTATCCTGTTTTTATATTGATTATAATGAATTGTGATACTCACCCTTCCTGTTTGAATGTTGCCTCCACGTGGATAACGTGCAGGTGATCAGGCTTAGTTGTGGATGCCTTCGAGGACTTTTGGAGTTTATTTTCTTTTGGTCGATGTAGAGGGTCTTGCTCTGATATTGTAACATCGGGTTGGGTCATTGAGTCGAACCATGTTGAGTTGTTATTTTTGTTGTTATTTGATTATTATGGCTTTTAATGAAAATCCTTTTGATTTTTGATTATTGTCGTTTTGGTGGTTCCACTGCTATTTGATGGCTTTCTTATTATTTTGAAGAAAACCTGTTGTTTACAGAGCAAATGTTTTATTTGAGTTTATTAAGAAATGTGCACCATTCTGAGGTGATTTTTACTCTGTTAATTTGTGTATTTTGCCGTGTATATTCGTGGGGTAGAAAAGGGTGTTACAGTTCTTCCAAACACCTTGGTGACATCTCTAAACTTAGGCGCTAACATTTTATTTTATTTTTTAATTAAAAATTTTTATGGTATAATAACGGTTGGCGTTATCACCGATATGATACAATCTATCTTTCATGGGTTCGAACCTCAGCGTTCTAAAAAATTTTATTCATTTAACGTTAAGGCACTCCTTTCTGTTTTATTTATTTATAAATAAAATAATAAAAGAGATATCACTACGGTTATTATGAGTAACCGTTGTGATATAAAATTTTATTCATTTAATGTTAAGGCACTCCTTTCTTTTTTATTTAGTTTTAAATAAATAATAAAAGGGATATCACTACGGTTATTCTGAGTAACCGTTGTGATATAATTTGCTATTATTTGAAATATAATTACGATTATTCTTGTAAACCGTGACGAAAAGTGATATTTTTTAGTATATAAACGAAAGTATTTGTTGCCCAGTTCATAACAATCGTTTCTCTCTAAAGAAAACCCTAACACAACCTTCTCCTCTCATGAATCTTAACCAATACTGTAACAAGTGAATGGCGATAATAAGCTTAAAGGATATCTGACGAGAGCAACGTCACGTGCAAACTCCTACGACGACGAAGATGGTATGTTCTCCTGCTCTCTTCTTTCTACTCTTCTTCTAGATGCTGTTGATGTTTAGAATTTAGGATTATTGTTTTAACGTTTGGTTTTAGGATGCTGTGGAAACATTATGTTGTTGATGTTTTAGGGTTAAGTTTGAAGTTTGTTGTGTTTCCTTTTAGATACATGTGTTATACCCCAAATTTTACCCTCAGATATTCTGATCTTTTTCATATCATTTTACGTCAGCCATTTTGCATTTGTTCTAGTTAATCATCTCAGTATTCGTTAACCAGGCATTTTTAGTTTTCCATGACTTCCTTTTTTTTATTTTGGTAATTATTATATTTATTTACATTTAATTCGTTATAAGTATCGTAGATATTTAGGGTTTTTATAATTTAATTTCAATTTAGCTTTTTCATCTATATATATATATACTTTTTAATTAATTAATTTATTTTCAATTCAATCTTAATTTTAGTTTAAATTTTTAATTTAGTTTAGTTTTAATTAAATTAATTTTAATTTAGTTTGTCTATTGAGTTTATTTAATTTTAATTTTCATTTTAGTTTAGATTTTAATTTTAATTTAATTATATTTGTTTTTTACTTTACAAATTATAAAAAGCACAAAATATTCCCGAGCTGCTCCATGTCACGACACTCCTAAACCTCTGCAACCTCAAACCAGTCCTCCCACAATCCTGTACCAACCTGCCAACAAAAACACTATCTCATCTTTCACCAAAAAGGCCCTGCGCCTTGCTTACCGATGTGCTGAACCCAATTTTGACCTCCAAAACCTCCTTGCAACATCCGCATCATCATACTCCCAAGACGCTCCAAAACCTGCTACATCTGCCATCAACCTTTGACCAACGGCTATAATTCACCGAGAAAAAGACTAATCAGTACAACAGAGACACCATAAGATAAAAGATCAAAACCCTGCTACCAATTGCCAAGCCTTTATCATAAAGCAAATTTCATGATTCAAACACACACAAGCTTACCGTCACAAATCCATGTGAGGCATGTGAGATGAAAACGACTTGACAAAACACTAACCAATCTTTCATAGAGACAAAAAACACCATACTCCCTCCTCGTATTGTTCTTCTCTCCACCACAAAATAAAAAAAGTTTCACATACATACCCTTCTGTTCAATTGGTAGCGGATGAGAAAAAAACAAAATAATAAAACAAACACATTCCTCACTCAAAAACCTTCAGCCTCCCCTCATAACTCCATTTCCAACTCACTCACCCTCTTCTTATTTTCCCTTCATTCACCTCACCATCACCTTCAATCAGTTTTCAGATTACTTACAGCCTTCACCATTTCCCATCAAAAACCCAACTTAACTCACCTCAATAACTCCAACAACCGTCACTTTAAGGACACTGTGTTTTATTTTCCGTTGAAGTTTCCTACACGAAGCACCACCATTAATCACCGCTCACACTAGCCAGCTCAACGACAACTTTGAGTAACACTTCCACAGCCTCATCTCCTTCGACCGACCATCTCACCTTAACCACAACTGAACTCTCAGGTTGCTACCAACATCATCAACAGCGAACAACAACTTCACACCCTTCTTCCATCCGCAACCATCGCCGCCGCAAACGCGAAGGAGAGACAGATACCGAATCACAAAAGCAGAGAGCCATAGAGGTTTGAATTATTTGTTTCTGAACATGTTTATGGCTTTTTGAAATTGTTTCCTTTTCCTATTCATGGTGCGATTTTTACGTTCGTGCGAGAGAGCTTTGAGAGAGTGGAGATGGGAAACAAGCAGATGAAAGGGTGAGATAGTTAAACGAGAGATTGAGAGTTATTCATGAGGGAGAAGTCTGCATAAGAAAAAAAGTCGTTCACGAGAGAGAATGATGAAGTAGGAAAGGAGAAACCGTATTCACACAGCCGTTTTTCACTAGTTTTAGGTTTTGTATGAGTGTGTAATAAACCGGGTCGTTCTTGGCCCATTTCGAACCGACCTATGCCATTAACCCAGCGCCCCTTATGGGCTTGCAGTACCTTGAATGGATCTTAAACTCCCTTTGGCTTCATACTGAACATCATTGGGCCAGAAGTCTGAGCCCATGCGCCTCCTGGCTACCCTCTACACCCCTGTACAGTTTTGTTTCGTTTAGATTTTGTTTTAGAAAATAGTTAAGTTTTAGCATTTGACTTTTATCAGGGATGATTAGGATATTGTTTAGATTTAAATTTTAACTTGATTTTGGGCCTAGATTAATTAGATTTTAAATTAAGTTTTGATTTAGAATTAGAATTAGACTTATTTCTTGGAGATTAATTTACTTAGTTAGTTAAATTAGGATTAGTTGCTAGTTTTTTAGACTTGTCCTAGAATTAGGCCTTAGTATTTTTATTACTAGTTTTTTTTAATAATTTGATTAGTTTAATTTAATCATTTTATTTAGTTAATTAGCATTTTATTTAAATATTAATCTTTTAAGTTTTGGCTTGCTTAGACTTTATTCATTTCTAATTTATTTTGAAATTTTCCTATTTTTATTAATTCCTGGTATTCAGTTTCTCATTTGACTCTTGATAGTTGCTGTACATATTGCTGTTTATTATACACTTGACCCGAGGTTTTTTCCTCTTTGTCTCTTTTTACCTTTTACCTTATACCAAAGGAAAGGACCCTATAGTTGACTGCCATGTCATTTAGAATACCATAGTCCCTCATTCCCTTATCTCACGCCGCCGTGCGACCGAGACTAACCTTCCCCGTTTTACCTAGCCTTAGGTTTGGAGTCGCTGCACTCTACGTAGGTGTCTTTCTGTCAGACCCTACTTTCCCTTGGAACCTTGACCACAGTCAAGAGTTCTTCATCCCCGTTGAGGGGAACTATGGACGCTCTGATTTCTCAAGTTCATCTTGAGAATACGTAGGCATAGGATTGCGAG
Organism: Lathyrus tuberosus; assembly: GCA_022829125.1. Classification (NCBI taxonomy): domain Eukaryota; kingdom Viridiplantae; phylum Streptophyta; class Magnoliopsida; order Fabales; family Fabaceae; genus Lathyrus; species Lathyrus tuberosus. The sequence goes on from JALAZF010000169.1 coordinate 10,071,954, forward strand.
ATCCTAGCGAGCCACCTTTTCTTTTTTCGACCTTCTTGTTTTTCTACCTTTTCCTTTTTTCACCTGTTTACCTTTACATCCGATGCCTTCTCGGATTCCATCCTCTTTTTACCTTTACATCCGATGCCTTCTCGGATCCACCCTTTTTTACCTTTACATCCGATGCCTTCTCGAATTCCATCCTTTTTTTACCTTTACATCCGATGCCTTCTCGGATTCCACATTTTCTTTTTATACCCTTTTACCCAGTATTGAGGGGAACTACGAATGCTCTGATTCCATTCCCGTCAGGATACGTAGGCACGAGATGCGATGTCTTGGTGAGCATAATTAGTGTATATACCCCTAGGTCTTTACCTTATCACATTTCCCTTAGCAAGCAAACATAACATAACACAAATACTAACAAGAGGTTCCTGTAGAGTACTACAGATACTTAGGGTTCTAATACCTTCCCTTAGTATAACCAACCCCCGAACCTAGATTCTCTTTTTTAGGGTTTTCGTTCTTTACCCTTTCCTTTGGATAAATCAAAGCTCGGTGGTGAATTTCAAAGTTTTGCGATGCAAGTTAATTAATAGCTTGTTATCCGATTCTCACCGCAACAGAAATGGCGACTTCACTGGGGAAATTCCCCTAAGAGTGTTAAGCCTATCTTGTTTGTATTTGTGTTATTTACATGTTAGCCTGCTTGTACATTTGTATATTTATATATGTATATATATGCCTGTTATGCTTGGGTTTTCTGTATGCAGGGTTGCTACTTTGAGTGGTGAGATAAGTCCTATACCCGAACTTGAGTGCACTTATTATAGGACGATGGTATATTCAAGGAGGCTTTGAGGGAGTCGATTCCTAAAAAAGTTGACTTGAGACACCATCACTCAGTTTAGGCCCTCTTGAGAGTTTAGTCATGTTGAGCGAGTCTATTCGTGAAAACGTGCTACTCTCGACATAGGTGCTGTCAAGACTGAGAACCGTAGTTACCTCCAAACCCCACTTGGCCTCTTAGGATGTAGTGCGGTGACCATGAGGGAGTCTATTTCTGAAATGGTTGCCACGCGATACTACACTCAGACGAGATTCTCTTGAGAATTTTATTGATTACCGAGTCATTCGGGAAGTCGATAAAATCCGAAAGATGGGTTGTTGACTCTGGGAACTTCTTAGAACGCTGTTCTACGGATACAGTGACCCTAGTACACACCCCGTGGTTGGTTCTTTACCCAGACTCCATGCTGTGATCTCAAACCTTTAATCCTGTTGCATGTGTTTCGCTTCCTGTTTGCATTGCATTGCTTATCATTTGCATCTTTGCATGATTCATTGCATATGTCTGTTTGTCTAGTGGCTCATTTCCAGCTGTCTCTATATTCCACTTGAGTCTGTCTGTGAGTCGTCAAGCTGATTCCTCGACACCGATACAGGACCAAAGATAATTTCAGACGCAGAATGTCAATCATCTACCAGGCGCATTAAGTGAAGCTTCAGTCGACTTCAGCCTAGACTACTCGAGCTACTTTCGAGAACTCTCTCTATGAGCACAATGTTGTTAGATTACACCAAGTGAAGCTTCAGTCGACTTCAGCATGCTATCTTCCTAAAAGCCAGTGTTTTAGACAGGACAACTCATATTTGTTTCTGATTATTCACTATGCCTTGTTTCTTGTTGTTTGCATTTTATTTATTTTGTAATAGCTATTTGCTTTCAACTACGTTTGTACTTTCGCAATTAATGAAATGAGCATTTGCAACTTTTTGATTCAATTCATTTGTGTTTGCTATTTACTTCTTAATGCTTTCCCTTTCAAAAAATAAATTTCTCTTGTCCACTTTCTTTTAATTATGCAAAGATTGGAGGGAGGATGATGAAAATTCCATACCCAAATTGCTGTTAGTATGCTTTCAAATCAAAACTTTGCTAACGATGTAAGGCATTGTTTCAATCCCTAAACACTGGAGAAATAAGGAAGTTAATCCCTCGTCAACCCCTTTGGGCCTTGAAGTAGGAGTTTCTTTTCTTTACAAATGAAAAACCCGCAATCTTAACCTTGGGGTGGGTAGTTCTCAGTTAGCTCGATTGTGCTAGAGTTTCATGCAAGACGCCTTTCAACAAAAGGTTGCATTCACAGTTTTCCTTCGCACACAGCAAGCAAGTGTCGAAGATGTATTTCAAGTCAAACGCCAATGATGGTTCACCGTGATCATTAAAGCCAAACAGTCACAACCTTTCAACTCTTCCAAATTAAATGAATAAATGTAGTACAAGTTGTTCCCAAAGTGATAAATGAAGAAAGATCGTCCAGAAATCCTTACCCAAAGAATGAGCCGAGTCCATTTCTAGGCAAAAGCTAAGAAAGGTAGGAAGCTCAAGACCTTACTTTATACAAAAAAAAAGAGAAAAGAAAAGAAGAAAGAACAGGCTTGTATGATAACCAAAAGTTGTAAGGAAGCAGTGATCGCCATCTCAAGTCCATTGAATTTTGAACCATCATCGCTATCATCAGTGCAATTCCTAACTCATGGGAATTTGAGTGCATAGTTTGAGTTAACTGAGTGTAGGACTGGAGTTCATCACGTAGATTGGGTGGGTCACAAATAAACTTTGAGCCTTTATCCTTTGTTTCTTAAACCGTGAACCAGGCCACGTTATAACCCTCAAAAGACCTAATTGAAGCGAGGTTATTTTGAAAGTATACTACAGCAAGGTTGCGTAAACTGACTCCAAAAGGTCTTTGCAGATCATCTATTTTGGCCATTACACCCTTTGCTTAAACTTTTCACTTTAATGTCTTGAACCACCGCGTTCTGACCAGTATCCCATATACTTTGCACCTGTTTCGAAATGATTTTGATTTCAAAAGTCGCATGAACTTTGCATTTACCATGTTTTTACAAATACTTTTGTTTGCAAACTAGCATTCTTATTAAGGAATTTTCAAACAGTTAAGAAACTTGGTCAGTGATCCTATAAGGGGCAAGTTTCTTCCATATCCTGTTGAGAATCAGTTCAAGATTTGTGGTTTAATGGCGACTTCTCGGAATTGGTTTATACAGAAGTTTTTTCAAGACTCATACTGGGGCAAGTTTTCCCAGTGCACGACAAAACAACCATTTCAGAATCAGACAAGCTGAAGTAATGATCAGCTCATCTACAACAGTCATCTAATTTGGGGCAATTTACTTGAGGAATCCCCAAACAGCTCTTCATCCTTCCTACAAGGACCATAATTTGATATAGTTTACCATTGTGGCAGATGATGTGTTCAGCATTAGCATCTCTAGTCCCAAGCAGAATGGCAGTGATCTCCGTGTTAAGGAATCAGTCTTCCAGTCTTGTCTTCCCAGAGAGTCGAGCCATGTCGTCGACATCTGCATTTGCATTTGATCATATATCATCTGCATAATTCATATACATATGCATAGCATGAGTGTTTCATCCTCATTTGCATTTCTCCCTATGTCGTGTCGTTATCCGCATCTTACCTTGTATCCTTTCATTCCAGTGTTATTCCTGGATATTTATATTCCTTCACTCCAGTACCATTCATGGATGTCTGTCTCTTTTGATCTCTAGTGCTATTCCTGGATATCTTATTCCTCTTGTTTCTCCCAGTGCTATTCCTGGAAGTTTTGCCTATCTTCTGTAATCCCCATCAAATTTGTTTGGATATCTTTCAGTGCCATTCCTGAAGTTTTATTTGTTCATTCAGTTCCATGCCTGGATGTCTTTCTCGCTATAATTCGACGCCATTCTTGAATATAGTGATTTGCCTTTACTTTCAGTGCCATTCCTGAAAGTTCTTTCCTCTTATCCAATGCTTTCTTGGATCCCACTTTGTTCACTCTTATCTAGAGCCATTATTAGATATTGTGAGTTATACCTTTCATCTAAAGCCATTATTGGATGACTGGTTTCTTTGCATTCAATGCCATTCTTGAATGTAGCCTCTGTTCACTCTTATCTAAAGCCATTATTAGATATTGTGATTTATACCTTTCATCAAAAGCCATTATTGGGTGATTGGTTCCTTTGCATTCAATGTCATTCTTGAATGTAATCTTTGTCCACTTTTATCTAAAGCTATTATTAGATATTGTGATTTATACATTTCATCCAAAGCCATTATTGGGTGATTGGTTCCTTTGAATTCAATGTCATTCTTGAATGTAATCTTTGTTCACATTCATCTAAAGCCATTATTAGATGTCGTGATTTATACCTTTAATCCAAAGCCATTATTGGGTGATTGGTTCCTTTGCATTCAATGTCATTCTTGAATGTAATCTTTGTTCACATTCATCTAAAGCCATTATTAGATATTGTGAGTTATACCTTTCATTCAAAGCCATTATTGGATGACTGGTTTCTTTACATCCAATGCCTTCTTGGATTACCCTTTTATCTCATTCACCTGATGCCTTCTCAGATATTATGAGTTTTTCTTTCATTCAAAGCCATTATTGGATGATTGTTGTCTTTGCATCCAATGCTTTCTTGGATCCCTACTTTGTTCACTTTTATCTAAAGCCATTATTAGATATTGTGATTATGCCTTTCATTCAAAGCCATTATTGGATGTCTAGTTTTCTCTCGCCATCTGATACTCTTCTGGACGTGCCTTTCTCTTTTTTATGTTCTCCCAGATTGAGTCTTTGTTATTTAATTCCCCAGTGGATATCGTCTTTTCGGTTCTACTTCCATTGAGGATCTTGTGTTATCTTTTCTTTCTAAAGTGTCAGTCAGTCACACCTGAACCAGTTGCTCAGTCACCTTAGATATTCCCCAGTTTGTTTCGCTTTCCCCAATGTTGTTGTCTTCCCCAGTAAGTGATTGCTCATTGTGTGAACTTTGTCCCTGTCTGCTTTTGTTTTTGTCTGCATTTTGCATTTACCATTCCATCATCATATTAGAGTTCATGGCATGTCAGTATTATAGTTTTCTTTTGTACATAGCATAGCATGTCAGTGCATCTAAGGGCAAAATTTTCGGTCATATATATTTAAATACCTTTCACCATGATTTCACGAGAGCTATCATCACTCACGTCATTCGGTGAAAATATTTAAATAGGGGCAACTGTTATACCCCAAATTTTACCCTCAGATATTCTGATCTTTTTCATATCATTTTACGTCAGCCATTTTGCATTTGTTCTAGTTAATCATCTCAGTATTCGTTAACCAGGCAGTTTTAGTCTTCCATGACTTCCTTTTTTTTTATTTTGGTAATTATTATATTTATTTACATTTAATTCGTTATAATTATCGTAGATATTTAGGATTTTTATAATTTAATTTTAATTTAGCTTTTTCATATATATATATATACTTTTTATTTAATTAATTTATTTTCAATTCAATCTTAATTTTAGTTTAAATTTTTAATTTAGTTTAATTTTAATTAAATTAATTTTAATTTAGTTTGTCTATTGAGTTTATTTAATTTTAATTTTAATTTTAGTTTAGGTTTTAATTTTAATTTAATTATATTTGTTTTTTACTTTACAAATTATAAAAAGCACAAAATATTCCCGAGCTGCTCCATGTCACGACACTCCTAAACCTATGCAACCTCAAACCAGTCCTCCCACAAGCCTGTACCAACCTGCCAACAAAAACACTATCTCATCTTTCACCAAAAAGGCCCTGCGCCTTGCTTACCGATGTGCTGAACCCAATTTTGACCTCCAAAACCTCCTTGCAACATCCGTATCATCATACTCCCAAGACGCTCCAAAACCTGCTACATCTGCCATCAACCTTTGACCAACGGTTATAATTCACCGAGAAAAAGACTAATCAGTACAACAGAGACACCATAAGATGAAAGATGAAAACCCTACTACCAATTGCCAAGCCTTTATCATAAAGCAAATTTCATGATTCAAACACACACAAGCTTACCGTCACAAATCCATGTGAGGCCTGTGAGATGAAAACGACTTGACAAAACACTAACCAATCTTTCATAGAGACAAAAAACACCATACTCCCTCCTCGTATTGTTCTTCTCTCCACCACAAAATAAAAATAAGTTTCACATACATACCCTTCTGTTCAATTGGCAGCGGATGAGAAAAAAACAAAATCATAAAACAAACACATTCCTCACTCAAAAACCTTCAACCTCGCCTCATAACTCCATTTCCAACTCACTCACCCTCTTCTTATTTTCCCTTCATTCTCCTCACCATCACCTTCAATCAGATTTCAGATTACTTACAGCCTTCACCATTTCCCATCAAAAACCCAACTGAACTCACCTCAATAACTCCAACAACTGTCACTTTAAGGACACTGTGTTTTATTTTCTGTTGAAGTTTCCTACACGAAGCACCACCATTAATCACCGCTCACACTAGCCAGCGTAACGACAACTTTGAGTAACACTTCCACAGCCTCAGCTCCTTCGACCGACCATCTCACGTTAACCACAACCGAACTCTCAGGTTGCTACCAACATCATCAACAACGAACAACAACTTCACACCCTTCCTCCATCAGCAACCATCGCCGCCACAAACACGAAGGAGAGACGGATACCGAATCGCAAAAGCAGAGAGCCGGAGAGGTTTGAATCAGTTGTTTCTGAACATGTTTATGGCTTTTTGAAATTGTTTCCTTTTCCTATTCATGGTGCGATTTTTACGTTCGTGCGAGAGAGCTTTGAGAGAGTGGAGATGGGAAACAAGCAGATGAAAGGGTGAGATAGTGAAACGAGAGATTGAGAGCGATTCATGAGGGAGAAGTCTGCATAAGAAAAAAGTCGTTCACGAGAGAGAAGGATGAAGTAGGAAAGGAGAAACCGTATTCACACAGCCGTTTTTCACTAGTTTTAGGTTTTGGATGAGTTTGTAATAAACCGGGTCGTTCTTGGCCCATTTCGAACCAACCCATGCCATTAACCTAGCCCCCCTTATGGGCTTGCAGTACCTTGAATGGATCTTAAACTCCCCTTGGCTTCATACTGAACATCATTGGGCCAGAAGTCTGAGCCCATGCGCCTCCTGGTTACCCTCTACACCCCTGTACAGTTTTGTTTCGTTTAGATTTTGTCTTAGAAATTAGTTTAGTTTTAGCATTTGACTTTTATCAGGGATGATTAGGATATTGTTTAGATTTAAATTTTAACTTGATTTTGGGCCTAGATTAATTAGATTTTAAATTAAGTTTTGATTTAGAATTAGAATTAGACTTATTTCTTGGAGATTAATTTACTTAGTTAGTTAAATTAGGATTAGTTGCTAGTTTTTTAGACTTGTCCTAGAATTAGTCCTTAGTCTTTTTATTACTAGTTTTTTTTAATAATTTGATTAGTTTAATTTAATCATTTTATTTAGTTAATTAGATTTTTATTTAAATATTAATCTTTTAAGTTTTGGCTTGCTTAGACTTTATTCATTTCTAATTTATTATGACATTTTCTTATTTTTATTAATTCCTAGTATTCGGTTTCTCATTTGACTCTTGATAGTTGCTGTACATATTGCTATTTATTATACACTTGACCCAAGGTTTTTTCCTCTTTGTCTCTCTGTACCTTTTACCTTATTCCAAAGGAAAGGACCCTATAGTTGACTGCCATGTCATTTAGAATACCATAGTCCCTCATTCCCTTATCTCACGCCGCCGTGCGACCGAGACTGACCTTCCCCGTTTTACCTTGCCTTAGGTTTGGAGTCGCCGCACTCCACGTAGGTGTCCTTCTGTCAGACCCTACTTTTCCTTGGAACCTTGACCACAGTCAAGAGTTCTTCATCCCCGTTGAGGGGAACTACGGACGCTCTGATTTCTCAAGTTCATCTTTGAGAATACGTAGGCATAGGATTGCGAGATCCTAGCGAGCCACCTTTTCTTTTTTCCACCTTCTTGTTTTTCTACCTTTTCCTTTTTTCACCTGTTTACCTTTACATCCGATGCCTTCTCGGATTCCATCCTTTTTTTACCTTTACATCCGATGCCTTCTCGGACTCCACCCTTTTTTACCTTTACATCCGATGCCTTCTCGGATTCCATCCTTTTTTACCTTTACATCTGATGCCTTCTCGGATTCCACATTTTCTTTTTACACCCTTTTACCCCGTATTGATGGGAACTACAAATGCTCTGATTCCATTCCCGTCAGGATACGTAGGCACGAGATGCGATGTCTTGGCGAGCATACTTAGTGTATATACCCCTAGGTCTTTACCTTAGCACATTTCCCTTAACAAGCAAACATAACATAACACAAGTACTAACAAGAGGTTCCTGTAGAGTACTACAGATACTTAGGGTGCTAATACCTTCCCTTAGTATAACCAACCCCCGAACCTAGATTCTCTTTTTTAGGGTTTTCGTTCTTTACCCTTTCCTTTGGATAAATCAAAGCTCAGTGGTGAATTTCAAAGTTTTGCGATGCAAGTTAATTAATATCTTGTTATCTGATTCTCACCACAACAACATGGTTATGATGGTGGTAGAAAACGTATGGTGGTAGCAAGGGTATAGTATAGTGATGGTACATATGGTTTTTGTTGCCATGGAAAAAAATATAAGAAGTATGAAGTTATTGTATAAAGGCTTAATACCCTTTTTAGTCCCTTACCTATACCCTTGGGTCCATTTTGGTCCTCTTTCTTTTAAAAGTTCCAATTTGGTCCTTTACGTTGTCAAACAGAATCAAACAAGTCCTTTCCGTCAAATATTGATAAACATCGTTATAAATTGGAGATGTGGCAGCTGAGGTGGCGACATACAAGACGTGGCAGCTGAGGTGGCAGAATGATTTTTTATTATTACATTTAATAATTAATTTTCACACACTTAAATATAAAATAATTGGGCTAAAGCCCATATTCTTTAAAGTAGTAGCCCAATTATCAAGATTTGTTATTGTTGTGTTAAAAAATGCTTTATAAACACTTGATAGTATTACTACAAAATCAATGTGTGACTTCAATAGAAAAACTCTTATAAATCAATGTGGCTGCCAGGGATTAGCATACTTCACAATTCTTTTTCTCCCATCAACAATTGTTGGCTGCCAGCCATATAACAAGTTTCAACACATTTTTCAGTATAAAAACAATCATGTTCAACAATCACACCTTTAAAATTTCAAATACTTACTTACATTAAGAGTGTTGTGATCTATAGCCTTCTTTGCAGCCTCTGCTGTCGCGAAGCTAACGAATCCATATTCACCACTGTTGAAAATAAAATACCAATGTTATTATGACAAGATTATCACCAGCAATAAATATTATACATCCAAATGAAACATGGTGCTATACTTTGTCACAACAACTGCTTCTTGTATTTCACCATGTATATGAAAATTGTTGCGCAGATTTTCGCTTGTTACTCCTTCTGCTAAATCTCCAATATAAAGCTTCCTCAAGAGGGAAAAATCGAGAGTACTAAATCGCTCATCAGCTACACAACATGTTGTCATTGACCTCTGAAAAAGCAAAAGTTCAATATTCATATATTCATGCAGTGTTTTCAATTTCACAGAAAATATATGTCAGTATCTTTAACATAGTCACTATAGCTTACATTAATTGTTTTCCTAGGTTCTCTCAATGCAGCATTAACTGATTCAACATCTCTGTAAGTGACAAATCCATAGTTCTTGGATTTTCTTGTGACTCTATCACGAACCACAAACGCATCCTCAATTTCACCATACTTTTCAAATTCCTGAAAAAGAAGAATATACCATATCAAAAACCAATCTTCAAATGCATGATGCATGGTGAGAATGATGAATGCATGCACTTACTTGACCTAAAGTTTGTGAGCTTGTTTCGGGGGACAAGCTACAAACGAAAAGAGTTCGACGGGGAGTCACGTCATGAACTTTTGTAAGAGTTTCGATTTCTTGTGCGATGGAAGGATAATGGGAGGCTCTTTGTGTGTCAACATGCGAACAAAGAAACATGCGCATGGTCAATCACAGACACGCCATTGAATGAACTGTAACTTGTAAGAAATATGAAAATGAGTGAAATGGAGACTTACAGATTGCAGAGAAGATCAATGAGTTGAAGTTTGGGAAGAAGCTCTATGCGACTTCGAATGTTTTGATTAGAAGAAGAAAATTCACCATTGTTCAAGTGTTTATGGCAGAAAAAATTGTGAAGTAATTTCCCTGGAAGCCACATTGATTTATAAGAGTTTGTCTATTGAAGTCCCACATTGATTTTGTAGTAATACTATCAAGTGTTTATAAAGCATTTTTTAACACAACAATAACAAATCTTGATAATTGGGCTACTACTTTAAAGAATATAGGCTTTAGCCCAATTATTTTATATTTAAGTGTGTGAAAATTAATTATTAAAAGTAATAGTAAAAAATCATTCTGCCACCTCAGCTGCCACGTCTTGTATGTCGCCACCTCAGCTGCCACATCTCCAATTTCTAACGCCGTTTATCAATATTTGACGGAAATGACTTGTTTGATTCCGTTTGACAACGTAAAGCACCAAATTGGAACTTTTAAAAGAAAGAGGACCAAAATGGACCCAAGGGTATAAGTAAGGGACTAAAAAGGGTATTAAGCCTTGTATAAACTTCATCCACCTTATATTTTTTCTTCATGGCATCACAAACTAGATGAACTTCATATATCTTAATTTGTTACAGTTCCATAATTATTTTCAATAAGAGGTGCGTTATTGACTCAATGTATATTGATTTGTTACAGTCCCACTAAGGGTTTTGTTTCAACTATAGCTGAATTTGTTCTGAATACTAACAATTTTATTTTATTTGAAATAGCTGAAGCTGTATAGTAAAGATGATACATGGTGATGATGATGGTGGTAGCAAGCGTATAATATGAGTTGATAAGGTACATATGGTTTGTGCTAAAATAATATATGTTTTTTTATTGTGTTGCATGGATTTGTTGTGTTGTTGTATGTTGTTGTTGTTGAAAAATGTTCTCAAAACAAGAATAAAACATTGCTAAGTCACAAGAAAGAGGCTTCTTGTGACTTATGAATGTTTTGTTTTTTATATTCTTATACAGGTTGACAGGAGATGAAGTTTAATTTATTATATACTATGTATATTGTTTGTTTTACTAACCTTTTAATGAAAATGCAATCATTTAAATTGACATAGAAACTTATAATCTGAAACTTAAGATGTATTTGAAAACTAACCTATATCAATCAATGTTTTCCGGATTGCATGCATCTCATTCTGCACATTTATGTTCCTTAACACATAATATATCGTTCAATGGTCTGATTCCTTCAATACATCGATATCTACAATTCTACTTTACCTCGTCATCGTCGCTTATCACCGTGATTGTTAAGATCATGCTTGTTATGATGATAAGTCATCATAACAATTGCGATGATAAGAGACGATGATGAGGTAAACTATAATAAAAGATATCGATGCATTGAAGGAATCAAACCATTGAACCATATATGTGTTAAAGAACATAAAATGTGCACGATGAAACGCATGCAATTCGGAATACAGTGGTGTGTTTAAGTTGGTTTTCAATAATAGTTTAATTTTCAGATTATATAGTTCTTTACCAATTTTAATGGTTGTATTTCTTTAATGAGGTGTATGGTAAAATAAGAAATATACGTTGGTATGTAATAAACTATGGGTACGTTTCACAACAGTTTTCTACATTAACCGTGATCTAATATAATTTATTTGTTGATGTTGGGTTTCGAACCCAGTACCGTACATATCACAACGGTTGTTAAGCATAACCGTTGTGATATACCGCGCGCTTTCCAGAATACAACAATGGTACCAGGACCGTGATTATAAGTAGCGCGTTTACGACAACACTCTACATAACAATGCATTGATCTGCGTGATTATATGTATTTTCCAACTGTTATTAAATGGGTTTTCCGTAGTAGTGACCAAGACCACTGAACCCTCTGGAGCATGTCAGAATTTTTGATCCGCTATTGGCTAAGACATATGATGGAGTCATGAAGCAAGTTGGATAAGAAGGGTGATTTCAATGTTGATCTATTAAGAAACCAACTTCAAGCTAAAAAAAATGCTCTTATCCTCCACATCTTTCACATTTATTGACAACCTAGAAAACAACGTATCATTATGCACAAACTAGATTGTCCACACCACTGTATGTCAAATCATGGAGAATTTCCCCTAGACTTAACCTTCCCACCTAAAGAAAGAAATAACTCGAAAAGAAACATCAACTCTCCGAAAAGAGCCAACTGAACCCATAACCACATAAAAATTCTATACAAAACACTAGAAGGCAAGTTACAATTAATAAATAAATGAGAGGCTGGTTGTGCCATTTCCCACAAAAGGTACAAGATATGCCCTATGGGTCCCAATGACCTTCCTTTTGAACAAATTTTTCTTTGTCAGGAATTTATTTTGCAGAAGCTATCAAGAAAAGACTAACACCTTATAGGGGTCTAATTGTCCTAGACGAGGGGAATAGTTATATTATTCCTAGATAAAAAGGGCTCAGAGGAAGAATAACGACTATATAGAGTTTGGTAAGTGTACATTATAAAGAACAAACCATCTCTAATATGTCTCCAAACCCACCCATTACTTTCCTCACTAACTGAAACTCTTGGAGGACAAGAAGAAATCAAATACCATAGATTCTTCATAGACAAAGAACGATTTCCTACAACAAAGGTCCCAAAAAATTCTCCTTTATTCCTTCCTTCCATTCTCAGCCACTGTTATTGCCTTTCAGAAATGGTGAAGAATATTTAAAACCTAGTCCTAATAGATATACTCCCTATCAAAGGGTCTTCCAAAAAGAAATTTGAAGACCTGTCTCTACCTTCTTAACAAACTCTACCTCAAATCAATTGAGAGATAGTCTTTTTTTTTTTTATACTTTAATATACTATTTGATTTATCATTAAAACATTTTAGAAATTAAAAAAATTGAATTATAGAATATAATAATTATATTCTTTTTTCTAAACTAGCTAGTTAGTGGCGATATGATTTTTCTCAATTATGAAATTTGATGTAACGGTGCAATGTAAACAGTATGGTTGAATTGGTTTCCTTGTTGAAATTGAAAGAGATTTAATTTGACTTTTAGTGTCAGGTCTTTAATTTGACTGTTTTTTTTAATAAAACATTATAAATTTCAAAAGGCAAAGAATATACAAGGCGATCGCTAAAGATCCTGGTCAAAAACCAAAAACAACAAAAAAACCTACCAAACTAATACAATAAGAAATTTGCTATAAGGGATTTATACTTTGGTTTATTTCACTCTCTTTAAACAATGTTGTCTATAATTCTTTTAGTAACCTGCTATTATCTCTATTATCTTCAAAACTCTCAGTATTACGGTAACGCCAAACTCCATAAATTAGACCATTTCTTAATACACCACCCATGTTTCTTATACACCACGTGAAATTTCGTTTTTGCCCCCCAGTTCCGGATGTGCAAATCCGGACGCACCGTTTTTTTAAAAAATGTTGCCTTTTTCCGGATGTGCAAATCCGGAATGACAATTTACACATATTCCGGATGTGCACATCCGGAAAAATGGTATATTTATTTTAAAAATTAATAACAATATGTATTTTAACAGAGTAACGATCATCCAGCAATCGTGACAAACATGACCTCTGTAACCATAAGTTATATATCCAAAAAAGGCACTGTGAATATCCGAACTCCCAAATCTATCCTCGAAGATTGTAGGACAAATCAAGATCAACAGTAAAACATTACTTCTTTGACGTTATCCAAGATAAATGACACCAGAGTCGACACAAAGTTGGCGGTACTCCTATTACCACTTGCAGAACCAATGAACTGACTTTGGGTCACAAGATACAGAGGAATTGTTTATTCTCATGTTCATTGCGAGGAAATAATTCAAGATCTCTTTAAAATAACAGTGGATCCTTAGAAGGGAAATCGACCCGCTGGAATGATAAGATAATTTTGTTAGATTTGTGTATTCCTCATGAAAGGATAATTCAGGGAGTGGCGTGTGGCTTTCTATAAATCAACTGGGTTTAAGCCTAAAAGGATTATATTTTACAGGTTCGCGTTAGTTTTTTCTAAATGATACATACTGATGTCTATTGATGTATATGTATATATTATAACTTGTATATTAATGATACAGTTCCTCCTGCTTATTATGCACACATGCTAGCTTTTCGCCCTCGATACTACATAAGTGAAGTCGAAAATTCTGATTCTGGTTCTGCAAGTGGTAATAGGAGTACCACCAACTTTGTGTCGACTCTGTTGCCATTTATCTTGGATAACTTCAAAGAAGTAATGTTTTACTGTTGATCTTGATTTGTCCTACAATCTTTATATAATCCTTTTAGGCTTAAACCTAGTTGAGTTATAGAAAGCCACACGTCACTCCCTGAAAACCAAAATGGTAAATAATAATGAGTTATTTATGCATTCAAACACTTTTCTTGTATCGTGTAAGTTAGTAAGTACTCTCATTCTTAACCTTTCACCTTTCACTCTGTAATGCATGTTTACTTCATTTACATGACTGAAGATCTTCATCACGCAATCAAGAATCTCTCCGCTGAACTTTATGCTAAAGATGTTCATTTTCGCATGGAGCTTATTCAAGTACATTTAACCTTTCATGATGCATTCATGATGTTAAATGATAGTTGTTTATATTCATGACCGTAAATCTGTTGTTAACTTTATTAGAATTCCGAAGACAACCATTATATTGACGGAGAGACTCCAACCCTAGAGTTTGTTATAACTTCTGATGACATTACTGCTACTGGTGCATCAACCACATTACTTATTTTCAATAACGAAGAGGGTTTATCTCCGAAAAATATTGAGTCCATCTGTAGTGTTGGAGGATCAACAAAGAAAGATAACAGGAGCAGTGGTTACACTGGAGAGAAAGGTACATTCTCAGATTTGATATGTTTTTAATCTCATTCTCATTAGAATGTATATTAACTTGCGATACGAAGAACAAAGTTTTCTATTGCAGAGATACGAAGAACAAAGTTTTCTATTGGAGAGATACGAAGAACAAAGTTTTCTGTTGAAGAGATACGAAGAACAAAGTTTTCTGTTGCAGAGATACGAAGAACAAAGTTTTATATTGCAGAGATACGGAGAACAAAGTTTTCTGTTGCAGAGATACAGAGAACAAAGTTTTCAATTGCAGAGATACGGAGAACAAAGTTTTCTATTGCAGAGATACAGAGAACAAAGTTTTCTATTGGAGAGATACGAAGAACAAAGTTTTCTATTAGAGAGATACGAAGAACAAAGTTTTCTATTGGAGAGATACGAAGAACAAAGTTTTCTATTGGAGAGATACGGAGAACAAAGTTTTCTATTGCAGAGATACAAATAACAAAGTTTTCTATTGGAGAGATATGAAGAACAAAGTTTTCTAACCCCTTGACTCAAGATCTTCATCATGCTGTCAAGACCTTCTCGCTCCCCTCATTCGAATGTATATTAACTTGCGATGATATATTAACGTATGCGACCAACCGACAAAACCGATTTAAAAAAAAAACAATAAAGTTATGCTATTTTCCGGATCTGCAGATCCGAAATTTTAAAAAATAAAGCTATACTATGTTTCCGGATGTGCACGTCCGGAACACATCAGCGTTTTTAAAAAAAACAGTGCGTCCGGATGTGCACATCTGAAATCTGAGAGCAAAAACGAAATTTCATGCGGTGTATAAAAAATATAGATGGTGTATTAAGAAATTGCCATAAATTATCTCAGCAGCCGCCATCTTTAATAATCCAGCAAATCGCCCTTTGCCTTTTGTTTGACTCAAAATTCAACAGAGCTCATCTTTAATTCCATTAAAACATAAGAAGAGAAATTGAAATATTAAAAAA
Source organism: Lathyrus tuberosus (assembly GCA_022829125.1). Classification (NCBI taxonomy): domain Eukaryota; kingdom Viridiplantae; phylum Streptophyta; class Magnoliopsida; order Fabales; family Fabaceae; genus Lathyrus; species Lathyrus tuberosus. Next base: position 10,087,827 of record JALAZF010000169.1, read on the forward strand.
AATGAGAACGTAATATATAATAAGAGATATATTTGATCAAACAACATTATTATTTTATTAATCTTTTAAAACAATTTTTTTATTATTGGGAAAATCTGTTCAACTCTTCCGAAATCTATTAAAATAATAATGACTCCCTACAATGATACTGACCTCCATTGAAGTCTATTAAATCCCATTTAGTTTTCAATAACAATTAAAAATCGTTTGATATAGATGATATATTTTCTTTTTAATAAATACGATCATCATTGCTAGAACAATATATCTTTGTTTATAATCATTTAACTTAACTAACACATATAATTTTATCTACCCTACTCATTCTCATTTTAAAACAACATATAAAATTCTTCACATGTTTATTTATCTGCAAATTATATTTAGCAACAACTTGTGGCCATTGATGCTCAAATTCTTCATATGTCTCCAACTTATACAATACATAAAAATCAAAACACCATTTTGCATATTTGTCTCGAAGTATAGCATTAAACAAAGAACTAATACTACTACAAAAAGCATATACAACAACGTTTGGATAATGGATAACGTCACGCGTGACCTTCCGTTATTACGTAGGGTGTGTTTGTATATGTGCTACTTACAATCACAGTCTTATAACTGTTGTAGAAAACCTGAAAGTGTGTTATATATGATCACAGTTGCTATAACTAACCGTTGTAATATATTAAAGGTCCCAGGTTCGATTCCCAGCAACGCATCTTTTTGTATAATATATTATTCTGGACAGTGTTCACTATACAACAACGGTTATATATTACAACTGTCGTTAAATTATATGCTTTTTAAAAAAATAATTTTTTTTTCATTTTGAAATTTTTTTTCATTTTTTAACTTGTATTTTTTTAAGCATATCAGAACAGAAACAACAATTGTATCATAATAAAGAATTGTATTGTATTACATCAAATCCATACATTGGATTTAGAACGAAACATTGTATATATATATTACATCAACAGAAATGGCACAAAACAACCTACAAACATTATATAACATCACATAATTGTATCTTATAGTGTTTTGGTTTCTTTGTCTCTTGGTGTCTAGTCTTTTGGTGTCTTGTCTCATGGTTTATGACTTTAAACACCTACAATTTCAAATAATCATACTTGTTAGCAAATGTACTTAAAAATAATGACTTACATTAATTAAATTATGAATAAAGAATAAAATACTAATTACTTGTTAATTTTTCCATATGCCTTCATAATGATCGATACGAATAACATGCACATCATCTCTATCAACTTCGTCAAAGTGGTAGGCACTTTTGTTGTGTAAGAAGGAATAGAAATAATATCAAAACTTTCATCGCTACTAGGAATGTCTTTTCCTCGGAGAACGATTGATCATTTCCCCGATGTGTCTGAAGGGTCGGTCACATAGAAAACTTGTTTTGCTTGTGAAGCCATGATGAATGGTTTGGTCATATAATTTTCCTTGCTAAGGTCAACCCAGGTGAATCCTAAGTCATCAATTTGTACACCATTAATATTATTGGGAACCCACTTGCATTTAAATAAAGGCGCTCTGAAGATAACATAATCAATTTCTCAAATCTCTTCAATGACACCATAGAACGCATTATATGCCAATATTGGATTCTTATCTTTCGAACTAGAGAAATACATGGATTCGGCCTCAACCATAACCCCACTATTTTGCATTGTACTACGATCATCTTTTGATTTTATATAAAAGGTATAATGGCCAATGTCATATGCAATCCAAGTTATCACATTAAATTTTGGCATGAACGATAACCATTTAATTGTCTCGGATGCACTATGATCTTTTGGTATCCTTTTATTAAACTAATCTAGGAATTTTTTGTTATGCTCGATGTTGCGGTGAAAATCGGATAACAAGCTATTAATTAACTTGCATCATATTTCTTTTACAACCGACTTTGATTTATCCAAAGGAAAGGTTCAAGATCGTTAGAAAAACCTAAAAGGGAGGAGATCTAAGGTTCGGGGGTTGGTTATACAAAGGGAAGGTATTAGCACCCTAAGTATCTGTAGTACTCTACAAGAACCTCTTGTTTAGTTTGTGTTAAGTTATGTTTGCTTGCTAAGGGAAATGTACTAAGGGTAAAGGTAAGAACCTAAGGGTATATACACTAAGTATGCTCGCCAAGACGTCGCATCTTGTACCTACGTATCTGACTAAAGAATCAGAGCAACCGTAGTTCACCTAACTAAGGGTGAAAGAAAAGGAAACATTGACTATGGCCAACGTTCCAAAGGGAATGAGCACAAGCTCAGGTAGAGTCCATGATAACTCTCTAAGTCTACGTTATGAAGGGAGGAAGTGAATTCTCATGATAGTGAGAACCACACAGAGTTCATGATAACTCTGTAAGTCTGAGTAAAAGGTAAAGTGAGTTCTCATGATAGTGAGAATCACATGGAGTTCACGATAACTCCATCCTTTTACTAAACTATGAGGGAAACGGCTCCTATGAGGCCAAGGATGAAATGGGAGTAGTTTATGGACTTAGGAGTCAAAGTAGGAACTTTTCTTTGGAAGGAGGGTCAAGAATCAAGCATGAATATGATATAAACAGTGTGAATATGAACAAAGATAATCCAGGTAATATGAACATGAATATGATCAAGATAGAATGAACAAGATATGAACACGGTATAATCAAACATCAAAATTAATTGATAATAAATCAAAGAATGATGGTAACCGCATAATATCATGCTTAACATGCTAGAATGCTAAAACAATGTCAGGCAAACATATATACAAGCAGATAAAAAATGCATCAATGTAAATGAGCAAGAGATAGAAAGATCTAACCCAAAATAGAGAGCCTGCTGGTGAGCCACTGACAAAACAAGATCAGAACCTCCACTCCAAGAGCATAAGGTAAAGAGTCCTAAATTTAGGTCCTCAGTCCAAAACACAATAGTAACCACAGTCCGGTCAATTGAGTTTTTTAGGGTTTCGATATTTACTAATGTATTTTAAATGAACAAATAAAACGAACAATATACAAGATATAAATATGAACAAGGATAATAACCAACATAAAGAATAAATCAAGATATATATATATTGACTGAAAGTAAATTTAGTGATTGTTGATTAATTTATTGGATCGATGAGTCGGGTCCAATGTAGTGCTGATCCGTCGTAGTACGGTCTATGAGGAAGACCATACTATAGGAGGATGCACAATTTGATCTTTGTGTTAAGACACGATGGAGAAATGATATAGAAGATCATTCTCCGATAAAATCGTGCCACACGAAAAGAAAAGGAGAAGACCTCGTCTTAAGTCACAAACTCTCGTTGATTAGTCGAAGGTAACCTATCACGACCTCAAAGTATAGAAAGAAATCTCAATGATCACTCACTACAGATTTGAAATAATGAAGGTTCGTCGCTTCGCTAACAACGTTCGTGAATAGAAAGACTTCATCGGTCAAAAATGAAAATAAAGATATAAGAAAATACAGAATGAAGTAGAAATAAAGTTGGTCTCGTCATAATTATGATTTAATCGAGAAACCGATAATCTATGATATTTGACTTTCATTGACCGGTAAAATAAAAGAAGTTACCTCATATATATCACGACTTAGTGATTTGAGATAAATCGATAAAAAGTCGTGATTTTGCAATATCATCGGCCCAAAAATAAAGAAACGGGCTCGAAATGAAAATAAAATCGGTCTCATCTAAATAAGGATTTAGATCGATAAATCGAATACCTTTCTATTAGATTTTCATTGACCAATAAAAGTAAAATAAAATGAGATTGAAATGAAACATAAAGTTGGTCTAGTCTAAATTAAGATTTTAAATCGATAAAATCGATAAATCTTTAATTAAACTCTCATTGACCAACAAAATAGAAAATAGGCCTCATATTCATCACAATTTATTGATTCAAGTAAATCAACAAAAATTATGATTTTGATATATCATAGGCCCAAATAAAAGAAAATGGACTCGAAGTGAAAATGAAATCGGTCTCATCTAAATAAGGATTTAGATCGATAAATCGAATACCTTTCTATTAGATTTTCATTGACCAATAAAAGTAAATTAAAAAAATGGCCTCATATGAATCATGATATTTGTGACTTGAATAAATCAACAAAAAATCAAGAGGTGGGTAATGTCATATGCCCAAATAAAAATAAAGAAAAGTGAAAAGAAATGGAATGGGGTGCAAAATCAAATTGAAACCATATCAAGGTTCGAAATCAAAAACACTACCAAAAATTAAAATTAGTACAAAGTTAAGAACAAAAGTTCATTAAAAACAACTGACTACTAAGGTTAAAACCCAAATAAATTTATAAGCTAATCAATTAAAAAAAGATGCTAACTAGTAACAAAAACAGATTAAAAAAGAGAAAAAAAAAATGAGGAATCATATGGGCTTGGCCCATCATCCCCAAGAATAACACGGCTGGCAAAAAACCAAGGTGTTGCCAAAAAAAAAAAACCATGGGCCGGGGTGAGGAAAAAAGACGGATTCTAAAGGATGGCCCAAGTAAAACCTAATATGCCTCATTAGCTTTCAACAGCTTCAGCATACATCATGCTCATTCGAAACCGATTTCTAAGGCAACGAGAACAACAGTAGCATCATCTTCTTTCCAAATTAACGTACAAAGTACACTTAGGTCATCATCACCGCCTTGGCGCCGTTGATTCACAGAAAAAGTAAATTGGAAGAGAAGGATCGAAGTCAAGAACAACATTGTATCCAACCATCTCGTGTGAAATCGCTCGGCTTGTGTTTGGATTCAGGTTTCGTCTCACTTCGTTTTGGATTTTGATTTCAAGTTTAGTTTCAGTTGAATCTATTATCTTCATCTCGATTTCTCTCTGGTTCTGATGATTTTGGGTTTTGTTGTGTTGTGAAGGTTATAGAAGTTTGATGACGAAGGAAGTTCTGTTGATGGTCGATGAATGGTTGGTGAAAAAAATGAAGGGTATGGTGGTGTCTGAAATTGTTGTTCTTGTTTGATTGAAAGAAAAGAGGTCTTTTGTTTATTGGAAACGGTTCGTGGAGATGGTAGCAGAGATCGGATTTTGTTTATTGTTGATGGTTTGGTTAAGGTCCTTGAAGAAGGTTGATGAAGATGGAAAAAAGTGAGGGAGATTGGTGGATTTTGGTGATGAGGTTCAGAAGGTTTCTGGAGAGTTTCTGGAGAGTTGTTGTGTTTGTTTTGAGCCGCGAGTAGAGGTGTTGAAGGGTGGTTTTGTTGTGTTGGGAGGTTGATGAAGGTTATGGTTTGTTGGTTCTGGCGTAAACGGGTTGTTTTGAAGGCTCCGGTTTTTGGAGTTGAAGATGGGTGAGGTTTTTTGTGAGAAAGTGTTGTGGTTTTTAATGAAAATCCATGTTATGATGTTTGGCGTTTTTGGGCTTTGATCTAGTTTTTGGGAAGGTTGTTTTGGGTTTGTATTGAAAGGTTTATGTTAGCAAAGTAGATGGATTAGGGAATAAGGGTAGTGGCGGATAGTAGGTTCGTACGAGTTGATGTTGGATAGCAGGAAAAGCGGAAAGGTTGTGATCCTTGTTGCAGGATTTTAGAAGATTTTCTGGTGCAGCAGATCAAAAGTGATAGCAGGGTGGAGATAATTGGGAACTGGTTTTTGGATGTAACAGTGAATTAGTCGTACGGCTAGGAGAAAAAAAGTGGGGAAAGTTTGGGAAGTTGAAAAGTAGAGGGTGGCTGGTGTGTTGCCTGTATGTAGTGCTATAGCAGAGGCAAAATGTGGTACGGTTTGGAGATTATGAGCAGCGGCTGGAAAGTTGGCTTTTTGGAAGTTGGTTTTTGGACTAAGAGGAGTTCTCTTGGGACTCAATAAAAACGTGAAAGTAAAGATAATAATAATAATCATAATACTAATAAAATAAAAATAATAACTAACTTAAATTAAAATTAAAATTAACTAAATCAAATTGATAAGGATTACACTAAGAAAAACAAATTAAGACTAAAGTTAAGCTAAATTAAAATTAATCTAATTAAAGTTAAACTTAAAATAAAAATGAAAGCTAAACTAAAGTTAAAATCAAACTAAGTTAAAAAATAAAACTATATTGAAAATAAACTAAATTAAATATATAAAAAACGAAATTGAAATTAATACTAAATCAATTCTAAATAAATCTAAGATAATTATTTAACTAGATATAAAAATAAAATAAAAAATAAAAACGACATGAAATAAAACAAGATTAATAATTAATGAGATGTTTAACTAAAAATGCGAAAAATGCTGACCGACATAGAATGATATGAAATGATCAGAATCTAAGGGTAAAATTTGGGGTGCAACAGTTGCCCCTATTTAAATATTTTCACCGAATGACAAGGGATATGGAAAGATGGTGAAAGATATTTAAATATAGATAATCGAAAATTTTGCCCTTTGATACGCTGATATGCAATGATATGAACCAAACTAGTCTAGGATGCGGACGTGCCATGAACTCCTAGTATGATGATATGATGATATGATGGTGCAAAAATGCAATCGACAACGACAGCAAACACACACAGGTGGATAACACCGGGGAAGGATGAAGGTTAATATCCACGAGGAAGACTCAAAGAGGATACAGGCTGACCAACAAAAGAGACTCACTAAGGAGACTCCAAGGCAACACTGGGGATAGAAAGATAAGGGGAACACCCTACAGGTCCTCACTGGAGATAAGAGCCAGAGAGGTGTCCTCCACTGGAGAAATATCCAGTGAGGTAGACGACGCGGTTCAAAAGTAACCGGACGACACTAGGGAAAAGACACATTCTTACTGGGCATGAAACTAGAAAGAGAACATGATCACCACAGGGGATCAGTTTGAAATAAAAGGATAGACATCCTACAAAGATTTTCTGGGGATTTCCTAAACTGAAGAGTTCAAACGGGATCTTCAAGAAGTGCCAGAAAGGACCGAGGTAGACTCTGCGTCAGATGATGAAAGGTGACTGGACTTTTTGGCTGTGAATGAGGTTAATGAATAAAAAAGTACTAGAACTGGTTGAGATAACAAAATATGATTCCATTTATGGAGGATGCCAGCGATGACTGGACTTTAGGTTCAAGCTTGACACGATTCAAGCAGGAACAAACTGAAATAAAAGCCTAAGGTGACTCGATTCAAACCAAAGACAGTGCCAACGATAATTGGACTTTAGGTTCAAACTTGACTCGATTCAAGCAGGAACAGTTTAAAACAAGAGACTTAATGTTCGACTCGATTTAAACAAAGACTCGGTTCAGGTTTGACTCGATTCAAACAAGAACGGTTTTAAACAAAGGACTAAAGATGGGCAGTGTTTGACTCGATTCAAACAAAGACCCGGTTCAGGTTCGACTCGATTCGAACAAGAACGGTTTAAACTGAAATAAAAAGATGAACAACGAGCTCATGATAACTCGAGGTTCAGGTTCAGGTTTGACTCGATTCAAACAAGAACGATTTTTAGACAACAGACTCACGATAATCTGAAGCTAACAATGTTTGACTTGATTCAAACAAAGATGGTTTTGACAACAGACTCACGATAATCTGAAGCAAACAAAGGATAAACAACGAGCTCACGATAACTCGAAGTTTAGGTTCAGGTTTGACTCGATTCAAACAAGAACGGTGCCAGTGATGACTGGACTTTAGGTTCTTATGAGACCTGAAAAAGAAAAGATGCTAGTGATGACTGGACTTTAGGTTCTTATGAGACCTGAAAAAGAAAAGATGCCAGTGATGATTGGACTTTAGGTTCTTATGAGACCTGAAAAAGAAAAGATGCCAGTGATGACTGGACTTTAGGTTCTTATGAGACCTGAAAAAGAAAAGATGCCAATGATGACTGGACTTTAGGTTCTTATGAGACCTGAAAAAGAAAAGATGCCAGTGATGACTGGACTTTAGGTTCTTATGAGACCTGAAAAAGAAAAGATGCCAGTGATGACTGGACTTTAGGTTCTTATGAGACCTGAAAAAGAAAAGGTGCCAGTGATGACTGGACTTTGAAAAAGGTTCAGACAACGGGTTCACGGTAACCTGTAGTTTTGGTTTCAAACGATGGATTCAAACAACGGGTTCATATTTGACTCGAAGTTTAGGTTCATATTTGACCTGGTTAAACAATGCCAGCGATTACTGGACTTTAGGTATCCAAATGAGGTGATTGAGTATCAGCTAGATTGGTACCGAGGTTGCCTCAATGAAGATTAGAATTCCTGGGGAATACCAATTACGATTGCAAAGAGGTTGAATAAAACCAGAGATAGATAAGTTTCTCATAAGAGACTGCCAGAACAAGCTTCTCCAAGAGAATGATACTTGTTGTTGGGTATAAATTCCAAAGGGATGTTGATATCACAACATTGTTGGAGAAATAATTGTCTTCAATGGGGATCTGTAAAAGATACTTCCTGTGAGATACAATGCAAAATAAATGCACTTGAAAGCGGGTTCAGAAACCACACCTGCCAGGGACCAAAGTTCAATCTAGGAACAAGCTAGAAAGAAACGGTAAAACAAGACTCCAATTGAGGAATGAACTCAACTGGGGATTTATCTTATCCGATTGTGGAAAAAGATAACTGAAGCAACCATCACCCACGAGGATAAAAATCTATGGGGAATTCAGAAGGAATGGGCACTTTATACCTAGGGCTGACTTTCTATTGGAGAGAATAGACACCCCCAGTCACTTGGGGAAATAAACGCCAAAGTGAACAAAGCAGGTAAACACCAGAAACATGTAGTAAAAATGATAATATGTTATGCATATGAGTGCTTATGCCATGCTTAAGCTTATGCTGAAAAAACAGACAAGAAGCGAAACTGGAGATGAAATAAACATCTCGACGAGGATACCCAGCCAAACTCAAAAGGTTGGACCATCACTGGGGTGAAGTAGCTTTACTTCGAGGTTATGTCCTTCTCTGGGGGAAAGAGTACTCCACCTGGTATAGCATCTTGACTTCACTAGGAGTACCATCATGAGTTTAATTTCTTCATTGGAGATAAGAGGTCCATTAATAATTGCCAAGATTAGCTGAAGAGACAACTTTCTGGGGAGCTAGCAGAGACGCCACAAAAACTGAGTAGTTCTGTATAACTCATCTGCCCCAGGGTACATGGTCTGTCAGAAGAATACATCAAGAGGATTTTATAGAAGAATTGGCATACAAGGTGTTTCAATATCTTCAAACTCTTGGAGAGATTTACCGAATCTCGACATAACTGCCCCTGATTGACTGCTTTGCACGACAGAGTCCATGAACTAGTTATGTGTCTTGATCGAAACCCAGGTTGAAGCTGAGAGATTGATTGGGTTTCGCTAGGGAAAATCATTATACAAAGCCTAAGAGGAGGCTGGATTCCACTTGGGGAAATCATTATACAAAGCCTAAGAGGAGGCTATCTGTTGACTGACTGACTCCGCATGGGAGGATCCTTATACAAAGCCTAAGAGGAGGTTGTCTGATAGTTTATACTCATCCCGGAGTGTACAGAGCCCAAGATTAACAGCGTCTGCACAATAAAGTCCTTGAACTTGTGCTTCGGACTGGTTGTTGACAATTGGGGAACAAACTTGCCCCTGTCAAGTTAATCTATGAAGGAGATGCCCCAGACTAGTTTTTTTTTTTAGAGGTTTGCAGAATCTCGACTTGACTGCTTATGATTAACTGGTCTTGTGCGGATAAGCCATCAAAAGGATTTTACAGAAGAATTGGCATACCAAATGCTTCAATATCTTCAAACTCTTGAAAAGATCCATGAGTCTTGACATAACTGCCCCAGTTCAACTGCCTTCGCAATACAAAGTCCTTTAAAGTGTGGTAGTCCAAACTTGTCATGAAATGACCTCAAGAAGGCTTGCCCCAGTATTCCGAACTTTGAAGAGTTCTGCCCCTGATTCAACAATTCCTGAAATGATAGATCGACAGAACTTTCCGCTTAGTTGCCCCTTGACTGAGCTTCCTTTATCAAATCAAATTCCCTACCTGACTGCATTTGTCGGGATTCCTTTGATGTTGAATCATTTCACAAACAAGTATTGTTCATTTAAAATTGGCAATTTTAGTGCAAAAATTCATGCAAGCTTTTGAAATCAAGTTTTATTGATGAAACACGCACAGTGGAATGATTAAATAATCAAAAACAAAGTGGATCTGGTCATTTTCAGAATGACAGATGAAGTGATCAACACACACAACTAGCAAAGATCATTAGGAGTCAGGTTAATCAACCTTGTTGTAGTATGCTTTCAAAACAACCTTACCTCAATTAGGTCTTTTAAGGGTTGTAACGTGGCTTGGTTCACGGTTTTATGAAACAAAGATAAAGGCTCAAAGTTTGTTTGGTACCCACCCCATCTTCGTGATGAACTCTAATCCAAAGCTCAGTTAACTTAAGTTATACATTCAGGTTCCTACAGACTAGGAACGAGCTGATGATCATTGATGATGATTTAGAAACCTTGGATAGTTAGTACTCCCTCGCAGAATTTGGTTAATCTTTGAGACTTTGAGACTTCTCCTTGTCTTTGCTGGTTGAGGTCACGATACCTCTTCTTTTGATTTGATTGAGGTCACGATACCTTTCTTTGTTTGCGGTTAGGATCTCCTTTTTGTTTGATTATTGCTTTGAAACTCCTTTTTTTGGCTGTTGTAAAAGTTCTTTTTGTATAAGGCAAAGTTCTGGGCTTCCCATCTTTCTTGGCTTTTGCCTTGAAAGGGACTCGGCTCATCCTTTGATTAAGGATTTTTCAGCTATCCTTCCTTATTGTTGCTTGGGTGAACAACTTGTACAATGCTAACTCATTTGATTTGAGAGAGCTGACTGGTGTCTTGCATGAAACACTTGCGTTCGAATGCATAACCAAGTAAAACTGAGAACTACCCTGCCCCAAGGTTGCGACTTTAAGGGTTTTTTGTGTAAAGAAAGAAAACTCCTACTTCTAGGCTCGAAGGGTTAATGAGGGATTATCTTCCTTATTTCTCCAGTGTTTGGGGATTGAACAATGCCTTACATCCTCGAAAAGGTTTAATCAAAAGCATACCACAACAATTATGGATAATATTTTCATCATCCTCCCCAATCTTTGCTTGAACAAAAGGATTGATATGGGAAAAAAATTTGTCTGTTTTTTTGTTTTTTTGTCTTTATGAACACAAAAGTAAATGAGTGAAACGAATGGACTTAATCAAAAGATGCACAAACATTTCATTAATCTTTCCAATTTGAAAGTACAACAATGCTTATAAGAAAATATAATTCAAACATGTAAATAAAATACAACAAAATTGCTAAACAGCCAAATGATTTCCAGCTTTAGGGAATTGAAATTTCCTTCTTGATCTGCCAAACTGAGATAATCATCTTCAGAGTTGATTGTCGAGATCCGCTGGAGAATCATCTTCACACATACTCTCAGAAAATTCTTCCACCTCAGAGTCTGATGAACCTGCCTGATTAGGCGAAGGTTTGCTGATTTGGACGCCTTGAGGCGTGAATGAGAACATATCAGAATCAAATAAAGTCTAAACCTGACTTCTGAGTACCCTAAGTCTTCAGCTGAATGCCTCTGTGCCCCAGCATGGTGGTCACAACGAATGAGTCTAAAAAAGACAACTTCAAAAGCTACTTCAAGTCCAATGATGGCTTCAGGAAGCCGCCTGGGTTACAGACAAAACTCAAGGCTGAGAAATGCAAATGCAATGCAAATGACATGCAATGATAATGCAAGCCAAATGGTTTCAAGGAACTCAAAGGCCAACTGCGAACATTTTGGAAACTGAAGAGTTTTGTTTTAAAAATCCATGATCTCTAAGGATCTTCTCAAAGAAAAGAACTTCTGAGTTCTTTGAAATCATTAATGGATGCGAGGAGATGTATGCAATGCACAAACACGGGCACACAAAACATAAATATATGCACACGCAAAAGCACACAAGCACAAACATATGTACACTGGTATTCACTGATATGCACAAACAAACATATACAGATATTCACAGGTATGCACACACAAACAAGAGAGGACCTAGGTTTGAAGATCACAAGCATGGAGCCATGGTCTACCCGTCCCAAAAGGTGTGTACTATGGATTTTCATCTGCAGAACAGGGTTCTAAAAGTTCACAGAGTCTACGTAAATCCTTTGGATATTATCGGCCCATGTAACTACTTACACGGGTTAGTAATATTCTCAAGATAAACTCGTTTGAGTGTAGTATCGCGTGACAACTACTCGGGATTGGCTCCCTCATAGTCACCGCACTACATCCTAAAAGGCCAAGTGGGGTAGAGGTAACTACGGTCCTCAGAATCCCCGGAACTCAATTGAGAAAGTAATATCAATGTGACTGCTCACATCAGACATCAACAATCCCAAAGGGCCTCATCTGAGTGTGGTCATCATATGCCATAAATTGTTGGTACTACTGCCAACAATCGACTATTGATTACACCACGATCCTATCATATGTGCTCTCAAGTCCGGGTTAGGACTTATCTCACCACTCAATAATAGCACCCTGCACACAAAAAATCTAGTACAGACAAAGATATACACAAATATATACAGATATACAGATATCACAGATGTATATAAGTAAACAAGCAAGACATAAATAACACAAGTAAAAAGACAAGGTAGGCTTAACCCTAAAAAATAAGTATCCCCAGTGAAGTCGCCATTTCTGTTGCGGTGAAAATCGGATAACAAGCTATTAATTAACTTGCATCATATTTCTTTTACAACCGACTTTGATTTATCCAAAGGAAAGGTTCAAGATCGTTAGAAAAACCTAAAAGGGAGGAGATCTAAGGTTCGAGGGTTGGTTATACAAAGGGAAGGTATTAGCACCCTAAGTATCTGTAGTACTCTACAGGAACCTCTTGTTTAGTTTGTGTTAAGTTATGTTTTCTTGCTAAGGGAAATGTACTAAGGGTAAAGGTAAGAACCTAAGGGTATATACACTAAGTATGCTCGCCAAGATGTCGCATCTTGTGCCTACGTATCTGACTAAAGAATCAGAGCAACCGTAGTTCACCTAACTAAGGGTGAAAGAAAAGGAAACATTGACTATGGCCAACGTTCCAAAGGGAATGAGCACAAGCTCAGGTAGAGTCCATGATAACTCTCTAAGTCTACGTTATGAAGGGAGGAAGTGAATTCTCATGATAGTGAGAACCACACAGAGTTCATGATAACTCTGTAAGTCTGAGTAAAAGGTAAAGTGAGTTCTCATGATAGTGAAAATCACATGGAGTTCACGATAACTCCATCCTTTTACTAAACTATGAGGGAAACGGCTCCTATGAGGCCAAGGATGAAATGGGAGTAGTTTATGGACTTAGGAGTCAAAGTAGGAACTTTTCTTTGGAAGGAGGGTCAAGAATCAAGCATGAATATGATATAAACAATGTGAATATGAACAAAGATAATCCAGGTAATATGAACATGAATATGATCAAGATAGAATGAACAAGATATGAACACGGTATAATCAAACATCAAAATTAATTGATAATAAATCAAAGAATGATGGTAACCGCATAATATCATGCTTAACATGCTAGAATGCTAAAACAATGTCAGGCAAACATATATACAAGTAGATAAAAAATGCATCAATGTAAATGAGCAAGAGATAGAAAGATCTAACCCAAAATAGAGAGCCTGCTGGTGAGCCACTGACAAAACAAGATCAGAACCTCCACTCCAAGAGCATAAGGTAAAGAGTCCTAAATTTAGGTCCTCAGTCCAAAACACAATAGTAACCACAGTCTGGTCAATTGAGTTTTTTAGGGTTTCGATATTTACTAATGTATTTTAAATGAACAAATAAAATGAACAATATACACGATATAAATATGAACAAGGATAATAACCAACATAAAGAATAAATCAAGATATATATATATTGACTGAAAGTAAATTTAGTGATTGTTGATTAATTTATTGGATTGATGAGTCGGGTCCAATGTAGTGCTGATCCGTCGTAGTACGGTCTATGAGGAAGACCATACTATAGGAGGATGCACAATTTGATCTTTGTGTTAAGACACGATGGAGAAATGATATAGAAGATCATTCTCCGATAAATCGTGCAACACGAAAAGAAAAGGAGAAGACCTCGTCTTAAGTCACAAACTCTCGTTGATTAGTCGAAGGTAACCTATCACGACCTCAAAGTATAGAAAGAAATCTCAATGATCACTCACTACAGATTTGAAATAATGAAGGTTCGGCGCTTCGCTAACAGCGTTCGTGAATAGAAAGACTTCATCGGTCAAAAATGAAAATAAAGATATAAGAAAATACAGAATGAAGTAGAAATAAAGTTGGTCTCGTCATAATTATGATTTAATCGAGAAACCGATAATCTATGATATTTGACTTTCATTGACCGGTAAAATAAAAGAAGTTACCTCATATATATCACGACTTAGTGATTTGAGATAAATCGATAAAAAGTCGTGATTTTGCAATATCATCGGCCCAAAAATAAAGAAACGGGCTCGAAATGAAAATAAAATCGGTCTCATCTAAATAAGGATTTAGATCGATAAATCGAATACCTTTCTATTAGATTTTCATTGACCAATAAAAGTAAAATAAAATGAGATTGAAATGAAACATAAAGTTGGTCTAGTCTAAATTAAGATTTTAAATCGATAAAATCGATAAATCTTTAATTAAACTCTCATTGACCAACAAAATAGAAAATAGGCCTCATATTCATCACAATTTATTGATTCAAGTAAATCAACAAAAATTATGATTTTGATATATCATAGGCCCAAATAAAAGAAAATGGACTCGAAGTGAAAATGAAATCGGTCTCATCTAAATAAGGATTTAGATCGATAAATCGAATACCTTTCTATTAGATTTTCATTGACCAATAAAAGTAAATTAAAAAAATGGCCTCATATGAATCATGATATTTGTGACTTGAATAAATCAACAAAAAATCAAGAGGTAGGTAATGTCATAGGCCCAAATAAAAATAAAGAAAAGTGAAAAGAAATGGAATGGGGTGCAAAATCAAATTGAAACCATATCAAGGTTCGAAATCAAAAACACTACCAAAAATTAAAATTAGTACAAAGTTAAGAACAAAAGTTCATTAAAAACAACTGACTACTAAGGTTAAAACCCAAATAAATTTATAAGCTAATCAATTAAAAAAAGATGCTAACTAGTAACAAAAACAGATTAAAAAAGAGAAAAAAAAATGAGGAATCATATGGGCTTGGCCTATCATCCCCAAGAATAACACGGCTGGCAAAAAACCAAGGTGTTGCAAAAAAAATATAAACCATGGGCCGGGGTGAGGAAAGAAGACGGATTCTAAAGGATGGCCCAAGTAAAACCTAATATGCCTCATTAGCTTTCAACAGCTTCAGCATACATCATGCTCATTCGAAACCAATTTCTAAGGCAACGAGAACAACAGTAGCATCATCTTCTTTCCAAATTAACGCACAAAGTACACTTAGGTCATCATCACCGCCTTGGTGTCGTTGATTCACAAAAAAAGTAAATTGGAAGAGAAGGATCGAAGTCAAGAACAACATTGTATCCAACCGTCTCGTGTGAAATCGCTCGGCTTGTGTTTGGATTCAAGTTTCGTCTCACTTCGTTTTGGATTTTGATTTCAAGTTTAGTTTCAGTTGAATCTATTCTCTTCATCTCAATTTCTCTCTGGTTCTGATGATTTTGGGTTTTGTTGGGTTGTGAAGGTTATAGAAGTTTGATGACGAAGGAAGTTCTGTTGATGGTCGATGAATGGTTGGTGAAAAAAATGAAGGGTATGGTGGTGTCTGAAATTGTTGTTCTTGTTTGATTGAAAGAAAAGAGGTCTTTTGTTTATTGGAAACGGTTCTTGGAGATGGTAGTAGAGATCGGGTTTTGTTTATTGTTGATGGTTTGGTTAAGGTCCTTGAAGAAGGTTGATGAAGATGGAAAAAAGTGAGGGAGATTGGTGGATTTTGGTGATGAGGTTCAGAAGGTTTCTGGAGAGTTTCTGGAGAGTTGTTGTGTTTGTTTTGAGCCGCGAGTAGAGGTGTTGAAGGGTGGTTTTGTTGTGTTGGGAGGTTGATGAAGGTTATGGTTTGTTGGTTCTGACGTAAAAGGGTTGTTTTGAAGGCTCCGGTTTTTGGAGTTGAAGATGGGTGAGGTTTTTTGTGAGAAAGTGTTGTGGTTTTTAATGAAAATCCATGTTATGATGTTTGGCGTTTTTGGGCTTTGATCTAGTTTTTCGGAAGGTTGTTTTGGGTTTGTATTGAAAGGTTTATGTCAGCAAAGTAGATGGATTAGGGAACAAGGGTAGTGGCGGATAGTAGGTTCGTACGAGTTGATGTTGGATAGCAGGAAAAGCGGAAAGGTTGTGATCCTTGTTGCAGGATTTTAGAAGATTTTCTGGTGCAGCAGATCAAAAGTGATAGCAGGGTGGAGATAATTGGGAACTGGTTTTTGGATGTAGCAGTGAATTAGTCGTACGGTTAGGAGAAAAAAAGTGGGGAAAGTTTGGGAAGTTGAAAAGTAGAGGGTGGCTGGTGTGTTGCCTGTATGTAGTGCTATAGCAGAGGCAAAATGTGGTACGGTTTGGAGATTATGAGCAGCGGCTGGAAAGTTGGCTTTTTGAAAGTTGGTTTTTGGACTAAGAGGAGTTCTCTTGGGACTCAATAAAAACGTGAAAGTAAAGATAATAATAATAATCATAATACTAATAAAATAAAAATAATAACTAACTTAAATTAAAATTAAAATTAACTAAATCAAATTGATAAAGATTAAACTAAGAAAAACAAATTAAGACTAAAGTTAAGCTAAATTAAAATTAATCTAATTAAAGTTAAACTTAAAATAAAAATGAAAGCCAAACTAAAGTTAAAATCAAACTAAGTTAAAAAATAAAACTATATTGAAAATAAACTAAATTAAATATATAAAAAAACGAAATTGAAATTAATACTAAATCAATTCTAAATAAATCTAAGATAATTATTTAACTAGATATAAAAATAAAAACGACATGAAATAAAACAAGATTAATAATTAATGAGATGTTTAACTAAAAATGCGAAAAATGCTGACCGACTTAGAATGATATGAAATGATCAGAATCTAAGGGTAAAATTTTGGTGCAACACTCGATCAACAACAACTTGTCACTCATTCGTGGATATCTTTTCTTCAAAAGTCTTTTGTGAGTAGCCACGTAAGGTTGAACTTCTTCAAGATTATTCAATATATAGAAACGCGTCTGAATAACTACATCCTAAGCCATTGACTTAACATTTAAACCTTGAATACCTCTACCTTCAGTGTCAGCATGACGAGACTTTGTAATTCCTATAGACTATGTTTCCGACAAATAGTTTGTACAAAACTCAATAGCTTTTTCTGTGATGTACCTTTCAACAATCGAAGCTTCCGGTCGATGATGATTCTTCGTATACCTCTTAAATATTTTCATGTACCGTTATATTGGATACATCCACCTCAAATAAACTGGACCACAAATTCTGATTTCTCTAGCTAGATGAACAAGTAAGTGAACCATAATGTCAAAAAATGAGGAGGAAAATACATCTCCAATTAACACAAGATTATGGAAGCTTCATCTTCTAATTCATCTAATTATTTGAAATCATGAACTTTATTACATATGGAATTGAAGAACAAACACAATTTGGTGATATTTACTCTTACATTTTTTTGTAGGATGCCACGGATAGCCACTTGTAGAAGTTTTTGCATCAAGACATGACAATCATGAGATTTCAAACCAATTAACTTGATATCTTTCATTGATACAAGTTTCTTGATGTTTGATGAGTAACCTTGGGAAACTTTGATACCATACAAACACTCGCGAAAAATTTTCTTTTCCTTTTTATATATAGTGTAACAAGCCGAAGGCAGATAAGTTCTTTTCCCTTTTTCTATTGGATCCAATTGTTTTCGTATACCCATCACCTCCATACCAAGACGAGATTGTTTACTATCTTTAGTCTTGCCTGGAATGTTTAGAAGTGTTCCAATCAAACTATCACACACATTTTTCTCCACATGCATCACATCAAGACAATGTCTTACATCGGGACTTGACCAATACGGAAGATCAAAGAACACAAACCTCTTTTTCCATATATTTTTCTCAACAACTTTCCCTTTTTATTTTTCTCTCTTTCCAAGGAAAGCATTAATGTGTTTCTATCGTTGATAAACTTCATCCCCGGTTAAAGGTTTAGGAGCAATATCAAACTCATACTCTACATTAAAAGTCTTCTGCAATCTACGATAAGAATGATCGAGTTTTAGAAATTTCCGATGTCCAAGGTAAACCTTCTTTTTTCCAAACACAAGTTGGTGATAACATGTATCAAATTCACAAATAGGACACGTTTTGTGTCCTTTGACACTATATCCAGCCAAATTACCATATGCAGGAAAGTCGTTGATTGTGCAAAATAACATTGCACGCATCTTGAACTTTTCACCAGAATATGCATCATCAATTTCAACTCCTTACTCCCACAAAAGTCTTAGATCTTTAATTAATTGACTTAGATAAACATCTATATCGTTTCTAGGTTGTCGTGGTCTAGAAATCATCATACTTAACAACATATACTTACGCTTCATGCACAACCAAGGAGATAGGTTGTAAATCGTAAAAAGAACAGGGCACGAAGAATGGTTAGTACTAAGGTTTCTTGGCAAGCCCAAAGGGGTTCATTCCATCGGTGGCAAGCCCAAGGGGTTCATTCCATCGGTGGCAAGCCCAAGCCTAAGGTTTCTTGGCTCAGTGCAAAAATCCGGAAACAACGAATCAATTTTCTTCCATGTTAAAGAATCAGCTACATGGCGTATGTTTCCATCACATTTTCTTTCATCTGCATGACATCTAATATTCTTTGCGTCATCTGCATTAGCAAAAAGTCTCTTGAATCTTGAAATTATTGGCAAGTACCATAACACTTTAGCAGGAGGCCTCTTCCTACTAACATCGTCATTGTCATTCTCTTCACCATTGTTGTCCTTCAGCTTGTAACACGACACCCCACATTCCGGACATTGATCAAAATTTTCATACTCTTTCCTGTATAATATGCAGTCATTAGGGCATGCGTGTATTTTGATATACTCCAAACCCAATGGACACAATATCTTTTTGGCATCATAACAATGATCAGGAAAATTAATATATTCTGATAGCATTTGTTTTAGCAAATAAAGCAATCCCGTGAAACTTTTATCCGACCACCCATTTTTAGCTTTCAAATTAAACAATTTTAAAACTGCAGACAATCGTGTAAAACTTGTGCACCCCTTATATAAAGGAGTGTCCTTATCACTACATAAATTATCATAAATATGAGCTTTCTTAAAAAAAGATTCTCCAATATTACGAAACATATCTTCTAGACGGTCATCCATATATTCATCTTCATCAACTTCGTGACTTTGTGACGCAGGGTTTCGATTTTTTTCCACCTCATAATGCCACGTCCATATTGTATAATTTTGACATATACCATCACAACATAGGTGATGAAATATCTTATCATTTGTACCTTTCTTTATATTCCCGCAATTAACACAAAGACAATAAAAGATATCATTATTGTCAGGAAGATTTTAAGAAACGTATTCAAGGAATTCAATAACTCATTTCTCATATACCAGACCTAATCTATCAGCTTTCATCCAACTACGATCCATAATGAATTCTGAAATTTATATCAAAACACTATTGTGAATGGCACAACAAAATCTAAACCTAAAGAATGTCGAAAAACTAAAGCATATTAAGTACAATAATACAACTCTAAATATTAAGCATGTGGATAAAACATATAAACTTTGCAAGAAACAGACCACAAAATCCAACAACAAAATATAAAGCATATTCGGTATAATAATACAACTCTAAATCATAAGCATATGGATAAAGCATATGAGCTTTGCAAGAAACAAACCACAAAATCAAACAAGAATGAAGATGGTGAAGATTATCAAGAATTAGGAAGATGAGGAAGAGAGTGAAGTTTGCACGAAACTTACCGTACTTCGAAGAGACCAAGAATGAAGATAGTAAAGATTATCAAGAATGAAGATTCAAATGAACGAAGACTGTGAAAATGAAGATTTCGCAATCGCTATCGCTATCGTCTCTGGTTCACTGGTTCGCTAGTTCGCTTAGGGCATGTTATGAAGGAAATAATGAATCTGTTTTTTTAAATTTATCAGGATAAACTTTAATCACGATTGATATTTACAACTGCAGTGAAATGTAGATATTATTACAATGGTTGTAGACTAAAATCGTGGTTAAATATTGTTCAATTTTTTATTTATTTATGAACTTAAGTGACACGCGCTTTTTGTAATAGGAAAAATGGAAAAAATGTAGTTGTTAGGATTCGAAGCTTGTATCTATTACTTTATCACCACAGTTGTTTATATCAACCGTGATTAAATAACTTTCAAAAAATAAAAAATATACCAGGCGCATCCAGTTTGCGATATTACAATGGTGAAATGCATAACCGTCGTAGAATTAGTGTTACTGAAGGCGTATTTTGTATTATTGTAAACTTGAAAGTTATGTGCCATATATAGAAACTATGTTTTGTTGATGATATTTCTTCTAGATTGCTTCTTTCATCCATGGATTTTGGTCAGTTAATATAGTCCTCGGTGACTTCTCCATCAAATTTATAAAAGTCTATAAAAAAGGATGAAATAAACAAATTAACGAAAAGGGGTCAAATAATCAAATTAATAGGACACAAAGTAATAATTACCTTCATTAACCAATGAAAAGCAGACATTGTTTCTTTCCGTAAAAGTGCGCATCCAAAAAGTATAGTCTTTCCATGGTTATTCATACCCACAAAAATCCCAAACGACATCTTATAAAAATTTACCTTGTATGTAGTATCAAATACAACATCATCGCCATAAATTTTGTACCAATCAAAACAAGAAGCAGAGGACCAAAAAATATGTTCTAGCCTTTTTTCTTCATCAAGTGTATAAGAATATTGAAACTTTGAACATCTCTTTTTTACATTCTCACAATACTTTAGAAGATCCACAGCATCACTTCCTTCAACTTTTTTATTGGATTTCCAAAAAAAAAATTATGAATGTCCTTTTCAATAAATGGAAGATATCCATACTTCACATTTTTCTCTAACTCTAAGATACACATTATTTGTCTAACAGAAAGCTCTCCTTCGTTTAATAAGAAAATACAATTATAATGATTTTCTGAGATAGTTCGATAAGAAGGTAAAAACGCACATCTGATTGGATTAGTAAACCATTATTATGTTCAACAACAAATGTTGTAACTCGCCACTCACTTGGAAATATATCTTGAAATTTTTATGGTTTAATTCATAAATGAACTTTACATTTACACTTTGCTGATTCTCTTTTTCCCTGTTCTTTTGATGGTTGTATGTCTTTTGAGGAAACTCTACCTTCACGATGACAAAATAAATCACGTCGACTAATGATTCCGTCCTTTTGTTTTATGAATCTACATTTTGAATTGAGAACCCATGATGATATGCAAATCTCTTGTAAAAAGCAAATGCTTCTTCTTCACTAAGAAAAATTTGACCAATAAAAGGAACCATATTTGTCTCATCACAAACTCTATCTTTATCAACTTCTTCTGAAAAATTATTTAGCACAATATTTTGACTTGAAGATATAAGATAGTGATTCTCAAAATTTTCAATTTTTTCAACTTCTAGCATGTCTTTCTCCATGATATTATGATCAAAATAGTCAACAACTGTTTCTAAATAACCATTCTTTAGAGAAATTTCTTCTATTAGACACTCATTTAAATTAAAATTTCTTCTATTAACAGCATTTATTGTCTTAATTTTTATTATAAAAATCATAATGGAGTATGTTTCTCGACTATAAATATGAGATAAATTTCACTAGTGCTGTAAAATAGAAACATGGCTCTAAAAGTTGAGACTATCCTTCTTGTCTTCGTTTTTGGTAAATCTTTGAACTCATCTATTCCCTTCCTTTCGACAAAATGTTTTTTGTTTTAAGTAGTTTTTACAATTTATCGAATAATTTGTGTTTATTCTTCAGGTGCAATTCTTCTCGGAGGTAATATAAAAATTGTTGATGCTAAAGTTTGCCAATTCATATGCAATGGTGCATACATGACTTGCCCTTCTTCAGGAGATGAACTCCTCAATCCAGCATGCAATTGTTGCTTTGCATCAACTGGTTGTACAATTTATATAGCAGTTGGAACTCTTATTTTTACTGCTACTTGAAATATGGATGTCATGTGAATGTCTATTCACATACAAAAAACATTACTCTTTTAAATTCAATAAATATGTTGTAATATGTGTTACAAAACAGTTATAATAATACCATAAACTTTAACTTCATGCTTTATGTCTTTAGTATTTTATCATTTTTGGGTTCAATGTTGAATACAAATTCTAATGCTACATAATAGAAGTCACATAACAATGTCAACTAGAGCTGAAAATGAGTCGAGTCGAGTCGAACTCGCCTTAGCTCAGTTCGACTCGTTAAGAATTAGCCGAGTTCGAGTTCGAGTTTGAGTTCATCACGAACTTTTTTTTCAGCTCAAACTCGACTCGTTAAGAATTGGCCGAGTTCGAGTTTATCACGAATTTTTTTTTCAGGTCAAACTCGACTTGTTAGAAGTTCACGAATATCTCGGTTCAACTCGTTAGGTTTATCTTGTTAGGTTCAACTCGCTTATTTCACAGACTTAAAAGTAATTTTTTAAAGTCTATTTTTTATATATATATTTGACACTTTAAATTAATATATTTTAAATAAAAAATATATAAATAAAATAAAAGTTATAAGATTGAAATTTATACGATGTTAATTTTATTTGTATAATTATTCGTAGAAACATTTTACTCACTTGAGAATATAAATTATCAATTAAAACCGTTAGATTAAAATAAAATATGAGACTAAGATTTAGAACAAATCTTTAAACCTACTCTTAAAGACAATATAATCTATCTCATATATAATCGAATTGACTCATGAACCTAACGAGTCGAACTATGTATAGTTCAAATTCAGATCATTTAGTTAACGAGCTTAGTTTTTAGCTCATATTTAGCTCATTTGGTTCATGAACCTAGTTCAACGATTTAATTTTCGAATTGAATTTCGAACTATTTTCGAGTTGGTTTGGTTCATTGCCAGCCCTAATGTCAACCAAAAGTAAAGTACTTATAATAGACTATTAAACACAATTTTCTCTTTTGTAATAATAATTTGAAACGTTTTAGATATTCTTTTAAAAACAATCACTCTATAACAAAACCCACAATCCATCATCATATCAGTTCCTTGTATATGGCGTGGCAAACTGTTAACAGAAGGAAGGCGCCATCCAATACCACTAAATGGGACATCTTCCCCTTCGGTGGTGGCTCGAAAGGCAGGGAGGATCTTCTTCTTCACTCTTATTACATCTCCGATTTTCCAACTCGTATTTGCGCAAGAGATTTGTTTACTTTATTCAGATGTATCGGGAATGTAGTGGAGGTTGTCATTTCTCCGAGACGGAATATTCAAGGGAAGCGATTCGGTTTTGCGAGATTCATCAGGTGGAGGATATCAGAAGGTTAGGGATTAAGTTAGACAACGTGATGATCGACGGCAACAAAATTCATGCCAATCAACCTAGATTTGAGAGAGGAAAGTTAAGGAGTAGTATCGATAATGTTCGGAAGAATGGAGGGGTTGGTGTTCTGAACAGGCTGAAGACGCCAAGGGAAGGAGGTTATTCAGTGAAGTTTTGAGATGGGTTGATCTCTTACGCCGCTGCTCTTGGAAATAAAGCTCAACAGCATTACGAACAACTCAGTGTCGTGTACAAATCACGCCAAACTGATAAGGAGAGAATGAGCAAAGCGTATGTGGGAAGAACTATCTTACCAGGTATGTCCTACAACATTCAAAGGTGTTTTGAGCTTGAGGGAGTTTTCTCTGTTAAAGTTACCTTCTTGGGAGCTAGATTTTGTTTATTGGAAGATATGGAGGTTGGGGCGGTGGAAGGGTTGTTTGATGAGGGTACAACTTGGTGGAAAGAGTGGTTTTCTGATATTTGGAAATGGAAGGAGACAGACATCGACGAGGAAAGAGCGGTATGGGTGAGAGCTTTTGGCATTCCATGCCACGCTTGAAACCTGGATTTTTTCGAACTTCTGGCCAATTCTTTTGGAACATACATATGCTCATACGAGAGTTCTCAGTAGGGATCAAATATGGATGTTGCAAGGTTTCTAGTTAGGGTGTCTTCCGATTTTGTTTTGCAGGAAAGTTTGGACGTTGAAATTGACAGAACCATTTTCAAGATTTGTCTTCGTGAGGACTCTTATGGTCCGGTGCGGTTTTCGCCCTTTATTCCTTCGGAGAAGCCACTGTATTCTACCAGTTCCGATGAGGATTGGAGGTTTGAGGAGATGAATTTTAGGGAAGATGAAGGAAGTCAGTTAGAGGCTGCTCAGGGGAAGATGACGGAGGGTGGTGGTGTGTCGGAGGGAGAAGGCGCTTCAAACGATACGCATGGGGTTGTGGGAAAGGGAACCAAGAAGAAAAGTGCTACAGTGGAACGTCAACATCAAGAAGTAGATTTCCTTTTTCATGAAGGATCTTTTGATGAAGCAGTGGGACAGTTAAAAGGCCTTACTTATTTTACAAAGAATGTTGTGGAAGAATGGAAAAATCATTCTGACACTATTGAATCTTTTGATGTGGAAAGTACAAGGGTGTCGTGTTCGATGGAGAGTGTAGAGTATGGGGATAGGAGGACAGGTGGGGCCCACAGGGGAGATCAAAATGCCTTTTGTAAACCCAAGTTAATGAGGTTTAAGAGATTGGGTGGGCCATCTGAAGGAAAGGGGGGGAGGCTTAAAGTCACGGGTGTTAGAAAAAAATATAGTAATATTTCTGTTAGAAAGAATTATAGTAATTTTTCTCCAAAGGCAGCCTTTGTTCCAGAGGCGAGAACTTCAAACTATCCGAAAAATGCTCTTGGTTGCGGAAGTGTTTTGGAAACAGCTTCTTTTGCTCTCTATGAAAATAATTCGGTAGATTCTGACATAGCTAGAAGTAACAGGAGTTTGTGGGAAAATTTAGATTCTATGGTGGGTGGTAAGCTTTGGGAAGCAATTTCTAATCTTGGAATTGTTGCTGCCGACTTGAAGAAAGATTACAAGAGTAGATTTGACGAGATGAAGAGGATTGATAAGGAGAAAATGATGGGAGGGAAGGCGAACGTAGAAGTGTAAAAATGATTATAGGATCTTTCAACATCAGAGGGGGAGGTATTTTGATTAAGAGAAAAAGAATTAGTCAAATTATAAAGAACGGTAAAGCGGATATGTTCATGATACATGAAACTAAACTTTCAAATGTGTCTGAGGCTTTCGCTAAAAGTTTTTAGGCCAAGGAGGATATAGGTTGGACTTATTCTAGTGCCTCCGGAATGTCGGGTGGGCTCATCATCTTATGGAAGAATGGGAGCTTGGAGGTATTATGTAGTTTCAAAGGTGAAGGATACGTAGGAGTTAAAGTTTGTTGGAATTGTAATATTTTTTACATTGTCAACGTCTATTCTCCTTGTGCGTTGGAGTCGAAAAGAATTCTCTGGAGTGAATGATTAGATTTGAAGTCTAGATTTTTGGATAGGGATTGGTGTATTAGAGGTGACTTTAATGCGATCACAACTTTGAGGGAGAGGAAAGGAAGGGGGGCGAGTAGTCATAATTCAAAGATGAAGGAGTTTTTGGATTTCATTGTGGAAAGCGAGTTGGTGGATGTTCCTTGCAAAGGGAGGAAGTTTTCTTGGTATAGTGGGGATGGTTCTTCCATGAGTAGAATCGATCGGTTTTTACTATTGGACGGAGTTATTGCTAAATGGGGAGTGGTGGATCAATTCATTGGTTTGAGAGATCTTTCCGATCATTGTCCGGTGTGGTTGGTGGTGGATTCGTCGGATTGGGGTTCCAAACCTTTTAAATTTAACAACGAGTGGTTTAATGATAAGAGTTTTACTCCTTTTGGCGAAGAGGTATGGAATAAAATGCATATAGAGGGGAGGAGTGATTATGTGATATAGGAGAAACTTAGGTTGCTTAAAGTGTGCCTTAGGAAGTGGAACACGGAGGTCTTTGGCAAATACGATTTGGAAGTTGATGAGAGTTTTGAAGAGATCAACAATTATGATTTAGAGGCCGCTTTGGTTGATGGGCCCTTGTCGGTGGAGGATATTGAGATTCGCAAGAAAGCTACTAGTCGGTTTTGGTTGAACTTGAGAATCAAAGAGAACATCCTCATTCAAAAGTCTAGGATAAAGTGGCTTAACGATGGTGATAATAATAGTCGGTATTTTTATTGTGTCATGAAGGAAAGGAGGAGGCGTAATTATATCGGATCCATCAATTCGAGTTGAGGCGTTTTGGTTTCGCTCGAAGAGGTCAAGGAGGAGGTTAGAAACCACTTTGCTAGTAAGTTTGTGGAATCGGATTTTGATAGGCCCACTTTGGAGGGGGTTTCTTTTAAGTCGCTTAATTAAGAGGAGAGAGCCTTCGTTGAAGGGCCTTTCTCGGAGGAGGAGATAAAGGTAGCGGTGTGGGGGTGTGAGGGGTCTAAAAGCCCGGGTCCCGATGGGTATTGTTTCTTATTCACTAGGAAGTGTTGCCATTTCCTTAAAATGGATTTCCTTTGCTTTTTCAATGAATTTCATAGAGGGGTTGTTCTATCTAAGGCTATCGTCTCTTCTTTCTTGACTTTGATTCCTAAGTGCGAGAACCCATAGGGCTAGATGATTATAGACCCATTTGTCTTGTTGGTTGTTTATGTAAGGCCTTAGGTAAGCTCTTGGCGACTAGGTTAAGGAGGGTCTTAAATTCCATTATCTCTAATTATCAAAGTGCCTTCGTTCTGAATATACAATTACTAGATGGCGTTTTGGTGGCCAACAAGTTGGTGGACTTCGCTAGCAAAGAAAACAAGGTTGTTTCGCTTTTTAAGGTTGATTTTGAGAAGGCTTACAATAAAGTTAGTTGGAATTTCCTTAGATTCATGATGAAAAGGATGGGATTCGGAAGTCTTTGGTTGCGTTGGATGGAAGCCATGATATTTTCTAGTAAGATGTTCGTCTTGGTTAACGGTAGCCCGAGTAAGGAATTCGAGGTGGGGAGAGGTTTGAGACAAGGCGATCCTCTTTCGCCTTTCCTCTTTGTAATGGCAGCGGAAGGATTAACGGGGTTGGTTAAGAGTTCGGTTCGGTTAGGATAATTTTCAGGTGTCAACGTGAATTCCAATTGTTTCATTGATATTCTTCAATTTGCGGATGACACTCTTTTGATTTGGGATGGTAGTTGGAGACACATTTGGGCTATCAAAGCGGTTCTAAGGGGCTTTGAACTTGTTTCGGGTCTTGGTATCAATTTTCACAAAAGTAAATTGATTGGTATCAATACCCCGTCTTCATTCTTAGAAGCGGCGACTTTATTTTTGGCTTGTAGCACGGAGAGTAAAGAGTTTCACTTCCTCGGCATCCCCATTGGTTTCAATCCTAGAAGGTTATCCACTTGGTCCCTTCTTCTTTTGAAGTTGGAGAGAAGACTTTCTTGTTGGCTGTAGCGAGCGATTTTGGACGCGGTTCTTAAGCGTTGTCGCTCTTTGGGGTTTACTACAGGTCGATTCATTTTTTATCCTATTGTGAACTGACTAAGGAAGGGAAATAGATGTCTCCAATTAACCCTGCTTGCATACTGAGTTTAAACAGCTGTCTGTTAGGTTACGGATGCTATATGGTAATGGGGCCTTTCTTTCTTCTTACTTTATTAAGGTGGAAAACTGGGACTATTCATGGGGAATTTGTCAGATTGGGTGGAGATAGGGGACTTTAGGTTTTTGGATTAGTGTGCTCGCTAAGATTTTTATTTCAATCTTATGCCTACGTATCCCCGTTTACTGAAATAGGGAAATCAGAGTGTTCGTAGTTCCTCCTATTCTATGGGAGGAAATGGGTGTTTTGGTGTCTTATTCAAAGCCCAAGACGTGAAGCGAAAGGTGATCTATATCTTGTTCAAAGCCCAAGATGTGAAGATGAAGGTGGTTTGTATCTTGTTCAAAGCCCAAGATGTGAAGCTGAAGGGTCTATTTGTATCTTGTTCGAAACCCAAGATGTGAAGCTAAAAGGTGTTGTCTTTAGAGAGAATTTGTCATCTCTAAAGAGGGTCTGTTTGTCACAACTGTTGGGTGACTGACTATAAAGGTGGATTACTTTAACCGGGATATGTGAATCCTAGCAATGCGATAATTTCCTTTATAGGGGGTTTTAACCTGAAGGAGAAGACTTTAACTCAATTTAGAGCAATTCCATCTTTCCTTAGGAATTTCTCATGCTAAAAGAGGGACAGTGGCGTGGATGTAAATAATCTAAAGGCTTGCCACTTACAGCGATTAGATGAAAGGAGTTGTTGATGTTTGTATACTGTGAACGAGGCACAGCTTTGATGCTAAAAGGTTGATTGGCTCAACCTGGGTTTTCTTATACAAAGCCTAAGAGGAGGCTATTGGCCCAACAAGAGGGAGTTTTTATGTGTCTCGTACGAAGCCCGAGAGAGAGAGGCTAAAAGGGTTGACTCAACAGGAGAATCTTTTATACTCAACAAGAGAGTGTTTTTGTATCTCGTACGAAGCCTGAGATGGAGGCTAAAGATGGTGACTCACCAAGAGAATCTTTTATACACAACAAGGGAGTGATTTTGTACCTCGTACGAAGCCCGAGATGGAGGCTAAAAGGTGATTGACTCAACAAGAGAGTCTTTTAAACTCAACAAGAGAGTGTTTTTGTATCTCGTACGAAGCCCGAGATGGAGGCTAAAAGGGAGATTGGCTCAACAAGAGAGCCTTTTATACTCAACAAGAGAGTGTTTTGGTATCTCGTATGAAGCCCGAGATGGAGGCTAAAAGTTTTGACTCAACAAGAGAGTTTTTGTATCTCATACGAAGCCCGAGATGGAGGCTACAAGGTTTTGACTCAACAAGAGAGTCTTTGTATCTCGTACGAAGCCCGAGATGGAGGCTAAAAGGTTACTGTTTCAGTTGAGTGACAGGTCCAGTATGTTGGTTAAGAGAAAATTAGTTCTTATATGAGTAATGTTGCACTCATAGATTTGATCTGAGGATCGGGATTATTTCCTGTTCTCTAAGGAAACGGGGAATCCAAAGGGTATTTGAGACTGTCCAAGTCTGCGGGTGTCTTCCTATTTTTGAAAGGGACTTGAGAATGTCTTTGAGACTCAAGGAAATTAGACTGTCCAAGTCTAGAGTTTTATCTTTTGTACTATGCTTAAAGAAACAGTAGTAGTACGTTCACGGTAGAAAGATCTAGACTCTTTGAAAGACTGTTCTATTAAGATGACTAATTTCTATTCCTATACCTCTAGGAGGTCGTCGGGACAATTTCTACGAAGCCCAAGAGGAGGCTGGAAACTTTTAAGAAGCCGAGGGACAATTTGTACGAAGCCCAAGAGGAGGCTATCATTCCCGGAGGAAGAATCCTTATACAAAGCCTAAGAGGAGGCTGTGAATACTTCTAAGAAGCCGACGGGTCCTTGTACAACACCCAAGAGGAGGCGGGGATGCTTTTAAGAAGCTTATGGGTCCCCAAACCCCGAGAAGTTCAAGACAGACTATTCACAAAGAATAGATCAAGCCAGGAAAGTTCGAGAATTTGGAAGAAATTCAAGGGATGCAATTCACGGAGAAGAGATCATCTCTGGGGAGTAGAGTTTCTGGACAATTCCTAAGGAGGAGAGCCGAAGAGAAGACTGTATCTGGTGCTCCTATGGGGGATCTAGTATTGTCTATTTCTAAGAATGATCGAAACGGCTTTACCTAGTGCTAGACGTAGTTGTCGGGGAAACTCTAAATATATATACTATTATTACACAGTCGATATGAGTTTATGAAAGAAGACTTATAGCGAAACAGCCTCACAATACAGTTATATGTATATGAAAGCGGTAAATGAAAGCATATAATCACTTACTCGGTTGTAGAGCTTCCATGCTGTTTGGTTAGTTGTTCAACAAAGAAAGATTGAAAACAACAGTATATTTCAAAATCAAAGGAGAAAGTGCTTTGAAAGGAAAAATTGGGGCTTACAGCTCAAGGAGAGGCCCAAGTGAGTTTTGCCAGTGATTGCACTGTGATATGAGTTTGTACAGTGGGACTTATACAAGTGACTGAGGCCCAAAAAGTTTTCTGTATAAGGGGAATGGGTCTTACACTCTCTAAAGAGGCCAAAAAAATGATTTAGAGAAAAGAAGCGGGTCTTACTACGCGAGGGTAGGCCCAGATGATTTTTTTTTAAAATGGCGATCGCGCCGAGGTTTTAGAATGTACAGAGGGACATATACAATAAGTGAGGCCCCAAAATGGGTTATGTCAAAAAGGGGGTTGGTACTTACACTATATTAGAGGTCCAAGTGAGTTTTAAGAAAAGAAATGGGTCTTACTACGCGAGGGTAGGCCCAGATGATTTATTTTGAAAATGGCGACGATCGCGCCGAGGTTTTGGAAACACCGTGGGACTTATACAAGTGATTGAGGCCCAAAATTTTGGTATTTACAAAGAAATTGGGTCTTACACTCTATTAGAGTCCCAAAGGTTTAAAAATGAAAAGAAATGGGACTTATAGCTCAAGGAGAAGCCCAATGGTCTTTTTTGTTAAAAGGCGACGATCGCGCCGAACTTTGTAAATGTACCGAGGGACTTATACAATATCTGAGGCCCAAAATATTTATTTACAAAAGGGATGGGACTTACACTCTATTAGAGGCCCAAAGTGTATTTTAGGAAAAGAAATGAGACTTACAACACGAGGGGAGGCCCAGATGATTTTCAGTTTGAAAATGGCGATTGCGCCGAGATTTTTCGTATCGGGACTTATACAATATCTGAGGCCCAAAATATTTTTGTACAAAAAGGGTTGGATCTTACACTCTATTAGAGGCCCAAGGATTTTGAAAAAAGATTTGTTAGGGTGAAAATCAAAGAAACCCCAATTTCATTTTTTAAAGGCATTTTTTAAAGAAAAATCAATTAAAAAATGATAAAAATATCAAATAAAATCATTAATCATGTTATAAACAATGATTAAGGTTTATGAAAAATTATTTTATCCACATGAATATTTAAAATCATTTTGGTTTTAAAAATCAAGAAAAAGAAATCATTTTAAAAGCATTTAAAACAATTTAAAACAATATTTTTAAATATATTAAAAATAATCTAAAAATAATATTTTTTTGTGATTTTTTGTGGATTAAAATATTATGGTGTATGAATTGGAAAATGATGATTTTTGCTATGTAAAAGAATTGATTGAGTTTTGAAAATAAAATAAGAAAAAAGAGAAAAGATGTCACAACATTATCTTCGACATCTCTTTTGGGGCAAAAAACCAGCACTGAAACTTTAGTTTTTAACACTTTTTTTATCAAATTTCAAACACTCATAACTCTCTCAATTTTTAACGGAATTAAAATCCGGAAGTACCTATCTTGACCGATTTTTCGCAAGGAATCCAATGGTACCACACATACACACTGAAACTCGACGTACAAAACACGCGAATCGAAAAACCAGAACTGCTATGTTAATTAAAACATCGTTTCTCGTCAAATTTCCAACACGCGTAACTCTCTCGAATTTTAACGGAATTAAGATCCGGAAGAGCCTATCTTGGCTGATTTTTCGCAAGAAATCCAATGGTATTACTCATACACACTGAAACTTAATGTACAGAACACAAAAATCGAAAAACCAGAACTGGACCGTTAATTTGACGTTGTTTCGCATCAAATTTCCAACACGCGTAACTCTCTCGATTTTTAACAGAATTAAGATCTGGAAGAGCCTATCTTGACCGATTTTTCGCAAGGAATCCAATGGTACCGCATATACACACTGAAACTCAATGTACAAAATACGCGAATTGAAAAACTAGAACTGCACGTTAGTTTTCGACGTTGTTTCTCGCCAAACTTCCAACGCGCGTAACTCTCTCAATTTTTATCGGAATTAAAATCCGTAAAAACCTATCTTGACCGATTTTTCGCAAGGAATCCAATGGTACCACACATACACACTGAAACTCAATGTACAGAACGCACGCTGCAAAAAACCAGAACTAGACTGTGATTTTAAAACAACCAAAACTCCACATATAAACATGTTAAAGTGCAAACAGTATGAGGATCACATCATACACATTAAGGACTACATTTTTGCTTCAATAATTGTTCAACACGATGCAAGTATGTGGACAACAAAGGAAAGCGTGATTCAAAGAATTCAAGTTGTGAATTTTACCTCTTTTTTGGAGATTTTGTGCAACCTACCAAGTGCTTTGTTCCAGAAATGATTTGATGCTTTGGAAACCCTCAAATGACCTCTTAGAAGCTTTTAGGATGGTTAGAATCAGCTGGAAACCTCTGGAGCAAGTTTGAGCATTTTCTTGCAAAATGAGCAAAAGTGGCCAAAATGCCAACTCTCTCAAATGGTGTTCCAGATGTGTGGCACCATTTGGGATAGTTCAAGGATGATATTTGGAGTGTGTTTGAGGTTTTATCTGATTTGGAAAGTGACTGAATCAATACATGACTTGAAAAATGCAAAAAAATCCAATTTTGAGGTTTTGAGAGGTGACTTTGTGATGTTGATGTTATAGGTCACTTGTGAGAGTTTGGATCACCTACATATGATGTTTATGAGGTGTTAGGATCATGAGCTATGATGGAAATGCTCTCTAACTTAAAAACTCAGAATTTCCTTACTAAAGAAGGCATTTTGGAGTGAAAGAGAGAATTTGAGGAAAGCATCTGTTTGATGGATTTGGTGTACTCAAACTGAGCACAAATGAGCTCTATTTATAGTAGAGCAAGTTTGTTTTGCAAGCAATAGTGAATGGTTGTTGCAGCAGAGATTTGGCAAATGTTGGCCAATGAAAATCCAAGTCTCCTCTAGCCATTGACTAGAGGTTAGAGCACAGGCCTTTGGTTCCCTAGTTGTTGGATGAATCTTGACTAAATTCAGTTAGAGGAAGCTTAGTTCATGCCACCTCTAAGCATCCATTAAATGCTCCAAACCAAAATTAGAGTCTTGTCCCTCTTTTAGGGATTTCTAGGTTTTAGCATGCTAGTTTTGGTTCCTTAGACTTGGGAGGCTCATGGATCAGATCATCCCCCTTAGATTTGATCCTTAGATGTGTCCAAAATGATGACAAGGCTTGAAAATTCGTGTGGCACAAGAAATGTGCAAATCTGCCTTGAAAAATTCAGCTGTAGCAAGCCTTTTTGTAAAATCCATAACTCCCTGCTCGAGTATGCTACATGGACGTTCTAGGACTTTCTGGAAAGCTGAGATGACGTACTTCAACTTTGATGTTTGGCCCTAGACCTGGTTCAACTTGGATCATGGAGAAAAACAGCCTTGAAGTTGGGACTTCATGCTGAAATTACAAGGCAGATTTTGGCTAAGTGCTGAAAAATGTCAATTTTAGGTTTTTAGCCATTTTGATCCAACCATAACTCAAAATCCATGATGAACTAGGATGAGGTGTAGTTGAAACTTTTGTAGAGGGCCACGAGGGCTACAAACCAAGCTTTGGATGGGGAAAAATGGCTTTGTGGTTTAGGAGTTATGATCCTCCAAAGTTGGTACCCTTGCCACTTTATTTCATAACTTGGAAAATTTTCTAAGTTTTTATGGTTACCCCTTTTTCAAGTTACCCCACTTTTCTTGATTTTTCTTGATGAATGATGATTCCAATCACACATTAACATCATTTTAGGGTTAAAAATCTATTTTTATGAAAAATCTCAAAAAGTCAAAGTTTGACTTTTGGGCACAGTTGACTTTTTATCAGATGAATTCCAAATTGTGCGATCCTTTATGAAATCAAGTCCTTGACCTAAATCAAACTTGATGGACATGTTCCATAGGTGTTATAGGGTGTATTGAATCGTGTCCCAAGGTTTGGGAGCATGCATGGGTCAAAAGTCAAAGGTACAATTGACTTTTCCCGCGAAACCCTAACTGTGGTTCAGATGAAATTGAAACTTGTTGCTCAAGCTTCTTGGATCAATCCATTGTTGCAAATGGATCAATGTGGTGTGTTAGGGATCCTCAAATCCTCTCTTGAGGCTTTGGCTCGTGTTTTGTCCCAAAAGTCAACTTAGGGGTGAATTAGGTCAAGAAACCCTAATTCTGGATTTCTGGTAAATGCATCCCCTGAGGCTAAATTGACTTGATGATGGGGTTTATGATGTTCCATGGAGCGTATTAGGATATGCGTTGAAGCATTGGCTCATGCCTAGAGGAAAATTTCCATCTGGAGGCCCTAGTCGACCAAACCCTAATTTGGTGACACCGGCGATCCTGAGGCTTGATCCACCTAGAAGGGAGCAGACTTGTGCTTAATCCTTGAAGTGGGAGTCCTCTTGATCCATTGTGGATATTTGAGAGGCTAGACAAGTTGAATATCATGTCATTTCTTGATTGATCCTTTGTCTAAGAGCTCTGAGAGGGTTTGAAACCCTAGTTTGATTGTAGTGAACGCTCACCCATCTTTGGGGAGACTAATGAGGTACAAAGGTACATGCATATTATGCTGATGATTTGTACCATGATGGGAAATCTTAGTGGTCAAAATTTGGGGTATGACAGATGTCCCTATTTAATCTTCTTGGACCCGAAGGTGTGAATGACGAAGGTATTCGGGCATTCGGGGTGCAAGAGGATTAAATATCAAAATACCCGAAATTTTGATGGTGGTTATGAATGGTAGCTTACGCATTCATATTTTTTTGCTAAGCAATGATGCTTAGAAAAGGTAAAACTTCCCCTCGATCCTGGTTTCCTACCAAGGAACTGGTCTCAGTTTTCTTTTGAAATAAACCTCCCCTCGATCCTGGTTTCCTACCAAGGAACTGGTCTTAGTTTCTTTTGACAACTTCCCCTCGATCCTGGTTTCCTTCCAAGGAACTGGTCTTAGTTTCTGATTTGTGAACATCCCCTCAATCCTGGTTTCCTACCAAGGAACTGGTCTTAGTTTCCGAAGTAAACTTCCCCTCGATCCTGGTTTCCTACCAAGGAACTGGTCCCAGTTTCTGATTTAAACTTCCTCTTGATCCTGGTTTCCTACCAAGGAACTGGTCTTAGTTTCTTTTGTCAATAAACTTTCTTGACAAGGGACGCTGTTTGTAGCGGTTTTCCTTCAAACTTCTCGCCGAATTTTCCTGGGGAGATGCCATTTGAGTGGAAAAAGTTTTGATGTCAGACTTGCTGGGGAACCCATTCGTTTGAATTGTAGAGGTACACAAACTTCTCTGTTTGGAGACGCCATTTGTCGATTCTACTGGGGAAAGCGAGTCTCTTGAGAGACTATTTCCGCTTGGGGGTGTTACATCATACTTTTCCTGAGGTCTTTTCAGAGAAATGCCATACGATGTACCCCAATTTTGAGGGGCTTTCTCTGGGGATTTTCCTTAATCTGGGAAAGCGAATATATCATCTTCAATAGCGAAGAGTGATATTTGTTGAAAGTTTTCTTGTTTATCAGAGGTTCAAGTTATCAAAGTGGTAAAAGACCGTCTCCAATCCAGAGATAAACGGGAGAGAGATTACTTAGATGATTCACTTCCTGACGAGGAAAGATCTGACAACTCGATTGAGAGGACTTTTATCACTAGGGGATAAGACCGACTAGAGTGATAGTGATGAAATATGAATATGAATGTAGATCAATAATGCATGATGTATGTATGTATATGCTGACAAAATTGATGCAACATACAGACTAAAGGATGAACACGACTGGATACTCGGCCATAGTGGGGCATGTAGAAATATCGCTGGTTCAAGATAGCAATTATGCCTTGCTTAGGAGAGATATTCCCTGCGGGGAATACCGTTGGTCGGGCTTAGAAGATGAGAACTCGGCCGAGGGCATCAGATAGGAAAGTCGCATCTGATACAGTTGATCCTTCGTTCAGGCGTAATGGTCTAGAAGGAGTACTTTAATTCTGCACTTTGAGGTTCGAACACCTTTGGAGAAGCGACCGATGTTCTTCTGATGTTCAACAGTCAACAGAAATTGCCATATTTATTTTAAAAGCAGAAAAAGTTTGACAAGTAAATTAATTTTTGTTTTATTTTCAAGAATCGTTAATCATGTTAAAAACATCATTCTTTAAAGCTAAAACAAGTAAGAATTACAAACAAAAGCACAATGGCTCAAATTTTATTGATAGGATGGAAATCAGCCGAACGCGTGATTCCATATAGTATTTACAAAGTTAGAAAATGGTAATTTACAGGGAAAAGGGCTACGTTGAAACATAACGACCACTATCGTTCTACCAACTTTGAATTCGGGACATCCTGAGCTTCTGTCAAAGATGACCTTGACTGGAGTCTCTGATGGATGGCATGACTGCTGAGGAGCTGAACTGATCAGACATAGTTACTTGCCATTAATCCCCAACTTTTGCCTGGATTGTACTTGGAGATTTTCAATCCACCGAGATGATTTTTGATCATGTCTCTAATTTTTGCCTGGATCGCCCTTTCGGGTTTTCAATCCACCGAGACTTTTTTTTTTAGTTTAGGCGAAGTATTTCTTGACTACGTCAACATTTGTGGGATAGTCAAATTCTTCTCCATCCATGGTTGCAAGTCTCAAGGCGCCGCCTGAGAATGCTTTCTTGACCACATAGGGGCCATCATAATTCGGAGTCCACTTGCCTCGCGAATCAGTGAGAAATGATTATATCTTCTTGAGCAGTTTGAAGATCGGCACACATGTCGCGGTTATGAGGAATATGAATCTGGAGATGTAGTTCAAACGTCCCAGGAGTCCTCTGACTTGTTTTTCAGTTTTCGGAGAAGGCATTTCTTGAATGGCCTTGACCTTGTCAGGATCAACTTCAATTCTTTTCTGGATGACGATGAACCCTAGCAGTTTCCCTGAACGAACACCGAACGTGCATTTGTTAGGGTTCAAGCGGAGTTTGTACTTTCTCAACCGCTCGAACAGTTTTGACAGGTGGGTCACATGTTCCTCTTCTGTTTTAGATTTGGCAATCATATCATTGACATACACTTCGATTTCTTTGTGTATCATGTCATGAAACAGAGTAGTTATGGCCCTTTGATAGGTTGCCCCAGCATTCTTCAAACCAAACGACATTACCTTGTAACAAAAGGTACCCCATGGGGTGATAAATGAAGTTTTCTCCATGTCTTTTGGCGCCATTTTGATTTGATTATAGCCCGAGAATCCATCCATGAAGGAGAAAATTTTGAACTTTACTGTACTGTCTACCAGCATGTTGTCATACCCCAAATTTTGACCACTAAGATTTCCCATAATTATGCAAATCATTATCACAATATGGAGGAACCATCATACTTCATCAGTCTCCCCAAAGATGGGTGAGCATTCACTACAATCAAAATTAGGGTTTCAAGCCCTCTCTGAGTGCTTAGACAAAGGATCAATCAAGGAATGACATGATCTTCAACTTGTCTAGCCTCTCAAACATCCATAATGGATCAAAAGAACTCCCACTTCAAGGATTAAGCACAAGGCTGCTCCCTTCTAGGTGGATCAAGTCTCAAGATCGACAGTGTCACCAAATTAGGGTTTTGGTCGACCAGGGCCTCCAGATGGAAATTTTTCATCTGGGCACAAGCCAATGATCCAAAACCTAACCTAATATACTCCATGGAACCTCATGGACCCAATCATCAAGTCAATTTTGCCTTAGGGGATGCATTCATCAAAAATCAGGAATTAGGGTTTCTTGACCTAATTCACCCCTAAGTTGACTTTTGGGACAAACCATGAGCCAATACCTCAAAGGAGGATTTGAGGGTCTCTAATATACCATATTGATCCATTTGGAACAATGGATTAATCCAAGAAGCTTGAGCAACAAGTCTCAATTTCATCTGCACCACAATTAGGGTTTTAAGGAAAAAGTCAACTATAACTTTGACTATTGACCAGGACATGCTCCCAAGCCCTAAGACATGATTCAATATGCCCTATGACACCCATGGAACATGTCCATCAAGTTTTATTTAGGTCAAGGACATGATTTCCTGAAGAATTGCACAGTTTGGAATTCATCTGATAAAAAGTCAACTGTGCACAAAAGTCAACTTTGACTTTTTGAGATTTTTCACCAAAATGGATTTTTAACCCTAAAATGATGTTAATGTATGATTTGAATCATCATTCATCAAGAAAAATCAAGAAAAGTTGGATAACTTGTAAAGTGACAAGGGTACCAACTTTGGAGGATCATAACTCCTAAACCACAAGGCCATTGTGCCCCATTCAAAGCTTGATTTGTAGATCACATTGCCCTCTACAAAAGCTTCATACTGACCTATGTCCAAATTCCTCATGGATTTTGAGTTATTGAGTGATCAAAATCAAGAGAAAACACTTTGTTCCAACAATTAGTGAAAATTTCACTAAGTCAGATTTTGCCTTACTTTTTGCCAAATGTAGGGGGATTTTTCACTTGGATTCAAAAGAGATCAAAACCAAACATGTTCAAACAGTTGTTGTATCATATAAGGGCTTTCCAAAATGGTCAAGAACATTACCAAATTCAACTTACACCATGAGATATGACATTGGCAAGTTGCCTTGCTGAAATCTGTTAAAGGCAAGGCAGAATTTGCAATTTTGCTCGATTTGCCAAAATAATCCAAATTCAAATGCTCCTATCCACTTGGACACATCTGAGGATTGAATCTAAAGGGGACAATCACTGAGCCAAGCCTCCAAAGTCCATGGAACAAGAAATAGCATGTTGAACCTAGAATGGCCAAAATAGGGACAAGACTCCAAATTTGGATTGAAGCATTCAATGGAAGCATCAAGGTGGCATGGACTGAGCCATTCTCATCTGAAATCAGTCAAGACTTATCCAAGACCAAGGGAACCAAAGCTCTGTGCCCTAACCTCTAGTCAATGGCTAGGAGACTTGGATTTTCATTTGCCAACATTGGCCAAACCTACTTAGCAGTTGCCATTCACTATTCCTTGCAAAACAAACTTGCTCTACTATAAATAGAGCTCAATTGTGATCAGTTTGAGTACACCAAAGCCATCAAACAGATGCTTTCCTCAAAATCTCTTCTTTCACTCCAATTTTGCCTTCTAAGGCAAGTCACTATCG
Organism: Lathyrus tuberosus; assembly: GCA_022829125.1. Lineage (NCBI taxonomy): Eukaryota > Viridiplantae > Streptophyta > Magnoliopsida > Fabales > Fabaceae > Lathyrus > Lathyrus tuberosus. The sequence continues at coordinate 10,127,209 of JALAZF010000169.1, forward strand.
GGTTTTGAGTTAGAGGGCAATTCCAATCAAACCAATCACTCACACACCTCACATACATCATATAGAAGTGATCCAAACACTCACATAACATCTGGAACACAGATTTCACAAAATCACTAGCCAATTGCTCAAGTTCTTGACAGTTTTGCAGTTGAGGTGCCATCTTCAACTCCAAACCATTTCAATCCATTCCAAGCACTCAGAAACATCACTTGGCACCTAGGGAAGCTATCCACATCATTGGAACCAAGCTGTAACACCTCCAACACAAATCACGATCACCAGTTGCAAGTGGTAAGCATGAGCTCTTTTAACTCTATGATCCATGCAATTTATGCTGCACAATAATTTGGCCATATGTTCATAATCATGCATGGAATGTTTCCCCTCAATTAATTGCATTGTTTGAATCGTGTATAAAAAATCCTAGCCTTCATGCAGAAATTAGGGTTCTTGAGGATTTTTCATGATTTCTTGTTATATGTTTAATTTAAATGAAATTAATTGACATAGACATGATCGTGAGGTTGAGACGAGCATAATGATATGTGGATTGCATGATATAATCAAGTATTCAGTGAGATTGGAGAGAAAATGCAAATTTGGCCAAGCCCAGAACACGCGCGTGTTCTTGGTGTGTTCTTGGCGCCTTTTTTCAAAATTTGAATATTTGAATTTTGTGATTTTTATTTAATTGATTCAAAAATTAATTTCTCTCTGAGTTTTAATGATTTTGAGTTAATTCTTTTTTTAATAATTCACAAAAATGTTAAAATATTTTATTTTCCCAAAAAATCCCAAAAATATTATTTATTTCATATAATTGATATTTTTGCAAAGAATTAATATTTTAATTGTTTTTGACATTTTAAATATTTTTTCTACATTGATTTTGCAATTTTTAATGCCTTCTAATTATTTTGTAGGTCAATACTTAATTTTTGAAGCATTAATCCAAGATCACAATTTGTTTTTCATATGTAAAACAATTTTGATCATTTTAATTGAATTTTTATTCAATTAAATGCATTTTTGAAAACAAATTAGGGTTTTGGATTAATTCAACCCTCATAAATCATTTTCAAAAGCACTTGGGCCTCTAATAGAGTGTAAGACCCAATCCTTTTTTGACCAAATCATTTTTTGGGCCTCAGTGTATTGTATAAGTCCCGATACCGTCAAAAACAAACGGTGCGATCGTCGCCTTTTGAAAAATCAAACTTTGGGCATCTCCTTGAGCTATAAGACCCATTCAAAACTCTTGGGCCTCTAATAGAGTGTAAGACCCAACCCCCTTTTAAGCAAAACAGTTTGGGCCTCACTTATTATATAAGTCCCTCCGCGTTAAAAGAAAACCTCGGCGCGATCGCCATTTCAAACGGAAAAATCATCTGGGCCTACCCTCGTGTTATAAGCTCCACTCTTTTTCTTTAATAACTTTTTGGGCCTCTCCTTGAGCTATAAGACCCATTCAAAACTCTTGGGCCTCTAATAGAGTGTAAGACCCAACTCCCTTTGTACAGAAAACAATTTTTGGGCCTCAGTCACTTGTATAAGTCCCTCTGTACAAAATCAAACAGTGCGCTCACTGATAAAACCCTGGGCCTCTCCTTGAGTTGTAAGCCCCAAATTTCTCTTTTTCAAAGCACTTTCTCCTTTGATTTTGAATATACTGTTGTTTTCAATCTTTCTTTGTTGAACAACTAACCAAACAGCATGGAAGCTCTTCAACCGAGTAAGTGGTTATTGCTTTCGTTTACCGCTTTCATATACATATAATTGTATTGTGGGGCTGTTTCACTGTAAGTCTTCTTTCATAAACTCATATCAACTGTGTAATAATAGTATAGATATTTCGAGTTTCCCCGGCAACTACGTCTAGAACTAGGTGACGCCGTTTCGTTTATTCGTAGAAATAGACAACTAGATCCCCAATAGGATCACTAGATACAGTCTTCTCTTCAGCTGTCCTCATTAGGAATTTTCAAGAAACTCTACTCCCAGAGATGAATGTATTCTCCGTGAATGGCATCTTTGAGTTTCTTCCAAATTCTCGAACTTTCCTAACTTGATCTATTCCTTGTGAATAGCTTGCCTTGAATTTCTCGGGGTTTGGGGACCCATCGGCTTCTTAAAAGCAATCGGCCTCCTCTTGGGCATCGTACAAGGACCCACAGGCTTCCTAAAAGCAACCCCGCCTCCTCTTGGGCTTAGTACAAGGACCCTACGGCTTCTTAGATGTATTCACAGGCTCCTCTTAGGATTTGTATAATGATCTCTTCCTCCGGGAATGATAGCCTCCTCTTGGGCTTCGTACAAGGACCCGTCGGCTTCTTAAAAGTCTCTAGCCTCCTCTTGGGCTTCGTACAAATTGTCCCAACGACCTCCTAGAGGTATAGGAACAGAACTTAGTCTGCTTCATAGAGCAGTCCTTTCAAAGAGACTACTACTGTTTCTCAAAACATAGTACAAAGATGAAACTCTAGACTTGGACAGTCTAATCTCCTTGAGTCTCAAGACATTCTCAAGTGACCCCTTCGTTAAATAGGAAGAAAACCCGTAGACTCGGACCGTCTCAATACCCTTTGGATTTCCCGTTTCCTCAAAGAGAAGGAAATATCCCTGATCCTCAAATCAAATCCCTAAGTACAGTGTTGCTCATATAAGAACTGATTTTCTCTTTAAAATCAGTATACTGGACCTGTCACTTAACTGAAACAACGTTTAGCCTCTCTCTCGGGCTTTGTACGGGACACGTAAGAGACTTCCTCGTTGAGTCAAATCACCCCTTTCGCCTCCATCTCGGGCTTTATACGAGATACAAAAAGGTTCTTATTGAACCAAACAAAATAGCCTCCATCTCGGGCTTTATACGAGATACCAAAAGATTCTATCGTCGAGTCAAAAACCTTTTAGCCTCTCTCTCGGGCTTCGTACGAGACACATAAAAACTCCCTCTTGTTGGGCTAATAGCCTCCTCTTAGGCTTTGTATAAGAAAACCACTGGTTGATTCAATTAACCTTTTAGCATCAAAGCTGTGCCTCGTTCACAGTACACAAACATCAACAACTCCTTCCCCTTCATCTAATTGCTGTAAGCGGCAAGCCTCTGGATCATCTACATCCATGCCACTGTCCCTCTTTTAGCATAAGAAATTCCTAAGGAAAGATAACATTGCTCTACACTGAGTTAAAGTCTTCTCCTTCAGGTTAAAATCCCCTATAAAGGAAATTATGGCATTGCTAGGATCCGCGTATCCCGGTTAAAGTAATCCTCCCTTTATATCCAGTCACCCAACAGTTGTGACAAACAGACCTCTTTAGAGATGACAAATTCTCTCTAAAGTCAACACCTTTTAGCTTCACATCTTGGGCTTTGAACAAGATACAAATAGACTTTTCAGCTTCACATCTTGGGCTTTGAACAAGATACAAATAGACTTTTCAGCTTCACATCTTGGGCTTTGAACAAGATACAAACTACCTTTTAGCTTCACGTCTTGGGCTTTAAAAAGAAGGAAAAAGAAGGATAAAAAGAAACCTTCTGCCAAGATAAAAAGAAGGAAAACAGTATTGGCGAAAATACAAATAACCAGTACAAAGGCCCCCTACATTGATAGCATCCGTAACCTAACAGACCGCTGTTTAAACTCAGTATGCAAAGCAGGGTTAATTGGAGACATCTATTTCCCTTCTTTCATCAGCTTTAATAGGATAAAAAATGAATCGACCTGTAGTTTAAGCTCAAACCGCAGAGAGCGACCAGCGCTTAAGAACCGTGTCCAAAATCGCTCGCTACACATGTCAATGTGTGGTAAAGGAAATTCGTCCTTTGGACTAGCCTTGTTTAGATCCCTGTAATCTACACACATTCTAATATTTTCATCCTTTTTCGGAATGGGTACGATATTGGCTAACCATTGAGGATATTCTGATGTAGCGAGGAAACCCGCGTCGATCTGTTTCTGTACCTCCTCTTTGATTTTGATGGCCATGTCCGGGTGAGTCCGTCTCAACCTTTGCTTTACTGGCGGACATTCCGATTTCAACGGTAAGTGATGTTCCACGATGCTGGTATCCAACCCTGGCATATCCTGGTAGGACCAAGCAAACACATCGGGAAATTCTCTGAGAAGCTTTATCAAACTCTCTTTGGTAGTTGGACTGAGCAGTCCCCTAATCCTGATCTCTTTTCTCTCTTTTCCCGAACCCAAGTTTACCGTTTCCAACGGCTCTTTGTGAGGTTCGATGGACCTTTCCTCCTGTCTGAGTAATCGGGAGATCTCTTCTGGAATTTCGTCGTTAACTTCTTCTTCAGCCCCAAATACCGGGAACTCAAAGTCGGGAGAAGGCATCAGATCGTATGTTTCAACGGGGTTTAAAATAAGCAATCTGCATAACGTGATGATTTGTGTTTAGAAGAGATAGAGAAAATGCAAGTGTGTGCAGTGTATTTTTCTTTGGAAAACTGCTTGTTTATTTTGATTTGTTTTTTAGGATTACCATTTTCAGAAAAACGAAAAGAGAAAACAGCAATAAATGCGGAAATTACAGAACGACGTTATTTTATTAATGAACAAGTCGATTCTTGAAACTACAGCCCTATAAAACAAAACTATGTCACTATGGGCAAAGCGAATAGGGAAATTTACAGAAAACGAGCCCTATCAAAACATCCATTTCACTTGGGCAGGGTGAAAGGTTAAAGACGACAATTACTTTGACTTATGAACGATCTTCGGAACTCCTCGGTGAATCACAAAGTCTGGCACCTTCCTCGATTTGTCTTCAGAAATAACGTTGATTTTCTGCTAATGGGAATGCGGGTGATGCCGTATGTGGAAAGATTGAGTATACACTTAAGATAAGTGATGGCGACGGGGTCGACCATCAACCTCAGTGGAGGCTGACCAATGCAACCCATTCTCTCACCTAGACAATGGGCCGATTGTTATGTCTGAGAAGCTGAGGAGCCAAACCCTTTCGTAGTGCGGAAACTATCGAAAATAGTTGTTATGCGATACTACCCTCATTTGAGGCTGGTGATCTATTCTCGGTGAATGGCACTTACTCTAAGATTGCTCTACAACTCGCTGGCGATCCGCTTGTTGTTTTGCTTTCCTGGGAGGAGCTGATGATAATGAGTACATGTACAAAAATCACCTTAGTATAAACCTTTGGGGATGGGTAGAGCCTCGACTTCATGACAACGACCCTTTGACCCTATGTTTTTTCTATGTTTTTGTGTGCTGCATTCATGCATTCATTTAAAAAAAACATTAAAACATTCAAAAAAAAAATTCTTCTCTTTTAGTCTCTCTGTTTTTCAAATTAAACAAGACTGTGATTGAAAATATCAGAGAAAAGGGATTGCACTAATGGATTTCGGTAGAAGGAGAACTCATAGTTACACCTTCAAGGTTCCAAAGCTAGAGGATTTGAGAAGGTTAGCGAGGATGATCACTAACCCTGAGGCTTTCAGAGCCAAGCACGGAGGTCTGCTACCACTATTAAGAGTCCATGTGATTGAGGGAATCATGGACGCGCTCGTTCAATTTTACGATCCAGTTTATCACTGTTTCACATTCCCGGATTACCAGTTCGCACCAACGCTGGAGGAGTATTCTCATCTGATTGATCTGCACATTACTGATCAAACTCCATTTTCTGGACTGGAAGAAATTCCAAAGAATCAGGCCATTGCGAGAGCAATTCATTTGGACGAGTCTGAGGTCAGGACTCACCTAACTACCAAGGGTGGCATCCAAGGTTTGCCAGCCCAGTTCTTGACAAAGAAAGCCCTGTACTTCGCCAGTATCGGGAACGTGACTGCTTTTGAAAGCATCTTTGTCTTGCTCACCTACGGGTTATTTTTGTTTCCCAACATCAATAACTTCGTCGATATCAACTCCATTAAGGTTTTTCTCATTGGAAACCCTGTGCCGACTTTGCTCGCAGATGCGTATCATTCTGTACACTTGGGGAATTTGTACAGCGGAGGGGAGATCACATGCTGTGTACCACTGCTTTATAAATGGTTTATCTCTCACTTGCCCAAGTCTGCTGCATTTTGGGATTGCAAGAGTGCCTTACGTTGGTCGCAGAAGATCATGTCTCTTACCAACTCTGATATAGATTGGTGTAATTGGATCTATGATGGAATTAGAATCATTGATCGTTGTGGAAACTTCCCCAACATACCCCTCATAGGAACTAAGGGAGGAATCAACTACCATCCAATATTGATTCTTCGTCAATTTGGATACCCGATGAGACACGTCCCACGGGGTGTTCATCTGGAAGGTCTTTTCTTCAAGGAAGGAGAAAACGACAGAGCACTAAAGATAGAAATAGTGCACGCTTGGAAGCATGTTCATAATAAAGGACGAGAGTCTCTGGGAAAACCAGACTGTGTCTCAGTGGAGCCTTATCTCCATTGGGTACAAACTAGAGCTCTCAAGCTAAAGATGCCTTACCCTCGTTACGGGATTCTTCTGCCAAGGGAATCTGTCATGAACTTCATGACTGAGACTGAAAAGCTTCAAGTTACTCTCAACAAAGTTCAACAGGAGAGAAGGTCTTGGAAGAACAAGTACCGCACCCTCGACATAGAGTGCATCAAAATACAGCAATTACTAAAAGAGAAAGATGCTCTGATTGAAATTTTGGAGCAACATGCTGTAGAAAATCAAGATGACCAAAGGAATTTGCTCGCTCCTTTCACTTGGCAAAGGAATGACAACCCGACAACGGCCCAAGAGCCCCGGTCAAAGAAAAGGAAGATACCAGAATCAGCACCCGATTTCTCTTCAGAGAGGACTCGGGACCCATTAGCTTAGGTTTCTGTTTCTGCACTTTGTAATCTACTGTATTTCCATTTTTGTAATCCTTTGAATTTCAATAAAAAGGGGTTTCCCCACTGTTTGATATTTGCAATCTAATTGTCGAAGTTTATTTTGATTAAACCAAAAAAACAATTAATATAATCATTGCATTCGTCATTCTCACATCGCGTATTCTTCTTATCTACGAATCTCACGTTTGTGTCTCAGTTCTAGAGTCAAATTGTCTCATTCGTACAATACTCGGGCCAATCGTCAGAAAAAGATGAATGATCTTGAGGAAGACAACAGAGAATTGAAAGAAGAGATCGACGCTCTGAGAGAGGATATGAGAAAGCTTCGTAACGACATGCAAGCCATGGCAGAAGCTCAGCTACAAAGGACTGTGATCTCAGAGATCACCTCAACGCCCATAGTGGAGAAGTATGGTCCTAGGTATCAAATGCCGAAAGATTGTCCCTGGGGCATGCCTGTTAACTATATCCCAGAAGGATATGTTCCGCCGATCACTGAAGATCAGGGAATCACAACAGAAGCCGCTGGGCCTGAAGGTTACAAACTTCGGGAAAGCGAAGATGCCAGAGGCATACTGAAGACTCCTGATGGTTACAAACTTCGGGAGACGCCAAGACTCACTACTGTAGTCACAGTACCACCCCCTGTGGTGCACACTGTCCCAGAAGGACAGATTCCACAGACACCTTCTGGTAAGAAGGAAACTATGTTTGACAGAATGGAGGAATTCCAGGAGAAGTTCTTGGAAATGCAGAAGGAACTGCAAGCCATTCGCGGTCAGGATCTATTTGGAAAGGACGCCGCAGATCTCTGCTTGGTCCCCAATGTGAAAGTCCCGCACAAATTCCAAGTGCCCGACTTTGAAAAGTACAAGGGTAACTCTTGCCCTCAAAGCCATCTGGTGATGTACGCTCGGCGGATGTCAGCTCAGACGGAGAATCAGGACCTGCTGATTCACTACTTTCAGGATAGTTTAACCGGTGCCGCACTCAAATGGTACATGGGTTTAAACCGTACTACGATCAGTACATTCAGAGATCTTGGTACTGCCTTCGTCCAACAATACAAATACAATTTGGACATGGCACCCGACAGAGATCAACTCAGATCGATGTCGCAAAAGGACAAGGAAACCTTTAAGGAGTATGCTCAAAGGTGGCGTGAAATTGCCGCTCAAATTTGTCCACCTCTTGAGGAAAAAGAGATGACAAAGATCTTCTTAAAGACCTTAAGCTCATTTTACTATGACCGAATGGTTGCCAGTGCACCCAGTGATTTCACCGAAATGGTCGGCATGGGCGTACGTCTTGAGGAAGCCGTCCGAGAAGGACGTTTGGCAAAAGACACTGGATCAACGAGCAGTACTAAAAAATATGGTAGTGCTCTCCCTAAGAAAAAAGAGCAAGATATTGGGAATATCTCTCTCGGAAAGCAAAGGCGACGTTATCAACCGGTAGCAGCTGTGACTCCTGCTATCAACCCTGCGTCCATTCCTACGTATCAACCTCAGGTTGCGCAGAGCCAACCTGATCAACAAAGGACACAACAGCCTCTTCAGCAGGCTCGTCCTCCATATAACAACAACCGTACAACACGGCCACCAGGATTTGATCCTATACCCGTAACGTACGCAGAGCTGTTTCCATTACTACTGGCTAAGGGGCACATTCAGACTAAATCTCCTCTTACAGTATCGGAAAATCCGCCTTTTTGGTTTAAGGTGGATCAGACATGCCCTTATCATCAAGGAGGATCAGGGCATAACATTGAGAATTGTCTCAATTTCAAATTTGACATGCAAAAGCTTGTTAGGAGCGGGCTCTTATCTTTCAAAGATACGAATCCCAATGTTCTCACAAACCCGCTGCCTCAACACGAGAAAGCTGCAGTCAATCTGATTGAGAGAGAATCTAACGATGTCTATCAAATTCATGATGTACTCTTGTTGAAAACCAATTTGGTCAAGATACATTGTAGAGAGAGTGGATATGGCCATGTGCCACCTCATAACTATCATCAGTGTGATATCTCCTCTAAAAATAATCAAGGATGTTCTGTGGTGCAAGCAGCTCTGCAGGAACAAAGGATCTCGGATGGATCCAAGAGCACCGAGTTCGTGGAGTTAACATGGTCTACACGAATTCTAACGTCATTCAGAACCACGATATCTGTGCAATGAATGTCAATTTGGTGGCGATGCACTCAAGGAAAAGCCAGTATCATAATCTGCCGCGGCACGATTACAGTTCCTATCTGACTTGCTCGGTAAACAAACAGGGATGCTCTTTCATACAAGAGGCCCTCCAGCGTCAGATGGATCTTGGATGGATCCAAGAATACCATGATAGGAACTCCTATCAAATCAACATGGTTCAGATCTTCGATATCCGCATGATGAATACCAACCTGGTAGAGTTACATGCTGAGCAGGTCCGACTCGGATTCATAACATCACACAACTATCAAAGCTGTAAAGCGGGTAGCGAAAATGATCGAGGTTGTACCCTTGTCTAGGAGGCACTTCAGCACTTGTTAAATCACTGGTGGATGCCAATCTATATGGATGAAGATACTCAGCAAATTAGTATTAGTAACAGGAACCCTACTCGACGTCAGAGTCAGGATGTCCGATCAGTGGAAGCTAACCTAGTAAGGTTACATTATATTCAAAGTGGGCGTGGCCAGGTTCCACCACACAACTATGAACGTTGCAGCGTCTGTTTGGAAAGTAACCAAGGGTGTTACTTTGTGAGAGCAGCTCTTCAGGGTCAGGTAGATCTTGGAGAGATTTGCCCATATCCGGGTTCTGGACCCATCAACTAGACGGCGAACTACCTTACCGAGCAAGTTGAGGATGTTGTCACGATCTCTGGTCATCACCAGACCAGGGATGTTTTTGCCATTATCCCTCTACTTGACGAATCTAAAGTTCCCAACCAGGAACGGATCGAGATTACTTATGATGGTCAGAAAAATTAGAAGGTTCCCATAGTCATCTTTCTGTCGGGACCACTACCGTATAAATCAGCTAAGGCTATCCCTTACAAACACGGTGCAACGACAGTTGAAAATGGAAAGGAAATTCCATTACCCTCCATCATGAATATTGCAAACATCAGTCGTGTAACACGGAGCGGTAGAATCTTCAACCGAGGAGTTGGGGAACTTAACAAAGAAAAGGAACTTCAGACAGAAGCTCGCGATCCACCAGTCGGGCAATCCAGTAATCCCGACCTTTCGAAAAATTATGATGAGATGCTGAAGCTCATCCAAAGGAGTGAATACAACATTGTTGATCAGCTGTTACAGACTCCTTCAAAGATCTCGGTATTATCACTGTTACTCAGTTCAGAAGCCCACAGGGAGGCTCTACAGAAAGTCTTGGAGCAAGCCTTTGTGGAACAGGATGTAACAATCAGACAGTTCGATAGCATTGTCTCTAACATCACTTCCTGCAATAATTTGGGATTTAGTGATGAGGAATTACCTGAAGAGGGTCGCCTTCATAACATGGCGCTCAATATCACAGTTAACTGCCAGGACGATGCTTTAGCCAGCGTACTGGTAGACACAAGGTCAGCCCTGAATGTTATGCCGAAGTCCACTTTGATGCAATTATCATTCAAGGGACCTCCGATGAGAATCAGCGAGGTCGTCGTCAAAGCGTTCGACGGATCCAGAAAAACAATTATCGGCGAAGTTGATCTTCCCATAACTATTGGTCCTCACACTTTCCAAGTCACTTTCCAGGTCATGGACATCCGGGCGACGTACAGTTGTTTATTAGGAAGACCTTGGATACATCAGGCTGGAGCGGTCACTTCGACCCTCCACCAAAATCTAAAGTTCGTCAAGAACGATCAACTTGTCACAGTTTATGGGGAACAAGCCTTGCTTGTGAGTAACTTGTCATCATCTGCTGATATAGAACCCGAGGAGGTTATTGGAACTCAGTTCCAAGCACTGTCGGTGAGCAAGGACAATCAGTTCAAAGGAGGAACCTCGATTTCCTCATACAAAGATGCTATCAAAGCGGTCGAGAGTACCGATACAACAGGATGGGGACAGCTTGTCATTCCTACTAGCAATAAAACAAAGAAGGGTCTTGGTTTTTCTGCAACCTGTACCCAGACAGCTGCTAACGGTGAAAGTCTTCATCCCCTTCAAAACTTCTTCCACAATGGAGGTTTTTTCACCCAGTGTCTCAGGTAGTACATGCTATCAATGAGGAAGATCCCTCTGACACAGATGAAGAATAGAAGTCCAATCTTAATGAGGACAGTTATATGCCTCAGGAAGAGGTGCCTATGCCATTTTGCTATCCCGGACAGAGTCCGAGATTTATACCAAGGTCAGACGTCGAAATGATATATGGAGATTGTGATCCGGAAGGATGCCGTGCTCCACCAAATTCATTAGAGGAAGACACTCTGATGAAAGACAACTTTGACCACAATTACTATGGCCCAATGGATGGTCTGCCAATGTGGCAACCTTACCCAGGAAACTTGGGGCAAGAGAGTCAGCCGAAAAATGAAAATCAGCTAACCGTCATTGAACAGAATACCTGTGTCCTCACCATGTCATGGGATCAACACTCAGGTCATTCAGAAACTACTCAACATGAAGATGAATTTGCAACGTTTGCAGGACTTGAATTCATCAACTATGCTTTTCCCGAGGTCAACGTCATCGAGAGAGATGACTCCTCCAGTTCCAGAGAAGTGTGGGACACCTTGGGACAACCGAGTGGGAAATACGACTATATGGTCAAGTACACCGCTCCCGAGAGCTCTCGTATCAGGCTCGAAGATATCCAGCCAATTGGATGGGGAGATACAGCTGAGAGCACAAATACTATGCGAAATACAACTGAGGAATTCTCCTACGACAATTCTGCCTGGGAGACAGATTCCAATGATCCTACTCCACCAGAAATCAGCGTCACTTCTGAAGACAAATCAAGGAAGGTGCCAGCCTTTGTGATTCACCGAGGAGTTCGCTGCCAATGGGTTGTCGTCGAGGTTCCGAAGGTCGTTCATCAGTCAAAGTAATTGCCATCTTTAACCTTTCACCCTGCCCAGGTGAAACAGTTGTTTTGATAGGGCTCACTTTCTGTAAATTTTCCCTCTTCGCTTTGCCCAAAGCGACAGAGTTTTGTTTTATAGGGCTGTAGTTTCAAGAATCGACTGATCATAAATAAAATAATGTCGTTCTGTAATTTCTGCATTAATTGCTGTTTTCTCTTTTTGCTTTTTCAGAAAATGGTAATCCTAAAAAACAAATCAAAAATAAAAACAAGTAGTAAAACAAATACACTGCACACACTTGCATTTTCCTCTATCTCTTCTAAACACGAATCATCACGTCATGAAGATTGCTTGTTTTAAACCCCGTTGAAACTTACGATCCGATGCCTTCTCCCAACTTTGAGTTCCCGGTATTCGAGGCTGAAGAAGAAAATGACGACAAAATTCCAGAAGAGATCTCTCGATTACTCAGACAGGAGGAAAGGTCCATTGAACCTCACAAAGAACTGTTGGAAACAGTAAACTTGGGTTCAGAGCAAGAGAGAAAAGAAATCAGGATTGGGGCACTGCTCAGTCCAACTGCCAGAGAGGGTTTGATAAAGCTTCTCAAAGAATTCCCCGATGTATGGTCCTATTAGGATATGCCAGGGTTGGATACCAGTATCGTGGAACATCATCTACCGTTGAGATCGGAATGTCCACCAGTAAAGCAGAGGTTGAGACGCACTCACCCGGACATGGCCATCAAAATCAAAGAGGAGGTACAGAAACAGATTGATGCGGGATTCCTCGCTACATCAGAATATCCTCAATGGTTAGCTAACATCGTACCCGTTCCCAAAAAGGACGGAAAGGTCAGAATGTGTGTCGATTACAGAGATCTAAACAAGGCAAGTCCAAAGGACGACTTTCCTTTACCACACATTGACATGCTGGTGGACAGTACAGCAAAATTCAAAATTTTCTCCTTCATGGATGGATTCCCAGGCTATAACCAGATCAAAATGGCGCCGAAAGACATGGAGAAAACTTCGTTCATTACCCCATGGGGTACCTTTTGTTACAAGGTAATGTCGTTCGGTTTGAAGAACGTCGGGGCAACCTATCAAAGGGCCATGACTACTCTGTTTCATGACATGATACACAAAGAAATCGAAGTGTATGTCGATGATATGATTGCAAAATCAAAAACAGAGAGTGAGCACGTTGAACATCTGTCAAAATTGTTCGAACGTCTAAGAAAATTCAAGCTCCGCTTGAATCCTAACAAGTGCACCTTCGGTGTCCGTTCAGGGAAACTATTAGGGTTCATCGTCAGCCAGAAAGGGATTGAGGTTGATCCTGACAAGGTCAAGGCCATTCAAGAAATGCCTTCTCTGAAAACTAAAAACAAGTCAGAGGATTCCTGGGACGTTTGAACTACATCTCCAGATTCATATTCCTCATGACCGCCACATGTTCGCCGATCTTCAAGTTACTTAAAAAGAACCAGGATTGCGTTTGGTCGGAAGATTGCCAAACCGCCTTCGACAGTATCAAGGAATATCTATTGAATCCTCCGATTCTATCACCTCCAGTGGAAGGAAGACCACTGATTATTTACCTCACAGTCCTAGAGGACTCAATGGGATGTGTACTTGGCCAACAAGACGAAACCAAACGGAAAGAGTCTGCCATTTACTATCTGAGCAAGAAATTCACCGACTGCGAAACTCGGTACACGATGCTTGAGAAAACTTGTTGTGCTTTGGCTTGGGCAGCCAAACGTCTTCGCCAGTACATGATTCGTCATACTACTTGGTTGGTCTCCGAAATGGATCCAATCAAGTACGTATTTGAAAAACCTACTCTTACGGGAAGGATTGCCCGTTGGCAGATGGTGTTATCAGAATATGACATAGAGTACCACGCTCAGAAAGCTGTTAAGGGGAGTATTTTAGCCGATCATTTGGCTCATCAACCGATTGACGATCAAGAACCAATCGGGTTTGACTTCCCAGACGAAGATGTCATGTATCTAAAAATGAAAGATTGCGATGAACCGTTACCCAGTGAAGCGCCAGAACCAGGTTCCCAATGGGGACTTATCTTTGACGGAGTAGTTAATCATTATGGAAACGGAATTGGCGCAATCATTGTTACCCCTCAGGGTACCCATATTCCTTTCACTGCCAGACTTACGTTCAAATGTACGAACAACGAGGCCGAATATGAAGCTTGTATCATGGGTCTCGAAGAAGCAATTGATTTAAGGATCAAAAACTTGGACGTATACGGCGATTCAGCCTTGGTTGTCAATCAGATAAAAGGAGGTTAGAACACATACCAATAAGGATTGATTCCTTACAAAGACTACGCAAGAAGGTTGCTACCTTTCTTCAACAGAGTCGAGTTTCATCACATCCCTCGTGATGAGAATCACATGGCTGATGCATTAGCCACTATCTCTTCCATGATTAGTGTAGGTCAATAGAATGACATACCTAAGATCGACATCATGCGCCTTGAACGGCCCGCTTACATCTTCATGATCGAAGCAGTCATAGACGACAAACCTTGGTATCACGATATCAAATGCTTCCTTCAGAAACAAGAGTACCCACCTGGGGCACTCAGAAAAGACAGAAAAACCCTCAGAAGATTGGCTGGGAACTTCTTCCTGAGCGGTGACACTCTCTCTATAAGAGAAATTTTGACATGGTCTTGCTCCGATGCGTAAACAGACCAGAAGCAGACATGCTTATGAAAGAAATTCATGAAGGATCCTTTGGCACTCATGCCAACGGACACACAATGGCGAGAAAAATTCTCAGAGCAGGGTACTATTGGTTTACAATGGAATCCGACTGCTATAAGTACATGAGGAGGTGTCACAAGTGTCAGATATACTCTGACAAAATTCATGTACCGCCATCACATCTCAAAGTTCTCTCTTCCCCATGGCCATTCTCGTTATGGGGAATCGACATGATTGGAATGATCGAACCTAAGGCTTCAAACGGACATCGGTTCATCCTGGTAGCCATTGATTATTTCACCAAGTGGGTCGAAGCAGCGTCATTCGCCAATGTAACCCGACAAGTGGTGGTCCGATTTATCAAAAACAATATCATCTGCCGTTATGGTGTTCCAAGCGAGATCATTACTGATAATGGGTCTAACTTGAACAATAAGATGATGAAAGAGTTGTACGTCGAGTTCAAGATTAAACACCATAACTCATCTCCCTACCGACCAAAGATGAACGGAGCGGTAGAAGCGGCTAACAAGAACATCAAGAGGATTGTTCAAAAGATGGTTGTAACCTACAAAGATTGGCACGAGATGCTACCCTTTGCTCTTCACGGTTATCTAACATCTGTCTGCACTTCAACAGGGGCTACCCATTTCTCTCTAGTGTATGGCATGGAAGCAGTGCTCCCCATAGAAGTAGAGATCCCGCCAATCCGAGTATTGATGGAAGCTAAGCTCACCGAAGCTGAATGGTGTCAAAACCGACACGATGAACTGAATCTGATCGAAGAAAAGAGAATAACGGCACTATGCCACGGTCAGTTGTATCAACAGAGAATGAAGAAGGCGTTCGACAAAAAGGTCCGACCTCGCATCTTCAGAAAAGGAGACCTCGTGCTCAAGAAGATACAATCATTTCTCACTGACTCTCGGGGCAAGTGGACCCCGAATTATGATGGCCCCTATGTGGTCACGAAAGCTTTCTCAGGCGGCGCCTTGAGACTTGCAACCATGGACGAAGAGGAATTTTCCTACCCCACAAATGTTGATGTAGTCAAGAAATACTTCGCCTAAACTAAAAAAAAAAAAAAGGTCTCGGTGGATTGAAAACTCGAAAGGGCGGTCCAGGCAAAAGTTAGAGGCAAAATAGAAAAAAATCATCCCGGTGGATTTGGAACATCATAGTATAATCCAGGCAAAAATTAGGGATAATGGCAAGTAACTATGTTCAACAGAGGCAAATCCCTCAGCAGCAGCAGTTACATCACCTGTCAGAAAACTCCAGTCAAGGTCATCTTCCTCAGAAGCTCAGGATGCCCCGAATTCAAAGTTGGTAGAAGGATAGTGGTCGTTATGTTTCAACGTAGCCATTTTCCCTGTAAATTACCATTTTCTAACTTTGTAAATACTCTTTGGAATCACGTGTTTGGCTGATCTCGATCTTATCAATAAAATTTGAGCCCTTGTGCTTTTGTTTGTAATTCTTATTTATTTTAGCTTTACAGAACGACATTTTAACATGATTAACGATTCTTGAAATAAAACAAAAATGAATTTACTTGTTAAAACTTTTTCTGCTTTTTAATAAAGACGGCAATTTCTTTTGACTGTTGAACATCAGAAGAACATCGGTCGCTTCTCAAGAAGTAATCGAACCTCAAAGTGCATAATCAAAGTACTCCTTCTAACCCAGTATGCCTGAATGAAGGGATCAACTGTGTCAGAGACCTTGTTTCGTCTGACACGCCTCGACCAAGTTCTTATCTCCTAAGCCCGATCAACGGTATTCCCCGCAGGGACTATCTCTCCTAAGCAAGGTGGAATTGCTATTCTAACGGTACTTCTTCGCCCCGCGATGGCCGAGTATCCAGTCATGTTCATCTTTTAGTTTGTATGTCGCGTCAGTTTTGTCAGCATAAACATACATGCATAATTGCATTATTGATTTACATTCACATTTCATATTGCATCACTATCACTCTAGTCGGCCTTGTCCCCTAGTGATAAAAGTCCTCTTAATCGAGTTGTCAGCCCTTTCCTCGTCAGGAAGTGTTACGTCTGAACAATATCTCTCCTCCAGCTTTATTTCTGGATTGAAGTTGGGTCCTCGACCACTTTGATAACTTGAACCTCTGAAAGACCAGAGAGCCCTCAGTTAACATCACTCTTCGCCATTGAAGATGATATCCTTGTTTTCCCAGATTAAAGAAAATCCAGAGAGAAAGCCTCCTAAATCGGAGATTCGACAGTACGGCAGTTTTTCTCCGAGAAACCCACTTATGAAAAGGTCATCGGCACCTCAAAATTGGATCACATCATATGGCATTTCTCCGAGAAGATCTCCGAGAAAAGTATGATGTAAAGACCCCAAGCGACAGCAGTCTCCCAAGAGACTCGCTTTCCCCAGTAGAAACAAATGGCGTCTCCAATAGAGAAGTTTGTGCACCTCTACAACTCATACGACTGGGTTCCCCAGCAAGCCTGACATCAAAACTTTTCCACTCAAATGGCATCTCCCCAGGAAAATTTGGCAAGAAGTTTGAGGAAAACCGCTACGCATAGCGTCCCTTGTCAATTAAGTTTATTGACAAAAGAAACTAAGACCAGTTCCTCGGTAGGAAACCAGGATCGAGGGGAAGTTTAAATCAGAAACTAAGACCAGTTCCTTGGTAGGTAACCAGGATCGAGGGGAAGTTTGTTTCAGCAACTGAGACCAGTTCCTTGGTAGGAAACCAGGAACGAGGGGAGGTTGACAAAAGAAAACTGAGACTAGTTCCTTGGCTGAAGACCAGGATCGAGGGGAAGTTTACCTTTTCTAAGCATCATTTCTCAGCAAAAGAAGATGAATGCGATCCGCCATTCATAACCACCATCAAAATTTCGGGTATTCCGATATTTAATCCTCTTGCACCCCGAATGCCCGAATACCTTCGTCATTCATACCTTCGGGTTCAAGAAGATTAAATAGGGGCATCTGTCATACCCCAAATTTTGACCACTAAGATTTCCTATCATTGTGCAAATCATTATCACAATATGGAGGAACCATCATACTTCATCAGTCTCCCCAAAGATGGGTGAGCATTCACTACAATCAAAATTAGGGTTTCAAACCCTCTCTGAGTGCTTAGACAAAGGATCAATCAAGGAATGATATGATCTTCAACTTGTCTAACCTCTCAAACATCCATAATGGATCCAAAGGACTCCCACTTCAAGGATTAAGCACAAGGCTGCTCCCTTCTAGGTGTATCAAGTCTCAAGATCCACAGTGTCACCAAATTAGGGTTTTGGTCGACCAGGGCCTCCAGATGGAAATTTTTCATCTGGGCACAAGCCAATGATCCAAAACCTAACCTAATATACTCCATGGAACCTCATGGACCCAATCATCAAGTCAATTTTGCCTTAGGGGATGCATTCATCAAAACTCAGGAATTAGGGTTTCTTGACCTAATTCACCCCTAAGTTGACTTTTGGGACAAACCATGAGCCAAGACCTCAAAGGAGGATTTGAGGGTCTCTAATATACCATCTTGATCCATTTGGAACAATGGATTAATCCAAGAAGCTTGAGCAACAAGTCTCAATTTCATCTGCACCACAATTAGGGTTTTAAGGAAAAAGTCAACTGTAACTTTGACTTTTGACCAGGACATGCTCCCAAGCCCTAAGACATGATTCAATATGCCCTATGACACCCATGGAACATGTCCATCAAGTTTGATTTAGGTCAAGGACATGATTTCCTGAAGAATTGCACAGTTTGGAATTCATCTGATAAAAAGTCAACTGTGCACAAAAGTCAACTTTGACTTTTTGAGAATTTTCACCAAAATGGATTTTTAACCCTAAAATGATGTTAATGCATGATTTGAATCATCATTCATCAAGAAAAATCAAGAAAAGTTGGATAACTTGTAAAAGGGGTAACCATAAAAACTTAGAAAATTTTCTAAGTTAAAAATAAAGTGACAAGGGTACCAACTTTGGGGGATCATAACTCCTAAACCACAAGGCCATTGTGCCCCATTCAAAGCTTGATTTGTAGATCACATTGCCCTCTACAAAAGCTTCATACTGACCTATGTCCAAATTCCTCATGGATTTTGAGTTATTGAGTGATCAAAATCAAGAGAAAACACTTTGTTCCAACACTTAGTGAAAATTTCACTAAGTCAGATTTTGCCTTACTTTTTGCCAAATGTAGGGGGATTTTTCACTTGGATTCAAAAGAGATCAAAACCAAACATGTTCAAACAGTCGTTGTATCATGTAAGGGCTTTCCAAAATGGTCAAGAACATTACCAAATTCAACTTACACCATGAGATATGACATTGGCAAGTTGCCTTGCTGAAATTTGTCAAAAGCAAGGAAGAATTTGCAATTTTGCTCGATTTACCAAAATCAGCCAAATTCAAATGCTCCTATCCACTTGGACACATCTGAGGATTGAATCTAAAGGGGACAATCACTGAGCCAAGCCTCCAAAGTCCATGGAACAAGAAATAGCATGTTGAACCTAGAATGGCCAAAATAGGGACAAGACTCCAAATTTGGATTGAAGCATTCAATGGAAGCATCAAGGTGGCATGGACTGAGCCATTCTCATCTGAAATCAGTCAAGACTTATCCAAGACCAAGGGAACCAAAGCTCTGTGCCCTAACCTCTAGTCAATGGCTAGGAGACTTGGATTTTCATTTGCCAACATTGGCCAAACCTACTTAGCAGTTGCCATTCACTATTCCTTGCAAAACAAACTTGCTCTACTATAAATAGAGCTCAATTGTGATCAGTTTGAGTACACCAAAGCCATAAAACAGATGCTTTCCTCAAAATCTCTTCTTTCACTCCAATTTTGCCTTCTAAGGCAAGTCACTATCGGGTTTTGAGTTAGAGGGCAATTCCAATCAAACCAATCACTCACACACCTCACATACATCATATAGAAGTGATCCAAACACTCACATAACATCTGGAACACAGATTTCACAAAATCACTAGCCAATTGCTCAAGTTCTTGACAGTTTTGCAGTTGAGGTGCCATCTTCAACTCCAAACCATTTCAATCCATTCCAAGCACTCAGAAACATCACTTGGCACCTAGGGAAGCTATCCACATCATTGGAACCAAGCTGTAATACCTCCAACAAAAATCACGATCAGCAGTTGCAAGTGGTAAGCATGAGCTATTCTAACTCTATGATCCATGCAATTTTTGCTGCACAATAATTTGGCCATATGTTCATAATCATGCATGGAATGTTTCCCCTCAATTAATTGCATTGTTTGAATCGTGTATCAAAAATCCTAGCCTTCATGCAGAAATTAGGGTTCTTGAGGATTTTTCATGATTTCTTGTTATATGTTTAATTTAAATGAAATTAATTGACATAGACATGATCGTGAGGTTGAGACGAGCATAATGATATGTGGATTGCATGATATAATCAAGTATTCAGTGAGATTGGAGAGAAAATGCAAATCTGGCCAAGCCCAGAACACGCGCGTGTTCTTGGTGTGTTCTTGGCGCCTTTTTTCAAAATTTGAATATTTGAATTTTGTGATTTTTATTTAATTGATTCAAAAATTAATTTCTCTCTGAGTTTTAATGATTTTGAGTTAATTCTTTTTTTAATAATTCACAAAAATGTTAAAATATTTTATTTTCCCAAAAAATCCCAAAAATATTATTTATTTCATATAATTGATATTTTTGCAAAGAATTAATATTTTAATTGTTTTTGACATTTTAAATATTTTTTCTACATTGATTTTGCAAATTTTAATGACTTCTAATTATTTTGTAGGTCAATACTTAATTTTTGAAGCATTAATCCAAGATCACAATTTGTGTTTCATTTGTAAAACAATTTTGATCATTTTAATTGAGCTTTTATTCAATTAAATACATTTTTGAAAACAAATTAGGGTTTTGGATTAATTCAACCCTCATAAATCATTTTCAAAAGCACTTGGGCCTCTAATAGAGTGTAAGACCCAATCCTTTTTTGACCAAATCATTTTTTGGGCCTCAGTGTATTGTATAAGTCCCGATACCGTCAAAAACAAACGGCGCGATCGTCGCCTTTTGAAAAATCAAACTTTGGGCCTCTCCTTGAGCTATAAGACCCATTAAAATTTCTTGGACCTCTAATAGAGTGTAAGACCCAACCCCCTTTTAAGCAAAACATTTAGGGCCTCACTTATTGTATAAGTCCCTCCGCGTTAAAAGAAAACCCCGGCGCGATCGCCATTTCAAACGGAAAAATCATCTGGGCCTACCCTCGTGTTATAAGCCCCACTCTTTTTCTTTAATAACTTTTTGGGCCTCTCCTTGAGCTATAAGACCCATTCAAAACTCTTGGGCCTCTAATAGAGTGTAAGACTCAACTCCCTTTGTACATAAAACAATTTTTGGGCCTTAGTCACTTGTATAAGTCCCTCTGTACAAAATCAAACAGTGCGTTCACTGATAAAACCCTGAGCCTCTCCTTGAGCTGTAAGCCCCAAATCTCTCTTTTTCAAAGCACTTTCTCCTTTGATTTTGAATATACTGTTGTTTTCAATCTTTCTTTGTTGAACAACTAACTAAACAACATGGAAGCTCTACAACCGAGTAAGTGGTTATTGCTTTCATTTACCGCTTTCATATACATATAACTGTATTGTGGGGCTGTTTCACTGTAAGTCTTCTTTCATAAACTCATATCAACTGTGTAATAATAGTATAGATATTACGAGATTCCTCGGCAACTACGTCTAGAACTAGGTGACGCCGTTTCGTTTATTCGTAGAAATAGACAACTAGATCCCTAATAGGATCACCAGATACAGTCTTCTCTTCGGCTGTCCTCATTAGGAATTGTCAAGAAACTCTACTCCCAGAGATGAATGTATTCTCCGTGAATGGCATCTTTGAGTTTCTTCCAAATTATCGAACTTTCCTGACTTGATGTATTCCTTGTGAATAGCTTTCCTTGAATTTCTCGGGGTTTGGGGACCCATCAGCTTCTTAAAAGCAATCGGCCTCCTCTTGGGCATCGTACAAGGACCCACAGGCTTCCTAAAAGCAACCCCGCCTCCTCTTGGGCTTAGTACAAGGACACTACAGCTTCTTAGAAGTATTCACAGCCTCCTCTTAGGCTTCGTATAATGATATCTTCCTCCGGGAATGATAGTCTTCTCTTGGGCTTCGTACAAGGACCCGTCGGCTTCTTAAAAGTCTCTAGCCTCCTCTTGGGCTTCGTATAAATTGTCCCGACAACCTCCTAGAGGTATAGGAACAGAACTTAGTCAGCTTCATAGAGCAGTCCTTTCAAAGAGACTACTACTGTTTCTCAAAACATAGTACAAAGATGAAACTCTAGACTAGGACAGTCTAATCTCCTTGAGTCTCAAGACATTCTCAAGTGACCCCTTCGTTAAATAGGAAGAAAACCCATAGACTCGGACCGTCTCAATACCCTTTGGATTTCCCGTTTCCTCAAAGAGAAGGAAATATCCCTGATCCTCAAATCAAATCCCTAAGTACAGTGTTGCTCATATAAGAACTAATTTTCTCTTTAAAATCAGTATACTGGACCTGTCACTTAACTGAAACAACGTTTAGCCTCTCTCTCGGGGTTTGTACGAGACACGTAAGAGACTCCCTCGTTGAGTCAAATCACCCCTTTCGCCTCCATCTCGGGCTTTATACGAGATACAAAAAGATTCTTATTGAACCAAACAAATAATAGCCTCCATCTCGGGCTTTATACGAGATACCAAAAGATTCTATCGTCGAGTCAAAAACCTTTTAGCCTCTCTCTCGGGCTTCGTACGAGACACATAAAAACTCCCTCTTGTTGGGCCAATAGCCTCCTCTTAGGCTTTGTATAAGAAAACCACTGGTTGATTCAATTAACCTTTTAACATCAAAGCTGTGCCTCGTTCACAGTACACAAACATCAACAACTCCTTCCCCTTCATCTAATTGTTGTAAGCGGCAAGCCTCTGGATCATCTACATCCATGCCACTGTCCCTCTTTTAGCATAAGAAATTCCTAAGGAAAGATAGCATTGCTCTACACTGAGTTAAAGTCTTCTCCTTCAGGTTAAAATCCCCTATAAAGGAAATTATGGAATTGCTAGGATCCGCGTATCCCGGTTAAAGTAATCCTCCCTTTATAACCAGTCACCCAACAGTTGTGACAAACAGACCTCTTTAGAGATGACAAATTCTCTCTAAAGTCAACACCTTTTAGCTTCACATCTTGGGCTTTGAACAAGATACAAATAGACTTTTCAGCTTCACATCTTGGGCTTTGAACAAGATACAAACTACCTTTTAGCTTCACGTCTTGGGCTTTAAACAAGACACCAAAAACACCCATTTCCTCCCATAGAATAGGAGAAACTACGAACGCTCTGATTTTCCTGTTTCGGTAAACGGGAATACGTAGGCATAAGATTGAAAGAAAAATCTTAGCGAGCGCAATCAACAAAAAACCCAAAATCCCATACTCTCATGTATCTATCAAAAGCATCAGTCCTAACATCCTAATCCTTGTTCCCCGCTAGAAACCTTCTGCCAAGATAAAAAGAAAGAAAACAGTATTGGCGAAAATACAAATAACCAGTACAAAGGCCCCCCACATTGATAGCATCTGTAACCTAACAGACCGCTGTTTAAACTCAGTATGCAAAGCAGGGTTAATTGGACACATCTATTTCCCTTCCTTCATCAGCTTTAATAGGATAAAAAATGAATCGACTTGTAGTTTAAGCTCAAACCGCAGAGAGCGACCAGCGCTTAAGAACCGTGTCCAAAATCGCTCGCTACACATGTCAATGTGTGGTAAAGGAAATTCGTCCTTTGGGCTAGCCTTGTTTAGATCCCTGTAATCTACACACATTCTGACATTTCCGTCCTTTTTCGGAATGGGTACGATATTGGCTAACCATTGAGGATATTCTGATGTAGCGAGGAAACCCGCGTCGATCTGTTTCTGTACCTCCTCTTTGATTTTGATGGCCATGTCCGGGTGAGTCCGACTCAACCTTTGCTTTACTGGCAGACATTCCGATATCAACGGTAAGTGATGTTCCACGATGCTGGTATCCAACCCTGGCATATCCTGGTAGGACCAAGCAAACACATCGGGAAATTCTCTGAGAAGCTTTATCAAACTCTCTTTGGAAGTTGGACTGAGCAGTGCCCTAATCCTGATCTCTTTTCTCTCTTTTCCCGAACCCAAGTTTACCGTTTCCAACGGCTCTTTGTGAGGTTCGATGAAACTTTCCTCCTGTCTGAGTAATCGGGAGATATCTTCTGGAATTTAGTCGTTAACTTCTTCTTTAGCCCCAAATACCGGGAACTCAAAGTCGGGAGAAGGCATCAGATCGTATGTTTCAACGGGGTTTAAAATAAGCAATCTGCATGACGTGATGATTTGTGTTTAGAAGAGATAGAGAAAATGCAAGTGTGTGCAGTGTATTTTTCTTTGAAAAACTGCTTGTTTATTTTGATTTGTCTTTTAGGATTACCATTTTCAGAAAAACGAAAAGAGAAAACAGCAATAAATGCGGAAATTACATAACGACGTTATTTTATTAATGAACAAGTCGATTCTTGAAACTACAGCCCTATAAAACAAAACTATGTCGCTTTGGGCAAAGCGAAGAGGGAAATTTACAGAAAGCGAGCCCTATCAAAACATCCA
The DNA here is from genome assembly GCA_022829125.1 of Lathyrus tuberosus. Taxonomy (NCBI): domain Eukaryota; kingdom Viridiplantae; phylum Streptophyta; class Magnoliopsida; order Fabales; family Fabaceae; genus Lathyrus; species Lathyrus tuberosus. Next base: position 10,151,535 of record JALAZF010000169.1, read on the forward strand.
TTTCACCTGGGCAGGGTGAAAGGTTAAAGACGACAATTACATTGACTTATGAACGATCTTCGGAACATCGACAGCAACCCACTGGCGGCGAACTCCTCGGTGAATCAGAAAGTCTGGCACCTTCCTCGATTTGTCTTCAGAAATAACGTTGATTTCTGGTGGAGCGGGATCATTGGAATCTGTCTCCCAAGCAGAGTTGTCGTAGGAGAATTCCTCTGTTGCATTTTGCATAGTATTTGTACTCTCAGGTAGATCTCCCAATCCAGTAGGCTGGATGTCTTCGAGCCTGATGCGAGAGCTTTCGGGAGCAGTGTACTTGACCATATAGTCGTATTTTCCACTTGGTTGTCCCAGGGTGTCCCACACTGTGGAACTAGAGGAGTCATCCTTCTTGATGATGTTGACCTCGGGAAAAGTATAGTTGATGAACTCTAATCCTGCAAACGTTGTAAACTCATCGTCGTGCTAGGTATTTTCAGGATAACATGGGTGTTGATCCCATGACATGGGGGGGACGTAGGTATTCTGTTCAATGATGCTCAGCTGATTTTCATTGTTCGGCTGATTTTCTTGCCCCAAGTCTCCTGGGCACGGCTGCCACATTGGCAGGCCATCCATCGGGCCATAATAGTTGTGGTCAAAGTTGTCCTTCATCAGAGTGTCCTCCTCTAATGAGTTTGGTGGAGCACGACATCCTTCCAGATCACAATCTCCATATATCATTTCAACGTCTGACCTGAGTATAAATCTCGGACTCTGTGTAGGAAAGCAAAATGGAATTTGCGTTTCATCCTGAGACATATAACCGTCCTCGTTGAGATAGGACTTCTATTCTTCCTCCACATCAGATGAATCATCTTTATTGATGGTATGTACCTCTTGAGTCACTGGTTGAAGGAAGCCTCCACTGTGGAAGAAGTTCTGAATGGGATGAAGACTTTCATCGTTAGCAGCTGTTTGGGTATAGGTTGCAGAAAAACCAAGACCCTTCTTTGTTTTATTGTCAGTAGGAATGACAAGATGTCCCCATCCTTTTGTATTGGAACTCTCGACCTCTTTGATAGAATCTTTGTACCAGGAAATGGAAGTTCCCCCCTCAGATTGATCGTCCTTGTGTATAGAAAGCGCTTGGACCTGGGTTCTGATTATCCCTTCTGGTTCCACATAAGTGGATGACGATAAATTGCTGACGAGCAAGGCCTGTTCCCCACAGACTGTGATGAGTTAGCCGTTCTGGACGAACTTTAGCTTTTGGTGGAGGGCTGAAGTGACTGCCCCAGCTTGATGTATCCAAGGTCTTCCTAATAAATAACTGTATGTTGCCCGGATGTCCATGACCTGGAAAGTGTGAGGACCGATAGTTATGGGAAGGTCGACTTCGCCGATAACCGTTTTTCTGGATCCGTCAAATGCTTTGACGACGACCTCGCTGGTTCTCATCGGAGGGCCTTTGAATGATAATTGTATCAAAGTGGACTTCGACATAACATTCAGGGCTGACCCTGTGTCTACCAGTACGGTGGCTAAAGCATCGTCCTGGCAGTTGACTGTAATATTGAGCGCTATGTTATGACGGCGACCCTCTTCAGGTAATTCCTCATCACTAAATCCCAAGTTATTGCAGGAAGTGATGTTAGAGACAATGCTATCGAGCTATCTGATTGTTACATCATGTTCCACAAAGGCTTGCTCCAAGACTTTTTGTAGAGCCTCCTTGTGCACTTCTGAACTGAGTAACAGTGAAAATACCGAGATCTTTGAAGGAGTTTGTAACAGTTGATCAACAATGTTGTATTCACTCCTTTGGATGAGCTTCAACATCTCATCGTTGTTATTTGAAAGGTCGGGATCACTGGATTGACCGACTGGTGGATTGGGAACTTCTGTCTGAGGTTCCTTTTCTTTGTTGAGTTCTCCAACTCCTCTGTTGAAGATTCGACTGCTCCGTGTTACTCGACTGATGTCTGCAATATTCACGACGGAGGGTAACGAAATTTCCTTTTCATTCTCGACTATTGTTGCACCGTATTTGTAAGGGATAGCCTTAGTTGATTCATACGGTAGTGGTCCTGGAAGATAGATGACTATGGGAGCCTTCTGATTTTTCTGACCATCTAAGTAATTTCGATCCGTTCCTGGTTGGAAACTCTCGATTCGTCAAGTAGAGGGATGATGGCAAAAACATCCATGGCCCTTTGATGATCAGAGATTACGACAACATCCTCAATTTGATCAGTGAGATAGTTGACTGATCCAGAACTTGACCATGGTTGAATCTCTTTGTGGTCCAACTGACTTTGAAGGGCTGCCCGCACGAGGTAGCATCCTTGTTTTTTCACTGAACAAACTCCACACCGCTCATAGTTGTGTAGTGGCACCTGGCCGTGTCCGCTCTGAATACAGTGTAGCCTTACTAGGTCAGTTTCCACCGACCAGACATCCTGACTTTGATATCTAGTAGGATTCGCGTTAGTGATACTAATTTGCTGGGCGTCTTCATCCATATAGATTGGAAGCCACCAGTGGTTCAACAAGTGCTGAAGTGTTTCCTAGACAAGGGCACAACCCTGATCGTTTTTACAACCCGCTTTACAGCTCTGATAATCATATGATACCAGGAATCTGAGACGAACCTGTTCTGCGTGTAACTCCACCCGGCTGGTATTCATCAAGCGAATATCGAAGATTTGAATCATGTTGACTTGATAGGGATTCTTATCATGGTAGTCCTAGATCCATCCAAGATCCATCTGACGCTGGAGGGCCTCTTGTACAAAAGAGCATCCCTGTTTGTTTACCGAGCAAGTCAGATAAGAATTGTAATCGTGTCGCAGCAGATTATGATACTGGCTTTTCCTTGAGTGCATTGCCACCAGGTTGACATTCATTGCACGGACGTCGTGGTTTTGAATGACGTTGGAATTTGTATAAACCATGTTAACTCCACGAACTCGGTGCTCTTGGATCCATCCGAGATCCATCTGTTCCTGTAGAGCTGATTGCACCACAGAACATCCTCGATTGCTTTTAGAGCAGATATCACACTGATGATAATTATGAGGTGGAACATGGCCGTATCCACTCTGTCTACAATGCATCTTGACCAAATTGGTTTTCAATAAGAGTACATCGTGAATTTGATAAACTTTGTTAGACTCTCCCTCTATCAGGTTGACTGCAGCTTTCTCGTGTTGAGGCAGCGGGTTCGTGGGAACATTGGGATTCATATCTTTGAAAGATAAGAGCCCACTCCTAACAAGCTTTAGCACGTCAGATTTGAAATTGAGACAGTTTTCTATATTATGCCCTGGTCCTCCTTGATGGTAAGGGCAAGTCTGATCCGCTTTGGACCAAAAAGGCGGATTCTCCGGTACTGTAAGAGGAGCCTTGGTCTGGATGTGCCCTTTAGCCAGTAGTAACGGAAATAGTTCCGCGTACGATATGGGTATAGGATCAAAACCTGGTGGCAGCGTTGTACGGTTGTTATTGGATGGAGGACGAGCCTGCTGAAGAGGTTGTTGTGTCCTTTGCTGATTAGGTTAGTTCTGTGCAACCTGAGGTTGATACGTAGAAACAGGCGCAGTGTTGATAGCAGGAGTTACAGCTGCTACTGGTTGGTACCGTCGCCTTTGCTTTCCGAGAGAGATATTCCCAATATCCTGCTCTTTTTTCTTAGGGAGAGCACTACCGTATAATTTTGTACTACTCGATGATCTAGCATATTTTACTAAACGTCCTTCCTGGACGGCTTCCTCAAGACGAACCCCCATGCCCACCATCTCGGCGAAGTCACTGGGTGCACTGGCAACCATTCTGTCATAGTAAAATGAGCTCAAGGTCTTTAATAAGATCTTTGTCATCTCTTTTTCCTCAAGAGGTGGACAAATCTGAGCGGAAATTTCACGCCATCTCTGAGCGTACTCCTTAAAGGTTTCCTTGTCCTTTTGTGACATTGATCTGAGTTGATCTCTGTCTAGTGCCATGTCCAAATTATATTTGTACTGTTGGACGAAGGCAATGCCGAGATCTCTGAAAGTTCTAATCGTAGCACGGTTTAAACCCATGTACCATTTTAATGCGGCACTGGTTAAACTATCCTGGAAGTAGTGAATCAGTAGATCTTGATTCTCTGTCTGAGCCGACATTCGCCGAGCGCACATCACCAAGTGGCTCTGAGGGCAAGAGTTACCCTTCTACTTTTCAAAGTCGGGCACCTGGAATTTGTGCGGAACTTTCACATTGGGGACCGGGCAGAGGTCCGCGGCGTCCTTTCCAAATAGATCCTGACCGCGAATAGCTTGCAATTCCTTTTGTATTTCCAGGAACTGTTCCTGGAACTCGTTCATTCTTTCGAACATGCTTTCGTTTCCACTAGAAGGTATATGCGAAATCTGTCCTTCCGGGACAGTGTGTACCACGGGTTATGGTATAGTCATTACGGCCGAGTGTAACGCCCCGAATATTTAATTATTTATTTAATTAAATATTTAATTGATTATTTGTGATTATTCGGTTAATTTTGTATTGAGGAGGTTTAATCGATAAGTTGGTATTTAAGTTGGTTTAGTCGTAGAATTATATTAGAAATAATATAATTAAAATATTATTAAATGATCCCCGAATAATTGATGAATATGTCGAATATATGGTTTAAGTTGTTAAGTTAATAGTCGGGTAAAATTAGCCGAGAAATTAACACTGGGATTAATATTGTATTTTTATTAAATTGATTTTGTGAGAAATAGTATTATTGGGCCTACATTGGGGTTTTTAGTAGCAATTAAGGGTGTGTGAGAACTTAAGCCCAATTAGAAACTAATGCTTATAATTCTATTAAATTAAAATAATAGAAAAGAATAGTAGGGAGTGGGATATCAGTTAGAGGAAAAAAATTGAGAACGTGAGCATTTGTGGGAAAGGAGAAGAAAAGCTGCGACAGTAGACTAAGGAGAAGAGACGAGAGAATTGCTGCAGGTGTGGAAAAATCAAGAAATTCGAGCTACCTTTGATCCAATCAGGTAAGGGTGGGGTTCGAATTTTATAATCGGGAGAATGATAGTTAGTATGTAGAAATTTGGATTTATATAATTTTTTACTATGTGGTATTTATTGGAATGAAATTGGTATATTATAGAGACCCATTATCAATTGATAGAGTAATTTGAAACCTGATAGTAGAAATCCACCTTTTTTTCCTTATTCCATGCGTTACAGGGCTGATTTGTAGCCTACTTTTGATTAATTTATGTTTTAGTTAATTAATATATATAATTGAAGTGGGGTAGGGGCATGTGAATGGGAAATAGATTGTTGATATATTAGTTGATTAGGTGATGTATATATATTCCATGGATGCAGCGCATGAGCTTCAGGAGAAGAAGAAAACAAATCAATTTTTTTTTATTTACTATGGATACGTGGGACCCGCAGTGGTATTGGTGGAACTCCAACTTGAATCATTGTCATGCGCTAGCTACACACCTGTAGCTGAGTGTTGGTTAATTTTTTTAGTTGGTTACAAATAAGCAGATAGCAGGTAGTGATAATTGGGTAACAGACTTGATTTTGATGACAGTAAAATTAGTAGCATAATATGTTGCAGCAGTAATTTAATGATTTAACTGAAGTAATAAATTAATCTGTAGCAATTAATAAGAGCGAAACAATACTGAATTACCCGGTGTAGCCAAATTAAGCGGTATATTTAGTTGCCCGGAATTGAATGAAAATTTTTGGGGAAGTTCGTAATAATTAGTAGGCAGTGTGGTTGATTTATTTTGTTGAAAAGATGCTGGAAGTTGAAAACAGTAGGAATTTTTAGTCGCCCGGTAGAATTAAGCGGTATATTTAGTTGCCCGGAATCGAATGAAAATTTTTGGGGAAGTTCGTATATACGAGTAGATACGTGAATGGTGTTTATTTTTGTCAAATTAAGTAGATTGCATGGAATTGTCGGTACAGTCGATTGAGTTGGTTTTTGGTCCCAAATATGGACATGTTTTGTTGTAGGCTTAAATAGCCAAAATTGAAAGTTGTTTATGTTGTGCTGAGTTGTATTTGTTGTGTTGATGTTGTTGATTGTATGTCGTTCATATGTCGCATACATTGCATTGTTTAAGTTGGCCTTGATGGCATTGATTAAGTTGGCCCTTGATGGCACCTGTTTAAGTTGAAAATTGCCTCGATAATCTGGCATATGTTTAAGTTGGGAGTTCTACTCCGAAATGGTACCACATGCATCTGCATAAGTTGAGTCGCATTGAGTGGTATTAATGGATTTGTTGTTATGATGAATGTTGATTGGTTGTGATATGGTTGTTAGTTGTGAAGTGGTGAGACTTGTATGATTCTAATTCTAATATATTAATTATCATACTTTTGATTATATTATTGGATATCTCACCCTTTCCTTGTTTCGCCGTTGCCTTTATATTGGTAACGTGCAGGTAATCCGGAATGAAGGAAGTCTACCTTCATTAGTTCGATTCGGTGGTTATCGCTCTGATACGTAGCACTCGGGGGGATAATCGCGTGTTTTTCCTATTGATTGAATTATGTTTAAGTTGCTGAATTTTATATTGTTTTTATTAAAAGCTTACATTTGAAGTTGTTTTATGTTGGATGAAGATGCTTTAACTATTTGAATGGTAAAGACTTGTTGATTGGAAGTTGTTGTTCTTGTTGAATTCAAAATTAAGAAAATTTTATGTTGAACTTATGAATCCGCTGCATGAAAGTTAAAGTTGTTATATTTTAAAGACTGAACAGGTTCGAATCAGTTATCCGGAGAGTCGTATTATTTATGTATGAATTACAGGTGATTGTATGATATGTTAAAGTTGAAATGAATGTGACATCCTGTATGTTGTAATTTTATACTCTGATATTATATAATTACGTTGGGTAGAATCAGGGTGTTACATTAGTGGTATCAGAGCAGGTCGGTCAGTCCGGCCAAGTTGTTGAGTTGTAGTGTAGTTTATCAATCGAGTATTGTTAATTAGTTCTAATCGCCGTTTATGTTGCAGTGATAAGTTGAGATGGCTGGAAGGAACGATGCTGCAATGGCTGCTGCAATGCAAGCAATGGCTCAAGCTGTGCAGAATTTACCGAACGCTGGCGAGAATGATGGATCTCGTAGCTTGGCGACATTTCAGAGAGAGAATCCGCCTACCTTCAAGGGAAAGTATGATCCTGATGGAGTGTTGGATTGGTTGAAAGAGATTGAGAGGATCTTTCGGGTGATGGACTGCACTCCAGCGCAGAAGGTTCGTTATGGGACTCATATGCTAGCAGTCGAAGCTGATGACTGGTGGCTAGAGACTTGCCATAGGTTGGAGACTACAGGTGAAGTTATCACTTGGGATGTGTTCTGAAGGGAGTTTCTGAGGAAGTATTATCCAGAGGATATCTGTGGTAAGAAGCAGATTGAGTTTCTTGAGCTAAAGCAAGGAACTATGTCGGTTACTGATTATGCTGCGAAGTTTGTTGAGCTGGCTAAGTTTTATCCGTACTATACCGGTGATGATGCTGAGTTTTCTAAATGCATCAAATTTGAGAGCGGGCTGCGCTCTGAAATCAAGAAAGCTATTGGGTATCAGAAGATTCGTGTCTTTTCTGATTTGGTCGATAGTTGCAGAATTTATGAAGAGGACAACAATGCTCACTACAAAATTGTTAGTGATAAAAGAGGCAAGCAACAGTAGAACCGTGGTAAACCTATGATGCTCCAGCTGGAAAAGGTAAACAGAGAGCGACTGAGAGCAAGAAGACTAGTAGGGGAGATGCTCCTGCTGGCATAACTTGTTTCAATTGCGGGAAACCTGGCCATAAGAGTACTGCATGCAATCAAGAGGTGAAGAAATGTTTTCGTTGTGGTAAGATGGGACATACTACGTCTGAATGTAAGCATAAGGAGATGGTCTGTTTTAATTGTGGTGAAGAGGGACATATTGTTAATCAGTGTCCGAAGCCAAAGAAAGCTCAGACCGGACAAGTGTTCCCGTTAGCAGGAACTCAGACAGCTAATGAGGACAAACTTATCAGAGGTACATGTTTCATTAATAGTACTCCTTTAATTACTATTATTGACACTGGTGCTACTCATTATTTTATTTCTGCTGATTGTGTTCAAAGATTGGGTCTTAAATTGTCTACTATGAATGGAGAATTAATCGTCGAGACTCCGGCTAAGGGAGCGATGACTACTTCTCTTGTGTGTTTAAGGTGTCCTTTATCGATCTTTGATAAAGACTTTTATGTTGATTTGGTTTGTTTACCGTTGACCGGAATGGATGTAATCCTAGGTATGAACTGGTTAGAGTATAACTATGTTCATATAAACTATTATCGCAAGTCGGTAAGGTTTTCTACTCCAGAAGAGGAAGAAGTTGGGTTGTTGTCTTTCAGAGAGTTGCAGAAATTGATGAAGGAGGAAGCTCAGATGTTTTCATTGATGGCAACGCTGTCTATTGAGAGTAAAGCAAAGATTGATGAATTGCAAGTGGTGAATGAATTTCCTGAAGTTTTCCCTGATGAAATTTCAGGTGTGCCGCCTGAGAGAGAGGTTGAATTCGGAATTGATCTTGTACCTAGTACTAGACCTGTTTCGATGGCACCATACAGAATGTCGGCATCCGAGTTGGCTGAATTAAAGAAGCAATTGGAGGAGTTACTTGAAAAGAAATTTGTGAGACCAAGTGTATCGTCGTAGGGAGCTCCAGTGTTGTTAGTAAAGAAGAAAGATGGAAGTATGAGACTTTGTGTTGATTATAGACAGCTGAATAAAGTGACAATTAAGAACAAGTACCCACTTCCAAGAGTAGATGATTTGATGGATCAATTGGTAGGTGCTCGCGTGTTTAGCAAGATCGATCTGAGATCGGGTTATCATCAGATTAAAGTGAAAGATGAGGATATTCAGAAGACGACGTTCCGAACACGGTATGGACACTATGAGTATTCGGTGATGCCCTTCGGTGTTACAAATGCACCGGGAGTATTCATGGAATACATGAACCGTATTTTTCATACTTACCTGGATCGTTTTGTGGTTGTATTCATTGATGATATTCTGATTTACTCTAAGTCAGAAGAAGAGCATAAGGAACATTTGAGAACAGTATTGGAAGTTTTGAAAGACAAGAAGTTGTATGCGAAGCTGTCCAAGTGCGAATTTTGGTTAAAAGAAGTCAGTTTTCTTGGTCATGTGATTTAAGGGTAGTTGTATTGCTGTGGATCCATCCAAAGTAGAGGCTGTTTTAGAATGGGAAACTCCGAAGTCAGCTACCGAGATTAGAAGTTTCTTGGGATTAGCTGGTTATTATAGAAGGTTTATTGAAGGGTTTTCTAAGTTGGCACTTCCGTTAACCAGATTAACTTGTAAAAGTAAAGCTTTTGTGTGGGATGTTCAGTGCGAAGAGAGTTTTACAGAATTGAAGAAGAGGTTAACGTCGGCCCCGGTTTTGACATTACCGAATCCAGGAGAACCGTTTGTGGTTTATTGTGATGCTTCGTTGATGGGTTTAGGAGGTGTGCTTATGCAGAATAATAAAGTAATTGCTTATGCGTCTCGACAGTTGAGAACTCATGAAAGGAATTATCCTACGCATGATTTAGAGCTTGTTGCAGTTGTGTTTGTACTGAAGATTTGGAGGCATTATCTCTATGGCTCTAGATTTGAAGTTTATAGTGATCATAAGAGCTTAAAATATTTGTTTGATCAGAAAGAGTTAAATATGAGACAGCGCAGGTGGTTGGAATTACTAAAGGATTATGATTTCGGTTTGAACTATCACCCAGGAAAAGCTAATGTAGCGGCTGATGCTTTAAGCCGAAAGACTTTACATATGTCAGCAATGATGGCTAAAGAATTGGAATTAATTGAACAATTCAGAGATATGAGTTTAGTTTGCGAAGTGACGCCGCAGAGTGTTACTCTGGGAATGTTGAAGATTAACAATGATTTTCTGGACAGTATCAGAGAAGCCTAGAAGTTAGATGTGAAATTGGTAGATTCGATGGTTGGAATCGATCAGTCAGAGAATAATGATTTTAAATTGGATATGCATGGTGTGTTGAGATTCCGCGATCGGATTTGTATTCCTGATGATGCAAATATGAAAAAGATGATTCTTGAGGAAGGTCACAGGAGAAATTTGAGTATTGATCCAGAGCTACAAAGATGTACCACGACTTGAAGAAATTGTTCTGGTGGCCTGGGATGAAGCGCGATGTGGCGCAATTTATGTATGCGTGTTTAACCTGTCAGAAATCGAAAGTTGAGCATCAGAAAACTGCAGGGTTAATGCAACCGTTGGAAATTCCAGAATGGAAATGGGACAACATTTCTATGGACTTTGTGACAGGGTTACCTAATACCTTAAGAGGACATGATTCGATATGGGTGATTGTTGATAGGCTTACGAAGTCGGCTCATTTTATACCTATTAACATCACTTTTCCAGTGTCGAAGTTGGCGGAGATTTATATTCGTGTAATTGTGAAGCTGCATGGTGTTCCTTTGAGTATTGTGTCGGATAGAGATCCGAGGTTTACTTCCAATTTTTGGAAGAGTTTGCAAGAAGCGGTGGGTTCTAAGTTGAGGTTGAGTTCGGCATATCACCCTTAGACGGATGGTCAAACTGAGAGGACTATTCAGTCGTTGGAGGATTTGTTGCGAGCATGTGTTCTCGAGCAAGGGGGTTCGTGGGACACCCATCTACCGTTAATAGAGTTCACTTATAATAACAGTTACCATTCTAGTATCGGAATGGCACCTTTCGAAGCGTTGTATGGTCGGAGATGTAGGACTCCTTTATGTTGGCAAGAATTCGGAGAAAGTATAGTGCTTGGACCGGAAGTTGTTCGAGAGACTACTGAAAAGGTGAAGTTAATTCGAGAAAAGGTGAAAGCTTCCCAAAGTAGACAGAAGAGTTATCATGATAAGCGAAGGAAGGATTTAGAATTTCTAGCTGGTGACCATGTATTTTTGAGAGTCACGCCTGTGACTGGTGTCGGACGAGCTTTGAAGTCTAAGAAGCTCACTCCTCGTTTTATCGGTTCATATCAGATTTTGGACAGAGTTGGAAAAGTTGCTTATCGGGTGGCATTACCGCCAAATCTTTCGAATTTGCACAATGTGTTTCATGTGTCACAACTCCGGAAGTACATTTCAGATCCATCTCATGTGGTTAGTATGGATGACGTGCAAGTACGGGATAATCTTACCGTGGAAACGATGCCTGTACGAATTGCGGAACGTGAGATGAAGACCCTTAGAGGAAAGGAAATTGCATTGGTGAAAGTTGTCTGGTTGGGAGCTGCTGGAGAAAGCATGACATGGGAATTAGAGAGCAAGATGCGAGACTCCTATCCCGAGTTGTTTGAATCAGGTAAATTTTCGAGGACGAAAATATTCTAAGTAGGGGAGAGTTGTAACGCCCCGAATATTTAATTATTTATTTAATTAAATATTTAATTGATTATTTGTGATTATTCGGTTAATTTTGTATTGAGGAGGTTTAATCGATAAGTTGGTATTTAAGTTGGTTTAGTCGTAGAATTATATTAGAAATAATATAATTAAAATATTATTAAATGATCCCCGAATTATTGATGAATATGTCGAATATATGGTTTAAGTTGTTAAGTTGATAGTCGGGTAAAATTAGCCGAGAAATTAACACTGGGATTAATATTGTATTTTTATTAAATTGATTTTGTGAGAAATAGTACTATTGGGCCTACATTGGGGTTTTTAGTAGCAATTAAGGGTGTGTGAGAACTTAAGCCCAATTAGAAACTAATGCTTATAATTCTATTAAATTAAAATAATAGAAAAGAATAGTAGGGAGTGGGATATCAGTTAGAGGAAAAAAATTGAGAACGTGAGCATTTGGGAGAAAGGAGAAGAAAAGCTGCGACAGTAGACTAAGGAGAAGAGACGAGAGAATTGCTGCAGGTGTGGAAAAATCAAGAAATTCGAGCTACCTTCGATCCAATCAGGTAAGGGTGGGGTTCGAATTTTATAATCGGGAGAATGATAGTTAGTATGTAGAAATTGGGATTTATATAATTTTTCACTATGTGGTATTTATTGGATTGAAATTGGTATATTATAGAGACCCATTATCAATTGATAGAGTAATTTGAAACCTAATAGTAGAAATCCACCTTTTTTTCCTTATTCCATGCGCTACAGGGCTGATTTGTAGCCTACTTTTGATTAATTTATGTTTTAGTTAATTAATATATATAATTGAAGTAGGGTAGGGGCATGTGAATGGGAAATAGATTGTTGATATATTAGTTGATTAGGTGATGTATATATATTCCATGGATGCAGCGCATGAGCTTTAGGAGAAGAAGAAAACAAATCAAATTTATTTTTTATTTACTATGGATACGTGGGGCCCGCAGTGGTATTGGTGGAACTCCACCTTGAATCATTGTCATGTGCTAGCTACACACCAGTAGCTGAGTGTTGGTTAATTTTTTTAGTTGGTTACAAATAAGCAGATAGCAGGTAGTGATAATTAGGTAACAGACCTGATTTTGATGACAGTAAAATTAGTAGCACAATATGTTGCAGCAGTAATTTAATGATTTAACTGAAGTAATAAATTAATCTGTAGCAATTAATAAGAGCGAAACAGTACCGAATTACCTGGTGTAGCCAAATTAAGCGGTATATTTAGTTGCCTGGAATTGAATGAAAATTTTTGGGGAAGTTCGTAATAATTAGTAGGCAGTGTGGTTGATTTATTTTGTTGAAAAGATGCTGGAAGTTGAAAACAGTAGGAATTTTTAGTCGCCCGGTAGAATTAAGCGGTATATTTAGTTGCCCGGAATCGAATGAAAATTTTTGGGGAAGTTCGTATATACGAGTAGATACGTGAATGGTGTTTATTTTTGTCAAATTAAGTTGATTGCATGGAATTGCCGGTATAGTCGATTGAGTTGGTTTTTGGTCCCAAATATGGACATGTTTTGTTGTAGGCTTAAATAGCCAAAATTGAAAGTTGTTTATGTTGTGCTGAGTTGTATTTGTTGTGTTGATGTTGTTGATTGTATGTCGTTCATATGTCGCATACATTGCATTGTTTAAGTTGGCCTTGATGGCATTGATTAAGTTGGCCCTTGATGGCACCTGTTTAAGTTGAAAATTGCCTCGATAATCTGGCATATGTTTAAGTTGGGAGTTCTACTCCGAAATGGTACCACATGCATCTGCATAAGTTGAGTCGCATTGAGTGGTATCAATGGATTTGTTGTTATGATGAATGTTGATTGGTTGTGATATGGTTGTTAGTTGTGAAGTGGTGAGACTTGTATGATTCTAATTCTAATATATTAATTATCATACTTTTGATTATATTATTGGATATCTCACCCTTTCCTTGTTTCGCCGTTGCCTTTATATTGGTAACGTGCAGGTAATCCGGAATGAAGGAAGCCTACCTTCATTAGTTCGATTCGGTGGTTGTCGCTCTGATACGTAGCACTCGGGGGGATAATCGCGTGTTTTTCCTATTGATTGAATTATGTTTAAGTTGCTGAATTTTATATTGTTTTTATTAAAAGCTTACATTTGAAGTTGTTTTATGTTGGATGAAGGTGCTTTAACTATTTGAATGGTAAAGACTTGTTGATTGGAAGTTGTTGTTCTTGTTGAATTCAAAATTAAGAAAATTTTATGTTGAACTTATGAATCCGCTGCATGAAAGTTAAAGTTGTTATATTTTAAAGACTGAACAGGTTCGAATCAGTTATCTGGAGAGTCGTATTATTTATGTATGAATTACAGGTGATTGTATGATATGTTAAAGTTGAAATGAATGTGACGTCCTGTATGTTGTAATTTTATACTCTGATATTATATAATTACGTTGGGTAGAATCAGGGTGTTACACCGAGACTCTCGGTGCCTGCCGAAGTTTGTAACCTTCAGGAGTTGCTGTCATGCCCCTGGAATCTTCGCTTTCCCGAAGTTTGTAACCTTCAGGCCCAACGGTTTCTGCTATGATTCCCTGATCATCGGTGATCGGCGGAACATATCCTTCCGGGATATAGTTAACAGGCATGCCCCAGGGATGATCTTTCAGCATTTGATACCTAGGATCATACTTCTCCACTATGGGCATTGAGGTGATCTCTGAGATCGCGGTTCTTTGTAGATGAGCTTCTGCCATGGCTAGCATGTCGTTACGAAGCTTTCTCACATCCTCTCTCAGAGCATCGATCTCTTCTTTCAACTCTCTGTTCTCTTCCTCGAGATCATCCATCTTTTTTTGACGATTGGCCCGAGTATTGTACGAATGAGACAGTTTGACTCTCTAGAATCGAGATACAAATGTGAGATTTGTAGGTAAGAAGAATACGTTACGGGAGAATGATGAATGCAATGATTATATTAATTATTTTTTGGTTTAATCAAAATAAACTTCGACAATTAGATTGCAAGTATCAAACAGTGGGGAAACCCCGTTTTATAGAATTCAAAGGATTGCGGAAATGGAAATACATTAAATTACAAGGTGCGGAAACAGAAACCTAAGCTAATGGGTCCCGAGTCCTCTCTGAGGAGAACTCGGGTGCTGATTCTGGTACTTTCCTTTTCTTTGACCGGGGCTCTTGGGCCGTTGTCGGGTTGTCATTCCTTTTCCAGGTGAAAGGAGCGAGCAAATTTCTTTGGTCATCCTGATTATCCACAACATGTTGCTCTAAAATCTCGATCAGAGCATCCTTATCTTTCAACAGCTGCTGTATTTTGGTACACTCCATGTTGAGAATGCGGTACTTGTTCTTCCAAGACCTCCTCTCCTGTTGAACTTTGTTGAGAGTAACCTGAAGCTTTTCAATTTCCGTCATGAAGTACATGACAGATTCCCTTGGCGGAAGAACTCTGTGACGAGGATACGACATCTTTAGCTTGAGAGCTCTAGTTTGTACCCAGTGGAGATAAGGCTTCACCGAGACATAGTCTGGTTTTCCTAGAGACTCCCGTCCTTTCTTATGAACATGTTTCCAAGCGTGCACTATTTTCATCTTTAGTGCTCTGTCATTTTCTCCTTCCTTGAAGAAAAGACCTTCCAGATGAGCATTACGTGGGACATGCCTCATTGGGTATCCAAATTGACGACGAACGAGAACTGGATGATAATTGATTCCTCCCTTAGTTCCTATAAGGGGTACGCTGGGGAAGTTTCCACAACGATCAATTATCCTGATCCTATCATAAATCCTATTACACCAATCAATGTCAGAGTTGGTGAGAGACATGATTTTCTGTGACCAGCGTAAGGCACTCTTATGATCCCAAAAAGCAGCAGACTTAGGCAAATGGGAGATAAACCATTTGTATAGCAGGGGCACAAAGCACGTGATCTCCCCCCCGCCCCCCCCCCCCCCCCCCGCTGTACAAATTCCCTAAGTGTACAGAATGATACACGTCTGCGAGCAAAGTCGGCACAGGGTTTCTAATGAGAAAAACCTTAATGGCGTTGATATCGACGAAGTTATCAATGTTGGGCAACAGAAATAACCCGTAGGTGAGTAAAACAAAGATGCTTTCAAAAGCAGTCATGTTCCCTATACTAGCAAAGTACAGAGCTTTCTTTGTTAAGAACTGGGCTAGCAAACCTTGGATACCACCCTTAGTGATCATGTGAGTCCTGACTTCTGACTCATCCAAATAAATTGCTCTTGCAATGGTCTGACCCCTTGGAATTTCTTCCAGTCCAGAAAATGGAGCTTGATCAGTAATGTGTAGATCAGTCAGGCGAGAGTACTCCTCTAGCGTTGGTGCTAGCTGGTAATCTAGGAATGTGAAACAGTGATAGACCAGATCGTAAAACTGAACGAGTGCATCCATGATTCCTTCAATCACATGGATTCTTAACAGAGGTAGCATACCTCCGTACTTGGCTCTGAAAGCCTCAGGGTTAGTGATACTCCTCGCTAACCTTCTCAAATCCTCAAGTTTTGGAACCTTGAAGGTGTACTTATGAGTTCTCCTTCTACCAAAATCCATGAGCGCAATCTTTTTCTCTGACATTTGCAATCATTGTCTCAGTTTAATTTGAAAACGAGAGACTAGAAGAGAAAAAAAAAATTGTTTTAATGTTTTTTAGATGAATGCATGAATCCAGCACACAAAAACATAGAAAAAACATGGGGTCAAAGGGTCGTTGTTATGAAGTTAAGGCTCTACCCATCCCCCAAAGGTTTATACTAGTGATTTTTGTACCTGTCTCTCAAAATCATCAGTTCTTGTCGAGAAAACACCAGCGGTCCAGGAACCGTGCTAGGTGATGTTTTTTCGAAGAACCTTCAGAAGAGGATGGTATCACGTGACAACCATTTTTGATAGTTTCCGCACCACTAAAAGAGGTTTTTCCTAGGTGTATACTCAATCTTTCCACATGCGGCATCACACGCATTCCCATTAGCAGAAAAATAAACACATATATCAATTAGGAAAAGCAGTATATATATTTGTCCTAATGTCCTAGACTTTTAAGAGCTATGAATCCTATGTTCCTGACAGAAAATGGCTCCCCGGCGGAGTCGCCATTCTGTGGTACCTTCCCAATTTAAAGGTTTTTGACCTAAGATCCTAGAAAAGTCAACAAAAGTCTCATTCTCAGTGAAATCCCGAAGAAAGAAATACAGGGCCCCACGGTGGGCGCCACTTTTCTGTGGTGGCCACCACCATGAAAAAGATTTGTCCAAGGTTTTCACCTTAAACGTTAAGAAAGAATGAGAGGCCCCACGGTGGATGCCACTTTTCTGTAGCAAGCGATTTTGGACGCGATTCTTAAGCGTTGTCGCTCTTTGGGGTTTACTACAGGTCGATTCATTTTTTATCCTATTGTGAGCTAACTAAGGAAGGGAAATAGATGTCTCCAATTAACCCTGCTTGCATACTGAGTTTAAACAGCTGTCTGTTAGGTTACGGATGCTATATGGTAAAGGGGCCTTTCTTTCTTCTTACTTTATTAAGGTGGAAAACTGGGACTATTCATGGGGAATTTGTCAGATTGGGTGGAGATAGGGGACTTTAGGTTTTTGGATTAGTGTGCTCGCTAAGATTTTTCTTTCAATCTTATGCCTACATATTCCCGTTTACCGAAACAGGGAAATCAGAGCGTTCGTAGTTCCTCCTATTCTATGGGAGGAAATGGGTGTTTTGGTGTCTTGTTCAAAGCCCAAGACGTGAAGAGAAAGGTAATATATATCTTGTTCAAAGCCTAAGATGTGAAGCTGAAGGTGGTTTGTATCTTGTTCAAAGCCCAAGATGTGAAGCTGAAGGGTCTATTTGTATCTTGTTCGAAGCCCAAGATGTGAAGCTAAAAGGTGTTGTCTTTAGAGAGAATTTGTCATCTCTAAAGAGGGTCTGTTTGTCACAACTGTTGGGTGACTGACTATAAAGGCGGATTACTTTAACCGGGATATGTGAATCCTAGCAATGCCTTAATTTCCTTTATAGGGGGTTTTAACCTGAAGGAGAAGACTTTAACTCAGTTTAGAGCAATGTCATCTTTCCTTAGGAATTTCTCATGCTAAAAGAGGGACAGTGGCGTGGATCAAAGGCTTGCTGCTTACAGCGATTAGATGAAAGGAGTCGTTGATGTTTGTATACTGTGAACGAGGCACAACTTTGATGCTAAAAGGTTGATTGGCTCAACCTAGGTTTTCCTATACACAAGCCTAAGATGAGGCTATTGGCACCCAACAAGAGGGAGAGTTTTTATGTGTCTCGTACGAAGCCCGAGAGAGAGAGAGCTAAAAGGGTTGACTCAACAGGAGAATCTTTTATACTCAACAAGAGAGTGTTTTTGTATCTCGTACGAAGCCCGAGATGGAGGCTAAGAGATGGTGACTCACCAAGAGAATCTTTTATACTCAATAAGAGAGTGGTTTTGTAACTCGTACGAAGCCCGCGAGATGGAGGCTAAAAGGTGATTGAGCTCAACAAGAAAGTCTTTTATACTCAACAAAAGAGTGGTTTTTGTATCTTGTACGAAGCCCGAGATGGAGGCTAAAAGGGAGATTGGCTCAACAAGAGAGCCTTTTATACTCAACAAGAGAGTGTTTTGGGTATCTCGTACGAAGCCCGAGATGGAGGCTAAAAGTTTTGACTCACAAGAGTCTTTGTATCTCGTACGAAGCCCGAGATGGAGGCTACAAGGTTTTGACTCAACAAGAGAGTCTTTGTATCTCGTACGAAGCCCGAGATGGAGGCTAAAAGGTATACTGTTTCAGTTTGAGTAACAGGTCCAGTATGTTGGTTAAGAGAAAATCATTTCTTATATGAGTAATTGTTGCATCTCATGGATTTGATCTAAGGATCAGGATTATTTCCTGTTCTCTAAGGAACGGGGGAATCCAAAGGGTATTTGAGACTGTCCAAGTCTGCAGGTGTCTTCCTATTTTTGAAAGGGACTTGAGAATGTCTTTGAGACTCAAGAAAATTAGACTGTCCAAGTCTAGAGTTTTATCTTTTGTACTATGCTTAAAGAAACAGTAGTAGTACGTTCACGGTAGAAAGATCTAGACTCTTTGAAAGACTGTTCTATTAAGATGACTAATTTCTGTTCCTATACCTCTAGGAGGTCGTCGGGACAATTTGTACGAAGCCCAATAGGAGGCTGGAAACTTTTAAAAATCCGAGGGACAATTTGTACGAAGCCCAAGAGGAGGCTATCATTCCCGGAGGAAGAATTCTTATACGAAGCCTAAGAGGAGGCTGTGAATACTTCTAAGAAGCCGACAAGTCCTTGTACAACGCCCAAGAGGGCTTTACCTAGTGCTAGACGTAGTTGCCGGGGAAACTCTAAATATCTATACTATTATTACTCAGTCGATATGAGTTTATGAAAGAAGACTTACAGCGAAACAGCCCCACAATACAGTTATATGTATATGAAAGCGGTAAATGAAAGCATATAAACACTTAATCGGTTGTAGAGCTCCCATGCTGTTTGGTTAGTTGTTCAACAAAGAAGGATTGAAAACAACAGTATATTTCAAAATCAAAGGAGAAAGTGCTTTGAAAGGAAAAATTAGGGCTTACAGCTCAAGAAGACGCCCAAGTGAGGTTTGCCAGTGATTGCACTGTGATATGAGTTTGTACAGTGGGACTTATACAAGTGAATGAGGCCTAAAAAGTTTTCTATACAAGGGGAATGGGTCTTACACTCTCTCAAGAGGCCAAAAAAATGATTTAGAGAAAAGAAGTGGGTGTTACTACGCGAGGGTAGGCCCAGATGATTTTGTTTAAAAATGGCGATCGCGCCGAGGTTTTAGAATGTACAGAGGGACTTATACAATAAGTGAGGCCCCAAAATGGGTTATGTAAAAAAAAAGGGGTTGGGACTTACACTCTATTAGAGGCCCAAGTGAGTTTTAAGAAAAGAAATGGGTCTTACTACGTGAGGGTAGGCCCAGATGATTTATTTTGAAAAGGGTGGCGATCGCGCCGAGGTTTTGGAAACACCGTGGGACTTATACAAGTGATTGAGGCCCAAAATTTTGGTATTTACAAAGGAATTGGGTCTTACACTCTATTAGAGGCCCAAAGGTTTAAAAATGAAAAGAAATGGGACTTATAGCTCAAGGAGAAGCCCAATGGTATTTTTTGTTAAAAGGCGACGATCGCGCCGAACTTTGTAAATGTACCGAGGGACTTATACAATATCTGAGGCCCAAAATATTTATTTACAAAAGGGATGAGACTTACACTCTATTAGAGGCCCAAAGTGTATTTTAGGAAAAGAAATGGGGCTTACAACACGAGGGGAGGCCCAGATGATTTTCAGTTTGAAAATGGCGATCGCGCCGAGATTTTTCGTATCGGGACTTATACAATATCTGAGGCCCAAAATATTTTTGTACAAAAAGGGTTGGGTCTTACACTCTATTAGAGGCCCAAGGTTTTTGAAAAAATATTTGTTATGGTGAAAATCAAAGAAACCCCAATTTCATTTTTTAAAGGCATTTTTCAAAGAAAAATCAAGTAAAAAATGATAAAAATATCAAATAAAATCATTAATCATGTTATAAACAATGATTAAGGTTTATGAAAAAGTATTTTATCCACATGAATATTTAAAATCATTTTGGTTTTAAAAATCAAGAAAAAGAAATCATTTTAAAAGCATTTAAAACAATTTAAAACAATATTTTTAAATATATTAAAAATAATCTAAAAATAATATTTTTTTGTGATTTTTTGTGGATTAAAATATTATGGGGTATGAATTGGAAAATAATGATTTTTGCTATGTAAAAGAATTGGTTGAGTTTTGAAAATAAAATAAGAAAAAGAGGAAAGATGTCACAACATCATCTTCGACATCTCTTATGGGGCAAAAAACCAGTACTGAAAGTTTAGTTTTTAACACCTTTTTATCAAATTTCAAACACTCATAACTCTCTCAATTTTTAACGAATTAAAATCCGGAAGTACCTATCTTGACCGATTTTTCGCAAGGAATCCAATGGTACCACACACACACACACACTGAAACTCGACGTACAAAACACGCGAATCAAAAAACCAGAACTGCTATGTTAATTAAAACATCGTTTCTCGTCAAATTTCCAACACGCGTAACTCTCTCGATTTTTAACGGAATTAAAATTCGGAAGAGCCTATCTTGACCGATTTTTAGTAAGGAATCCAATGGTATTACTCATGCATACTAAAACTTAATGTACAGAATACACAAATCGAAAAAACCAGAACTGTACCGTTAATTCGACGTCGTTTCGCGTCAAATTTCCAACACGCGTAACTCTCTCGATTTTTAACGGAATTAAGATCCGGAAGAGCCTATCTTGACAGATTTTTCGCAAGGAATCCAATGGTACCAGACATACACACTGAAACTCGACGTACAAAACACACAAATCGAAAAACCAGAACTGCACGTTAGTTTTCGACGTCGTTTCTCGCCAAACTTCCAACACGCATAACTCTCTCAATTTTTATCGGAATCAAAATCCGTAAAAACCTATCTTGACCGATTTTTCTCAAGGAATACAATGGTACCACACATACACACTGAAACTCAACGTACAGAACGCACGCTGCAAAAAACCATAATTGGACTGTGATTTTAAAACAACCAAAACTCCACATATAAACATGTTAAAGTGCAAACAGTAGGAGGATCACATCATACACATTAAGGACTATATTTTTTCTTCAAGAATTGTTCAATATGATGCATGTATGTGGACAACAAAGGAAAGCATGATTCAAAGAATTCAAGTTGTGAATTTTACCTCTTTTTTGGAGATTTTGTGCAACCTATCAAGTGCTTTGTTCCAGAAATCATTTGATGCTTTGGCCACCCTCAAATGACCTCTTAGAAGCTTTTAGGATGGTTGGAATCAGCTGGAAACCTCTGGAGCAAGTTTGAGCACTTTCTTGCAAAATGGGCAAAAGTGGCCAAAATGCCAACTCCCTCAAATGGTGTTCCAGATGTGTGGCACCATTTGGGACAGTTCAAGGATGATATTTGGAGTGTGTTTGAGGTTTTATCTGATTTGGAAAGTGACTGAATCAAGACATGGCTTGAAAAATGCAAAAAAGTCCAATTTTGAGGTTTTGAGAGGTGACTTTGTGATGTTGGTGTTATAGGTCACTTGTGAGAGTTTGGATCACCTACATATGATGTTTATGAGGTGTTAGGATCATGAGCTGTGATGGAAATGCTCTCTAACTCAAAAACTAATAATTTCCTTACTAAAGAAGGCATTTTGGAGTGAAAGAGAGAATTTGAGGAAAGCATCTATTTGATGGCGTTGGTGTACTCAAACTGAGCACAAATGGGCTCTATTTATAGTAGAGCAAGTTTGTTTTGCAAGCAATAGTGAATGGTGGTTGCAGCAGAGATTTGGCAAATGTTGGCCAATGAAAATCCAAGTCTCCTCTAGCCATTGACTAGAGGTTAGAGCACAGGCCTTTGGTTCCCTAGTTGTTGGATGAATCTTGACTGAATTCAATTGGAGGAAGCTCAGTTCATGCCACCTCTAAGCATCCATTAAATGCTCCAAACCAAAACTGGAGTCTTGTCCCTCTTTTAGGGATTTCTAGGTTTTGGCATGCTAGTTTTGGTTCCTTGGACTTGGGAGGCTCATGGATTAGATCTATCCCCCTTAGATTTGATCCTTAGATGTGTCCAAAATGATGACAAGGCTTGAAAATTCGTGTGGCACAAGAAATGTGCAAATCTGCCCTGAAAAATTCAGCTGCAGCAAGCCTTTTTGTAAAATCCATAACTCCCTGCTCGAGTATGCTACATGGATGTTCTAGGACTTTCTGGAAAGCTGAGATGACGTACTTCAACTTTGATGTTTGGTCCTAGACCTGGTTCAACTTGGATCATGGAGAAAAACAACCTTGAAGTTGGGACTTCATGCTGAAATTACAAGGCAGATTTTGGCTAAGTGCTGAAAAATGTCAATTTTAGGTTTTTAGCCATTTTGATCCAACCATAACTCAAAATCCATGATGAATTGGGATGAGGTGTAGTTGACACTTTTGTAGAGGGCCATGAGGGATACAAATCAAGCTTTGGATGGGGAAAAATAGTTTTGTGGTTTAGGAGTTATGATCCTCCAAAGTTGGTACCCTTGCCACTTTATTTCATAACTTAGAAAATTTTTAAGTTTTTATGGTTACCCCTTTTTCAAGTTATCCCACTTTTCTTGATTTTTCTTGATGAATGATGATTCCAATCACACATTAACATCATTTTAGGGTTAAAAAACCATTTTTTATGAAAAATCTCAAAAAATCAAAGTTTGACTTTTGGGCACAGTTGACTTTTTATTAGATGAATTCCAAACTTTACGATCCTTTATGAAATCAAGTCCTTGACCTAAATCAAACTTGATGCACATGTTCCATAGGTGTTATAGGGTGTATTGAATCGTGTCCCAAGGTTTGGGAGCATGCCTGGGTCAAAAGTCAAAGTTACAGTTGACTTTTCCTGCGAAACCCTAACTGTGGTTCAGATGAAATTGAAACTTGTTGCTCAAGCTTCTTGGATCAATCCATTGTTGCAAATGGATCAATGTGGTGT
Source organism: Lathyrus tuberosus (assembly GCA_022829125.1). NCBI lineage: Eukaryota > Viridiplantae > Streptophyta > Magnoliopsida > Fabales > Fabaceae > Lathyrus > Lathyrus tuberosus. The sequence continues at coordinate 10,174,634 of JALAZF010000169.1, forward strand.
GTTAGGGATCCTCAAATAGTCTCTTGAGGCCTTGGCTCGTGTTTTGTCCCAAAAGTCAACTTAGGGGTGAATTAGGTCAAGAAACCCTAATTCCTGATTTCTGGTAAATGCATCCCCTGAGGCTAAATTGACTTTATGATGGGGTTTATGATGTTCCATGGAGCGTATTAGGATATGCTTTGAAGCATTGGCCCATGCCCAGAGGAAAATTTCCATCTGGAGGCCCTAGTCGACCAAACCTTAATTTGGTGACACCGGCGATCCTGAGGCTTGATCCACCTAGAAGGGAGCAGCCTTGTGCTTAATCCTTGAAGTGGGAGTCCTCTTGATCCATTGTGGATATTTGAGAGGCTATACAAGTTGAATATCATGTCATTTCTTGATTGATCCTTTGTCTAAGAGCTCTGAGAGGGTTTGAAACCCTAGTTTGATTGTAGTGAACGCTCACCCATCTTTGGGGAGACTAATGAGGTACAAAGGTACATCCATATTGTGCTGATGATTTGCACCATGATGGGAAATCTCAGTGGTCAAAATTTGGGGTATGACATTGGCACGATCGATTTTTCAGTTTTGGAGGGAGATTAATGCTTCTTAAATCGGTTCTTATTAGTTTGCCTATTTTCCAATTATCCTTTTATAAGGCCCCAGTGAGGATTCGGATGGAGATCATTAAGCTTCAAAGTGGCTTCCTTTGGGGTAGTACGAAGGAGAAGAAAAGGACTCATTGGATTAATTGGGATTTTCTTTGTCTTCCTCATGATAGAGGTGGTTTAAATTTGAAAATGATTGAGGACTTCAATTTGGACCTTCTTCACAAGTAGAGGTGAAGGATTCTTGAAGGGTCGGAGGAGTTATGGCTCAAAATTTCGAAATCTAGATACATAGATATTTGTTTGCATGTGTCGTGAAGTAGTTACAATTGTCCTCGTTGGACTTCTCATTCTTCGTGGTGGATGGATTTAATTTCCATCACTAAGACCTATCCGGAGGATATTTTTATTAACAAATGCAAATTTAAATTGGGTGACGGATTTAGCACTCCTTTTTGGCAGGTGAATTGGACGGGCGTTGGTAGTTTCGCAAATTTATATCCGGAGCTATTCTCCCATTCTTTATTAAAGGATGTATCGGTTGCTAGTATGGGAGGTTGGCAAGACGGGAGATGGACTTGGGGGGATCTCAGAATTCTTCCTCCTATCCAAGTAGTGAATCTTGGTCTCAATCCTGGAAGGGAAGCGTGCGGTATTCTATAGGTCTTGTGCAGATGGAGGCAAAACAAGTTATCTCTGTGTTTTCTGGCACAGCTGCTGAGCATAACAGTAGCGTGTTCGCGGGAGCCAGGAACGTTGGGGCAAGATCTGCAGCTGACATTAGTTCAGCGATGGCAACAGCTTCCACTCTTGAAGGATTTCCTTCGAATACTGCGGAGGAATTGGACGCTTTGTATTCCATAATTTCAACTTCAAAGCCCATCAATAATTTGAGAGATACAGTGTCTTGGGATTTTGGTGAAATTTGTTCCTTTTCGGTTAGTTCATTTTACCATTTGACTAACGAATATTTAATTCCTTTTGGCCCTTTGAATCATAATGATTTTGCTTTCAATTTAATATGGAAAGTTTGGGTTCCTTTGAAGATTAAAGCATTTGGATGGAGGTGTTTTTTTAACAAACTTCCGTCAAAGGATCTCCTTGTGCATCGGGGAATCATCTCTTCGGAGAGCGATAATAAATGTTTGTTTTGTAAATCTCTACCTGAAACTTTGAAGCACACTCTTCTGGATTATTCGGTGTCAAAATTGGTTTGGTCGGAAGTGTCATACCCCAAATTTTGACCACTAAGATTTCCCATCATTGTGCAAATCATCATCACAATATGGATGAACCATCATGCCTCATCAGTCTCCCCAAAGATGGGTGAGCATTCACCACAAACAATAATTAGGGTTTCAAGCCCTCTCTGAGCTTTAGACAAAGGATTAATCAAGGAATTAAATGATCTTCAACTTGTCTAACCTCTCAAGCATCCACAAAGAGTCAAGAGGACTCCCACAACAAGGATTAGGCACAAGGTTGCAACATTCCAAGTGGATTAAGCCTCAAGATCGCTAGTGTCACCAAATTAGGGTTTTGGTCGACCAGGGACTCCAGATGGAAATTTTCCTCTGGGCATGAGCCAATGCTTCAAAGCATAACCTAAGATACTCCAAGGGACCTCATGGGCCTAATCATCAAGTCAATTTAGCTTCAGGGGATGCATTCACTAAAAAATCAAGAATTAGGGTTTCTTGACCTAATTCACCCCTAAGTTTACTTTTGGGACAAATCATGAGCCAAGACCTCAAGACATGGTTTGAGGGTCTCTAACACACTAAATTTATCCATTTTCAACAATGGATTGATCCAAGAAGCTTGATCAACAAGTTTTAATTTCATCTGAACCACAATTAGGGTTTTGAAGGAAAAGTCAACTGTATCTTTGACTTTTGACCAGGACATGCTCCCAAATCCTAGGACATGATTCAATACACCATATAACACCTATGAAATCAATCCATCAAGTTTGATTTAGGTCAAGGACTTGATTTCATAGAGGATCGCACAGTTTGGAGTTCATCTGATAAAAAGTCAACTGTGCCCAAAAGTCAAAGTTTGACTTTTTGATTTTTTGATCAATTATGGTTCCCTAACACTAAAATGATGTCAATGTATGATTTGAATCATTATTCATCAATAAAAACCAAAGAAAGTAGGATAACTTGTAAAAGGGGTAACCATACAAACTTAGAAATTTTCTAAGGTATGGAACAAAGTGGCTAGGGTACCAACTTCCAAGGATCATAACTTGAGATCCAAGCAACCATTTTGGCTGATCCAAAGATGGATTTGTAGCTCTCATGGCATACTACAAAAGCTTCAACTACACCTCATTCCAATTCTCCATGGATTTTAAGTTATGGAATGACCAAAATCACAAAAAGTGAAAATGTCACTTTTTTCCAACACTTAGTGAAATTTTCACTAAGTCAAAATCTGTTTCACTTTTTTCCAAATGTAGGGGCATTTTTCACTTGGATCCAAAAAGTGTCAAGAAAAACTATGATCACACATATGTTGTATCATATGAGAGCTTTCCAAAATGACCAAGAACCCCATGAAACTCCACTTAAGCCGTGAGATATGACAATGGCAATGTGCCTTGCTGTAAACTGTCATGCCAAGGCAGATTTGTGCACTTTGCTCGATTTGAGCAATTTTTGCAAATGACAAACAAGTTTATCCATCTGAACACCTCAGGGGGAGACCAAGGAGGGACAAACACTGATCCATCATCCTCCCAAGTCCCAGATTCCCAAAGTAGCATGCCAACCCTAAAATGCCTAAAGAGGGGACAAGACTCCAATTTTGTTTTGGAGCCTTCAATGGATACACCAAGGTGGCATGAACTGAGCCTTTTCTAACTGAATGAGTCAAGGATAAGATCTGAACCAAAGAACCATAGGCATGTGCTCTAACCTCTAGTCAATGGCTAGAGGAGACTTGGATTCCTATTGATCAACATTGGCCAAACCTCTGTTGCAGTTGCCATTCCCTATTCCTTGCAAAGCAAACTTGCTCTACTATAAATAGAGCTCATTTGTGCTCAGTTTAAGTACACCAAAGCCATCAAACAGATGCTTTCCTCAAAATCACCTTCTCACTTCCAAATTTTCCTTCCAAAGCAAGTCACTATCGGGTTTTGAATTTGAGAGCTATTCCAACCAAACCAATCACACACACACCTCATAAACATCATATAGAAGTGATCCAAACACTTAAACAACAACTGTAACACTGATTTCTCAGAATCACCAGCCAATTGCTCAAGGTTTTAACCAAGTTGCAGTTGAGATGCCATGAAGTGATCCAACCATTTCCAATCAAGTCCAAGCATTCAAACACACTCCATATGGTGTAGGGAAGCTGTCCAGATCATCAAAACACATCTGTAACACCTCCAACTCAAAAATCACGTTGCTCTTGCTGTCACGACCTTCAAGTAAGCCTAAACTTAGTAATCTCTTAATCTATGCATATTTCCTCGCACAATACTTTTGCCAAATGTTCATAATCATGCATAAAATGTTTCCCTTCAATTAATTGTTTTGTTTGAATCGTGTATCAAAATTCTCGGCCTTCATGCAAATTTTAGGGTTCTTGAGGTTTTGTCTTGATTTCTTATTTCATGCTTAAAATAAATGAAATTAAAGACCATAGACATGATCGTGAGGTGAAAACGAACAGATTAATATGTGGATTGTGTGATTTCATCAAGTATTCAGTGAGATTAGATAGAAAATGCAAATCAGGCCAAACTCAGAACACGCGCGTGTTCTTGCCATGTTCTTGGCGCCTTTTTTCACAAATTCAAATATTTGAATTTTGTGATTTTATTTAATTGATTCAAAAATTAATTTCTCTCTGAGTTTTAATGATTTTGAGTTGATTCTTTTTTTAATAATTCACAAAAATGTTAAAATATTTTATTTTACCAAATAAATCCCAAAAATATTATTTATTTCATATATTTGATATTTTTTCAAGGAATTAATGTTTTATTTGTTTTTAACATTTGAAATATTTCCCCCCCCCCCCCCCTTGATTTTCCAAATTTAATTGGTTTCCAATCATTTTGTGGATATAAACATGATTTTTGAAACATTGATCCAAGTTCACCACTCATTTTTCACATGTTTTCATCACTTTTTATTAATTTTTTAACAAAATTAATTCCTTTTTAAACAAAATTAGGGTTTTGATTAATTCAATCCTCATCAACCATTTTAAAAGTCTTTGGGCCTCTTGGTAGAGTGTAAGACCCAATCCTTTTGTAAATAAACCTTTTAGGGCCTCACACATTGTATAAGTCCCTCTGTATATTTTCAAAAGTACAGTGCGGTCATCGCCTTTGTAACGAAATAAATTGGGCTTCTCCTTGAGCTATAAGACCCATCTTTACTTATTTTCCAACTTTTGGGCCTCTATTAGAGTGTAAGACCCATCCCCTTTGTAAATACATAACCTCTTTGGGCCTCAGTCATTGTATAAGTCCCACTGTATTTTCAAAACCCCGGCGTGATCGTCGTCTTTTTAAACAATAAACCTTGGGCCTCTCCTTGAGCTATAAGACCCATTCCTTTTCTTAAAATAAATCTTTGGGCCTCTAATAGAGTGTAAGACCCAATCCCTCTTTGAAACCAAAATAGTTTGGGCCCCAGTCCTTGTATAAGGCCCAACACATTTTTCAAAAGTCTCGGCGCGATCGCCAGTTCAGAAAAGAAATTTGGGCCTCTCCTTGAGCTGTAAGCCCCAATAATCTGTTCAAAGCACTTTCTCCTTTGATTTTGAATTCAAATATATGTTGTTATTAAAACTTTCTTTAATTTCTTTGTTGAACAACTAACAAAACAGCATGGAAGCTCTACAACGGGTAAGTGTTTATCCGCTTTCATTTATCGCTTTCATATGTATATAACTATATTATGGGGCTGTTTCACTGTAAGTCTTCTTTCACAACCTTTTATATACTTGTCAAATATCAATTGTGTAATACTAGTATAGTTATTTAGAGTTTTCCCTGGTAACTACGTCTAGAACTAGGTAAAGCCATGTTGATTACTCTTAAATACAAACAAAACTAGATCCCCCGTAGGATTCCAGATACAGTCTTCCCTTCTCTTGGGGTTAAACAATATGGAAAAAAGAGAAAGGCAGTATTCTCGGTGAACCTTTTCTCAGACTGTCACCCTTAGAAATTGTCAAATAAACTCTACTCCCCAGAGTTGATCTATTCTCCGTGAATAGCATCTCTTGAGTTTCTTCCAAATTCTTGAACTTTCCTCGAATGATCTCTTCTCAGTGAATTGCATTTCTTGAAATTCTCTTGGTTTGGGGACCCCCAAGCTTCCTAAAAGCATCCTCGCCTCCTCTTGGGCGTTGTACAAGGACTCGTCGGCTTCTTAGAAGTTCTCATGCCTTCTCTTGGGCTTAATACAAGGACCCTAACGACCTCCTAAAGGTATAGGACAGAACTTAATCATCCTTCGTTAGAGCTGTCATTCTAAAGAGAGCCAAAACCTTCAGATCAATTTTAGGGTTGATACTCATCCCTTGAACGAGTCGGCCTCCTCGTGGGCATCATACAAAAGATAAAACTCTACCAATAGACTTAGACAGTCTAATACCCTTGAGTCTCAAAGACATTCTCAAGTTCCTGTCAAAACATAGGAAAAATACCGATCACTCTAGACCAATCTCTAGCAGATACCCAACCTCTCTCATGAGGGCTCTCCCACTTGGACCTGTCTCGGGATCTCAATAATCCCCCGGCAGAAGTTAGCCTCCTCTTAGGCTTTGTATAATGATCCTTTCCTCAGGAAAGTCAGCCTCCTCTTGGGCTTTGTACAATGATTCTCCCCAACGGAGCTAACCTTTTCAGACTCTCTTGTTGAGTATAAAAGACTCTCTTGTTGAGTCACTTTCCTTATAGCCTCTATCTTGGGCTTCGTACGAGACACTAAAACACTCTCTTGTTGAGTATAAAAGACTCTCTTGTTGAGTCACTTTCCTTTTAGCCTCTATCTCGGGCTTCGTACGAGACACTAAAACACTCTCTTGTTGAGTATAAAAGACTCTCTTGTTGAGTCACTTTCCTTTTAGCCTCTATCTCGGGCTTCGTATGAGATAGCAAATCACTCTCTTGTTGAGTATAAAAGACTCTCTTGTTGAGTCAATCTTCCTTTTAGCCTCTATCTCGGGCTTCGTATGAGATAGCAAATCACTCTCTTATTGAGTATAAAGGACTCTCTGGTTGAGTCAATCTCATTTTAGCCTCCATCTCGGGGTTCGTACGAGACACTAAATCACTCTCTTGTTGAGTCAAATTTTTTTAGCCTCCGTCTTAGGCTTCGTATAAGACAAATAAAAAGTACTCTCTTGTTGAGTCAAACCTTTTTTAGCATCCGTCTTGGGCTTCGTACAAGACACATATAAAAGCATTCTCTTGTTGAGTCAGTCACTCGTTAGTACTCTCTTGTTGAGTCAACCCTTTTAGACTCTATCTCGGGCTTCGTACGAGACAAATAAAAGACACCCCCTTGTTGGGTCAATAGCCTCCTCTTAGGCTTTGTATAGAGAAATCCCCGGTTGAGTCAATCAACCTTTTAGCATCAACTTGTGCTTTAATCAAGGCATACGAACGTCAACAGTTCCTCTTTAGAGATGACAAGTTTTCTCTCAGTTGAACCTTTTAGCTTTAATCTGGGGCTTTGAACAAGACACAAAAAACCCTTCTGCTTCACAACTTGGGCTTTGAATAAGATACAAATAAACAGTTTAGCCTCTGTCTTAGGCTTTAAATGAGACACCAAAACATCTTTTCCTCCCTTAGAATAGGAGGAACTACGATCGCTCTGGTTTCCCTGTTTCGTTAAACGGGAATACGTAGGCATAAGATTGTAAAATCTTAGCGAGCACACTAATAAAAAAAACTCAAAATCCAGTACCTCCATCAATCAACCCAAAAACATCAAATCTAAACACATTACCAAAAACCTCACAAATAGTCCAGACACTATGTTCTTAGGAAAAATAACCAAAGAAAGACCCACAATTTTGATAGCATCTGTAAACTAACAGTGAGCTGTTTAAACTCAGTATTCAAGCAGAGTTAATTAGAGACATCTATTTCCCTTCCTTAATCAGCTTCACAGGATAAAAAATGAATCGAACTGTAGTACCAAGACGATAGTGATTCGAAACCACAAAAATCGCGCTACAGCAGAATGGCGACCACGGTGGGAGGTATTTATCTCTTGCAGTCTTACGGTGGGAGACATTTCTCTCTCACATTTTTGGGTAGAATGCCCTAAGTTCACAAAGTATCGCAGAAATGGCGACTCTGCTGGGGAGTCATTGTTTGTATAGGATCATAGGACTAGAGGTCTAGGATATTAAGACCAATATATATACTGCTTTTCCTAATTGATATCTGTGTTTATTTTTCTGCTAATGGGAATGCGTGTGATGCCGCATATGGAAAGATTGAGTATACACCTAAGATAGGGGATGGCATTATACGGGTAATCTTACGGGGAGTGAATCCCAGTTAAGAGTTCCCGGTCGACCATCAAACTCAGTGGAGACTCCCTTTGCAGATGCATTACCTATACGACTTCGGTTGTTGAAAGTAGTGTGGTCGATTAGGTTATCTGAGAAGCTGAGGTTTTAGTAGACTGAAACTATTTTGTAGTGCGGAAGCTATCGGGAATAGTTGTCACGCGATACTACCCTCATTTGAGATTACTCTAAGATACATCAACTCGTTGGCGATCCGCTTGCTGTTGTTATCCCAAGAGGAGAGGAGGTCTTGGAGGAACAAGTACCACATTCTCAATGTGGAATGTAAGAAAATACACCAGCTATTGAAAGATAAGGATGCTCTGATTGAGATTTTAGAGCAACATGTTGTAGAAAATCAGGATGACCAAAGGAATTTGCTCGCTCCTTTCACTTGGCAAAGGAATGACAACCCGACAACGGCTCAAGAGACCCGGTCAAAGAAAAGGAAAGCACCAGAACCAGCACCTGAGCCCTCCTCAGAGACAACTCAGAATCCATTAGTTTAGATATTTCCTTTTACATCACTTTGTAATCTACTGTATTTCCATTTCTGCAATCTTTAAATTCAATAAAACGGGGTCTCCCGACTCTGTAATATTTGCAATCAAATTGTCGAAGCTTCTTTTGATTAATAACAAAATTATTAATTAATATAATCATTGCATATCATTCATCATTCACCCGTAATGCATTTTTCTTGCGAATCTCACGTTTGTGTCTCGATTCTAGATTCAAAGTGTCTCATTCGTACAATACTCGGGCCAATCGACAAAAGAAAATGGATGATCTCGAGGAAGAGAACAGAGAGTTGAGAGAAGAGATCGACACTCTGAAAGAAGATCTGAGAAAGCTTTATAACGACATGTAATCTCTGGCAGCAGTCCAGATGCAACAACAAAGGACTGTGATCTCAGAGACCACATCGACGCCCATAGTGGAAAAGTATGATCCTAGGTATAAAATACCAAAAGATCGTCCCTGGGGTATGCCACTAAATTATATCCTAGAAGGATATATCCCGCCGATCATGGAAGATCCGGAAACTGTAACAGGAGCGGCTGGGCCTGAAGGTTACAAACTTAGGGAAAACAAAGATGCCAGGGGCATGACAACAACTCCTGAAGGTTAAAAACTTCGGGAGGCACCAAGAGTCTCTGCCGTAATGACTATACCACCACCTGTGGTATACACTGTCCTGAAAGGACAGGTTTCCTAGATACTGTCTGGTGGAAACGAAAGTATGTTTGACAGAATGAATGAGTTCCAAGAACAGTTCCTAGAATGGAGAAAGAACTGCAAGCCATTCGCGGTCAGGATCTATTTGGAAAGGACGCCGCAGACCTTTGTTTGGTCCCCAATGTGAAAGTTTCGCACAAGTTCAAAGTGCCCGAATTTGAGAAATTCAAGGGTAACTCTTGCCCTCAAAGTCACTTAGTGATGTACGCTCGGAGGATGTCAACTCAGACAGAGAACCACCAGCTACTGATCCATTACTTCCAGGATAGTTTAACCGGTGCCGCACTTAAATGGTACATGGGTTTAAACTGCACTAAGATCGTCACTTTCAGAGATCTTGGCACTGCCTTCATTCAACAATATAAGTATAATCTGGACATGGCACCGGACAGAGATCAACTCAGAGCCATGTCGCAGAAGGACAAAGAAACCTTTAAGGAGTATGCTCAGAGATGGCGCAAAATTTCCACCCAGATTTGTCCACCTCTCAAGGAAAAAGAGATGACAAAGATTTTCTTGAAAACCTTAAGTTCGTTTTACTACGACAGAATGGTCGCCAGTGCACCTAGTGACTTCACCGAGATGGTAGGCATGGGAGTTCGTCTTGAGGAAGCCGTCCGAGAAGGACGTTTAGTTAAAGACGCTGGATCATCAAGTAGTACAAAAAGATACGGTACTGCTCTCCCTAAGAAAAAAGAGCAAGATATTGGCAATATCTCTCTCGGAAAGCAAAGGAGACATTACCAACCAGTAGCAGCTGTAACTCCTGCTATTAACCTTGCGCATGTTCCAACGTATCAACCTCAGGTTGCACAAAGCCAACCGAATCAACAACAATATCAGCAAAGGACACAACAACCTCTTCAGCAGGCTCGTCCTCAGTACAACAACAACTGTCACTACTACAAAATGCGTAAACAACGACGCCATGCTCACAACGCTTCATCCCTACACCATTGTGACATATCTAAACTAAGGCGCGGTTGTATTTTATTTGTTTATTGAGTAACAATTATCTGTATATAACAATGGTTGATAAACCAACCGCGGTGATTATCTGTATATAACAACGGTTGATAAATCAACCGAGGTGATACCTTCAAGCTTTCATGTGTTCGAACCTCAGCGCATTCATATATGTTATTCCTTTTATGTTAAAGCGCGCCTTTACTTTTTTATTTACTTTTAATTAAAAAAAATTAAAAGTTATGACTACGGTTGTTTATATACACCGTTGTGATATATTTTGTATGTTTTTTGAATTTTTAATTCTAAAAATAACTCTAGCGCTTTAATATGAAATTTCATTATGAAAATAATATATCATAACGGTTTAAATTGTTGACCGTCGCAGTAGCTTTTCAATATTATCCAAGCTAGCTAGTTTCATTGTCTTTTCAGTATCCTTTTTTCCATTGAAAATAGAAACCAGATGAAACGTTACACGATTTCAACCCTAAACCCTAACGTTCAATACTGTGAAACAATACACGATTTCAACCAAAGCTTGCATCATCAGTACCCATTTGTTGTCATTTTCGTCATCATCGTCACCATCGTGAAGAAAATAGAAGATTACGCACATACCAACACCATCGTCATCATTGTCACCGTCGAGAAGGAAGATAACAACAACACCGTCGTTGTCGTAAGGAAGGAAGACAACAACAACACCAACACCAACATCGTTTACTTCATCGTCACGTTTAGGGTACGTAAAATATTTTCCCCATGCATCTATCGTAAACTCTTTTGCCATTGTTGTTCATGTTGTTGTTGTTTGTGAACTTAGATGTCGACCTTGTCGAGTTCTTCATCAGAAACCAGCGAAGAAACTCAAACAAATGAAAGGTTAGCCAATGAAACTCAAACAACTGAAAGTCAAACAAAAAGATCACAAAGAGGTGTCACAATGATGCCCCAATTCACATCAGTCCGTAACTCATCTGGTGTAAAAATTCCGATCGAGTTTGATTCGCACTACAAATTAGTGGATTGTCCACATTACGCTACTTTTAGGAGTTATGTTGCGTTCCTTGCACGTAGCAAAGTCAGTATATTGATTGATGATTGGAGAGAAGTGGATGTTAATGTCAAAGACAGCATATGGACAGACATTAAGGTATTTCATACTATAATTTTCATATATTTGATATCACTACCTATAGTTTCTAATTCATACTTATATATTGATTTAATGTAGTTGAATTTTGAGTTTACCGATGACTCAAAATTGAAAAGAAAGTGGATAACTTATGCCGGTGTTCGTTGGAGGGGATTTAAGTCACGGCTCACGGCTGGCTACATTACGAAGCCTAAGAGCGGTCTTCAACCTCCATGGATTCGGTATAGTTTTTTATCGAAGAAGGTGTGGCACAAGTTTGCGAAGAAACGTCGTTCTGAGGAATTCAATGTTAGTACTAGTCTGATGTAACCTATAATGTTATGCTAATGAGTTATAGATACTAATTATACACATTTTTCACTATGTTAATAACAGGCTAAAAGCGAAGTAGGAATTCAGAACAAAGCGAAAAACATGTACCCCCATAGATTGTCTCGTGGGAGTTACAGGAAACCTGAGAAGAGGATCCTGTAGGAAAAACTACAAGAATGAGGAGATGGTGACATTCCATCTCCACCTTCAAGACATGAGAAATGGAAGAGGGCTCGATTAAGACCTAATGGAGAGTACACCTCTGAGGCTTCAAGAGTAGTTGCTAAGAAAATTGTGAGTATATGTTTTGTTTAAATGTGTTTGCTTATGTAAGTTGCTCATGAGTTGTTATTTAAATGCGTTTGCTTATGTAAGTTGCTCATGTTATGTAGGATAATTTGGTTGTGGCAGCCCGTGAAGGCACATTTGTTCTGAAAGCACGACATGACATATTAATCGAAGCTATCGGAACAGCTGAGCATGGAGGTCATGTCCGTGGTATTGGAGATGGTGTTGGCTTGAGGTCATACTTTGGATCTCAAAGAAGAAGCACCGAAACCGCTGAATTTTTTGCTCAACGACAAAAGATTGAGAATGTTGAGAAGCAATTGGCAGAGCAAAGGAGGTTGTTTGAAGAGGAGAGGGAAAAGGGAGAAATAAGTGGAAAGGTTACAAGAGTTGTATTCAGTATGTGTCGTAAATTGCGCTTATTTTTGTATGATATATATTGTATGTTCTAATTGAATATATTGTGCTTATTTTTGTTTTATGTTCTAACTGAATGTTATGATGTAGAGATTAAGTGAAAGCCTCGAACAACGAACTAATGAAGATCATCGTTGTGTTGGTGATGATCAAACTCCAAGTAGAAGTGTCGTAAATCACGCTTCTACAAAAGGGAGTAATTGTACAGCCCCTCCCCCTGTAGATAACCGCAATGGGATATTGGACCCTAGTCCAAATGAAATAACAAGTTTATACTTGTTCATTTCAACAACAGACCTTGCACAAGCTCTCCCGCTAGAACATTGCCCTAAATTGGATTTAGTGTATTACACTCCTGAAGATGTGAGGGATTTCCTGGAAGGATATAAGTGGCTTGACATATCTATTTTGCAAGTTTGGTGCACGTAAGTATATAGTCGAATATACATGTCATTATAGAACATTATAATTTTTTGTATTTTCTCCCTTAATTTATTCATTTTCTTTGACCATTTAGGTACATTCACCGTGTTTGTATAGAATTGAATAAATCAAGTACCTATGGAATCTTGGACCCAAGTTTTATTTCTTGGGCATATAATGATAAAAATATCAGAGAAAAGTACTTGAAAAGCCGGCTAAATGACGGAGGAAAAGAATGTTACCTTGCACCATTCCTATGTAGGTTAGTATCGTTGTAATTTATTTCTATATTCTATATTTAGTTTTGTTTTAGTAACAACTAATAATATCTCGTGTTCATTCAGTGGGCGAATCAGAATGAATTGAGCCTATTTAGTTAACCTATCCAAAATAATCCAAATGTTATCACAATTTTTCACTATTTGTGGAAAACCAGACATAGTCCATCGAAATATTGTTCCATTCCCACTCAGAGATAGACAACATCAATATCAAACCCAATAACTTCTGATGTTCATCTTTTGACTTATAGCAAGTCAAACATGCATACACGAACTCAACAATATCCTTCTTTATTCCTGGCTACCAAAAAAATTTTTTTTCAAGTCTTGATACATTTTAGTAGCACCATGATGAATACTCAAGCCGCTTCTATGGCCTTCCTCGAGAATACACTTCTTAAGTTTGGGCACATCTGGTACACAAACTCTATCTTTGAATCTTATCACACCATTCTCGTCGATTCTGAACTCACCACTTTAACCCAGATTAATCGACACCAACCGGTCAAATAATCCTAAGTCAATCCTCTAACATTCTCTGATCTCTTCAAGAATACCACTGGTCTACTTCAACATTCCCATCTCACACTGTTACGAGTCCTTTCACATAATAAACTCAAATCTCATAATAGTTGAATCAACTCCAACTCGCAAACCATAAGCATCGACGTATGCAACTATTTCCTAGGTTGCATTCTATAGTTAGAATAATATCTCTCTCCCAAAACACACTACCGTGTTACACCTAAATAAAATTTTCTCTCTAAATATTTCTAATAAATTTCTTTCATTGGAAATTTTCTTCTCTTCCTTTATTGAATGAAACTCATTGTTTGTAACTTTGCACTTATATTTACAAGTGAAAGGAACATAACTTTTATAATCAATATAAAGAAAAGATAAATTATTAAAATTTAACTATTCCTTAAGTTTCTCATAACATTCCTTATTAATGTTTACTACTTCTTTTCATTTTGTTTTTCTTCTTTCTCGCTTCATAAGTGAAATACCTTCGAGATTTCTGACCTTATCAACTACTCCCTTCGTCCTACAATGACTGACTCATTTGACCATGAAGGTGAAGAGAAACACAACAAAAGGGGTTTTGAATTGGGTTTCTAAAGATGAAAAGCTTTTCAACTCAATACAACAAATGGAACATGAAGGATAAAAGTAATGAAACAATTACTTTTATACTAGTTCGCTATAAATTAAGCTACCTCCAATCCATCCACCAAGGTGATTTCGCCTTATCAACAAGGACTTAATCCACTATATTCAAACTTGATTACAACACAAAGATCAACATTCAATGTCTTCTTGAGTATACAGACTAAACCTTTGTCACTCAAGGAACAAAAATACAATCAAACAGATTGATACAAAGTATGTTTACAAAATGCTTCTAAGAAAGTAGAATACACAAACGAAATACAAGTATATCACATAAAATATTTTCAACAAAGAGTAAGAACACAAGTTCTTGTGTTAGTGTTTCTTTTATCTCAAAGTATTCACAACTAGCATTGTTCAAGTATAACAATAGTGTAGTAAAATTCGTGTTTTTCCATTCTTCCAAGTCTTCTTTATATAGGCAATGAAGACATATGTTGGAGGGTAGGATTGGAATATCAATTTGAACCTCTATCCTTGCATAACATTTTGTGATAAAGGGAGACAAAATGGTACAATAATACAGTCTTTAGCATACAAAATCATTGTAGTGGAAGGATCATTTGATCTTGTACTATGTACTATTTTTCTCACAAAAAACCTTTTGACCTTATCTTTAATATTCACAGGCTTCTAATAGGTAGGCGATGAAGCATGCATAAGAGAGGAGTAAGAATTTGGTTGAGAGAATATTAAAAACCTTGATCTTCAGAGTCTTGATCCAATTCCTCAGATCCTGGTATTCAGAATCTGTTGACATAGTTCAGAGTTGACTTGAGCACAGGGCTTTAGAGTGTAACAACTTTAGAAGCTTCAAAGTATCAATGCCTTGAATAAGTAGATGTCAGAAGCATTGAGTATAGAATCCATAGCTTGATCAACTTTGTAAACACATAATTTAAAGTTAGAGTATACTAGTTTCAGAGTCTGATGACATCACACATCCTATAATCAGAATCAGAACTTGTATATAAAATCTGCGCATTTAATAAAATAATTAGGGTACAAAATTATTCTCTAAAACACTATGCATTGTTATCATCAAAACATAAGGCCAGAGGCTGAACCAAATCTTATTCTAACAATCTCCCCCTTCTTGATGATGACAAAACCATACATTTTGATGAATAATTTTTACATGGTGTAATCACTTAAAGGTATCATAGTGAGGTTTGTAAACTCCCCCTAAATCTAATGCCATTAAAATTATTTTTCTGCTTAGAACTTCAGAGTTAGGTTTGTCAGCTCCCCCTGAGTTTAAGACTTAAAATAATCGTAACACATAATATATCTCAATCAACATGAAAGAAATAACCTAACTGAATAACGTAGCTTGATTGAAATGTCTTGAAAATTGATCATGGCTTCAAGTATCATAAATTCTTATTATCAGCAATGTAACTTCTTCAGAAGCTAGTTTAGACTTGTATCAAAGCTTGATTTGAAATTCAGAATTTCTTATGTCAAGGTTTGGTTAACTCATATAAACCTGTTTGACCTCTTCTGATTATGAAGTTCTGGAACTCCAGAATAACCATGTTAGCTTGTATGAAAAAAATAACAAAATGGTGAACTTATTCAAAGTTCCCAGATTAGTGATCGGAGACAGAAATTAAAAATCTCAGAACCAAATGTTTGGGACTTAGAAGGGAAATAAGTATATCAAAATCTTGTCCACCCATCCCCCCTTTTGACATCAATCAAAAATAAAAGAAAATAAATAAAGACAAAGTGAAAGATACGAAAACCTCATTAATTTAACTCAAAGGGATGTACAAAAACGAAATCAGAAAAGATAAAGTACTTAATCATTAAAACTAAAAAGAAAATATTTGTAAAATAGGGTTTCTAATATGAGGGTGGCAATCTGGACAAAATGGCTTGAAGCATCCTTTCAATCTTGCTGTTAATTTTAGCCTGATCCTTGAACATCTCATCCTGCTTGTCCAAGCATGTCCTAACAACTTGATTCTTTTTCCTCAACTCTTGAAGAGTCTTTAGAACCAAAAATGGTTCAGAACCAGAGTCTTTAGCTTCCACAATAGTCTTAGTCCCAGAGATGGTTGCAACATCATTTTCTGGAGGAGGAGGAACATCTTTTTCCATGTCAGCATCTTCCATGGTTTCAGCTTCAGGATTTGGAGGAGGTTTTGGATTAAACATCTCCATAAGTGGCTCTATAATTCTAACCAGCTTATCATGGAACCTCTTTTCAGCAGCTTTGTAGATGAATTCCTTTAGATCCCAAGATCAGGAGTTCATCCACCTTCTGAACTCAGACCATGCAGAGTCACTATGAGTTGGATTAATGCATTTTGTGCATTCTTCCATTAGAGAGTGAAGACGCTCATTTACTTCTTCCTCAAACTGCTTAACTAAAACATCTATTTTCTCAGGGTCAATGATGGGTTCAACTTCAGGTTCAGTTTCATGATTAGGGATGATGTGAATGGTTTGGTCAAAAGAATTAGGAGTTGATGAGGTTTGGGGTAATAGTAGTAATTGTTTCAGATGTTGTTGGAATTGAAGTGGCGGTTGAATCAGATACAATTGGTGTTGGTATTGGAATTATTACAGAAATAGTTGGTATAAGGGTGGTAACTGTTATAGATGCACTAGATTGTTTTGGAATGAGAGTTGTAATGGTTCCAAATGGAATTGAGATGGGTGGAGTTGGAGTTGTATGAAGAGGAGTGGATGGAATAGTAAAAGCAGAACGAGCAGAATTTAAAGGAGTCTCAATCATAGGGGACTTACAATTAGGCTTGGTCTGAGGTGTAGCAACTTCAGAAGGTCAGGAATTCCCATAACTAATAGCTTCTTCTGGTCCCATAGTGTTCTTCAAGATGTCAGAAGTTCAGGCTATCTTGGTTAGGGGCTGAGTAATTCTAGATGGTCCATCACCAATAGACTTGGACTTCCTCTTCTTCCTCAGAGAGTACACATCTATATAAGTTTATGCTAACTCATCAAAGGAGTAAGCCACTAGCGTTACACCTGTTTCCAAACAATCAAATATGTAAGATTCCAGAACATCTTGAGGATCTTCCTTGGCGTAAAGAGGAAAGTCATCAATGGGAATCCTATTGGAGGCAACAATCTTCTTTTCCAGAAGTTCTGAAGGGTCAATGACAGCAGTGATCAGTGACATGTTATTTAGATTCCTTCCATTGAAGGTGTTTCCAACATCAAATTCTACTTCCTTCGTCAATCCTACATCCATCAGCGTTTAAACTAATTTTCTATAAAAAAGAATGTCAGAAATCAATCTTCCCACAAGTATCCATTTTATAGGCTTTGTAGTTCCATCCCTTATTTCTCTAACAAATTCCCTTATATACTTGAAAAGTATGGAGGATAGATTCATCTTAAGTCCAGAAGAAAGGTAGTACATCATGTGCTTCTAGTCAGTATTGATGTAATCATAAGAGTTTGTTGAGGGTTTGTGATGAATACAGCCCATAAGAATCTTGAACAAAACTCTTAGATGTTTGTGCAGATTCTTGGCATTGGAGGAGTTCTTTCCATCCTGGAAAATAACTTCAGCAATAACATCCATCAAATCCTTCTTGGCAGGCATCTCAAAGCATCTCTTCCCAGAAAAATCATGGTTGAGAAGCTTTTCTATTGATTTCTCAATAATAGCAATCTTGTGCCCTAACAAAAACGAAGTAGTTTGAATGTTTGTGATTGAAGCAAAGATCCAAAACTATTTTACAAATTCAGGATAAACAGGTCCTTTGAGACGATCAAAGTAACCTTCCCAGCCTTGAATTTTAACATATCCAATTAAATCATATCCATTAGCTTTCAAGTTCTCAAAATCTACCAGCAGTTCACATAGAACTTCTAACTGATTAACTGGGGTAAAAGAGTAAGTACTTGAATTCATTCTTTCATCTGCTCTTGCTTTTGATTAGGTTGATGCTCTTGAGTATCTTGTTAATTTTGTTGATATTGTTGTTGAGACATTGAGATGATGAAGAACAGGGTTTAGGGTTGCAGAGAGATTATTTTCTGAATGGATACTTCTGAACTTTGAAATCATTCACACTTCAGAAGACCCAAGGTTCAGGGTCAGTAAATCTCAGGGTCTCATTGAATCATTATGAGAAAATAAACATTCTGAGATATTCATCTTTTTTATTCTAGACATAAATCTACTTTTAAATTTTTCAGAATGAAAACGAATCTATCTTTAGCAAGGGGTTTTGTAAAGATGTAATTTCCCATTAATGGTTTGTATCAATAAATTTTAAATTTTAAATTCCCTTCTGAACATAGTCACATAAAAAGTGATGTTTGATGTCAATATGTTTAGCTCTAGAATGTATAATGGTATTCTTATATAAACAAATAGAAAAGGTATTATTATAGAGAATAAGAATGTTACTCTCATATATTTGAAAATCTTCTAGCTGACTTTTCATCTAGAGGATTTGAGTGTTGCATCCAGAAGCTGCAATGTACGTAGCTTCTACAGTTGATAATCCTATGGTTGGTTGTCACTTACTGCACCATGAGATTAAGTTTTCTCATAGATACTGACGGCTTCCAAAAGTGTTTTTTCTTTCAAGTCTATCGTCGCCGTAATCAACATCACAATAACCTACTAGCTTGTACTCTTTTAATTTTATATAACACAAGCCAAGGTTAATAGTACTTTTCAGATACCCGAAGATCCTCTTAACAACTATTAAGTGGGGTTCTTTAGGATCTGATTGGAAGTGAGCACATAAATAGACACTAAATAAAATGTCAGGTTTAGAAGCAGTTAAGTATAAGAGCGAACCTATCATACCTCTGTATACCTTTCGCTCTACCTTAGCGCTTACCTCACCCTTCTCAAGAATACATGTAGGATGCATAGGAGTTTTAGCTATCTTGCATTCTGACATGTCAAACTTCTTCAGAATTTATTTGGTATATTTACTCTGATGGATATACGTTCCTTCTAGACTTTAATTAATCTGGATTCCTAGAAAGAACTTGAGTTCTCCCGTCAGACTCATCTCAAACTCTGCATGCATAGACTTAGCAAATTCCTTGCACAAAGCAACATTAGCATAACCAAATATGATATCATCCACGTAAATTTGAACAAAAAGAATATCATTTTTAAATGTTTTACAGAACAAAGTTGTATCAACCTTCCCTCTAGTAAAATTATTTTCTAAAAGAAAATTGCTTAGTTTTTCATACCATGCTCTAGGATCTTGTTTTAGACCATACAAAGATTTCTTAAGCTTGAAAGCAAAATCTGGGTTTTTATGATTTTCAAAATAGGAGGTTGGTGTACATACACTTTTTGAGTTATGTAACCATTCGAAAATACACTCATAACATTCATCTGATACAAGATGATGTTATGATTAACATCTAAAGAAATTAAAAGACGAATATACTCTAACCTAGCAATTGGTGCAAAGGTCTCAGTATAGTCAATCCCCTTTTGCTGATTATAGCCATGTGCAACCCGTCTGACCTTGTTTCTTACCACATTTCCTTGTTCATTCAACTTGTTTATGAAGACCCATCTTGTCCCAATGACATGAGTTCCTCTAGGTATGGGCGTAAGAGTCCACACATCATTTTTGGAGAATTGGTTAAGTTCTTCTTGCATTGCCGAAATCCACCTAGTGTCCAGAAGGGCTTCATCAATAAATGTAGGTTTTTGGAGAGACACCAAACGCAGAAGCATCTCTTCACAAGGTTTGAATAAGGATCTGGTTCTGACTGGTTCAATCTTATCTCCTAGAATCAATTCTTTAGAATGTGAGAATCTTCGTCTGTACTTCCCCAGAGGAGTCTGAACTTCAACCACTACTAATTGAACAGTTTTAGAGTCTTTAGTCTCAGATTCCTTGGCCTTTGATTCTTTACATTTAGAGCCTAAATAAGTGATCTCCAGATATGCAAACTTTTCAACTAGCTTTGACTTTTCCGGGTCAAACTTATCATTAAATCTAACATGAATTGATTCCTCAACAATTTGTAATTGTGTTTTGTATACTTAATAGCCCTTAAAGCGTTCAAAGTATCCTAACATAATACACTTTTGTTCCTTAGAATCAAACTTGTTCGAATTTTCCTTAATGTTTAGAATAAAACAATCACAACCAAAAGGATGAAAATATGAAATGTTGGGTTTTCTGTTCTTCCACAATTGATAAGGATTCATACCCGGAATAGGTCTTATACATATCCTATTATGAAAGTAACACGCTGCGATAGCTTCCACTGTCCAGAAGTGCGTAGCCACATTAGTCTCATTGATCATGGTTCTTGCCATCTCTTACAAAGCCCTATTCTTCCTCTCTTCAACTCCATTTTCTTGTGGAGTTCTAGGGCAGGAGAAATAATGGGAAATGCCATTCTCATCAAAGAGTTTCTCAAAATCTTTGTTTTCAAATTCTCCACCATGATCACTTCTAACATTAATAATTCTAAAGTCTTTCTCATTTTGTACTTGAGAGCAGAAGGTAGCGAACACAAAATATGACTCATCCTTGTGTCTTAGAAACTCAACCCATGTCCATTTGTTGCAATCATCTACAATGATTAAACCATACTTCATGCCATTGACAGAAGTAATTTTCACCGGTCCAAAAAGGTCAATGTGCAAAAGTTCCAAAGGCCTAGAGGTAGAAATAACATTCTTTTCTTTGGAAGAAGTTTTTGAAACCTTTCCTTTCTGACATGCTTGACAAAGAGCATCTGAAGAGAACTTCACATTTGGGAGACCTCTGACTAGATTAAGCTTATTAAGCTGAGAAATCCTCCTCATGCTAACATGCCTCTATAGTCTATGGCAGACCCATTGCTCTTTATTAACAGACATAAGACATTTTACATTCTGATTTTTAAGGTCATAAAGTATAATCTTATAATTGTTATTCTTTCTCTTGCCATTGAAAAAGATAGAGACATCCTTCTGACTAAAAAGTTTACATGACTTTTGATTAAAGATTATATCATAACCATTGTCACTTAATTGACTTATGCATTAAGTTGACAATAAGTTATGCATTAATCCTTCAACTGACAAAACATTAGTAATAAAATGGAGATAATTGTTACCAACTGTTTCAGATCCTATGATATTCCCTTTCTAATCACCTCCGAAACCCATGAAGCCACATGGCTTAAGTTCTAGGTCTTGGAACTTATGCCTTCTTTTCGTCATGTTTCGTGAGCACCCAGGGTCCAGGTACCATGACTAGTGTTTCAATTGAGCTACTAAGGATTTCTGCAACATATATTATCTTCTCCTTAGGTACCCACATCTTTTTAGATCCTTTCTTGTTAGTTCTCCCATAGTTCGTAGAGAACTTGGGTTTGTGTGTAGAATAATCATTTTGTGCGTAAGCATAAGAGAATGGGAGTTCATAGCTTTTGGTTTTGCCTAAGATTTTAAAATAGGTTTTTATTTAGGAACATAACTAATTCCTCTTCTTCCATCTCTTATAACTATATAGATCATTGAAGCCATCTTGCTTCTATCTATGTTTCTAGCCAGAAATGTCTGAAAAGATTCGGCATACTTCTTTATGACAGTTTTAGAATCCACAGAAGCTTATGAAAGGATTTCTTTCTCAAGTTTAGAACTTTTACTTTGAAGAGCATAGTTTTCATTTTTCAGGATAAAATTTTCTTCATTCAAAGTGGAGAAATATTTCTTAACCTTACTATGCGCTTCAGATTCAAATACATGGACTTGTTACAGATCCTTGTATTTGTTCTGAAGCTTCTAATACTTTTCCAAAATTTTAGAAAGACAAGATTCTAATTCAGAACGAGATAAGTTAGGGAATACCTCTTCAGAGTATGACTCAGATTGAGATTCTGATTGAATCTTTTCATCAAGTGCTTATGTTCTTGTCATCAGCGCCACATTAGCTTGCTCTTCCCCAGAGTCATCTCCTGATGATTTAGAGTCATCTCAAGTAGCCATCATACCTTTCTTCTTTCCTCTAAAGTCATTCTTTTTTTGTCTGTCTTTCTTCAGCATGGGACACTCATTCTTGTAAGGACCTGTCTCTTTAGTCTCAAAGCAAATGACGTCCTTTCCAGCACCAGACATCTTTAATCCAGATGTAGACTCAAAGTGACCACCTGTCCTTCTGGAGCCTCTGAACTTGCCTTATCTCTTCATCCAATGTTGATTAACACGTCTAGACAAAAGAGACAATTCATCTTCTTCTTTTGAATCTTCTTCAGAATCCTCTTCTTCTTCAACTTTAAAGGCTTTGGTCTTCTCACACTTTCCCATAGATTTCAGAGCCACATACTTGACTTTTCTTTGAGGCTCATCCTCTTCAAGCTCTATCTCATGACTTCTCAAAGAACTCACATGTTCTTCAAGAG
Source organism: Lathyrus tuberosus (assembly GCA_022829125.1). NCBI lineage: Eukaryota > Viridiplantae > Streptophyta > Magnoliopsida > Fabales > Fabaceae > Lathyrus > Lathyrus tuberosus. The sequence goes on from JALAZF010000169.1 coordinate 10,197,418, forward strand.
TTGTGTTGTTCAAATCCATAGAAAGTTTCAGCATAGTTACCATAGGCCTCCATCTCTTGGGTAAGCTTCTGATAATTTTCTTCACTTGATCTGCAGTTGAGTAAACTTTGTCCTGAACCTTCGGTCTTGTAACAAGAGTCGGAAACCTTGAAAACATGTTGTCAACAGTTTCATTTTCTTCCATCTTGAAGGCTTCATACTTCTGTATCAAGATAAGTGCCTTGGTTTCTTTGACTTGATTGTTTCCTTCATGAGTCATTCGAAGAGAATCAAATATGGACTTAGTTGTATCTCTGTTTGTGATATTTTCATACTCAGTGTATGAAATAGCATTCAACGAGATGGTTCTTTCTTTGTGACAATTATTGTAGTCTTTCTTTTGTTGATCAGTCATCAATCTTCTTTCCATCTTGTTACCACTAGCATCAATAAGATTAATGTAGTCATAAACGACCATATCCCATATATCTACATCATGACCAAGGAAAAAACTCTTTATTATATCTTTCTAGTAATCAAATTTTTCTCTATAAAAAACTGGAGGTTTTGCACTATAGTGATCTCTATTAGCAGGTGTCGCTGGCGGAGGGATAGCAGCCGTTGTGTTTCACAGACTGGATCCTTATCTGAGATGGTGAAGTGTTTGATGAATAATCAATACCAGAACCAAAGTTATGATGCCAACTGAAGGTGAATAGAAACAAAAGAAAAAGGGGGTTTGAATTGGGTTTCTAAAAATGAAAACTTTTTCAACCCAATACAACAAATGGAACACGAAGGATAAAAATAATGAAACAATTATTTTGTATGCTGGTTTGCTATAAATCAAGATACCTCCAGTCCAACCGCCAAGGTGATTTCGCAACAAGGGCTTAATCCACTATAATCAAACTTGATTACAACACAAAGACCAACAATCAATGTCTCCTTGAGTATACAGACTAAACCCTAGTCACTCAATGAACAAAAATACAATCAAACAGATTGATATAAAGTGTGTTTACAAAATGCTTCTAAGAAAGCAGAATACACAAATTAAATACAAAAGTTCAAAAATAGCATTCAAAAATAGCATTCAAAAATAGCACTCAAAAATAGCATTCAAAAATAGCACTCAAAAATAGCATTCAAATTAAACACACAAAAGAATTTCAATGAAAAGTATGCACAAAAGTTCTTGTGTGAGTGTTTTTTTTCTCTCAAAGTATTCAAAAATAACATTGTTCACGTATAACAATAGTGTAGTAAAATTCGTAAACTTCCATTTTTCCAAGTCTTCTTTATATAGTCAATGAAGACATATGTTGAAGGGTAGAATTGGAATACCAAAATGAATCTTTATCCTTGCATAACAGCTTGTGAAAATGGGAGACAAAATGGTACAATATTACAGTCCTTAGCCCAAAAAATCAGTGTAGTGGAAGGATCATTTGATCTTGTACTATGTACTATTTTTCTCACGTAAAACCTTTTGTTCTTATCTTCAATATTCTGAGGCTTTTGATAGGTAGGTGATGAAGCATGGATAAGAGAAAAATAAGAATTTGGTTGAGAGAATCTTTAGAAACTTAATCTTTAGAGTCTTGATTCAATTCCTCATAACCTAGTCTTTAGAATCTGTTGACACAGTTCAGAGTTCAGTTAAGCACAGGGCTTTAGAGTGTAACAATTTCAGAAGTTTTTTAGTATCAAAGCCTTGGATAAGTAGATGTCAGAAGCGTTGAGTATAGAATATAGAGCTTGATCAACTTTGTAAACACATAATTTAAAGTCAGAGTATACTAGTTTCAGAGTCTGATGACATCACACATCCTATAATGAGAGTCTGAACATGTATAGAAAATATGCACACTGAATAAAATAATTAGGGTACAAAATTGTTCTCTAAAATACTATGTATTGTTATCATCAAAACATAAATTCAAATGCAGAACCAAATCTTATTCTAACAGACAATTTCACACATATTAAAAGAAGTCGATAAAAGAAAGAGAGTGATTGATATTTTTACTAAAATACCCATTATTCAATATTGGGAGTGATGAAAGTAGTAACAATTAAAAGGTACAATTAAAAAAAAATAGAAATTAATTTGCATTGTAAATTGAAATAGATCATTCATTTTATGACACTTTATTATTCTAAATAGATCACTCATTATGAGATGGAGGGAGTATGTGAATTGGAGATTATCAAATGGTAGTCGAAAAAGCTAAGGGCCCGTTTGATTTGGGTTTGTAACACTGTTTTTTTAATTCTTAAAATGTGAAAATCATAAATCTTGTTGGGTAGTCTAGTTTTACAAAATTATTATTGAAAACTATTTTCTATTTCAGAGTTTCAAAAACTAAAAAATTAAAATAGCTTTTGATAGTTTTTGGTTTTGGTTTTTAATTTTGAAAATTATGAATAAGAAAGAAAAATGGAAAAGTGTTATACTTTTTATTAATGGCAAAATTTACAATATTGTTCAAATTTAAAATAATTATTAAAAATTAGATCACCAAATATAATTTCTTTATTTTATTTCTTTAAAACACTTTTTTAAAACAGATTTACAAAACAGTCTTTAAAAACTAAAAACTAAAACTTATTCGAACGAGCCCTAAAACTCTAAGAGCATAGGGATAAAAATGTAAAATTTAGGATCAGTTTAATTTGGTTTTGTAAAACTGTTTTTTAAGTTTTTAAAATTTGAAAATAATAAAATCTATTTGATAATTTAATTTGATAAAACTATTTTTAAAAACTATTCTCAAGGTTTTATAGATTTTTGTTTTTTATTTTTAATTTTGAAAATTATAAAGAGAAAAAAACAAGAAAAATTATCATTTTTTCATTAATAATAAATTTATAATAGTGTGCAAACACTCACCTAAAGATCAAAGACTCACCCAAACAAGTGAGAGAGACACCACATATTCACCCAAAACCTTAAGGTGATAGGTGTATGGGTCCTCTTACATATAAAGAGTTTAACCTTCACTTTTCTAATCAATATGGGACTTAGAACTCACACTTGTTTCTCCACACAACTCACACTTGTTTCCCAACCATCTCCCCCTCAAGTGTGAGTCCGACAAAGAAGCAAAAACCAAACCGTCAAGCACTACAAGAAAAAACCAAAACTGCTGCCTTAATCTCACTACAAGAAAAATCTACTCCAGGGATCTTTTCTCCGAATCCGACAAAGAAGCAAAAACCAAACCGTCAAGCACTAGCCTATCCTTCTTCGTTTCAGGTAAATTCTTGTGAAAGTGATCAAAAATAGCTTGTTTTATATCGTGCACCTCCTTCTTCCTACCGTTCACAGTGAGAACGGAAGAAATACAATTTTTCCTTTGCCTCCCCTTCATAATTCTATGAAAGAAACTAGAATTAAGGTCCCCTTCTTTGATCCACATCATCCTTGATTTTTGTCCCAGGAGATTCTCTTTTAGTCTTAAGTTGTACCAAATCTCCTCAGCAACCTTGACCCTTTTGGACTGGAGCTCATTAAAATCCTGACCCACAACAATGTTCGAACTGACAAATAAATCAAGATCATGAGGCAAAGTAACCTGATTATCTACTTTGAGGTCAATCCAACCGAACACTTCTATACTCCACTTCTTTAAGGATTTTTTCACTAAAACCAACTTTTCCTTCAAAACATAATCACCTCTACCTGTAAATTTCCAAGAACTCCATTCATTCTTAACGAAATCTAAAAACAAGTGGTGTTTTATCCAGCCATTGTTGAATCTAAAGGGCTTCGGGCCCCAATTAGCTCGGTTTGAATTCAGCCAGATTGGGCAATGGTCCGATATTACACGCACACCAATGACTGACCTACAATACCCCAATCCTCCACCAGAACATCCAAAACTGAAAAATGATCCAGCCTACTCATAGCAGTACCACTTCCATTAAACCATGTAAATAACCCTCCAACACAAGGAATGTCAACACATCCCAGATCAACAATGAAATTGCTAAAACTCTGAACTTCAGATCTTCTTCATCCTGCTGACAAGCCTTTCCTTTCACACTCCCTTGAGACTGCATTGAAGTCTCCACCCACCAACCAACGATTACCAGAGAAATGATCCTTAGCTCTAAGCAAATCACTCCAAAATTTCCTCTTAAGCACTGGCTTGCAAGGAGAACAGACATTAACAAAGAAAATTTCAATTCCCTTCCAATTAGCACACATACCCACAAACCCCAAACCCCTAAAACTGAACAAAAGATTCAAACACCCATTTCTCCAAAGAATAACGACCCCCCCCCCCCCCCCCCCCCCCCCGAAGCTCCCGACTTCGTCTACTCCACTTCAGAGTCACCCTAAAGAGATGACACTAAAGACTGATCTATAACTGCAAGCTTAGACTCTTGGATGAAGCACATGTCTACCTTCCTGGATTGTATTAAGTGAGCGACCCTCTTACGTTTAATCTCACATCCACCCCTTCTAACATTAAGAGACAGAATATTCATTGAGCATAATTGTTGGGGAGCACCTTCTTAGCCAAAACATCTTTATCTCTAGTTTCCAAACACCTGGTTTCTTCCTCCAGAGCTGAATCTACACCTCCTCCTTTGACACCAAGGGTTGAAATCATTTCCCTAATTTTGACTGCCTCCTTAGCCTCCAATTTCGCCCAGAATCTTTTGTTTCCCTAGAACACCTCAGAATTAGTAACTGAATGGCATCTAGCCTCCGACACCACCAAATTAACATTCTCCACTTCCTTATTCTTCTTAACACACCGAATAGATCTACTGCTTTTTCTACTAGATTCAGAAAAATTAGAACATCTACAATCTACAGTTTTAGATAAAGGAAGAGGTAAAAGCTTGATACCTAGCTCATCCAAACCAACTGCTTTCGGAGTTTGGGAGCAAGCTACAAAATAATCAAAACTAACCAAGGACACCTCTTGAGCACTAGAGTTCTTAGACTGGAGATTATCAGCAAGGCTTACCTTACCTTTCTTCCCCTTCGAGCCCACTCCAAGACTTTGGGCCTTATGAACTTTAATAACCTCATCAAAGACCAAACTTGATTTCCGGCCCAAGTCCAATTCTTCAGATCCTTTAAGGCCCTTTCTGTAATCCCTAAAAAGCGAGGAGGCCCCACCTTTATCAACAATATCAGAATCTGCTACCCCTATAACAAAAGTTGTTGTAGACAGAGCAGGGCTACCACCTATGTCTACCATACCTTTACTATGATTCAACTGAGCACACTCCTTCCATAATGGGATAGGGATTACCTTTTTTATCAAATCTTCTTTATTGTTCGGGTCAAAGCCAGAAACATGGGTCCCACTGTCCTTGAACAACTCCTGGCCATCATCATTGCTCAAAAAATCTCTCCATGAAGAGCTATCATTACTTTCTACAATTTCCGTCCCCGAACCACCATCTGAACTTTGCTTGACAACTTTAGAGGACGGACCAAGCATTTCCTCTACCATGCGAATTCTAAAAACAAGACCATTGATTTTAACCTTTATAACTTCATTGATTAACGACCCACAGGAAGTCCTCACCATTAAACTAGCCATGTCCAACTTCGAGTGGTCAGAGGTAGAATCTTCACAGCATATGTATTTACCAATTGTAGATGAAATGAACTCGAAGAAATCAATGTTCCACACAAAGCTAGGGATATAATAGACACGTAACCACTTTAGCCTTTCCATGTCAACATCTTCCATTCTCCATTTCCTTACTTCAGAAAACCACTGACTCAGCCACCCTACTGCTCCCTCTACTAATGCTTCCAACTCTCCACTTTCGTCTTCTTCGAGCAGAAAAAGGTTAGCTCCCGTAGGAGTTACCTTAAGATAAAACTAACCTTTCTCGTGTAACATTCGTTGTATGTAGTAGGTAGAACCCAAATTTAAAACCTTCCCCACATACGCCTTTTCGAATCTCTTCAGCACCAAATCATCCACTTCGTACTCTATCAGCTTTGCCTGCTTAGTAAGAAATTCCGCTCTTGGCCGGACTGCTTCAGCAAACATCTTCCCTCGCTTTGTATACTTGTTGCCATAGAAAAACCTTGGACCTGTCGTCCCTTCGCTATTCTGATTAAACGCATGCCCATCAGAATACTTTCCTTTTCCCTTACCAAGATCCTCATGAAACGTAACCTTGACTGCCCTTTGAAATCTAGGAAGATTACCATGCAACTTTTTTCCTCCTAACCATAAGTTATCCAAACACAAGACCAGTCTTATCACATCTTTGATGCCAAAATATCGAACAAACCCATACTTTCTTCCATACTTATCCCTTTTCGCCGGAATAACGACCTCGTCAATCACTCCAAACTCTTCAAAATGATTGAAAAGGTCCTTGGCCCTAATTGACTCAGGGAACTCTGTGAAGAAAACTATAACTCCCTCCTCTTCACCCTTACCTTCCTTATTCTCCTTGTTGATCTTCGTATCCCGTCAAGAGTTTTTGAATTTTTTGCGTTTCTAAATTCTTGTTCATCCACCTTCTTCGTTTGAGTTATCCCCCATGCTAACAAGGAGGCCTAGAGAGAAAGGAGAGCTTCTCTCTCTAAAAATGAAACTATTATGATTATTCAGCTGCTTAAATGATTTGTCCTTCTGATGGCAATCAACACCTCACTCCACCATGCAACTGTTGTCTTGCACCACCTGGTGTCATACCCCAAATTTTACCCTCAGATTCGTTGATCATCAATCATACCTTTTTTATCCAATTTTATCACTCCATCTTAGATTTGTTTTCATTACCTTAAAATTTATTTAGAATTGATTTAATTTAATTTCAATTTAGTTTATTATATTTTTTATAGCTTTTTTTTTCAGTTTGTTTTCAACATAGTTAAAATTCTAATTTAGTTAATTTTAACTTTAGTATAGCCTTTTTAATTTAATCAGGTTTATTTAGGTTTTAAGTTTTTTCATTAAGTTCAATTGATTTTATTTTTATTAATTATTTTCTTTTCTTTTTCTTAATGAATCCAAAATACTTGTTTTATGGTATTTCAGGTTGTTAGGCTCTACAAACTTGTTTTGTATTTTATCTCACTTGTACAGATAGTATTATTATTATAGCTTTTTTTAGATTTCATTGACCATCATCCCAAGACCAAGACCCCACGCAGTAAACTGTATCAGTAAGTCCAAAAATTGCTACTTTGACAATACCATATCCTATTTCATTTCCTGCAGCATGACAGCAACAACACAAAAAGCTACCATTTAGCCAAGCCTGCTACTATCCTGTGTCATCACTTTCCAAAACCTTTTACCTCTGATGCGCGAAACCTCACTCTCCAGGCCAAGCCAATGCTACCTATCCCACATAATGTCACTTCAAGCTATAACAGAAAATTCTGCTTCAAACCAGACAAACCGTACCAAGACCTCTACACTACCATATCTCCAAACTTTGACCAAAACTGCTGCTGCTGTACCTCTGAACATCTGTACTCCAAACACTACAAACAGAGACAACCCACCCCAAGGCAAAGCCTGTTGTGACTGTCTTTCTGCATCAACTTGCATAAGAGCCTGCCATCAAAAGGGACAGGACCTCCAACGTTCAACTAGGGCAATTCAAAACTTAATCAGCAGATTGGAAGTTTAAAAGGGAGGGAGAAGTGAGAACACTAGAAAAATAGGGTAAGAAAGAAATTGAAGGAAACTCTTAACAAGAAGAAAACTTATCTTTGATCCCTCTATTTTCAGCACTACCTTCTCCCATTGTTTCCATCAACTCTCCTTAGCCTCTCATTCATCAACCACAAATCGTTCCACCTTCTCCACATCACCTTCACTGCAACATAAACAATTTGTGATAACCTTTTTGTTTCAGCATCAACAACACCAACTTAACAACATCACTAAACCTCTTCAACTTCTTCTTCCTTCAACCACTGTTACAATTCCGAAAACTTCATTTCACTACCTTCTAAACACATCATAAACTTCCATCATCTTCTACAAACTGAAACCCACGTTGCACACTTTTTTTTCACCTTCAAACTTCTCCTACTTCTTTAAATAACAGAACCGCCATCTTCCATCCGCCATCAAACCAACCTCTTCCCACTCTGTTTTCGAACATTACCAAAATCGTAGCAACTTATCTTCATCGAACCTTGATCATCTCACTGCCGTTACAACCAATAACATGCAACCTCAAACCTCTGTTTAAAATAGAACATCATTAACACTGCTTCAACTCAAGTGTCAACGTTAACAACCAAAACAAGCGTGAGTTAAAGAAGAAGCGAAAGGAGTAACAATTCACAGAGATTATCAATTTGTGAAGAGAGAATCACCTGGACTCATGGCACAGATTTTGTCGATAGGTATATTGTCTGCTCACTTTTTATTTACGTTTCCATACAAATCTGTTTCATGATGTAGAGTCCGTTTTCCTTCAAGCAAGGTTAGCAAGTTTGGTTCTCGATGCTTGTGTGTTCGCGATCTATGAGTTTATTCCCAACGAGTTGTTTCCAGCCATCTTTGGTTGGAGGAAAGTAACGAAAGATCCGGAGAAGAAAGGTTCGCGGTTCTGTTGGATTCGCCATAAGGAGAAATATTGTTAGTTAGAGAGTAACGATTTGAGACGGTCTGGATTGAGCGAGAAACATACATGGTGTAAGAGAGCGGATCGAAGTTGTTTCGTTTTGAGTGAGTGTTTGGAATCGTGAGGTTTTAGGAAGAAGAAATTGTGTTCTGAATGTTTCCTTTTTTGAAGGCGTTCGTTTCTGTTTCTCCTTTAGTACACGGTCGTTCTAAGCATTTTAGAGTTTTTTGTCCTTTTTTTTCCTTTCCACTTATTGGTAACCGGACTGGGTCTGACCCGACCCAAGTCCATACGGTCCTACAGGTGGGCTGCCTTAAGATCATTTTCTTTGTTTTCTTTAGAATAAGTTTAGATTTAATTTAATTTTAGAGTTAGTTTTTGTATTCTACCTTTTTAATTATTAATTCAAAAAAATAACAAAAAGAATTAGTTTTTTAACTTTAGATTATTTTAGAACTAGTTTAAATTTAGTTTTTAAATCTATCCTTTTTTATAAATAAGAAAAACAAAAGATACTTTAATTATTTTATTTAAATTGTCATTTTATCTTATTTAATTCTTAATTTTATTTTGACCTATCCTCATTTTCACTTTAACTAATTCCTTATATTCATTTTTTAGTTTAATTCTTTGACTGTAATTAATACCTGGTATGTGATGCCTATTTATCTGTTTCCCTGATTCCAAAGGAAAGGATCATTCCCTGTTGACTGCCATGTCATTTAGGATAGCCTTGTCCATGATTCCCTTATCTCACGCCGCCGCGCGATCGAGTCTTGCCTTCCCCGTTTAACCTAGCCTTAGGTTTGGAGTCGCCATGCTCCACGTAGATGTCTTGCCGTCAGACCCTACTTTCCCATGGACATTTCTTTCCCTGTTTTACCTAGCCTTAGGTTTGGAGTCACCGCACTCCACGTAGGTGTCTTGCTGTCAGACCCTACTTTCCTCTTGGAATCTTGACCACAGTCAAGAGTTCCTCACACCCATTGAAGGGAACTACGGACGCTCTGATTTCTCAAGTTAATCTTGAGAATACGTAGGCATAGGATTGCGAGATCCTAGCGAGCTACCTTTTTTCTTTTTCCACCTTTTTTTTTCACACCTTTTCTTTATCCCAGTTTACCCTATTGAGGGGAACTACGAATGCTTTGATTCCATTCCAATCAAGATACGTAGGCACGAGATACGATGTCTTGGCGAGCATACTTAGTGTATATACCCCTAGGTCTTTACCTTAGCACATTTCCCTTAGCAAGCAAACATTAACGTAACACAAATACTAATAAGAGGTTCCTGTAGAGTACTACAGATACTTAGGATGCTAACACATTCCCTAGGTATAACCAACCCTCGAACCTTACATCTCTAGCTGTGTTCCTACATAGCGCACTTAGGGTTTTTTTGATCTTTACTCTTTCCTTTGGATAATTCAAATCTCGGTGGTGAATTTCATGTTTTGTGATTCAAGTTAATTAATAGCTTGATATCCGATTCATACCGCAACAAAAATGGCGACTTCACTGGGGACATCCCCTAAGAGGGTTAAGCCTACCTTGTTTGTATTTGTGGTATCTTACATGTTTGCTTGCTTGTATATCTGTACATATTCATATCTGTATATATACCTGTTGTGCTTGGGTTTCTCTGTGTGCAGGGTTGCTACTCTTTGAGTGGTGAGGTTCTGTCCTATACCCGGACTTGAGTGCACCTATGATAGGACGATGGTACATTCAAGGAGACTTTGAGGGAGTCGATTCCCGAAAAAGGTGACTTGATACACCATCACTCAGTTGAGGCCCTCTTGAGAGTTTAGTCATGTTGAACGAGTCTATTCGTGAAAACGTTACTACTCTCGACATAGGTTCCCGGGAAACTGATGACCATTAGTTACCTTTAACCCTACTTGGTCTTTTAGGACGTAATTCGATGACTATGAGGGAGTCGATTCCCAAAATGGTTGATACGCAATACTACACTCAGACGAGATTCTCTTGAGAATATTATTGACTACCGAGTTATTCGGGAAATCAATAATATTCGAAAAATAGGTTGTTGACTCTGGGAACTTCTTAGAACCTTATTCTACGGATACAAGAACCCTAGTACGCACCATGTGGTTGGTTCTTTACCCAGAATCCATTTTGTGATCTCGAACCCTTAATCTTGTTGCTTGTGTTTTGCATCCTGTTTGTATTGTATTGCATATCATTTACATCTTTGCATGATTCATTGCATGTGTATGTCTATCTAGCAACTCATCTCCAGCTGTCTCTATCTTCCAGTGTCACCTGTGAGTCGTCAAGCTGATTCCTTGACAGCGATACCAGACTAGAGCTAACTACAGACGCAAGATGTCAGAGCAAGAGGTACACAATGTTGAGATCCGAATGGAGATCGATGACCTTAAGTCAAGCATGACTAACCTCACTGAGATGCTCCATGTCTTGATTACTAGAGGTGAGCCACTCCAAAGGACAATTATCCTGGAAGTTTCAAGCGCCGATCCTCTACCTGTTCAGATGCCGCCTTCAACCTGGCCCGAGTTTGGTTTGCCACGCAACTACTCTTCACCAATTGCATCTACAGCTATGGTCGGTCAGACTGCTATGCCTGTTTTCCAAGCTCCTATTTTTGCCGAGCCCATACCTGTGGTCCATGCTGTTCCACAGACTGTTCGAGCTCCATTTGAGAATCCCCTCTATGATTACAATGCTTCCAGTGCTCAGGGTGAAGACCGTGAAGATTTTGTTGAACCTGAAGTTGTCCGAGAACATTTTCAGATCATAGATAAGAGACTCAAAGCCGTTGAGGGTACTGACTTCTTCAATGTGGATGCAGATAACATGTGCATGGTTTCCGACCTCGTTATGCCAGCTAAGTTCAAAACTCCAGAGTTTGTGAAGTATAAGGGCCACTCTTGTCCAAGGGCTCATTTGGTCATGTATTTTTGCAAGATGGCTGCTTATACCAACAATCAGAAACTGCTTATCCACTGTTCTCAAGACAGTTTGAGTGGAGCATCAATTAAATGGTATATAGGTCTCAAGTAAAACTCCATCCACTGCTTCCAAGATCTCATAAATGCCTTCATGAAGCAGTATAAGTATAACCTCAACATGGCTTCTGATCGTCGCCAGCTTCAAAACATGGATCAACATGAGAAGGAATCTTTTAAGGAATATGCTCAGTGCTGGAGAGAGTTGGCTTCCGAAGTTGAACCTCCTTTGGCCGAGAAAGAGTTGACTGGAATGCTCATGGACACTCTGTCTCCATTCTATTGGGAGAAGATGATTGGAAGTGTTTCCTCAAACTTCACTGATTTGGTTACTATCGGCCAAAGGCTCGAGGAAGTACTCAAGAATGGAAAGGTGTCCAAGGCTGCTGAATCTTCCAATGGTGCAAAGAAATCCTATGGAAATTTCCAGAAGAAGAGGGAAGATCAGACTAATGCTATTATGATTAAGACAAGAAGGCCTCGTCCTATGCCTCAATATACTATTCACCCTGCTGTTACTCCCGTGGTTACTGCTCCACGACCAGCTCAACCTCCTCAACGTCCGGCTGCAGGACAAACCTAGTACCGTAATAGGAATCATTTTGATCCTATTCCCATGACGTGCACCGAACTTTATCCTAATATGGTTCAGAAAGGGTTTGATTACCACAAGGCCTATGCCTCCTCCTCCAAATCCTCTTCCAGTCGGCTATAGGGCAAATCTTTATTGTGAATACCATCAAGGTGGTGCAGGCCATAGCTTGGAAGGTTTATTTGTATTGAAGGCTAGAGTACAAGAGCTGATGAGAAACAAAATCCTCTCCTTTAAGGACAATCCCAATGTCCAGAGAATCCTCTGCCAGGGCACGCAAAGTGAAGCTTCAGCCGACTTCAGCTCAGGTACTTCTTAAAGACAGGACATCTCATCCTTGTGTTTAACTAGTCACTAGGCCTTGTTTCTCGTTGTTTGCATTTTCCTTATTTTGTAATGGTCGTTTGCCTCCAAATGATGTTTGTACTTTCGTGATTAATGAAATGAGCATCGCAACTTTTGATTCAATTCATTTTGTCCACTATTTACATATTTATGCTTTCTTTTGCAAAATATTTTATCTCTTTTCCATTTTCTTTTTGATTATGCAAGATTGGAGGGAGGATGATGAAAATGTCATACCCAAATTGTTGTTAGTATGCTTTCAAATCAAGACCTTGCTGACGATGTAAGGCATTGTTTCAACTCCCAAACACTGGAGAAATAAGGAAGTTACTCCCTCGCCAACCCCATTGAGCCTAGGAGTAGAAGTTTCTTCCTTTACAAAGACCTGCAATCTTAACCTTGGGATGGGTAGTTATTAGTTAACTTGATTGTGCAAGAGTTTCATGGAAGACGCCTTTCAACAAAAGGTTGCATTCACACTTTTTCTTCGCACACAGCAAGCAAGTGTCGAAGATGTCTTTCAAAGTCAAACGCAAATGATGGTCATTGTCATACCCTAAAATTTGACAAGGGGTTTCTATTTCATCTGTCTATGTTTTCATACTGTGTCGTCTGCATACTGTGGCATTTCAGGCTATTAGGCTCTACAAACTTGTTTTATATTTTATCTCACTTATACAGATAGTATTATTATTATAGCTTTTTCTAGATTTCATAGACCATCATCCCAAGACCAAGACCCCACGCAGCAAACTGTATCAGTAAGTCCAAAAATTCCTACTTTGACAATACCATATCCTATTTCATTTTCTGTAGCATGACAACAACAACACAAAAAGCTACCATTTAGCCAAGCCTGCTACTATCTTGTGTCATCACTTTCCAAAACCTTTGACCTCTGATGCGTGAAACCTCACTCTCCAGGCCAAACCAATGCTACCTATCCCACATAATGTCACTTCAAGCTATAACAGAAAATTCTGCTTCAAACCAGACAAACCGTGCCAAGACCTCTACAATACCATATCTCCAAACTTTGACCAAAACTGCTGTTGCTGTACCTCTGAACATTTGTACTCCAAACACTACGAACAGAGACAACCAACACCAAGGCGAAGCCTGTTGTGGCTGTCTTTCTGCATCAACTTGCATAAGAGCCTTCCGTCAAAACGGACAGGACCTCCAACGTTCAACTAGGGCAATTCAAAACTTAATCAGCAGATTGGAAGTTTAAAAGAGAGGGAGAAGTGAGAACACCAGAAAAAGAGGGTAAGAAAGAAATTGAAGGAAATTCTGAACAAGAAGAAAACTTATCTTTGATCCTTGTGTTTTCAGCATAACCTTCCACCATTGTTTCCATCAACTCTCCTTAGCCTCTCATTCATCAACCACAAATCGTTCCACCTTCTCTACATCACCTTCACTGCAACATAAACAATCTGCGATAACCTTTTTGTTTCATCATCAACAACATCACCAAACCTCCTCAACTTCTTCTTCCTTCAACCACTGTTACAATTCCGAAAACATCATTTCACTACTTTCTAAACACAGCTTAAACTTCCATCATCTTCTACAATCTGAAACCCACGTTGCACACTTTTTATTTCACCTTCAAACTTCTCCTACTTCTTTCAATAACATAACCGCCATCTTCAATCCGCCATCAACCCAACCTCTTCCCACTCGATTTTCAAACACAACCAAACTCGTAGCAACTCATCTTCATTGAACCTTGATCATATCACTTCCGTTACAACTAATAACACGCAACCTCAAACCTCTGTTCAAAATAGAACATCATTAACACCGCTTCAACTCAAGTGTCAACGTTAACAACCAAAACAAGCGTGAGTTAAAGAAGAAGCGAAAGGAGTAACAATTCACAGAGATTATCAATTTGTGAAGAGAGAATCACCTGGACTCATGGCACAGATTTCGTCGGTACGTATATTGTCTACTCGCTTTTTATTTAAGTTTCCATACAAATCTGTTTCATGATGTAGAGTCCTTTTTCCTTCAAGCAAGGTTAGCAAGTTTGGTCCTTGATGCTTGTGTGTTCGCGATCTATGAGTTTATTCCCAACGAGTTATTTCCAGCCATCTTTGGTTGGAGGAAAGTAACGAATGATCCGGAGAAGAAAGGTTCGCGGATCTGTTGGAGTCGCCATAAGGAGAAAGATTGTTAGTTATAGAGTAACGATTTGAGACGGTCTGGATTGAGCGAGAAACATACATGGTGTAAGAGAGCGAATCGAAGTTGTTTCGATTTGAGTGAGTGTTTGGAATCATGAGGTTTTAGGAAGAAGAAATTGTGTTCTGAATGTTTCCTTTTTTGAAGACGTTCGTTTCTGTTTCTCCTTTAGTACACGGCCGTTCTAAGCATTTTAGGGTTTTTTGTCCTTTTTTTTTCCTTTCCACTTATTGGTAACCGGACTGGGTCTGACCCGACCCAAGTCCATACGGTCCTGCAGGTGGGCTGCCTTAAGCTCAATTTCTTTGTTTTCTTTAGAATAAGTTTAGATTTAATTTAATTTTAGAGTTAGTTTTTTTATTCTACCTTTTTAATTATTAATTCAAAAAATAACATAAAGAATTAGTTTTTTAACTTTAGATTATTTTAGAACTAGTTTAAATTTAGTTTTTAACTCTATCCTTTTTTATAAATAAGAAAAACAAAAGATACTTTAATTCTTTTATTTAAATTGTCAATTTATCTTATTTAATTCTTAATTTTATTTTGACCTATCCTCATTTTCACTTTAACTAATTCCTGATATTCATTTTTTAGTTTAATTCTTTGACTGTGATTAATACCTGGTATGTGATGCCTATTTATCTGTTTCCCAGATTCCAAAGGAAAGGATCCTTCCCCGTTGACTGCCATGTTATTTAGGATAGCCTTGTCCATGATTCCCTTATCTCACGCCGCCGCGCGATCGAGACTTTCCTTCCCCGTTTTACCTAGCCTTAGGTTTGGAGTCGTCGCGCTCCACGTAGATGTCTTGCCGTCAGACCCTACTTTCCCGTGGACATTTATTTCCCTATTTTACCTAGCCTTAGGTTTGGAGTCGCCGCACTCCACGTAGGTGTCTTGCTGTCAGATCCTACTCTCCTCTTGGAATCTTGACCAAAGTCAAGAGTTCCTCACCCCCCTTGAGGGGAACTACGGACGCTCTGATTTCTCAAGTTCATCTTGAGAATACGTAGGCATAGGATTGCGAGATCCTAGCGAGCTACCTTTTTTCTTTTTCCACCTTTTCTTTTTTTCACACCTTTTCTTTATCCCTGTTTACCCTATTGAGGGGAACTACGAATGCTCTGATTCCATTCCCGTCAGGATACGTAGGCACGAGATGCGATGTCTTGGCGAGCATACTTAGTGTATATATCCCTAGGTCTTTACCTTAGCACATTTCCCTTAGCAATCAAACATTAACGTAACACAAATACTAACAAGAGGTTCCTGTAGAGTACTACAGATACTTAGGATGCTAACACATTCCATAGGTATAACCAACCCCCGAACCTTACATCTCTAGTTGTGTTCCTACATAGCGCACTTAGGGTTTTTTCGATCTTTACTCTTTCCTTTGGATAATTCAAAGCTCGGTGGTGAATTTCATGTTTTGTGATTCAAGTTAAATAATAGCTTGATATCTGATTCTTACCGCAACAGAAATGGCGACTTCACTGGGGACATCCCCTAAGAGGGTTAAGCCTACCTTGTTTGTATTTGTGGTATCTTACATGTTTGCTTGCTTGTATATCTGTACATATTCATATTTGTATATATACCTGTTGTGCTTGGGTTTCTCTGTGTGCAGGGTTGCTACTCTTTGAGTGGTGAGGTTATGTCCTATACCCGGACTTGAGTGCACCTATGATAAGATGATGGTACATTCAAGGAGACTTTGAGGGAGTCGATTCCCGAAAAAGTTGACTTGAGACACCATCACTCGGTTGAGGCCCTCTTGAGAGTTTAGTCATGTTTAACGAGTCTATTCGTGAAAATGTTACTACTCTCGACCTAGGTTCCCGTGAAACTGATGACCATTAGTTACGTTTAACCCCACTTGGCCTTTTAGGACGTAATACGATGACTATGGGGGAGTCAATTCCCAAAATGGTTGATACGCGATACTACACTCAGACGAGATTCTCTTGAGAATATTATTGACTACCGAGTTATTCGGGAAATCGATAATATCCGAAAGATAGGTTGTTGACTCTGAGAACTTCTTAGAACCTTGTTCTACGAATACAAGAACCCTAGTACACACCCTGTGGTTGGTTCTTTACCCAGAATCCATGTTGTGATCTCGAACCCTTAATCTTGTTGCATGTGTTTTGCATCCTGTTTGCATTGCATTACATATCATTTGCATCTTTGCATGATTCATTGCATGTGTCTGTCTGTCCAGCAACTCATCTCCAGCTGTCTCTATCTTCCAGTGTCAGCTGTGAGTCATCAAGATGATTCCTTGACAGCGATACCGGACTAGAGCTAACTACAGACGCAAGATGTCAGAGAAAGAGGTACACAATACTGAGATCCGAATGGAGATCGATGACCTTAAGTCAAGCATGACTAAACTCACTGAGATGCTCCAAGTCTTGATTACTAGAGGTGAGCCACTCCAAAGGACAGTCATCCAGGAAGTTTCAAGCGCCGATCCTCTACCTGTTCAGATGTCGCCTTCAACCTGGCCCGAGTTTCGTTTGCCACGCAACTACTCTCCACCAATTGCATCTACTACTATGGTCGGTCAGACTGCTATGCCTGTTTTCCAAGCTCCTGTTTTCGCCGAGCCCAGACCTGTGGTCCACGCTGTTCCACAGAATGTTCGAGTTCCCTTTGAGAATCCTCTCTATAAGTACAATGCCGCCAGTGCTTAGGGTGAAGACCGTCAAGATTTTGTTGAACCTGAAGTTGTCCGAGAACAATTTCAGATCATAGATAAGAGACTCAAAGCCATTGAGGGTACTGACTTCTTCAATGTGGATGCAGATAACATGTGCCTGGTTTCCGAACTCGTTATGCCAGCTAAGTTCAAAACTCCAGAGTTTGTGAAGTATAAGGGCCACTCTTGTCCAAGGGCTCATTTGGTCATGTATTTTTGCAAGATGGCTGCTTATACCAACAATCAGAAACCGCTTATCAACTGTTCTCAAGACAGTTTGAATGGAGCATCATTCAAATGGTATACAGGTCTCGAGCAAAACTCCATCCACTGCTTCCAAGATCTCATTAATGCCTTCATGAAGCAGTATAAGTATAACCTCAACATGGCTTCTAATCGTCGCCAGCTTCAAAACATGGATCAACATGAGAAGGAATCTTTTAAGGAATATGCTCAGCGCTGGAGAGAGTTGGCTTCCCAAGTTGAACCTCCTTTAGCCGAGAAAGAGTTGACTGGAATGTTCATGGAAACTCTGTCTCCATTCTATTGGGAGAAGATGATTGGAAGTGTTTCCTCAAACTTCACTGATTTGGTTACTATCGGCCAAAGGCTCGAGGAAAGACTCAAGAATGGAAAGGTGTCCAAGGCTGCTGAATCTTCCAATGGTGCAAAGAAATCTTATGGAAATTTCCAGAAGAAGAGGGAAGATCAGACTAATGTTGTTATGATTGAGACAAGAAGTCCTCGTCCTATGCCTCAATATACTATTCACCCTGCTGTTGCTGCTATTACTCCCGTGGTTACTGCTCCACGACCAGCTCAAGCTCCTCAACGTCCGGCTGCAGGACAAAACTAGTACCGTAATAGGAATCATTTTGATCCTATTTCCATGACGTACACCGAACTTTATCCTAAGATGGTTCAGAAGGGTTTGATTACCACAAGGCCTATGCCTCCTCCTCCAAATCCTCTTCCAGTCGACTATAGGGCTGATCTTTATTGTGAATACCATCAAGGTGGTGCAGGCCATAACTTGGAAGGTTTATTTGCGTTGAAGGCTAGAGTACAAGAGCTGATGAGAAACAAAATCCTCTCCTTTAAGGACAATCCCAATTTCCAGAGCAATCCTCTTCCAGGGCACGCAAAGTGAAACTTTAGTCGACTTCAGCTCAGCTACTTCTTAAAGACAGGACATCTCATCCTTGTGTTTAACTAGTCACTAGGCCTTGTTTCTTGTTGTTTGCATTTTCCTTATTTTGTAATGGATGTTTGCCTTCAAATGATGTTTGTACTTTCGTGATTAATGAAATGAGCATCTCAACTTTTGATTCAATTCATTTTGTCCACTATTTACATCTTTATGCTTTCTTTTGCAAAATATTTTATCTCTTTTCCATTTTCTTTTTGATTATGCAAGATTGGAGGGAGGATGATGAAAACGTCATACCCAAATTGTTGTTAGTATGCTTTCAAATCAAGACCTTGCTGACGATGTAAGACATTGTTTCAACTCCCAAACACTGGAGAAATAAGGAAGTTACTCCCTCGCCAACCCCTTTGAGCCTAGGAGTAGAAGTTTCTTCCTTTACAAAGACCTGCAATCTTAACCTTGGGATGAGTAGTTCTTAGTTAACTTGATTGTGCAAGAGTTTCATGTAAGACGCCTTTCAACAAAAGGTTGCATTCCAGTTTTTCTTCGCACACAGCAAGCAAGTGTCGAAGATGTCTTTCAAAGTCAAACGCCAATGATGGTCATTGTCATACCCTAAATTTTGACCAGGGGTTTCTATTTCATCTGTCTATGTTTTCATACTGTGTCGTCTGGATATAATATCATATATTTTCTTCATGATTATTTTTTGAATTATTAGCTGGAATTAACGTGTTAAATTTTAAGGTATTTTTGGTCAAACTGAAAAGTCAACAGCGCGAAAAGTAGGTATCCGGACAATTTTTAAAATCGAACTTTTCAGAGATTATTTTTTATTTATTTTTCGCGTATTTTAACCAGGTGTGCTTATTTTAATTTTTTTGACTTTCCGGTCATCATGTTTCTGATCTGTCTGAGTCTTTTTAGAGGGTAAAATCAATTTTAAAATTTGACAAAACGGTGTATTTTTTCAATACATATTTTTTTCTTGCAGATCGTTTTGGTGTGTTCATTTTATTTTTTCGGACACTTCGATGCAGACAGTTTTTATCGTTTTTTACCGGCTTCGGTTATAATTTTAATTTATTTATTAATTAATCAAGATTTTGATAACTTAATTTTTATTAAATTTTTTTATTATATTAAATTTGTTTATTATATTAATTATATTATTATAATATATAATATAATTTTTGTTTTATTATTTTTACACTACTATCTCTCTTTTACACTACTAGTCTCTCAAAATCACAAAATTTCTTCTCCCTCCTACATAAAACTCACGCCTCTTTTTCACACACTCTATGTAACTTTTTTTTCATATTTTTCTACTACCATCACATAACCACTTTTTCCTTCTTCTAGTAATTTTGTTTTTATATTATTCTATTATATAGATATTTAACTTAGCTTAAAAACTAAGTTAGCTTAAAAACTAAGTTAGCTTAATTAATAAGCTTGTTATATGTCATTGCTTGCATCATTTTCTTGATCACCAAGTTTCAAATCTCTATAAATAGAGAGGATTTTTCACTTCATAATTTACACCAAAACAATTTCCTCACATTGTTTTCTCAATTCTCTCCCACACATATATTTCTCTCTTTCATTATTTATTTTTAATTTTCTTATTTCTAGTTTTAATTAGATTAATAAATATTTAAAAATGTAAAAAATATTGTTTAATTATTAATTAATTTAGATATTTTTATTTAATATTGATTAATTAAATTATTAGTTAATCTTGTTAAATATTAATATTTAAATTAATTGATAATTCTTCTTGTTGCCCGATTTTATTTCGTGACTTGCTTGTTTCCTTGATTAAATCCTGATGTTGTGCCTTGATTATTTCACGATGTTTTTTCCGTGATTGTATTTTTTTCTCTAGGTCTCACGATGTTTTGTCGTGAATGTCTGCTATTTTATCACGATGTTTTGCCATGAACGTCTGTTATTTTTACACGATGCTTTGTCGTGTATTTATTTATTCCGAGATGTTTTGCCACGTATGCCTGTTCCCTTAGAATCTCTTAGTTCAAACTTAATTTTCGATTAGGTTTGAAATAAGACAGACATTAGAATAGGTCCATCTTTGCATGATAACATTAGGTTAGTTTTCCCCTTTTGCCACCGTGCGATTTAAACTTTATTTTCTGTAGTTCGTGCCCCTTAGGGGTGAACTACGACCGCTATGATTTCTCAAGATCCCGTTGAGAATACGTAGGCATAAGACTGTAAAGTCTTAGCGAGCAACCTTTTCTTTTTTTTCATCGTCTCTTTACATCCGACGTTTTCCCGGATATTCGTATTTTCAACCTCTTATTTTTTATCTCTTTTTATCCGATGCTTTCCCAGATATCCATATCTGCAACCTTTTCATTTTTTACGTTTCTCTTGCAATCCAATGTTTTCCCGGATATTCATATCAAAACAACTTTCCTTTGACTTAATTTCAAATTCATAGTTGTTATCAAAACTTTCTTCAATTTCTTGAATAACGAACCATACAGCTGTTACAATGGAAGCTTGCTCACCTGTAAGTTTTTATCAGTTTTCTTATATATATATATATATATATATATATATATATATATATATATATATATATATATATATTTTTGTATTGTTGGAAGCTTGCTCACCTGTAAGTCCTTTTTCATATCCTTTTAAATACTTGTCATATATCAACTGTATATATACTTGTATATCTGCTTAGAGTTTTCCCCGGCAACTAGGTCTAGAATTAGGTAAAGCCAGTTGGTCACTCTTAAATACAGTCAAAACTAGTTCCCCATAGGACTTACCAGATACAGTCTTGCCTTCTCTTGGGCTTAAACAATATGGAACAAAGAGAAAGGCATTATTCCCGGTGAAACTTTTCTCAGACTATCACTATTAGAAATTGTCAAAGAAATTCAATTTCCCCAGAGAGGATTAATTCCCGGTGAAACTTCTCTTGAATTTCTTCAAACCCTAGAACTGTTCACTAAAGAAAGGATTAATTCCCGTTGAAACCTTTCTTGAACTCTTCTTAGTTTTGGACCCACAGGCTTCCTAAAAGCATCCCCAACCTCCTCTTGGGCTTTGTACAAGGACCCTCAGGCTTCTTAGAAGTTCTCATGCCTCCTCTTGAGCTTAGTACAAGGACCCAGAGACCTCCTACAGGTATAGAACAGAAACTAGTCATCATTTGTTAGAGTAGTCTTCCTGAGTCAAAACCTCTCACCAGTTTAGGGTTGATTCTCATCCCTTAAAACGCTAGCCTCCTCTTCGGCATCATACAAATACCATCCATCATACAAAGATAAACCTTTTCATGCCAGTAGACTTGGACAGTCTCATTTCCTCTTGGATTTCAAAGAACCCTTTTTGTCTCCTTAAACACAGGAAAAACCCTTTCCACTTTTTTTTTAACATCCGACACTTTTTCGGATATTCCTTTTCTTTTCATCCGACGCTTTCCTGAATATTCCTTTTATTTTCATCCGATGTTTTTTTTTCGGATGTTTATATCTCAATCTTTAATCTTTTCACTCTTTCAATCAATTCCCACAAACACCCATTTAGCTTCAATCTTGGGCTTTAAACAAGACACCAAACATCTTTTTCCTCCCATAGAATAGGAGGAACTATGATTGCTCTGATTTCCCTGTTTTCTTTAACGGGAATACGTAGGCATAAGGTTGTGAAATCTTAGCGAGCACACTTAACAAAAACCTTAGGTCCAGTACCTTACCAAAAACATCGAAAAACCCAAAAACAACAAAAATATCTTTTCAACATCTCTCAACCTTCCCAAAGGAAAAACTTTCCCATTAACAACAGATAAACACCAGTAAGTAGAAAGCGGTAAGGAAAATTGCTAATAACCCATGGATAACCATGTATAGGATGGGTAATTGACAACTCCCCATTGTATAACCTGACCCCGAACTCCACAATCTCTTAGCATTTGTTAAAGAAAACATTTGCGTGCAAGGTTAGTTTGAGATAGCTTCCCTTTCCTTTCCAGCTTCATAGGATAAATAAAAAATCATAAAGTAGCACCTAATCCCATCCACAGACGGATGTGGGCGGTCATGAAAACCACGCTACAGTCATTGTAATCATTAAGCCAGTCATTCACAACATTTGAACTCTTCCAAATTAAATGAATAAATGTAGTACAAGTTGTTCCCAAAGTGATAAATGAAGAAGGGTCATCAAGGAATCCTTACTCAAAGAATGAGCCGAGTCCCTTTCAAGGAAAAAGCTAAGAAAGATGAGAAGCTCATGACCTTATCTCATTCAAAGAACAAGCTTGTATCACAACCAAAAGTTGTAAGGAAGCAGTGACCGCCATCTCAAGGGTCCTTTGACTTCTGAACCATCATCGTTATCATCAGTGCAATTCTTAACCTATGGGAACCTGAGTGCATAGTTTGAGTTAACTGAGCGTAGGATTGGAAGTTCATCACGAAGATTGGGTGGGTACATATAAACTTTGAGCCTTTATCCTTTGTTTCTTAAACCGTGAACCAATCCACGTTACAACCCTCAAAAGACCTAACTGAAGCAAGGTTATTTTGAAAGCATACTACAACAAGGTTGCGTAAACTGACTCCCAAAGATGTTTGCAGATCATTTATTTTGGCATCATACCTTTTTGCTTTACTTCTCAATTTGAATGTCTTGAACCGCCGTGTTCTGACCAGTGATTTATTTGGTTTACATCTTTCAAAAATAATTTTGATTTCAAAGGTTGCATGAATTTGCTTTAAAATTACCATGTTTGTAAAAATACTTTGGTTTGCAAACTGGCTATCCTCTCAAGGAATTTTCAAACAATTAAGAAACTTGGTCGGTGATCCTATCAGGGGCAAGTCCTTCTCCGAATTGGTTTATCCATACCTTTCAAGACTCATACTGGGGCAAGCTTTCCCAGTGTACAGCAAAGCAGTCAGTTACAGAATTAGACAAGCTGAAACAATGATTAGCTCAGCTACAACAGTCAGCTAATCTTGGGCAGTTTGATGAATCCCCAGACAGCTCTTCATCCTTCCTACAAGTATCATTAACTTGATACAATTCATCAGTGTGGCGAAGATGTACTCAGTGGTAGCATCTCTAGTCCCTAAGCAGAATGACATTGATCTCCGTGTTGAGGAATCAGTCTTCCAGTCTTGTCTTCTCCCTAGAAGAGTCGAGTTGTGTCGTCGACATCTGCATTTTCATTTGATCATATATCATCTTCATGATTCATATACCCATATGCATAGCATGAGTGTTTCATCCTCATTTGCATTTTACCCGAGGTCATGCCGTTATCCACGTCTTACCTTGCGGTCAAAGTCCAACTTACTTGGCGCCTACCAAACGTTACCCGACCTTTCATTCAGTGTCATTCCTGAATGTTGTCGTTCCTTGTGCGTCTAGTCTTGTTGTTAGATGTTTATCTTCTTTCATTCCAGTGCTATTCCTGGATCTTTATATTCTTTCACTCCAGTGCCATTCCTGGATGTCTGTCTCTTTTGATCTCCAGTTCCATTCCTGGATATCTTATTCCTCTTGTTTCTCCCGGTGCTATTCCTGGAAGTTTTGCCTCTCTTCTGTAATCCCCATCAAATTTGCTTGGATATCTTTCAGTGATATTCCTGAAAGTCTTACCAGTTCATTCAGTGCCATTCTTGGATAAGTTTTCTCCTTTATATTTAGTGTCATTCCTGGATGTCTTTCTCACTATCATTCGATGCCATTCCTGAATATAGTGATTTGCCTTTACTTTCAGTGCCATTCTTGAATATAGTGATTTGCCTTTATTTTCAGTGCCATTCCTGAAAGTTCCTTCTCAGTCATTCAATGCTTTCTTGGATACTGTGTTTCTTTTTATCCGATGTTTTCTTGGATATTGTGATTCCTTTACATCCAATGCCTTCTTGGGTTTCACCTTTTATCTCATTTTCATCTGATGCCTTCTCAGATATTATGAGTTTACCTTTCATTCAAAGCCATTATTGGATGACTAGTTTCTTTGCGTCCAATGCTTTCTTGGATCCCTACTTTGTTCACTTTCATCTGATGCCTTCTCAGATATTGTGATTATACCTTTCATTCAAAGCCATTATTGGATGATTGGTTTCCTTGCATCCAATGCTTTCTTGGATCCCTACTTTGTTCACTTTCATCTGATGCCTTCTCAGATATTGTGATTATACCTTTCATTCAAAGCCATTATTCGATGATTGGTTTCCTTGCATCCAATGCTTTCTTGGATCCCTACTTTGTTCACTTTCATCTGATGCCTTCTTAGAAATTGTGATTATACCTTTCATTCAAAGCCATTATTGGATGACTGGTTTCCTTGCATCCAATGCTTTCTTGGATCCCTACTTTGTTCACTTTCATCTGATGCCTTCTCAGATATTGTGATTATACCTTTCATTCAAAGCCATTATTGGATGATTGGTTTCCTTGCATCCAATGCTTTCTTGGATCCCTACTTTGTTCACTTTCATCTGATGCCTTCTCAGATATTGTGATTATACCTTTCATTCAAAGCCATTATTGGATGATTGGTTTCCTTGCATCCAATGCTTTCTTGGATCCCTACTTTGTTCACATTCATCTAAAGCCATTATTAGATATTGTGATTATACCTTTCACTCAAAGCCATTATTGGATGATTGGTTTCCTTGCATCCAATGCTTTCTTGGATATCTGCTTTGTACACTTTTATCTAAAGCCATTATTGGATATTGTGATTGTACCTTTCGTTCAAAGACATTTTTGGATGTCTGGTTTCTTTTGCCATCTGATGCTCTTCCGGATGTACCTTTCTCTTTCTGATGTTCTTCCAGATTGAGTATTTGTTATCTGATTCCCCAGTGGACACCGTCTTTCCGGTTTTACTTCCATTTGAGGATCTTGTGTTATCTTTTCTTTCTAAAAGTGTCAGTCGGTCACGTCTGAACCAGTTGCTCCATCACTTTAGGTTTCCCCCGGTGTTGTTTCAGTCTCCCCAGTGTTGTTGTCTTCCCCAGTGAGTGTTTGCTCATTGGGTGGACTTTGTCCCTGTCCACTTTCGTTTTCGTCTGCATTTTCGCATTTATCCTTCTATCATTTTCATCATATTAGAGTTCATAGCATGTAAGCATTATTGTTTAGTGTTCTTTTGTCCATAGCATTGCATATCACTGCATCTAAGGGCAAAATTTTCAGTTATCTATATTTAAATACCTTCCACCATGATTTCATGAAGATTATCATCACTCAAGTCATCCGGTGAGGATATTTAAATAGGGGCAACTGTCATACCCCAAATTTTACCCTCAGATTCGTTGATCATCAATCATACCTTTTTTATCCAATTTTATCATTCCATCTTAGATTTGTTTTCATTACCTTAAAATTTATTTAGAATTGATTTAATTTAATTTCAATTTAGTTTATTATATTTTTTATAGCTTTTTTTTTCAGTTTGTTTTCAACATAGTTAAAATTCTAATTTAGTTAATTTTAACTTTAGTATAGCCTTTTTAATTTAATCAGGTTTATTTAGGTTTTAAGTTTTTTTATTAAGTTCAATTGATTTTATTTTGATTAATTATCTTCTTTTCTTTTTCTTAATGAATCCAAAATACTTGTTTTATGGCATTTCAGACTGTTAGGCTCTACAAACTTGTTTTGTATTTTATCTCACTTTTACAGATAGTATTATTATTATGGATTTTTTTAGATTTCATTGACCATCATCCCAAGACCAAGACCCCACACAGCAAACTGTATCAATAAGTCCAAAAATTGCTACTTTGACAATGCCATATCCTATTTCATTTCCTGCAGCATGACTGCAACAACACAAAAAACTACCATTTAGCCAAGCCTTCTACTATCCTGTGCCATCACTTTCCAAAACCTTTGACCTCTGATGCACGAAACCACACTCTCCAGGCCAAGCCAATGCTACCTATCCCACATAATGTCACTTCAAGCTATAACAGAAAATTCTGCTTCAAACCAGACAAACCATACCAAGACCTCTACACTACCATATCTCCAAAATTTGACCAAAATTACTGCTGCTGTACCTCTGAACATCTGCACTCCAAACACTACAAACCGAGACAACCCACGCCAAAGCAAAGCTTGTTGTGACTGTCTTTCTCCATCAACCTGCATAAGAGCCTGCCATCAAAAGGGACAGGACCTCCAACGTTCAACTAGGGCAATTTAAAACTTAATCAGCATATTGGAAGTTTAAAAGGGAGGGAGAAGTGAGAACACCAGAAAAAGAGGGTAAGAAAGAAATTAAAGGAAATTCTGAACAAGAAGAAAACTTATCTTTGATCCCTCTATTTTCAGCACAACCTTCCACCATTGTTTCCATCAACTCTCCTTAGCCTCTCATTCATCAACCACAAATCGTTCCACCTTCTCCACATCACCTTCACTGCAACATAAACAATCCACGATAACCTTTTTGTTTCAGCATCAACAACGTCAACTTAGCAACATCACCAAACCTCCTCAACTTCTTCTTCCTTCAACCACTGTTACAATTCCAAAAACTTCATTTCACTACCTTCTAAACACATCTTAAACTTCCATCATCTTCTACAAACTAAAACCCACGCTGCACACTTTTTATTTCACCTTCAAACTTCACCTACTTCTTTCAATAACAGAACCGCCATCTTCTATCCGCCATCAACCCAACCTCTTCCCACTCCGTTTTCGAACACAACCAAACTCGTAGCAACTCATCTTTATCGAACCTTGAGCATCTCACTGCCGTTGCAACCAATAACACGCAACCTCAAACCTCTGTTCAAAATAGAACATCTTTAACATCGCTTCAACTCAAGTGTCAACGTTAACAACCAAAATAAGCGCGAGTTTAAGAAGAAGCGAAAGGAGTAACAATTCACAGAGATTATCAATTTGTGAAGAGAGAATCACCTCGACTCACGACACAGATTTCGTCGGTAGGTATATTGTCCGCTCGCTTTTTATTTATGTTTCCATATGAATCTGTTTCATGATGTAGAGTTCCGTTTTCCTTCAAGCAAGGTTAGCAAGTTTGGTCCTCGATGCTTGTGTGTTCGCGATCTATGAGTTTATTCCCAACGAGTTTTTTCCAGCCATCTTTGGTTGGAGGAAAGTAACAAACGACCCCGAGAAGAAAGGTCTGCGGTTCTGTTGGAGTCGCCATAAGGAGAAAGATTGTTAGTTAGAGAGTAACGATTTGAGACAGTCTGGAGTGAGCGAGAAACATACATGGTCTAAGAGAGCGGATCGAAGTTGTTTCATTTTGAGTGAGTGTTTGGAATCGTGAGGTTTTAGGAAGAAGAAATTGTGTTATGAATGTTTCCTTTTTTGAAGACGTTCGTTTCTGTTTCTCCTTTAGTACACGACCGTTCTAAGCATTTTAGGGTTTTTTGTCCTTTTTTTTTCCTTTCCACTTATTGGTAACCGGACTGGGTCTGGCCCGACCCAAGTCCATACGGTCCTGCAGGTGGGCTGCCTTAAGCTCATTTTCTTTATTTTCTTTAGAATAAGTTCAGATTTAATTTAATTTTAGAGTTAGTTTTTTTATTCTACCTTTTTAATTATTAATTCAAAAAAATAACAAAAAGAATTAGTTTTTTTAACTTTAGAGTATTTTAGAACTAGTTTAAATTTAGTTTTTAACTCTATCCTTTTTTATAAATAAGAAAAAAAAAAGATACTTTAATTCTTTTATTTAAATTGTCATTTTATCTTATTTAATTCTTAATTTTATTTTGACCTATCCTCATTTTCACTTTAACTAATTCCTAATATTCATTTTTTAGTTTAATTCTTTGACTGTGATTAATACCTGGTCCGTGATGTCTATTTATCTGTTTCCCTAACTCCAAAGGAAAGGATCCTTCCCCGTTGACTGCCATGTCATTTAGGATAGCCTTGTCCATGATTCCCTTATCTCACGCCGCCGCGCGATCGAAACTTGTCTTCCCCGTTTTACCTAGCCTTAGGTTTGGAGTCGTTGCGCTCCACGTAGGTGTCTTGTCGTCAGACCCTACTTTCCCGTGGATATTTCTTTCCCTGTTTTACCTAGACTTAGGATTTGAGTCGTCGTACTCCGCATAGGTGTCTTGCTGTTAGACCCTACTTTCCTCTTGGAATCTTGACCACAGTCAAGAGTTCCTCACCCCTATTGAGGGGAACTACAGACGCTCTGATTTCTCAAGTTCATCTTGAGAATACGTAGGCATAGGATTGCGAGATCCTAGCGAGCTACCTTTTTTCTTTTTTCATCTTTTATTTTTTCACACCTTTTCTTTATCCCTGTTTACCCTATTGAGGGGAACTACGAATGCTCTGATTTCATTCCCGTCAGGATACGTAGGCACGAGATGCGATGTCTTGGCGAGCATACTTAGTGTATATACCCATAGGTCTTTACCTTAGCACATTTCCCTTAGCAAGCAAACATTAACGTAACATAAATACTAACAAGAGGTTCTTGTAGAGTACTACAGATACTTAGGATGCTAACACCTTCCCTAGGTATAACCAACCCCCGAACCTTAGATCTCTAGCTGTGTTCCTACATAGTGCACTTAGGGTTTTTTCGATCTTTACCCTTTCCTTTGGATAAATCAAAGCTCGGTTGTGAATTTCATGTTTTGTGATTTAAGTTAATTAATAGTTTGATATCCGATTCTCACCGCAACACCTGGTTGTGAACTTTATCAAGGAAATGGAACTCTTATTTGTACTGCTAACTAAAGGATGGATGTGATGTTAATACCTATCCACATAGACTAAGATCACTTTTAAATTTATATAATTATGTTGTAATATGTGTGATAAAAAATCATAATAGTTTTTAATATGAATAATACAACAGTTATAAATTTAAATTTCATGTTTTGGGTCTTTAATCACTCCAATAAATAATATATTATATGAAAAAAAATTCCAATACGATATAGTAGTGAAACCTTTAAAATTTGGCAAATTTTTTTATATATTTTAAAATTAAAAATAAATTATATTTTTTTTAGAAATTCTAACTGAAAACAAAATTTGTACTGGTCATGGCTTCGATTTCTAACATGAACAATTTGGTTTTTTATTTATTATAATAAAAATTGTGTCATTCTTTTTTATTTTTAAATTAAAATTAAATTACATTTTTCCACGGTTGGATTTTCAACCAAGAAAAAAAATACATTGTCATGAGTTCGACTCTCAATGCCAATAATTTGATTTTATATATAATAAAAGTGACATTTTTTTAAATTAAAAATAAATAGCAATTTTCAACGGTTGGGAAAGGCGCTGGTTCCCACGCCTATGGTGAGTTTTTAGGGTTTTATGTGATGGGGCTGCTACGACCCGTAGCAAGCCCCTATTTTTTATATGGGAAAATTTGTGTTCTTTGTGGTTTTCTGGGGTTCTTCTGGGCATGGTTCCTTGAATGATATTTCTTGACTTTTTCAAACATTCACACTTGTTTTGCTTCATTCTTGTGAGCTTTTTATTAACTAAAAAAGAAATATAAAAAATAAGAAAACAAATTAGTATGAAAAAATGTGGGTTGCCTCCTACGTAGCACTTTGTTTAAGGTCGTTGAGCTCGACTACCTACACCATTAACTTAATAAGGTGCTTCCTTCCAGCTAGAATCCATAGTATCTCCCCTAATTAATTAACAAAATGCTTTCGCGGTTTTTATTAACCAAAAACTAATACATTTTAATCTTAAGTGTCAGACGACTTTCAATCTTACCCGACGTGTCACGATTATATTTTCCTAGTAACCGATCAAATTGATTTCGAAAAAATTGAATTAAAACCAAAGCAGTCCCAGTAGTAACTCTATAGAAAGAACATATGGAGTACCGTCAAAACGACGGTCCTCACATTACAGCACTAACGGTTTAGCCGGACATAGTTACAATAAAAAAATTTGCTTTTGTTTGTAAAAAGGAATTAAACATAATAAGCGATTTGATTAAAATAAAGAGCTTGCGATGAAAGTAAACAAAGTAAAGCGGTGCGATGAAAATAAATAAAATAAAACAGAGCGATGAAAGTGAATAAAGTAAAATAGTGCGATGAAAAAAAATAAAGTAAAGGAAATAACTTCGAAGAAATGTAAATGGAGGCAAGATTAAAAGAAATTATGTAAAGTGCTCCAAACTCAATGACAACAATTGTACAATAACTCCCCAATGTGAAGAATTATTGTTTTAATAGTGTAAATATATGGCCTATGTTGTAACTAAGCTTGATGATCCTAAATGTGAAATCTAAGGCCAATTTATACTGGTGCCAAGACTTTGAAAATAAGTTGCAACTTCAGAATTCGTGTGAGAAGTAAAAGGGAGTCATGGGGAGATTCTCAAACTGCCATTTGACTGGGGCGTCTTCTTCAAAGATGGCGACTTCCATGTAGGGATGGCGAACACCACCTTCACACTTTGCCTAGACGTGGTCTTTGTGACCGTTGGTACGTGGAACACGTCATCCACCACATGGCTACCTCCATAGCGAACGCCGGGTTGGACATCATGTGTGCAAATTGCTCATTTTTCTCTGTTTTTCCTAAGATTTGCTTCGTTTCTTCGAGTATGGCTCTCTCTTGGCTATGTACCTGAAATCACTACAAGAAAAATGGCCTACTGCCACGCCAAATTGTTCCACAGCTCAAAAACTGTGGCTACATATATGCTTTGGCCGGGGTTTTTAAACCGTGGAAATATGTTTTGAAATATTGAACCCAGATTGTGAAACGGTGGCATTTTCTTAAATTGCCACGTTTACATAATGACAAATATATTTAGGCCACGCTTAATAACCGCGGCTTATAATTTTCGATTCAAACTGTGGCCTAAGCCCACATTTTATACCCCGCCAAACTTTCCCTCTTTTTTTTTTCAGTTTCCCTCTTTGTTTTTTATTTTATTTTCTAATTATATTTTATTAAAAAAAAAGAAAAAAAAATAGAAAAACTCTCTTCACTCTTCACTCTTCCGTCTCTTCACTCTCCCAACTCCCTTCTCCCTTCTCCGAAACACGACCTTCTCCGTTTCTCAGCCATCTACTCCGGTCAACTCTCTGCGTAAGTTTTCTGCTTCTCTCTTCATACCTTCGCCTGTTCTCACACATCTTCGTTCGCACCTCTGCATGTTTCCTGCACACATCTCCGTTCCAACATTCATCTCCGTTCCTCTTCTCTCTTCAAAGTCCAAATCCAAATTTTGACCTAATCCCCAAATTTTGTTTTGCATGCAGTTTTGATTTTTTTGTTGAGGTGTGGAGCGGAAGCTTTCAGTTGGAGCATTGCAAGGTTTTCATCTTTACCCTTATTTTTAGATTTTGTTATGTTGTTTTGAAACTGAGTTTTTTAGGGTTTCTTCTGTTGATGTTAGTGAACTGATCATTGAGTATGTTAGGATTGTATGATTTAGGGTTTGAATTAGTTAACTGATATGAAACCTTAAATTGATTTTCTGTTTGGATTGTATGATTTAATATATGTTTGGTGATGTGAACTAAACTAAAATTGTATGTTAGTATTTCTGTTTGGATTGGATTGTATGATTTTCATATTTGTTCCTCTAATTGCTGCCTTGACAAGCTCACTAGGGTTTTCTTTTCATATCTGATAATTTGTGTCTAAGTTTTAATACTGAAAGTATGTCGTTTTGATACACGATTGCCCGCGATACGAACTTCATTTGATTGAACCTGATTTTATCTAAATTGTTTGTTTCATTATTGAAATTGGGTTATAAGCAAATTTTTATCAGTATTGGAGTGATGGTTTTAGGTGTTTAAATCTTAAGGTTAACATTCCGATATTAGTGTTATTTGGTTGATGTTATCTTAATTTTGTTTGTTTAGATACTAGGAGTTACGAGTTTATCTATCGAATGATATGGATTATGTGCTTTGGAACTCGTTTCTGTTTGTTTAGTTATAGATAAAAAAATCTGTGTGGATTTAAGATTTGGATTTTTGAATATCATTGTGATCTGATTTTAGTGTGGAATTTGAGGTTGATGAACCTTGATTTAAGAAGTTGACTTTCTGTTTGGTATTTCTG
The DNA here is from genome assembly GCA_022829125.1 of Lathyrus tuberosus. Taxonomy (NCBI): domain Eukaryota; kingdom Viridiplantae; phylum Streptophyta; class Magnoliopsida; order Fabales; family Fabaceae; genus Lathyrus; species Lathyrus tuberosus. The sequence continues at coordinate 10,230,050 of JALAZF010000169.1, forward strand.
TTCTTGTAATGTCAAAATGTTCAGTTTGTGATTGCTCAGTTTGTATATTCCCATGTTTTGGTTCTGTTTTAGTTCTGTTTTGTATATTCACATGTTTCTGTTTGTATATTGCTTCTGTTTTGGTTCTGTTTCGGTTTTGTATAGTGTGTTCTATTTTGGTTCTGTATTGGGTCTGTTTTGGGTATGTTTTGAATCTATTTTGTGTTGTGTGTTTCAAATATTTAGATTATAAAGTGATGGACAAAGAGTGGACTAAATTTCCATGGTTTAGTCAAGAGTACATCAACGGTGTTACTCGATTTTTAGACTTTGCCTACACTAACGGTAGACCTCAAGGAGATGAGGTTTTATGCCCTTGTGCTATGTGTAAAAATTTGTATTGGAAAATAAGAGATATTATTAGGGATCACTTAATAGCCAAGGGTTTTCTAAAAGGTTATGACGTATGGTTGCACCATGGGGAGAAAGTACAAAGGTCTATGGAAATTGGTGCTGCGATGGAAGATCAAGAGGAATCACATGACGACATCCCTGGCTTAGTGCATGACATATATATCGATAGGGCAGAAGCACACGGAGTTCATGAAGGTCCCAATGACGATGCTAGGAAGTTTTACAATTTGATTAAAGAGGCGGAAAAAGAACTGTACCCTGGATGCAAAGACTTCTCTACTCTATCATTCATGATTCGACTCTACTTGTTGAAATGTCTTAACGGCTGGAGCAATACCTCATTCACCGCCCTATTAGAATTGTTGAAAGAAGCAATGCCTGATTTAAACATTCCCGTATCATATTACAAGACAAAAGCCATGATAAGTGGTTTAGGCCTCGATTATAAAAAGATCCATGCATGCCCAAACGATTGCATGCTGTTTTGGAAAGAGCATGAAAACGACAATTCTTGCTCTGTTTATGAAGCTTCGCGGTGGAAAGAAAATGCTCCAACTGAAAGATGTGAGTCTGAGCAATCAAAAAATGATTATAGAGTTCCTGCAAAAGTTTTGAGGCACTTTCCGTTGATTCCTAGACTACAAAGGTTGTTCATGTGTTCGAAGACAGCTAAGTCAATGAGATGGCATGAAGAACAGCGCTCAAAGGATGGGAAATTGAGGCATCCAGCTGATGGTAAAGCGTGGAAGGACTTTGACGAGCTTCATCTAGATTTTGCTAGTGATTCCCGCAATGTAAGACTTGGCTTAACGAGTGATGGGTTTAATCCATTCAGGACAATGAGCTTATCTCATAGTACGTGGCCCGTCTTGATGATGGTATACAACACACCACCTTGGCTGTCCATGAAACCTGAATATACAATGTTGTCATTGTTGATTCCTGGACCAAAATCTCCAGGAAACGATATCGATGTTTACCTCCAGCCACTGATAGAAGATCTAAAGGAATTATGGGAATTTGGCATAGAGACGTATGATTCTTCAATGAATCAAACATTTCGAATGCGTGCAGCTCTTTTGTGGACAATTAGTGACTACCCTGCTTATGCGATGTTGTCGGGTTGGAGCACCAAAGGAAAAGTGGCGTGTACATGTTGTAAATCTAACACCAATTCATTCTACCTCAAACACAGTCATAAGATGTGTTATATGGACCACCGTATCTTTTTACCAAGAACTCATTCTTGGAGAGAAGATGTCAAATCATTTAATGGAGAAGAAGAACATATGACTGCACAATGCATGTTAAACGGGGCAGAAATTCTTGAAACCTTAAAAGATTTCAATAAAGAATTCGGGAAGACAAAAAAGAAGAAAGTTGATGGCCCGTGGAAGAAGAGGTCAATTTTTTTTGAGTTGCCTTATTGGGCTCAAAATACCTTGCGCCATAATCTAGATTTAATGCACATTGAAAAAAACATATGTGATAGTATTCTTGGAACTCTTTTGGACATCACGGGGAAGACAAAAGATCATATTAAAGCCCGCTATGATTTGCAAGATTTGGGAATTAGAGAAAGACTTCATCCAAGGGAGATTGGTGGAGGACGTGTAGAGTTTGCTAAAGCATGTTTCTCAATGACTCCGCACGAGAAGTCAGTTTTTTGTGGAGTTATAAAGGCTGCCAAGTTACCGGATGGGACTGCATCAAATATTTCAAAATGCGTACAAGTTGCCGACAAAAAAATATCCGGTTACAAGAGTCATGATGCACATTTCATGTTACACTATTTGTTGCAAATTGCAGTAAGAAGCACAATGCCCAAGGAGGTGGCAACCCCACTAATTCGTCTTGGTTCTTTTTTCCGCTCTCTAAGTAAGAAAGTTATACAAGTGGAAGATTTAGATTACTTAGAAGAGGAGATTGCAGAGATACTTTGTCAATTGGAGATGATATTTCCTCCAAGTTTCTTTGACATAATGGTTCACTTGCCCATTCACTTGGTAAATGAAGTTAGATTGGGTGGTCCCGTTCAATTTCGATGGATGTATCCCACCGAAAGATACTTATGTAAACTCAAGAACTATGTCCGCAATAGAGCTTATCCTGAAGGTTCTATTGCCGAGGGGTATCTGGCTGAAGAAGCTATAACATTTTGCTCAAGGTATTTGCATAGCAATGTAGATACAAGGTTGAATAGGAAGAGTCGGAATTATGATGTTAGTGATTCACTTGAAGCAGATTTAGATGATTACTTTACAACCGCGGGTCGTCCTTTAGGGGGGGCAGGTGTACCATTTCATCTTGATGCGAAATCGAAGGATGATGCCCATCGATATATCTTATTCAATTGCAATGAAGTTCAAATTTACATCAGGTACTACAATCTATTTGTTCTCCTATGTATTTGTCCTCTAATCCTACTATTAGAGTTATGTTAACATATAGATTGTTGACTTTTGTAGTGAGCATGATCAGAGTGTTAATTCAAACACTAACAAACGGAAGTGGACCAAGGCCAAAAGTCAAAGTAAAGATTTTGGTGAATGGTTTAAAACTCGTGCCCAAAAAGATGATGTGCCATTGCAACTTGAAAAACTATCTAGAGGTCCTAATTTTGTTGCAAAGAGGTATCCAGGCTACATCATTAATGGATATAGGTTCCATACTACGAAACGAGATGCAAATCGCAAAACTCAAAATTCTGGTGTAACTTTAGTTTCACTAACTTCAAGTTTTGCTAGCTCCAAAGATGAAAATCCAAGGACAGAACATGTCACTTATTATGGAGCAATTGTAGATATAATTGAGTTAAACTATTATGGCAACTTCAACTTTGTGTTGTTTAAATGCGATTGGTTTGAGGTTGAAAAAGACAAATACGGACTTACTTATGTACATTGCAATAAGAAAATTTATCAGAATGATCCGTTTGTGCTACCTTCTCAAGTTCATCAATGTTACTATATCCCAGACCCTCTTGATCCAAACAGGCATTATGCTCTGCAAACAGTTCCACGAGATTTCTTTAACATTGGTGACCCTTCAAACTTACAAGCCGATGGACCTTTTCATGGAGAAAATAGTGATGGTGAACTAAATTGGGTTAGGGAAGACATACCTGCAACAGTAATGGATACACCTCATGAATTGAGAGAAGCTGAAAGATATGGAGAGGATTCTGATTATGATGATACTCTTTTTGATTTCATGGATTGATGTAGAAAGTGTTAATTCCATATTTAGCTAATTGTATTGATTATTAATGTATTGATGTTGCTGATTATTAATGGATTGATTATTAATGGATTGATATTACTTTTTTGCAATGATTGTATAATGTTATGTTTGGTAATGTTCTGGTTGTATAATTTTCTGATTGGTAATGATTATTAGTAATGTTCTGTTTAATGTTCTGGTTGTATTAGTAATGATTATTGTATAATGTTCTGTTTGGTAATGTTCTGTTTATTACTAATGTTCTGATTGTATAATTTTCTGATTGGTAATGTTCTGGTTGTATAAGACTAATGTTATTACTAATGTTCTGCATAATATTTCCAATGTTATAACAGAAAATGAAGAAGTTACAAAAGAAGACGAATGCAACACAAAAGGGTGAACAACTTACGGCCAATTTTCGGTTGCCTCTCTTTAAATCAAGTGCTGAATTAGCTAAGAAGTATGACATAAAGTGTGAGATGGTAAATCGTAACAACCAACGCATGAGAGAACAAGGCATTCGGCCTCCATTTGTGCCTGCATCTAGGGAACTCTTCAACCTATCCAACTTTGATACTACTGCTCCAGCAATTGATAGTTCGAATCATGTGGTGTATCCAACCAAAAAGAGGACACCTTCCAAAAAAGCAGGGGCTGAAGTTGCTTGTGCTGGTATCAAGCAGCAACCTTCAATGAAAATCTGGGCTGAAGTTTATGAATCTCCAAGGACCAGACAGCAACATTTAAATGCAGGGGCTGAAGTTGCTTGTGCAGGTATCAAGCAGAAACCTTCAACGAAAATCGGGGCTGAAGTTTATGAATCTCCAAGGACCAGGCAGCAACATTTAAATGCAGGGGCTGAAGTTGCTTGTGCAGGTATCAAGCAGAAACCTTCAACGAAAATCTGGGCTGAAGTTTATGAATCTCCAAGGACCAGGCAGCAACATTTACTAATTCTGTATTGGTTGAGTGATTACTAATTGTATGTGTTTAATATCAACCAATGTAGCGTGCAAAGAAAGAGGACGAAGAGGAAGTTAGCCAAACAGAGATGTTCATTGAGACTCGACAAAGTCAAAAAGGAAAAAAAGTGGATGAGGAAACACAAACTGCAATTGTAAGTACAATTTATTGTTTTCAAACCTATCAACATCTGTAGGCTGAAACTGCTAGGTAGAAAATCTGGAAACTGCTAGGTAGAAAATCTGGAAACTGGTGTTGTATGTAGAAAATCAGGAAAATGGTGTTGTATGTAGAAAATCAGGAAAATTCTGTTCCAACTGTATGTAATATTCTGTGGTTATAATGTGAATATTTTTTAATTAGGATAAGCTTCAAGATTCTGTTAAGAACTCGACCGAATCTGAGACATTTACGTCATTGTTCGGGAAAGAAAAATCTGGTCGAGTACGTTGCTATGGAAAAACAACTACACCAACCATGTTTAAAAGAAATCAAGAAATTTCGGTTATTAAAAAGCAGCATAGTGATGAAGTGGCTGGAATGAAGAGGGAGATGGATGGCATGAAGGTACTTTTTAAGACCATGATGAAGCAACAAAACCCGCATATGAGTGATGAGGAGATCTCTAATATGATGGCATCTGCGTTGGGAATTACCACTAGCACTACTGAACATCATGCTGGTCCTATTTCGTCAGCGTCAACTCATATTCCTCGTTGTGAAGAGGTATATTGTAAACTACAAATGGTGTTGTTCCTGTTTTTTCCTTGTACAATTCTGTTTTACTTGTTATGCTGTTGTTGTGATAATTTTATGCTGTTTTTTTTAGCATAAAATTATGTTTGAAGTTAGTTGTGTTAGAGAAGAGTTAGAATTTGAATTGAGATTTAGGAGTTAGATTGAAGAATGAAAAATAGCTATGATGTTAGAGTGAATTAGCTATTCTGTTAGTTTCTGCAGTTAGTGTGAATTAGCTATAATGTTAAAATGTAGGTTAGTTATGAGAGTCATGTTGAACGAATTAAAGTTAGTGAGTTAAACAAATGGAATTGTGACTGTCAGTAATTGCATGAAAACCTGTTAGAGTTGCTAAAGGTTTTAAGGTGAGAAAGAAAAAAGTTAATGAAGTGGCCTTGAAGCTAGTCACAGTTAGTGTAGATATATTATGTTAGTTTGGCTGGTTTGTAATTTGAACTTGCATTGAATGTGTGAAAAAAATGTTGCAGCTATTAGAACTTGTCATGATTGAGTTAGTGTGAATTGAGTTATGAATAATTATGTAGTGAAACTAACATTTCATGGTTTGGTACTGTTACAAAACTTCGTTGATATGGGAATTAATAAAAATGGAATTTTGAAATGGAATTGTTGGTTTCCTTGTTATAATTGGGTATATGTATGCATGATTGGGTAATTGTAATGTATGTATTAGCTTGTGGATCAAAATAAATTTGAATTTCTTAAATGCTATTGTTAGAATTTTGAAAATCTAGTTAGAATTGTATGTTGAATTACTTAGATTGGTTGTTAGCTTGAGTTGTGTGAATGCTTGTTAAAAGGCAATGAACTAAACTAGAGATATTTGTATTAGTGTTTGGTTGCCCTGTTGTGTAACTGTCCTGTAAATGTATTAGCATGAATCAAAGTTATGTAAGGCATGTTATGCTTGCTACTAGAATGGTAATGGATGGCAGTTATTGAACTTGTGAACAAAATGGTTAGGATGTATAAATTAGTTTATACTTGGTTTTATTTTATACTTGGTTTTATTTTATCATTGCTAATTTTATACTTGGTTTTATTTTATCATTGCTTATTTATATATCATTTTTCTTGCAGAATTGTGATGAAGAAGCTTGTGATGATGATCAAGATATGGAAGAAGAACAAGAAGGAGGTTGTGATGATCAAGAAGAAGATGAATATTATGATGCATGAGTTTAAGATATACTAGCTAGTTGTACATGTTTTATGGGATGACTATTAAGAACCTTTGTTTTTAATTTGGGATGACTATATTTTGGCGACTTATTAGTCGGTAGCGCATTTGATGTAGACTTATATATTTTGGCGACTTATTAGTCGGTAGCGCAATACTTGATGTAATAGTTTGGTGACTTATAAGAAAATGTCGCGCACACTAACATGTTTTTTAGTCAATATATTTTGGATTTGTGGCATAATGTTGCTTGTATAGTTAGATTTTAATTTGATCTAAAATAAACTTTTTAAGCCATTGCAGGTAGAACACAATTATATGGCACAAATAGAAAGCGTGGCAGTACTAAATATAGTAAAACCATGTATAAAATTAGCCGCGGTTTAAATTGTGGCCATACCTGGGAAACTAGAGCACGTTTTACATTATATATGAACCGTGGCTAGTTTTACCCACTGTTTAAATTGTGGCCATACCTGGGAAACTAGAGCACGTTTTACATTATATATGAACCGTGGCTAGTTTTACCCACTGTTAAAAACTGAGGCAAAAGACAAACCGCGGCCATAACCTGCATGTGTAAAGCGTGGCCTCTTCTAGCCACGGATGTCTATAAAACGTGGCACAAACATGAAAACCGTGGACTATACTTTGGGCCACGTCCGCATATTCCACAGTTTGATTATCGTGGCTAAACTGTGGCAACATCGAATTGCCACGGTTATTTTGTATATAGCCTCGGTTTTTCGTGCGTGGTATCAGACCTTTTTTCTTGTAGTGAATAAAGGAAAAGTACCCTCATAATACTAGAAATGACAATAAAATAACGGTAAAACATGTGCAAGTCGAGCCAAATATGTGGTGTATTTCGTTGTTATTAGTCTTTATCAAATAATATTCCACTTGTTTGGAACTTATGCAAAATTTCTCCATAATATCATATTTGTGAAAGAACAAAATAACAGAGAATCACAATAAAACTAATATAAGGTGAAATTACAAATTGTTTAATATCAATTACTCTATTAAAAAAAATCTTCACTACTACAAATAACATATATTCCGAGGTAACGTAGGGTGACATGAAAAGTGGGAACTTTACTCCTCGATTTATAAATAATCGAGGAGTTAGTTTATATATATTTGAATACTCATTACATTGTTTACACATAATATTAATAAATTAATTTATTTACAAACTACATTGTTTACACAGAATATTAAAATAAAAATGTTGTTCTTCATCGTCATCACTGTCGGTGAAAAACAAATGCTAGATATCTTGGAGAATAACAGATGTTGGGGATCATCGTTTTATTGATCTTGAGGAAGATCAAATGTTGAATGTAATATATATTTTATTTCTTTTACATTCATTTGTTTCTGATAAAAAAAGGTTAGATAAATAAAATAAATATTCAGTTATATAATTATTTAAGAACACAAACCTTGAACCCAAATAATTTTCTGCTCTTGCAATCTATCACATTGATACTTTTACTTTGTAAAATCTCATGGTGCTCTAGTTAAACATAGAGGGTTTCAAAACAACATTTGGATTTCTTATGGATTCACTCCAAATTTAAATATTCAGAATGCTTTTATAATGAGGTTTTTAGGTTTCACGAGAATCGCTAATGGCAGTGTCTTGAGTGTTGATACTCATTAAATGGACGATGAAGATTTGTTTAAGAACGATGAAGAAACTAAATAAAGACGCTTATATTTTACCTCGGTTATTACTCAAAACCGAAAGGTAAAATGTGTTTCATTTTAAATAAAAAATGAATAAAATATGTTCCAACCCAAGCCACATTTTTTTTACACAGAATATTAAAATAAATTACTTAAAGAAATTAAGAGTTTGACAATGGATTCTTGGAGAACAACCAAGAGAAGTTATCTATTCCAAACAAGAATTTTTTTTATATTTATATTGCTTTTTAGATTTCTGAGAAGTTATCTGTTCCAACTAAAAGGAATTTTTTTTCTGTACTTGCAATCCATTCCAAAGAGATTTTATTATTCTTGAACAAATGCTTTCATGGCAAATGCTTTCACATGAAAGAGAAATGAATGATTGTGTTTAGGAATAAATTTCTCAATATTGTCAACCGAGATAAACAATAAATTTCTCAATGTTTTCTTTGATTGACAACATAAAAAGGTTATTACATAAATACATGAATATAAACATCATTATGTGAGATAGATTGGAAGTGCAGAAAAAAAATATTTTGTTCAAAATTGAAGAACATTGAAGATTTTATCTATCTTGCAATACATCCCAAAGAATGATGCGTAAGACTTTGGAGTGGTTACATATAAGTTAGGTTTATAGTATAATCTGATTAACGAATGAATTTAGAGTAAAATATGATAACTTAATCCATCGGTTATTAAATATTATCGAAGGAATAAATCATTAATTTAAAGATTAAAAATAAAATAAAAAGAAAGACACCACTTTTAAAGAAAAAAAATCATAAATTGTTAATGTTGGGATTCGAAGAATATCCTAAAATATTTTCCCCTTATTTTTATTTTTGAAACCGAGGAAATATGTGATATTTGATCAAGTAACGTGAAAATCTATCATATAAGAAAATTCAGTGTTGTGGAAATACCAATATTGCCCTGCTGTTTTATCATGCCTCCACGTGGCTTGCTTCGCCATCTTTCCTTCATTTTCTCTATGCAATCATACATTTGCTTTTGGGTTATCTTCTATAACTTTTCAAAACTTTTCTTTTGCTTTCTTCCACCACACTTCAACTCATTCAATGCAATGTTACTTTCAAAATTAATAACTTTATTATTTATTTATAACTTTAAATATATTTTTTCCTAATTTAATTTTAAATATACGTACAATCAGATGACTTTTAAAAAAATAGAAAAATAATTTAAAGTTGTTTTTAATTTAAGTTAAAATACCTTTTTAAAAGAAAAATAATTTGTAAGAAAATAAAAAATTTTCTATATTTTTTAAAATTATCAAAAAAATTATAGTTATCATTGATAAAAGAACACTCCAATCATAAAAATACTCAAAACACCAAAAAAATTATTCTCACATTAATTTTCTAATTTATCAATCAATTATAAATATCTATCATATAAGAAAATTCAGTGTTGTGGAAATACCAATATTGCCCTGTTGTTTTATCATGCCTCCACGTGGCTTGCTTCACCATATTTCCTTCATTTTCTCTATGCAATCATACATCTGCTTTTGGGTTATCTTCTATAACTTTTCAAAACTTTTCTTTTGCTTTCTTCTACCACACTTCATCTCATTCAATGCAATGTTACTTTCAAAATTAACAACTTTATTATTTATTTATAACTTTAAATATATTTTTTCCTAATTTAATTTTAAATATACGTACAATCAAATGACTCTTTAAATAAAAGCAAAATAATTTAAAGTTGTTTTTAATTTAAGTTAAAATACCTTTTAAAAAAAATAATTTGTAAGAAAATAAAAATTTATCTATATTTTTTAAAATTATCAAAAAAATTATAGTAATCATTGATAAAAAGAACACTCCAATCATAAAAATACTCAAAACACCAAAAAAATTATTCTCAAATTAATTTTCTAATTTATCAATCAATTATAAATATATTTATCAATCAATTATAAATATGTTTTTTTCTAAATCCGGAAGAAAGAGAGATTTTTGAAATAAATGCAAAATTAATAGATCACTATAAATAATAAATAATTTTTATTTAAGATACTATTATACTTTTTTTCAAATTTAATTTTAAATATACGTACAATCAGATGACTTTTATAAAAAAGAAAAATAATTTAAAATTGTTTTTAATTTAACTTAAAATACCTTTTTAAAAGAAATAAAAATTTATCTATATTTTTTAAAATTATCAAAAAACTTATAGTTATCATTGATAAAAGAACACTCCAATCATAAAAATACTCAAAACACCAAAAAAATTATTCTCAAATTAATTTTCTAATTTATCAATCAATTATAAATATATTTATCAATCAATTATAAATATGTTTTTTTCTAAATCTGGAAGAAAGAGAGATTTTTGAAATAAATGCAAACTTAATAGATCACTATAAATAATAAATAATTTTTATTTAATATACTATTATACTTTTTTTCAAATTTAATTTTAAATATACGTACAATCAGATGACTTTTATAAAAAAGCAAAATAATTTAAAATTGTTTTTAATTTAACTTAAAATATCTTTTTAAAAGAAATAAAAATTTATCTATATTTTTTAAAATTATCAAAAAACTTATAGTTATCATTGATAAAAGAACACTCCAATCATAAAAATACTCAAAACACCAAAAAAATTATTCTCAAATTAATTTTCTAATTTATCAATCAATTAGAAATATATTTATCAATCAATTATAAATATGTTTTTTTCTAAATCTGGAAGAAAGAGAGATTTTTTAAATAAATGCAAAATTAATAGGTCACTATAAATAATAAATAATTTTTATTTAAGATACTATTATACTTTTTTTCAAATTTAATTTTAAATATACGTACAATCAGATGACTTTTATAAAAAAGCAAAATAATTTAAAATTGTTTTTATTTTAAGTTAAAATACCTTTTTAAAAGAAATAAAAATTTATCTATATTTTTTAAAATTATCAAAAAAATTATAGTTATCATTGATAAAAGAACACTCAAATCATATAATACTCAAAACACCAAAAAAATTATTCTTAAATTAATTTTCTAATTTATCAATCAATTAGAAATATATTTATCAATCAATTATAAATATGTTGTTTCAATAACTTATAATTATAATGTTTTATAAATATGTTGTTTCAAAAAATATTGTATAATTATAAGTTTTGTTTAAGTCTAACTAATTATTAAAATAAACTATTTAAGACGTCACAATGATTCGTCTCTAAAATTTGATAATAAAATAAATCTTCTTACGAAGAAAATTACAATGTTTTATAAACGGAGAAAAGTCTATTGTTGATACAATGTTTTATAAATGACAATAAATTAAAAAATATATAAATTGTTACTATATGAAATCTATAACTTTTTTTTAAAATAATTGTTACATTTGTATTCGAAAATTTTAAAAAAAAATTACGGGGCAAATATTTATGATTGATAAATATTAAAAATATAGTAAAAATATTTGTCTTTCTTTAAAAATATATAAAACAAATTTATTATGGGTAAACACAAAAAAAGTAGTACGTCTATATTTGATTCTATCTTTTTTTTAATTTAAATTATATAACTACGAGAAAAACTGTATTACTGAAACGAGGAAAATGAAATCATTAATAATATAGTAATGTATACGAGACTTATATATTTTTATACACGGGAAAAATTTAAATACTTTAGATTGAACTTTATTTTTATATATGAAAAAATAGTGTATGGATGATCCAAATACTTGTATTAATGTTACTAATATTTATTTATACAATTAAATTAATATTTACAAATACTATGTTATTATTTGATATTTTTTAAAACTAAATTATTACAAAAATATTTGTATAAAAAATATCAACCGATGTTCGCGGGTATTGATTCTATTTTTTTAAAATATAAATTATATGTACTAATTTTTATTAATCATATTTTTTGACAAAGTTTTAAATATAGACAAATGCGCGTCACCGATGGGTACCCGCGTGCGAAGGCACGGGTATCCCACTAGTTTTATCATAAAATGGATAATTTGTAGTAATACCTCAACCCAGTTACACAAAACAAAATATTTCTCTACAAAAATTTCTCTCAAAATTCACTCACAGAAAATATTTCTTCTATTACTTTGTTGGATGAAACTCACTTGTTATAACTTTGAACTTATAATTACAAATGAAAGAAACGTGTCATATATAGCTAATAAAAAAAAGACAAATTGTTATATATTAACCACACTTTAAAGTTTTCATAACCTTCCATATTTCTATTTACTATTTCTTTTTCTTCTATTTCTCCTTCTTTCTCTCTACTGCCAGCTGTTTTGCAACTGTAATACCCCGTATTATCTAAATGCTCAATTGGACATCAGATGAAATCAGATGGGTACCTATGCGCTCTATTTTTGGTAAATTGGATTAACGGAATATTCTAAGCATTTTAAGTATTATCAATTGGGATCAATATAACAACTTATGAACTCTGAAGAGATCAATTATTTTATTAAAGAGACGGATTAAAATTTATTAACCTGAGAGAGTAATTTTATGGAAATTCTAATAATTGATCAATTGGGTTGAGACGACAAAATATCAATTGGAGATATTTTACCCTGTTGGATTTATATTATATATTAATGATTATGTATATATATATATATATATATTGTTAGAAAAGAAAAACATACTAAGAAGAAGAAGAAGGAAAGGAGAAAGAAGAGAAGAAGAAAAAAGGGAAAAGAGGGAAGGAAACGTGGATCATTTCATCATCTTCTCCAAACTCCTCTTCGGTTACTAGGTGGGTTCTAGTTAGACACTCTAAGTCTAGAAATATAAGAATTGAACTTAAGTTAGATTGAGAGAAAATGAATTCTAACGGATGAAATTCGATATAAATTGCATAGAATACTTGTCAATTGTGGTGAGACATATTTGGATTGATATATTGTGATTTGGAAGTGGTTAGATGAGAATTGGAGAGGTTTTGGGGAGAAATTCGTAACGGGAACAATGCAGGAAATATTCTGGTTTTCCTCTGCCCATACGCGTATCACGCAAGGCAATACGCGTATTGAGTTGGGCAATACGCGTATGGCAATGAAGCATTTTAGGCGTTACGCGTATGGGAGGAGGCAATACACGCATGGCAATGAAGCATTTTAGGCGTTACGCGTATGGTTTGAGGTAATACACGTATTGGAGTTTTAAATGGAATTTTGAAGGAAAATCAGTCTCTGCCCATACGCGTATCACTTTGGGCAATACGCGTATGGCTTAGGGCAATACGCGTACGGCCAGGAGGGTGCAGAATTATGTTTTTCGCGATACCAATTCTCGTTATGTCCATAACTTTTGACTCGGTTATCCGTTTTTAACATTCTTGATATCTTTGGAAAGCTAATGAAATGTATTTTCTTATTAAAATGGTTTTAAGATCGTTGGCCGATTTTATTATGTCGGGATTTTGGAATAGTGTCGTTTTGTCGACTTTTATCATTTAATGGTGGGTAATTGTTGTTGAATTATGTGTTTCAATTATGCGATTGACGATTATTTTGCCTATGCTCTTATTGTCCACATGTTTGTATATATATGCATGTTAAAATATGAATTAGGAAGAGTGAGGAAACTTTACCCCAAAACAAATGGTAGAGTAAGATTGTTATATTTCTAGGTTGTGAATAGAATTGTGAAACACTAGTATGGAACATGTGTGTGAACCTTTGTGTTCTTTGAGAAAAGGCGTTTGTGGCCTTAAGGCATTATGGCCTTGTGATTGTCGAATACAATCACGTTTGTGTGTGATCATGTAATCGTAACCGGTTATTTTTGCTAGTGCGTTTCATGGGTCTCGAGCTCCTCTGAAACACGTGCACCACTACTTGGTAGGTTTGATTCCCTACGTGTAGTACGATTGGAGCCTATGCGTTGGGTAGAGACTTGTGATGGTTAACAGGCCATGAGAAGTGACAGTTCACGGTTAACAGGCTGATGATCCCGAATCCAATTCGTATGCCAAGTAGTTTGCAAGGATCCATGACCCGGGTCGACTTCTAGACGTAGAAGAGGACGGGAATAGGGGATGCCTTGGTATGGTTACCGATTAGTGATATTGTGAGTTGATGAACTCACGACATGTTTCCATATAGTGTGAGATTGTGAGATCGTGTACTCAAGGTCATTTCCCCTCCCCTTGACTTGAGTTAGGATTGATAGAACCTTGTACAGCCGAGAGAATCTATAGGATAGGGAACTCACTGAGATTTGATGTATCTCACCCCACTATAGTTGCTTTATTTCAGGTGCAGGTTTGGATACAAGTGGGGCGATGCTCGGATGTTTCAAGAGAAGTTTAGTTAAGTTTATTCTTGTGTATTCTTTTATTGTATACAATTGAGGATATTGTATATTATTCTTAGTTTTTATTATTTTGGCTAGTTCCATGACTTGTGCCATGTAGTGTATTTATGTTTTAGAAATGGACAAGTATGTGAACTATGCCATTAGACGCTTTTGATGTGTCAGTACCAAATAAAGTGCTTGTATTGTATTATTCTAGATATATATTATACAGGGCATTACAGCAACTATCAAAATTTCTCTATATTATCAGATTTATTGAAGAACTAAATAATGTGAAAACATAGTTAAATTAAATATAAATTGAAATATACAAAGTGTTTAATAACAATCACTCGTTCACAAAATATGCAACCCTTTCACTCTTTCTTTGTTAGATGAAATTCATTAGTTGTAACATTGCATTTATAATTACAAATGAATGAAATTTGAATTTTATATATAATAGAAAGAAAAAAAAAAGGATAAATGGCTCTAAATTAACTGTTTGTTAAGGTTCCCATTTCCTTCCTTATTTCTATTCACTATTTATTTTCTATTGTTTCTACATTTTTTTTCTTTGACCAACAATATACCAGTGGCTAAGAAACTAAAAAAAAAAATTCTCATTTTGTTAGATTTATGGAAAAACAAAATAAGGCTGAAACACAATAAAATTATTATAAAGTGAAATATACAAAGTATTTAATAACAATCACTCTATCATAGAGTCCACCGCTCAATTACTCTCAAATAAATATTTCTCTCCAAATATTTTTCATAAAATTCCCTCACCGGAATTTTTCTTTTCTAACTTTGTTGAATGAAACTAGTGGGATACTGTGCCTTCGCACGGGTACCCGTCGGTGACGCGCATTTGTTTACATTTAAAATTTGAAAAAAAAATTACTATAAATCAGTAAATATAAAAACTATAATTTATATTTAAAAAAAGATAAAAAAATTTATTTTACCAAAATAAATTATTTTTAAAAATAGAATGTGTTTTATTTAAATTTGAAGAATAAATATAATTTTTCTATATATACAAATATTTGGATCAACTGTATATTTTTCGGTGTGTGTATATTAATTTTGTTTTGATATTTTTTTTATAAAAATATGTATGCAATAATTTAGTTTTATAAATATCAAAAAATAACATAATATTTATACTAATATTAGTAACATAAATAAATACATTTTGCCCGCGTTTGGATTCATACATCATTTTTAAATATATTTATTTTTATTTTCTTTAATTATACAAACAACGAAATAACCCGTGCGTTCGCATGATCCTGATCTGAATACCCGTGCGTTCGCACGGGTACTGATATGCTACGCGCATTTGTTCACATACTTTATATTTACTATGCTGTTTATGATATATTCACACTATAATAAAATAGCAGACCTAGGTTGGAAAGAGAAAAGAAAGTATAAAGAAAAAGAAACATCAATGTCAGTGTGTAATTTCATCCATTGTTATTATTATGTCTCAATCCTATTATTTAAAATAATCTTTATAAAAATAAAAATAATAATAATAATAATAATAATAATAATAATAATAATAATAATAATATAGAAGCAGATAACACTCCACCTCTTCTTACTTCTCATCACATATATCATTTTTCACATCAATTATTTTTTAAAACTCTTTTACCAGAGTATAGTGTTTTCTCATACGGTTACAAATCCTACATTAGTTAAAATATATATATCTAAAAAACGTGGATGAGTTAAATGAATGAAAAGTGTAAAGGAACTACAATTAATATTAATGATATGACATATTAAAGCATGATGAAAAAGTGATAGGCCATATAATAGAATAATTAAATTGAAGAGTAAAATTTAAACTTACGAATAAAGAACCATTAAAATCAATTAATAAGTTTAAATAATAGGTAGAATATGTATTTGAGATTAATATTAAAATATTTGACTTGATTCAATTATACTGGTATTTTTATGCTTTGATACATTAAATGTTATGCATTTATATTTTGCTAAAAAGAATTGATAAATTGATTAATTCAATAAATGCAAAATTGTAACAGATTAAAATTAACTCTCATTGAATTCTAAATGGAAACCTTCTTGTAATGAATAAAGTTCTATTTTAGAAATTATAAAATATTATTATATAATAATTAAATAAATATCATGTAAAATATTATTATATCTCAAGATTATGTTAAATATTTAATTTTCATTATTTTCATAGAGTCCCAAGATACAAGTTGTTCTCCCTTCATAAATCAAGACCCTTGAAATTTTCATCACATGTGACTTTGTCATTAACTGCTTCAAATAAGCCTTTCAATAAACTCTAACACCCTGTATAATATATATATATATATATATCTAGAATAATACCATACAAGTGTTTTATTTGGTAGTGACACCATCATAAGTGTCTATTGGCATAATTCACATACTTGACCATTTATAAACATAATACAATCTATGGTACAAGGCATGGAAATTAGCCAAAACAAGAAAATCTACGAATAAAGTACAATATTCCTCATTGTACAAGAAAATAATACACAGCAGAATAAGCTCAACTAAGATTCTCTTGAAACATCCAAGCATAGCTCCACTTGTAAACCAAACCTGCAAATACCTCCTGAAAATAATCAATAATAGTGGGGTGAGATACATCAAATCTCAGTGAGTTCCCTATCTTATGGATTCTCTCGGCTTTACAGGGTTCTATCTTAGCCTAACTCAAGTCGAGGGGAAGGGAACTAGACCTTGAGTTCAAACATTTCTGACTAGAGAAACAATCGTACAATTCACAAAATGAAAAACTAGTTAAGGAATCTTCTCCCCGGCCATCCCGCTCAAAGGGATTAAACACGGGTCACGGATCCTTAACGTAGATAACTTCTCCCCGGCCATCCCGCACAAGGAGATTAAACACGGGTCACAGTTATCTACAAATGCAAAACAACAATTAGTTAAGGAATCTTCTCCCCGGCCATCCCGCACAAGGGGATTAAACACGGGTCACGAATCCTTAACGTAGATAACTTCTCCCCGGCCATCCCGCACAAGGAGATTAAACACGGGTCACGGTTATCTACAAATGCAAAACAACAACGAGTTAAGGAATCTTCTCCTCGACCATCCCGCACAAGGGGATTAAACACGGGTCACGGATCCTTAACGTAGATAACTTCTCCCTGGCCATCCCGCACAAGGAGATTAAACACGGGTCACGGTTATCTACAAATGGTACTTCTCCCCGGCCATCCCGCATAAGGAGATTAAACACAGGTCACGGTACCAACCACTAAGTAATTTCTCCCCGGTCATCCCGCTCAAAGAGATTAAACACGGGTCACGGTTACTTACTTAATAAATACTTCTCCCCGGCCATCCCGCTCAAAGAGATTAAACAAGGGTCACGGTATTTATTAAGGGATAGACTACAAACCGGAGGAAATACAATCCTCCACTGACAACTACTTATCAAAGACACTCTTCTAGTATCGATGAATAAGCATTGCTCTTTAAACCTTTACCAAGTCCTAGTTACATCTCTAGGATCCTAACATTTGTTTTTGGGTAAGTTTTCTTACTCTTCCTAACTCATTTTAAGCATATATTCTCATCATGATTAACAACATATTGACGTATATATAGCATACACAATATCATACATGAAGCACACATAAGGTAGCACAACATACCAAGCATAACTAACATGCATAGTAATTCCCACATATTGCACAAAATGTTTTATTAACATTAACTTATAAATCTTTGACATATAAATATGTTTTTACTTCACCATCAATTAGGGCATTTAAATAGCTTCCCAACGATTCGAACGGGGACCAAAACGGACTTACGGTTCAAAAGATACGCCCTTTTTAATTTTCATTTTTCTGCCAATAGCAGTGGTAATCGGTTACTCACCACAGCGTAACCGGTTACTGGCTAGAAAACGGCCCAGAAACATCATTTTTCAAAGGGTAACCGGTTACTCACCATAGGGTAACCGGTTACTGTCGTAACAGAACCCAAAAATCATGTTTTTCTTCATTCTAAACCATTCTAACTCATACCTAAGCATATTGGGACATCAAAACAAGTATGACAGGTTCAATCCACACATAACCCGACTATATTACTCAGTTTATTTCACGTTTTATCCATTAGAACATTGATTTTTATCAATTTCATCATTTTCTCACTATTTCTAACCTAAGTTCTAAACTTAGTTCTAGAACTTAAAGTGTCTAACTAGAACCCACCTGATAATCGAAGAGGAGGTTGAAGAAGATGATGAACACTGATCCAAGCTTTCTCTCCAAGTTTCTTCCTCTTCCCTCTTCTCTTCTTTCTCTCCTTCTTACTATCTTTTCAAACTTTTCTTTTCTTCTTTCTCTTACTAACAAAAATATATATAACTTATTATACAATATAATCCAACAAGGTAAAATATCTCCAATTGATATTTTGTCGTCTAACACCGAACGATCAATTATTAGAGTTACCTCAAAATCCTTTCTTGAATTAAAATAATTGATCTCTTCAGAGTTCATCAGTTGCTCTATTGATCCCAAATGATAATACTTAAAGTACTTAGAGGATTCCATTAATCCAATTTACCAAAGATAGAGCACATAGATACTCATATAATCTCATCTGATATTCAATTGAGCATTTAGATAATATGGGGTATTACACTTCCCCCCCCCCCCCCTTAAATTGAAATTCGCCCCCGAATTTCCTCTAGTTAATAACCACAACTTGTATCCTGGTCTTAGATTCACACTTAACTTTACTTCCGTTCAAATTTCTGACGTATTCCAATTCCAACTTAACTTCACAGACCAAAATCCTTATTTTCACGAATTATCAAACTTTGGTTCCTTAGTCATACTCTTATTCCAATATTGGGTTAACTTCGAACTTAGCTTTTTCCCATAATTCATCTGTTGTTCCATAATAAAATACTTGGTCGCATCCTATCCTCAGAAAGAAATATACCATTCTATACTCTTCTACTGAGTTACAAACAAAAGTCGTAACACCTCAACTTGATTTGGGATAACAAACACTCGTCAAATCCTCATGAGGTAATTCGATGGTTTCTTTCCCTTAGGCAATTACCGACAATTATCCTCTCATAAATCTTTTAACGTCCAAAACCACTTCATAATTAGTCAAACGACTTCTTTTACCAGTCCCACTTGATCTGATACTATACACGGTATTCATTAAATCCAGTATTTCCTTTCTTTCGTGTCACACCCAAAAGGTAACACACTTAAAACACGATTTCCTTATTTCCATACTTCCAAGCAATAATCCTTCTAAATTCTTATTATTCTGACATAACTCATTCATCGGTCACCTTCCACTGTGCAATCCAGTTTTTAACAGTGGAACACCACGAATTCTCAAGCACTACTAGGTAGTTAACAGTCCACGGATAAACACACTTATCCACTGGGATCCTTACTAACCAGCGGTACAAGAAACTTACTGATGTCCTATGATAGAACAATTTCTTTGCCAACACACAATAATATAACATCTGTCCAACACTCTCTAGACGATAAAGACACAGGAGTTACACTGCTACAACCATAACGTACACAACTCCAAATCCATTCCAAACTCGAAACAATTCATCAAAAACTAGCTTAACCACCTTCGGTTCTGGTTACCACATTCCATATCAATTCTTCTTACGGTCTTTCCGGCTCACTCAAGGTTTCTTGTTGATTTCGAGATCTCAATCAAGCAAATGTAACACCATCACGAAATTTCAATCATGTGCGAGTCACCATTTATCAAAACTTAAACCATTCAAGGCATAACTGTGAGTTTCCATACTACTCACCAATTCACATACAAGACTCCACACGTACATACACCCCCAAAAGACATGCCACGCTTCTCAATTGAATCAACTTCTCTCATTCGTTCCGTTTCATAAACGATTCCAAGTTACATGCTTAATTTCGGAACGCCTAATTCTTACTCGTACTTGGAAGGATAACCTTCGAATTTCCTTGTCTGGGTAAAACACAACTGCACACAACTGGTACCACTCCCACAGTCTAAATCCAAAACCATGAACTCACGGAAGATAACAAATACTAAACTCTGACCAACCGTTTATACCTTACTAATACCATAATTACACACCGAAATATTTCTTGCAAGATCAATACTTCGTGAGTATTTTCCAACTTTGTTCTTAAGACTCGCAACGGTAATACACCTAAGACCTCCTCAAACTCAACACAGTTCACAAGATTATTCCCTCAAAGTCAACTCCCTTGTCGTCTGAACAAATGGTCAACTACACAACACCTTTTAGAAGTTCCGATTTCGAAACTCAATTCCTTCTCTCATTTACTTGCAATCCCATTTTCCATTCACACAATACTCTCTAATCGGAGCAACATAAAGTAACAAAATGCAGATGATGGTTCTTAATGGATTCCATAATTTACCCACACGTTAATCGATTAACCGTCTGAGCTAATCGGTTAACTTCTCAAATTCAACGTAAAACACCTTCCATGCACGTGTTAATCGGTTAACCACATCGCGTTAGTTGGTTAACACTGCTGCAGAATCAAAAAAACAGTTTCTTCTTAATTCAAAGCCACCCCCACTCAAACCATCAATCTAATTTGTTCTAACTCACTAGATCATTCTCAACTCATGGCTTTTAACTTATATAACATTTACTAACCATGATCCACTCAAGGTAAGACCGACAAAGTCAAACATGTAGATGGCACACTCCAATCAGTGACAAGGAAAAATTCTGAATTCTGAAGCGGTCACACGACAAATCTTCGGCGGGATAATTCAAACATAATTATACCACTTTTGGGTTTCCTCCGATCATTTAATCGGGCAATAAAATCGATATTTTTTACTTCCATTATATGAAGTATTCTCATAGCTTTCCATCGGTACCAAGAACACCTCGATCCGAAACACAGTTTGAAAGTTATTAATTTTCAAAGATAATATTTTTCAAAGTATAACAGTGGTAAACGGTTACTTACCCTGTGATAACCGGTTACTCAAGCTTCACTGTTCACATAGAATCAAATTGAGAGTTTGAGACACTTTTGGGTAACCGGTTACTCACCACAGGGTAATCGGTTACTTCATTTATTTTCTGCGCAGAAAGCCAATTTTTCAAAGGGTAACCGGTTACTCACCAGAGGGTAACCGGTTACTCTAGCCGCAGAATAAAAAATACTTGTTTTCATGCACTCTCTTCCATTTCAATCACATTCAAAAAAATTCCAAACACACCAACAAGTATCAACAGATGATTATTCCTGCATATTGAATGTTCTATACAATTTATACCTCAACAACTACTCAATAGCTCTATTGCACATTTGTCCAAAAAATACATTCCGTTATCACTTCCTCATAGCATACCACTGATACCGTTTTCTACATCGCGTTTACTTCGCTCTCCATTGTAATCCTCTTAGGTCCAAGTATAAAACCATCTTACTAAGATTCCCTTAAATTCAAAGTACTTACTCTATTTCTTAATACAAACTTTTTCCGGTCCGTATCACTACACTTTTTGTTACTAAAATAAAGTCCAAACTTTCTCCGACACAATACCTTATACTGTTCCTTGGGTAGTTTAACAAATTCCAAATTCCAAGTTGGTCTCTTACTGAAAACAGAAAACCTGAAGTATTATCTCGAACTTAATCTCTCTACATAACTGAATATACGCAATTCAGTACCCATTCTTCGTCCGACATCTACTTGTTTCACTGGAAGCATGTAAACACATCCTTGCGTTCCTTCACATACTTCTCCACTACTTTAGGTTCCCATAGAAGCCAAACTTCCTTAACTATCAACTTTTTGCCAGTTAGAAGACATTGTTCCGAACACGTTCCTTAAGGTACTCTCGCCCATTCAAGATACCATAGCGACCTTAGAAACTGAAGCACCAATACTTATCTCACTTCTGGACCTTACATCATACGTTCCACAAAACAAATTTTCTTTTCCACGGAATGAGATTACTTGAAATCCTTATCCGTACTAGTGGTCAATCCAGCTCTACTTTCGATTTTACATATTCCTTGATACCTTAACCAAACGTTCGATAGAGGTCCTCAACTTTCAGACTCCATCCATTCCAAAGGATTACTTGAGCAACACATTACTCGTCAATTCCATGTTACCCAAAGCACAACTTCTACGAAACCTCACTGGGCTAACCAAAACTTCTCACTACTAACTCTTGGCTTGAGCCTTCCCTCACATCACAAGTTTTGACAAGACTTTGGAGTCCTCGTGGTCGCTCAACAATGGTTCTACCTATCACATACATAGTATTAGGTTGATCAAGCCCAACACTACATAGTATGATATTAAGAGTCATGCTGGCAAGACACACTTAAGAGGCAGGAATAGATTTACTTATGATGTTTCAAAGCTAGGTCGAGGACACGACCTGCTCTGATACCAACTGTAACGCCCTGTATAATATATATCTAGAAAAATACCATACAAGTGTAGTATTTGGTACTGACACCACCATAAGTGCCTATTGGCATAATTCACATACTTGACCATTTATAAACATAAAACAATCTATGGTACAAGGCATGGAAATTAGCCAAAACAAGAAAATATATGAATAAAGTACAATATTCCTCATTGTACAAGAAAATAACACACAGCGGAATAAGCTCAACTAAGCTCCTCTTGAAACATCCAATCATAGCTCCACTTGTAAACCAAACCTGCAAATACCTCCTAAAAATAATCAACAATAGTGGGGTGAGATACATCAAATCTCAGTGAGTTCCCTATCTTAAGGATTCTCTCGGCTTTACAGGGTTCTATCTTAGCCTAACTCAAGTCGAGGGGAAGGGAACTAAACCTTGAGTTCAAACATTTCTGACTAGAGAAACAATCGTACAATTCACAAAACGAAAAAAAATAGTTAAGGAATCTTCTCCCTGGCCATCCCGCTCAAAGTATTAAACACGGGTCACGTATCCTTAACATAGATAACTTCTCCCCGGTTATCCCAAGGAGATTAAACACGGGTCACGGTTATCTACAAATGCAAAACAACAACTAGTTAAGGAATCTTCTCCCCGACCATCCCGCACAAGGGGATTAAACACGGGTCACGGATCCTTAACGTAGATAACTTCTCCCCGACCATCCCGCACAAGGAGATTAAACACGAGTCACAGTTATCTACAAATGCAAAACAACAACTAGTTAAGGAATCTTCTCCCCGGCCATCCCGCACAAGGGGATTAAACACGGGTCACGGATCCTTAATGTAGATAACTTCTCCCCGGCCATCCCGCACAAGGAGATTAAACACAGGTCACGGTTATCTACAAATGGTACTTCTCCCCGGCCATCCCGCATAAGGAGATTAAACACAGGTCACGGTACCAACCACTAAGTAATTTCTCCCCGGTCATCCCGCTCAAAGAGATTAAACACGGGTCACGGTTACTTACTTAATAAATACTTCTCCCCGGCCATCCCGCTCAAAGAGATTAAACGAGGGTCACGGTATTTATTAAGGGATAAACTACAAACCGGAGGAAATATAATCCTCCACTGACAACTACTTATCAAAGACACTCTTCTAGTATCGATGAATAAGCATTGCTCTTTAAACCTTTAGCAAGTCCTAGTTACATCTCTAGGATCCTAACATTTGTTTTTGGGTAAGTTTTCTCACTCTTCCTAACTCATTTTAAGCATATATTCTCATAATTATTAACAACATATTGAGGTATATATAGCATACACAATATCATACATGAAGCACACATAAGGTAGCACACCATACCAAGCATAACTAACATGCATATTAATTCCCACATATTGCACAAAATGTTTTATTACCATTAACTTATAAATATTTGACATATAAATATGTTTTTACTTCACCATCAATTAGAGCATTTAAATAGCTTCCCAACGCTTCAAACGGGGACCAAAACGGACATACAGTTCAAAAGATACGCCCTTTTTAATTTTCATTTTTCTGCTCTTAGCAGTGGTAACCGGTTACTCACCGCAGCGTAACCGATTACTGGCTAGAAAACAGCCCAGAAATGTCATTTTTCAAAGGGTAACCGGTTACTTTCGTAACAGAACCCAAAAATCATAATTTTCTTCATTCTAAACCATTCTAACTCATACCTAAACATACTGGGACATCAAAACAAGTATGACAGGTTCAATCCACACATAACCCGACTATATTACTCAGTTTATTTCACGTTTTATCCGTTAGAACATTGATTTTTATCAATTTCATCATTTTCTCACAATTTCTAACCTAAGTTCTAAACTTAGTTCTAGAACTTAAAGTGTCTAACTAGAACCCACCTGATAATCGAAGAGGAGGTTGAAGAAGATGATGAACAATGATCCAAGCTTTCTCTCCAATTGATATTTTGTCGTCTAACGCCGAACGATCAATTATTAGAGTTACCTCAAAATCCTTTCTTGAATTAAAATAATTGATCTCTTCAGAGTTTATTAGTTGCTCTATTGATCCCAATTGATAATAATTAAAGTACTTAGAGGATTCCATTAATCTAATTTACCAAAGATAGAGCACATAGATACTCATCTGATATCCAATTGAGCATTTAGATAATATGGGGTATTACATATATAATGCATATTGAGTGACAAGCCACAAGACTTAAGTCTTCCATCACTACTTTTTACCATTTTTATTTTCTATTAATACATATTAATGCATCTCTGACACACATGTCTCTCACACCTTTTAAGCATCTTTATTATTACACTTGTTTTAGACCAGTCATCCAAATGTATAAGTCTATACCCTTCTTTTCAAAGTAGACTGACTAAAGTATCACTACTTATTAACTACCCAATTCATCTATGTTGGAGATCATTTAATAGTATATTTTTTAAACATGCTTCAACATGATTTCTTTTACTTTTTGACGTATATTAATAGTTTTTATAAGTAATATCAATTCAAAATCAATATATACTATTAAGTTTAAGTTGTCAACATTCAATAACTTTAAATCTTTTTATAATTCATAGCATCAAAAAATTTAATGTTAATTAACTGATACATTAAAAAGAATTAATAAAAATATATTGATTAATAACTACCGCTCCGACACTAATCCGGTTAACGTTGAATCTTATGTCTAATAAAATCTTTACATAGTATTTTCACATTCATGTAAAATTTTATACAATATTTGTATGCTTATATCACATATATTAATATTTTTTAATTTAAATTTGTTATTTAATAACAATAAATTAAAAAGTTACATATATTTTATATTTTCTAACTATAAGTGAAACAAAATTATTTAGTGTCATCTATACTATATATTAAATTATTATTGCAATATTAATAAAATTTATTGTTCTTTATAACATTAATTATTTTTAAAATAGATTTATAATTTAATTACATTCAGTTCTTTCTCTTTAACAAATAACTAAGAGTATTATTTATAAAATAATTATTGTTATATTAAACTCTAAAATTAATAACTATTAAGAAATTTTATTTTTTTAGAAAACAAAATCGAAAAAATAATATAACAAAAAAATATGTTGCATAAAGATATCAAAAATTAATTGTTGTGATGCTTTTACTATTAATATATTAAACTAATAAAAAAATATTGATATTATAATATAGTAGATCTATATCTATAATGACCTATATGTATAGGGACTTTTTTATCAAATTATATATATAGTGACTTAAATCTATGGTTATAGTGCTTGGAGACACTTACCACAAATCCTTCTTTGTACTCTCACACAACTAAATTTCTATTAATATGGGACATAAATCCTTTAAATGATTCAAAATCACTTTATTTATTTATTTATTATTAGATTACTCAAAATTATAATCACATGCACACATGCTTTTGATAATAGTGAAATAAATTTGGTTAAAAACCATTCATTAATAAAGTAAATAATTACTTACTCTCTCAATCTCTCAATCAATTTTTTACTAATATGAGACAAGTCCTGTTTAAATATTTCAAAGTCACTTTTTATATTTTTAGATATTTTAGACACATCACATTTTTCATATTTTTTACTACTTTGTACTTAATCCTAGATAAAAAAATGAAATTGAATTACATTCTTATTAGTCTCACACAATCAAATTTCTACTAATATGAGACATACACCCTTTAAATATTTCAAAGTCACTTTTTCTATTTTTAAATATTTTAGACACATGCACCCTTTAAATATTTTAAAGTCACTTTTCCTATAATGATATCAAATATTTTCATATTATCATAAATTTTAAATAAAAAATATTATCATATTATAAAAAACTTTCATGATATCAAATATTTTCATATTATCATAATTTTGGATATAAAAAATATTTGCATTGTATTCATTTTCATATTATCATCAATTTCATTAAAGATCATTTATATTAAATAATAATTAAGTTTGACTAATACATAAATCATTTCCACGTAAATCTGCATGTTGCATTGCTAAGTTCAAATGAAATATATTTTTCACAGATAATATAAATTGTAACACACTTATAATTCCTAAACAGTAAATATATTAGTTATAAATAATTTTCTAATCATTGTTTTTAAGTTTTTATTTCAAAATCCATCTTTTCTTTTAAATACATTTCTATCGATACATATTTTAAAATTAATTTTTGATAACAAATCTTATTATATATTTTTAAAAATATTACACATAAATGGAAGAACTGTATTGAATGTTCACTTTTCTATTTCTTAACTTTTTCATTTATTGGAAGATCGCAAGTGAAAAAAAATATAATCTTTTAGATGTATTATATTATCAATCAAAATAGGATAGGTTGGTACAAAATCACATATTCATTTTAATTATAATAATGAGGGTTTTTTCTATGAGTTTTTTTATTGAAGCAAAAATTATAAGTCAATAAATCAGTTAAAAACTTGCTATATAAATTTATTTATTTATAAAATATATATAACATAAGTGAGATATTGATCGATTTGAATATTTAAATTGAAAAATATGTTAAAGGAAGATTAATTAAATGATGAATATAAAAAAACAGAGTCAATAAAATAATTTTTATCAAATATTTACGCATATTGGGGCTATTGAGCGTAGAAGAATTTAAATTGTAACAAATGTAGTATATGAATGATGAAATACACAAAGAAGAAGGAAATGTGATTTTACATATAAATAATAATATTGGAAGGATCACACAATGGAGTTATTATATAAATGTATATATTTGATATCAACAAAGTATCTTTAATAATTACATATAGGTCAAGCGTAGATGGATAGTAACTTGTAGATAGGTAGCTAGCTATAATACTCACTCATCAAGTATAGCTCTCAGAAACTATAGCTCTAAAAATAAGAAATGTATTGTATTGTAACATTAAAATCCCTTAAAATTAGGGATGGCAACGGGTTGGGTCGGGTGCGGATTTCACATTATCCAAATCAACACCCGAAATCACCATTCGAACTCGAACCTGAATCCAAAGGCTATTCGGGTGGCAGAATAACACACACACTCACACCCGTTGGGTTCGGGTTTTCCCACCCGAACCCGTAGCAAAAACACAAAAATACAAAAGCAACATTGAAATTTAAAACACAAAAATTCCATCAAGGTCTCTCAAAGAAATTAAGGAATTAAATTACAAACTTTTCATCAAGTTTTGTAACATTACAATTAAAATTAAGGTCTTCAACATATTAACATTACAATTAAAATTAAAGTCTACATATATATTTAGGAGCACTTATGTAATTTCATGTCTAAGCGGGTGTGGTTTCGGGTTTCGGGTGTGGGTTTCACACTACCCAAAGCCACACCCGAACGCAAACCCAGTTAATTCGGGTTTTCACCCGTTGACTCGGGTTTGGGTTCGGGTGCGGGTGGACCCCGCGGGTTTGGGTCTGCCTGTCATCCTACTTAAAATACTCTCAAAATCTCTAACCCATTGTATTTTGATGTGAAAGAACATGATTACTGCTATGTCTTAGACCAGTACTGCATATCCACAAAAGTAAAAGAAAAATAGTGTTAGCAATACATAAACAGTAGAATGATCAGTAGAAATGCGTGTACCAATGAACATAATATACATTTATACATAAACATAATATACATAAAAAATGACAAGATCTACAAAAAACAAAACAAATAAAATAAAAGAATTGATACCTCTTTTATTTTATAAATATTTTGTATCATATTTTCTTTAATGTGATGAGACAATACACTCTTTAATGTGATTGAACAATTCCTTCTTAAGACTCAATCTTTTCTTGAGCCTCACACTATAAAATAATATTTAAAATGAATAATTGTTTACTATGTATGGCATAAACAAATGCGTACCCCTAATCTTCATAAAAAACAAAATGGATTAGTATAATATATATTATCTTTTTAATAGTTGACATAACATATAGCTCAATACCAACATTTCATTAATAGTGTAAATATCTAAGTACAAATACATATTATTATTAAATTATTAATTGTATGAAGAAAAAAATTGCATGTTACAAATGAAAAAAGTTTAATTTGGGTTCCCATAGAAATGTGTGAGTCAAAGAATTGAAAATTAATTAATATTGATTTAGATGTGGTAGTATTCATATTTAATATTTAGCTTATGTATCTCATTTTTATCATTTTTATGAAAATAAGTTTAATTTCTTTTTATAAATATTTTGTATCATATTTTTTGTGATGAGACAATACACTATTTAATATGATGGAACAATATAGATGTATAGACATTATCATCTTGAGACTCCAATCTTCTATTGAGCCTCACACTTAGTCAAATGTTAGTAATTACTAAATGTATCAATGACAATTTCATCTAATTAAAATTATAACAATTTTATTTTTTTATTTTATTTACTAAGACTTAATCATTATGTTTTTTGTGATGGGACAACACACTGTTTAATATGATGGGACAATATAGATGTAGAGATATTATCATCTTGAGACTCAATCTTTTATTGAGCCTCACACTTAGTCAAATGTTAGTAATTACTATATGTAATACCCCATATTATTTTAAATGCTCAATTGGATATCATATGAGATCAGATGAGCATTTGTGTGCTCTATCTTTGGTTCATTAGATTTATGGAATCCTCTAAGTACTTTAAGTATTGACATTTGGGAACAATGGAGCAACTAATGAACTCTGAAAAAATATATTATTTGATGAAAGAGACAAATCAATATTTACTTTGATTCAAGAAAGGAATTTAAGGTAACTCTAATAATTGATCAATTGGCGTTAGACAATAAAATATCAATTGGAGATATTTTACTCTATTGGATTATACTATATAATAAGTGTTATATATATATATATATATAAGAAATAGGAATTTAAGGTAACTCTAATAATTGATTCCCAATGTTATAGTACGAATGGAGCCTACGGGTAAAGAGACTTGTGACGGTGTACGGACCGTGTGAAGTGACGAATTAAGGAGATAATGCGTCCCATAGTTCCGAATCCATTTCGTATGCCAGGTAACTACAAGGATCCATGACTCGGGTCGACTTTTAGACGTAGAAGCGGACGGGAAAAGGGGATGCCTTGGTAAGGTTATCGATTAGTGATAAACAGTGAGTTAACTGACTCATGAACATGGATCCATATACTGTGCGTGAGTACTCAAGGTCACTTCCCTTCCCATTGACTTGAGTTAGGATTTGGCTAGAACCCTGTAAAGCCGAGAGAATCCATAAGATAGGGAACTCACTGAGATTTAATATCTCACCCCATTATTGTTGATTATTTTCAGGAAGCAATTGCAGGTATGATTTACAAGTGGAGCTATGCTTAGATGTTTCAAGAGAAGCTTAGTTGAGCTTATTCCGCTGTGTATTATTTTCTTGTATAATGAGGAATATTGTACCTTATTCTTAGATTTTCTTGTTTTGGCTAATTTCCATGCCTTGTACCATAGGTTGTATTTATGTATTAGAAATGGTCAAGTATGTGAATTATGCCATTAGGTACTTATGATTGTGTCAGTACCAAATAAAACACTTGTATGGTATTATTCTAGATAAATATTATACAAGGCATTACAGTTGGTGTCAGAGCAGGTCGTGTCCTCGACCTAGCCTTGAAACATCATAAGTAAATCTATTCCCGCCTCTTAAGTGTGTCTTGACAGCATGACTCTTAATATCATACTATGTAGTGTTGGGCCTGATCAACCTAATGTTATGTATGTGATAGGTAGAATCATGGTTGAGCGACCTCGAGGACTACAAAGTGTTATCGGAACTTGTGCTGTGAGGGTAGGCTCAAGCCGAGAGTTAGTAATGAAGAGTTTTGGTCAGCTCAGTTGAGGTCTTAGTAGAAGTTGTGCTTTGGGTAGCATGGAATTAAAGAGTGATGTGTTGTTCAAACAATCCTTTGGAAAGGATGGAGTCGGAAAGTAAAAAATCTCTAGCGGACGATTGGTTAAGGTATTGAGGAATATGTAAAGTCACTAGTAGAGCTGGATTGAGCACTGGTGTGGATAAGAATTTCAAGTAATCTCATTCCGTGGAAAAGAAAAGTTGTTTTGTGGAATGTGTGACGTAAGGTCCGGAAGTGAGATAATTATTGGTGATTCAGTTTCTAAGATTGCTATAGTATCTTGAATGGACGAGAGTGCCTCAAGGAATGTGCTCAGAACAATATCTCCCAAATGGTTAAGAGTTGAGAGTTAAGGACGTTGGTTTTCATGGGAACCTAAAGTAGTGATGAAGTGTGAGAAGAAACACAAGGATGTGATCACATGCTTCAAGTGAAACAAGTAGGCCCTAGACGGATAGTAAAAGAAAAATCGCGTATATTCAGTTATGAAGAGAAATTAGGTTCGGGATAATACATCAGGATTTCTGTATTCGGCGAGGGACTGTTGGTTGCGGAATAGGGAAAGCAAGAAAAAATATTTATTTTCGGAAAGAATTCCCTCCGGGATTTATGTCATGTCCACAGAGATCGGTTCGAGGGAAAGAATGTCGTTCGACAATCTCTCGCGTTTATGAGTTTGGATTAAAATAGTTTCAAACAAGAAAACATAAAAGTAAATATTAAAACAAAAAGAAATCATTCTTCAGAGAGAAAAACGCGTCCGGCAATGCATATAAATCACTCCTCACAAACTTAAACTTACCGACCAGTTATACTCCACCTACAATACTCATCAATATCACCCAGCATCGGTCACAACACAGGTTATGTCTAACGCAAAGTTGAGAGAACAACCGTGTTACCATTGCCGATACTTTCGTACGCTAGCTCAAGGCACGGAGGCATTAAGATTCGACGCCTATTGAAGATTGTTAGCCCTAAATCTATCTCTAGAATCCAGAAACTAACAGACAATCATCCCTAATCGAAGTTCGCGAAGGTTATGTCTAACGCAACTCAAATCCCGCGCATAAAGCAAAAATCAGAGACAATTACCAATAAAGATTTGTAAAGCAAGTTTTATACAACGCCGTGGGCGACAAATATACATGAGTTCATAGCAAATACATATACACAACCCAACAAAGAAGAAAGACATGAAGAAAATCAGAAATGAACCAAACATCTCGCGGTTTGTCGGCGTCGATCGATGAGAAATCCACCCCGGATCATCCACATGCAAGCTTCCATGATGTTTTCTAAGCTAATCTACTGAAAAAATGAAGTTTGATGAAGTTGGGAGAAAGTTCCCCCAAAAACATAACCTAAAAAATGATGAAAAATGGCTAAAATAGGCAAATTTGTGTTTCCAGGTTCGCCTAGCGAGTCCCCGTTCGCTAGGCGAACGTAAACCGCCTTAAAGTTGATTTTTTTCACGATTCTGGAACTTTTTGTTCGCCCCGGTTCGCCTAGCGAACTCGCCAGCGAGTGCTCGCTACGGGGGTTCGCCCAACGAACATGACAGAAAACCAGAATTTGTTTTGATCATAACTCTTGAACCGTAACTCCGATTGACGCACGGTTTGAAGCGTTGGAAAGCTTATTCAATGCTCTTTATGAATATGGAAAAATTCCATTACTAGAACACCTACAAAAATAAATGAAAATCGATTAAACTCAATGATATTTACACGGTAACGCACTATACACTAAAAACGTAAAGTAAACGTATTTACACACAAAGTGGGGTTTATTCAACCAATTTTAACACAAAGTAATGATAAGTGCAACAAAACTTATATACAAAAATAGATACATTTTGCACTTATCAAACTCTCCCCAACTTACATAATTGTTTGTCCACAAACAAGAATCAAACAAACTTGAAAATGCGCAAGAAATAGCCAAAGAATGACGAATCAACAGGTTTTGAAAAACGAAAACGAATGAATGGTTCAAATGAAAACGGTACACACAAAAAGTAAATACTTACCACTAAACTGCAACGATAACATAGTCACGAAACAAAAGCAAAGTACAAAAGTCATGCCAAAAATTCTAAAACAACACAAGTTCAAATGTGAATCACACCTAGCAAAAACAATCATCGGTAGATAAAAAACACAAAATGGCGTTCTTTCACTCACACAACAATCTTGCAAACAAAAGACTAAATTATGCATACATCCACAAATTCACATTGAAAATACAAAGGCAAGAATCACAAGGGCTTTTCAAGGTTGTAGCGTGGTTGGGTAAACAAACAAGGGGCAATTTCTAAAGGTAATTGAAACAAAAACTTGCCTAAACCTAAGGGAGTGAAAACTCACAAAGAGTCACACACAAAATTTCAACCAACTTCTTCCAAAATCCCAAGTGCTACACAACACACAATACTTATTTAGCACAATTATTGCAACTCTTTTTGTTTCCTTTTTCAAGGATTTTTCTTTTTTCTTTCTTTTTCACTTTTTTCTTTTCTTTTCTTTGTCATATTTTTCTCTTTTTTCTTTTCTTTTTCAATCCTCATAGAATCCAACCAATGAGTAAACAACCATTCTCTCCCCAACTTGAATTCAACCACATCATCATGTGAATACTCCCTACTTTCTAAGGCAAGGAAAAAATCCATACAACAACACATAGTTGAGGTCCAAGAAAAAACAAAATCCATTCAAAAATAAGTGAACTAAATACTCATAGACAATAATTAAGTTCAAATAAAAACATGGATCAAAATGCTCAAAGGGGTTACGAATTCTCACACACTCACAAGGTGAATTGACTATTTGGGTAAGGTAGTTGTGCTCAAAATAAAACAATTGCCTTGATCCTTTTCATGCATTCATATAATCAACACAAATAAAAGATTCAACATAATAAAATCCAGTTATAACAAGAATGTTGGTTCTCCGCGCATATATGAACAATGGAAAGCCACCTCACAAAAAGGTTGGGAACTAAAGTGATTCACAATAGAACAAGTATACAAAAGAATGGATGGCATGGAAGTTTGTAAAATGCCTAAGTATCATGAATATGCTAAAGTATAGAAAGCGATAAATACATACCTCAGACGTGTACAAAACTTAACAAAATCATTACCATACATCCGCAAGTTGAAACGAACCAACTTGGAAAATCACAACAGCATCCTCAAGTAAGTCAATCAAAATCTGTGAGCAAACAACAACCAAAAACATTCGAAAAGAAAAACTATAAAACATGCTTGTTTTATGTCGTAAGCTCGACGCCTTTACGGTGCTTAATTAGAAACTTCCTTCATTCATGCCATGGTGATGTCTCACCGCGCAACCAAAAGCAAGCGTCCAAACCAAACACTTGAACAAACGTCAAAATGTACAAGTATCAATATAAACAAGTGAAAATATACAACATGTACGATATCTACAAAACTCAAAAACAAAGAAACTACCGCAATGCGATTCAATATCAAAACCAATCCCCGACAACGGCGCCATTTTGTTGGTTGCGGATTAGGGCAAGCAAGCAAAAATA
The DNA here is from genome assembly GCA_022829125.1 of Lathyrus tuberosus. Taxonomy (NCBI): domain Eukaryota; kingdom Viridiplantae; phylum Streptophyta; class Magnoliopsida; order Fabales; family Fabaceae; genus Lathyrus; species Lathyrus tuberosus. Next base: position 10,264,618 of record JALAZF010000169.1, read on the forward strand.
TTTATTTTCAGAAAGAATTCCCTCCGGGATTTATGTCGTGTCCACAGAGATCGGTTCGAGGGAAAGAATGTCGTTCGACAATCTCTCGCGTTTATGAGTTTGGATTAAAATAGTTTCAAACAAGAAAACATAAAAGTAAATATTAAAACAAAAATAAATCATTCTTCAGAGAGAAAAACGCGTCCGTCAATGCATATAAATCACTCATCACAAACTTAAACTTACAGACCAGTTATACTCCAACTACAATACTCATCAATATCACCCAGCATCGCTCACAACACACGTTATGTCTAACGCAAAGTTGAGAGAACAACCGTGTTACCATTGCCGATACTTTCGTACGCTAGCTCAAGGCACGGAGGCATTAAGATTCGACGCCTATTGAAGATTGTTAGCCCTAAATCTATCTCTAGAATCCAGAAACTAACAGACAATCATCCCTAATCAAAGTTCGCGAAGGTTATGTCTAACGCAACTCAAATCCCGCGCATAAAGCAAAAATAAGAGACAATTACCAATAAAGATTTGTAAAGCAAGTTTTATACAACCCCATGGGCGACAAATATACATGAGTTCATAGCAAATACATATACACAACCCAACAAAGAAGAAAGACATGAAGAAAATCAGAAATGAACCAAACATCTCGCTGTTTGTCAGCGCCGATCGATGAGAAATCCACCCCGGATCATCCACATGCAAGCTTCCATGATGTTTTCTAAGCTAATCTACTGAAAAAATGAAGTTTGATGAAGTTGGGAGAAATTTCCCCCAAAAACATAACCTAAAAAATGATCAAAAATGGCTAAAATAGGCAAATTTGTGTTTCCAGGTTCGCCTAGCGAGTCCCCGTTCGCTAGGCGAACTTAAACCGCCTTAAAGTTGATTTTTTTACGATTCTGGAACTTTTTGTTAGCCCCGGTTCGCCTAGCGAACTCGCCAGCGAGTGCTCGCTACGGGGGTTCGCCCAGCGAACATGACAGAAAACCAGAATTTGTTTTGATCATAACTCTTGAACCGTAACTCCGATTGACGCACGGTTTGAAGCGTTGGAAAGCTTATTCAATGCTCTTTATGAATATGGAAAAATCAAATTGCTGGAACACCTACAAAAATAAATGAAAATCGATTAAACTCAATGATATTTACACGGTAACGCACTATACACTGAAAACGTAAAGTAAACGTATTTACACACAAAGTGGGGTTTATTCAACCAATTTTAACACAAAGTAATGTTAAGTGCAACAAAACTTATATACAAAAATAGATACATTTTGCACTTATCAGGGACCGATTTGGAAATGTTAACTTACCCAAGGAACAGTATAAGGTATTGTATTGGAGAAAGAATGAACTTCACTTAGTAACAAAAAGTGTAGTGATACGGACCGGAATAAGTTGTATTAAGAAACAGAGTAAGTACCTTGGATTCAAGGAAATCTTGGTAAGATGGTTTTATATTTGGACCTAAGAGGATTACAATGGAGATCGAAGTAAACGCGGTGTGGGAAAACGATATTAACGGTATGTTATGAGGAAGTGACAACGGAACGTATTTTGGACGAATGTGCAACAGAGTTATTAAGTTGTTGTTGAAGCTAAAGTTAAGGGAGTGTAACCACGGATGGCTCACCCGTGAGGACCCTATTGGTATGATGTGAAATGAGAAAGTTACACCTTGGTATTAAGAACAAGCGTAGTAGTAGCATCGTAGTCATAAGTGTACGTGATGGATTCTTATTCTTGAGACAAGTGTGAAGGGACGTACTTTGTGGAACAGTGAGTATTGTATTTTAAGAAGTAAGATTGCGGTAAACAACGAGAAACGAAACAAGACTTATTACAGACTAAGTGTAAATCATGGAATAATTTATACCGGAAGGGTTTGGTAATTACTTGATGAGATTTGTCGGTTGCGAATCTTCCATTAAGTAACTAGGTGTAAGTATGGTATGCAATGGATAGTGGAAGGTAAGAATTCCGGTTAATGTGTACGAAGTGATGGAAAGGTTCTTCAAGAGGATGCATTGCCCCGATTTATTTTCAAGTATAGAGAAACTTCTCTAATTGTGAATAATAGGAATATTCGGAATCTACCTTTTGTTGGACCAAGGACGTAATTATTTTAGTTCTCACCAAGGAATTCAAATGAGAGAACAAGGTTGTGTGCTCGACATGTTATGTCCATCGCTTTTGTGGTACCGTGTGATGGTTGTGTGTTGGATTTTGCTTATGGACGAATCAAGTATGAGTGGTGGTTGAAACCCTATAATGTCGTCATTATTGGCTTTCATCTAGCGTAGTTGTAGGAGCATAGAATGAACTATCCCGCCAACAATTCGTCGCGTGACTGTGACATAATTTGGAATTTTGCCTTGTCACTTGGTTGGAGTGTGTCGTCTGAATGTTTTAACTTTGTTCTGTATTACCTTGAGTGGATCATGGTTAGTAAATGTTATACAAGTTAAAGAGCCGCGAGTTGAGAATTATATTGTGGGTTACAGCAAGACAGATTGATGGTTTTGGGTAGGGATGGCTTTGAATTAAAAGAAGTTGTTTATTTTCAGCTTCTGCAACAGTGTTAACCGATTAACACAATGGGGTTAACCGATTAACACGTGCAAGGATGGTGTTTTGTGCTGAACTTTGAGAAGTTAACCGATTAACCTCAGACGGGTAATCGATTAACATGAGTGTAAATTGTGAAATCCCTTAGGAACCATCGTCTGTGTTTTGTTACCTTATGTTACTCCGATTGGAGAGTATTGTGTGAATGGAGAACGGGATTACAAGTTAATGAAAGACGGAATTGTTTTTTTTTGAAATTGGAACTTCTGGAAGGGTGTTGCATAGTTGACAATTAGTTTAGACGACAAGGGAGTTTGAATTTTGGGAAAGTAATCTTGAGAACTGTGTTGAGTGTGAGAAAGTCTTAGGTGTTTTGTTATCATTACCGTTGCGAGTCTTAAGGACGAAGTTAGAGAATACTCACGAAGTATTGATTTGTAAAGATCATTTCAGTATTTTAATTTTTGGTGTTTAGTAAGGTATGAGCGGTTAGTCAGAGTTTAGTATTTGTTATCTTCCGTGAGTTCATGGTTTTGGATTTAGACCGTGAGAGTGGTACCAGATGTGTACAGTTGTACCTTAACCAGGAGAAGGAATTGGAAAGTTATCCTTCCAAGTAAGAGCAAGAATTGGACGTTCTGAAGTTAAGTATATAACTTGGATCGTTTATGGAACAGAATGATTAAGAAGTGGATTCAATTGAGAAACATGGCATGGCCTTCGAAAGTGTGGGTGTATGCGGAGTGTTGTATGTGAATTGGTGAGTAGTATGGAAACTCACAGTTGCGCCTTGAATGGGTTAAGTTTTGATAAGTGGTGACTCGCATGTGATTGAAGTTCTATATTGGTGTTACGTCATTTTGGGTTGAGATCTCGAATCAGCAAGAAACATTGAGTAAGTTAGAACCCCGTAAGAAGAATCGATTTGGAATGTGGTAACCAGAACCAGAGGTTGTTAAACTATTTTGGATATATTATTTTCAAGTTGGAATGGATTTGGAGTTGTATATGTTACGGTTGTAGCAGTGTAACTCCTGCACCTATCTTCTGGAGAGTGTTGGACCGATTTTATAATATTGTGTGTTGGCGAGGAAACTGTTCTACCATAGGACGTCAGTAAGCTTCTTGTATCATTGGTTAGTAAGGTCCCCAATGGATAAGTGTGTTTCTCCGCCGACTGTTAGCTACCTAGTAATGTTTAAGAATCTGTGGTGTTCCACTGTTAAAAATTGAGTTGCGCAGTGGAAGGTGACAGATGAAAGAGTTCAGTCAGACTAATAAGGATTAGAATGATTGTTACTTGTAAGTATGGAAGTAAGAAGATCTCGTTCTAATTGTGTTACCTTTTGGGGTGATACGAAAGAGATGAATTATCAGATGTAATGGTTACAATGATTAATATCAGACCAGATGGAACTGGTAAAGAAGTCGTTTGACAAATTATGAAGTGGTATTGGACGTTGAAAGATTTATGAAAAGATAAATCGTCGTTGATTGCATGAAGTTAAGAAATCACTGAATTACACCGCGAAGATGTGTTGAGTGTTGTTGTCCTAATTTGAGATAAGATGTTATAGTTTTTGGATTGTGACTCAGTAGAGGAGTATGCAATGGTACATTCTTTCCGAAGGTAGAATGTGACCAAGTGTTTTAGTATGAAATAACAGATGAATTGAGGGGAAGCGAAGTTAGAAGTTAATCCAATATTGAACCAAGGGTATGACTAAGGACATGAAGTTTGTTAATTGTGAAAAAAAGGATTTTGGTCTGTAAAGTCAAGTTGGAGTCGAATTATGTCAGAAACTTTAACGGAAGTAAAGTTAAGTGTGTATCTAAAACAATGATACAAGTTGTGGTTATTATTAAGTAGAGGAAATTAGGGGGAGAATTTCAATTTAAGGGGGGAGAGTGTAATACCCCATATTATTTTAAAGGCTCAATTGGATATCATATGAGATCAGATGAACTTTTATGTGCTCGATCTTTGGTTCATTAGATTTATGGAATCCTCTAAGTACTTTAAGTATTGACATTTGGGATCAATAGAGCAACTAATGAACTCTGAAGAGATATATTATTTGATGAAAGAGACAAATCAATATTTACTTTGATTCAAGAAAGGAATTTAAGGTAACTCTAATAATTGATCAATTGGCGTTAGACGATAAAATATCAATTAGAGATATTTTACTCTATTGGATTATATTATATAATAAGTGTTATATATATATATATAAGAAATAGAAAGAAAAGATAGTAAGAGAAGAGAAAGAAGAGAAGAGGAAAAAGAGAAGAAAGGGAGAAAGAAGAGAAACCATGGAAGAAGAACAAAAGCTCATGGATCATCTTCAATATTCATCATCTTCTTCAAACTCCTCTTCAATGCTAAGGTGGGTTCTAGTTAGAAACTCTAAGTTCTAGAAATCCATGTTTTGAACTTAGGTTAGATTTGAGAGAAAATGATTAAACGGATAAATCAATGAAATCTAATGGATGAAATGCGATATAAAATGCGTAGTATAGTCGGGTTATGATTTGGGGTTGATAGAGTATGAATTGGAAGTGTTTTGGGTGAAGAAATGAGAGTTTTTGGCCCCAAATGACCTATATTGACGCTGCTGAGAATTTGTGGGTTCGAGGGTTCGCCTAGCGAACCCAAGGCGAAGGGAAGGCGAAGGTTCGCCTAGAAGTTCGCTTTGCGAAATTTATGCCCATTTTGGTTCTGTTTTGTTCGCCCCGGGTTCGCTTAGCGAACACGAAAGCGAACGTGACAGATTTCCCATTTTGTTTCCTTCATAACTTTTGATCCGTAACTCGGATTGAGGCACGGTCGGAAGCGTTGGAAAGCTAATTTCATGCTATTTGTGATGGTGAGATAGAAACATGGTTATATGCTATGTATTGATAAGATAAATATGGAAATGTAATGTATGTAATTTTGATTCCACCAAAACTCAAGGATCGGGAATCCGATTAATACGAGTCCAAAGCCTTTGGAAAGATGATCCAATAAGGTAGTGAATGGTGATGTGAGACCATGATTTAACCACGGAGGCTTGGTAGAGGATATTAGTGGCTTGTATGCCTTAAAATGTTTGTGAACTACTATGTGGATTATGTTTGACATGTTATGCTGTCATGTGTGTTTTATGGTTGATATTGTTATATGCAAATTATGTTATACCATGTCTAACTAATCATTGTTAAGTATGAATGAGAAAATATGCATGTTTAAAATATGAATTAGGAAGAGTGAGGAAACTTTATCCCAAAACAAAATGGCATAGTTTAAGATAGTGGAACCTAGTAATGGCTAGGACATTGATGAATAACCTAATGACGACGCTCGTGCAGAAGATGTCGAGGCGTGCGTCTAATACCGAATGGTATAGAAACAAAAATACACTAGTATGGATCATGTATAATTGTGTTAAGTTTGAGAAAAGACAAAAGAGGTCTTAAGGCGAATGTAGCCTTGTGATTGTCGAATACAATCACGTTGTGTTTATGATCACATAATCGTAACCGTTTCCCTTGAGATGCAGTTTCATGAGTCTCGAGCTCCTCTGAAACGTATGCATAATTACTTGGCAGGTTTGATTCCCAATGTTATAGTACGAATAGAGCCTACAGGTAAAGAGACTTGTGACGGTGTACGGACCGTGTGAAGTGACGAATTAAGGAGATAATGCGTCCCATAGTTCCGAATCCATTTCGTATGCCAAGTAACTACAAGGATCCATGACTTGGGTCGACTTTTAGACGTAGAAGCGGACGGGAAAAGGGGATGCCTTGGTAAGGTTATCGATTAGTGATAAATAATGAGTTAACTGACTCATGAACATGGATCCATATACTGTGCGTGAGTACTCAAGGTCACTTCCCTTCCCATTGACTTGAGTTAGGATTTGGCTAGAACACTGTAAAGCCGAGAGAATCCATAAGATAGGGAACTCACTGAGATTTAATATCTCACCCCATTATTGTTGATTATTTTCAGGAAGCAATTGCAGGTATGATTTACAAGTGGAGCTATGCTTAGATGTTTCAAGAGAAGCTTAGTTGAGCTTATTCCGCTGTGTATTATTTTCTTGTACAATGAGGAATATTGTACCTTATTCTTAGATTTTCTTGTTTTGGCTAATTTCCATGCCTTGTACCATAAGTTGTATTTATGTATTAGAAATGGTCAAGTATGTGAATTATGCCATTAGGTACTTATGATTGTGTCAGTACCAAATAAAACACTTGTATGATATTATTCTAGATAAATATTATACAGGGCGTTACACTATATGTATTAATGACAATTTCATCTAATTAAAATTATAACAAATTTAATTTTTTAGGAACAAAACGTGAAGAATGTACAAATGAAAAGCAACTAAATAAGTGAACAAAACCTTTTTCAAATGATCTTACCAACAACAATATTTTTAAAATTGATTTTCTTAATATTGATTGTTTATAATATTAATTGTTTATAATATAGAACAAATAATGTACACTAAATAGTAAAATTGATTTCCTTAATATTAATTGTTTATATATTTCCATAAAAAATTAGAAAAAAAATCTAATCTCACTTTAATTAAAAAAATTATTTAATCTTGAAGAATTATTACAAAATTACAATAATCTTTAATAAAATTGGAAAATTTGTCTATATTTTCAAACATTTTATTTTAAAGATAATAAAAAAGGAAAGATAATTCATTTTCTTTTTTTTTACGTAAATCACATTTATTACTTTAAATTTTTAAACATCTATCTCCTAATTTAAAAAAAGAAATATGCTTAAAAAAAACACAACCACACAATTAAAACAGCTAAACTACTTCAAAAATTACAATAGGAAAAAAATAGGATTAATATAATATTTAAAGGTAAGTATATGAAATAAAAATCACAAATAAAAATGTTAAAAACAGTTTTCTTACTTTTCTTTTTTTTCAAAAATAAAAATCATAAATATAAAAAAAAGGTTAAAAAAATAAGAGAATAAATCAAGTGAGGGAGAAAAATTACATGATGAGCAAGGATGCGATCATCATGCATTGTTGTCGACATCGACATAGCACATCAAACAATGTTTTTACAATTATGAAAATGAAAATAAAACTTAAAACCATCAGAGTTTGAAGATAAGATACCTTTGATATGTTACTGACTCCAGATCTAAAATGTCATCCACAATGTTTTATAGATCTGAAGAAGACAATAGAAGTAAAATAAAAACATGAGCTTCAATCTATGAAATTCATATGAAAATCATAAAATAAAAAAGTAAAATGAAATTGACACCAGAAATCAAATAGAAGAGGAAGATTTACCAAATTTCATGAATGCCCATTCCACAAGCTTCTTCAAATCATTTCAATTTATGACTAAAAAAATACAAAATATACCATGTAAATAAATCTCTAACTTCATCAAAGTAGAGATTAAAATGAAAATAACGACCTTCTTCCTACAAAATACCAGATCTTCAAGAACTTCAACAAATATTCATCCTGCCTTCAAGAAATCTTCATCCAACCTTCAAATAAAACTAGCAAAACGCAAAACACAAAAGTCCTCTCCATCTCTTTTTTTTCAAATGAAAAAAATCTTCAACTTAATTTTTCAAACTCTTTAAAGGCAAGAGGTGAGAAAAGAAAGAAGAGAGAAGGTTGAGATGAGAAAAGAAAGAAGAGAGAAGGTGAGGGAAGAAAGAAGATAGAAGGTTGAGATGAAAGAAAAAGAAAAAGAGCAGTAAGCAAGGAGAGATAAGAGAGAAAAGAGTTTTTAAAACAAAATATTTTGATGGAAGGAAACGCTGGAAGTAGAGAATGGGATGCAAATTTCTGACTAAAATCAATTTGATGAATTAATACTCCAAATGCACCAAAAGATGAGATGACATTGGTGATGTGACAAACCTAACGCCATTAAATGTTGCGCAGATGCATTGGAAAAGAAACCGCTTTAATAAAATATTGTAGTGTAGCATACTGTGTTGGGGCAAATAGCAAATAGTGTAGTGGGTGGCATTCAAAACCAATTTTGTGCTGAAGTGGCGACTTAAAAAGGAAGGAAGATCAAAGAGGTATGCCACTTGGCTGATTGTGGAGCAAGCAAGGGTGTTTTGGGTGTTTCCAAAACACCCAATCTTCCTATATGGTAGATAAACATTTCTTTTATAGCGAATAAAAAGAAAAGATAAATGGTTATAATTTACTGCACCTTAAGGTTCTTGTGACATTCTTTACTTCTATTTACGATTTCTTTTCTCTTGTTTCTCATTCTTTCTCTCTTCTTAGACCTACGATATATTAGTTGTAATGAAAGTACGCAAATTTTTTCAATATTGTCAAATTTATTGAAGAACAAAATAATGCAAAACACACTAAAATTAGTATAAACTGAATATACAATGTGTTAAATAACAACCACTCTATCACTAAACTCATAATCCAGTTACACCCAAATAAATATTTATTCCCGAACATTTCTCATATAATTCCCTCATAGAAAATTTTATTTTTTTACTTTGTTGGATGATACTCACTAACCGTAACTTTTCGCTTATAATTACAAATGAAAGAAACAATGTCTTTTTATAGCCAATAAAAAGAAAAGGTAATTGGTTATAGTTTAATTACACTTTAAGGTTCTCATAATACTCCTTTCTTCTATTTACAATTTCTTTTTTCTTTTTTCTCATTCTTTCTCTCTTCTTTGACCAACAATATATTAGTTGTTATATAAGTACATTTACTAGTAGTGTTCTCTCACCATATAACTTTTCCCTGCACTAGGATGTTCTCTCACCGGATTCACGTTTTTGGGTGATTTAAATTCCTAATCCTAAGATCACCGGGGAGTGTAGATCCTCATGGTGATTAAGTCGGGTGAGTGGATGGAGGTAAGAAAAAGCAAACAGGTGAAGTCGTGGGTGGCCAGAAGATTGATATGGACGGCACAAGGAGGGAAGGGGGTCGAGCTGGAGAAGGGAAATATATCGACATTTTTCTTCATAGAATTCCTTGAACATTACGAAGCAAAACAAATGTTCAAAGTTTTCAAAAAATTTGGTTTGATGGTAGAAGTAACTATTCCACCAAAGCGAGCTAAACGTGGAAAGCGTTATGATTTTGTCCGCTTCAAGAATGTAGCTGATGATAGACATCTGGCCATTAAGCTGGATAATATTATGGGGAATGGCAAAAAGATCTTTGCTAATGTACCATGCTTCCAAAGACAATATTTCAGTATGCAGAGAAATGCTGGGGATAAAGAAATTACAACAATTAATGCCCAAGGAAAAAGGTCTTTTATAGCTGGAAGAAAATCTTTTAATGAATGAAAACATCTTGGATATCCAAGCAACATAAAGCCTTCATACGCTCGGGTGGTGAATGGCAAGAAGGTAGGTATGCAAGGGGAGTATTCCGTGAAGCAGAAAATGATGCTAGGGGATAAACCATCCTTTGCTCATTTATTGTATAATGTGGAGAAGAATGATATGATTAGATTTGAGAAGGCTTTTGTGGGTGTGGTGGAGCATCCAGGAATGTCTTATAAGGTGTAGGAGGCAATGCATTCTGAAGGTTTTTTCCATATCAAATCTACACCTTTAGGGGAAAACTTGTGCCTTTAAGAAGATGAGGTAGAAGGAGAGATTAAGAATATGGTCGATGGAGCAAAAGCTTGGATATCTTGTTGGTTCTCTGCAAGTCATCCATGGACTCCAAGGGACGTGGATAATGAGAGATTCACTTGGATACGTTGCTATGGGCAGCCATGCCATGTATGGGATCCTAAATTTTTTAATTCATACCAGGGAGAGTTGGGGTATGTGTGAGATGAGATGTAGATACAGAAAAACATAGAAAGTTAGATGTGTCTAGATTTATAGTAAGAACTAAATTTTCTATAAATCTCAATGATGTTTTTAACATTGAAGTGAATGAGAAATTATTTAGAATCAAACTTGTTGAAGATTCTCATGGACCTTTGAGAATTGTCAAAAGACGAGGAACAAAGGGGCATGGTGATTCTGATGAAGTTTGCGCTAATAGTGATGATAGTGGAGGTAGTAGTGACGATAGTGAAGGTGGCGACTACGCGGATACGGCAGAAGAAGAATTTAGGAGAAATTCGTATGAAAAAAATTTAGAAAAACAAATGGTACAAGTTGTGGGTGATAGTCCCAAGAAAGGAGGATCAGAAAGGGTTCTTGAAGATAGGAATGTGAAGCAGGTGAAAAGAGACTTTTTGGAGAAGGACAAAGAGAGTCTAGTAATACTCAGGAATATAAGGGTATGGCAATGTGTGCTAAATGGAGAAAAGGACAACAACATTAATGCCCTTGAAAGGCAGAGGTCAGGTCCAAAATCCTTGGAATAGGGATTGTCTGCCATGGGGGGCCCACCAAAGAAGCTTGATTGTCAAAGGGTGTTGGACACAGGTGGTGTAAGTGATGGGGATTTAAGGATGGGAGGCTTTGAGTCTTTTGATGTCGATGTTGGCCTTAATGGGTCTGATCCAATCTCACCATCTGGGTCGGTGATTGGAGGCCCATCAACTCTAATAAGGCCAAGGAAGAAAAAGTTGCTGAATGAGATATACCAAAAAATAAAAATTCCTTTTTCGTTGTCATACTTCTCTGCATTTGTGCACGCAGAAAACCTAAAATTGGCCCTGTCTTTTGCTTCTACGGAACTTCCTCATAAGTTGCATTCTACAACAGGTATTGTTGTCTCTAATTCAATTTCTTATTACTCCGAAGGATCAATTCTATGTTGCGAGCCAATTGGAGATTCTGATGTCAATCAGAGTAATGTGATGCTCTTGAAGAAAATGGAGGATGTGTCTTCAAATGTGTGGAAAGCCATCAAAAGTCTAGGCGTGGAAGGCAATGAAGATGAAAACGTGTTTGAGGCTATTATTAGAAATATGGAGTTAAATGATCGAAGAGCAATTGCTGGAAAGAAGGTGGAAGTTAAAGGGAATTCATGAATTTTGTAACATACAACATCAGAGGGTGCGGAAACATAGTAAAATGTAAGAAAATTAGCCAAACATTGTTGAAAGGTATGGTGGATCTATGTTTCATCCAAGAAATGAAACGCAAGAGTATGCAGGAAGAAATTTTGAAATCCATTTGGGGTAACGAGGAGTGTCAATGGTCTGCGATGGATGCGGTGGGTCTATCAGGTGGGATTCTTACCATTTGGAGGAAGGATGTTTTGAATCCCATTTTCAGTTTCAAGGGGAATGGCTTCCTGGGGCTGAATTATATATGGAAAGGAAAAAATTGCTTCTTTGTTAATATATATTCTTCTTGTGTACTTACGGAGAAAAGGTCTATGTGGACTGAAATTTTGAATTTCAAAACTAAGTTAGGGGCCAGTGAGTGGGTTTAGGAGGTGATTTTAACTCAATTAAGAGTCTTGAGGAAAAGAAAGGGAATGGGCAGGTTGGAATAATTGAAATGGAGGAGTTTGGGGCGTTTATGGAGTTATTAGGGTGTGTTGATTTGCCTACTGATCGGTCGTTTTCATACGTTATTTCACTATTTATTTTAGTTATATTTTTGTCATTGTTTATTTGTTTTACATCTCGTTTACCGCATTTTATGCCTTGGTTGTGTTCTTTTGTGTTTTCAGGTTCACATAAACATTCAGGAAGAATCGGAGCGAAAAATCGAGAAAAATCGCAAAATTTGGAATGAAATTGGAAAGAGGACAGTGGGCTGACACGGGTGCCCGTGTCGCCTGATACGGCCCGTGTCAAGAAGCCTGAGAGAGAAAATTTTGTGATTTTTATACTTTCTGAGTGTAGTGCTCTGAGGGGTATTCTGGGAATTTCGTACTGTTTTAGTGATTTGGAACTACTTAGGCTGTGTGGAGAGAGAAAAAGGGGCACTTTTGATCGTACGAAAGAATTACAGAAGAAAGATAGAGCTCTGGAGGATTGGGAAAAGGGGAGATTTTCATGATCGGAAGAAATTGAAGATCAAGTTTTATCACCAATTCTTGTAATGTCTTTATTTTGTATTTTGTTTTCTTTGAATTTTATGAGTAGCTAAACCCCCAAATGCTAGGGGGTTTCCCTGAATTGCGATGTAATGAACCGTTGTTGAATTATTTGATGAGTTTATACTTTCTTACCTTAATCTTTTGTTATGCAAATAAAATAATACTTTTTTTGATCGTACAAATTGGGAACGATTTACGGTTATGGATTTGGCCTGAAAAACCAATCTATTGTTTTTGCATAATACATTACGGTAGATATTGCCTAGGAATAGGGATACCCCGTAGTGACTAAAAGACCTTGTCAGAACTATTGCTTGATGTTCTCTCTTGATTGCTAAGGAATTAGGGTCAGGGGGGAATATCAAAGGTTTTTCGGTTAAGGAATTTAAGAAAAATATTTGAGGGTCAGTAAAATTAAGGTTTGGAGGAATATCTCTTTGAGGATAATTTAGGGTTCTTGCTGAGCAACTCATACACCTTTCCTAGCATAATTTCTCATAATTGTTAAAGTCATTTTATTATTCTGCTTTTTTCTTTCTGTCATTAGAATTATTTGAGAAATCAAAACCCCAAAAGGAACTTTTGTCTAATTGAAATAACATCTAAACTTACAAATTATACGCAGTCCTCGAGAGATCGATTCTGGGGATAACCCCACTTATTACTACATCGTTAAAATAGTACACTTTCTATTTTTCTGATCAAGTGTTTGGCGTTGTTGCCGGGGATTGCCAAATTATAAGTGTTGACTTTAATTCAATTGGAATTTTGTCACTCTGTGACCAAAAATTTTTTTATCTTATTTTCCTGTTATTTTTTTTATTACTAATAATTTCCTAACCTGTGTATGCGAGGTAAAGCCTCAGCTGAATTTTATTTTGACGCATAACCAGAGAGATCTTTGCATGTCAGACATCGTCAAGCTAGACTAGAAAGACTGGCCGCGTCGAGTTCAGAACCAATTATTTCTGAGCAAGAGAAAGAAGAGTCAGTTTTAGGGCACTCAGAGCACACAGATTCCGGCACAGATTCAGAGCCGAAAACTCTTATCATGGCTGCTGATCCACCTCTAGTAGAGAGACTTCTGGGGGACTATGGAAGAGCAAATGCTCCAACAGGTCGGTTGACCATCGTAAATCAACCGGTTAATGTTGACCACTTTCAGTTGCATCCATCCACCATCCGACAGCTCGAGAGGAGACCTTTTACGGGAAAAATTAATGAAGATGCCAATAAACACCTCCAAAGGTTTCTAACTATGAGCACGTCACTAAAAATTGAAGGACATTCTGAAGAAGCCAAAAAGCTGGTCATGTTCCCTTTTACCTTGTCAGATGATGCAGGAGAGTGGTTTCATTCCTTACCTGCCGGGAGTATCACCACTTAGCAAGAGATGGAGACAACATTTTTGAATGAGTACTTTCCCGCCTCGGGGTACATTCGAAAAAGGTATGATATAGGAAGTTTTAAGCAGAAGGAGGGAGAGTTACTCGGAGATGCATATAAGAGATTTAAGAGCTTGTTGGTTGCATGTCCTACTCATAACATGGATGCAACTGAACAGATGCAAAACTTCGTCAATGGCCTCCAATTGAAGACCAAGCAACTAATTGATACAGCTGCCGGTGGCTCATCTAATTTTACAACAGCCACTGGTATCAAAAAGATAATTGAAGCCATAGCCGCAAACGAGCATTTGGAGTTGTATGATCGCACTGTGAGCCAACCAGAAAGGATGATTGATTTGAAACTTACTGAGCAAGTGGTAAAGATGGAAGACCAGATTGCAGCCGAAGTCGAGAGAAGACTTAAGAAGATGAATCTTGGTACTCAGACTGTGGCTCAGGTTCAACCAGTTCAAGCAGTCAATTGTGAAATTTGTGGGGGTCCTCACTTCGCCATGAAATGTGTTGCTACAATACAACAGGTAGAAGAAATTAAAATTTTGAGGCAGAACAATCCCTACTCCAATACTTATAAACCGGGGTGGAAAAATCATCCAAATTTCTCCTGGACGGATCAACAAGGGAATGTTACGAAGCAAGGACCCATCCAATATCACCAACCATACCAGCAACAATATCAACAACCTCATCAACAATTCCAACAACAGGCTCCCCAAAAAGCACAATGGGAGATAGCAATTGAGAAGATGGCAACTCACAGTATGCAATTCCAAGAAGAGACCAGAAATAATACAGCTTCTATCAAAAATCTTGAAGTTCAGTTGGGACAAATAGCACAACAACTCTCCATGCATGCTCAAGGATTCGTCCCGAGTGCAACAATACCGAATCCAAAAAATCATGAGAATGTTAATGTTGTCACAACGAGAAGTCAGAGAGTTGTGGAAGAAGAGGAAGAAATGGAAACAAATGATTATCAATGTATAGAGGTGGATCAGGAAGTGAGAGAAAACATGAAAGAACCAGAAAGAGCTTTACCACACGTAAAGCCAACTGAAGAGAAAAAGAAAGAGGAGACTAAACCACATATTAAGCTACCTTACCCTCAGAGAGTGACGAAGAAAGATCCTAAAGAGAAGGACTTTGAGAAATTTATCTCAATGTTCAAAAACTTAGAAGTCCATATGCCATTCTTTGAAGCACTCGACCAAATGCCCTTGTATCAGAAATTCATGAAAGAAGTGATAACTAATAAAAAACCTATTGGAGATAAGCCGGTTGTTCCAAAGGAAAGGTGCAGTGCAATCTCGCCGGAAAGGAAGATCCCAATCAAGTAGAAGGATCCCGGATCGGTTGCAATACCTTGCACCATAAAAAACATAAATTTCAAGAAAGTCCTCATTGATTCAGGTGCGAGTGTAAGTCTCATGCCATTATCCATTTTTAAAAAGTTGGGAATTGGGAAGGTGAGTGATGGGAGAACAAATCTTAAATTTGCTGACCACATAACTAAGCAATCATATGGGTTAGCTGAAGATGTGTTGGCGATGATTGATAAATTCGTCTTTCCAGTTGATTTTGAGATCATGGATATTCCTGAGGATGAAGAGGCTCTCATCATTCTTGGTTGACCATTCTTGCTCACTAGTAGCTGCAATGTGGACATTGAAAAAGGTACTCTGACATTGGAATTTTTTAAGGAGGAAATAACTTTAAAAGTGTAGGATATCAAGAAGCAGGGTGTAGGTGAAGGAAATCAAGCTTCAGTTGGAATGATCCAAATAGTGGGAAAAAGCAGAAGTGCAAGACCACCACCTGAAAAAGTCTCGGGCATAATCTCTAAGGTTGCAGTATCTTGGTCATCTATTGCACATGGCAACACTTCAAGGTCTATTCATGAAATCAAGAAGAGAAAGAAAAAGAAACATCAACGGAAGTATATGGAGTTTGGAGGTGACTTAAGGGACAAAGTAGCTCTTATCTCTGAACCTGACTGATTTTTTTGTGGCAGAAAAGTCAAGAGACAAGGTGTGTAAGCTAGAGTATCCCCCATAGCTTTGGGGAGTAACCCGTCGAGCGATGCGACGTTAAACGAAGCGCTACGTGGGAGGCAACCCACGCTTGTCTGATTAATTTCTTTCTTTTTGCTGTTTGTTTTGTTTTGGTTGCAGGAAATAATCTGGATCCTATATGTGCAAATGATGATGTAGCAGTGGTGTTGCATTACCGTCAGCATCCTGAGAAGGATCTCTGTGAGTGACCTCTCTCGCTCTTGTTCTAACACATTGGGTCCAATGTGTAGTTCAAGTTTGGTGGAGGATTTACTGCTTTTAGTTTTTCCTTTTTGTACGGGTCATGTCTGTTTTGTGTGTTGAAAACCATTCTGAATTCTCCCCGAATTTGAACCGTTAAAATTTTTCTTGTGAATACTGTGATTTTGAGGTGGTCAAGAAAGTATATAGAGTTTGAGGGAAGAGGAGTTAGAATTAGGGACATTGGGAAAGTTTGAAAACTTAAGAATGACCCGAACACCCTAGATTCCCTAGAGTAAGGAAACGAGTCCAACGTGTAGATTTGTGCCATAGTACTTGGATTTGAGAAGTATTCCCCGATTAGTTCATAGTAATAGTCCGGCATGACTAAAAAGAAATGCATGTACAGGGTTGATTGAGAGAATGACCTAAGGAACAAAAAAAAATGAATAATGGCGATAAAGACAACTTGTCCTTCTAAGTTGGGTAACCCTCACCCGGTTACTTAGCCTAATGGTGGTTGAGTCTCAATTGTCGTCCCAAAGTGGACTAATAAACGCCAATGAGCAAGAAAAAGAGATAATGGTGCCTAGAAAAATTTCGATCAATCTTGTACATGTGAGGGAAAACGAAAAATTTCCTTAATCTGATTATCCGAATGAAAGGGGTAGAAAATCGAAGAAAAGACTTAAGCCCAAAGCATAGTTGGAGAGGTAACCGAAAGGGGGATTTGGGTCTGTGGTTTTACCGCGGTATGTGTTTGTGTAATACCTTTGTTAACGGACAATTACCAAGAGAACTAGTTTTAGCCGATCAGAAGAAATACTCACGTATGAGTATCGACACACCTTACCTTCACAAGTCTTTCATTTGACATGTACCGTTTGATCTGAAAAATATTTATGCAAGCTTGTTGCTTGAGGTCAAGCAACGATTTAAGTTTGGGGGAGTTTGATCGGTCGTTTTCATACGTTATTTCACTATTTGTTTTAGTTATATTTTTGTTATTGTTTATTTGTTTTACATCTCGTTTACCGCATTTTATGACTTGGTTGTGTTCTTTGTGTTTTCAAGTTCACATAAACATTCAGGAAGAATCGGAGCGAAAAATCGAGAAAAATCGCAAAATTTGGAATGAAATTGGAATGAGGACAGTGGGCTGACACGGGTGCCCGTGTCGCCTGACACGGCCCGTGTCAGGAGGCCTGGAGTAACACGCATTTGAAATTGAAGATTTGGGAGGAAGTCAGAGAACTGACACGGGTGCCCGTGTCAGCACACCTGGAGTGGGGAAAGTTTGCGCAGAGAAATAGAGGTCTGACACGGGTGCCCGTGTTGCCTGATACGGCCCGTGTCAGGAAGCCTGAGAGAGAAAATTTTGTGATTTTTTATACTTTCTGAGTGTAGTGCTCTGAGGGGTATTCTGGCAATTTCGTACTGTTTTAGTGATTTGGAACTACTTAGGATGTGTGGAGAGAGAAAAAGGGGAACTTTTGATCGTACGAAAGAATTACAGAAGAAAGATAGAGCTCTAGAGGATTGGGAAAAGAGGAGATTTTCATGATCGGAAGAAATTGAAGATCAACTTTTATCACCAATTCTTGTAATGTCTTTATTTTGTATTTTGTTTTCTTTGAATATTATGAGTAGCTAAACCCCCAAATGCTAGGGGGTGTCCTTGAATTGTGATGTAATGAACCGTTGTTGAATTATTTGATGAGTTTATACTTTCTTACCTTAATCTTTTGTTATGCAAATAAAATAATACTTTTTTCGATCGTACAAATTGGGAACGATTTACGGTTAGGGATTTGGCCCGAAAAACCAATCTATTGTTTTTGCATAATACATTACGGTAGATATTGCCTAGGAATAGGGATACCCCGTAGTGACTAAAAGACCTTGTCAGAACTATTGCTTGATGTTCTCTCTTGACTGCTAAGGAATTAGGGTCAGGGGGGAATATCAACGGTTTTTCGATTAAGGAATTTAAGAAAAATATTTGAGGGTCAGTAAAATTAAGGTTTGGAGGAATATCTCTTTGAGGATAATTTAGGGTTCTTGCTGAGCAATTCATACACCTTTCCTAGCATAATTTCTCATAATTGTTAAAGTCATTTTATTATTCTGCTCTTTTCTTTCTATCATTAGAATTATTTGAAAAATCAAAACCCCAAAAGGAACTTTTGTCTAATTGAAATAACATCTACACTTACAAATTATACGCAGTTTTCGAGAGATCGATTCTGGGGATAACCCCACTTATTACTTCATCGTTAAAATAGTACACTTGCTATTTTTCCGATCACCTACGAGTGGGAATAGGTTCACGTGGTTTAACTCTAACGGAAGCTATTGTAGCAGATTGGACAGGTTTTTGATCTCTCCGAGTTTGACCAATATATGGAATACAATTGTTCAAAAGGTTGGGGATAAAGATGTGTGCGACCACAAGCCTGTTTGGATAACTTCTAGGAACGTCAATTGGGGTCCTAGGCTATTTAAGGATCTAAATTATTGGTACCGAATTTTTCTGATTTTGTTAAAGAAGTGTGGGAGTCCTATGTTGTGGTGGGATCTACAACCTTTGTACTTTCTAAGAAATTGCAACACCTTAGGGATCGATTCCGATGGTGGAACAAATATATATTTGGTTGGATAGATCTTAAGATAGAAGAATAGGTTCAGACAATTAACGAGGTTGAAGATGGTATGGTAGGGACCAATGATATCTCAAGCACACAGGATATGTTGAGAAGAAGTAGGGCTCAGGAGGATATGTGGAAGAACCTTCATATTAAAGAAAGTATATTGAAGCAAAAGTATAGGGGAGAGTGTATATCAGATGGT
Source organism: Lathyrus tuberosus (assembly GCA_022829125.1). Taxonomy (NCBI): domain Eukaryota; kingdom Viridiplantae; phylum Streptophyta; class Magnoliopsida; order Fabales; family Fabaceae; genus Lathyrus; species Lathyrus tuberosus. The sequence continues at coordinate 10,283,725 of JALAZF010000169.1, forward strand.
GATCAAACTCCAAGTCTTTCCATGCCCTACTAAAAAACGTAACAGAAGAAACAATATCTTATATTTCCATATAGAATCTGGGAGACTTGAGGAGGTGCACCTATTTAAGGAAGAAATTAAGGCTCATTTCGAAACTATGTTCCAAGTTACTCACTGTCCAAGACCCAGACTTGGGGTTAAGGGTGTCAAAAAGTTATCCTTGGAAGATAGTTTGTTGCTAGAAAGGCCTTTTGAAGTGGAGGAGATGTTAGAGGTATTATCTAGTTTTGAAGGAGATCGTAGCCCTGGGCCTGACGGGTTTAACCTAGAATTTATTGGGAAATTTTGGGGTGTCGTTGGCCAAGATTTTGTTAACTGTATTCAAGAGTTTTATGATGGTGGGTGTCTACCAAAGGTGATGTCTTCCTCTTTCCTATCTTTAATTCCAAAACTAGATATCCTCAGGATCTTAATGACTATAGGACGATTTGTCTCATAGGAAGTTTTATAAGGTGATAGCAAAATTGTTAGCTGGTAGACTTAGATGTGTAAATGGAAAGTTGGTTTCTAAATCGCAGAATGTATTCATTCATGGGAGACAATTGGTAGATGGAGTATTGGTCTTGAACGAGCTGTTAGATTATGCTAAAAGAAGAAAGAAGAGTTGTGTGATTTTAAAATTGGATTTTTCTAAGGCGTATGACTATGTTGATTGGTCTTTTCTTCGAAGAATTATCTTGGACATGGGGTTTGGAGAAACATGGATGAAGTGGATGGAAGGTGGTGTTATGCAAAGTTACATGCCAGTTCTTGTTAATGGAAGTCCTACTAGGGATTTTAAGGTGACTAAGGGCCTTAGACAAGGTGCCCCCTGTCTCCATTCTTATTTTCCATTATTGCTGAAGGATTGGCCATACTTGTTAATCGTGTTGTGGAGAGTGGTATGCTAAAGGATTTCAATGTTGAGGATGGAGGTACTTATAATTTATTACAATACGCAGATGATACTGTCCTTATATGTGAAAGTTTGTGGAATAATTTGTGGGCTCGTAAATCAATTTTGAAGGGCTTTGAGCTCATCTCGGGTTTGAAGATCAACTTGGAAAGAGCTCTCTATATGGAATATGTGTGGAGAGCTACTTTTTGAAAGCTACAGAATCCTTTTTGGAGTGTAAAATTGATGAAGTACCATTTAAGTTCCTTGGACTTAATATAGGGGAAAATCATAGGAATTTTTTGTTTTAGAAACCGGTAATAGATTGTTTGAAAGCAAGATTATCCACTAAGAGTTGTAGATTGTTATCCATAGGTGGTAGAGTCACTCTTATCAACTGTGTTCTATCAAATCTGCCAGTGCATAATTTAGCTTTTTACAAGGTCCCTAGGGAGGTAATTTAGCTTTCTGTGGTCTGGGTCGAAGATGAAAAGTGGTATTGCTTGGGTGAAGTGGAGTTTCGTGTGCAAGTCCAAGGAAGAGGGAGGTTTGGGGATTAGGAACTTGTGTTAATTTAACAGTGCTTTAATGTCCAAGTGGATTTGGAGATTGCTTAGTGAAAAAGAGGTGTTTTGGGAAGGTGTCATTGCAGGGCAATACAACAATTACAAGTACTCATTGTTATAGGGTGAAACACCTAGATATCAATTTGCATCTTCACTATGGTGGAAGGATTTATTCAAGATTAAAAAGCTATTTAGAGATAGATCTTTTGTTGACTTACTTTATTTTAAAAATGGGAATGGTTCTAATACTTTTTTTTGGTTGTCAAGGTGGAGTGGTAATTGGCCTCTTGCTTATGTATACCCTGGCCTTTGGAGCAAATCCACTAATAAGGAAGGGTTGGCGGCTGACATGGGTTTTTGGAATGGGTTGTCTTGGTCTTGGCAGCTTGAGCTTTATTGGGAGGACATTGACATTGTTGGGTAGAGTGAATACCAGGAGCTTTCTTTGATTCTGTAGGATATTTCTCCCAAGAAAGTGGGCTTTGACGAGATCATTTGGCTCTTCTGTACCTCCAAATTCTTCTTTGTCAAAACATGCTATAACAGGCTGGCTGGTATGACGCTTGATGTGAGCATGGACCAGGTTTTTAAGCAAGCTCTTAAAGTTATTTGGAAAGCTATTTCACCTGTCATATTGAAGATTTTCTCTTGGAGACTTTGTTTAAATAGGTTGCCTTCAAGGGACAATCTCTTTAGCAAAGTTTAGGTTCTCAACTCTCATGAATTGGTATGTGCCTTGTGCTTTAATTCGCTTGAATAAGTTCTGCACCTTTTCTTTAATTGTATCAAAAGTAGAAGAGTTTGGCTCCAAGTGTGTGCTTGGCTAGGTATAGGTTTGGTGCACTGCAATGGTTATTTTGATTCCCTTTTGGCATGGATGGATTGTGTTAGAGGGGAAGTTTCAGATTTGAACAATGTTGTTGGCATTTGGATTATTGTGTGCTGGGGAACTTGGTTTACAAGAAACCAAATAATGTTCAAGGATGAGGTGTGGGTTCACGAGTTGGTGGTACAGAGGATTTTCCACCTTTCTTGGTGGTGGATTGGGAAGAAAGATAAACACTTATCTTTTTGTAATTACTATGATTGGTGTAAGCACCCTTGTGAGCTTATCTATCATTTTTTAGATAGTCTCTTTGTTGAGTCGGAGTTACTTTGTTAATAGATTGGGGTACCCCTAGTGTCCTTGGTGAAATATATTGTTTGATTATCAAAAAAAATATAAGTACACAAAATTTCCCATATTGTCAAATTATAAAAGGAAAAACTAATCTAGAAACACACTAAAACTAGTATAAAGTAAAATATACAAAGTGTTTAATAACAAATGTGAATAAGATTTTCATCATCTATCTTAATTTAGTTTTGATGAGACAAACGATTATCAAAGAATAAAAAATTTGAAGTCAAACTTAATCAAATATCAAAAATGCATAACCTATTGAATATTTTAAATTTAAGGAAAATTGATCTTAGTTCTAAGGTACTTAATTGCAATTCATCTATATATTTTTTAAGCATTTGCGTATCAAAACAACTTAATTCCAGCCTTTTCAAAGCATATTTTTAAAATTTTATATTGTTGTAACCAATTACATAAAACAGGAAACCAGATACAAGTTAATTCTATTTGGATTTTTTTAAAATATTCACCCCTTTTTAAGTCAGGTAACCAGTTACCTGATTTAATAAACTGGTTACATGCTTGTTGTTGTTGTTTGAAATTTGTAAATCATTGTACACTTTTTAAATCAGATGACTGTTTACTGGATTTAAGAAACATGCTACAGAATGCAAAATTGTGTCATTTCATGAACCATTGTCATTCTAAACCATTGCAAACCTTCATGGAAATGTCTAAAATTTATGCATCTATTTATTGAGTTTCTTAGGGTGTATTTAAGGTTAGATATATAATTCAAAACTGTTTTAAGTGATTCATTCATCCAAAACCGTGAAATTTTTTCTGCATGAATTGTCATATCTTTGCAAAATGTTTCTGAGCAATTAAAGTATACTTGATATGCAAAAAAGGTTCACATTCCTAAAAAATTAATTCACAGCCCTTGTAAAAGTCCTCACCAATAATGAACTAAAGTTAAAAGTCCTTAGATCATTGTATAGAGCAAGACAACCAAAAGTGACAGCAATATGCAAAAAGAAAAGTCTTTCTAAAATATCATGGGTTGTATTATTTGAAAAAACTCAAGAACATGAAATGGAACTTGATCAATTGGAAAGATATGAATTGGCTCATGAAAAATTGGAGAATCATGACAGGCGTAAAGGTACAGTTGGATCCCTTGCTTTGAAGTTTAAATATGATAGTGATCGAGAAGAAGAATCTCAATCCGAAGATGATGAAGATGATGCACTAATCAAGAAATTTAAAAAATTATTAAGAAATGAAAAGAAAAAGGAAATTAGTTAAAGAGAAACCTCAATTTTAAAAGAAAAAAAGATATTTGTTTTGAATGTCGAAGAAGAGGTCATGTCAAAAGTGAGTGTTCTACTCTTCAAAAGAAGATCAAAGTCAACAACAAGAAGGATGGGAAATCAAAAAGAGCTTATTTGGCATGGCAAGACAGTGAGACAGGTTCATCTTCATATGAAGAACAAACAAAAATGGCATTAATAGGTTCACATCATTCCAATTATGAAGAAAATGATGTTAGTCTTCTTGAACCATCTTATGATGAATTGCATAGTGCTTTCCTTGAATTGCAGAATGTTTGACTTATTTTTGAACATGTTTAAAACAAAAGAAAATAATTTTATCTCTAGAAAGTAAGGCTAATGACATGAAAGTGGAATTATACAAAGTCAAAATTCATCATGAAAGTGGAATTAGAATCAATTGAATAAAAAATTGTTGAATTGAACCAAGTCTTAAAGAAATATGAGAAATGACAACTTGGTCTAGAAAATATGCTAAGCAAACAAAGGTATTAATGATAAATGTGGGATTGGATACTCTAAATTTGATAAATTGAGTACAAGCAAAATTATCTTTGTTAAGGTTAGCAATAAATTCAATAATATAGAATAAAGGAAAGTGCAAGTTGATATTCATTCTATGAGAGTCTATGTTAAAACCAATTCTTATGTCTCTAAAGATAAATATTTCTCTAAGGCTACATGTTTTTATTACAATACAAAATGTCATACTCCTGATACTTTCTACATAAGAAAAATTGGTGTTCCTAATGGTGACTATGTGTGGGTAAGGAGAGAAACTAACCCAAAAGGACCTAAAGAATATTGAGTATGTCTAGAAAGTATTATTGATTATTTCTTATAGGGACTTGAAAACCATATGCTAACATTGTAAAATTAAGAATGTTTGTTCAAGATACAGTAAGACCATATGATATGGTAAGATTAAATTTTTATTTGATTTAAGATGAGTTGAAAAGATTGATACCTTCAACTAGCATTGTGAAGAAAAAAAGTACTTTATAATATGATGTATATTTTCCTATATTACTTTACTTTAGATTTTACTCTCTTTTTTTTTTATAATGTCAAAAATAGGGAGAATGGGAATGGTTATTTTTGTTTATTTTTTGAGAAACCAAAAACAAAGGATGAATTGAAAAATAAAGGAGGATATATACAGGATAGGGGGCGTCAAGTGTCAAACAAAAGCTTTCCATTAATATATTTTGTCATCATAAAAAAGGGGGAGATTGTGAAGAAGATGTTCATCATCTATCTTAGTTTAGTTTTGACGAGAACAAAAGCTTATCAAAGAAGAAAAAGTTTAAAGTCTAACTCAATCAAATATCAAAAGTGCATAAACTATCGAATGATTTGGATTTAAGAAAACTGATCTTGGTGCTAAGGTACTTAATTGCAATTCATTATGTATAAATTTTAGATGCTAAAAAAATTCTTATTTATTCATCTCTAAAATTTCTAAGTATTCATGCATCAAATCCACTCAATTCAAGCCTTTTTAACACATATTATTCAAAATTTATAAGATGGTACCAGCTATAAAAATCACGTAACCAATTACCAGTTCATTCTTTTTGATATTTAAAAAAAAAAAATTTTGCACTTTTGAAATCAAGTAAACAGTTACCTGTTTTAAAAAAACGATTACCTGACCGTTGCTATTTGAAATTTGAAAATCGTCCTGTGATCAGTATATTTTGATGCACATTCGTCTACTATTGTACTTAGGCATCTCTCTAGTTTTTTTTAGGGTTAATACACATTTTACCCCATGCCATTTGGGGCAAACTCGAAAAAGGACCCTGTAAAAAAAATACAGATTTCGTCTCTGCCATTTGAAGATTCTTTCATTTTGACCCCTCAGTGAACACAGTCAGCAGAATTTGTGACGTGACACTGCTTTGTTGGTTTTTTTTATTTTTTTAATGTAACGTGTCAGCTTTGTTGGAATTTTATATATTTTTTCTTTTTATTTTAATTACACTCGTGGAGTTTTATTATTATTTTGTTATTTGTATGTTGAAATATTAAAAGATCAAAAATTAAAAACTTTGCCCAAATCAAGTATTGAACCCATGACTTGGTACATGCGAGAAATTATCCTTACCACTAAGTTGATATGCTTCTTTATAATTTGTATCAAATATATTTAATATAAACTAAACTAAATTTAATAGTATAAATTAAACTAAACTAAATTTAGGTGCATGTTGAAATGTTTATGATTTGTTTATTTATTTAATATTTAATATTTAATATAAACTAAACTAAATTTTATTTAATTACAGCATTTCAAATTTTTTTTATAAAATAAATTTTATTTTAATATTTTATTTATAAATTATTATTAATGTTTTAATAAACTAAGCTAAATTAATATTAACATTTGAACTAAACTAATATTAATATAAACTAAATTAAACTAATTAATTTTTTTTAACATTGTAACTAAATTAATATTAATAAAAAACTAAACTAAATTAATATTAACATTTTAACTAAACTATACTAAATTAATATTAAAATATTTTGATGAAATAAAATATAATAAATAACATATTAAAAAATATTAACATTAATATTATAATATGTTAATAATATATTTAATTAAATAGTTATATTAATTAAATATTAACATATATTTAAATATATTATTAAACAAATATAGTTAATTTCGTAATATTTAAATAAATATGTTAATTAAATATTATCATATACTTAAATATATTATTAAATAAATATAGTAAATTTCATAATATGTTAATAATATATTTAAATAAATATTTTATTTTTTTATTTTATTTTATTTCATTTTAATGTTTATTATATTTACAATTAATATATTAGTTTATTTTTTAAATAATAAATGTTGATATAAATTTTTAGTTTAAAATAATTTAGATTATTTTTTATACAAACGTTAATATATATATATATATATATATATATATATATATATATATATATATATTTGAAGCAAACAAATACACAACAAAGACATGCTACCCTAGTGGAAGAGGTGCGCCCTTGCAAGCAAAATGGATTGTGTCTAATGAGGGGTCAAAATGAAAGAATCTTCAAATGGCAGGGACGAAATATGTGTTTCTTTTACAGAATCCTTTTTCAAATTCGCCCCAAATGGCAGGGGGTAAAATGTGTATTAACCTTTTTTAATATTAATTTTACTATTTTATTGTGTTTTTATATTTAAGTTTATTTTTGCCTTTATTTTAATTTTGTATTTTATTTTTCAGCATTAGCAGTTATTTGATACATGTTCACTGTGTAGACCATATCTTGAGCTACAGAATATCGTTTTGAGCGTTCTGATATGAGTTGAAAAGTTAAGAGAAAGAACTACAAGTTTTGTCTTAAAGTCAAGAGCTGATTCGGAGTTCAGAAGTCTCAAATAATTCGTTGAAGCTCAAGACTTAAGAAATGTTTAGTTTTGGGCCGTTTTTTTTATGTTTTTCCGACCCGGTTGGGTTAGAACCCGAATGCTATGTTTTTCTTTTATTTAGTAGCCGCTACTACTGTTCGGGCTCTCTCTCATTCATTGTTCACAAAATATTTATGAAGCTTTGTACGAAAACCTATGGAGAACTAATCACTTTTGTTGATCTGCTGTATTCAGGTTCTGATACTTGAGATCAATATAACTTTGCAATTTAATATCTATTCCTTTCAATTCTGCTATGTGTTTATCGTTTGCTTAATCTAATTTATCACATAGTAGTTTTGTTTCGTTCGATTTATTTATTGTTCACTAATTTTGATTGCGTGTTACTGTATGCTTAATCCGTTAATTCACTTGATTCTTAATCGGTTGCTCAATTCGACAAATAGGAAACATAATTCTTATCATTTCATTCGCGCTTGTTGATTGATATTGTGATCGAACAGGGATAGAATCCGCTTAGGGCAGTGAAGTTATAATAATCGATGATAGGTAGGAACCAAATCAGCAGATTAGCTTTTTAATCATATTTGTAATCACTTATTTTCATTGTTATCTTGATTGAAACTTAAACATAAATCCCCCCAAATCGATTTGAGTAGGTTAATAATAATCCAAGAGTCCTTGAGATACGATATTCGAGTGTCACTTCCCTTTTAGTACGTTTTGTCTTAAACTCGTTTTTGACCTGTGTGCGACAGTGGATCAAATTGTGTCTTTTCACGAACCATTGTCATTCTACGCCATTACAAACCATGTTTGAAATGTATCAAACTTTTGCATCTATTCAGATGTATCTTAGGGTGTATTTAAGGTTACATACATTAGATTTTCAAATTACCTCTTTCATTCCAATTTTAATACAATTCAAATCCATTTTAAGTGATTCATTCATTCAAAGCCTTAAAATTTTTTCTACATAAATTGTCATATCTTTGAAAAAAGTTTATAAGCAATTAAAGTTATTATATTTGATTTGGACATTGAAAGGGAAGACAAATTTTCGATACTGGAACTGATTCAAGAATATTTTATATATTCAAAATATGTTAAAAATGTATTATGGCTTAATAATCAAGTATGTGGGGATAAGTTATGTGTTGTAAAGTGTTCTTTGATTTTGGAATTTTCAAAGTCAACCATAGTGTTGGATGTTTGTCTTAAATGGTTCTTTGATACTGGAAGATTCAAAGTCTACCATATTGTTTGGTTTTTATGTGAGAAGATAGTAAGAGAGATATTGGTGTGCGGCTTGTACAAAGATCTAACATAGTGGAAAATCATTCAAGATGTTAAAGGACTAGAAGTACCATTGGTCGATAAGGGGAACTAGGTCAATTCCTTGTGTAAATTTTTTTCTTGCATTTTAATTTTCTACACTTTATAGTGCTAAGAACATATCATTCTCTCACAAAACACACAACTCACTTACATCCAAATAAAAAATTCTCTTTAAATATTTCTAATAAAAAATTTTCATTGAAATTTTTCTTCTCTTCCTTTGTTGCATGAAACTAATTCTTTGTAACTTTGCACCTATATTCACAAGTGAAAGAAACATAACTTTTATAATCAATATAAAAAAAGAAAAGATGAATTATTAAAATTTCACGGTTGCTTTAGTTTTTCTCATAACCTTCTTTATTTTAGTTTACTTTTTTTTTTTCTTTTTGTTTTCATTTTTCCTCGTTTTTTTATAAGCAAAAAGAGAATAATATATCATTAAAGAGTATTAGGGGTACTACAACTCAAATATAAAAACACAACAATTCACAAAAACTATATCAGTCCTAGAATTAAAGGAACTCCCAAAAATATTTAAATAAAAAATAATAGCTACAACAGAACAAGTTGTTAGTCCTCTTGAAAAGCCACCTCTAATATATCGGTGGTTAGGAAATTATACAATTTTTTAAAAAATATTATCAAATTTGTAAAAAAACAAAATAACGCAGAAACACACTAACACTAATATTATTATAAAGGTATATATACAAAATATTTAATAATAATCCCTCTCTCATAAACTCACAATTCAATTACATCCAAAAAAAGTATTTGTTTCTTAAAATTTTCACTGAAAAATTTCTTCTTTTCTTTTGATGGATCAAATTCATTCATTGTAACTTTGCACTTATAATTATAAATAAAAAAAGTGATGTTTATAATCAATAGAAAGAAAAAAAAAATAATTATAATTTAACCACTACTTAAAGTTTTCGTAACTTTCTTTATTTCTATTTATAATTTTTTTTTTTTTTTTTTTTTTTTGTGAATTAGAATGCCAGAATAACAATGTATATTTGATTTCTTGAACACCAAGAAATCCACAAGGGTAGAAAAGAAGGAAAAACTTGAACAAACACACGAAACCCTATTAGGGTTCACAATAGAAGAGAAAAGAGGAAGAAGAATAGAGAATTGGTTAAATCTATTTTACTATTTACTTTCTCAATAGGGTTCAAAGATTACAAGTGAATACCAACAATTAATATCTCTCAAGCTAATAAGGATTTGCCACACCTTATAAAAAGAGACTAGTATGCGATTTATAATAAACCTAACATTCTAAACTAATGGGCTTTTTAACAATTACCCGTTACAAGCTAACTTAGGGTACAAGCTAACTTAAACAATTGGATCCATAACACAAGGCCCAATTCGATCTCCTACATAATAGAACACAATTCGACTACAGCATGTAGGTCTTCGACAACAACATGTGAGCGGACTTCCACGGCATGCTAAAATTAGAGTTCGATCCAATATCTCACAAATCTCCACCTTAGAACAAACTCTATAACATCAAGGAACAAACTAGCTTTCTTCATGCAGCTTTATCAACTGCATACAGTGGACAAACTTGCAACTGAGCAATATCTTGGTGATCATATCAGCAACATTATGATTTGTCGAAACCTTCAGCACTTGGACTTTTCCATGCTCGATTACCCCTCTGACGAAATGTAGCCTCACATCAATGTGCTTGGTTCGCTTATGATAGGATGAATTCTTCGATAGGTGTATTACACTTTGACTATCACATTTAACAGTGATAACTGGACCTTGAAGTTTCACCTCCCTTGCAAAACCTTCAAGCAACAATGCTTCCTTCACAACTTCAGTTAGGGCTATATATTCCGCTTCAATGGTTGATAAGGCAATAACCTTCTGAAGTGTTCCTTTCCAACTGATTGTTGTCCCAAACATAGTAAACACATATCCAGAAATAGATTTTCTGGAATCCATTCAACCTGTATAATCAGAGTCGACATATCCTTCGATTGCTGCTTTACTATTTTCACCCAAGTCTCCACCATAAATTAGGACTCTATTCAGAGACCCATTTATGTACCTTAAAATCCACATCAATGCTTTCCAGTGAGCTTTTCCAGGATTCGCCATGTACCTGCTACAAGACTTAATGCATATGCTATGTCAGGTCTAGTACAGACCATAGCATACATAAAAGAACCCACTATATAAGCACATGGAATGCTATTCATAAGCTCTTTTGACATCAGTACTGGGACACTGATCTATACCCAGCTTGAATTGAGGGTTCTTCGGAGTCACAACAGGCTTTGAATTCGACATACCATACTTTTCGAGAATCTTTCGTAGGTATGCCTCTTGAGATAAAAATAGTTTCGACTGCTTTCTATCTCTTCGGATGTCAATCCCTAGAATCCTGAACGCAGCTCCCAGATCCTTCATGTCGAACTCCTTATTGAGTTCATCATTCACCCTCATTACATCTTCGACATTGTTGCTTGCTATTAGAATATCATCCACATAAAGCAATAAAATAACAAATGAATTACCATGTCAAAATCTGATGTAAACACAGTGGTCGAACTAGCTTCTAATGAAACTTATGTGTTCTATGAATTTGTCGAATCTCCTATTCCACTGTCGAGAAGATTGTTTCAGTCCATATAAAAATCTCTTCAGCTTGCACACATAATCTTCCTTCCCCTTTTCGACATACCCTTCAGGTTGCTTCATCAGGATTGTTTCATCTAGATCACCATACAAGAACGTAGTCTTCACATCCATCTGTTCCAGTTCAAGATCGAACTGTGCCACAATGGCAAGCAACATTCGAATGGACATGTGCTTCATAACAGGAGAGAACACATCATTAAAGTCAACACCTTCTTTCTGAGTGATCCCCCTAGCGACCAATCTTGCCTTATATTTCTTCGACGCCACTCCTTCGATTCCTTCTTTAACTTTGAAAATCCATTTACAGCTGACTAACCTGGCTCCAGCAGGTTTCTTGATCAGTTCCCATGTGTTGTTATCATGAAGAGATTTCATTTCATCATCCATGGCTTTCATCCATTCAGTCTTCTTTCGACTCCTCATAACTTATAGTCTATAGGTTCTTCATCGAGAACCTCAATTGCAGAGATTAAGGCATAAGCTATAAAATCTGCATACCCAAGTCTCTGAGGTGGCTTGATGAGTCTCCTCGACTTATATCTTGGTAGTAGGTAGTCATTATCAGTCTCCCCATCTTCGACAACATCTTCTGCTTCTTCTTTGAATTCATTTGGGATACGCAATTCAGCATCAACATGCTCCACCTCAATAGGAATCTCTCCCTGTTCCAGCTCTTCATCAGCATCACCAATTTTCTTGAAAGCCATCTCAACTTCATTGAAAACTACATCTCAATTGGTGATACACCTCCTATGACCTGGCTCCGGGCACCATAGCCTATAAGCTTTGTCTCCTTCAGGGTATCCCATGAACATGCATTTCAGAACTCTAGGTTTGACCTTGTCTTGCCTAAAGTGAGCATAGGCCACGCAGCCAAATACTCCCAGTCTGTCGAGACTAGGTGGATGTCCCGACCAAACTTTTTCAGGTATCTTTATATCTAACGCAGTCAAAGGACATCTTTTTATCAGATATGTTGCTGTCAAAACAGCCTCAGCCCAAAACACCTTCTTTAACCCAACACTAGTCAACATGCATCTAACTCTTTCCAAGATAGTTCAATTAAACCTCTCTTCCAAACCATTTTGTTATGGAGTACCTGCAGTAGTTTTGTGCCTTGCAATACCCGAGGCAGCACACAAGCTGTCGAACGCCTTATTGCAAATTTCAAGGCCATTGTAGGTTCTCAACCTCTTGACCTTTCTGTCAGTCTGATTTTCGACCAGAGTCTTCCAATCTTTGAAATTCTCAAAAGTTTCATCCTTAGTCTTATGAATGAATACCCATAACTTTCTGGAATAAATATCGACTATGGATAGAAAATACCTTGCTCCTGAATGTGATGGACACCTTGCAGGCCCCCAAAGATCAGCATGGATGTAATCAAGGGATCCATGAGTTCTTTGTTTACCTTTGTTGAACTTCACTCTGCAAGATTTTCCAAGTACACAGGGTTCATAAAATTTCAGCTTTTCGACTTTGTCTCCTCCAAGCAGATTTTGTTTCCCCAATTCGACCAGACCCCTTTCACTGACATGGCCTAATCTCATGTGCCAAATTTCTGCCTTCGACAAAGGTTTCGTGCATGCAACATTTGTCGAACCACTTACAACTTCAACCTCAAGGGTATACAAGCCTTGTTTCTTCACGCCTCTCAAGACTTCCTTCGACCCCTTCATGACTCTTAGGATACTTTTCTCTCCTTGAAAAACATATCCCTTTTGGTCGAATTCACCAAGAGAAACCAAATTTCTCTTCAAATCAGGTACATACCTGACTTCAGTCAATAACCTTATTGACTCATCATGGAGCTTGAATCTCACAGATCCAATACCTTCAATTGTGCTAGCTTTATTGTTTCCCAGCAGCACTGATCCACCATCTTGATCACATAGCTCTTCGAATAATTCTCTGTTTGGAGTCATGTGCCAAGTGCAACCTTAATCCATAATCCACTCTTTTCTTGAGTCGCTGCTTGAAACAACAAGGACATCAGATGAGTCGAAGTCATCTTGAACAATGGCTACGTTACCATTATCCTTACATACATGATCTTTCAGGCGTTCAGGGCACACCTTTCTTGTGTGACCCTCCTTCTTACAATGATAGCATCGAATACCAGATGCTTCACCACTATAAAACTTCTGCTGACTTTTACCTTTCTTCTTGTCGAACTTACCATCTTTTCGCAAGAATTTTCCCTTAACGACCAAACCTTCACCAACCGTCGAAGGTTTATGCTCCTTTCGTTCGTTCAGGTCCTTAGAATACAGGGATGATTGAACTTCTTCAAAGCTTAGGGACTCCCTTCCATACAAGAGAGTTTCTTTGAAGTGAGCATGTGTTATGGGCAAAGCACACAACAGCAACAGTGCTTGATCTTCGTCATCGATCTTCACATCAATATTTTCAAGATCAAGAATCAGCTTGTTGAACATATCCAACTGCTCAACCAAAACTTTGTCTTCACTCATCTTGAATGAATACAAAGCTTGCTTCAGGTAGAGTCGACTCACTAGAGATTTGGTCATGTACAAACTTTCAAGTTTCAACCATAACCCCGATGCCGTAGTCTTCTGTGATACATGTCGAAGAACCTTATCACCAAGGCTCAATAATATTGCACTGTGGGTTTCCTCTATCATGGTCGTCGTTTCTTTTTCCGTTAACGCAACATCCATGGCTGCCTCTCCCTTCAACGCTTCCAAACAACCCTGTTGAACCAGTAGGGCTTTCATCTTCAAGCACCACAGACCAAAATCGTTCACTCTGGTGAACTTTTCAATCTCATACTTTGTTGAAGGCATCTTCTCCACGCTCACCGCACCAATTTGTTGTGAATTAAGATGTCGGAATAACAAAGTATATTTGGTTTCTTGAACGCCAAGAAATCCACAAGGGTAGAAAAGAAGGAAAAACTTGAACAAACACACGAAACCCTATTAGGGTTCACAAAGGAAGAGAAAAGAGGAAGAAGAATAGAGAATTGGTTAAATCTATTTTACTATTCACTTTCTCAATAGGATTCAAAGATTACAAGTGAATACCAACAATTAACCTCTCTCAAGCTAATAAGGATTTGCCATACCTTATGAAGAGAGACTAGTATGCTATTTATAATAAACCTAACATACTAAACTAATGGACTTTTTAACAATTACCCATTACAAGCTAACTTATGGTACAAGTTAACTTAAATAATTGGATTCATAACACAATGTCCAATTCGATCTCCTACATACTATAACACAATTCGACTACAGCATGTGGATCTTCGACAACAGGATGTGAGCGGATTTCGACGGCATGCTAAAACTAAAGTTCGATCCAACATCTCACTTTTTTTTACCAACATAGTTAGTATAACAATAATGATAATCTTATTTATTTCAGAACTCAAATACCTTCGAAATGTCCGGCGTTATCAACAATGTAAATAGGAAAGTATCAAATGGTAGTCGATAAAGCTAAGACTCTAAGAGCATAGGGAAAAGAATGTGAAATTTAATAACGGCAAGAAATGATTCAATAATGCCTATGAAATGTGAGTTCAAATAATAAATATTTTACTATATCTTGTGATCTCAAAGAACAAAATTCAAATTCATTTGAGAATCGTTGTAAAATATAATTAGTGTCACTATAATTCAAAATAATGCTCTCATGTTTAATTATTAAAAGTATTCAATTATATAAAATACAGTGATAGCTTTGTATATCTTTTTATTTTTGGACTAATAGCTTAGGATATATTTTATTTCTCTTATCTTTGTCATCAAGCACGCCATTATTTTTGTAATTCAATAATGAACACATGTTTTGTGACCAAAATAAATAATCAGCACGTATGATTCCTTTCATATTAGGTTTGGGGAATTTCTCAATACACCATCTAAGTTTCTTAGGCACATGTAAAATTTCATTTTTGCCTCCAGATTCCGGATTTGCACATCCGGACGCACCAAATTTTTAAAAAACGCTGATATGTTCCGGATGTGCACATCCGGAAGAATTTCTGATTTGCAAATCCGGAAAAAATCAACAGAATTCCATAAAATCATTTACTTCTAAATATAATTAAATCCAATCTAATTAAAATCCAATATAATTAAAATTAATATCATTTTTTCAATATAATTAAATCCAATATAATTAAAATCTATATTAATTAAAATTAATATGATATTTAATATGATTAATTTTTTTCAATATAATTAATAGGATTAATATGGTATTTAATTCTAAATTATTTTTTTATATTGAAAAAATTAATTTAATTATATTGGATTTAAAATATATGGTATTTACTTCTAAAATTGGATTTAATTATATTGGTATTTAAAATTATATGGTATTTACTTCTAAATTATATGGTATTTACTTCTAAATTATAATTAAAATTATATGGTATTTACTTCTAAAATTAATTTAATTATATTGGATTTAATTATATTGAAAAAATCATATTAATTTTAATCATATTAATTTTAATTATATTGAATTTAATTATATTGAAAAAATTATATTAAGTTTAATTATGTTGGATTTTAATTATATTGGATTTAATTATATTTAGAAGTAAATGATTTTATGGAATTCTGTTGATTTTTTCCGAATTTACAAATCAGAAATTCTTCCGGATGTGCACATTCGGAACATATCATCATTTTTTAAAAATTTGGTGCGTCCGGATGTGCAAATCCAAAATCTGGAGGCAAAAATGAAATTTCACATGGTGTATTGAGAAATTCCCTAGGTTTGCTATTAACTTTTTATGCTATAAATACGAGATATAAGCTTCACAAGTGTTGCAAGGAAACATGGCTTTAAAGATTGAGACGATCTTTCTTGTCTTTATATATGGTAAATCTTGAACCTACCATCTCTCTTCTTTTCAACACTTTCTTTAGTGTCTTTTATTTTTGTTTTAAGGAGTTTTAGCAATTTATTGTAAGCTTTGTATAGAGATAGAAATATATTATACTCAAATTGAAAAATAAAATCTAACTTTTTGTTGTGTTTATGATCTAGGTGCATTACTTTTGGGAGGCAACCAAAAAACCGTTGATGCTAAGGTTTGTCCCCTAATATGCTATGATTCAGCTGCTTACATGATTTGTCCTTCTGATGGCAATCAACACCTCACTCCATCATGCAACTGTTGTCTTGCACCACCTGGTTGTGAACTTTATCAAGGAGATGGAACTCGTATTTGTACTGCTAACTAAAAGATGGATGTGATGTTAATGTCTATCCACATAGACTAAGATCACTTTTAAATTTATATAATTATGTTGTAATATGTGTGATAAAAAATCATAATA
Organism: Lathyrus tuberosus; assembly: GCA_022829125.1. Taxonomy (NCBI): domain Eukaryota; kingdom Viridiplantae; phylum Streptophyta; class Magnoliopsida; order Fabales; family Fabaceae; genus Lathyrus; species Lathyrus tuberosus. The sequence goes on from JALAZF010000169.1 coordinate 10,300,393, forward strand.
ATTTGTAATATGAATAATACAACAGTTATAAATTTAAGTTTTATGTTTTGAGTCTTTAATCACTGCAATAAATAATATAATATATTATATGATCAAGTTTTTAGTACAATTCTAAAAGATATTGCAGTGAAATCTTTAAAATTTGACGTTTTTTTATTATTATTATTTTTTAAATTATAAAAGTAAATTATATTTTTTTCTAAATTTTAACTGTGAAAAAATATTGTATTAATCATAGATTCGATTTCTAACATGTGCAATTTTGTGTTTTATTTATTATAATAAAAGTAGGAGTCATTATTTTTTTATTTTAAATTAAAATTAAATTACATTTTTTCACGGTTGAAATTTCAACAAAGGAGAAAAAATGTATCGTGTCATGAGTTCGAAGCATCAATAATTTGTATTTTATCTATAATACAAATGACATTTTTTTAAATTAAAAATAAATTATATTTCTCCATGGTTGAGAATTCCAACCACCCAATTTTCTTTCAAGATATATAACTCTCTAAATTCATTCACTTTTGCATTAACGAAATGTTTCGTGACCTATACGGACTTCATCTTTTACCTACAAACTTGATCTCCTATTAATAAAACTCTATTTCTCCACTAAAACAAGCTCGAAAATACCATTTCTTTCATAAACGAAACTAAAAAACATCATTTATTCTACTAACGAGTTTCATAACTCCATTATCTCTTCTCAAACTTGAACGAAGGAGAGCATGGATTCAACTTAGCAATGCTAGTTATTGTTCTTGTTGTGTTAGGTAAAATGTTTAATGTTGTTGTTGTTGTTGTTGCTGTTATTGTTTAGATTAATGTTTAACAATTCTATTGATTTTGTTGTTGTTGTTGTTGTTGTTGTTGTTGTTGTTGTTAATGTGGTCATGGTTGTTGCATTTGTTTTTGTTATTTTTGAGATTTAATATTTACCGATTCTATTGATTTAGTTTTTTTTTTGTCATTCTTGTTGTTCTTGTTGTTGATGTTGTTGAGATTTATTTCTTAACAATTCTATTGATTTTATTTTGTTGTTGGGTTAGAAATGTGAGGGCAAGGTGTCTCTCATTTGTGCTTTATTTTAATGATGTCAAAATGTGTGCTAGCTCATAGTTTGTAATTTGGACGGTATCATCTCATTATTGTCGGCATTCTAATTTTGCAATGCATAATCATGAGTCCAAACATATAGTGGAGTCTTGCATATCCCTTACATGTGTGTGATCATGATATTAGTATTAGGCATGCATAAGCTGTGCCTAAATAGATGAAAACGTGTCGAAAAACCATTTTTTAAGAGTTTTTGAAGCTTGAGTCGACCTAAGCTGAGGTCTGGTCGACTCATGAATTGTTGACTGTGTGTGTGTTTTGCTCGGGTAAGCGCACGCCTACCCTGCGGTCGACGCATGCTACTAGCATTTCTCAATATGCATTTTTCTCAGCCATGCGTCAACGCATGACCCCTGTAGCGGTCGACGCATGGTCTTCCAACAAGCAAAGATTGCCCACGGGTCAGCGCAGCCTGACCCTCATTAATTGGTTGGTCGACCGCTTGCTGTACATCATTTTTCAGGTTTTCTCTAGTTTCAAAATGCTGTTAGGAATTTCAATTGGTTCGTGCATCATATATATACATGGTTCCTCATTTTTTAAATAACAACAAGAAAAAGTGAAAGATATACATTGAAACTTTTCTCTCATCACCTTCATCTTCATCTTGAACCTTTCACAACAACTACACATAATCATTTTTGTTGATTTTCTGCATCATGAAGTGATAACGTCCAAAACATAGAGTTGTATCTTGGTTTGGGGTGAGTGTTTCAGTGGATTTTTTCTTGAATAAAACCTTTAGGATTTTGTCCTCCAAGATCAATTGGATTTGAGGGTTTTTGAATCAGATTTTGTGTGCATTAAATTCAGCCGAGCGAAGGTGATCGAAGAACGGAGGGTTTTGTCGATCTAGTAGTGTTAACTGGAGGATTGTGCAATAAGATTTGGGGATCGAATTGTGTATGGATCTGAATCAGCCGAGTGAAGGTGATTGAAGACCGGTGTGTTCTTACAATCTAGTAGCGGTAAACGGAGGTTCATCCAACAAGTTCGAGGCACTTAATTCGACTCGAATAAAGGGAAGAGAAGACATAATATCTGCATCAACGAAGTTTCTTGAGTGTGTGATAGCTAAGTTTTCTCTTGTAAAATCAATTTGCAAACAAGTTATAGATATCTCAATTCTAGTTTTAGAATTGGGGGCAGACGTACCCAAAGCGAGGACGAAAGGGGAACTGCCTAAACAAACCTGGTGTCGTTTCTCTTTCCTTATCTCATTTAATTTTCAAACTGTTTACGCTTGTGATCGTTCAATTAATCGATAAAATTTCTGGCATTGTTTAGTGCAGAAAATTAATCTGAAAACCTCTGCACAATCTTTTTGGACTGTGCTTAGTGAAAATTCTGCATTAACTATCATATAAGGTTTAGCTTGGAGTTTTATGCACTCTAAGTGCTCGATAAATTGAACGCTTACAAGGTGTTTGATATATTGTCATGTTTGGTTTAATTTTTGACTGCTCATTGGAGATTGCACCATATTAAGTGCTTTTGGAAAATTGATTAATTGTTAAGTTCCGATTCTATTTTTCTCTTCGAGCCTTTCGTTCAATTTAGCTTACGTATATCTGGTTCTCTCAGTAACTCAGTTTGTGTAGACAAATTATCCTCGGCCGCTTCCGCAAAATATTTTTAAATTCAAATTTTAGCGCCGACTCGCATTTAAAAAGAAGTGATTTATTCAACCCCCCTTCTAGATAAATTGCCTTCGTCTAACAAGTGATATCAGGAGCATCGGTTAATTCTAATGCTTCAAGTATAACTTTTTAGAAAATGGAAAACGAACCGAAAAGGGCTTACAATAGGGCACCTGTTTTTAAGGGCAAGAATTATAGTTACTAGAAGGATTGTATGCGTGTTCACATCAATTCTATTGATAGGAAGGTATGGAGCGTTATACAAAACGGCCCGATGGAAATAACCATGACCGATGCGAATAACCTGGTAGTACCTAAGCCTGAAGCACAATGGAATGAAGAAGATGAGAAAAAGTACAACTACGATTAGAAGGCTAGAAATATCCTGATCTCCTCATTGGGAGTTGACGAATATTATAAAGTTTCACATTGTACGAGTGCTAAAGCTATGTGGGACGCGTTACAAGTTGCCCATGAGGGTACTAGCGACGTCAAGCTAGCTAGAATCAATACATTGACTCAAGAGTTTGATCTCTTTCACATGAAGCAAGGGGAAACCATTGCCGACATCCAAAAGAAGTTCACTCATTTAATCAATAGACTTAACTCACTTGGTAGGCCAATTTCCAATGATGTTGCTACTAACAAAATATTGAGGTGTCTTACTAGGGATTGGCAACCGAAGGTGACCGCCATCAAAGAAGCCAACGACCTAATGACATTAGACATCACAACATTATTTGGGAAGCTCGAGGAACATGAGCAAATGCTCATAAGCTTAGACCAATTTGAGAAAAAAGAGAAGAAGGAAAAGAACAAGACCAAAGAAGCGAAAACAAAGTCGATTCTAGTTCAAAGTCCTCCGCATATGAGCTAAGCGAGAGTGAATCTAGTGATGACGAGAAAGAGGATTCGAATGAAGATATGGGATTATTTGTGAAGCGATACAATCGCTATATCAAGAAAAATGGAATTCAACATTCGGAGATAAACCTCGTCAACTTTCGTAAACAATCAAGGTCTTCCAAGAATGAAGACAAAAAGAGTGGAAAAACTAACGGTTCTTGCTATAACAGTGGAAAATTCGGCCACTATAAGTCGGATTGTCCAATGTTGAAGAAGGACAAAGGTAAGGATAAAAGTCGTCAAGTAAAAAAACAATCTAAACCTAGAAGAGCTTATATCGCTTGGGAAAGCGATAGTGAATCATCTAGTGCTGAAAGTTCAAGTGACGAAGGAGAATCCGTCAACCTTTGCCTTTCCGCTCACCAAAAGAAAAAGAACAAAAAGGTAAGACACTCTAAGTACGATAACTCTAATTCAATGTCTTATTCTGAACTACAACGTGCGTTTGATACTTTACACCATGAGGCCAAGGAAGCCTTTAAACGATTAGCTTCAAATAAACAAATATTTTCTCATTTGGAGCAAAAGATCTCCGATTTTGAAAAGGAATTAGAGGCTCTCAAAAAGTCCATGGTGGAAGTAACAAAGGTATATGTTGTGGAAGACAAAAGTAAGTGGTTAAATTTTGGTTGCGATACTTGTCACGTTTGGCAAAAAGAGGTTAGAACTCTTAAGGCCAAGCTTGACAAGGCTCTAGAACCAAAAATGACTTTTGCTATTGATAAATCATACTTTAAGAAAAGCATGATTAATCCATATCAAAAATATACTTATGTGATTAGAAATTAACCTAGCAAAAGTGATTCTCATGATAACCTTACTTGCTTGTATTGTTGCAAAAGGGTCATACCATTTCTAAGTGTCGCTTTAGGAGGTGTTTGGTTCCTAAAGGCGTTTATCAATGGGTGCCCAAATGCAATCATGTTTTCACTCACAACCAAGGACCCAATCAGAATTGGGCACCTATTTCCCTTGATTGACTATGTAGGTACAACGTCTTGAGACCACGGAAAAAAGTTGGGTTCTAGATAGTGGCTGCTCAAGATATATGATAGGAGACATATCTCTTTTCATCGACTTTGTGGGGAAGAAAAAGGGGGTTGTTACCTACGGAGACAACAACAAGGGACAAATACTTGGCAAAGGTAGTGTAGGTAACCCCTCATCTATTACTATCTCTGATGTGCTTCTTGTTGAGGGCCTTAAACATAACCTTTTAAGCATTAGTAAATTATGTGACAAGGACTATAAAGTATATTTTTCAAAGGATTGTTGCATAATTGAAAATAGTGATAAAGAGGATGTGTTTAAAGGCTTGAGGGTTAATAACGTCTATATGCTAGACTTGAATGATGTATCGTTGAGTAGCGACAAGTGTCTAGTCACCATGAGTGAAGATTCATGGTTATCGCATAGACAGTTGGCGCATGTCAACTTTGATTTGCTTAATAAAATAGTTTCTAAAGACCTAGTGATCGGCTTGCCCAAAATCAAATTCACAAAGGATCAATTATGTGATGCGTGTCAAATGGGGAAGCAAACAAGGATCTCGTTTAAATCTAAAAACATTGTTTCAACTACGAGACTCCTTGAGCTCCTCTATATGGACCTCTTTGGACCATCTAGGATTAAAAGCCTAGGTGGTAACTATTATGGTTTTGTGATAGTTTTTAGGTTTTGCTAGACTATTTTCTTAGCAAGCAAGAGCGATACTTTTTTGGCTTTTGAAAAATTTGCCAAGTTATCCCAGAACAAATTGAACACAAACATTATATCAATTAGAAGTGATCATGGGGGTGAGTTCGAAAATCATCTTTTTGAAGCATTTTGTGAAAGTCATGGGATTGATCATAATTTTTCCGCACCACATACCCCTCAACAAAACAGGGTTGTGGAACGTAAAAACAGAATTTTGGAAGAATTAGGAAGGACTATGATCAATGAGAGTGGACTTCCGAAATACTTTTGGGCCGACGCCATAAGTACGGCTTGTTATGTTTTAAATAGAGTGCTCATCCGTCCTATTCTAAACAAGACATTGTATGAGCTTTTAAAAGGGAGAAAGCCCAATGTATCTCACCTTCACGTTTTTGGTTGTAAGTGTTTCGTGTTGAATAATGGTAAAGAGACACTTGGTAAGTTTGATGCTAAGGCCGACGAATGTATCGTTCTTGGATACCCTCAGTCTAGTAAGGCATATAGGGTTTACAATAAGAGGTTACTTTCTGTTGAGGAGTCGGTTCATGTTACTTTTGATGAGTCTTATCCGAAAAATGTCAGAAAAGGTAGTTCTTTTCATGGTGCAGGTGTATCTTTAGAAGACATACTCAAGGACACTGGTAAAGGGACTGATCAACCTGAAGCAGTGCATCTTGAGGAGGAAAAAGATCACCAACCCGTGAAGAGTGGGGAGGATCATCCGTCAAATAAAGATGACTTGCCTCCAGCTTGGAAGTCTTCTAAAGACCATCCCATCGACAACATTCTCGGTGACATCTCAAAGGGAGTAACAACTTGTTCCAAGCTAAGTAACTTCTGTTATTACTTTGCTTTCGTTTCGCAAGTTGAGCCTAAAGACTCAAAAGAGGCCTTACTTGATGAACATTTGATTTTGTCAATGCAAGAGAAGTTTAATCAATTTAAGAGAAATGAGGTTTGGGACCTTGTCCCTCCTCCGCGAGGCCATCGAGTAATCGGCACCCGATGGGTGTTTAGGAACAAGCTCGACGAAAATGAAGTTATAACTAGAAATAAAGCACGCTTGGTTGCGCAAGGGTATAACCAAGAGGAAGGCATAAACTATGAGGAAACTTATGCGCCTATTGCCCGACTCGAGGCTATACGCCTGTTGCTTGCCTACGCATGTGCGAAAAACTTCAAATTATTTCAAATGGATGTAAAAAGTGCATTCCTTAACGGTTATATTAATGAAGAGGTTTATGTTGCCCAACCTCTTGGATTTGAGTCCCATGAGTATCCCGATCACATTTACAAATTAAAACGTGCATTGTACGGTCTCAAACAAGCCCCTAGGGCTTGGTATGAGTGTCTTAGCAAATTTCTACTTGATCAAGGGTACTCTAGAGGAAAGGTTGACACAACTCTTTTCATTAAACGTCAAGGAAAACACCAAATTTTGGTACAAGTATATGTAGATGATATTATATTTGGTTCTACTAACACAAATATGGTCAAGGAATTTTCTAAGTTAATGCAGAGAGAGTTCGAGATGAGCATGATGGGGGAGCTTAACAATTTCCTCGGATTGCAAATCAAGCAACATGATGAAGGGACATTCGTGAGCCAGATGAAGTATTATCTTGAGTTACTCAAGCGCTTCGACATGGCTAGCTCAAAGGCTATTGACACTCCAATGCCTACGTGTGTCAACTTGAGTCGAGATGAAAATGGTAAGGATGTAGATGTCAACAGATATAGAGGTATGATCGACTCTCTACTCTATCTTACATCATCACGACCAGATATCATGTTTAGTGTCTGCATGTGTGCTAGGTACCAATAATGTCCTAAGGAGTCTCATTTAAAAGCTGTAAAGCGCATACTTAGGTACCTATGAGGTACTCCAAAGTATGGGCTTTGGTACTCCAAAGGAAGTGATTGCTCTTTGGTTGGCTATTTTGATTTCGACTTTGCCGGTTGCAAATCGGATAGGAAAAGTACTAGTGGTACTTGTCACTTTTTCTCGAATTCCTTAGTGAGTTGGCATAGCAAAAATCAAGTTTCCGTTGCTTTGTCGACAGCCGAGGCGGAATACGTTGCGGCCGGTAGTTGTTGCGCTCAAGTCTTGTGGCTTAAGCAACAATTACATGACTACAGTGTTCAACTAGGACGTATTCCTATTTTGTGTGATAATACAAGTGCCATTAACCTAACCAAAAACCCAGTATTACATTCTCGCACAAAACATATAGAATTAAGGCATCATTTTCTTAGGGATCATGTAGAGAAAGGCCATGTGGTATTTGAGCATGTTGATTCTAAAAATCAACTTGCGAATATTTTCACTAAACCTCTTGCGACGGAGCCTTTCTTTAATATCCGTAGGGAACTTGGTGTTCTCGATATCTCGGATCGAGTTTGATTATGTGATTGCATGCTCTATTCTTTTGCTTGTCTTTATTTCTTTAACTAACAATAAGTGATAAGATTAAGCTATATGTGAGGGCATCAATCATCAATCGTCGGAGATAATATCATTCCTTCTTAGAATTACTATTCTTGATCAATTATGTTTGTAAACTATTATGGCTAAAATGTGGTTTGAATTGATGTTTAATTCATGATTAGGTGTATTTTTATCCATTTGTGTGGTTTTTTATTTATTATTACTTGTTGCATAATATGCTCAAAATATACATTTTTCCATGTCTTGCTTGTTTGAGTCGACCAAAACATGGCATGGGTCGACTCAAGAAAGGTCAATTTTTCTCATATGTGGGCGCGGGTCAGCGCAGGTCGACCTATGGTCGACGCATCACTTTAAATTTTTTAAAATTATTAAAATTCGTTCAGCGTGCGCCGACGCATGACCTGTTTAGGTCGACGCATCGCTGACGAACTCAAATTTTTTTTCCTTGGGAAGACGCGCGCCGCTTCACATAATGAAAATTCTGACCCATTAAGTTTGCATGTTTCATTTTCCAATAGCATATCATTATACATTGATTCTATTGTCTCCTCATTTCTCTCCTCTCATCTCCTTAAAAATTCTCAAACCCATTACCACCACTCTCATCAAATCCAACAAATTTCACAATCAAAGAGATGTTCAAATGGGTTTTCTCTACATAGACCCAAGGTTTCTCAGTCTATTCATCTTTATCATCAAGATTCAATACTGTTTATAATCATCTACAAGGTTGGTACTGTTTATCCGTGTTTACAAGAGTGTTCTTCAATGGCTTCACAAAGGGTTACCGGAAAAAGGACCTCCAGAGCATCAACTTCATAGGAAGGTACATCAACAATGCCGGTAAATGCGCTTTCCTTACTGTTTGATAATCTAACTGATATCTTCAACAAAGATTTTCGAAACCAGTCTATGGCTAAATAATTTGTGTACTATCCCTTGAGGGCTGAAGACTATCATCTGTCTGAAATTATTGAAATTCTAAACGTTCAAAAATTTGATGAATTTCTAGAATGTGATACCAAGTATAATAAAGACTTGGTCAAGTTGTTCTACACTGGGATTCTGGGAAAGTTTGAAGGTACTGATTTTCAATACCTGATTGGTGGTAAAAAGTACTCTGTCAATGCATCTGTTTGGAACAGTTTGGTTAAACTAGATACATCAAATCTTCCTAAGGTCACAAACTCTGTATTTGTTGAAAATTATGAGTTTAAGGCTACTTTGACCTCAATGTTACGAGACCCTTTCTCGGAGAGCATTGTAAATAGCAACCTATTTCCTAAGACAGTTACAACAGGACTGTTGAAACCCGTTGATAGAATTATTCAATGGATTGTTGCTCATATCTTACGACCTAAGAAAGGAGGGTACTCTCGGGTCGATCAAGCAGAAGTTCATTTGATTTATCTGCTAAAAAACAAAAAGCGCATTGACTGTTTGCATTACTTCACAAGTCGGATGTTTTCACTTTGCGACTCTACTCGAGGTACGACTTAATTTTATGCCTCTTTTATTCAGTGTCTCTTGAACAAGGCTGAGGTAAAGGTCCCAGGCATTCTTTACGTGACATTTACTACTAATAAAAAGTTTACTCAGAAGACCCTTACCATGATGGGGTATTTTTGGGACACTCAAGACAAGGAATACAAATTTAGGCACAGGACAACATATCAAGATACTCAGTATGATATTGCAGATGAAGAAGAGGATGAAGAAGAGAATGCACAAGAAGGACAAACTGGTAACAACATGCAAACTGAGGTGAATACTGTGGAAGATGACAATGTTGAATGGATGGGCTACTCTCTACCTCAAGATCCCTATGCTAATCAGGGATGGGGTGAATGGCAACACACGGGATGGACCTCACTTGGTTCATCTTATATTCCTCCGCAACATGAATGGAACCAACATGAAGAATATGAATTGCACCAGCCTGAATATTCTATACCTACACCTATACAGCAACTGCAACAAAACAACGAGGAAATCCTCGACATGTTACGCTCAATGCAACTTCAGCAAGAAAGTTTCATGACCACACAAGAAGAGAGGTATACGGCTCTCTCAAACCAGTTGGAGGCATGTTGGAGCGGTAAAGCGGCAAGCAAAAATATTTATTTTCGGAAGAATTCCCTCCGGGATTTATGTCGTGTCCACAGAGATCGGTTCGAGGCAAAGAATGCCATCTGACAGTCTCTCGCGTTTATGAGTTTGGATTATAATGGTTTCAAACAAGAAAACAGAAAAGTAAATATCAACATAAAAAGAATTCATTGATCAGAAAGACGAACTTATCCGGTCATGCACATAATCGACTCCTCACAAACTTAAACTTACCGACCAGTTATACTCTACCTACAATACTCCTCAAATATCACCCAGCATCGCTCACAACAAAGGTTATGTCTAACACAAAGTTGAGAGAACAACCGTGTTACCATCGTCAACACTCTCGCACCCGACTCAAGGCACAGAGGCATTAAGCTTCGACGACTATTGAAGATTGTTAGCTCTAAATCTATCTCTAGCGTTAAGAAACTAACAGATAATCATCCCTAATCAAAGTTTGCGAGGATTATCTCTAACGCAACTTAAACTCCGGGCATAAAGGAAAAATCAGAGACAATCATCAATAAAGATTTATAAAGCATATATCATACAATGCCATGGACGACAAATATACATGAGTTCAAAGTAAATACATATACACAACCCAACATAGAAGAAAAACACAAATACGAAGAGAAATAAACCAAACATCTTGCGGTTTTTCAACGCCAATCGAGGATCAATCCACCCCGGTTCATCCGTATGCAAGCTTCCATGTTGTTTTCTAAGCTAATCTACTGAAAAATGAAGTTTGATGGAGTTAGGAGCAAAAATCCCCAAAGCCATAACCTAAAAAATGGTAAAAATGAACTTATAAACATTACAAATTCTGTCTTAAAGAACGTTTTACTCGCAAAGCGAGCCTCAAAAAGTGGCACTTAAGTGCCTCTGAAATGGTAAACCGCCTTTGCAAAATTCCAGAAGTTCGCAGTGCGAACGATTTATTCGCAAAACGAATACTCGCTGCACAGTTCACAAAGCTTTGGTCTCTTTTCTCCCCTGTCGAATTCTGGGAGCCTTCGCTGGGAACTCACCAGTCATTCGCAAAGCGAACATTCACTGGCACACTCGCAAAGCGAACATGACAGCAAACCAACTCTTATTTAGACCACAACTTCTGCACCGCAACTCTGATGTATACACGGTCGGAAGCACTGGAAAGCTTATTCAGTGCTCTTTACAACAATGGCAAGATATCTGTGATTGGATACCTACAAAAATGAGAGAAAATCAATTAAACTCATTGATATTTACACGATACGCAATATATACACTAAAATATAAAGTAAACGTATTTATAAACAAATCGGGGTTTATTCGAGCGATATTAACAAAAAAGTATCGATAAGTACAACAAAACTTATATACAAAAATAGTTATATTTTGCACTTATCAAACTCTCCCCAACTTAAACTTGTTTGTCCGCAAACAAGAATCAAGCAAACATAAAAACACAAAAGCAATAACCAAAGAATCACGAATCAACAGGTTTTGAAAAATGAAAACAAATGTATGGTTCAAATGAAAAACGGTACACACAAAGTAAATACTTACCACTAAACTACAACGACAACATAGTCACGAAACAAATGCAAAATACAAAAATCATGCCAAACATCCTAAAACAACACAAGTTCAAATGTGAATCACACCTAGCAAAAACAATCATCGGTAGATGAAAAACACAAAATGAGGTACTTATCACTCACACAACAATCATGCAAACAATAGACTAAATTATGCAACCATCCAAAAATTCACATTGAACATACAAAGGCAAGAATCACAAGGACTTTCAAGGTTGTAGCATGGTCGGGTAAACAAACAAGGGGCAATTTCTAAAGGTAATTGAAACAAAAACTTGCCTAAACCTAAGGGAGTGATCAACTCACAAAGACTCAAACACAAAATTACAATCAAGTTCTTCCAAAATCCCAAGTGTTACACAAAACACAATACTTATTTAGCACAATTATTTGAACTCTTTTTGTTTCCTTTCTCAAGGATTTTCTTTTTCTTTCTTTTTCACATTTTTCTTTTCTTTTCTATTTCATATTTTTCTCTTTTTTCTTTTCTTTTTCATCCTCATAGAAACCAGCCAATGAGTAAACAATCATTTTCTCCCCAACTTGAATTCAACCACATCATCATGTGAATACTCCCTACTTTCTAAGGCAAGGCAAAAATTCATACAACAACACAAAGTTGAGGGTTCAAGAAAAAACAAAATCCATTCAAAAATAAGTGAACTAAACACTCATAGACAAGCATTAAGTTCAAATAAAACATTGATCAAAAAGCTCAAAGGGGTTCCGAATGATCACACGTTCACAAGGTGAATGACTATTTGGATAGGTAGTTGTGCTCAAAATGAAACAAAATGCCTTGATCCTTTTCATGCTTTCATATAATCAACACAAACAAAAGATTAAGCATAATAAAATCCAGATAGAACAAGAATGTTGGTACTCCGCGCATATATGAACAATGGAAAGCTACCTCACAAAAAGGTGGAAACTAAAGTGATTCACACAAGAACAAGTATACAAAAGAATGAATGGCATGGAAGTTTGTAAAATGCCTAAGTATCATGAATATGCTAAAGTCAAGAAAGCGATAAACACATACCTTGGACGTGTACAAAACTTAACAATATCATTACCATACATCCGCAAGTTGAAACGATCAAACTTGGAACATCCCCTTAAATTTCCTCAAGCTACTCAAAACAAGCTCATTGACAAACACAAAAACTATTAATATAAATAAACTAAAATACCGGGTGAAAATGAATTAAACAAGTTGTAAAGTGAAGATTTGAGAATTTCACGAAAAATCCGAGTACAACTTGTTTAATGAATGTTCACCACACTACCTAAGCTAAACCACAACAAAAGAAAATAATACAACATGCTTGTTTTACGTCGTAAGCTCGACGCCTTTACAATGCTTAGCTAGCAACTTCCTTCCTTCATGCCATGGTGACGCCTCACCGCGCAAACCAAAAGCAAGTGTCCTAACCAAACACTTAAACAAACGTCAATCTACAAGTATCAGTTAACAAGTGAAAATATACAATATATACGATATCTACAAAACTCAAAAACAAAGAAACTATCGCAATGTGATTCAATATCAAATCCAATCCCCGGCAACGGCGTAATTTTGTTGGAGCGGTAAAGCGGCAAGCCAAAATATTTATTTTCGGAAGAATTCCCTCCGAGATTTATGTCGTGTCCACAGAGATCGGTTCGAGGGAAAGAATGCCATTCGACAGTCTCTCGCGTTTATGAGTTTGGATTATAATGGTTTCAAACAAGAAAACAGAAAAGTAAATATCAACATAAAAATAATTCATTGATCAGAGAGATGAACTTATCCGGTCATGCACATAATCGACTCCTCACAAACTTAAACTTACCGACCAATTATACTCTACCTACAATACTCCTCAATATCACCCAACATCGCTCACAACAAAGGTTATGTTTAACGCAAAGTTGAGAGAACAATCGTGTTACCATCGTCGACACTCTCGCACCCGACTCAAGGCACGGAGGCATTAAGCTTCGACGCCTATTGAAGATTGTTAGCTGTAAATCCATCTCTAGAGTCCAGAAACTAACAGATAATCATCCCTAATCGAAGTTTGCGAGGATTATCTCTAACGTACCTCAAACTCCGGGCATAAAGCAAAAATCATAGACAATCACCAATAAAGATTTGTAAAGAAGATATCATACAACGCCATGGGCGACAAATATACATGAGTTCAAAGTAAATACATATACACAACCCAACATAGAAGAAAAACACAAAGACGAAGAGAAATAAACCAAACATGTCGCTGTTTGTCAACACCGATCGACGATCAATCCACCCGGTTCATCCATATGCAAGCTTCCATGTTATTTTCTAAGCTAATCTACTGATGTTTGATGGAGTTGGGAGCAAAAATCCCCAAAACCATAACCTAAAAAATGGTAAAAATGAACTTATAAACATTACAAATTCTGTCACATTTTCTAAGCGAATGTTTTACTCGCAAAGTGAGCCTCAAAAAGTGGCACTTAAGTGCCTCTGAAATGCTAAACCGCCTTTGCAAAATTCCAGAAGTTCGCAGCGCGAACGATTTATTCGCAAAGCGAATACTCGTTGCACAGTTCGTAAAGCAAACTTTGGTCTCTTTTCTCCCATATCCAATTCTGGGAGCCTTCGCTGGGAACTCGCCAGTCATTCGCAAAGCGAACATTCACTGGCACACTCGCAAAGCGAACATGACAGTAAACCAGCTCTTATTTGGACCACAACTTATGCACCGCAACTCTGATTTACGCATGGTCGGAAGCGCTGGAAAGCTTATTCAATGCTCTTTACGACAATTACAAGATATCTGTGATTGGATACCTGCAAAAATGAGATAAAATCAATTAAACTCATTGATATTTACACGATACGCAATATATACACTAAAATGTAAAGTAAACGTATTTATAAACAAATCGGGGTTTATTCGAACGATATTAACCAAAATGTATCGATTAGTGCAACAAAACTTATATACAAAAATAGTTACATTTTGCACTTATCAAGGCACAAAATCAAAACTTCAACAGGTTTGCTACTGCTGTCATGACTCGCTTTGACAAGTTGGATACTACTGCCGAAAGTCAGACATGCTGTGTGACAAATGGTATTCACACTCTCAACTGGGATGTGTGTGATCATGATATTAGTATAAGGCATGCATAAACTGTGCCTAAATAGATGAAAACGTGTCGAAAAACCATTTTTTAAGAGTTTTTGAAGCTTGAGTCGACCTAAGCTGAGGTCTGGTCGACTCATGAATTGTTGATTGTATGTGTGTTTTGCTCGGGTAAGCGCACGCCTACCATGCGGTCGATGCATGCTACTGGCATTTCTCATTATGCATTTTTCTCAGCCATACGTCGATGCATAACCCTTGTAGCGGTCGGCGCATGGTCTTCCAACATGCGCAGATTGCCCACGGGTTAGCGCAGGCTGAGCCTCATTAATTAGTTGGTCGATCGCTCGCTGTTGTACATCATTTTTCTGGTTTTCTCTAGTTTCAAAATGCTGTTAGGAATTTCAGTTGGTCTTTGCATCATATAAATACAAGGTTCCTCATTTTTTACATAACAACAAGAAAAAGTGAAAGATATGCATTGAAACTTTTCTCTCATCACCTTCATCTTCATCTTGCACCTTTCTCAACAAATACACATAATCATTTTTGTTGATTTTCTGCATCATAAAGTGATAACGTCCAAAACATAGAGTTGTATCTTGGTTTGGGGTGAGTATTTCAGTGGGTTTTTTCTTGAATAAAACCTCTAGGGTTTTGTCCTCTAAGATCAATTGGGTTTGGGGGTTTTTGGATCAGATCTTGTGTGCACTGAATTCATCCGAGCGAAGGTGATCGAAGAACGGAGGGTTTTGTCGATCTAGTAGCGTTAACCGGAGGATTGTACAACGAGATTTAGGGATCGAATTGTGTGTGGATCTGAATCAGCCGAGTGAAGGTGATTGAAGACCGGTGTGTTTTTGCAATCTAGTAGCGGTAAACGGAGGTTCATCTAATAAGTTTGAGGCACTTGATTCGCCTCAAATCAAGGGAAGAGAAGACATAATATATGCATCAACGAAGTTTCTTGAGTGTGTGATAGCTAAGTTTTCTCTTGTAAAAACAATTTGCAAACAAGTTATAGATGTCTCAATTCTAGTTTTAGAATTGGGGGCAGGCGTACCCGAAGCGAGGACGAAAGGGGAACTTCCTAAACAAACCTAGTGTCGTTTCTCTTTCCTTATCTCATTTAATTTTTGAACTATTCAGGCTTGTGATCGTTCAATTAATCGATAAAAATTCTGGTATAGTTTAGTGCATAAAATTAATTTGAAAACCTCTGCACAATCATTTTGGATTGTGCTTAGTGAAAATTCTGTATCAACTATCATAGAAGGTTTAGCTTGGAGTTTTATACACTCCAAGGGCTCGATAAATTGAACGCTTACAAGGTGTTTGATATATTGTCAAGTTTGGTTTAATTTTTGACTGGTCATTGGAGATTGCACCATATTAAGTGCTTTTGGAAAATTGATTAATTGTTAAGTTGCGATTCTATTTTTCTCTTCGAGCCTTTCGCTCCATTTGGCTTACGTATATCCGATTATCTTAGTAACTCGGTTTGTGTAGACGAATTATCCTCGGCCGCTTCCGCAAAATATTTTTAAATTCAAATTTTAGCGCCGACTCGCATTTAAAAAGAAGTGATATATTCAACACCCCTTCTAGATCAATTGCCTTCGTCTAATAAGAAATATATAATATATTATGTTGTGATGGAAGTTGTCAATATTATACGACATGGAAGTGTACGTGAGATCGATTTAGGAATATTTTCTCATTGTTGACAACCAAAGCAAGTGGCAAAGATGCATAAACAATATCTTGAAAATTTGGCTTTGAAGATTAATGTCAAGGTTCAATTTATCCAGTAAATGGTATGATTGAACATTGCCATTAATCTTCAAAGCCATATTTTTAGTCGGGAGATTATTAAATTCCTTTTATTTGGTGTTGATAAACTAACAATAATTAGTAACACCTCGTATAATATAAATCTAGAATAATGTCATACACAATGTTAATTGGTATTAATATAACATAAGATCCTAACGAAATCATTCATATACATGTCTAAGATACCCAAAATACATCATATGACACATTATATACATGAATGCATAAGGAAAACTAAGATATATACAATGGAAACTATCTTGAAACATCAAAGTCTTTGAAACATCTTTGCATTACTTTACCTTTTCCTTTATCCTTTCTTGAGTTACCTGAAAAAATTCAATAATTTAACGGGGTGAGATAATAATCTCAGTGGACTCTCCTATCTTATGGGTCCTCTTTGCTCTAAAAGGTTACTATACAATACTCTAACTCAAGTCATTCGCACAATAGAATGACAAATTGAGTATCTATGGGATTTTCGCTTCAGATGGAAACATATAAACCTGAGTTCACATAACTCAATAAATCACTACTCGGGAATGTAAACAACAAAGTATCTTTTCCCGATCGATCCCATGTCTAAGACTATGGACATGGGTCAAGGATCTTTATCACGTCGAAAAACTTTCCCCGACCTATCTTACATCTAGGAAAATGGGACACGGGTCAAAGATGTATGCACAATGATTCATTTTTTCCATTGTGAAAGTTTCTCCTCCATGGGACTTTAACCCGTTTTAAGGATCACTCCTCGTATAAGACTCTAACCCACCGTAAGGTTCACTTCTCTATGGGATTCTAACCCATTGTGAGGTTTACTCCTCTATGAGACTTTAACCCACTATGAGTTCACTCATCTATGGGACTCTAACACACTTTGAGGTTACAAATCATTGGTTCGTCTATCTCGGTCAATACTTTACATAAGAGTCGAACTCGGGATAAGCACAAAAGGGGGTGATTCCCGAATACATGATTATTCACTACAATCACTATTTGGTTATACACATTAATCACTACCTTATTATACTAATCAATAACCATATGATTATTCTCATCAATCATATTATCATAACATGTTTCCATACGAATCCCACTAGGTTACAATTAGACTCTCGTTCACCATCAATGCCATTCAGACACTCTCATAGATGGAATAAATCATCTTAAGTGACTACTCGATCATGGGTACACACCGAGGTACCTTTCATAATCGAGCATCACAACCTAAGTTATTTATCATAGCTTAAATTTATCTTTACTCATCAACTTAACCTAACTAATATCCTAGGTTTGAATTGATTCATTATCATAGATTTTAATCAATTATCATTCATTTGAACTCATTACATTTCCATTATCTATGTAACATGGCATGCATAAGTAAAGGAAAGTACACTCTATTCCAAAATAGCAACATGAAAAAAAGAATCATAGAGCATCACCTGAGATAGAGCTTTAAACAATCTTTCCAACGCATTCGACTGCGTATCATTTTGGGTTACAAAATTCAAGATGCATTTTTTTAGTACTACTAAATTCTTGTATCAGTAGTCTTGCTTAGCTAGGTCAAAGCGAGCACCAAGCGATGTTTTGCTTAGCTGGGTCAAAGCAAGCTCCAAGAAAGGCAAGTCAGAACTAAAAAAATCCCCAAATCAACAGTCTCTCTAGGTGAGCCATTTGTAGCTAAGCGAGCCTCTGTTATCAGAACTGGTATAAATCCATTTTAAACCATATTCTTCAACCTTTAACCATTCTATGCCATATCCAATCACATCCTAACGTACCAAAATATTTCATACCATGAATTTCATCATCATACAAGGATATATAGACAATTATGTTTACATTACTTCCTAACCTCATCATCATGAATCTCTAACCATGACAACACAATTCATGTGATCAACATGTCATAACATCATGTAACAGCGACAACATAGTTTCATCATATGATTTCACAACAAGAACATCATACTAATACAACCACACAAAAAATCAACAATACAAGAATCAACACCACACAACTTCAATACATAATCCCATAACATCAATACTCAACAACACACCTCAACACACAAAATCAATACAACATGACTTCAAGACATAATCTCACGACTTCACCACAACCTCAATACTAAAAAAAAACAACATCAACATAACATATCATCATGGGTTACTAACTAACACAAGATATAGCAAGAATCATGCTTCAATAATCAATTTCAATAATAAGGATTCATCAAAACTCTAAACCCAATTACATGTAAAATTTCTCACAAAACTACAACTATCTAAAAACCCACCTCATGAGAAGAATATGATGATGAATTTGAGATGATATAAGGTAAAATTTTCTTTCAAATTCTTGCTCCAAGCTCTTCTTCTTTCTCCATGATTTTTCTTCCTCTTTTCTTTTTCTCTTCTTTCTCTCTTCTGGCATTTACACGTTAAACTTGCGTCCTACTTCGAGGGACCTAGGGTGTTCAGGTAATACCTAAGTTATAAAACTTTCCCAATGTCCCTAGTCCTAGCCTTTCATCCCTCCAACTCTATATACTTTCTCATTTTTCCCATAACCGAAGCTTTTCGTGAAAAAAAATTTGCACGGTCCTTGTATGGGAAAAATTATAAAAAAGTGCTCTTTTGAAACAAAAAAAATACAAAAATAGATAAAAACAAGATATAAAACATGAACATAAAAATCCAAGAAAATAAAAACAAAATACTAATGTTATAAAAGTAAAGAAGTACCTCCCCCTACACTTGACCCAAACATTGTCCTTAATATTTTAGCGCAAGCATGAGGGAGTAAACTCACAAGAACCTCACGCGGAAGGCGGGAACCGCAACATGAGTTATTGCATCATTGCTTGGACATCATCCAATACCACTCTTTCCCTATTATGCTCAACCTTCATCCCATGGATTTTGGATTGAACTCACTCCCATCTATCTTGATTTGCATTCTAAACTCCGACTTCGTATTGCGTAGAAAATATGGGCGGAGGAACAATGTCCTCTTCCATCACGATACTTGCATGATGGTTAGTAATATCTGGCTCGCCCTCATGCTTAGACGAGTTACCTAGAGAGGGGACACCACTTGGTAGAGCCAATTATTAGGAATATCAATTCCTATTTTCTATGATTAGGCAAGTCAAGAATGGACTTGTTGTGGATCATCACCGTATAAGTGTTATCGTCCACAGAAATCATACCATGATGCAAAAGGGCATCCATTTCAACCTTACTCCTCTTCACAATAATACAATCATAAGATAAGTTAAACTTAAAACCAAAATGCTCGACAATTTGGGTAATCATACCCCACACCGAAGTGTCTCTGGAGGCCGCTCGAGCAACGTTTCCTAAATAATTTTCCACAAAGGCGAAGACGTTAAGAAAACCACAATTGGTCATGCAAAACAAAAATAAGAGCTCCCTTTGGGAGACCACGCCGGTGCTATCACCTCGTTTGGACATGGTGAAACCAAGAGTCATTTTTCGTGTACCGGAAGCATGAGTTTTGGATTGTGGAGGCTTTCGCCCTCACAATAGTATAAAATTGGTTGGCAGAAAGAGCATGTTGAAAACTCTTAACATCAAAATCTTTTGGAACATATCCTGCCCATAGATGGGCAATTGGAGAATCTGCCCCAACTCTTCCACACTCAGTTCTTCATTTTTTTAAAGACACCGAACTTGAGAGTACCATAGTAGTATCTCATTCTGTCAATCCACTTCTTTTGCAACATAAGGTCTAAAGTTCTTAGAGAATTAAGGGTGATACACTCATAGGTTTGTGCTTCCCTTGAATAAATTCAAGCAATCCTATAAAGTGAAACATTCTATCTACTTCTGCTTTAAGACCAAGGGTACTATGAGTTCTTTCACACATGTACCTTGACGAAGTGATTTTTTCTTGATGATAGTGAATTACTGCTTAGCTAGAGAATCATTTTCAAAGACAATGTGAGGAGTATTGGATGATCAAATGCTTCCTCTCATCTAAGGCCTTGATGATTTCGCTACTTGTTTTCCCTTATCGCTCCTCTTGGGTGCCATTAAAGAATGAATTTGAGAATTTTCAAAGTGAAAGTTTTGTTTTTTTTTGCCTGGAAGTATGATCAAGATTGTGGATAGTGAAGTTTTTACGAAGGTTGTTTAAGGATTGGGGTTGATAGAAGGTTAAAGGTGGAATCTTTTTCTTTTGAAAATAATGGATGTTTTGGAGAAAATAGGGAAGAATGTGGGAGAATTAAAGAAAATGAATGATTTGGAGAGAGAGTGGTTTGTAGTAATGAGGTTTAAAAATTTGATTATGATGTTTTAAGAGGATTTATGGAAGATGATTGGATGAGATGGAGAGGGTGGGGCCCAAGAAAATTAAAAATTTGGAAAAATTTGACCCATTGTCTGCATACCCTGCTACGGCTTCTCGTAGAAGGGCACTAGTTCCCATGCCCATGGTGAGTTTTTTGGGTTTTGTGTGATGGGGTTGTTGCGGCCCGTAGCAAGCCCCTAATTTTTATATGGGGAATTTTTTTCTTTGTGGTTTTGTGGGGTTCTTCCGAGCACGGTTCCTTGAATGATATTTCTCTACCTTTTCCAGGATTCTCACTTGTTTTGCTTCGTCTTGTGAGCTTTTTATTAACTAAAAATGAAATAAAACAACAAGAAAACAAATTAGTGCACAAAAATGTGGGTTGCCTTCCACGTAGTGCTTTGTTTAAGGTCATTTAGCTTGACCACCTACACCCTCAACTCAAGAGGGTGCTTCGTTCCAACTAGAATCCCTAGTATCTCCTTAGTTATTGTAGGGATCCAACTAACTATAGTCATCCATGCCATGCATCCCTCTTTTTTTTTCTTCCTTCGATGCAGAGGTTCATACTTTTGCTTCGGGTTTTCACGGACTTTCTCCTTCACACCCTTTTTCTCCTTAGACTTACTCTTTTTTAATCTTAGACAGGGTCTATGGTTCTTGGATTCATTACCTTTCACAATAGGCGCTTCAAAGCCTTGGTTAGTGGGGATGGGACTCTCGTCCAAAACTTCTCCATAGACCTCAACTTTGGTGTCATCCTTCTCGACCTTAGCGCTACCAAGTAAGCATCCTTTTGACTTATTGGTCAGAAAAGGCTTCGATGCACTCTCTTGAACACAACCTGTTAGCAAGTCTATTAAAAAACAAGAATCCCTTAAAGAAGGGCTCTTAAAAAAATTGTAAAATAAATTCAATCTTTACTTCTCCTACCTCAAAAATTGACTTTCCTCTCTTGGCATCGATGATGACCCCTGCCGTAGCTAGGAAGGGCCTACCTAAGATTATTGGGATTTGGAAATCCTCATTGATGTCCATTATGACAAAGTCTATCGACATATAATACTCTCCAACTCTCACCAGAACATCCTCTAACACACCTATGGGATACTTAACTGATTTATCCACAAGTTGCAAGGACACATTAGTCGGTTTCATCTCTCCCATATCCATCTTCTTAGACACATACAAAGGCATCAGGCTAACACTTGCTCTTAGATCACAAAGGGCTCTCTCAAATTCCATGGTGAAAATATGACAAGGGATGGAAAAAATCCCGTAACTTTGAGCTTAGGGATCACCATATTTTGGATCACAACACTACTATCAAGAGTCATGTCACAGTTTTATGGTCCTCTAACTTTCTTTTATTGGAAAGAATATCTTTTAAGAACTTGGCATATGAGAACATTTGAGTCAGTGCCTCGAAGAAAGGAACATTGAGGTGGATATTTTTGAGAAGTTCCACGAACTTTTTAAACTAGGCTTTCATAAGCCTTTTTGGGAAAGGAACAATAGATTTGTAGGGAGGAGGAGCAACATATGGTGCTTACTTCTCAACCTCTTTAACAACTTCCTTTTTAGGTGGTGTTGGCACACTCTCTTCAACCTCTATATATCTCTCTCACTAGAACTATTCGCTTTCTTAGCACTACGAGTTATCACATCATTCAAATGTCCCTTGGGATTTTGTTCGGGTTGCCCCGGAAATGATCTGGGGGGTGAAGAAGGCAGCTTGTTGTTGAGCTACATGGGAAATTTAAGTCTCCAACATTTTGGTATGGGTGACAACATTGTCAACCTTAGTGTTTAACTGCCTAAGTTCCTCATTGGTGAGGAGGCTTTGATTTCTAAACTCATCGTTTTGACTGGTTTGCGGCATCATAAAATTTTCCATCAAAAGTTCTAGGTTGGATTTGTTAGGCTCGATTGGTGTAGCTTTTTGGAAAGTGGACCGTCTTATAGCTTAATGGAGGTTGTTGTTCCTATAAGATAAATTAAGGTGGTCATGCCACCCTAAGTTATAGGTGTTGGAGTATGGAAATTGGCATTTTTTTGGGTGGATCCTCCTTCGACGATCATTTGGCAATCTCTATTGATGTCCCCATTAATTATGTAGGTCTAACAGTAGAGAGTGGCGGGGGGTAACAGAAGCAACATGGGCAAGAGTGACAGGTGTGGAAGGTGTGATACTTAAACTATCTATCCTTTAGTAAAGGGCATCCACCTTAGCATTCATATGGTCAAACGCATTAACCTCATAAAGACCACCGGTCTTAGGGGTAGACTTAGTGGCAAATGGTCGCATGCTCTCCCATGAGTGGTGATTTTTTACTAACTCTTCTATTAAGTTATAGGCTACATCTTGAGGGCTATTTTTTAGGGCTCCGCCAGAAGCCGCATCTAAGGTCATCCTTGTGGAGTAAAGAAGATTGTTTTAAAAGGTGTGGATAATTCTCAACTTCTCAAGCCCATGAAAGTATCACAATCTTAACAAATCCTTATAAAGTTCCTACACGTCAAAAAATGATTCCCCATCTTGTTGCCTAAACTTTTTTAATCTTATTCCTAACTTAGGCTATTTTACTTGGTGGAAAATACCGCTCAAGAAAGGTCGCTTTTAATTTTGTCCAAAAAGTAACTGAATTTACAGGCAAGGATTGAAGCCAAGCCCGTGTACGATCTCTCAAAGAGAAAGGAAACAAACAGAGGTAGATAGAGTTTTGACAACGCCAATAGCCTTAACAGTGCCACATTTATCAACAAATATCAAAAGATGAAGGCTATGGTTTTCAGATGGTAACCTAGAAATTTTGTTGTTGCACCATACCAACGAAAGAAGGTTTTAATTCAAAATCATTTTTCGCGATCGAAAGGTGCACAATACTACAGTGTCGTTCCTCTTTAGTAGGAATCACAAAATCTTTAAGAGGCTTACACTACTACAAAACGCGCAAACAACAACGTCAGGTTTGCAACGGATTCATATAAACCATTGTAATATATTAAAATTTTCGCGCCCAGTAAGTAGCCGTATGTATAAACAGAAATATAATGACGGTTATTTTAAAAGACCGTAGTAATAAATATTGTGTAGCAAACTTCGATTCCCAATAGTTACACTTTTTCCATTTTTTAGAGTACATTAAGTGTTTGTCACTTAAGTCCATTATTTATAAAATAAATTGTAAATAATTTTACAACAGTTTATTAAACCAACCTTTGTTATAGGACTTAACTCTATTATATTAAAAATAAATTGAAATCTGGTTAAGCAGATCACGAAGATGTCAGACAGGATGTCGTGACACTTGATCTCTGTTTCTCACAAGGATCTAAGGAAGAACAAACGCATACAGCAGAAAGTAAACAACGCCAGAAATTGTTAACCCAGTTCGGTGAACAACAACACCTACGTCTGGGGGCTACCAAGCTAGGAATGAAATCACTAAGTAGAGTTGGTTCTAATTTAAACTCCAACGTTTACAACTTAGCACCTAGAAACTACCCTTCCTAGATTTCTACCTAAGACTCTCCTAGGTATGAGACCCTTCTCAATTCCCTTCTCAATCACAGCAGTGACTAAAAATATTACAACTCAATAAACAGTCCTTCTCAATTATTCACACAATACACGAGAGGCTCACAAAAAGTACAAACCCTAGTACTTCTAAAACAGCTGTAATAACCAACCATAAACTAGGTTAACTCTAACCTATTTATAATGTAAACCACAACTGGACTTGGGCTTCAAAAGTGCAGCAGATATCTTCCTCAAAATTAGCAACATAATTCTTTCTTCAATCCCAAGTTACCAAAAATGTCTCCTTCACAAGGAAACCGCAAATTCATTAAGAATCAGAATCTCTGATTCCACAATCTCAAGTGCCACCTGAAATCCTAGTCAAATTCCAATCACACATGTTAGCAAAAACAGTTAGTTCAAAACTGTAACAGGCAAAGATGTCGAATCCTTCTGATAGGACATCTTGTCTAACATCTTAACCTGTAGTTAGTTCAACATGTTAGGACATCTTGTCCAACATCTTTCTGCTAAGTTAGTTTTACCAAAATTAATGCCAACCTCAAAAGCAGGGACTCAACAATCTCCCCCTTTGGCAGATTTTGGCTAAAACTAACTTCCATTAACCTGCAGAAACATATCAGGGAGACCACTATCAGAGCAGCAGTGGAATCACAACATGTCTCCCCCTCAATCAGTTCAGATCTACTCCCCCTCAATGGTTAGTAGACAATCAGCAGTTAGCAGTGGTTAGTGATGTTAGTAATTCCCCCCTTTTTAGCCACAATATGACAAAGGTAGAAGGACTAACTCAAAAACCAATACACCAGTTCAAAGTAATTAAACTTACATACCCAACAAAAAATGAAAATTATCCTAGGCATTCAGCCCTTACACAACCAAAGGAAAGAAGAAAAACAAAGCAAAAAAATAAGAGAGAATACTGAAAAATCCTCTCACTATGGTGGGAATGCATATTCAGAGTCCAGAATATCATTCCCCCCAACCATTGGAAAGTTATGCCTCATCAGAAAGGCAAACTCCAAGCTTGCCTCTCAATGTCTCAAATTGATTTGCATCCAGAGCTTTAGTGAAGATGTCAGCTAATTGATTTTTGTGGCCACATGTTCCAAAGTGATGACTTTATCTTCCACCAGATCTCGAATAAAGTGATTCCTGATGTCAATGTGCTTAGTTCGGTTATGCTAAATGGGATTTTTAGAAATATTTATTGCACTCAAGTTGTCACATAAGAGTTTCATAACATCTTGTGGAACATTGTATTTAGTCAGCATTTGTTTCATCCACATCATTTAAGAGCAGCTAC
Source organism: Lathyrus tuberosus (assembly GCA_022829125.1). NCBI lineage: Eukaryota > Viridiplantae > Streptophyta > Magnoliopsida > Fabales > Fabaceae > Lathyrus > Lathyrus tuberosus. The sequence continues at coordinate 10,326,044 of JALAZF010000169.1, forward strand.
TTCCTGCTGCAATGTACTCAGCTTCAACAATGGACAAAGACACAGTTTTGCTTTTTGCTGAACCAGGAAATTAAATCGTTTCCTAAGAAAAATCATCCCCCAGAGGTACTTTTTCTATCATCTGCATTTTTAGCCCAGTCAGCATCACAATATCCTATTAATACAGAGTCAGAGCCGTGTGTGTAGAGTATTCCATAGTTGTATGTTCCATTCACATACTTCAGAATCCTCTTGACTTGATTAATATGGCTTGCTTTGGGTTCAGCCTGATACCTTGCACAGACTCCTACTGAGAACGTTATATCAGGTCTACTGGTTGTAAGGTATAGGAGACTTCCAATCATGCTTCTATAGAGACTCTGATCAATGCTTACACCATTCTCATCTCTTGTCAATTTTAGGTGTGTAGGGGCAGGAGTCCTCTTGTGCTTTGCATTTTCCAAGCCAAACTTCTTGACAATATTCTTGGCATATTTCCCTTGACAGAGAAAAATGGAATCTTCCATTTGTTTGACTTGGAGACCAAGGAAGTAGGTTAATTCTCCGACTAAACTCATTTCAAACTCTAATTGCATTTGCTTAACAAAATGTTAGACCATTTCTTCAGACATTCCACCAAAAACAATGTCATCAACGTAGATTTGAGCTATCATAAGGTTACCTTCCTTTTCTCTGACGAAGAGAGTTTTATCAATTCCTCTATTTCTGTAGCCATTTGTAACAAGGAGCTCAGTCAGCCTTTCATACCAGGCCCTTGGAGCTTGTTTCAACCCATATAAGGTTTTCTTCAGCTTGTAGACATGATCTGGAAATGTTGGATCAACAAAGCCTTTGGGTTGTTCCACATAGACCTCTTCATTGAGATATCCGTTCAAAAAGGCACTTTTAACATCCATTTGAAAGAGTTTAAACTTCAGAAGGTAAGCTATTCCAAGGAGCAGTCGTACAGATTCTAGTCTAGCTACAGGTGCAAAAGTCTCATCAAAGTCTACTCCCTCTATCTGAGTATATCCCTGTGCGACGAGTCTGGCCTTGTTTCTTGTGACAACTTAGTGCCGATCACATTTGATCCTTCTGGTCTGGGTACCAGATCCCAAACATCATGTCTCTTGAACTGCTCAAGCTCTTCTTGCATTGCATTAATCCAAAATTCATCTGTTAAGGCCTCCTTAACATTTTTTGGTTCCATCTTTGACACAAAGCAGACACTTGCCACCACATCCCGTGATCTAGTCATCCTTCCTCCATTTGGATCCCCTATTATGAGTTCCTTAGGATGATCCTTCTGTATTCTGGTGGAAGGTCCCTTGTCATCTCTCTCGGACACAGAAGACTCATGATTGTCATCGTTGGGTACCGAATATCTTCAGAGTCGTCTTGAGGTGTTTCAACATCTTCTGTGACATCTTCCTCTTCCATTGGAAAAAAATGCTCCAATATCATTTGTAGCTTCAACCTCCATAGGAAGTCATCAACCACAACATTTATGGACTCCAATACAACTTGAGTTCTTGGATTGTAGACACGGTATGCTCTGCTGTTTGTGGTGTAACCTAGGAAGATTCCTTCCTCACTCTTGGGATCCATCTTTCTCCTCTACTCACGGTCTGCCAGAATGTTGCATTTACTTCCGAAGACATGGAAGTATTTCACCGTTGGTTTTCTACCCTTCCATAATTCATACAAGGTAACAGAAGTTCCCGAACCGATGGTTACCCTGTTTAAGATGTAACACACTGTGTTCATTGCTTCGGCCCAAAAGTGATACGAAAGTTTCTTTGCATTGAGAATGACCCTTGCACACTCTTGAATAGTTCTATTTTTCCTTTCAACCACACCATTCTTTTGAGGAGTGATGGGTGAAGAGAACTCTTAACTAATTCCTTCTGAGGAGCAGAACTCATCAAACTTACTATTTTCAAATTCCCTCCCGTGATCACTTCTGATTTTGATTATACCACATTCCTTTTCTCTTTGAAGTCTCTGGCACAGTCCCTTAAAAACTTCAAACACCTCTGATTTCTCCTTGATAAAGTGTACCCAAGTGTATCTAGAAAAATCATCAACAACCACATAGGCATACCTTTTTCCTCCAAGACTTTCGACTTGCATAGGTCCCATTAAATCCATATGAAGAAGCTCTAAGTTCCTTGAGGTGGTTTGTTGTTGAAGCCTTTTGTGTGAAATTCTTGTTTGTTTCCCAATCTGACATTCCCCACATATCTTCCCTTCATATATCTTAAGATTTGGAATTCCTCTGACAGTTTCCTTGGATATGACTTCTATCATTCCTTTCAAGTGCAAATGCCCCAGTTTCTGATGCCACAGCTTTACTTCATCCTTCCTAGACACCAAGCAGGTGGAGGGACTCTGAGTTTTGTGAGGAGCCCACAAGTAGCTGTTATCCTTGGATCTGGCACCTTTCATGATGAGTTCTTCTTTATCATTTGTAACCAGGCACTCAGATTCAGAGAAGTTTACCTTAAGACATTAGTCACACAAAACTCTATCAAGGCATGGTTGAACTTCATACTTCATCTTGCCAACACCTTTGATTACTCCTTTTGAGCCATCTCCAAAGGTGACATGACCAGTGCGATGAAGTTTGATGTCAGCCAAGAACTTCTTCACACCAGTCATGTGTCTGGAGAAACCACTGTCAAAGTACCAGTCTTCTTTGGCGGAGGCTCTCAGGGAGGTATGGGCAATGAATGCTATAGTTTGACCCTTAGGTATCCATTTCTTCTTCCCTTTGGGAGTCTTCCTTCTTCTTCTATATTGTTTTGAAGATTTAGGATATCCATTCAACTTGTACCAGTGAGCCTGTATATGACCAAACTTCTCGCAGTAGTAACACTGTTTGTCCTATTTTTGTTTTCCTGGAGAGTTGTTCTGAGGCATTTTATAATGTTGAGACATCCTTCTTGACATTACTTGGGTTGAGTTCCCTCCAGTCCTATGTCCTTTGATCTCAACTTGATCATTATAGCCAATACCCTTTCCACTTTCGGCATTTCTTCCTGACATAAGGATTTCATCTAGCATGTCTGAGCTATTGTTCATCATCCTTATATACTTGGTCAGGTTGTTGAGTTTGGAGTTTAACCACTCCACTTTATCCTCCAATTCTGAGATCGCTTCCAGATGGTTCCGTCTTTCATCACACAATTGTGAGATAAGATTCTGCAAATCTTGCCCTAGTATATACAATTCAACAAAGCCATTAGAATTGAGCGATTCGTTATCTGACTCCTTGTCAGAATTATATACTCTAGTCATTGCATATGCCTTCTTAGTAGTCTCTCCATAGCTTGAGGAATCATCCTCAGACCATGAGGTGGATAGATCTTTTTTCTCCTTCTTGTGGTATGTGGGACACTCACCTCCTGTGTGTCCAAAACCCCCACACTCAAAGTACTGAACTCCCTTCCCTCGGTTGAGTTTCTTATCATAGCTAGGTCTTCTCCCAAAGTTTCTTGATCTATGGATGTCAGAATTCTGAGCCTTGACATTTGTCTTAGACTTCTCATCCAATTGCTTTGCCAGTTGATGAAATTGTTTTTCAAGGAACCCTACAGCTTTGGACAAATCCTCTTTGGTGTCTCCCTCTTCTTGGTTGGTCACCAGAGCAAGACTTTTCTTATTTTCATCCTTTTCACTAATTGTCATCTCAAAGGTTTGGAGTAACCCCATAAGCTCATCTACCTTCATGGTATTAATGTCCTAAGCTTCTTCAATAGCCGTCACTTTCATATCAAACCTTTTGGGGAGAGACCTTAGAATTTTCCTGACCAACTTGGCTTCAGGAATTTTCTCTCCAAGATCACTAGATGTGTTGGCAATATCAACAATATTCATATGAAAGTCATGTATACTTTCATCTTCTCTCATCCTCAGGTTCTCAAACTTAGTAGTGAGAAGCTGAAGCCTTGAGGATTTGACACAAGAGGTGCCTTCATGCGCAGTCTTCAGGATTTCCCACACATCCTTTGCAACAGTACAATTTTTTATGAGTCTGAAGATGTTCTTGTCCACCCCATTGAACAAGGCATTCAAGGCTTTAGAGTTTCCTTGAGCAAGCTTATCATCTTCATCATCCCAATCTTCTTCAGGTTTTAGCTCCTCAGTGAGCTTTCCATCTTTGTGTTTGATCTTTGGTGGATCCTACCCCTTGACCATAGACTTCCAAGCCTTTCCATCCATAGACTTGATAAAAGCCACCATGCGAACTTTCCAATAATCATAATTGGAACCATCAAGTATTGGTGGTCTATTTAGAATTCCTCCTTCTTTATCCATCGTACTAGAAAGTATCATCCCTGAATCTCACCCAGAAACAGAGCAGAATGCCTGCTCTGATACCAATTGAAATTCTGGTTAAGCAGATCACGAAGATGTCAGACAGGATGTCATGACACTTGATCTCTGCTTCTCACAAGGATCTAAGGAAGAACAAACGTAAATAGCAGAAAGTAAACAACACCAGAAATTGTTAACCCAGTTCGGTAAACAATAACACCTACGTCTGGGGGCTACCAAGCCAGTAATGAAATCACTAAGTAGATTTAGTTCTAAGTTAAACTCCAATGTTTACAACTTAGCACCTAGAAACTACCCTTCCTAGATTTCTACCTAAGACTTTCCTAGGTATGAGACCCTTCTCAATTCCCTTCTCAATCACAGCAGTGACTGAAAATATTACAACTCAATAAACAGTCCTTCTCAAGTATTCACACAATACACGAGAGGCTCACAAAAAGTACAAACCCTAGTACTTCTAAAACAGCTGCAATAACCAACCATAAACTAGGTTAACTCTAACCTATTTATAATGTAAACCACAGCTGGACTTGGGCTTCAAAAGCGCAGCAGATATCTTCCTCAGAATTAGCGACCTAATTCTTTCTTCAATCCCCAGTTACCAAAAATGTCTCCTTCACAAGGAAACGGCAAATTCATTTTGAATCAGAATCTCTAATTCCACAATCTCAGGTGCCACCTGGAATCCTAGTCAAATTCCAATCACACCTGTTACCAAAATCAGTTAGTTCAAAACTGTAACAGACAAAGATGTCGAATCCTCCTAATAGGATATCTTGTCTAACATTTTAACCTGCAGTTAGTTCAACATGTTAGGACATCTTGTCCAACATCTTTCTGCTAAGTTAGTTTTACCAAAATTAATGCCAACCTCAAAAGCAGGGACTCAACATAAATTGTAAAAGAGTTTACAACGGTGAAGTAAAACAACTATTGTAAGAGGACTTCAATTCCACTACGGTTGTGTTTTCCAACCATAATTAAAGGGTTCACTGATAAATTAAAACAAAACTTATTCTGTATTATTTCTTTCAAAAGACGCCCTAAGCGAACAAGCGAGCCAGAGACGACAGCGGCAGCGTAATCTTTACCCTCTTCGTATCTGTTCATTTGTAGCTCAAATCTTCACCCTCTTTGTTCATTTGATTCTTCAGCTTCGAAGTACGGTATTCTTCAACATCTTCATTCCTTTTTTCTTTGTATATGTTGTATATGCCCAAGTCAGTATGTTTATGTTGTTTATGCTCAAGTCAGTATTAGAGTAAATGTTTTACATGCTTTAGATTTAGATTTGCATATGCATTAAGTTTTTGGATTACATTTTGGTGTGTCATTCACATTATTATATGTGTATAAATTTCAGAAGTTGTTATGGATCATAGTTGGATGAAAGCCGATAGATTAGGTCCGGTTTATGAGAAAGGAGTTCTTGAATTTCTCGAATACGCTGATAAACATCTTCTCGACAATAATGGTATCTTTTATTGTCCTTATGTTCTTTGCACGAATATCAAAAAGTGTAGAAAGGATGAAATATTTCATCACCTTTGTTGTGATGGTATATGTCAAAATTATATAATATGGACGTGGCATGGTGAGGGGGATAAAGAGGAAAGTCGTGCGTCACAAAGTCAAAGAGTGGATGAAGATGAATATATGGAAGATCAACTAGAGGATATGTTCCGTGATATTGGGGAATCTTCTTTTAAGAATGTTCATATTTATGATTCTTTATATAGTGATAAAGACACCCATTTATTTAAGGGTTGCAAAGATTTTACACGATTGTCAGTGGTGTTAAAGTTGTTTAATCTGAAGACAAAAAATGGATGGTCGGATAAAAGTTTCACGGAATTACTTGAATTGTTAAAGGAAATTTTACCAAAAGATAACAAATTGTCGGATCGTTGTTATGAGCCAAGAAGATATTGTGTCCAATGGGTCTAGAGTATATCAAAATATATGCTTGCCCTAATGATTGCATATTATACCGGAAAGAGTATGAAGACTTGTATCAATGTCCGAAATGTGGTGTGTCGCGTTACAAGTTGAAGGCCAACAGTGGTGATGACAATGACTATGACAATGTTAGTAGGAAGCATCCTATTGCTATAGTGTTATGGTACTTGCCAATAATTTCACGATTTAAGAGACTTTTTGCTAATTCGAATGACGTAGAGAATATTAGATGGCATGCAGATGAAATGACTCATGATGGAAACATTCGCCATGTTGCTGATTCGTTGCAATGGAAGAAAATTGATTCGTTGTTTCTGGATTTTGGAGTTGAGCCAAGAAACCTTAGGCATGGACTTGCCACTGATGGAATGAACCCCTTTGGTAATCTAAGCACTAATCATATTTCGTGGCCTGTTCTTCTCAGTATTTATAACCTATCTCCTTGGTTGAGTATGAAGCGCACGTATATACTGTTAAGTATGATGATTTCTGGACCACGACAACCTAGTAACGACATAGATGTTTATCTAAGTCCATTAATTGATTATTTACAACTCTTGTGGGATGAAGGCGTTGAAGTTGATGATGCATATTCTGGGGAAAATTTTAAGATGCGTGCAATGTTATTTTGCACAATTAACGACTTTCCTGCTTACGGTAACTTGGCTGGATATAGTGTCAAAGGACATAGAGTGTGTCCTATATGTGAAGATGATACTTGTTATAACCAACTTGAGTTTATAAAAAAGATTGTTTAACTTGGGCATAAAAAATTTCTAAAACCCGATCATCCTTATCATAGATTGCGGAAGGCTTTTAATGGAGAGCAAAAGTTTGATGAGGCACCTGAACCTTTAACCGGGGAAAATGTTTATCAACGGTAGGAACACATTAATGTTGCCTTTGGGAAGAGAAAAAAAGAAAAGGGGGCAGTTGCAAAAAATATTTGGAAAAAGAGGTCCATCTTCTTTGATCTTTTGTATTGGTCAAGTCTTGATGTTAGAAATTGTCTTGATGTGATGTACGTGGACAAAAATGTGTGTGATAGTTTGATTGGCACACTTCTAAACATTCCAGGAAAGACTAAAGATGGTAAGACTTCCCGTCTTGATATGGAGAAGATGGGTATACAAAAACAGTTGGCTCCAATAGAGAAAGGAAAAAGAACTTATTTGCCTCCAGCATGTCACACTCTTTCTAAAAAGGAAAAGAAAATTTTCTGCGAGTGGTTGCAAGGTATTAAAGTTTCACAAGGTTACTCATCAAACATCAAGAAACTTGTATCAATGAAAGATCTCAAGTTAATTGGTTTAAAATCTCATGATTGTCATGTATTGATGTAACAACTTCTACCAGTGGCTATTCGTGGGATTCTACCAAAAAATGTGAGAGTAACTATAATGAGATTGTGCTTATTCTTCAATGCCATATATAATAAAATTATTGATTTCAAAAAATTATATGAATTAGAAAATGAGGATGCTATCATCTTTTGTCAATTTAAGATGTATTTTCCTCCATCATTTTTTGACATTATGGTTCACTTACTTGTTCATCTAGTCAGAGAAATTAGAATTTGTGGTCTAGTTTATTTAAGGTGGATGTATCCAATAGAGTGATATATAAAGATCTTTAAAGGATATACGAAGAATCATCACCGGCCGGAAGCTTCGATTGTTGAAAGATACATCATAGAAGAAGCTGTTGAGTTTTGTACAAACTATTTGTCGGGCGCAGATTCTATAGGAATTCCAAAGTCTCGTCATGCTGACACAGACGGAAGAGGTATTCAAGGTCTAAATGTTAAGTCAATGGCTCAAGATGTAGTTATTCAAGCGCATTTCTATATATTGAATAATATAGATGACGTTCAACCTTTCATAGATACTCACAAAGGACTTTAGAGGAAAAAATATCCCCGAATGAGTGACAAGTTATTGTTAATAGAGCATAACAAGAGATTCATAGATTGATTTAATAAAAGTGTATCTAATGATCGTAGTGCATCCGAGATACTTAAATGGTTGTCGTACGAGCCAAAATTTGGTGTCATTACTTGAACTGGATACAGCATTGGTCATTATATCTTTTATACAAAATCAAAGATGATTGTAGTACAATGTAAAATAGTGGGGTTATGGTTGAAGCCGAATTGATGTATTTCTCTAGTTCAAAAGATAAGTATCCTGTATTAGAAACTACCGCGTTTTATGGTGTCATTGATGAGATTTGGGAGATTGATTATGTTATTTTTAAAGTGGCTTTATTTAAATGCAAATGGGTCCCCAATAATTGTAATGGTGTACACATTGATGAATTGGGATTCACACGGATCGACCTTGGCAAGGCATCTTTTATGACCGAACCATTCATCATGGCTTCTCAAGCAAAACAAGTTTTCTATGTTACCGACCCATCAGACATATCGGGAAAATGGTCAATCGTTCTCCAAGAAAAACACATTCCTTTTAGTGATGGAAGTCTTGATATTCCATCCACACCTTCTTATATAACACAAGTCCTACCTCATATGATGAAGTTGATGGAGATACCGTGCACGCTATTTGAATCAATCAGGAAGAAGGCATATGGAAAAATTAACAAGTACGTGATTTAGTCTTTATTCATAATATATTAATTGTATGTTATAGTTTCTAAATATTTTTACTAACAAGTATAATTATTTGAAATCATAGGTCTTTAGAGTCATGACACCAAGAGACAAGAAACCAAAACACCAAGTTACAATTATGTGATGTTATGTAATGTGTAAACTCTAGGTTGTTTGTTCTGATAAATTGTAAGATATTTGTTACAATTGAATATGATACAATTATGTGATGTTATGTAATGTGTAAACCGTAGGTTGTTTGTTCTAATAAATTGTAAGATATTTGTTATAATTGAATATGATACAATTATATGATGTTATGTAATGTGTAAACTGTAGATTGTTTGTTCTGATAAATTGTAAGATATTTGTTACAATTGAATATGATACAATTATGTGATATTATGAATATGATACAATTAAAATTATTATGATTACTTTATCACAAATGTTAGTTGTATTTTCTGCTGTGATATAGTGAACAATAATACAGGTTAAAAAATGGGATTAATTATAAAATCAATAATCTTTTTCTTAATTATGCAGAATATATAATAACGGTTATATATCATAACCGTAATAATATATTTTGCTTTAACAACGGTTATATTACACAACTGTAATAATATCTCGCGCGTTGTCCAGAAAAAAATAAATATCAAATCAGCGCATCTGGGAATCGAACCTAGGACAATTACTTTATCACAACGGTTGTTTCTATAAACTGTCGTGATTGGTAGCCCTCTTTCCAGTTTAATACAACGGTTACTGGTCCGTGATTGTAAGTATCATATATACAACGACACTCTACATAACAACACCTGTGCACGCGTGATTACATACATTTCTCAACCGTTGTTAAATGGATTTTCCATAGTAGTGTTAGTGTCAACTATTGGATCAACCATAACTTGTTGTCTAGGATTTTGGTGTCTCTCCGTAAGAAATGCTCGATTTCGTTCACAGGTTCAACTAAATTCCCAGTAAAACAAGTTCTTCCCATACAAGAGCAGCGAGAACCACAACAAAATAAAACCATTAAAATAAATAGCAAAATAAAGCTCTAGTTTATACGGTGATCAAGTAGTAATTCAATATTAAATGCAATTGGTCCCCGACACCGACACCAAAAACTAAACACGCTGCAAGTGCGCGATTGTGCAAAGTAGTAAAAATTTATCGAACCACATAGACCAATGGTTTAAATACCAGATTCCGTCCTATCAATGTATATCTAGAGAAATCAATAATATGATTTTTTTTTCTGAAAGCAGCTTAAATGAAAAAGCACTTTAATAAAAAAATAACTTATTTTCAAAATCAGTTAAATTCCATATAAGGCAAACATAACCTAGGGTTATGGTTCTCACTTTAACACATTCGTATAATCCAAGTCACTTCTATTACCAGAGTTCATCATAATTTATAGAAAATAGATAAATATGAACAATACCTACTTTCTCCAGCGCATTGTCCTTGTCGACGACAAATAATTCGTCTGCTTTCGCACAGCTGAATTATTCGTCAAAGATCTGTTACTTTTGCTCAACTATAAAAATTTCTCAAATTCATCCAAGTGTTTTCGTTGTATTGGACTTGTTTGCTTAAAAACCTGCGCTTCGATACCAGCACATATCCTTTCAGATTACGGTCAATACCTGAGAACACTTAACTTTCGTACAAGAGTTGGAATGTATGAACACAAGCAATAAAATAAATTCATAAAAATACTCTCGTAATCAATATGTGAAAAATCATACAAAGGTTATAAGATGATCCCCATAATCCCTAATCCCTAATGGATTACTCAATCATGGTGAGGGCAGACATAATCAATTCGATGTTCACAAATGCATTTATAATATGACATTAAAAGTAGACAAGCAATTTGTTGTACCCCAAATTTTACCCCTTAGATGTCATAACATTTTTTTGCACTTAAATTTAGGGTTCATTCATCCATGCATTGTTAAGTAACCATAATATCTTGCCAGTTTGTTTCTTTTGTGAAATCCAGGTTTACACAGGAAAAAGAACAAAAGTCAATAAGCTAGGCTTTCCCATGTTTCAAGGTCTCTGGCTCCAAATGCAACCATTTGAGCTCACCTACATTCAGGAGGCCTCATTCCACAAGAAATCAAATGTGTTTGGTTCCTGGTACAAGTGCCTTGAGCCACAGGATTCACCGTGACTCAAAATCAGGGTTTTATCAGCATCCATCAACCAGTGCCCTTGATTTTGATCAAGACCTGTTTCCAAGTTTTGGAATACGATTTTACTTGATACTGGACATTCTCAGAGGCCATCTATGGGCCTTGGAAAAGATTTAAAAGGCAAGATCCTCAAAGATCATCCATTGGAATTCCTGAGGAAATTAGGGTTTTGACCGAAGAAATCGAGCCTCCGATTTTAATGATTTTGGAATAAAAAGAAGCATCTGAGCCATGTCTCGTTTTTTTATATGATCGACCCGAAGACACGAGGAATCGGCACTTGTAAATTTTATTGTTATTTTCATTTGAAAAAAAAAGAAAGAAAAAAGAAAAGAAAAAAAAAAGAAAAGAAAGAAAAATAAAAGAAAGAAAAAGAACAGAAAAGAAAAACGAAGGAAAGAAAAGAAAAAAAAGAAGAATGAAACAAGTGTGGCACCTGCCACACTTAGTGGCGCCCACCACCACTATCCAAAGGGCATGGCGCCCACCATGATGAAGCATGGCGCCTGCCATGCCAATTCATGCATTTGCCATAAAAAAATATGGTTTTAATTAAATAATGTTTTTAGCAAAAGCAAATGCAAGTGGTTCCGTTCATCATGGAATAAAAAACTACTTTTCAGAGAGGCATGGTTCCACGTCTCTCAGCCAACTTACTATCTGATGCTTTCTGATTTGAAAAAAGGGTGTTTTGGACAATATGAAAAAACCAGACTACACCCTCACTTTCTCCTATAAGTAGGACCTTTCATCTTCAGTTTTCTTTACACCAGTTTTCACCGAAAAATAGTGAATACTCTCTTCTCCCCCAGTTACCGTTATTCTGAATATTGTTACGAAAGTTTTTCGGTTCGAACTTTCCACTGTCCAACCTTGCTGTGGCACTTTGAGGAAAAAGAAGTTCCTTCGGTTTTCTTCCGAATATGTACTGGTGAAGAGGCAGTGGACCGTCTCCACTAGGTAACCTTCAAATCTCTGTTTCATTTACGTTTCATTTCATTTTTACGGTGTCGTAATCATTTGTTTCATATCATTATATTTGGTTATCATGTAAATACCTGATTCCTGAATAAATATTACAAATCATAATGCCTGATATTTTTTTTGTCATGTTAATATTTTAATTGCAAACCATATTGTCATTGTTTTTGTCTGGTTTTACCATGAATAATATAAAAGAAAAATAAAAGAAAAATGAAAGTGAGATGGTGCTTTGTTTTAGTAATATGGTATAAAAGAAAAAAATATATAGAGAGAGGAGAAGGGTGTGGCGCCTGCCACACACCTAAAGGTGGCGCCTACCACCTCTAAAGGTGGCGCCTACCACCTACTAAATCTCCACTCATGGCACCTGCCACAATGTTGTGGCACCGGCCACACATTGTGGCACTTTTAAGTGGCACCTGCCACCTTAAATATTGTTTTTTTAGTATTTCATTTCTTATAGTAAAATCACATTTTCTTTCTATTTTCCAAAACAAAAATGAGCATAACTTAAATTCTTTTTTCCATTTTTATTTTATTCATTTCCTTTCTAAAAAATTCAAGAAAACAAAAAATATGCTTTACGTACCATTTCCTTTTTATAAAAAATAACCGACCTGTTTCTGTAAATTTGTTGAACTTTTCAGTCGGCCTGTAAATTAGTGTTTGTTATTCTCTGACTTGAACCAAATCATTCTGTTATTTGTACGTCCATGCCAATTTTTCATAACTTAACATGTTTTCGATTTCAAAATTTTGAAAATATTCTTTGCCGTATTAATCCTGTTCATTTCATTTCAATTCCCTTTAAACTTTTGTTTATAAGTTTATCTCCATATTCCAAAGGAAAAGTCTCTCTATTGACCGCAAAGTCATAGATAGCTCATTACCCTTTTAACCTAACCTTAGGTTTGGAGTCGCCGCACTCCACGTAGGTGTCTTGCTTTCAGACCCTACTTTCCCGTGAACATTTCATTCCCTTTTTAACCTAGACTTCCCAAGAGATAGCCATTAATCTCTTATAACTCATAAACCTTTCTTTAACATAAACAAGAGATAGCCATTAATCTCTTCTCCTTCACCAACTTTTAACCCTTCACAATCCTTTCACAAGAGATAGCCATTAATCTCTTCTCCTAAACAATCAATCTTCACAAGCTTTGCTATCAAGCTTTTCACCCTATTTTCCCTAGGAACCTTGACCACAGTCAAGAGTTCCTCACCCCCGTTGAGGGGAACTACGAGTGCTCTGATTCCATTCCCGTCAAGATACGTAGGCACGAGATGCGATGTCTTGGCGAGCATACTTAGTGTATATACCCCTAGGTCTTTCTTTACCTTAGCACATTTCCCTTAGCAAGCAAACTATAACATAACACAAATACTTACAAGAGGTTCCTGTAGAGTACTACAGATACTTAGGATGCTAACAACTTCCCTAGGTATAACCAAACCCCGAACCTTAGATCTCTGAGCTGTGTTCCTGCATAGCGCAATTAGGGTTTTCGTTCTTTACCCTTTCCTTGGGATAAATCAAAGCTCGGTGGTGAATTTCAAAGTTTTGCGATGCAAGTTAATTAATAGCTTGTTATCCGATTCTCACCGCAACGAAAATGGCGACTTCACTGGGGAAATCTCCCCTAAGAGGGTTAAGCCTATCTTGTTTGTATTTGTGTTATTTTACATGCTTGCTTGCTTGTATACTTGTATATTTTGTATATATGTATATATGCATCTTGTGTGTGGGTTTTCTGTATGCAGGGTTGCTACTTTGAGTGGTGAGGATAAGTCCTAACCCGGACTTGAGCGTACACTTATGATAGGACGATGGTATATTCAATGAGGCTTTGAGGGAGTCGATTCCCAAAAAAGTTGACTTGAGACACCATCACTCACTGAGGCCCTCTTGAGTGTCTAGTCATGTTGAACGAGTTTATTCGTGAAAACGTGCTACTCTCGACATAGGTGCTATCGATACTGAGAACCGTAGGTACCTTTAACCCTACTTAGCCTTTTAGGACGTAGTGCAATGACCATGAGGGAGTCTATTTCTGAAATGGTTTTCACGCGATACTACACTCGGACGAGACTTTCTTGAAAATATTATTGACTATCGAGTAATTCGGGAAATCGACAATATCCGAAAGATGGGTTGTTGACTCTGGGAACTTCTTAGAACCCTGTTTTACAGATACAAGAACCGTAGTACACACCTTGTGATTGGTTATTTACCCAGACTCCATGCTGTGATCTCGAACCCTTGATCCTCTTGCATGTGTTTTACATCCTGTTTGCATCACATTGCATATCACTTGCATCGTTACATGTTTCATTGCGTACATCTGTCTGTCCATTTACTCATCTCCAGTGGTCTCTATCTTCCAGTGTCACCTGTGATTCGTCAACCTGATTCCTCGACACCGATACCGGACTAAAGCTAACTGCAGACGCAAGATGTCAGAGCAAGAGGCACACAATGCTGAGGTCCGAATGGAAATCGATGACCTTAAGTCGAGCATGACTAAACTCACTGAGATGCTTCAAGTTTTGATTGCTAGGGGAGAGCAACCCCAAAGGACTGTCGTCCAGGAAGTTTCAAGTGCTGATCCTCCACCGGTTCAAGTGCCACCGTCAACTCGGCCCGAGTTTGGTTTGCCACACAACTATTCTCCGCCGATTGTATCTACTGCTATGCCTGTATTTCAAGCTCCTATTTTTGCTGACCCCAGACCTACAGTCCATGCCGTTCCACAGACTGTTCGAGCTTCTTTTAAGAATCCCCTCCTTGAGTACAATGCTGCCAGTGCTCAGGGAGAAGACTGTGAAGACTTTGTTGAACCTGAAGTTGTCCGTGGTCAGTTTCAGACCTTAGACAAAAGACTTAAAGCCGTAGAGGGTACTGACTTTTTCAATGTAGACGCAGATAACATGTGCTTATTGTCTGATCTTGTTATGCCCGCTAAGTTCAAAACTCAAGAATTTGTGAAATACAAGGGCCACTCTTGTCCAAGGGCTCATTTGGTCATGTATCTTCGCAAGGTGGCTGCTTATACCAAAAATTAGAAGCTCCTTATCCACTATTTTCAGGATAGCTTGAGTGGGGCATCACTTAAATAGTATATAGGTCTTGAGTAAAACTCCATTCACTGCTTCCAAGATCTTGTAAATGCCTTCATGAAGCAGTATAAGTATAACCTTGACATGGCTCCTGATCGCCGCCAGCTGCAAAACATGATTCAACATGAGAAGGAATCTTTTAAGGAGTATGCTCAGCGCTGGAGGGAGTTGGCTTCCCAAGTTGAACCTCCTTTGGATGAGAAAGAATTGACTGGAATGTTCATGGATACTCTGTCCCCATTCTATTGGGAGAAGATGATTGGAAGTGTTTCCTCCAATTTCACTGATTTGGTTACTATTGGCCAAAAACTCGAGGAAGGACTTAAGAAGGGAAAAGTATCCAAGGCTACTGAATCTTCCAATGCTGTGAAGAAATCCTATGGGAACTTTCAGAAGAAAAGGGAAGATCAGACTAACGCTGTAATGGTTGAAGTGAGAAGGTCTCGTCCCCAACCTCAGTATACTATTCACCTTACTGTTGCTGATGTCACTCCCGTGGTTACTGCTCCACGACCAGCTCAAGCTTCACAACGTCCAACTGTAGGACAAAACCAGTATCGTAATAGGAATCAATTTGATCCTATTCCCATGACAGACACCGAGCTTTATCCTGGTTTGGTTCAACAAAGTTTGATTACCACAAGGCCTTTGCCTCCTCCTCCAAATCCTCTTCCAGCTGGCTATAGGGCTGATCTTCATTGTGAATACCATCAAGGTGGTGCAGGCCATAACTTGGAAGGTTGCTTTGCGTTGAAGGCTAAAGTACAAGAGATGACGAGAAACAAAATCCTATCCTTTAAGGACAATCCCAATGTTCATAAAAACCCTCTCCCAAGGCACGCCAAGTGAAGCATCAGTCGACTTCAGCCCAGCTACTTCTTAAAGACAAGACAACTTATCCTTGTGTTTGATTAGTCACTAGGTCTTGTTTCTTGTTGTTTGCATTTTCCTTATTTTGTAATAGTTGTTTGCTTTCAAATTATGTTTGTACTTTCAAAATTAATGAAATGAGCATTGCAACTTTTGATTCAATTCATTTGTGTTTGCTATTTACTTCTTAATGCTTTTTCTTTCAAGAAAAATAAAAGAGTTCTCTTGTCAACTTTCTTTTGATTATGCAAAGATTGGAGGGAGGATGATGATACATTATACTCATAATTGTTGTTGTATGCTTTCAAATCAAAACTTTGCTGACGATGTAAGGCATTGTCTCAATCCCTAAACACTGGAGAAATAAGGAAGTTAATCCCTTGTCAAACCCTTCGAGCCTCGAAGTAGGAGTTTCTTTCTTTACAAAAAAGAAGACCCTTAAATCTCAACCTTGGGGCAGGGTAGTTCTCAGTTTGACTTGGTTATGCATTCTAACGCAAGCGCTTCATGCAAGACACCGTTCAGCTCTCTCAAATCAAATGACAATAAGGAAGAAGAAGAGGTCTCAAAACCTTAGTAAAGACAAGAAGAGGTCTCAAAAGCTTAGAAGACAAAAAAAAAGAAGTCTCATAACCTCAATAAGGAAGAAAAAGAGGTCTCAAAACCTCAGCAAAGACAAAAAAAAAAGAAGTCTCAAAATCTCAGCAATAAAGGACAACCTAATGTTGTAAGGGAGTAATGACAACCCAAGGTGTCTGAATCATCATCAACTATCATCAGTACCACTTCCAATATGTGGGAATCTGAGTGCATATTCTGAGTTAACTAAGCATAGGATTGGAAGTTCATCACGAAGATTGGGTGGGCATAAATAAACTCTGAGCTTTTATCCTTTGTTTCTTAAACCATGAACCAGGCCACGTTATAACCCTCAAAAGACCTAACTAAAGCAAGGTTATTTTGAAAGCATACTACAGCAAGGTTGCGTAAACTGACTTCCAATGATCTTTGCAGATCATCTGTTTTGGCATCATACCTTTCACTTTTAAGTGTCTTGAACCGCCGTGTTCAGACCAGTGATTCATTTGTTTTGCAAATTGATTTCAAAGGTTGCATGAACTTTGCATTTTTGTACAAATACTTTTGTTTGCAAACTGGCTTCCTCTTAAGGAATTTTCAAACAATTAATAAACTTGGTCGGTGATCCTATCAGGGGCAAGTTCTTTCAAAATCCTGTTGAAGAATCAGTTCAAGATTTGTTGTTCAGGGGCAAGTTCTTCTCAGAATTGGTTTATCCAGAATATTTTTCAAGACTCATACTGGGGTAAGCTTTCCCAGTGTACAGTGAAACAATCATTTTCAAGACTCAGACTGGGGCAAGCTCTCCAAGTCTACAGCAAAGCAGTCATTACAGAATTAGACAAGCTGAAGCAATGATCAGTTCATCTACAACAGTCAGCTAATCTGGGGCAATTTACCTGAAGAATCCCCAAGCAGCTCTTCATCCTTCCTACAAGGATCATCAATTTGGATACAGTTTACCAGTGTGGCATAGATGTGTTCAGCAGTAGCATCTCTAGTCCTCAAGCAGAATGGCAGTGATCTCCATGTTGAGGAATCAGTCTTCTAGTTTTGTCTTCTCTCATTCTAGTGCTATTCCTGGATCTTTTATTCTCTCACTCCAGTGCCATTCCTGGATGTCGGTCTCTTGTGATCTCCAGTGCCATTCCTGGATATCTAGTTCCTTTTGTTTCTCCCAGTGCTATTCCTGGAAGTTTTGCCTCTCTTCTGTAATCCTCATCAAATTTGCTTGGATACCTTTCAGTGTCATTTCTGAAAGTTTTATCTGTTCATTCAGTGCCATTCCTGGATGTCTTTCTCACTATCATTTGATACCGTTCCTGAATATAATGATTTGCCTTTACTTTCAGTACCACTCCTGAAAGTTCACAGTCATTCAGTGCTGTCTTGGATACTGTGATTCCTTTTATCCAATGCTTTCTTGGATTTCACTTTTGTTCACATTCATCCAATGCTTTCCTGGATATTGTGATTCCTTTTATCCAATACTTTCTTGGGTATCCCCTTGTTCATTTTCGTTCAATACTTTCTTGGACGTTGTGGTTTCTTTTTATCCAATGCCTTCTTGGATTTCACCTTTCGTCTCATTTGCATATGATGCATTCTCAGATATTATGAGTTTACCTTTCATTCAAAGCCGTTATTGAATGATCGGTTTCTTTGCATCCAATGCTCTCTTGGACCCCGGTTTGTTCACTTTTATCTAAAGCCATTATTAGATATTGTGATTTGTACCCTTCATTCAAAGCCATTATTGGATGACTGGTGTCCTTTTATCCAATCCTTTCTTGGATCTCTACCTTTCTCACTTTCATCTGATGCCATTCTCAGATATTGTGATTATACCTTTCATTCAAAGCCATTATTGGATGTCTGGTTTCTTTACCATCTGATGTCTTTCTGGATGTGTCTCTCTTTCTGATGTTTTTCCAGATCGAGTCTTTGTTCACATTCATCTCAAGCCATTATTAGATATTGTGATTTATACCTTTCATTCAAAGCCATTATTGGATGTCTGGTTTCTTTACCATCTGATGCCTTTCCGGATGTGTCTCTCTTTCAGATGTTTTTCCAAATCGAGTCTTTGTTCACTTTTATCTAAAGCCATTATTAGATATTGTGACTTATACCTTTCATTCAAAGCCATTATTAGATGTCTGGTTTCTTTACCATCTGATGCCTTTTCGGATGTGTCTCTCTTTCTGATGTTTTTCCATACCGAGTCTTTGTTCATATTCATCTAAAGCCAATATTAGATAGTGTGATTTATACCTTTCATTCAAAGCCATTATTGGATGTCTGGTTTCTTTACCATCTAATGCCTTTCCAGATGTGTCTCTCTTTCAGATGTTTTTCCAGATCGAGTCTTTGTTCACTTTTATCTAAAGCCATTATTAGATATTGTGATTTATACCTTTCATTCAAAGCCATTATTGGATGTCTGGTTTCTTTACCATCTGATGCCTTTTCGGATGTGTCTCTCTTTCTGATGTTTTTCCAGATCGAGTCTTTGTTCACATTCATTTAAAGCCATTATTAGATATTGTGATTTGTACCTTTCATTCAAAGCCATTATTGGATGTCTGGTTTCTTTACCATCTGATGCCTTTCTGGATGTGTCTCTCTTTCTGATGTTTTTCCAGATCGAGTCTTTGTTCACATTCATTTAAAGCCATTCTTAGATATTGTGATTTGTACCTTTCGTTCAAAGCCATTATTGAATGTCTGGTGTCCTTTTATCGAATGCCTTCTTGGATTACCCTTGTTTGCCCACCTTTATCTAAAGCCATTATTAGATATTGTGATTATACCTTTCATTCAAAGCTATTATTGGATGACTGTGTCTTTACATCCAATACCTTCTTGGATTACCCTTTTATCTCATACTCATCTGATGCTTTCTCAGATACTATTGAGTTTACCTTTCATTCAAAGCCATTATTGGATGACTGGTTTCTTTGCATCCAATGTTGTCTTGGATCCCTATTTGTTCACTTTCACCTGATGCTTTCTCAGATATTATGATTTGTACCCTTCATTCAAAGCCATTATTGGATGTCTGGTTTCTTTTGCCATCTGATGTCTTTCCGGATGTGCCTTTTCCTGTTTTTTCTGGCTTTTTCTTGAAGATCCCGTTTGAACTCTTCAGTATAAGGAAATCCCAGAAAATCTTTTATCGATGTCTATCCTTTTATTTCAAATTGATCCCCAGTAGAGATCATGTCTTCTTTCTGGTTCCATGCCAAGTAAAGAATGTCTGCTATTTCCCTAGTGTCGTCCGGTCACCTATAGATCTGTCGTCCATCTCCTTGGATCTTTTCCCAGTGGAGAACACCCCTCTGGCTCCCATCCCTAGTGAGGACCTGTAGGATTTCCGCTTTATTTTTCTATCCCCGGTCTTTCCCTAGTGTCTCCACAGTGAGTCTCTTTTGTTGGTCAGCCGGTACCACCAGTAAGTCTTCCTGTTGGATATTAACCTTATCCTTCCCCAGTAAGCTCATCTGTGGTGGTTTGCTCTTTATTTCTGGTGTCTTGTCAGCATTCTTGCACTATCATGACATCATATCATCATACCCGAAGTTCATTGGCATATCAGCATTTGCATGTCTGGTGCTTGTCCTTAGCATCTGCATTCCATCTAAGGGAAAAATTTTCGGTTTGCTATGTTTAAATATCTTTCACCTTGATGTATCGAGGATTTCCATTCCTCGTGTCATCCGGTAAAGCTATTTAAATAGGGGCAACCGTTGTACCCCAAATTTTACCCCTTAGATGTCATAACATTTTTTTGCACTTACATTTAGGGTTCATTCATCCATGCATTGTTAACTAGCCACAATATCTTGCCAGTTTGTTTCTTTTGTGAAATCCAGGTTTACACAGGAAAAAGAACAAAAGTCAATAAGCTAGGCTTTCCCATGTTTCAAGGTCTCTGGCTCCAAATGCAACCATTTGAGCTCACCTACATTCAAGAGGCTTCATTCAACAAGGAATCAAATGTGTTTTGTTCCTAGTACAAGTGCCTTGAGCCACAGGATTCACCGTGACTCAAAATCAGGGTTTTATCAGCATCCATCGACCAGTGCCCTTGATTTTGATCAAGACCTGTTTCCAAGTTTCGGAATACGATTTTACTTGATACTAGACATTCTCAGAGGCCATCTTTGGGCCTTGTAAAAGATTTAAAAGGCAAGATCCTCAAAGATCATCCATTGGAATTCCTGAGGAAATTAGGGTTTTGACCGAAGAAATCGAGCCTCCGATTCTAATGATTTTGGAATAAAAAGAAGCATCTGAGCCATGTCTCGCTTTTTTATATGATCGACCCGAAGACACGAGGAATCGTCACTTGTAAATTTTATTGTTATTTTTATTTGAAAAAAAAGAAATAAAAAAGAAAATAAAGAAAAAGAAAAGAAAGAAAAAGAAAAGAAAATAAAAACAAAGGAAAGAAAAGAAAAAAAGGAAGAATGGAACAAGTTAGCGCCTGCCACACTTAGTGGCGCCCACCACCACTATCCAAAGGGCATGGCGCCCACCATGATGAAGCATGGCGCCTGCCATGCCAATTCATGCATTTTCTCTAAAAAAAATGTGGTTTTAATTAAATAATGTTTTTAGCAAAAGCAAATGCAAGTGGTTCCATTCATCATGAAATAAAAAACTACTTTTCAGAGAGGCATGGTTCCACGTCTCTCAGCCAACCTACTCTCTGATGCTTTCTGATTAATCAAGACTTTTTCAACAAGCCATCTTGCGAAGATTTGAAAAAAGGGTGTTTTGGACAATATGAAAAAATCAGACTACACCCTCACTTTCTCCTATAAATAGGACCCTTCATCTTCAGTTTTCTTTAAACCAGTTTTCACCGAAAAATAGTGAATACTCTCTTCTCCCCCAGTTACCATTATTCTGAATATTATTACGAAAGTTTTTCGGTTCGAACTTTCCACTGTCCAACCTTGCTATGTCACTTTGAGGAAAAAGAAGTTGGTTCGATTTTCTTCCGAATACGTACTGGTGAAGAGGCAGTGGACCGTCTACACTAGGTAACATTCAAATCTCTATTTCATTTACGTTTCATTTCATTTTTACGTTGTCGTAATCATTTGTTTCATATCATTATATTTTGTTATCATGTAAATACCTGATTCCTGAATAAATATTACAAATCATAATGCCTGATTTTTTTTAGTCATTTTAATATTTTAATTGCAAACCATATTGTCATTGTTTTTGTCTGGTTTTACCATGAATAATATAAAAGAAAAATGAAAGTGAGATGGTGGTTTGTTTTAGTAATATGGTATAAAAGAATATATATATATATATATATATATATAGAGAGAGAGAGAGAGAGAGAGAGAGAGGAGAAGGGTGTGGCGCCTGCCACACACCTAAAGGTGGCGCCTGCCACCTACTAAATCTCCACTCATGGCACCTGCCATAATGCTGTGGCACCGGCCACACATTGTGGCACTTGCCACCTTAAATATTTTTTTCTATTATTTCATTTCTTATAGTAAAATCACATTTTCTTTCTATTTTCCAAAACAAAAATGAGCATAATTTAAATTCTTTTTTCGATTTTTATTTTATTCATTTCCTTTCTAAAAAATTCAAGAAAACAAAAAATATGCTTTACGTACCGTTTCCTTTCTATAAAAAATCACCGACCTGTTTCTGTAAATTTGTAGAACTTTTCAGTCGGCCTGTAAATAAGTGTTTGTTGTTCTCTGACTTGAACCAAATCATTTTGTTATTTGTACGTCCATGCCAATTTTTCATAACTTAACATGTTTTCGATTTCAAAATTTTGAAAATATTATTTGCCGTATTCATCCTGTTCATTTCATTTCAATTCCCTTTAAACTTTTGTTTATAAGTTTTTCTCCCTATTCCAAGGGAAAAGTCTCTCCAGTGACTGCAAGGTCATAGATAGCTCATTACCCTTTTAACCTAACCTTAGGTTTGGAGTTGCCGCACTCCACGTAGGTGTCTTTCTTTTAGACCCTACTTTCCCGTGAACATTTCATTCCCTTTTTAACCTAGACTTCCCAAGAGATAGCCATTAATCTCTAATAACTCCTAAACCTTTCTTTAACATAAACAAGAGATAGCCATTAATCTCTTCTCCTTCACCAACTTTTAACCCTTCACAATCCTTTCACAAGAGATAGCCATTATTCTCTTCTCCTAAACAATCAAGCCTCACAAGCTTTGCTTTCATGCTTTTCACCCTGTTTTCCCTTGGAACCTTGACGACAGTCAAGAGTTCCTCACCCCCGCTGAGGGGAGCTACGAGTGCTCTGATTCCATTCCCGTCAGAATATGTAGGCACGAGATGCGATGTCTTGGTGAGAATACTTAGTATATATACCCCTAGGTCTTCCTTTACCTTAGCATATTTCCCTTAGCAAGCAAACTATAACATAACACAAATACTTATAAGAGGTTCCTGTAGAGTACTACAGATACTTAGGATGCTAACACCTTCCCTAGGTATAACCAATCCCCGAACCTTAGAACTCTTGCATTGCTTTGCATTGCAATTAGGGATTTCAATCTTTACCCTTTTCCTTTGGATAAATCAAAGATCGGTGGTGAATTTTATGATTTGTGATTCAAGTTAATTAATAGTTCGATATTCGATTCTCACCGCAACACAATTGAATATGAAAAAAAAGATAAAAACATGAATTCATAGCTTTGATCCAAATTTATCCAAAGGAGACTTGAGTACATAGGAATAGAAATTACATAGAAGCTTTGTAGAATAAAAACTAGGATCCTAAAGTCATAACCAACTATGAGTTAAATAGGAAAATCAAACTTTTGACTTTTTCCCATGTTTTTCTCGTTTTTGATCCATTTTCATTTTGAATATGTATTAGACCCTAAAAAATAGTAAAAACACATAACAAAAGCGTAAAATACGATTAACATAAATAAAATGATCAAAATGCAATGAAATGCTAGGTAAAAACTACTAGAAATTACGGTATGAAAATAACTTATCAAGATAACACCATAGATTTATAGAGGTTCGCTATTAAAGAAGTGGCCAACTCTTTTCCCTAAGAATTGATCTTAAGAGTATCCATTAATGCTTGAGATCTTTTAGAAGGTTGAGCACGTGAACCCCATTGTTGCGGTGAAAATCGGATAACAAGCTATTAATTAACTTGCATCGCATTTCTTTTACAACCGACTTTGATTTATTCAAAGGAAAGGTTCAAGATCGTTAGAAAAACCTAAAGGGGGAGATCTAAGGTTCGGGGGTTGGTTATACAAAGGGAAGGTATTAGCACCCTAAGTATCTGTAGTACTCTACAAGAACCTCTTGTTTAAGTTTATGCTATGTTATGTTGCTTGCTAAGATATCTATGCTAAGGTAAGGTAAAGACCTAATAGTATGTACACTAGTTTGCTCGCCAAGACATCGCATCTTGTGCCTACGTATCTGACTAAAGAATCAGAGCAACCGTAGTTCACCTAACTAAGGGTGAAAGAAAAGAAACATTGACTATGACCAACGTTCCAAAGGGAATGAGCATAAGCTCACGTAGAGTCCACGATAACTCTCTAAGTCTACGTTATGAAGAGAGGAAGTGAATTCTCATGATAATGAGAACCACACAGAGTTCATGATAACTCTGTAAGTCTGAGTAAAAGGTAAAGTGAGTTCTCATGATAGTGAGAATCACATGGAGTTCATGATAACTCCATCCTATTACTAAACTATGAGGGAAACGGCTCTTATGAGGCCAAGGATGAAATGGGAAAGGTTTGTGACTTAGGAGTCAAAGTAAAGATCTTTCCTTTGGAAGGAGGGTCAAGTGTGAACAATCATGAATATGATATAAATAGTGTGAATATGAACAAAGATATAATCTAGATAATATGAACAGGATATGAACATGAATATGATCAAGATAGAATGAACAAGATATGAACATGGTATATACAGTGACATCAAAGTCAAGTGATAATAAATCAAGGACTGATAGTATCCACATGGTATCATGTTAACATGCTAAAAAACAATGTCAGGCAAACATATATACATGCAGACATAAAAAAAATGCATCAATGTAAATGAGCAAGGGATAGAAAGATCTGACCAAAATAGTGCATAAACACTTCCCACTGATGGGCCACTGGCAAGCCAAGATCAAGAGTCAAAACCTCTACTCCAAGAGCATAGGGCAAAGGGTCCTAAATCTAAGTCCTCAGTCCAAAACACAATAGTAACCACAGTCTGGTCAATTGAGTTTTTTAGGGTTTCGATATTTATTAGTGTATTTTAAATGAACAAATAAAATGAACAATATACACAAGATATAAATATGAACAATGATAATATTAACAATGATAAAAATTGACATAAAGAATAAATCAAGATATATATATATATATATATATATATATATATATATATATATATATATATATATATATATATATATATATATATATATATATATATATATATATATATATATATATTGACTGAAAGTAAATTTAGTGATTGTTGATTAATTTATTGGATCGATGAATCGGGTCCAATGTAGTGCTGATCCGTCGTAGTACGGTCTATGAGGAAGACCATACTATAGGAGAATGCACAATTTGATCTTTGTGTTAAGACACGATAGAGAAATGATATAGAATATCATTCTCCGATGAAATCGTGTCACACGAAAAGAAGAGGTGAAGACCTCGTCTTAAATCACAAACTCTCGTTGATTAGTCGAAGGTAACCTATCACGATCTCAAAGTATAGAAAGAGATCTCGATGATCACTCACTACAGATTTGAAATAATGAAGGTTCGTCGCTTCGCTAACAACGTTCGTGAATAGAAAGTCGGTCTCGTCTTAATCATGATTTAATCGAGAAACCGATAATCTATGATATTCGACTTTCATCGACTGATAAAATAATGAAGGTGGCCTCATACCTATCACGACTTTTAGTAATTTGATAAATCTACTAAGTCGTGATTTTTGTAATATCATCGGCCCAAAAATAAAGAAACAGGCTCGAAATGAAAATAAATTCGGTCTCATCTAAATAAGGATTTAGATCGATAAATCGAATACCTTTCTATTAGATTTTCATTGACCGATAAAATAAACAAAAAAATGGCCTCATACTTGTCAAGACTTTTTAGTGATTTTAAGATAAATCAAAGTCATGATTTTGTTAATGTCATAGACCCTAAAATAAAGAAAAATGACATACTTAAGATGAAAAACTTAAAAAAGGAAAAATGTTAAATTGAAATACTAAGAACCATTATTAGACAAATAAAAAGTAGAAACAAAGTTAAATCCATGAAAATAAACAAAAAAGAAAAGATAATAAAAAAGGGGGAGGGTGAACCGTTTGAGCAGGAGGGTGCAAAGAATATCTCGGGCTCTAAAGCCCATTTCATCCGTAAATTAATACAGGAAAGGTGGTGTAAAAGTAATCAACATGAAAGGTTGTATCCACAGTGACTCAACACAGGCTTTGTGTAGCCCAAGAATAACAACACCATCAAGTTTTCTTTTTTAAAAAAAAGAAAAAGAAGACACGGTCAAACAGAAAGAAATAACATACTATAATTTCTCAACAGGAACATTATCAACAAGTTCATACGGTCCAGCCTCCCCATCACTTCACAAAACAAAGAATCACTTTCAAAAGCAAACTCAGAAGGGGAAAAAAAGGAAAGAATGCAACTACGCTCAACATCATTCCAAACGCTTTATCATCGCGTAACAATCGAATCAGAAACAACTTATAATGAATCATCTCAACCAGGTTTCAATTTGGTTCGTTCGAATTTGATTCGCACCGTCAATTGCTCAGCATTTCGCTTTCGAATCAGGTTTGGATCTTACTCACTCTTCATCTCAATCCACTCTCCCTGTTCATGTCTTTCTCTTTCTGCGAATCGGATTGAGTTGTTGTTGAGGTTTTGGTTTGAAATTGAGAGTGAAGTTTGAAGAAGGGAGGTTGAGATTTGAAAACGGTGATGGTGTTGATAAAGAAGGTTGTCGATTTTGGAAACTGGGTTAGGTTGGAGGAAAATGAAACGGAGGTTTGAGATTGTGTTTAACATGGTATTCTTTGATGATGAAGATGTAACGGTTCTGGCGGATTGGGGATGAATTTGATGAAGGTTTGGTTGGGTTCTGTTGATGTTGGCAGACGGTTGAAGATGATGAGAGTAGAGGGAAGAAACAGGGGAAGAAGAGTTATCTCCTCATCCTCACGGGCCTTCTGAAGAAGAGGTTGGGTTTCTGTTCTTTTGGCTAATTTGCGTGTTCATCTCCCTTTTTGTTTCTCACTTTTCTCTGGCTTTGTAGGTTAAAGAAAGCTTGAATGGCTATGTTGAAATAGGATTGGAAAAAGTTTTGTAAAGAATGGAGGTTGTTGTTTGATTTGAAGAGGTTACTTGAAATGAGATGAGGCTTTTTCCTTGTTGTTGTAAGTTATCAAAGAAGGCGCAGAGGTTTGTTGATGTTCATAAAGAAAACAAGGCAACAGAGGGAGTTTTAAGGAAAGTCGAGAGGACGGTTTGTGGCCAGGTGTGAGTAGCTATCTTTGCTGAGTTTTTGAAGAAACAAGATAAACTTGCCTTTGTAGAGTTTTCCCCGCCTTTTCTTTTCTGTTCATCTCCTCTCTTTCTTTTTAATCCAAACAAAAACTTATTTGTGAAGCTTGTAGTACAGATTACGCAGGTTTTACGGCTTAGTGCAGATGGTTTGCGTGTAGAAAGGTGTACTTGCGTTGCAGTGTATTGTAGCTTTTGTAGCAGCTTTGGGGCGGGACACTATGGTTTTGGAGAAGTCCTTTGGCTGGGTAGATTGTCACTTTTGCAGAAAATGGATAAAGACCTTGTATGAATTGTAATATTCCTTGAACAAAACGGATTCAATTAAATTAAGAAATAATAATACTAAACTATACTTTAAATAAAATTTAACTAAAATTAGTATTGGAATTAAAATTAATAAAAGTTAAACCAATTAAGACTAGACTAGAATTGAAAATAAACTGAATTAAAAATTAAAATTTAATTAAAATTACTGCTAAAATTAAAATTAAAATTAAAAATTAAACTAAATTAGCTTAAGACAATTCAAGACAATCATTTGACTCAATAGTAATAAAATAACATAAAAAATAAAATAATAACAATAATCATAAGATGAAATAACAATAATAGTAATAATAATGAAAAATACCAAAAATAATACAAAATGATAAAGATAATAATAAAAATGCATGATTAATGATACGGGAAGTTTTAGCTAAAAATGCGAAAAAGTTGATCGACTTATGATGATATGAAAACGATCAGAATATCTGAGGGTAAAATTTGGGGTGTAACAGTTGCCCCTATTTAAATATTTTCACCGAATGACATGGGAAATGGAAATTATGGTGAAAAATATTTAAATATAGATAACCGAAAATTTTTCCCTTAGATACGCTGATATGCAATGATATGAAAAAACTAGTCTAGGATGCGGATGTGCCATGAACTTCTAGTATGATGGTATGATGCCATGATGGTGCAAAAATGCAATCAACAACGAAAGTGAACACACACAGGTGGATAACACCGGGGAAGGATGAAGGTTAGTATCCATGAGGTAAACTCACTGGGGATACAAGCCAACCGACAAAAGAGACTTACTGGGGAGAATCCCAGGGAACATTGGGGATAGAAAAGAAACTGAGGGAAAACCCTACAGGTTCTTACTGGAGATAGAAGCCAGAGAGGTATTCTCCACTGGGGAAAGATCCAGGGAGATGGACGACAGGTTCATATGTGACCGGACGACACTGGGGAAAAAGATACATTCTTACTGGGCATGAAACCAGAAAGAAGACATGATCACCACAGGGGATCAGTTTGAAATAAAAGGATAGACATCTTACAAAGATTTTCTGGGGATTTCCTATACTGAAGAGTTCAAACGGGATCTTCAAGAAAAGCCAGAAAAGATAGAGGTAAACTCTGCGTCAGATGATGAAAGGTGACTGGACCTTTTAACTGTGAATGAGGTTAATGAATAAAAAATGTACCAGAACTGGTTGAGATAACAAATATGATTCCGTTTATGGAGGATGCCAGCGATGAATGGACTTTAGGTTCAAGCCTGACATGATTCAAGCAGGAACAAACTGAAATAAAAGCCTAAGGTGACTCGATTCAAACCAAATACGGTGCCAATGATAATTGGACTTTGGGTTCAAGTTTGACACGATTCAAACAAGAACAAGATCTTAAAACAAGAGACAATGTCCGACACGATTCGAACAAGGACTCGGTTCAGGTATGACATGATTCAAACGAGAACAAGATCTTAAAACAAGAGACAATGTTCGACACGGTTCGAACAAGGACTCGGTTCAAGTTTGACACGATTCAAACAAGAACAAGATCTTAAAACAAGAGACAATGTCCGACACGATTCGAACAAGGACTCGGTTCAGGTTTGACACGATTCAAACAAGAACAGGATCTTAAAACAAGAGATAATGTTCGACACGATTCGAACAAGGACTCGGTTCAAGTTTGACACGATTCAAACAAGAACAGAATCTTAAAACAAGAGACAATGTCCGACACGATTCGAACAAGGACTCGGTTCAGGTTTGACACGATTCAAACAAGAACAGGATCTTAAAACAAGAGACAATGTCCGACACGATTCGAACAAGGACTCGGTTCAGGTTTGACACGATTCAAACAAGAACAAGATCTTAAAACAAAAGACAATGTCCGACACGATTCGAACAAGGACTCGGTTCAGGTTTGACATGATTCAAACAAGAATAAGATCTTAAAACAAGAGACAGTGTCCGACACGATTCGAACAAGGACTCGGTTCAGGTTTGACACGATTCAAACAAGAACAAAATCTTAAAACAAGAGACAGTGTCCGACACGATTCGAACAAGGACTCCGTTCAGGTTTGACACGATTCAAACAAGAACAAGATCTTAAAATAAGAGACAATGTCTGACACGATTCGAACAAGGACTCGGTTCAGGTTTGACACGATTCAAACAAGAACAAGATCTTAAAACAAGAGACAGTGTCCGACACGATTCGAACAAGGACTCGGTTTAGGTTTGACACGATTCAAATAAGAACAAGATCTTAAAACAAGAGACAATGTCTGACACGATTCGAACAAGGACTCGGTTTAGGTTTGACACGATTCAAACAAGAACAAGATCTTAAAATAAGAGACAATGTCCGACACGATTCGAACAAGGACTCGATTCAGGTTTGACACGATTCAAACAAGAACAAGATCTTAAAACAAGAGACAATGTCCGACACGATTCGAACAAGGACTCAGTTCAGGTTTGACACGATTCAAACAAGAACAAGATCTTAAAACAAGAGACAGTGTCTGACACGATTCGAACAAGGACTCGGTTCAGGTTTGACACGATTCAAACAAGAACAAGATCTTAAAACAAGAGACAATGTCCGACGCGATTCGAACAAGGACTCGGTTCAGGTTTGACACGATTCAAACAAGAACAAGATCTTAAAATAAGAGACAATGTCCGACACGATTCGAACAAGGACTCGGTTCAAGTTTGACACGATTCAAATAAGAACAAGTTCTTAAAAGCCTAAGGTGACTCGATTCAAACCAAAGACGGTGCCAACGATAATTGGACTTTGGGTTCAAGTTTAACGCGATTCAAACAGGAACGATTTTAAACAACAGGAAAGATGCCAGTGATGACTGAACTTTAGGTCAGACCTCTTGGGGAATACTGCACAAAGAATCAAGATCTGACACTTAAAGGTAAAGATTAGACATAAGTCTAGCTTAGCCAAAGGTTTAAGATAAACCGGGAATGTCTTCACTTTACTAGTGAAATAAAGGCTCACATTGTCAAAGATTATGAAGACAGGAAGAAGACATGATCTCCACTTGGGGATCAATGTGAAACAAAAGGATAAACAGATTTCCTGGAGATTCTTATAATGAAGAGTTCAAACGGGATCTTCAAGAGAAACCAGAAAAGGCAGAAATAACTCTGCGTACCAGTATAAGCTGGACTTTTGAACAAGGTGAAATCAAGGACAGATAAGCTTCTCGTGAGATAGATGACCACTTATCGTTGTAGAGTTAATGATAGCAAAACAAACTTCTCAAGATGATTGAAATTTGTCGTTGGGCATAACTTCCAAAAAGATTTTGGTATTACAACACTGTTGGAGAAAATAAACATGTCTTCAATGGGGATTTAAAAAAGAATCTTCCTGCGAGACAACAGTGCAAAATAAATGCACTTTCGAAAGTGGGTTCAGAAACCACACCTGCCAGGGACCAAGGTTCAGTCTAGGAGCAAGCTAGAGAGAAACGATCAAACAAGACTCCAATTGAGGAATGAACTCAAATGGGGATTTGTCTAATCCAAATGTGGAAAAAGATAACTGAAGCAACCATCATCCACGAGGATAGAACTATGTGGGGAATTCAGAAGGGATGAGCACTTTATGCCTAGGGCTGACAACTCTATTGGAGAGAAAAGACAAACCCAGTCACTTGGGGAGATAAACGCCAAAGTGAACAACATAGGTAAACACCAGAAACATGATAATATGCTATGCATATGAGTGCTTATGCCATGCTTAAGCTTATGTTGACAAAACAGACAAGAAGTGAAACTGGAGATGAAATAAACATCTCGACGAGGATACCCAGCCAAACTCAAAAGGTTGGACCATCATTGGGGGTGAACTTGCAGATGAAGCAGCTCTACTTCAAGGTTATGACCTTCTCTGGGGAAAGAGTACTCCACTTGGTATAGCATCATGACTTCATTATGATTGTCATCATGAGTTTGATTTCTTCACTGGAGATAAGAGATCCATTGAGAAGTGCCGAGATTAGCTGAAAAGACAACTTACTGGGAGCTGGCAGAGACGCCACAAAAGCTGAGTAGTTCTCCATAACTCATCTGCCCCAGGGTACATGGTCTGTCAGAAGAATACATCAAGAGGATTTTATAGAAGAATTGGCATACAAGGTGTTTCAATATAGTCAAACTCTTGGAGAGATTTACCGAATCTCAACATAACTGCCCCTGATTAACTACTTTGCACGACAGAGCCTGTGAACTAGTTATGTGTCTTGATCGAAACCCCAGGTTGAAGTTGAGAGATTGATTGGGTTCCGCTAGGGAAAATCATTATACAAAGCCTAAGAGAATGCTGGATTCTACTGATTCCATATGGGAGGATCATTATACAAAGCCTAAGAGGAGGTTGTCTGATAGTTTATACTCATCACGGAGTGTTTTGGTATCTTGTACAAAGCCCAAGATTAATAGTGTCTGCACCACAAAGTCCTTGAATTAGTTCTTCTGACTGGTTGTTGACAACTGGGGAACAAACTTGCCCCTGTCAAGTTGATCTATGAAGGAGATGCCCCAGACTAGTTGTTTTTTAGAGGTTTGTAGAATCTCGACTTGACTGCTTCTGATTAACTGGTTTTGTGATGATAAGTCACCAAGAGGATTTTACAGAAGAATTGAAATGCCAGATGCTTCAATGTCTTCAAACTCTTGAAGAGATCCATGAGTCTTGACATAACTGCCCTAGTTCAACTGTATTCACAATACAAAGTCCTTTAAACTATGGTAGAAACAATTGGGGAACAACCTTACCCCTGTTGATGGGTCATCGGAGTCCAAACTTGTCATGAAATGACCTCAAGAAGGCTTGCCCCAATATTCTAAACTTGAAGAGTCCCGCCCCTGATTCAATAGCTCTTGGAATGGTGGGTTGGAGAATCTTCACACTTGGTTGCCCCTGACTGAGCTTCCTTTATCAAATCAAATTCCCTAGCTGACTGCATTTGTCGGGATTCCTTTGATATTGAATCATTTCACAAACAAGTATTGTTCATTTAAAATTGGTAATTTCAGTGCGAAAATTCATGCAAGCTTTTGAAATCAAGTTTTATTGATGAAACATACACGATGTAATGATTAAATAATCAAAAACAAAGTGGATCTGGTCATTTACAGAATGATAGATGAAGTGGTCAACACACACAATTAGCAAAGATCATTAGGAGTCAGGTTAATCAACCTTGTTGTAGTATGCTTTCAAAACAACCTTACCTCAATTAGGTCTTTTAAGGGTTGTAACGTGGCTTGGTTCATGGTTTTATGAAACAAAAGATAAAGGCTCAAAGTTTATTTGGTACCCACCCCATCTTCGTGATGAACTCCAGTCCAATGCTCAGTTTACCTAAGCTATACATTCAGGTTCCTATAGGCTAGGAACGAAATGATTGATGATGATTTAGACCCCTTGGATAGTCAGTACTCCCTCGCAGAATTTGGTTAATCTTTGAGACTTTGAGACTTCTCCTTATCTTTGCTGGTTGAGGTCACGACACCTCTTCTTTTGATTTGATTGAGGTCACGATACCTCTCTTTGTTTGCGGTTAGGACCTCCTTTTTGTTTGATTGTTGTTTTGAAACTCCTTTTTTGGCTGTTGTACAAGTTCTTTTGTATAAGGCAAAGTTTTGGGCTTCCCATCTTTCTTGGCTTTTGCCTTGAAAGGGACTCGGCTCATTCTTTGATTAATGATTTTTCAGCTATCCTTCCTTATTGTTGCTTGGATGAATAACTTGTACAACGCCAACTCATTTGATTTGAGAGAGTTGACTGGTGTCTTGCATGAACTGCTCGCGTTCGAATGCGTAACCATGTTAAACTGAGAACTACCCTGCCCCAAGGTTGAGATTTAAGGGTTTTTTGTGTAAAGAAAGAAAACTCCTACTTCTAGGCTCGAAGGGTTAACGAGGCATTATCTTCCTTATTTCTCCAGTGTTTGGGAATTGAAACAATGCCTTACATCCTCGGCAAGGTTTAATCGAAAGCATACCACAGTAGTTAAGGATTTTTCGTCATCCTCCCTAATCTTTGCTTGAACAAAAGGATTGATATGGAAAAAAAAAGATTTGTCTGTTTTTTTTTTATGAACACAAAAGTAAATGAGTGAAACGAATGGACTTAATCAAAAGATGCACAAACATTTCATTATTCTTGCCAATTTGAAAGTACAACAATGCTTATAAGCAAATATAATTCAAACATGCAAAGAAAATACAACAAAAATGCTAAACAGCCAAATGATTGCCAGCCTCAGGGAACTGGGTTCTCCTTCTTGATTTGTCAAGCTGAGATATCCGTCTTCAGAGTTGATTGTCGAGATCCGCTTGAGAATCATCTTCACACATACTCTCAGAAAATTCTTCCACCTCAGAGTCTGATGAACCTGCCTGATTAAGCGAAGGTTTACTAATTTGGACACCTTGAGGCTTGAATGAGAACATATCATAGTCAAACAAAGTCTAAACCTGGCTTCTGAGTACCCTAAGTCTTCAGCTGAATGCCTCTGTGCCCCAGCACGGTGGTCACAACGGACGAGTCTAAAAAAAACAACTTCAGAAGCTACTTCAAGTCAAATGATGGCTTCAGGAAGACGCCTGGGTTACAGACAAAGGACGGACAAGACTCAAGGCTGAGAAATGCAAATGCGATGCAAATGCAATGTAATGCTAATGCAAGCCAAATGGTTTCAAGGAACTCAATGCAATGTAATGCTGAAGCGTTTTGTTTTAAAATCCATGATCTCTAAGGATCTTCGCAAAGAAAAGAACTTCTGAGTTCTTTGAAACCATCAATGGATGCAATGAGATGTATGCAATTCACAAACACGGGCACATAAAACATAGATATATGCACACGCAAAAGCACACAAGCACAAACATATGTACACTGGTATTCACAGATATGCACAAACAAACATGTACAGATATTCACACATATCCTGACAAGCAAACAAGCGAGGGCCTAGGTTTGAAGATCACGAGCATGGAGCCATGGTCTACCCATCCCAAAAGGTGTGTACTATGGGTTTTCATCTGCAGAACAGGGTTCTAAAAAGTTCCCAGAGTCGACAACCCATCTTTCGGATTTTAAGGATTTCCCAGATGACTTGGTAATCAATAAAATTCTCAAGAGGATCTCGTCTGAGTGTAGTATCGCGTGACAACCAATTCAGAAATAGACTCCATCATGGTCTCCGCACTACATCCTAAAAGGCCAAGTGGGGTTTGGTAACTACGGTTCTCAATATCATGGGCTCCTAGGTCGAGAGTAGCACGCTTTCATGAACGGATTCGTTCAACATAACTAGACTCTCGAGAGGGCCTCAACTGAGTGATGGTGTTCTCAATTCAACTTTTCAGGATTCGACTCCCTCAAAGCCTCCTTGAATACCATAGTCCTATCCTAAGCACACTCAAGTCTAGGTTAGGACTTATCTCACCACTCAATAGTAGTACCCTGCACACAGAAAATCCAGTACAGATGGAAATATATACAAATATATACAGATATATAGATATCACAGATGTATACAAGTAAACAAGCAAGACATAAATAACACAAGCAAAAATCAAGGTAGGCTTAACCCTAAAAAATAAGATTCCCCAGTGAAGTCGCCATTTCTGTTGCGATGAAAATCGGATAACAAGCTATTAATTAACTTGCATCGCATTTCTTTTACAACCGACTTTGATTTATCCAAAGGAAAGGTTCAAGATCATTAGAAAAACCTAAAGGGGGAGATCTAAGGTTCGGGGGTTGGTTATACAAAGGGAAGGTATTAGCACCCTAAGTATCTGTAGTACTCTACAGGAACCTCTTGTTTAAGTTTATGCTATGTTATGTTGCTTGCTAAGATATCTATGCTAAGGTAAGGTAAAGACCTAATAGTATGTACAGTAGTTTGCTCGCCAAGATGTCGCATCTTGTGCCTACGTATCTGACTAAAGAATCAGAGCAACCGTAGTTCACCTAACTAAGGGTGAAAGAAAAGAAACATTGACTAAGACCGACGTTCCAAAGGGAATGAGCATAAGCTCACATAGAGTCCACGATAACTCTCTAAGTCTACGTTATGAAGAGAGGAAGTGAATTCTCATGATAGTGAGAACCACACAGAGTTCATGATAACTCTGTAAGTCTGAGTAAAAGGTAAAGTGAGTTCTCATGATAGTGAGAATCACATGGAGTTCATGATAACTCCATTTTATTACTAAACTATGAGGGAAACGGCTCTTATGAGGCCAAGGATGAAATGGGAAAGGTTTGTGACTTAGGAGTCAAAGTAAAGATCTTTCCTTTGGAAGGAGGGTCAAGTGTGAACAATCATGAATATGATATAAACAGTGTGAATATGAACAAAGATATAATCCAGATAATATGAACAGGATATGAACATGAATATGATCAAGATAGAATGAACAAGATATGAACATGGTATATACAGTGACATCAAAGTCAAGTGATAATAAATCAAGGACTGATAGTATCCACATGGTATCATGTTAACATGCTAAAAAACAATGTCAGGCAAACATATATACATGCAGACATAAAAAAAAATGCATCAATGTAAATGAGCAAGGGATAGAAAGATCTGACCAGAATAGTGCATAAACACTTCCCACTGATGGGCCACTGGCAAGCCAAGATCAAGAGTCAAAACCTCTACTCCAAGAGCATAGGGCAAAGGGTCCTAAATCTAAGTCCTCAGTCCAAAACACAATAGTAACCACAGTCCGGTCAATTGAGTTTTTTAGGGTTTCGATATTTATTAGTGTATTTTAAATGAACAAATAAAATGAACAATATACACAAGATATAAATATGAACAATGATAATATTAACAATGATAATAATCGACATAAAGAATAAATCAAGATATATATATATTGACTGAAAGTAAATTTAGTGATTGTTGATTAATTTATTGGATCGATGAATCGGGTCTAATGTAGTGCTGATCCGTCGTAGTACGGTCTATGAGGAAGACCATACTATAGGAGAATCACAATTTGATCTTTGTGTTAAGACATGATAGAGAAATGATATAGAAGATAATTCTCCGATGAAATCGTGTCACACGAAAAGAAGAGGTGAAGACCTCGTCTTAAATCACAAACTCTCGTTGATTAGTCGGAGGTAACCTATCACGATCTCAAAGTATAGAAAGAGATCTCGATAATCACTCACTACAGATTTGAAATAATGAAGGTTCGTCGCTTCGCTAACAACGTCCGTGAATAGAAAGACTTCATCGGTCACAAATGAAAATGAAGATATAAGAAAATACAGAATGAAGTAGAAATAAAGTCGGTCTCATCTTAATCATGATTTAATCGAGAAACCGATAATCTATGATATTCGACTTTCATCGACCGATAAAATAATGAAGGTGGCCTCATACCTATCACGACTTTTAGTAATTTGATAAATCGACTAAGTCGTGATTTTTGTAATATCATCGGCCCAAAAATAAAGAAACAGGCTCGAAATGAAAATAAAATCGGTCTCATCTAAATAAGGATTTAGATCGATAAATCAAATACCTTTCTATTAGATTTTCATTGACCGATAAAATAAACAAAAAAATGGCCTCATACTTGTCAAGACTTTTTAGTGATTTTAAGATAAATCAAAGTCATGATTTTGTTAATGTCATAGGCCCTAAAATAAAGAAAAATGACATACTTAAGATAAAAAACTTAAAAAAGGAAAAATGTTAAATTGAAATACTAAGAACCATTATTAGACAAATAAAAAGTAGAAACAAAGTTAAATCCATGAAAATAAACAAAAAAGAAAAGATAATAAAAAAGGGGGAGGGTGAACCGTTTGAGCAGGAGGGTGCAAAGAATATCTCGGGCTCTAAAGCCCATTTCATCCGTAAATTAATACAGGAAAGGTGGTGTAAAAGTAATCAACATGAAAGGTTGTATCCACAGTGACTCAACACAGGCTTTGTGTAGCCCAAGAATAACAACACCATCAAGTTTTCTTTTTTAAAAAAAAGAAAAAGAAGACACGGTCAAACAGAAAGAAATAACATACTATAATTTCTCAACAGGAACATTATCAACAAGTTCATACGGTCCAGCCTCCCCATCACTTCACAAAACAAAGAATCACTTTCAAAAGCAAACTCAGAAGGGAAAAAAAAGGAAAGAAGGCAACTACGCTCAACATCATTCCAAACGCTTTATCATCGCGTAACAATCGAATCAGAAACTACTGATAACGAATCGTCTCAACCAGGTTTCAGTTTGGTTCGTTCGAATTTGATTCGCACCTTCAATTTCTCAGCATCTCGCTTTCGAATCAGGTTTGGATCTTACTCACTCTTCATCTCAATCTACTGTCCCTGTTCATGTCTTTCTCTTTCTGCGAATGGGTTTAAGTTGTTGTTGAGGTTTTGGTTTGAAATTGAGAGTGAAGTTTGAAGAAAGGAGGTTGAGATTCGAAAACGGTGATGGTGTTGATAAAGAAGGTTGTCGATTTTGGAAACTGGGTTAGCTTGGAGGAAAATGAAACGGAGGTTTGAGATTGTGTTTAACAGGGTATTCTTTGATGATGAAGATGTAACGGTTCTGGCGGATTGGGGATGAATTTGATGAAGGTTTGGTTGGGTTCTGTTGATGTTGGCAGACGGTTGAAGATGATGAGAGTAGAGGGAAGAAACAGGGGAAGAAGAGTTATATCCTCATCCTCACGGGCCTTCTGAAGAAGAGGTTGGGTTTCTGTTCTTTTGGCTAATTTGCGTGTTCGTCTCCCTTTTTGTTTCTCACTTTTCTCTGGCTTTGTAGGTTAAAGAAAGCTTGAATGGCTATGTTGAAATAGGATTGGAAAAAGTTTTGTAAAGAATGGAGGTTGTTGTTTGATTTGAAGAGGTTACTTGAAATGAGATGAGGTTGTTTCCTTGTTGTTGTAAGTTATCAAAGAAGGCGCAGAGGTTTGTTGATGTTCATAAAGGAAATAAGGCAACAAAGGGAGTTTTAAGGAAAGTCGAGAGGACGGTTTGTGGCCAGGTGTGAGTAGCTATCTTTGCTGAGTTTTTGAAGAAACAAGATAAGTTTGCCTTTGTAGAGTTTTCCCCGCCTTTTCTTTTCTGTTCATCTCCTCTTTTTTTTTTTAATCCAAACAAAAACTTATTTGTGAAGCTTGTAGTACAGATTACGCAGGTTTTACGGCTTAGTGCAGATGGTTTGCGTGTGGAAAGGTGTACTTGCGTAGCAGTGTGTTGATGCAGTGTATTGTAGCT
Organism: Lathyrus tuberosus; assembly: GCA_022829125.1. NCBI lineage: Eukaryota > Viridiplantae > Streptophyta > Magnoliopsida > Fabales > Fabaceae > Lathyrus > Lathyrus tuberosus. Next base: position 10,364,901 of record JALAZF010000169.1, read on the forward strand.
TTTGTAGCAGCTTTGGGGCGGGACACTATGGTTTTGGAGAAGTCCTTTGGCTGGGTAGATTGTCACTTTTGCAGAAAATGGATAAAGACCTTGTATGAATTATAATATTCCTTGAACAAAACGGATTCAATTAAATTAAGAAATAATAATACTAAACTATACTTAAAATAAAATTTAACTAAAATTAGTATTGGAATTAAAATTAATAAAAGTTAAACCAATTAAGACTAGACTAGAATTGAAATTAAACTGAATTAAAAATTAAAATTACTGCTAAAATTAAAAATAAAAATAAAAATTAAACTAAATTAGCTTAAGACAATTCAAGACAATCATTTGACTCAATAGTAATAAAATAACATAAAAAATAAAATAATAACAATAATCATAAGAAGATGAAATAACAATAATAGTAATAATAATGAAAAATACCAAAAATAATACAAAATGATAAAGATAATAATAAAAATGCATGATTAATGATACGTGAAGTTTTAGCTAAAAATGCAAAAAAGCTGATCGACTTATGATGATATGAAAACGATCAGAATATCTGAGGGTAAAATTTGGGGTGCAACACCCATTTATAAAATGAAATGAAGTTTTAGGGTGACTTCTAACCTAACAATGAACAAAGATTGAAGTGGTTAGTCTCCAAAAAACAAACAAACTTGAAGCAGGTAGTCTTCTCAATAGCAAACAATCTTGAAGTGGCTAGTCTCCTCTCTAAATAGAGAAAGTACATAGGTTAATCTAAAATAAAGATGGTGTTTTTAATTGGCTATCCTCCAAATGGAATTAGAGGTTTTACACGGGATGACCACAAACAAAACCCAAAATTTTATTTGGTAGATCTTGAACCTATTGAGCTTTTATAAAGGTTGAACTCAGAAACCAAGTGATATTTTATACCAGACTGATCTCAAACTGAAATAGCTTTAAACTGGGTTGAGCTCAAGAACCGTTGAAAAGGTTTTTTTCCGGTTATTCTTCACAAACCAAACAAAGAGATTTTCTTCATAGGCAGAGCTCACAAACCAAACAAAGACTTAATCTAATCCTTAAAAATAAGCGAAAGAGCTTTTACAATGGTTTAGATCCCAACCAAAATAATCATTTCCTAAGAAAGATTGATTTACTCAAGAGAAAATATGAATCTTGGTATATTTACAATAAAGCCCTCACCTAGAACATATTCCTCACTAAAATCAGGTACACTCTCAAAGCACTATGGCTAAAATATGTGAGAAAAGTGGAAATAATTTAGAGTTGATTGAGAGAAAGAAAACCTGAGATTTTTCACATTTATTAGGTGGTTTGAAATGATAGAGAAGCTACCTATTTATAGGCAAAGAAATGATGTAAATTAGGAAACAATCAAAGGGTCCTTTAAATGATCTAATCGATTAGATACTTGCAATAATCAATTATTACTACCCAACATGAAAGGTTTAGATAAAGAGTAATTTCCAATCCTTAAGATATTGTCATAATCGATTATGGGCTCGATTAGGCTTCATCTAATTTATTAGGTATATATGTAACACCTCAAAATTTGCCCTTATGTTTTTAACACTAACTGGCTTATGTTTCATTTCATTTTTTGCATTATCATCTGTGCATATCATTAGTTCTTAGCATGGGATCAAGGTATCTAGGCCAACTCAAGGAAGAGGATGTTTTCCAGATGTTCAAGCAAAAGGTCATGTGTATTGTCCAAGAGACAAGGAGGAGAGAAAGGTTCTTGATGTCATCAATACTCAACCCACAAAGGAACCTTGGACCTCAGGGCATGCTAATCTGGCCATCACCTCATCATATGATCAAGTCTGGCAAGAGATTTCAAGTGAATCACATCCTCCTAGCCTGTTTCCTCAAATTAGGGGTTTTGAGATTCTTGAGTCTAACCCCCAAATGGGCAAATTTTTTGAGGTTTTATCATCATCAAGTGGCATATATCATCTTTGTTCAAGAAGATGCACATAATATTCAGAGGAATTTGGATTTTGAGCATGGGTCGATTTCTCCTAAACTAGGGGTGCCAAAACTAGGGTTTGCCATAAAATCTGTTTTTTTCTTATTTTTAGGGCAAGACTTGATTCCATGGTGTTCCTCATGTCCCCAAGTGTCTAGGAATGGAAAATTGCCCATCAATTTGGTTCAGAAGGGTTTCAATTGTTCAATAGATTCAAAATCGGGAGAATTGGGGATAAAGTCAACTGTGCAGTGAAAAAGTCAACTCCTGACTTTTTGAGGTCAACATGTTGATTTTCAAGTCAAATATGACCAATGGATGAGATTTGGTCAAGGAATGTTCAAGGATTCATGAAAAATCAAGAATTTGTGAAAGTTTCCATTTTTGGCAAAAATAGGGTTTTAGAACTTACTATTTTGGCAAGTTTTCATGGTTTAGGGGTTACTTTCAAGGCCAGATTTCTTCATGATCCAAGCTCCATCTCAATTTTCCTCAAACATGAAAGTTATAGAGCTTGGTCCAAGCTTTCCAACCATGAAAAGTTTGTCCCATTTGGATCATTTTTGAGAGAGTTATGATGTTTTAAAGATGGAGGTTTCAAGTTGGAAAATTGGAAAACTTAGAATTTTTTCTAAGTTATTTTTGACAGCTTGGTACACCAATGTTCTTGGCCAATTTTTAGTGACTTCCAAGCCTTGAATTGAGAAACCTCTGACATAAGAATTGTAGAGGGCAATCCTCTCTTTCCAAAGAGTACAAGTATGCCTTGAATGGATCAATATTGAGCAGATATGGTTTCTTGAAATCCAAGGTTTTTCATGTTCATGGTGTGTTCAAGACTTAGAATTTTTCTAAGTGTTTTGGCAGTTTTATGGACATGTTTTCATGGCGGATTTTCATCATCCTCCAAGCATAATTTCAATTCAATTTCCACATAGAAGTTGTTCTTTATTCTTCCTACTCTTCATTGAATCTTTGGTTGTCTCAAATGGAGTTATGTGTACCAAGCTATGGCCATGAAAAGTGATGGGTTCAATTTGTGTCAAAGGCCTTTATTTGGTTATTTCTAATGGGCAGCTCTTGTAGCATGGATATGTACACACTCCACACGAATTGTAGTACCTCATTTGTGCTAAATTCATTACCAATTGTAGCAAAACCATGCCATGCACATTCCATGCACCATATGTGCTATTTTTTGGCAAAAACTTGGAAAAATGGTTTGGTACAAGTCTGACTCCACTAATTCTCACGTGACCTCTCTCCTCACACATTCTTCAAGATCTTTTGCTTAACACAAAAAGACACTAAAAACCATCACCAAGTGACAAACCCGTGGCACACTCTCTCCACTCTCATTTTTATTTCAAAAAAGCTCTAACCAACTTTCCACCCTCTTTCTCACATGACAAGCTTGGTATTTAAACCCCAAAACCCTAAAAAATCATCTAAGCATTTCATTCCACTCAAGATTCAGATTAGAAAAGCTCTGCTCCTCACTCAAAATTTTCAGTTTCGAGCTACCAAGTTTCTTCAAGTTTTATCTTGTTTCTCACTTGATCTACACTCTTGGAAGGTTAATAAAGCTTTTGGAGAGGGCTCTGTAATAGTTTGAGCTTAGATCAAGGGGCAACCAACCTTCTCCGTTAGGTATTCTTCTCTCCAATTTTTCTCACATGACATGCGTGGATGGTACTGGTTGTTGTTGTTTCTGAAGACCTACATCATTGTAGGCGTTGTTTGATGTATTGTTGTCTTGATTTGAACAAGATGTAGAGCACGCACCTTTTTTTTTGCCATTATTTCATCATGTTAACGTGTTTTAAAATGGATTTTGAGGCCAGATGTTTGATCTACGTGAAAAATGCTTTGAGATGGTGTCTTTGTTTTCGTGTTTTGGTGACGTTTGGTTTAAAATCCGGTGAGCCTCGTTGGAGAAGATGACCGGAGCTAGGGCTCCGGCATCTTATGTGTGATGTTGATTTGGCACGTTTGATTTTTTTGACTCGCATGTGATTGGAGGCTTCGCGCTGACTTGTATATGTGTATTAATGAAATGTTGTGTTTCATTTTCCATTTCATTTTATTGGAGTCTTTTGTGTTAGATCCAGGCCATCCTTTTCTCTTAATTAGCATCTTATCCAGATCCAAGGGTGGAGCGAGCCCAGGATCATGTGGACTGGGGTGCGTCTGATTTTGATCAGATGATGGTGATGTGATGAGGGTACACCACATAGGTATCGGGCCTGGGATTCAAAGTGTTGGGTGGGCATTGCACGCTATTGCTTTTTGCACCACCCTACCATTTGCCCATTTGCGCTATGAACTAGCTTCTCTTGTTTCAGGATTTCTTGTAACATCTCCCATATTTCACCATAGTTTTTTGTTTTTTTTTTATTTCATTTTAGTTTTCATTTGAGTTTTAGTTGATAAAAACATTATAAAAATACCAAAAAATTATTTTTCTGGTCAATTAATACGTTGACTTATTTTCCACTATTTTATTTTATTTTTAATTTCTTTTTCTTATTTTATTTTGATTTAATTTGATGATGAGTTTCCAAGGATACCCTTCATTTAGGGTTAGGGACTTTTGTAACTCTGCTTATCCTTTTGAAACTGATTTTTTAGCCACATTTTAGCCATGATACAAGGATTTTTTAATGCTGGTTTGGGCTTGGTTTGAGTTGCTTCAGGTGACTTGCCACTCTAGTTTTATTGGCCCTCGATTCTTGCTCGATTGTTTGCATACCTTGGCTTGTTGGTCCATTTTGAACATGTTCTTGATCTTGATTTGATCCCATCTTTTGCACATGCTTAATTGGATGGTTGAACATTCCTTTGGACATTTTTTCGAATTTTATTGGATCATTTACTATTTTTTGGTTGATGCTCTCATTTGATGAGGTTTTGAACACGTTAATGCACACTCCTTGACATAATTTTGTGCCTTTGAATGGCATGAACCTCTTGGATGCATGGTGTTCTTTCTTAGATTGATATGACATGTTTAAGGTTCTGACTTGCCTTGTTCCTTTATGCATTGATCATCCTTGGGTTTTGTTTCACTTGTTTGGAAACATGTGGACCATTTTGAGTTTAATCTTGTTGCATACTTGCCTAGTTTGGATACATGCTTTGAGTATGATACTTGATGATCCTTCTTGATTGGTTTGAGCCTAGTTATGTTTCATGGATGATGCATTTGCTACTGCCTACTTGGATTCACATCATGTTTTCATTTCATTTGATCATTGTGGATTGATTTTTGTGATGCATTTCATGAGCATTTGATTGTTGCTACTTGTTTTTGAGTTGTGAATTGAATGTGCAAATTCCAGTTGCATTTCCTTGTTGTTTCTAATGCGTTTGTTAAGCTTGTGCAATGATTTATAAGTTTGCCGACGACGATTGATCGTTTGGTATTCCACTTTATTTGTGGGATACCGCTTCACTTCCGATGTGATGTCTCTTTGTCTCTCATTCTTGAGACGCGTATATGCATTTGTTGTGTTTTTCCTGGATTACGTTTTCTTGCAGGTTACTTGTATGGTGGGGTCTGATACACACACCACATGTCAGTTGTGATTTATTTTCTCACCGACAATGTTTTGACGCTTATGCCTGTACCGGATTTCTGACTCACTTTTGTTTTCCTGATGATAGCTTGCTCTCCGGGTTTCTTGTTCTGCTTGCATTGCTATTTATGGGTTGCTATCCGTTTGGTATAATTTCTTAAACCGATTTACTTTCTTTTCGTATTTTTTATTTTGATGCCATGAAAAGTAGGATTGGGAGTCTGTTCCACTTGGCCGACAATTCTGGAAGTCCTCAAAGGAGGCCATGTTTGTGATTGTTTACTTTTGTGCCAAAGACCTCAAAAGAGGCGTCCCATCCCCGATCCCCCCTGATAAGTCCTCGGAGAAGGCAAGCGAAAAGGGACTTGAAATCGGTACCCCGCACTTTCAGTTGAGTCGTTCACTCGCTCGCACTACGTGTTGACGCATTGAACATGTGCCCCCGCTCTTGTTATCGAGTCGTCAAGTGGAAAAAGAGTTTAGCAATCTGACCCCCACACTTTGTTTAGCTCGCGTCGACCGACGCTGATGCTTTGTTCTCGTACACACAATTTACTTTTTCCCCGCACTCTCTATCCTACCCGATGATATGATATCGTGGTTAGACTCTCTTATTTCCTACAGCTTGCAAGCTTCGATGGTATGATATCGTCGCTTTGCCTCCTCATCCTGCCCGATGAATTGATATCGTGGCTAGGTGTCCCTTTTGCTTTTTCCTGCTTCGATGATATGATATCGTTTCTAGACATCTCCCTTTGCCACCGTGATGACATGAATCCACATTCGGATGTGTGCTACTCGAGTGATATGGGTACTCCTCGAGCTTGTTTGTTTTTGTTATGTTGTGGTCGTTACCACGAACTACGTTTGCTCTGATTCCTCTTTCTCGTTCTATTGAGGATACGTAGGCACGAGATGCGATATCTTGGCGAGCAATCTTCCCTCTTTTCGACTCGTCCACGAACTACAGACACTCTAATTTCCTCTTTCTCATCCGATTGAGGATACGTAGGCACGAGATGCGATGTCTTGGCGAGCACTCTTCCCACCTTTTTGACTCGTCCGTCAAACTACGTTTGCTCTGATTCCTTTTTCTTGTTCGATTAAGGATACGTAGGCACAAGATATGATATCTCGACGAGCAACTTCCCCCCCTTAGTGTGTAGTCCGTCGAACTACGTTGACTCTGATTCTTCGTTCGTCCACGAAGATACGTAGGCATTAGATTGCGATAATCCTTGCGAGTCCGTTTTTGTTTTTCCTTTTTCCGTTTCTGTTTAGCCGTAGACTTTAGGATAACACACCCTTTAGACATAGACAACGAGCGTGGATCCCATCGAGTACGATGGACGCATATGGGTGCTAATACCTTCCCCTCGCGTAACCGACTCCCTTACCCGTTTCTCTTGGTCGCGATGACCATGTTTTTTCCTTTCCGTCAGGTTTACGCAGTGTTTCCTTTCCCTCTCTTGGGATAAATACACATTGTTGGCGACTCTGTTTCCGGGCCACTTTCGCGTTTGTACTTGGATGAAAATCCCGGGAGCGACAGCTGGAGACTCTTCTGGGGAAAGATTGACCTCTTCCTGGTTCATCCCCTATGCGAGTCAGTCCTAACGCTTGTGTGTTTATTTGTCTTTGGGTGTTTACTTTACTGCTTTGCATGATTATCTATTTGCATTGCATCCTACTTGCGCTTTTATTTCCTGCATACTGGTTATTGGCTGGACTGTCTGGTTCTTCTTGGCGGGTTGGGTTGTTACAAGAGGTAAAAGGCCCAATACACAGGCCATGAGTTATCCATAGAAACACTAGAAATAGAGTGGTCCATGGGCGGCGGGTGGTGTCACGCCACCTTAGCCAAGCATGATGCCACGAGCAGTGGAGGTTCAAACGGAGTATTATTGTTGAACACTTTCGTGTGAACATGATGTTGCTTCCGGATGAATTGTCGAACCTGCGTTTCCCTTTGACCTACCCTGACCTAGTCTATACCCGTGAGCTGGGCGGGAATGATTCTTATAGGTACAGGTACTGTCGGTGACTTTGTTTCTGATGGTGACTATGGTTCTGTTGGTGACTTTGGTTCTTATGGTGGTTCAGAAACTATGTCGAGCCTTTGATCATGTGTCGTGCAGTTCTATGCAACGGTCTAGCCATGTCTAGTGGAAGCCTTGATCCCATGTGTGCATCAGCATCATAATTTTGCATTCAAGCATACATGTTCTTATATTTCCAAGGATCTTAACTTTGAGACTAGCTGTTGAGCATTTCCATCTATTTCTTGTGGTTCGTATGAAAAAAAAACTTGAATCAAAGCATAATGATTCCTTGGAAATATTCGAACATGGCATTTTGAATTTGCATTCTTATACTCATATGCATAACAGGTGTCCCGAAGTGGATTTCTCATTCTGACTTGGTATTATCTTCAGAACTGACAGCTCAACCTGTGATAATCAGAGGATAGCCATGGAACAGCTCAGTGCAGAAGTGACTGAAATGAAGATTCAGATAGGGCAGTTTATGGGAGACATGCAAGCTTTGATCCAAGACCAGAAAGTTCTAAGAGAGGAAGTCAATCAGATGAAGACTCAAATGGGTCTGGTCATGGAAATTTTGAAAACGGTGTTAAAGAAGGAAAACAGTCATGTGCTCGCTTCCGCAATAGAAGTTCTTAATCCTCCCATCTCTTTGGGGTCTTCGCTAGATCTTGGATTACCTCGTGAATCCCTTCCACAACCCAAGGTTCCAGAACTTTCCCAACAGCAACCAGGTCTTGTCTCCCAGGAGAAGCCCAAGAGTAAAAAGTGTGCACAGAGACCGAAGCAGTCTGAAAGAGTTTTTCATCCGCTCCCTGCCATAGTCTCAGCTATTGCAGCATCTCATTCAAGTGCAACTAGTACAAAAAAGGACTTTGGCTCCTCTTACTAGTAATCCCCCACCAGGCTACAATGCAAGAGCCCATTGTGATTTCCATTATGGGGCACCAGGGCATACTGTGGAGAAATGTAGGGTCTTTCAACACCAAGTCCAAGATTTGATTGATGCAGGGTAAATTGAATTCACGTCGGGCGGCGTTAGCCTACAAGGTGATTTTACCCCAATTGTTGCAAAGGAAGTAGAGACTCCTTCCCTGTCCGTAGGATCCACCTCACGTCATGGATCTCTTCCACAACCTTATGCTTCAGAAGCTCTACGCCAGCAACCCTTGTTTGTGCCTCAGCCGAATATGGAAAGGAAAGTACAGGGGCAGTTTGGGTGCCCGAATCAGCATCGGCAGCAGAATTATCAGCAGCAGGGGCAACTCAGGCCAAGAAGACCCAAGAGGATATTTGATCCTATTCCTATTCCTTGTAGTCTGTTGCTTGCTCGTCTACTCAAAAGCTCTCTGATTCAGCTGAGGAATACCACGTTAGTGTCGTGTTCAAACACCAGGTGCAAGATTTGATCGACTCAAGGGTCATCACCCCAGATGGTACCCCCATGGGCTGAAGCTTCCTTGTCAAGAGTAAGCACCAGATCGCAAGAGCGTCATCAGAAGCAATAAGTCCAGATGGAGTCAGGCCTCCTCAACAATGGCAATTCTTGGCTTCTTTACTGCATTTTCATGTGTAATTTTTCATCGTTTGTTAGTACAATGTTTGCATGAAAAGACTTGTTTGTGTTTTGAATGATGATTTTAATGTAATGAATGTGTTGTTCTTGAAGTACTTTACTTTTATGCACTCATATCATGTTTATATGCAATGCAATACCAATTTTCTTGCCTTAAACTCTTGAGGGAGGATGATGAAGTGAAAAACGCAAAATCTTTGGTTGTGTGCTTTTGGATAAAACCCTGTTGATGATATACAGGCATTGCTTCAAATCCCCAAACGCCGGAGATATAAGGGAGATACCCTTGTTAACCCTGTTGAGCCTTGAAGTAGGAGTTTCTTTTTATTTTGGAAAAAACCCTCACATTTATCCCATGGGCAGGGTAGTTGTCAGTTGATTTGACCGAGCATTTTACTTTCAAAAGGAGTGTGCATCTGAGGATCCATTACCTTTCTTTCCTCACATATCAGGAGGTCAAGGAACGTGAGACAACAATGGTTATCCCTCACCGCAAGGAGTGAAGTAGTCACAATCCTTTCAAAGAAGTCAAGACAGCCAGTGTCACATGATTTGTTCAAGAAGAAAAAAGAAAAAATAGAGAAAGAAAGCCTGCTAAGTCAAAAGTTTAAAAACAAACGACTTAGCCAAAAGTTAGGGCATCTCGCTGGACCTAAAAAAAAACAAAAAAAAAAGAGAAAAAATTTAGTCCAAGCAAAAATCAGGGAAATCAAAAGCAAAAGAACGAAAAGAGAAAATGATTACAAAAGAAAATCCTCGATAAAGAACAAGTCGCGTGACTACAGACACCAAAGACAAATAGAGGTGACTGTCACTCCAAAAACCGTGTGGGTTCCTTCTGTCCTCATACCATTCAATAAATTTTTGAGAAATGAGCGCTTGTGCCGAATCAACTGAACGTAGGACTGGAGAACATCAAGGAGAATGGGTGGGTACAAACAAAATTTTGAGCCATAAAACCTCTTTTTTCTCAAACCATGAACCAGGCCACGTTACAACCCTCAAAAGTCCTAATTGAAACAGGGTTTATTTCGAGAGCTTACTCCAATGAGATAGCTTTCCTGACTCCCATGAGTGGTGCTAAAAGATCTTGTTGGTATTGCATGTGCATTCAAAAATCAATGTCACATCCCAGCTAGTGATTCGTTCGCAAGGCTTGGCGACGCATTTTTAATAAAACTTCAAGGTTAACATGGGTGTTGCATTAGAATTTTCATTCTCATAATAAATATTTTCTGCTTGTATGTGCTTAAGCATCAGGGGAGCTTACACAATGAACGTCAGTCGAGAAGCTTGATCAAGCCGAGTTGAGATGCTTGAAAATTCAGAAGGACAGTCATGTCAAGGGGCATGTGGCCAAGAGACTGTGCGCAACCTGGGGGTTCCTGGTGAGTGGTGATAAGATGTGACCAATCTGGAGCCGTCACGTTGAAGAACTCTCCTTAAAGCAGCCAAACGGGGACAATCACATCGAGAATCGACAAATCTCTTGACGATTAATCAGTCAGGGGCAAATTCACTTCAAGGCTCGTATTGGGGCTGGCCACCTCAAGAGCACGAGAAGTTATCCACTCCTGAAGACGGTTAATTGAAAGCACCTCTTCAAGATTCAGAATACTGGGGCAGAGTATTTCAGGTTATTACAAATCCTTTCGAGGCAATTTACTTCATGGATTATGAAGTCTGGGGCAGTTATGTCGAGATCTGATAAATCTCTCCAAGAGTTTGAAGACCCTGGGGCAGTGTGAATGCCCAGTCTTCTATAAAATCCTCTTGAGATGATTTCTTCCATTAGGCCTGGTGGTCTGGGGCAAGTGGAAAGTTCAAAGGGTCGTTTATGACCATAGAGACAGGCCAGGTTAGGTGGCAAGATTGTTCCTCCCCAGTAGAGTTACTCTCCCCAACACTGAAAGTTCATCAGCCTCAGTAGAGCATACTCTCCCCAGCACTGAAAGGTCATCAGCCTCAGCAGAGCATACTCTCCCCGGCACTGAAAGTTCATCAGCCTCAGCAGAGCATACTCTCCCCAGCAAGAGTGCAGAGGATTATTTCCCCTGCAGGAGTATAGGGGATTGTTTCCCCAGCTAGAGTCGTGTTTTGATTATTACTCCCCAGCGAGCATTCAGAAGTTGATGACCCCAAGGTGGATGTTGTTGTATCTCCAGCAGGAGACTTGTGGAATATCTTCCTCGGACAAAGATGTTATCTTCCCCACAGAGTCTTCGTGTCTATTTTCCTCAGTCGGTCAGGAAGTATAGTCTCGTCGACAACGGTTTGATCTAATCCCCAGCAGGATGAGGGTAAAGTTATTTCCCCAGCAGCAGGTTAAGCTCAATGGTATCCCCAGGCAGAGTTTGGTGGTAATACTCGCAACAGTTTGTTCAACGGTGGTTGACATCCCCCAGCAGGTTAAGTCCAATTGGTTATTGGTACTTTTCAGTAGTAGGTTTTGGGTTCTATCTTCGACAAAGATTATTTACCATCCCTCTTTGGGTTTCATTTTTCAGCAGAGGTAGTGATCAGGAAAGTTGTTCAGTGTGGTTTTCCTCAGCAGGGTTTTGTTCTCGGAGACAATTTAGTTTGTCATCCCCGGTGGAGTTGTATTCGTTTTCAGTATTTATTTTGCTGGAGCGCTTCTTTTGCATTGCATGAGCATTTTTGCATGGCATCCTCCCAAACGCATAGCATTTCCATTTCGTATGGAGCATTACGCCATAGGAAAATTCAAACATATGCATTCGAAGCATAAGCCAGGTTTGAGTTCTTATTTTCTAGGTGTTTCCCTGGCAGGAAGAACATTAACTCAGGAGATATCGTCCAACTTTATACCCCAAGCAGTGGACTTGGTCATTTGGAGAGACTATTTGGTATACCCCTGCAAAGTTTGTTTGATTGTCAGGATCGTTAATCTGTGGGTTCTTTTCTTCTCACCCCTTCATCCAGGTGGTCTTTTGGATTATCCCCTCAAAGTTGTTAGTGTTAGTTAGACACCCGTCCGTGTGCCTTCAACACTCGTCTGTGTTTTGATTTCGTTCCTTCAATACTTCGTCCATATTGACTTTCGACACCCGTCCGTGTCCTTTTTCATTTCCTCAATACTTCGTCCATATTGATTTTAAACACTCGTCTGTGTTCTCCCGACACTCGTCCGTGTTCAGTTTAGCATTTCAATCCCCAGTAAAGTTGCCATTTTACCCTTTTTTTTAGACACCCGTCCGCGTTTGAACCTTTATTTCAATACCCGTCCGTATTGACCTTAGACACCCGTCCATGTTCTTTCAGCACCCGTCCGTGTTTGAACTTTTTCTTCAATACCCGTCTGTATTGACCTTAGACACCTGTCCGTGTTCTTTCAGCACTCGTCTGTGTTTGAACTTTTATTTCAATACCCATCCGTATTGACCTTTAGACACCCGTCCGTGTCTTTTCAGCACCCGTCCGTGTTTGAACCTTTAGTTTCAATACCCGTCCGTATTGACCTTTGACACTCGTCTGTGTTCTTTCAGCACCCGTCTGTGTTTGAACTTTTTATTTCAATACCCGTCTGTATTGACCTTAGACACCCGTCCGTGTTCTTTCAGCACCCGTCCGTTGTCGCGGTGAAAATTGGATACCATAGTTATTTGTTAACTAGGATCGCATTTTTTAATGTCACCACCGGTCTTTGATTTTATCCAAGGGAAGGGAGAAAAACCGAATTCCCACAATGCAATGCAAATGCACTAAGATTCTAAATTCGGGGGTTGGTTATACCTAGGGAAGGTGTTAGCATCCTAGATATCTGTAGTACTCTACAGGAACCTCTTGATTATTTTATGTTATTTGTTATCTGTTTTGCTAAGGGTTTAAGGGTAGGTGATTTATTATTATGAATCCTAAGTGTGCTCGACAAGATATCGCATCTTGTGCCTACATATCCTGTCAGGAGGGAATCAGAGCACTTGTAGTTCCTTATTAAGGATACTAAATGTTTAAAGGTTTAGGAGAGAAGATGAGTCATCATCTTAAGAAGACCACCACAGTTTTTGAAAATGTTTGTGTTTTGTGGGGTATGGGATTGTATGTCCCTTCTTTGAGATGATTAACATCTAATTCTCTTGTGTGGAGAATTAAGTGGGCTAAAGTTTGATTAAAAAATCAAAATTATGGGGGGACTAATTTAGGAAATCTATCCTAAGTTATCTAATTGACTTATCTTAAGGTGTCGATTATGATGCAAATGATATGCACCATGCACAATAACATGGTTATCATGCATGGGATTTTCCCTTGGATATTAATGCGATTAATTATATTAATGTTATTTAGGAGAGGGTGCTAGCAAAGTGATGCTAGACTTGTGTCTAGTGACCGATAGGTTGAATGCGATGCCCTAAGGCGATCGACTTACATGGGTAGAAAAAGGGCTCGACGTTGGATCGAGAATTTTAATGTTCTGAAAAGGTTTAGAACAAAAACATATATTCAAGCAAAGGCAAAATAAATTGTATAAGCAAGACATGATAAATAAACATACCAGCATATGATTCACTCAGGCGCGTGATGGATCCTAAAGGAACGGTTTATTTGAAAAAGAGTTTTGATTTTAATTTTTATTATTTTAAGAATTAAGTTAAGGATTACTTTAACAATTAAAGGGGTTAAAAATTTTTTATTAATAAAAAAAAGATTTTAATTATTTTTAAAGTTTTTATTTTAGTTTTTTTTTTTAGTTATATTAACAATTAATAAAGTTCTCTTATTAAAAAAAGGTTTTAATATTATCTTAGTAAAAAAAGGTTTTATTGTTTTTATTTCTTTTGAGATAAAAGTTAATTAAAAAAAAGAATTAAAGAAAGAGTTTTCTTATTAATAAAAAAAAGATTTTAATTTAAGAATAAAAGTTTTTATTAAAAGAAAAGGTTTTTTAACAAAAGTTTATAACTAAAACATTTTAAGTTATATTTTTAAAAAAGGGTGATATTTTAAATATATAAAAAGAAGTTACATATATTTAAAGGTTAGAAAGTTCTATATTTTTATTAGTTAAGTTAAAAAACAAATTTTAATTATTTTATAATAGATGAAATTACTTATTTAAAAGAGGTTAAATTAAATAAAAACAGATGGTTTATGAATAAAACGGAGGGGTTAGATAACACGCGAAGGGAGAGGGTCCATGATGGACCCTCAAATCGTGACCGTGTGATGTGTGTGTAATGTGATCGGATGGATAAGATGGGGAGGGTGCACGATCGTGCAGTGTGCTCGTGTGTACATGATCAGGTCAACAAACAAAAGAAAAAAGGGAAAACAAAAGCCACACACAGACTCTTCACTCTTCTCTCTCGTTCTCTTTCTTCTCTCAGAAATTAGGGTTCCGAAACCCAAATCGTCGTCGCTCTCGTCTCCTCTCATCTCCGTACCTCTCTCGTTCGAAATCAAAATACTACCCTAACCCCCACAAACCCTAAACCCCAATTCATTATGAGTTCGATTACATTTATAAGATTAGAGCGAAAGGAAAATAAAAGCGACGCCGGCGGTTGAAGGCGATGAGTGGTGGTTGCAACCCCAAGGTCTCCTCTCCAGATAAGTCTCCTTCTTCTTTATGTGTATGCGTGTATGTTGCGATGATGTTCCTGGCCTTACGTGTTGTATGTGTATTTGTTGCAACTTCTGTGAATTTGATTTTTGAATTTTGCGTATGCTGAGTTCGTCTAAGATTTGCGTATGTTTATTGCGAGTTGATGTTTGGTCTGATGGTACGATGAATTGTTTTCTGGTTTATGATGGATTGGATGAGTTTGTGTATTTCTGGTGTATTCCCCCCTTTTTCTGATGCGTGTGAGTGTTCTTATATAGGCCGATGATGAGAGGACAAAAGTAATAGCTTTGGAAACCTTTGAATGCTATCTTGGAATTGTTTTGGAAAGATTTAATTGCTGTCTGATTTGTTTTGGGTCTGGAAACTTGATTTCAGACGTTGCCATTTTTTATTTTCTGATGCTTGTTTTGGAAGAATTTGAATTTGTCTGATATATGTCTGGACGGGTTTAGAGGGTTTTGGAAAGTTCCCTTGTTGTCTTGAAATGATTTCAAACTTAATGACTTGATTCTTGCTCTATTCCATTTTGGAAGGTTATGCTGGTGATATCTATTATGATATTGCCCATAACTACTAATTTGAACGTGATGATATTTTCTGATTCAAAATCTCTGAGGCCGTTTTAGGAAAGTTATTTTTTTGAATTTTGCATAATTGTTGATGATGTTGTTTCAAAACACGCTGATTTCCCTTCCCTCTTGGGCTGACAGTATTGAAATTAATTCCTTGATGCTCTCGTTTTGGAAATAACTATATAATGATTCTAATGGTTCTCATGATTTCTGTCAGGATGTGAGATCGTATTAACTGCCAAGGATACTTCTTGTTCTCGATTTGGAAACGTTTTGGGGATTTTGTACTGATTATAAATTTCTATTTCCACAGTTTTGGATCACGCGGCGGATTTACTAAGGGTCGCATAAGCCTTAACCTCTTGGCTTTGAGAAATTCTTCCCGTAACCTTTGAAAATTTCAACAACGCCTTCTCACTCTTTGGAATCAAATTACAGTTTCCGGTATGCGACTTAGCTTACCACTATAATAAACTTCAATTTATGATCATACTTGATTGTTTCCTTTGATTCAAACAAAATGGTATTTGAAAAACCATCTAATGGTTGGTTTTCTTTTGCAGGTAAATATAAGCTGTTAATGACAGAGTGTAAACATGTCTTCGAAGTTCAATCTCTCACGAGTCTGGGATTGAAAGATCTTTAGAAAACTCTTCATTCTCATCCCATTGGATGCTTATACATCAGTTTTAAAGAATTTAACCACTTGAAGATTGGCCAGTCATGGGTGTAGCTTAGGTCAGAATGGTAATGGTTCTAATTTGGTTGCAACCTGTGTTTAAAATGTGATTTATTTCATAAATACTCTTTGGAATTTTACATTCGTGTTGTGATTACCTCTGCTGAACTTGTATGTTTCTCCTCTTTTCACGTACACGTTTTGGAACTACTATAGTCGGTGCTTGAAAATGCATGTCCGTGACATGCAGATGAAAAGGGTTGACGCTACGTAATTATCATCCACAATTTGCAGAGTGGGGCCGCGTCAGAGATACGGCGAATGACATCACGTGAGGATTGGAACTGTCGATGATGAATCCATTCACACTAGTCACGATTCAAGCAAAGTTTGTAAGTTACCAACAATGAGTCCATTCTAAAAAGTTCTTGATATATCTCGCTTTGCCGTTAAATGTTGTTTAAATACTGTAACGTGGGAATTGAGAACGTTCTGCTGCAAAATATTTTAATTAAATTTAGTGACGTGATTCGTTGATCGTAATCCTTGTTCTTGTTTTGTTTTTGTAATACTACAAGTTGCTTCACTCTTGTGCAGATTCGGTACGAATTAAAAGCGAGACTGGCGTGTTTGGACATCTTGTGTGAAGTCGCGCGGTTTTGTCTTACAAAGTAGCAGTGGCTTTGGGGTCTCACTGCAGCTACCAAATGCACCACAGGAAAAATAAATTTGACCTTACAGCTGCCAAATTCCATTTTTGAGTACTTTGCAGCCAAGTACTACTTGATCTGCTCGGCCACATTCATCACGAAGTGAGATAGAATAGAACATTGTTGTAAAGCGGCTTCTATTGGCATTTCGAGAGTGAAATTGTGGATGTATTGTTGATGCAGGTAGTAATTGTCTCGGTTAAATGCCGCAGTTGAAGATGGTGGACCGGAGTGCAGTGTCATTTAGATCTCACGTAAAGTTAATGTCGGGTGAGTTAACAACTACCACGTCTCGTACTTCGAATGTTTGTAGGCTGAAATTTTACATATTGGCGTCGTAAAAACCGTATATAAATCCAAACCGTGTCTCACATGTTATAACTTGTTATTTGTCATATGGATTGGATGTATGGAGCATTGTTTTGGAAGTATTTGATCAAAGGTTCTGTTATAATCCTAACAGGTCAAAGTAACTGGAAATGCTGTCGATTTGGATTAGAAACCATTACTTGCGCGGTCTGGTGTACTTCAGAATATCTCGACGCCGGCAATGTCTCCAATTTGAGCGGTCCATCTCCAACAATACAAGAACCGTGCACTTTTGTGTTATAAGAGCGACAGACTACAAAAGATCAGATTCACCAGGGATAACCTTGTGGACATTCTCTTTTCAAGCTTTTTCGCAAGAGTTCCAATATCATCCACTTAACATGCTTTGAATTTGTGATTCCTAAGTTTGATAATGGTTTGGTTCACTTGTAGGTTTTAATCTTGGGGTAAAGATTTCCTTGGAGTAGGCAATGGACATGAGCTGTGTACATGGGTGCAAGGCCATGACTTCAATTAGTGCTTGCATATTTGCGAAAACAATGATTCTTGTACTTTTAGGAAGTGGATTGTCCTTCAACTAGTCTTTACTTAGGAATTTATGAAATTGTAGATTGTTAGAGACACCTCTGTGACCTGTAGCTTTGATGTCAATGGCTTAATCCATGCCTTCACGTGAATCAAGTGATAACCTTTGGATTGTAACTCCACATTTCGCATTGTATTGGCGCTTGAATGTAACAAACGTTAATGAATCCAGAATCACCTAAAAGGCAATTAGCGATTGGCCTTGAATTCAGCACTCACATATTACCCCAAACTTGTAATTTGGTTTGTGAGTTTGAATCCATTGTGATAACAATCTTGTAAATAAACTTGAATCTTGCGTTGGCTTTTAGAAATGAGTTCCAAAAAAAAGTAGCTTGCTCTTATAATGACTTTTGAACTTGTACATAAAAGGATTGAATTCAACTTGAAACTTTGTATGCTTTAAGTATACTTCTAAAGGACACTTGATTGAGTATTGTTGGAAGAGATCTTAATTACTTTTAAAACAAACTTGAAGCCACAATTAAACCAAATGAATCCAACCTTGCCAAAACTTCTCTTGAAATGGGACCAAACAATCTTGCAAACCTGGGCTAAAATCAAAGACTTTGAACAAAATTAAACTCTCAAGTGAGAACTTCCTTGTAACAAATATAACTTTGGACTTGGATTTAGATACTCAACTTCTAATTCTTTCCAAGATGAACTTTCGTTGCTTAAGAATATAGCACCATAGAGCAATCAAGTCTCATGCACTTGAGGAGTTTGCTGAAGGGGAAAGATGCCATGTTGTGATACAACATACTACACAACCAGTGACTAGTCTTTAGGGACCAATTCTCCATATCAGAGGGTGTAAGGACTTAATCCTTGCAGGGGAAAATTGAGGAGTCTTGAGGGAGAAAAGGCTTGGTAGTGGTTTAGGGATTAAATGGGGAAGGGCACAAACTCACAGGAACCCATACACAGCTTGCAAAGGCCAGAGAAACCTCCACAAATACACACACAACACAACCTCCAAGTCTTTGAATCTTCTGCAGCAGCACCTGCCCTCAAGAGAGAAACAAACAAACAAAGCTAGATAAAGCGGTTAGTTATGCACAAATGATCGACCTAATATGTTATGCAAAGAACAAGGTGAGGATCTTAGGGTCAAAAATTAGGGTGTGACAGATGCCCCTATTTAAGTTTCTCCTATTCGGAGATACGGAGATTGAAATCTTTATCTCGACGAGATAGGAGAGACTTAAATAAAAACATGCACAAAATCTTTGGCCCTAAGATGCCGCCAAATGCACATGATTTTGTATGAAAAGGATATGAAATGCAAGACAGAGATCCTGTGAGGAGAAACGTCACAGGGGATAACGGTTGTTGAAACGCAAAGAAAGACCTGATGAGGACGACTAGCAAAGCAAGACTCCACGGGGAAAGATCTAACTCCACTGGGGGGAAAGAGACTACCAACTGACAATCATAGGGTAGCTTAAACATAAGGAAAGAAAATTGAATGGAAGGATAACCTACTACCAACAGCTGGTAGCCTAAGCGAAGGTATCCAATTGAAATAAAAGGGCGTGTATTACCTACTATCACACATGATAGCCTAAGCTGAGGTAATAAACTAGGGAGGAGAGATCGCCTACTACCAAACACGGTAGCCTAAGCATAGGTGTCCGACCCAGAAGAAAGGTGTGTTACCTACTATCAAGCATATGATAACCTAAGCGAGGTAAACACATAAGGAAAGATGACCTACTACCAAGCTCGGTAGCCTAATCAAAGGTCTATGAACAAATGATATGGCATATTACCTACTATCGAACATGATAGCCTAAGCAAAGGTAATAACCAAAATAAGCTTCTGATGAATAAAATAATGATTAAGCTTTTCCTCTGAATGTTCCATTTAGAAAGGGTCAATACCGGGGAATCTGCTGAGAAAAGAAATGAGTGTCTGTTAAATTTTAAAGTTAACCAGGAAATCTACTGCCGAGATCCTGGAAAGAAACGATTGTTCGTCGAAGTCTAAAGTTAACCAGGGAATCTACTGCCGAGATCCTTTGAAGTCTGCTGGAGATCTACTGTCGAGAATAACCAGAGAATTTACAAATGAAATACCTTCTACCGAGGTTTATTGGAAATCTTCTGCCGAGACTTACCAGGAAATAAAAGAAAATACCTTCTGCCGAGGTCTTCTGGAAATCTACTGCCGAGAATAACCAGGGAAATACCTACTGCCGAGGTCTTCTGGAAATCTACTGTCGAGAATAACCAGGGAAATACCTACTGCCGAGGTCTTCTGGAAATCTACTGCCGAGAATAACCAGGGAAATACCTACTGCTGAGGTTGTTGATAAATATTCCACTTGAAAAGGGTAGAAAATAAATCATTGATGCGAGGTTGTCTGCCTCGAACACAAGTTTTGAAATAAACTTCTATAAGGTTGTCTGCCTCGCACACAAGTCTTGAAATAAACTGCTATGAGGTTATCTGCCTCTAGCACAATCTTGAAATAACCGCTACGAGGTTGTCTGCCTCGAGCAAAGTTTTGAACTCCTTTTGGAAAGGTGAATACTGGCTGGAAAGTAACCTCACAGGGTTGGGATTTCACTGGAGATCTTATGACTTCAGCTGGAATCCATAACTTGTTGGAGATTTGGAAGTTGCACAGGGGATCTTCAAAAGAGATGTAGGCCGGCTGACTTGTAAGATGTATCTTCTCAAATAAAGAGAAAGATCAGCTGAATCTTCATCAAAATTCTCGAAGAGATGCCATTTGACGGAAGAAAATTAAATTGTGGGCTCACTGGGGAGGATGCCATTGAGAAGCAATATTGCTGTAGTTGAAAACTGTGTAGAAGCTAGTAAAATTCTTGTAATAGGGGTTCTCAAATAAAGAGAATACTTGTAAAGTCTTCAATAGGTTTTGACAGATTTCCGGCGAGATAACATCTGACGGAGAATAGTCGATAACTTCATCGGGGATTTGATAAACTGTCTTGAAGAGACTGCCATTCGTCGTAGAAATCTTGATAACCAAACTGCTCAAATAAAGAGCTGCTACTTGTTGTCTGGCATATATTCCAAGGAGATGTAGTAATAACTGTTGGATAAATAACTTCTGCCTTCCATTAGAGATCTTCAAGTAAACTCTTCTTGGAGAGACAAAGTGCAAAATAAATGCACGCTCGGTCTAGGTTCAACAGCCTAGAGATATCCAAAATTATGATTGTCAGGGACCAAAGTTCAATTCAGGAAATAACTGAAAAGAAACGGTCAAATAAGACCCATCCCTTGAGGAATGAACTCAAAGGGGTTTATATTTATCCAAAAATGGAAAAGAAAACTAGAGCAACCATCTTCCACGAGGATCGAACTCAAAGGGGAGTTTAGAAAGGACGTGTTCTCTCTGCCTAGGGCTGACGATTCTACTTGGAGGGGGAAGACCAACCCGATCACTTGGGGATAAGTGCAACCAAAGTGAAAGAACAAAACAAACAACACAAAAATGTGAGATGCAAAAAACGCAAATGCCATGAATCTAAATGCAAGGATGTCATGTTATGCTTATGCTTATGCTGACAAAACAAAGGCAAGAAGCAAACTGGGGATGAAAACAAGCATCTCGATACGAATACTCGACCGATCTTCGCAAGGTAGAAGCATCACTGGGGATGAGGGGAAAGCCATATATGGAATCACAGTCCTACTTCAAGGCTTCAAACTTCTCTGGGGAAAATAGGGCACTCCACTTGGGGATGAACATCATGACTTCACTTGGGAATTGTCAAGATGAACCTTGTGATTCCGTTGGGGATGAGGAAGATTCACTGGGAACGAATCAAACTCAATGATCGAAAAGAATTCATGGGGATAAAATAAATATCCGCTGCGAACTGAAGTAGTCTGAATGAAAGTTGTAACTGGATAAAATAAATATCCACTTCATCGGGGAAGCTTGAATCAATAGTGGTTGAAAATATCAGATATAAAACTTCGAGGGGATGAAATAAACATCCGCTTTCACTGGAGAGGGTTGAGATAGTCCAATGAGGGGTGAAATAAACACTCGCTTCGCTGGGGAAGGTTGAAACCGAAGAAGTTCACCGAGGATTCTTAGGTTGCTGACTGGAGAAACCTTGCATCAAACGTGCCATAACTTCTTGTAGTAGAGATTTACCGGGGAATAGTCGTGACTACCTGAAGTAAAGATTTACTAGAGAGTTGTCACATCACTTAGGATAGAAACCCTTTGAGGTATGAGTGAATAAAGTCGTGAGACTGATGTAACTTTGTATTGATAACCTGCATGGTAGTCGCCATTTTGAACAACAATTGTTGTGGATGAGAAGCAATCTTCACTCCTCAAATGCCCCAGACCACATGGTTTATGAGAAGAAGTCATCCCAAGAGGATTTTACAGAAAAATTGGCATCCAACTGTTCCAAAGTCTTCAAACTCTTGGAGAGATTTGCCAAATCTCGACGTAACTGGCCCATATCGACGGCGATCTTGAGTCTTCAAACTTGTTCTTCAGACTGTGGAGAGATTTACAAAATCTCGACGTAACTGCCCCAGATTGACGGTGTTCTGTATAACCGAATCTTCAGACTTGCCCCTTGGGGTCAGACTATGAAAGAAACAACTAGGCAACAACTTGCCCCTGCTTAGTAGAATCTTCAGGTAGCATGCCCCTGGATACTATCATCTCCTTGAAACAGTACTAAATTTTAGCTCATCATTGCCACACGTATGTTAATTTCTATGATGTCAAGCAATGTTAGCAAGTAGAAAAATGTTAATTCTGAAATTGCTAATGCAACACCATGTTTGTCTTGAAAGTTTATTTAAAAATATTTGTGGTTGAATTACCGATTTTATAATGCCAACGCAAATTTTTGAGCATAGCTCATAGGAGTTAGGAAACGATATCTCAATGAGTATGCTTTTGAAATTAACCTTGCTTCAATTAGGACTTTTAAGGGTTGTATAGTGGATTGGTTCACGGTTTAAGAAACAAAGGATATAAGGCTCAAAGTTATTTGTACCCACCCAATCTTCGTGATATTTTACTCCATTTTTTTTTTTGCAAATTACCCTGCCCCAGGTTAAGAATGAGGGTTTTTGTAGAGAAGAAAAAATCCTACTTCAAAGGCTCAAAAGGGTTAACAAGGGTTTATCTCCTTATATCTTCGGTGTTGAGGATCTTGAAACAATGCCTTATATCACTAGCAGAATTTTATTCAAAAGCATACAACAAGAGATCTTGCGCTTGATTTCGTCATCCTCCATTCAATTCTCTGCCGAGGCAAGAGATTGGGCTGCATTGGCATTATAAAATAGAAAAAGCATTTTAAAACGAGTGAAACTAATGGATTTCTTCAAGACAAACATTATCATTACCTTAATCGTTCAAAACAAACAAGTTCTTATTCGCACAACATGCTTATAATCAAAGAAATAACAACGAATGCGAGAAAATGAATAAACATCTTAATGATTCTAGGAGTGAGCTCTACTCTTGATTCCACTGGTTTGGGAAGAACTCTCGTAAGTCTTCACGTCCATCAACACAAAGGTGCTCCATTCACAACTGGGCTTCCTCTCTTGAAGGTCAGCACTTCATCGTCAATAATTTCTTGGACCTTTTCTTGGAAAACCTTACAATCTTCAATCGAATGCCCTAACACTCCGTCATGAAATTCACAACTGGTATCTGGATTGAACCAAGGAGGGCGAGATTTCATGGCTCTGGTCTTTCTGGGTGTCATTACTAAGTTTTGGGAAAAATACGACCACAATTGACTGTAAGTTATTGGGATTTGGTCAAACCAACGAGTCTTTTCTTCTGGACTATTCAAAGGTATCTGTTGATCCTGACGCTGATTCTGGTGATTCAGGTTCTGAACTTGTCGATTCTGACGTTGATCCTGATGAGTCAACCTTTGTCATTTGTACGGACGTCCATGAGATAGTGATTGCTGGCACTGAACAGGCGCTACAAACCAACGTTTGTGATAAGGCACCGGAACTGGAGCTTGCAAAATCTGAGGAGAGCCCAAAATTGCATTAACTTCAACACTCCTTTCTTCTTGGGAAACACTAACCGACTTTTCTTCATTAGCTTGTCTATTCGAGACATCTTTAATTTTCCCACTTTTGAATGCGTTCTCGATGTTGATTCCGACTTCCACAATTTTAGGGAACTCTAATGGCACAACGCCTATCATTCTGACATAATAAGAGTCTGACAGTGTTTTTAGAAACATCTTGGCCAGCTCCTTCTCTTTAAGTGGTGGCTGAACTTGGGCCGCCAATTCTTTCCACCTTTGTACATATTCCCTGAAGGACTCGTTGTCTTTCTGACTCATGTTCCTCAATTGGTCACTGTCTGGAGCCATGTCTACATTGTAATTGTATTGCTTCATAAAAGCGTTAGCTAAGTCTTCCCAAGACTGAATACGGTTCTTTTCTAGCTTCATATACCACATCAAGGATGCTACAGATAAACTTTCTTGAAAGCAATGAATCATCAGCTTGTCATTGTCGGCATAAGTAGTCATCTTTCGACAAAACATTGTCAAATGGTACTTTGGACAACTAACACCCTTGTATACTTCGAAGGTAGGCATTTTGAACTTCGGTGGAATAACCACGCCTGGAACCAGATACAAGTTAGGAGCTTTAAGGCCAGATGCATTAGGTCCTTTCAACATCTTCAATTGTTCTTGGATCCTTTTTCAATTTCTCCCAATCTAGGATCATCCACAGTGGTCACAGGATGGATGCTCTGAGAATTTGGCATATACCTCAGAAAACAGGAATCTCTTTCATTAACTTGACCAACCAGGTTATTTTGCACAGGCTGAGATCGGGTAGGGACATCCACTTGTGGAGCATCGTCGTCAAACATTGGATTAGTCGTCACTCTGAAGCCTGACATGGGATCCACACTTTGTGTTCTATCCATTATCCCCAGTAACTACTTCAAGTTCGAATGCCGGAAGATCAGCTGAGCGACACGAAGATAAGAGAGCTAATAAGCTGGGGTAGAGAAAAGACGTATGCAAAGAGGATGCAATGCTAAAGATGCAATGCGAATGCAACAAGTTTCATGGAACTCAGCTATTTATAATCATCAAGGAATATATAAAAAAACGCGTTTTTATTTATTTATTTATAAATGGTTATAACCATTAGTATCAAATTACTAAGATATTGATTTATTAAAATTGATTACAACGCGTCCATACGCCTTACAAGAATCATGATATAAAAGCTAAATAAAAACTAGTAATGATGGATCTAAGGAGACTTTTCCAACGATCTTCTCTTAAGTCGCTTGAATTTTTCTTCCGGTTGAGCTTCTTCCAAGATAAGTAGAGTAGAGTAGAAAGAAGTAGAACTAAAAGTAGAGTAGCGAAAGGTCCCTTATCACTCTTCATACTCAACAAAGATAATAATTTCCCATATATACTCTTGAATCCTTCTTTGTCTGTTATCAAGGTCTCTAGTCTCCTTAGATCGTCCAGATCATGACTCTTATAAGTGTACTTCAACGTTTTTTTTTAGAGTCCATGATATCCCTACGATGTTTACAAACAAGGCTAAGTTCCATGAATCTTTATGATATGATGCTAATGAATGCAGGGATGCAAACACACAAAGCACAAAGTACAAAGCACACACAAGCAATCAAATAGACAAAGAGTCCTAGGTTTGGAAGGTCGAGCATGGAACCAAGGTCTAACCATCCCAATAGGTGTGTACTATGGTTTCATTTGTACCTGCATGACGGGTTCTACAAAGTTCCCAGAGTCTACAACCCATCTTTCGGATATTATCGATTTCCCAATTACTTGGTAGTCAATAATATTCTCAAGAGAGTCTCGTCTGAGTGAAGTATCGCGTATCAACCATTTTGGAATTAATCCCTCATAGTAATCGCACTACATCTTAAAAGGCCAAGTTGGGTTAAAGGTAACTACGGTTCTCAATATCCCGGGCTCCTAGGTCCAAAGTAGTAATGTATTCACGATAGCTCGTTCAACAAATACCACCTTCGAGAGGGCCTCAACTGAATGTGGAATCAAATCAACTTCTTTGGAATTACTTCCTCGAAATCTCCTCGATTATATCCACGATCCTATCTTATATGTGCTCTCAAGTCCGGGTTAGGACTTATCCCACCACTTAAGTGTAACAACCCTGCCAAACAGAAAATCCAGGCAAACAGATAAATAAGTATACAGATATATACCAGTATAAACAAATAACATAAAAGAAACAAGTTAGGGGGAACCCTCTTATGAGAATTCCCCAGTGAAGTCGCCATTTCTGTCGCGGTGAAAATTGGATACCATAGTTATTTGTTAACTAGGATCGCATTTTTTAATGTCACCACCGGTCTTTGATTTTATCCAAGGAAGGGAGAAAAACCGAATTCCCACAATGCAATGAAAATGCACTAAGATTCTAAATTCGGGGGTTGGTTATACCTAGGGAAGGTGTTAGCATCCTAGATATCTGTAGTACTCTACATGAACCTCTTGATTATTTTATGTTATTTGTTATCTGTTTTGCTAAGGGTTTAAGGGTAGGTGATTTATTATTATGAATCCTAAGTGTGCTCGACAAGATATCGCATCTTGTGCCTACATATCCCGTCAGGAGGGAATCAGAGCACTTGTAGTTCCTTATTAAGGATACTAAATGTTTAAAGGTTTAGGAGAGAAGATGAGTCATCATCTTAAGAATACCACCACAGTTTTTGAAAATGTTTGTGTTTTGTGGGGTATGGGATTGTATGTCCCTTCTTTGAGATGATTAACATCTAATTCTCTTGTGTGGAGAATTAGGTGGGCTAAAGTTTGATTAAAAAATCAAAATTATGGGGGGACTAACCTAGGAAATCTATCCTAAGTTATCTAATTGACTTATCTTAAGGTGTCGATTATGATGCAAATGATATGCACCATGCACAATAACATGGTTATCATGCATGGGATTTTCCCTTGGATATTAATCCGATTAATTATATTAATGTTATTTAGGCGAGGGTGCAAGCAAAGTGATGCTAGACTTGTGTCTAGTGACCGGTAGGTTGAATGCGATGCCCTAAGGCGATCGACTTACATGGGTAGAAAAAGGGCTTGACGTTGGATCGAGAATTTTAATGTTTTTAAAAGGTTTAGAACAAAAACATACATTCAAGCAAAGGCAAAATAAATTGCATAAGCAAGACATGATAAATAAACATACCAGCATACGATTCACTCAGGCGCGTGATGGATCCTAAAGGAACGGTTTATTTGGAAAAGAGTTTTGATTTTAAGGTTTATTATTTTAAGAATTAAGTTAAGGATTACTTTAACAATTAAAGGGGTTAAAGATTTTTTATTAATTAAAAAAAGATTTTAATTATTTTTAAAGTTTTTATTTTAGTTTTTTTTAGTTATATTAACAATTAATAAAGTTCTCTTATTAAAAAAAGGTTTTAATATTATCTTAGTAAAAAAAGGTTTTATTGTTTTTATTTCTTTTGAGATAAAAGTTAATTAAAAAAAAAATTAAAGAAAGAGTTTTCTTATTAATAAAAAAAAGATTTTAATTTTAGAATAAAAGTTTTTATTAAAATAAAAGGTTTTTTAACAAAAGTTTATAACTAAAACATTTTAAGTTATATTTTTAAAAAAGGGTGATATTTTAAATATATAAAAAGAAGTTATATATATTTAAAGGTTAGAAAGTTCTATATTTTTATTAGTTATGTTAAAAAACAAATTTTAATTATTTTATAATATATGAAATTACTTATTTAAAAGAGGTTAAATTAATTAAAAACAGATGGTTTATGAATAAAACGGAGGGGTTAGATAACACGCGAAGGGAGAGGGTCCATGATGGACCCTCAAATCGTAACCGTGTGATGTGTGTGTAATGTGATCAGATGGATAAGATGGGGAGGGTGCACGATCGTGCAGTGTGCTCGTGTGTACATGATCAGGTCAACAAACAAAAGAAAAAAGGGAAAACAAAAGCCACACACGGACTCTTCACTCTTCTCTCTCGTTCTCTTTCTTCTCTCAGAAATTAGGGTTCCGAAACCCAAATCGCCGCCGCTCTCGTCTCCTCTCCTCTCCGTACCTCTATCGTTCGAAATCGAAATACAAATCAAAATACTACCCTAACCCCCACAAACCCTAAACCCTAATTCATTATGAGTTCGATTACATTTACAAGATTAGAGCGAAAGGAAAATAAAAGCGACGTCGGCGGTTGAAGGCGATGAGTGGTGGTTGCAACCCCAAGGTCTCCTCTCCAGATAAGTCTCCTTCTTCTTTGTGTGTATGCGTGTATGTTGCGATGATGTTCCTGGCCTTACGTGTTGTATGTGTATTTGTTGCAACTTCTGTGAATTTGATTTTTGAATTTTGCGTATGCTGAGCTCGTCTAAGATTTGCGTATGTTTATTGCGAGTTGATGTTTGGTCTGATGGTACGATTAATTGTTTTCTGGTTTATGATGGATTGGATGAGTTTGTGTATTTCTGGTGTATTCCCCCCTTTTTCTGATGCGTGTGAGTGTTCTTATATAGGCCGATGATGAGAGGACAAAAGTAATAGCTTTGGAAACCTTTGAATGCTATCTTGGAATTGTTTTGGAAAGATTTAATTGCTGTCTGATTTGTTTTGGGTCTGGAAACTTGATTTCAGACGTTGCCATTTTTTATTTTCTGATGCTTGTTTTGGAAGAATTTGAATTTGTCTGATATATGTCTGGACGGGTTTAGAGGGTTTTGGAAAGTTCCCTTGTTGTCTTGAAATGATTTCAAACTTAATGACTTGATTCTTGCTCTATTCCATTTTGGAAGGTTATGCTGGTGATATCTATTATGATATTGCCCATAACTACTAATTTGAAAGTGATGATATTTTCTGATTCAAAATCTCTGAGGCCGTTTTAGGAAAGTTCTTTTTTTGAATTTTGCTTAATTGTTTATGATGTTATTTCAAAACACACTGATTTCCCTTCCCTCTAGGGCTGACAGTCTTGAAATTAATTCCTTGATGCTCTAGTTTTGGAAATAACTATATAATGATTCTAATGGCTCTCATGATTTCTGTCAGGATGTGAGATCGTATTAACTGCCAAGGATACTTCTTGTTCCCGATTTGGAAACATTTTGGGGATTATGCACTGATTATCAATTTCTATTTCCACAGTTTTGGATCACGCGGAAGATTTACTAAGGGTCGCACAAACCTTAACCTCTTGGCTTTGAGAAATTCTTCCTGTAACCTTTGAAAAATTTCAACAACGCCTTCTCACTCTTTGGAATCAAATTACAGTTGCCGGTATGCGACTTAGCTTACCACTATAATAAACTTCAATTTATGATCATACTTGATTGTTTCCTTTGATTCAAACAAAATGGTATTTGAAAAACCATCTAATGGTTGGTTTTCTTTTGCAGGTAAATAGAAGCTGTTAATGACAGAGTGTAAACATGTCTTCGAAGTTCAATCTCTCACGAGTCTGGGATTGGAAGATCTTTAGAAAACTCTTCATTCTCATCCGATTGGATGCTTATACATCAGTTTTAAAGAATTTAACCACTTGAAGATTGGCCAGTCATGGGTGTAGCTTAGGTCAGAATGGTAATGGTTCTAATTTGGTTGCAACCTGTGTTTAAAATGTGATTTATTTCATAAATTCTATTTGGAATTTTACATTCGTGTTGTGATTACCTCTGCTGAACTTGTATGTTTCTCCTCTTTTCACGTACACGTTTTGGAACTACTATAGTCGGTGTTTGAAAATGCCTGTCCGTGACATGCAGATGAAAGGGATTGACACTGCGTAATTATCATCCACAATTTGCAGAGTGGGGCTGTGTCAGAGATACGACGAATGACATCACGTGAGCATTGGAATCGTCGATGATGAATCCATTCACACAAGTCATGATTCAAGCAAAGTTTGTAAGTTACCAACAACGAGTCCATTTTAAAAAGTTCTTGATATATCTCGCTTTGCCGACAAATGTTGTTGAAATACTATAACGTGGGAATTGAGAACGTTCTGCTGCAAAATATTTTAATTAAATTTAGTGACGTGATTCATTGATCGTAATCATGGTTCTTGTTTTGTTTTTGTAATACTACAAATTGCTTCACTCTTGTGCAGATTCGGTACGAATTAAAAGCGAGACTGGCGTGTTTGGACATCTTGTGTGAAGTCGCGCGGTTTTGGCTTGCAAAGTAGCAGTGGCTTTGGGGTCTCACCGCAGCTACCAAATGCACCACAGGAAAAATAAATTTGACCTTACAGCTGCCAAATTCCATTGTTGAGTACTTTGCAGCCAAGTACTACTTGATCTGCTCGGCCACATCCATCACGAAGTGAGATAGAATAGAACATTGTTGTAAAGCGGCTTCTATTGGCATTTCGAGAGTGAAATTGTGGATGTATTGTTGATGCAGGTAGTAATTGTCTCGGTTAAATGCCGCAGTTTAAGATGGTGGACCGGAGTGCAGTGTCATTTAGATCTCACGTAAAGTTAATGTCGGGTGAGTTAACAACTACCACGTCTCGTACTTCGAATGCTTGTATGCTGAAATTTTACAGATTGTCGTCGAAAAAACCGTATATAAATCCGAACCGTGTCTCACATGTTATAACTTGTTATTTGTCATATGGATTGGATGTATGGAGCATTGTTTTGGAAGTATTTGATCAAAGGTTCTGTTATAATCCTAACATGTCAAAGTAACCGGAAATGCTGTCGATTTGGATTAGAAACCATTACTTGCGCGATTTGGTGTACTTCAGAATATCTCGACACCGGTAATGTCTCCAATTTGAGCGGTCCATCTCCAACGATTCAAGAACCGTGCACTTTTGTGTTATAAGAGCGACAGACTACAAAAGATCAGATTCACCAGGATAACCTTGTGGACATTCTCTTTTCAAGCTTTTTCACAAGAGTTCCAATATCATCCACTTGACATGCTTTGAATTTGTGATTCCTAAGTTTGATAATGGTTTGGTTCACTTGCAGGTTTTAATCTTAGGGTAAAGATTTCCTTGGAGTAGGCAATGGACATGAGCTGCGTACATGGGTGCAAGGCCATGACTTCAATTAGTGCTTGCATATTTACGAAAACAATGATTCTTGTACTTTTAGGAAGTGGATTATCCTTCAACTAGTCTTTACTTAGGAATTTATGAAATTGTAGATTGTTAGAAACACCTATGTGACCTGTAGCTTTGATGTCAATGGCTTAGTCCTTGCCTTCACGTGAGTCAAGTGATAACCTTTGGATTGTAACTCCACATTTCGCATTGTATTGGCGCTTGAATGTAACAAAAGTTAATGAATCCAGAATCACCTAAAAGGCAATTACCGATTGGCCTTGAATTCAGCACTCACATATTACCCCAAACTTGTAATTTGGTTTGTGAGTTTGAATCCATTGTGATAACAATCTTGTAAATAAACTTGAATCTTGCATTGACTTTTAGAAATGAGTTCCAAAAAAAAGTAGCTTGCTCTTATAATGACTTTTGAACTTGTACATAAAAGGATTGAATTCAAAATTGAAACTTTGTATGCTTTAAGTATACTTCTAAAGGACACATGATTGAGTAGTGTTGGAAGAGATCTTAATTACTTTTAAAACAAACTTGAAGCCACAATTAAACCAAATGAATCCAACCTTGCCAAAACTTCTCTTGAAATGGGACCAAACAATTTTGCAAACCTGGGCTATAATCAAAGACTTTGAACAAAATTAAACTCTCATGTGAGAACTGCCTTGTAACAAATATAACTTTGGACTTGGATTTAGAAACTCCACTTCTAATTCTTTCCAAGTTGAACTTTCGTTGCTTAAGAATATAGCACCATAGAGCAATCACGCCTCATGCACTTGAGGAGTTTGTTGAAGGGGAAAGATGCCATCTTGTGATACAACATACTACACAACCAGTGACTAGTCTTTAGGGACCAATTCTCCATATCAGAGGGTGTAAGGACTTAATCCTTGCGGGAGAAAACTGAGGAGTCTTGAGGGAGAAAAGGTTTGGTAGTGGTTTAGGGATTAAATGGGGAAGGGCACAAACTCACAGGAACCCATACACAGCTTGCAAAGGCCAGAGAAACCTCCACAAACACACACACAACACAACCCCTAAGTCTTTGAATCTTATGCAGCAACACCTGCCCTCAAGAGAGAAACAAACAAACAAAGCTAGATAAAGCGGTTAGTTATGCACAAATGATCGACCTAATATGTATGCTTCAAAGTTGTTTTCAGCTACAATGATTCTACTTCTCAGTGGTATTCTCCCCAGTGAAGTCGCCATTTCTGTCGTGGTGAAAATTGGATACCATAGTTATTTGTTAACTAGGATCATATTTTTTAATGTTACCACCGGTCTTTGATTTTATCCAAGGGAAGGGAGAAAAACCGAATTCCCACAATGCAATGCAAATGCACTAAGATTCTAAATTCGGGGGTTGGTTATACCTAGGGAAGGTGTTAGCATCCTAGATATCTGTAGTACTCTACAGGAACCTCTTGATTATTTTATGTTATTTGTTATCTGTTTTGCTAAGGGTTTAAGGGTAGGTGATTTATTATTATGAATCCTAAGTGTGCTCGACAAGATATCGCATCTTGTGCCTACATATCCTGTCAGGAGGGAATCAGAGCACTTGTAGTTCCTTATTAAGGATACTAAATGTTTAAAGGTTTAGGAGAGAAGATGAGTCATCATCTTAAGAAGACCACCACAGTTTTTGAAAATGTTTGTGTTTTGTGGGGTATGGGAATGTATGTCCCTTCATTGAGATGATTAACATCTAATTCTCTTTTGTGGAGAATTAGGTGGGCTAAAGTTTGATTAAAAAATCAAAATTATGGGGGGACTAACCTAGGAAATCTATCCTAAGTTATCTAATTGACTTATCTTAAGGTGTTGATTATGATGCAAATGATATGCACCATGCACAATAACATGGTTATCATGCATGGGATTTTCCCTTGGATATTAATGCGATTAATTATATTAACGTTATTTAGGCGAGGGTGCTAGCAAAGTGATGCTAGACTTGTGTCTAGTGACCGGTAGGTTGAATGCGATGCCCTAAGGCGATCGACTTACATGGGTAGAAAAAGGGCTCGACGTTGGATCGAGAATTTTAATATTTTGAAAAGGTTTAGAACAAAAATATACATTCAAGCAAAGGAAAAATAAATTGTATAAGCAAGACATGATAAATAAACATACCAGCATACGATTCACTCAGGCGCGTGATGGATACTAAAGGAACGGTTTATTTGGAAAAGAGTTTTGATTTTAAGGTTTATTATTTTAAGAATTAAGTTAAGGATTACTTTAACAATTAAAGGGCTTAAAGATTTTTTATTAATAAAAAAAATATTTTAATTATTTTTAAAGTTTTTATTTTAGTTTTTTTTAGTTATATTAACAATTATTAAAGTTCTCTTATTAAAAAAAGGTTTTAATATTATCTTAGTAAAAAAAGGTTTTATTGTTTTTATTTCTTTTGAGATAAAAGTTAATTAAAAAAAAAAGAATTAAAGAAAGAGTTATCTTATTAATAAAAAAAAGATTTTAATTTTAGAATAAAAGTTTTTATTAAAAGAAAAGGTTTTTTTAACAAAAGTTTATAACTAAAACATTTTAAGTTATATTTTTAAAAAAGGGTGATATTTTAAATATATAAAAAGAAGTTACATATATTTAAAGGTTAGAAAGTTCTATATTTTTATTAGTTATGTTAAAAAACAAATTTTAATTATTTTATAATAGACGAAATTACTTATTTAAAAGAGGTTAAATTAATTAAAAACAGATGGTTTATGAATAAAACGGAGGGGTTAGATAACACGTGAAGGGAGAGGGTCCATGATGGACCCTCAAATCATGACCGTGTGATGTGTGTGTAATGTGATCGGATGGATAAGATTGGGAGGGTGCACTATCGTGCAGTGTGCTCGTGTGTACATGATCAGGTCAACAAACAAAAGAAAAAAGGGAAAGCAAAAGCCACACACGGACTCTTCACTCTTCTTTCTCGTTCTCTTTCTTCTCTCAGAAATTAGGGTTCCGAAACCCAAATCGCCGCCGCTCTCGTCTCCTCTCCTCTTCGTACCTCTCTCGTTCGAAATCAAAATCAAAATCAAAATACTACCCTAACCCCCACAAACCCTAAACCCCAATTCATTATGAGTTCGATTAGATTTACAAGATTAGAGCGAAAGGAAAATAAAAGCGACACCGGCGGTTGAAGGCGATGAGTGGTGGTTGCAACCCCAAGGTCTCCTCTCCAGATAAGTCTCCTTCTTCTTTGTGTGTATGCGTGTATGTTGCGGTGATGTTCCTGGCCTTACATGTTGTATGTGTATTTGTTACAACTTCTGTGAATTTGATTTTTGAATTTTGCGTATGCTGAGTTTGTCTAAGATTTGCGTATGTTTATTGAGAGTTGATGTTTGGTCTGATGGTACGATGAATTGTTTTCTGGTTTATGATGGATTGGATGAGTTTGTGTATTTCTGGCGTATTCCCCCCTTTTTCTGATGCGTGTGAGTGCTCTTATATAGGCCGATGATGAGAGGACAAAAGTAATAGCTTTGGAAACCTTTGAATGCTATCTTGGAATTGTTTTGGAAAGATTTAATTACTGTCTGATTTGTTTTGGGTCTGGAAACTTGATTTCAGACGTTGCCATTTTTGATTTTGTGATGCTTGTTTTGGAAGAATTTGAATTTGTCTGATATATGTCTGGACGGGTTTAGAGGGTTTTGGAAAGTTCCCTTGTTGTCTTGAAATGATTTCAAACTTAATGACTTGATTCTTGCTCTATTCCATTTTGGAAGGTTATGCTGGTGATATCTATTATGATATTGCCCATAACTACTAATTTGAAAGTGATGATATTTTTTGATTCAAAATCTCTGAGGCCGTTTTAGGAAAGTTCTTTTTTTGAATTTTGCTTAATTGTTGATGATGTTGTTTCAAAACACGCTGATTTCCCTTCCCTCTAGGGCTGACAGTCTTGAAATTAATTCCTTGATGCTCTCGTTTTGGAAATAACTATATAATGATTCTAATGGTTCTCATGATTTCTGTCAGGATGTGAGATCGTATTAACTGCCAAGGATATTTCTTGTTCCCGATTTGGAAATGTTTTGGGGATTATGCACTGATTATCAATTTCTATTTCCACAGTTTTGGATCACGCGGCAGATTTACTAAGGGTCGCACAAACCTTAACCTCTTGGCTTTGAGAAATTCTTCCCGTAACCTTTGAAAAATTTCAACAACGCCTTCTCACTCTTTGGAATCAAATTACAGTTGCCGGTATGCGACTTAGCTTACCACTATAATAAACTTCAAT
Source organism: Lathyrus tuberosus (assembly GCA_022829125.1). NCBI lineage: Eukaryota > Viridiplantae > Streptophyta > Magnoliopsida > Fabales > Fabaceae > Lathyrus > Lathyrus tuberosus. The sequence goes on from JALAZF010000169.1 coordinate 10,399,934, forward strand.
TTATGATCATACTTGATTATTTCCTTTGATTCAAACAAAATGGTATTTGAAAAACCATCTAATGGTTGGTTTTCTTTTGCAGGTAAATCGAGGCTGTTAATGACAGAGTGTAAACATGTCTTCGAAGTTCAATCTCTCACGAGTCTGGGATTGGAAGATCTTTAGAAAACTCTTCATTCTCATCCGATTGGATGCTTATACATCAGTTTTAAAGAATTTAACCACTTGAAGATTGGCCAGTCATGGGTGTAGGTTAGGTCAGAAAGGTAATGGTTCTAATTTGGTTGCAATCTGTGTTTAAAATGTGATTTATTTCATAAATACTCTTTGCAATTTTACATTCGTGTTGTGATTACCTCTGCTGAACTTGTATGTTTCTCCTCTTTTCACGTACACGTTTTGGAACTACTATAGTCGGTGCTTGAAAATGCCTGTCTGTGACATGCAGATGAAAGGGATTGACACTGCGTAATTATCATCCACAATTTGCAGAGTGGGGCTGCGTCAGAGATACGGCGAATGACATCACGTGAGCATTGGAACCGTCGATGATGAATCCATTCACACTAGTCACGATTCAAGCATAGTTTGTAAGTTACCAACAACGAGTCCATTCTAAAAAGTTCTTGATATATCTCGCTTTGCCGACAAATGTTGTTGAAATACTGTAACGTGGGAATTGAGAACGTTCTGCTGCAAAATATTTTAATTAAATTTAGTGACGTGATTCGTTGATCGTAATCCTTGTTCTTGTTTTGTTTTTGTAATACTACAAGTTGCTTCACTCTTGTGCAGATTCGGTACGAATTAAAAGCGAGACTGACGTGATTGGACATCTTGTGTGAAGTCGCGCGGTTTTAGTTTGCAAAGTAGCAGTGGCTTTGGGGTCTCACCGCAGCTACCAAATGCACCACAGGAAAAATAAATTTGACCTTACAGCTGCCAAATTCCATTGTTGAGTACTTTGCAGCCAAGTACTACTTGATCTGCTCGGCCACATCCATCACGAAGTGAGATAGAATAGAACATTGTTGTAAAGCGGCTTCTATTGGCATTTCGAGAGTGAAATTGTGGATGTATTGTTGATGCAGGTAGTAATTGTCTCGGTTAAATGCCGCAGTTGAAGATGGTGGACCGGAGTGCAGTGTCATTTAGATCTCACGTAAAGTTAATGTCGGGTGAGTTAACAACTACCACGTCTCGTACTTCGAATGCTTGTATGCTGAAATTTTACAGATTGTCGTCGAAAAAACCGTATATAAATCCGAACCGTGTCTCACATGTTATAACTTGTTATTTGTCATATGGATTGGATGTATGGAGCATTGTTTTGGAAGTATTTGATCAAAGGTTCTGTTATAATCCTAACAGGTCAAAGTAACCGGAAATGCTGTCGATTTGGATTAGAAACCATTACTTGCGCGGTCTGGTGTACTTCAGAATATCTTGACGCCGGCAATGTCTCCAATTTGAGCGGTCCATCCCCAACTATTCAAGAACCGTGCACTTTTGTGTTATAAGAGCGACAGACTACAAAAGATCAGATTCACCAGGGATAACCTTGTGGACATTCTCTTTTCAAGCTTTTTCACAAGAGTTCCAATATCATCCACTTGACATGCTTTGAATTTGTGATTCCTAAGTTTGATAATGGTTTGGTTCACTTGCAGGTTTTAATCTTGGGGTAAAGATTTCCTTGGAGTAGGCAACGGACATGAGCTGCGTACATGGGTGCAAGGCCATGACTTCCATTAGTGCTTGCATATTTGCGAAAACCATGATTCTTGTACTTTTAGGAAGTGGATTGTCCTTCAACTAGTCTTTACTTAGGAATTTATGAAATTGTAGATTGTTAGAGACACCTCTGTGACCTATATCTTTGATGTCAATGGCTTAATCCTTGCCTTCACGTGAGTCAAGTGATAACCTTTGGATTGTAACTCCACATTTCGCATTGTATTGCCGCTTGAATGTAACAAACGTTAATGAATCCAAAATCACCTAAAAGGCAATTAGCGATTGGCCTTGAATTCAGAACTCACATATTACCCCAAACTTGTAATTTGGTTTGTGAGTTTGAATCCATTGTGATAACAATCTTGTAAATAAACTTGAATCTTGCGTTGGCTTTTAGAAATGAGTTCCAAAAAAAAGTAGCTTGCTCTTATAATGACTTTTGAACTTGTATATAAAAGGATTGAATTCAACTTGAAACTTTGTATGCTTTAAGTATACTTCTAAAGGACACTTGATTGAGTAGTGTTGGAAGAGATCTTAATTACTTTTAAAACAAACTTGAAGCCACAATTAAACCAAATGAATCCAACCTTGCCAAAACTTCTCTTGAAATGGGACCAAACAATCTTGCAAACCGGGGCTAAAATCAAAGACTTTGAACAAAATTAAACCCTCAAGTGAGAACTGCCTTGTAACAAATATAACTTTGGACTTGCATTTAGAAACCCCACTTCTAATTATTTCCAAGTTGAACTTTCATTGCTTAAGAATATAACACCATAGAGCAATCACGTCTCATGCACTTGAGGAGTTTGCTGAAGGGGAAAGATGCCATGTTGTGATACAACATACTACACAACCAGTGACTAGTCTTTAGGGACCAATTCTCCATATCAGAGGGTGTAAGGACTTAATCCTTGCGGGGGAAAACTGAGGAGTCTTGAGGGAGAAAAGGCTTGGTAGTGGTTTAGGGATTAAAAGGGGAAGGGCACAAACTCACAAGAACCCATACACAGCTTGCAAAGGCCTGAGAAACCTCCACAAACACACACACAACACAACCTCTAAGTCTTTGAATCTTCTGCAGCAGCACCTGCCCTCAAGAGAGAAACAAACAAACAGAGCTAGATAAAGCGGTTAGTTATGCACAAATGATCGACCTAATATGTATGCTTCAATGCTGTTTTCAGCTACAATGATTCTACTTCTCAGTGGTATTCTCCCCAGTGAAGTCGCCATTTCTGTCGCGGTGAAAATTGGATACCATAGTTATTTGTTAACTAAGATCGTATTTTTTAATGTTACCACCGGTCTTTGATTTTATCCAAGGGAAGGGAGAAAAACCGAATTCCCACAATGCAATGCAAATGCACTAAGATTCTAAATTCGGGGGTTGGTTATACCTAGGGAAGGTGTTAGCATCCTAGATATCTGTAGTACTCTACAGGAACCTCTTGATTATTTTATGTTATTTGTTATCTGTTTTGCTAAGGGTTTAAGGGTAGGTGATTTATTATTATGAATCCTAAGTGTGCTCGACAAGATTTCGCATCTTGTGCCTACATATCCTGTCAGGAGGGAATCAGAGCACTTGTAGTTCCTTATTAAGGATACTAAATGTTTAAAGGTTTAGGAGAGAAGATGAGTCATCATCTTAAGAAGACCACCACAGTTTTTGAAAATGTTTGTGTTTTGTGGGGTATGGGAATGTATGTCTCTTCTTTGAGATGATTAGCATCTAATTCTCTTGTGTGGAGAATTAGGTGGGCTAAAGTTTGATTAAAAAATAAAATTATGGGGGGACTAACCTAGGAAATTTATCCTAAGTTATCTAATTGACTTATCTTAAGGTGTTGATTATGATGCAAATGATATTCACCATGCACAATAACATGGTTATCATGCATGGGATTTTCCCTTGGATATTAATGCGATTAATTATATTAACGTTATTTAGGCGAGGGTGCTAGCATAGTGATGCTAGACTTGTGTCTAGTGACCGGTAGGTTGAATGCGATGCCCTAAGGCGATCGACTAACATGGGTAGAAAAATGGCTCGACGTTGGATCGAGAATTTTAATATTTTGAAAAGGTTTAGAACAAAAATATACATTCAAGCAAAGGCAAAATAAATTGTATAAGCAAGACATGATAAATAAACATATCAGCATACGATTCACTCAGGCGCGTGATGGATCCTAAAGGAACGGTTTATTTGGAAAAGAGTTTTGATTTTAAGGTTTATTATTTTAAGAATTAAGTTAAGGATTACTTTAACAATTAAAGGGGTTAAAGATTTTTTCTTAATAAAAAAAAGATTTTAATTATTTTTAAAGTTTTTATTTTAGTTTTTTTTAGTTATATTAACAATTAATAAAGTTCTCTTATTAAAAAAAGGTTTTAATATTATCTTAGTAAAAAAAGGTTTTATTGTTTTTATTTCTTTTGAGATAAAAGTTAATTAAAAAAAAGAATTAAAGAAAGAGTTATCTTATTAATAAAAAAAAGATCTTAATTTTAGAATAAAAGTTTTTATTAAAAGAAAAGGTTTTTTTAACAAAAGTTTATAACTAAAACATTTTAAGTTATATTTTTAAAAAAGGGTGGTATTTTAAATATATAAAAAGAAGTTACATATATTTAAAGGTTAGAAAGTTCTATATTTTTATTAGTTATGTTAAAAAACAAATTTTAATTATTTTATAATAGATGAAATTACTTATTTAAAAGAGGTTAAATTAATTAAAAACAGATGGTTTATGAATAAAACGAAGGGGTTAGATAACATGCGAAGGGAGAGGGTCCATGATGGACCCTCAAATCGTGACCGTGTGATGTGTGTGTAATGTGATCGGATGGATAAGATGGGGAGGGTGCACGATCGTGCAGCGTGCTCGTGTGTACATGATCAGGTCAACAAACAAAAGAAAAAAGGGAAAACAAAAGCCACACACAGACTCTTCACTCTTCTCTCTCATTCTCTTTCTTCTCTCAGAAATTAGGGTTCCGAAACCCAAATCGCCGCCGCTCTCGTCTCCTCTCCTCTCCGTACCTCTCTCATTCGAAATCAAAATCAAAATCAAAATACTACCCTAACCCCCACAAACCCTAAACCCCAATTCTTTATGAGTTCGATTACATTCACAAGATTAGAGCGAAAGGAAAATAAAAGCGACGCCAGCGGTTGAAGGCGATGAGTGGTGGTTTCAACCCCAAGGTCTCCTCTCCAGATAAGTCTCCTTCTTCTTTGTGTGTATGCATGTATGTTGCGATGATGTTCCTGGCCTTACGTGTTGTATGTGTATTTGTTGCAAATTCTGTGAATTTGATTTTTGAATTTTGCGTATGCTGAGCTCGTAAGATTTGCGTATGTTTATTGCGAGTTGATGTTTGGTCTGATGGTACGATGAATTGTTTTCTGGTTTATGATGGATTGGATGAGTTTGTGTATTTCTGGTGTATTCCTCCCTTTTTCTGATGCATGTGAGTGTTCTTATATAGGCCGATGATGAGAGGACAAAAGTAATAGCTTTGGAAACCTTTGAATGCTATCTTGGAATTGTTTTGGAAAGATTTAATTGTTGTCTGATTTGTTTTGGGTCAGGAAACTTGATTTCAGACGTTGCCATTTTTGATTTTGTGATTCTTGTTTTGGAAGAATTTAAATTTGTCTGATATATGTCTGGACGGGTTTAAAGGGTTTTGGAAAGTTCCCTTGTTGTCTTGAAATGATTTCAAACTTAATGACTTGATTCTTGCTCTATTCCATTTTGGAAGGTTATGCTGGTGATATCTATTATGATATTGCCCATAACTACTAATTTGAAAGTGATGATATTTTCTGATTCAAAATCTCTGAGGCCGTTTTAGGAAAGTTCTTTTTTTGAATTTTGCTTAATTGTTGATGATGTTGTTTCAAAACACGCTGATTTCCCTTCCCTCTAGGGCTGACAGTCTTGAAATTAATTCCTTGATGCTCTCGTTTTGGAAATAACTATATAATGATTCTAATGGCTCTCATGATTTCTGTCAGGATGTGAGATCGTATTAACTGCCAAGGATACTTCTTGTTCATGATTTGGAAACGTTTTGGGGATTATGCACTGATTATCAATTTCTATTTCCACAGTTTTGGATCACGCGGCAGATTTACTAAGGGTCGCACAAACCTTAACCTCTTGGCTTTGAGAAATTCTTCCCGTAACCTTTGAAAAATTTCAACAACGCCTTCTCACTCTTTGGAATCAAATTACAGTTGCCGGTATGCGACTTAGCTTACCACTATAATAAACTTCAATTTATGATCATACTTGATTGTTTCCTTTGATTCAAACAAAATGGTATTTGAAAAACCATCTAATGGTTGGTTTTCTTTTGCAGGTAAATAGAAGTTGTTAATGACAGAGTGTAAACATGTTTTCGAAGTTCAATCTCTCACGAGTCTGGGATTGGAAGATCTTTAGAAAACTCTTCATTCTCATCCGATTGGATGCTTATACATCAGTTTTAAAGAATTTAACCACTTGAAGATTGGCCAGTCATGGGTGTAGCTTAGGTCAGAATGGTAATGGTTCTAATTTGGTTGCAACCTGTGTTTAAAATGTGATTTATTTCATAAATACTCTTTGGAATTTTAGATTCGTGTTGTGATTACCTCTGCTGAACTTGTATGTTTCTTCTCTTTTCACGTACACGTTTGTGAACTACTATAGTCGGTGCTTGAAAATGCCTGTCTGTGACATGCAAATGAAAGGGATTGACACTGCGTAATTATCATCCACAATATACAGAGTGGGGCTGCGTCAGAGATATGGCGAATGATATCACGTGAGCATTGGAACCGTCAATGATGAATCCATCCACACTAGTCACGATTCAAGCAAAGTTTGAAATACTGTAACGTGGGAATTGAGAACGTTCTGCTGCAAAATATTTTAATTAAATTTAGTGACGTGATTCGTTGATCGTAATCCTTGTTCTTGTTTTGTTTTTGTAATACTACAAGTTGCTTCACTCTTGTGCAGATTCGGTACGAATTAAAAACGAGACTGACGTGTTTGGACATCTTGTGTGAAGTCGCGCGGTTTTGGCTTGCAAAGTAGCAGTGGCTTTGGGGTCTTACCGCAGCTACCAAATGCACCACAGGAAAAATAAATTTGACCTTTCAGCTGCCAAATTCCATTGTTGAGTACTTTGCAGCCAAGTACTACTTGATCTGCTCGGCCACATCCATCACGAAGTGAGATAGAATAGAACATTGTTGTAAAGCGGCTTCTATTAGCATTTCGAGAGTGAAATTGTGGATGTGTTGTTGATGCAGGTAGTAATTGTCTGGGTTAAATGCCGCAGTTGAAGATGGTGGACCAGAGTGCAGTGTCATTTAGATCTCACGTAAACTTAATGTCGGGTGAGTTAACAACTACCACGTCTCGTACTTCGAATGCTTGTATGCTGAAATTTTACAGATTGGCGTCACAAAAACCGTATATAAATCCAAACCGTGTCTCACATGTTATAACTTGTTATTTGTCATATGGATTGGATGTATGGAGCATTGTTTTGAAAGTATTTGATCAAAGGTTCTGTTATAATCCTAACAGGTCAAAGTAACCGGAAATGCTGTCGATTTGGATTAGAAACCATTACTTGCGCGGTCTGGTGTACTTCGGAATATCTCGACGCCGACAATGTCTCTAATTTGAGCGGTCCATCTCCAACGATTCAAGAACCGTGCACTTTTGTGTTATAAGAGCGACAGACTACAAAAGATCAGATTCACCAGGGATAACCTTGTGGACATTCTCTTTTCAAGCTTTTTCACAAGAGTTCCAATATCATCCACTTGACATGCTTTGAATTTTTGATTCCTAAGTTTGATAATGGTTTGGTTCACTTGCAGGTTTTAATCTTGGGGTAAAGATTTCCTTGGAGTAGGCAATGGACATGAGCTGCGTACATGGGTGCAAGGCCATGACTTCAATTAGTGCTTGCATATTTACGAAAACAATGATTCTTGTACTTTTAGGAAGTGGATTGTCCTTCAACTAGTCTTTACTTAGGAATTTATGAAATTGTAGATTGTTAGAAACACCTCTGTGACCTGTAGCTTTGATGTCAATGGCTTAATCCTTTCCTTCACGTGAGTCAAGTGATAACCTTTGGATTGTAACTCCACATTTCGCATTGTATTGGCACTTGAATGTAACAAACGTTAATGAATCCTGAATCACCTAAAAGGCAATTAGCGATTGGCCTTGAATTCAGCACTCACATATTACCCCAAACTTGTAATTTAGTTTGTGAATTTGAATCCATTGTGATAACAATCTTGTAAATAAACTTGAATCTTGCGTTGACTTTTAGAAATGAGTTCCAAAAAAAAGTAGCTTGCTCTTATAATGACTTTTGAACTTGTACATAAAAGGATTGAATTCAACTTGAAACTTTGTATGCTTTAAGTATACTTCTAAAGGACACTTGATTGAGTAGTGTTGGAAGAGATCTTAATTACTTTTAAAACAAACTTGAAGCCACAATTAAATCAAATGAATCCAACCTTGCCAAAACTTCTCTTGAAATGGGACCAACTAATTTTGCAAACCTGGGCTATAATCAAAGACTTTTAACAAAATTAATCTCTCAAGTGAGAACTGCCTTGTAACAAATATAACTTTGGACTTGGATTTAGAAACTCCACTTCTAATTCTTTCCAAGTTGAACTTTCGTTGCTTAAGAATATAGCAACATAGAGCAATCACGCCTCATGCACTTGAGGAGTTTGCTGAAGGGGAAAGATGCCATCTTGTGATACAACATACTACACAACCAGTGACTAGTCTTTAGGGACCAATTCTCCATATCAGAGGGTGTAAGGACTTAATCCTTGCAGGGGAAAACTGAGGAGTCTTGAGGGAGAAAAGGCTTGGTAGTGGTTTAGGGATTAAATGGGGAAGGGCACAAACTCACAGGAACCCATACACAGCTTGCAAAGGCCAGAGAAACCTCCACAAACACACACACAACATAACCTCTAAGTCTTTGAATCTTCTGCAGCAGCACCTGCCCTCAAGAGAGAAACAAACAAACAAAGGTAGATAAAGCGGTTAGTTATGCACAAATGATCGACCTAATATGTATGCTTCAATGCTGTTTTCAGCTACAATAATTCTACTTCTCAGTGGTATTCTCCCCAGTGAAGTCGCCATTTCTGTCGCGGTGAAAATTGGATACCATAGTTATTTGTTAACTAGGATCATATTTTTTAATGTTACCACCGGTCTTTGATTTTATCCAAGGGAAGGGAGAAAAACCGAATTCCCACAATGCAATGCAAATGCACTAAGATTCTAAATTCGGGGGTTGGTTATACCTAGGGAAGGTGTTAGCATCCTAGATATCTGTAGTACTCTACAGGAACCTCTTGATTATTTTATGTTATTTGTTATCTGTTTTGCTAAGGGTTTAAGGGTAGGTGATTTATTATTATGAATCCTAAGTGTGCTCGACAAGATATCGCATCTTGTGCCTACATATCCTGTCAGGAGGGAATCAGAGCACTTGTAGTTCCTTATTAAGGATACTAAATGTTTAAAGGTTTAGGAGAGAAGATGAGTCATCATCTTAAGAAGACCACCACAGTTTTTGAAAATGTTTGTGTTTTGTGGGGTATGGGAATGTATGTCCCTTCTTTGAGATGATTAACATCTAATTCTCTTGTGTGGAGAATTAGGTGGGCTAAAGTTTGATTAAAAAATCAAAATTATGGGGGGACTAACCTAGGAAATCTATCCTAAGTTATCTAATTGACTTATCTTAAGGTGTTGATTATGATGCAAATGATATGCACCATGCACAATAACATGGTTATCATGCATGGGATTTTCCCTTGGATATTAATGCGATTAATTATATTAACGTTATTTAGGCGAGGGTGCTAGCAAAGTGATGCTAGACTTGTGTCTAGTGACCGGTAGGTTGAATGCGATGCCCTAAGGCGATCGACTTACATGGGTAGAAAAAGGGCTTGACGTTGGATCGAGAATTTTAATATTTTGAAAAGATTTAGAACAAAAATATACATTCAAGCAAAGGCAAAATAAATTGTATAAGCAAGACATGATAAATAAACATACCAGCATACGATTCACTCAGGCGCGTGATGGATCCTAAAGGAACGGTTTATTTGGAAAAGAGTTTTGATTTTAAGGTTTATTATTTTAAGAATTAAGTTAAGGATTACTTTAACAATTAAAGGGGTTAAAGATTTTTTACTAATAAAAAAATATTTTAATTATTTTTAAAGTTTTTATTTTAGTTTTTTTTAGTTATATTAACAATTAATAAAGTTCTCTTATTAAAAAAAGGTTTTAATATTATCTTAGTAAAAAAAGGTTTTATTGTTTTTATTTCTTTTGAGATAAAAGTTAATTAAAAAAAAAGAATTAAAGAAAGAGTTATCTTATTAATAAAAAAAAAATTTTAATTTTAGCATAAAAGTTTTTATTAAAAGAAAAGGTTTTTTCAACAAAAGTTTATAACTAAAACATTTTAAGTTATATTTTTAAAAAAGGGTGATATTTTAAATATATAAAAAGAAGTTACATATATTTAAAGGTCAGAAAGTTCTATATTTTTATTAGTTATGTTAAAAAACAAATTTTAATTATTTTAAAATAGATGAAATTACTTATTTAAAAGAGGTTAAATTAATTAAAAACAGATGGTTTATGAATAAAACGGAGGGGTTAGATAACACGCGAAGGGAGAGGGTCCATGATGGACCCTCAAATCGTGACCGTGTGATGTGTGTGTAATGTGATCGGATGGATAAGATGGGGAGGGTGCACGATCGTGCAGTGTGCTCGTGTGTACATGATCAGGTCAACAAACAAAAGAAAAAAGGGAAAACAAAAGCCACACACGGACTCTTCAGTCTTCTCTGTCATTCTCTTTCTTCTCAGAAATTAGGGTTCCGAAACCCAAATCGCCGCCGCTCTCGTCTCCTCTCCTCTCCGTACCTCTCTCGTTCGAAATCAAAATACTACCCTAACCCCCACAAACCCTAAACCCCAATTCATTATGAGTTCGATTACATTTACAAGATTAGAGCGAAAGGAAAATAAAAGCGACGAGCGGTGGTTGCAACCCCAAGGTCTCCTCTCCAGATAAGTCTCCTTCTTCTTTGTGTGTATGCGTGTATGTTACGATGATGTTCCTGGCCTTACGTGTTGTATGTGTATTTGTTGCAACTTCTGTGAATTTGATTTTTGAATTTTGCGTATGCTGAGCTCGTCTAAGATTTGCGTATGTTTATTGCGAGTTGATGTTTGGTCTGATGGTACGATGAATTGTTTTCTGGTTTATGATGGATTGGATGAGTTTGTGTATTTCTGGTGTATTCCCCCCTTTTTCTGATGCGTGTGAGTGTTCTTATATAGGCCGATGATGAGAGGACAAAGGTAATAGCTTTGGAAACCTTTGAATGCTATCTTGGAATTGTTTTGGAAAGATTTAATTGTTGTCTAATTTGTTTTGGGTCTGGAAACTTGATTTCAGACGTTGCCATTTTTGATTTTGTGATGCTTGTTTTGGGAGAATTTGAATTTGTCTGATATATGTCTGGACGGGTTTAGAGGGTTTTGGAAAGTTCCCTTGTTGTCTTGAAATGATTTCAAACTTAATGACTTGATTCTTGCTCTATTCCATTTTGGAAGGTTATGCTGGTGATATCTATTATGATATTGCCCATAACTACTAATTTGAAAGTGATGATATTTTCTGATTCAAAATCTCTGAGGCCGTTTTAGGAAAGTTCTTTTTTTGAATTTTGCTTAATTGTTGATGATGTTGTTTCAAAACACGCTGATTTCCCTTCCTTCTAGGGCTGACAGTCTTGAAATTAATTCCTTGATGCTCTCGTTTTGGAAATAACTATATAATGATTCTAATGGCTTTCATGATTTCTGTCAGGATGTGAGATCGTATTAACTGCCAAGGATACGTCTTGTTCCCGATTTGGAAACGTTTTGGGGATTATGCACTGATTATCAATTTCTATTTCCACAGTTTTGGATCACGCGACAGATTTACTAAGGGTCGCACAAACCTTAACCTCTTGGCTTTGAGAAATTCTTCCCGTAACCTTTGAAAAATTTCAACAACGCCTTCTCACTCTTTGGAATCAAATTACAGTTGCCGGTATGCGACTTAGCTTACCACTATAATAAACTTCAATTTATGATCATACTTGATTGTTTCCTTTGATTCAAACAAAATGGTATTTGAAAAACCATCTAATTGTTGGTTTTCTTTTGCAGGTAAATAGAAGCTGTTAATGACAGAGTGTAAACATGTCTTCGAAGTTCAATCTCTCACGAGTCTGGGATTGGAAGATCTTTAGAAAACTCTTCATTCTCATCCGATTGGATGCTTATACATCAGTTTTAAAGAATTTAACCACTTGAAGATTGGCCAGTCATGGGTGTAGCTTAGGTCAGAATGGTAATGGTTCTAATTTGGTTGCAACCTGTGTTTAAAATGTGATTTATTTCATAAATACTCTTTGGAATTTTACATTCGTGTTGTGATTACCTCTGCTGACCTTGTATGTTTCTCCTCTTTTCACGTACACGTTTTGGAACTACTATAGTCGGTGCTTGAAAATGCCTGTCTGTGACATGCAGATGAAAGGGATTGACACTGCGTAATTATCATCCACAATTTGCAGAGTGGGGCTGCGTCAGAGATATGGCGAATGATATCACGTGAGCATTGGAACCGTCGATGATGAATCCATTCACACTAGTCACGATTCAAGCAAAGTTTGTAAGTTACCAACAACGAGTCCATTCTAAAAAGTTCTTGATATATCTCGCTTTGCCGACAAATATTGTTGAAATACTGTAACGTGGGAATTGAGAACGTTCTGCTGCAAAGTGTTTTAATTAAATTTAGTGACGTGATTCGTTGATCGTAATCCTTGTTCTTGTTTTGTTTTTGTAATACTACAAGTTGCTTCACTCTTGTGCAGATTCGGTACGAATTAAAAGCGAGACTGACGTGTTTGGACATCTTGTGTGAAGTCGCGCGGTTTTGGCTTGCAAAGTAGCAGTGGCTTTGGGGTCTCACCGCTGCTACCAAATGCAACACAGGAAAAATAAATTTGACCTTACAGCTGCCAAATTCCATTGTTGAGTACTTTGCAGCCAAGTACTACTTGATCTGCTCGGCCACATCCCTCAGGAAGTGAGATAGAATAGAACATTGTTGTAAAGCGGCTTCTATTGGCATTTCGAGAGTGAAATTGTGGATGTATTGTTGATGCAGGTAGTAATTGTCTCAGTTAAATGCCGCAGTTGAAGATGGTGGACCGGAGTGCAGTGTCATTTAGATCTCACGTAAAGTTAATGTGGGGTGAGTTAACAACTACCATGTCTCGTACTTCGAATGCTTGTATGCTGAAATTTTATAGATTGGCGTCGCAAAAACCGTATATAAATCCAAACCGTGTCTCACATGTTATAACTTGTTATTTGTCATATGGATTGGATGTATGGAGCATTGTTTTGGAAGTATTTGATCAAAGGTTCTGTTATAATCCTAACAGGTCAAAGTAACCAGAAATGTTGTCGATTTGGATTAGAAACTATTACTTGCGCGGTCTGGTGTACTTCAGAATATCTTAACGCCAGCAATGTCTGCAATTTGAGCGGTCCATCTCCAACGATTCAAGAATCGTGCACTTTTGTGTTATAAGAGCGACAGACTACAAAAGATCAGATTCACCAGGGATAACCTTGTGGACATTCTCTTTTCAAGCTTTTTCACAAGAGTTCCAATATCATCCACTTGACATGCTTTGAATTTGTGATTCCTAAGTTTGATAATGGTTTGGTTCACTTGCAGGTTTTAATCTTGGGGTAAAGATTTCCTTGGAGTAGGTAATGGACATGAGCTGCGTACATGGGTGCAAGGCCATGACTTCAATTAGTGCTTGCATATTTGCGAAAACAATGATTCTTGTACTTTTAGGAAGTGGATTGTCCTTCAACTAGTCTTTACTTAGGAATTTATGAAATTGTAGATTGTTAGAGACACCTCTGTGACCTGTAGCTTTGATGTCAATGGCTTAATCCTTGCCTTCACATGAGTCAAGTGATAACATTTGGATTGTAACTCCACATTTCGCATTGTATTGGCGCTTGAATGTAACAAACGTTAATGAATCCAAAATCACCTAAAAGGCAATTAGCAATTGGCCTTGAATTCAACACTCACATATTACCCCAAACTTGTAATTTGGTTTGTGAGTTTGAATCCATTGTGATAACAATCTTGTAAACAAACTTGAATCTTGCGTTAACTTTTAGAAATGAGTTCCAAAAAAAAGTAGCTTGCTCTTATAATGACTTTTGAACTTGTACATAAAAGGATTGAATTCAACTTGAAACTTTGTATGCTTTAAGTATACTTCTAAAGGACACTTGATTGAGTAGTGTTGGAAGAGATCTTAAGTGAGAACTTCCTTGTAACAAATATAACTTTGGACTTGGATTGAGAAACTCCACTTCTAATTCTTTCCAAGTTGAACTTTCGTTGCTTAAGAATATAGCACCCTAGAGCAATCACGTCTCATGCACTTGAGGAGTTTGCTGAAGGGGAAAGATGCCATCTTGTGATCAACATATGACACAACCAATGACTAGTCTTTAGGGACCAATACTCCATATCAGAGGGTGTAAGGACTTAATCCTTGCGGGGGAAAACTGAGGAGTCTTGAGGGAGAAAAGGCTTGGTAGTGGTTTAGGGATTAAATGGGGGAAGGGCACAAACTCACAGAAACCCATACACAGCTTGCAAAGGCCAGAGAAACCTCCACAAACACACACACAACACAACCTCCAAGTCTTTGAATCTTCTGCAGCAGCACCTGCCCTCAAGAGAGAAACAAACAAACAAAGCTAGATAAAACGGTTAGTTATGCACAAATGATCGACCTAATATGTTATGCAAAGAACAAGGTGAGGATCTTAGGGTCAAAAATTAGGGTACGATATCCGTGTTTGAACTTTTTATTCAATACCCGTCTGTATTGACCTTTGACACCCATCCGTGTTCTTTCAGCACTCGTCCGTGTTTGAACTATTGTTTCAATACCCGTCCGTATTAACCTTTGACACCCGTCCGTGTTCCTTCAGCACCCGTCCGTGTATGAACTTTTATTTCAATACTCGTCCTTATTGACCTTAGACACCTGTCCGTTTTCTTTCAGCACCCATCCTTGTTTTGAACCTTTATTTCAATACCCGTCTGTATTGACCTTAGACACCCGTCTGTGTCCTTTCAGCACCCGTCCGTGTTTGAACCTTTATTTCAATACTCGTCCGTATTGACCTTTTAGACACCCGTCCGTGTTCTTTTAGCACCCGTCCGTGTTTGAACTTTTATTTCAATACCCGTCCGTATTGACCTTTGACACCCGTCCGTGTTCTTTCAGCACCCGTTCGTGTGTGAACCCGTAGACACTCGTCCGTGTTCGTCCCCAGCATAGTCAACACTTGTCCGTGTTTGTTTCAATCTATTTCAATACTTCGTCCGTATTGATCTCTGACACTCGTCCGTGTTATGATTTGACACATTTTATTTCTTGTTCCCCAGCGGAGTCGTCTCTCCTTTTGCAGGATGCAAATTTGTGCAGTTATTTTGGTATTCAATCTCCGTGTATCCCGACCGTCTGGAAGCCTTTGCTTCCATACCCTCGGATCCAAGAAGCTTGAATAGGGGCAGCTGTAACACCTCAAAATTTGCCCTTATGTTTTTAACACTAACTGGCTTATGTTTCATTTCATTTTTTGCATTATCATCTGTGCATATCATTGGTTCTTAACATGTGATCAAGGTATCTAGGCCAACTCAAGGGAAGAGGATGTTTTTTAGAGGTTCAAGCAAAAGGTTATGTGTATTGTCCAAGAGATAAAGAGGAGAGAAAGGTTCTTGATGTCATCAATACTCAAGCCACAAAGGAACCTTGGACCTTAGGGCATGCTAATCTGGCCATCACCTCATCATATGATCAAGTCTGGCAAGAGATTTCAAGTGAATCACATCCTCCTAGCCTGTTTCCTCAAATTAGGGTTTTTGAGATTCTTGATTCTAACCCCCCAATGGGCAATTTTTTTTAGGTTTTATCATCATTAAGTGGCATATCTCATCAGTGTTTAAGAAGATGCACATCATATTCAGAGGAAGTTGGATTTTGAGCATGGGTCAATTTCTCCTAAACTAGGGGTGCCAAAACTAGGGTTTGCCATAAAATCCGTTTATTTCTGATTTTTTGGGCAAGACTTGATTCCATGGCATTCCTCATGTCCCCAAGTGTCTAGGAATGGAGAATTGCCCATTAATTTGGTTCAGAAGGGTTTCAATTGTTCAATAAAATCAAAATCGGGAGAATTGGGGATAAAGTCAACTGTGCAGTAAAAAAGTCAACTCCTGACTTTTTGAGGTCAAAATGTTGATTTACAAGTCAAATATGACCAATGGATGAGATTTGGTCAAGGAATTTTCAAGGATTCATGAAAAATCAAGAATTTGTGAAAGTTTCCATTTTTGGCAAAAATAGGGTTTCAGAACTTACTATTTTTGGCAAGTTTTCATGGTTTAGGGGTTACTTTCAAGGCCTGATTTCTTCATGATCCAAGCTCCGTCTCAATTTTCCTCAAACATGAAAGTTATAGAGCTTGTTCCAAGCTTTACAACCATGAAAAGTTTGTCCCATTTGGATCATTTTTGAGAGAGTTATGATGTTTTAAAGATGGAGGTTTCAAGTTGGAAAATTGAAAAACTTAGAATTTTTTCTAAGTTACTTTTGACAGCTTGGTACACGAATGTTGTTGGCCAATTTTGAGTGACTTCCAAGCCTTGAATTGAGAAACCTCTGACATAAGAATTGTAGAGGGCAATCCCCTCTTTCCAAAGAGTACAAGTATGCCTTGATTGGGTCAATATTGAGCAAGATATGGTCTCTTGAAATCCAAGGGTTTTCATGTTCATGGTGAGTTCAAGACTTAGAATTTTTCTAAGTGTTTTGGCAGTTTTATGGACATGTTTTCATGGCTGATTTTCATCACCCTCTAAGCATAACTTCAATTCAATTTCCACATAGAAGTTGTTCTATATTCTTCCTACTCTTAATTGAATCTTTGGTTGTCTCAAATGGAGTTATGTGTACCAAGTTATGGCCCTGAAAATTGATGGGTTCAAGTTG
The DNA here is from genome assembly GCA_022829125.1 of Lathyrus tuberosus. Taxonomy (NCBI): domain Eukaryota; kingdom Viridiplantae; phylum Streptophyta; class Magnoliopsida; order Fabales; family Fabaceae; genus Lathyrus; species Lathyrus tuberosus. The sequence goes on from JALAZF010000169.1 coordinate 10,416,936, forward strand.
TGTCAAAGGCCTTTATTTGGTGATTTCTAATGGGCAGCTCTTGTAGCATGGATATGTACACACTCTGCACGAATTGTAGTACCTCATTTGTGCCAAATTCATTACCAATTGTAGCAAAACCATGCCATGAACATTCCATGCACCATGTGTGCTCTTTTTTGGTAAAAACTTGGAAAAATGGATTGGTACAAGTCTGACTCCACTAATTCTCACGTGACCTCTCTCCTCATACATTCTTCATGATCTTTTGCTCAAATCAAAAAGCCACTAAAAACCATCACCAAGTGATAAACCCGTGGCTCACTATCTCCACTCTCATTTTTATTTCAAAAAAGGTCTAACCAACTTTCCACCCTCTTTCTCACGTGACAAGCTTGGTATTTAAACCCCAAAACCCTAAAAAATCGTCTAAGCATTTCATTCCACTCAAGATTCAGATTAGAAAAGCTCTCCTCCTTACTCAAAATTTTCAGTTTCGAGCTACCAAGTTTCTTCAAGTTTTCTCTTGTTTCTCACTTGATCTACACTCTTGGAAGGTTGATAAAGCTTTTGGAGAGGGCTCTGCAGTAGTTTGAGCTTAGATCAAGGGGCAACAGACCTTCTCCATTAGGTATTCTTCTCTCCCATTTTTCTCACATGATATGCGTGGATGGTACTGGTTGTTGTTGTTTCTGAAGACCTACATCATTGTAGGCGTTGTTTGATGTATTGTTGTCTTGATTCGAACAAGTTGCAGAGGACGTACCTTTTTTTTTGCCATGATTTCATCATGTTAACGTGTTTTAAAATGGATTTTGAGGCCAGATGTTTGATCTACGTGAACAATGCTTTGAGATGGTGTCTTTGTTTTCGTGTTTTGGTGACGTTTGGCTTGAACTCCGACGAGCCTCGTCAGAGAAGATGACCGGAGCTAGGGCTCCGGCATCTTATGTGTGATGCTGATTTGGCACATTTGGTTTTTTTTACTCGCATGTGATTGGAGGCTTCGCGCTGACCTGTATATGTGTATTAATGAAACGTTGCGTTTCATTTTCCATTTCATTTTATTGGAGTCTTCTGTGTTAAATCCAGGTCGTCCTTTTCTCTTAATTAGCATCTTATCCAGATCCAAGGGTGGAACGAGCCCAGGATCATGTGGACTGGGGTGCGTCTGATTTTGATCAGATGGTGGTGATGTGATGAGGGTACACCACATAGGTACCGGACCTGGGATTCAAAGTGTTGGGTGGGCCTAGCAAGCTATTGATTTTTGCACCATCCTACCATTGGCCCATTTGCGCCGTGAACTAGCTTCTCTTGTTTCAGAATTTCTTGTTACACCTTCCATATTTCACCATAGTTTTTTGTTTTTTTTTTATTTTTATTTCATTTTAGTTTTCATTTTTGTTTTAATTGATAAAAACATTATAAAAATACCAAAAAATATATTTTGGTCAATTAATATGTTGACTTATTTTCCATTTTTTTATTTTATTTTTAATTTCTTTTTCTTATTTTATTTTTATTTAATTTGATGATAAGTTTCCAAGGATACCCTTCATTTAGGGTTAGGGACTTTTGTGACTCTGCTTATCCTTTTGAAACTGATTTTTTAGCCGCATTTTAGCCATGATACAAGGATGATTTAATGCTGGTTTGGGCTTGGTTTGAGTTGCTTTAGGTGACTTATCACTCTAGTTTTATTGGCCCTCGATTCTTTCTCGATTGTTTGCATACCTTGGCTTGTTGGTCCATTTTGAACATGTTCTTGATCTTGATTTGATCCCATCTTTTGTACATGCTTAATTGGATGGTTGAACATACCTTTAGACATTTTTTGGAATTTTATTGGATCATTTTACTATTTTTTGGTTGATGCTCTCATTTGATGATTTTTTGAGCATGTTAATGCACACTCCTTGACATAATTTTGTGCCTTTGAATGGCATGAACCTCTTGGATGCATGGTTTTCTTTCTTGGATTGATATGAAATGTTTAAGGTTCTGACTTGCCTTGTCCCTTTATGCATTGATCATCCTTGGGTTTTGTTTCACTTGTTTGGAAACATGTGAATCATTTTGAGTTTAATCTTGTTGCATATTTGCCTAGTTTGGATACATGCTTTGAGTATGATACTTGATGATCCTTCTTGATTGGTTTGAGCTTAGTTATGATTCATGGATGATGCATTTGATACTGCCCACTTGGATTCACATCATGTTTTCATTTCATTTGATCATTGTGGATTGATTTTTGTGATGCATTTCATGAGCATTTGATTGTTGCTACTTGTTTTTGAGTTGTGAATTGAATGTGCAAATTCCGGTTGCATTTCCTTATTGTTTCTAACGCGTTAGTTAAGCTTGTGCAATGATTTGCAAGGTTTCGGATAACGATTGATCGTTTGGTATTCAACTTTATTTGTGGGATACCGCTTCACTTCCGATGGGATGTCTCTTTGTCTCTCATTCTTGAGACGCGTATATGCATTTGTTGTGTTTTTCCTGGATTGCGTTTTCTTGCAGGTTACTTGTATGGTGGGGTCTGATACACACACCACATGTTGGTTGTGATTTATTTTCACACCGACAATGTTTTGACGCTTATGCTTGTACCGGATTTCTGACTCGCTTTTGTTTGCCTGATGATAGCTTGCTCTTCAGGTTTCTTGTTTTGCTTGCATTGCTATTTATGGATTGCTATCCATTTGGTATAATTTCTTGAACCGATTTACTTTCTTTACGCATTTTTTCTTTTAATTCCATGAGAAGTAGGATTGGGAGTAAGTGCCACTTGGCCGGCAATTCTAGAAGTCCTCAAAGGAGGCCATGTTTGTGATTGTTTACTTTTGTGCCAAAGACCTCAAAAGAGGCATCCCATCCCCGATCCCCCCTGATAAGTCCTCGGAGAAGGCAAACGAAAAGGGACCTGCTATCGGTACCCCCGCACTTTTAGTTGAGTCGTTCACTCGCTCGCACTACGTGTTGACGCATTGAACATGTGCCCCCGCTCTTGTTATTGAGTCGTCAAGTGGAAGAAGGGTTTAGCAATTAGACCCCCACACTTTTCTTAGCTCGCGTCGACGGACGCTGATGCTTTGTGCTCGTATGCACAATTTACTTTTTCCCCGCACTCTCTGTCCTACCCGATGACATGATATCGTGGTTAAGCTCTCTTATTTCCTACAGCTTGCAAGCTTCGATGGCATGATATCGTCGCTTTGCCCCCTCATCCTGCCCGATGAATTGATATCGTGGCTAGGTGTCCCTGTTGCTTTGTCCTGCTTCGATGATATGATATCGTTGTTAGGCATCTCCCTTTGCCACTGTGATGGCATGAATCCACAGTCGGATGTGTGCTACTCGAGCGATGTGGATACTCCCCGAGCTTGTTTGTTTTTGTTATGTTGTGGTCGTTACCACGAACTACGTTTGCTCTGATTTCTTTTTCTCATCCGATTGAGGATACGTGGGCACGAGATGCGATATCTTGGTGAGCACTCTTCCCTCTTTTTGACTCGTCCACGAACTACTGACGCTCTAATTTCCTCTTTCTCGTCCGATTGAGGATATGTAGGCACGAGATGCGATGTCTTGGCGAGCACTCTTCCCACCTTTTCGACTTGTCCGTCGAACTACGTTTTCTCTGATTCCTTTTTCTCGTCCGATTGAGGATACGTAGGCATGAGATGCGATATCTCGACGAGCAACTCCCCCCCCCTTAGTGCGTAGTCCGTCGAACTACGTTGACTCTGATTCTTCGTTCGTCCACGAAGATACGTAGGCATTGGATGAAAATTCCGGGAGCGACAATATATTGTAATCGAATAGTCAATTCAAAAAATTGTCATAATCAATTTAACAACTCCTAATTCAACCGGTAAAGCTCCAAAATTTTTTTTGGTTATTTAATAAAAAAATTGAGAGGCTTCTCAAGGATTTAAGTGTGTGTCTAATTTAGCCATCATACTTGCGAAAATGCCCATGTGTCTTTATAATACACTGATCACTCTGACGAACACGATCAGACGAGCTTTCACACTTCCTCTCTTTCTCACATTGAAGCTTCAAATATTGGCATTATCTTTGAAATTATTTCACACATGGTCCTTGAGTCTCCATGATGAAGCTTGAGATGTTTTCGAATTTATTGTCATCATCTGAGTTGTTTTAAATCACCATTGCTAATAAACCTTATTTCATCACTTGAGCTAACTTTGGCTTGATTCACAAGGATAACTTGATCTTGATCAAACACATTGTGCATCTTTCAACACTTGTAATGACTTTAAGCGTTGTCTCCATCAAAACCACTTCAAGTGTTGATACTACTTCAGGTGTTGTCATAACCAAAACCATGTTATTATAAAAGATGAGCAGTTACATCTTAAATCTTGTTATCCATGAGTTTTATCATCTTGAATCTCTTACCTAGAAGCACCTAGATCCACAACATTGTGTTGCTTCATTTTTAATTTGTTTTTCTCATTCATCATTTTCTTTTTGGGTTGTACTATCTTCTCTAGATGATGAAGTTTTCTTTGTTGAAAAAATGCTTATGTTTTTATGAAATAATTATATTAATAAAAAATACTTATACATTAAAATTGATTCCGTTCAACCCAAAACTAGTAGAAGAACAATTGTAGCGTCTTCCTTTTTATTTTTAAATTAAAAAGAAATTAAATTTTGCCACTGTTGGGAATTTAATTCGTGAGAAAAAGCTAGGGCGCTAAATTTCCCAACAGTTGTGAACTCTAACCATGGGAAAAGTATCTCCAAAGTGCCATTTTGAAAATGGAAAAATTATTTTTCTGGGATTTAAACTGATGACCAAGCGTTTTTTTCCACGGTTGCCAGATTCAATCGTGGGGAAAGTAGCACGCTACTAGTTTTTCACCTCAATCCATAGCCTGAGGGAAAAAAGTAGCGCACTTTCTATGACACCCTTTGTTAGCACGAACAACCAGCCATGTTGAAACCTTTTTCTCAACCGAGATGATAGATTCTTTTGGTGGTAGTGAATATATATATATATATATATATATATATATATATATATATATATATATATATATATATATATATATATATATATATATATATAAGAAGATTTAAGAAGTAACTGCTCATCTTTTATAATAACATGACATTTCTTCCCAATCTCAATTTATTAGGGTTCCATTTCTTCCCCTTTCTTCATCTGTTCCATTTGCCAGGGTTTCTAACAGGCCAATACATTTTCACATTTCATCATTTTTTCCGTCTGCTAGTTCATCATCTTTTCTTCATTTTTCACATTTCTTCATCGTGGTTTGAATCATGGGGGGAAGCAAAACATCATCTGTTGGCATCTCAAGTGGACTAAGCTTGCCAAGATGTGTATGTAATTAACCCATGAAGATGTGAGTATCAAACACCATTGATAACCCAAATCGAAAATTCTAGAAATGTAGAAATTCAATGGTAAGTGTATTTTCATGTTTCTCTTTGTATTTCTATTGACATTAAATGATATTTATCTGTGCTAAACATATTTGGAGAGTGGTTGTGAATTTTTCATTTGGGATGATGAGGTGTGTGAGGATCAAAGGAGTTAGATGCTTCCCACTAAATGTTGTGAATGTGATCTGACAAAATGATATGAAATTGCCAATCAATGTGGTGTAGAAACCGGTTCAAAGAAGATTGAAAAGTTGAAGAAAAAACTGGTCATGGAGAAGAACAGAAGCCCTTGGCTGAAGATTTCCCTTGTTGTGTAGTGGATGTTGTTTTCAATAGTTATTAAGTTAATGTAATCAGTTGTTTTAGTTCAGGCTGTATCAAAATGTTATATCAATATTTTATCTAATGGAAAATTTATGGTTCAGAAAGATTCTATATCAATGTTGTGTCAATATTTTGTCTGATATTGATGTTTGTTTAAAATTTGTTTACACTAATGTTATAGTGCACAATTGAGAAACAATATTGCATAGTGCATACATGGCATAATTGTAGAATGCACAATTGAGAAACAAAATCTGTTATAAAATGGCACGTAAAGTGCATATGTCTGATACAAAATGGCACATATAGTGCAAATGTCTGATAGAAAAGTACAAGCATATTAAAATTTCACAAAAACTGGTCAATATTACAAGCATGACATTAAAAGTGGCACATAATATACATCATAACTAAATAAGTTGTCATTTATTCTTCTTCCAAGACTTCAATGACCTAGTTGACACTCCAAGTCTAGATTCATGTCTGTGACATATTGGATCCAACTCTAGTTTTAGCATGTCGTCAAAGTCCGCTCACATGCTGTTGTCGAAGACCTACATGTTGTAGTCGAATTGTGTTCTAGTATGTAGGATATCAAATTAGGCCTTGTGTTATGGATCCAATTGTTTAAGTTAGCTTGTACCCTAAGTTAGCTTGTAATGGGTAATTGTTAAAAAGCCCATTAGTTTAGTATGTTAGGTTTATTATAAATAGCATACTAGTCTCTCTTCTTAAGGTGTGACAAAACCTTATTAGGTTGAGAGAGGTTATTTGTTGGCATTCACTTGTAATCTTTGAACCCTATTAAGAAAGTGAATAGTAAAACAAGTTTAACCTATTCTCTATTCTTCTTCCTCTTTTCTCTTCCTTTGTGATTCCTAATAGGGTTTCGTTTGTTTGATCAAGGTTTTTCCTTCTTTTCTACCCTTGTGGATTTCTTGGTGTTCAAGAAACCAAATATACTTTGTTATTTCGGTATCGTTTTTCACAACAAATTGGTGTGGTGAGCGTGGAGAAAATGCCTTCAACAAAGTATGAGATTGAAAAGTTCACAGGAGTGAACGATTTCAGTCTGTGGCGCTTGAAGATGAAAGCCCTACTAGTTCAGCAGGGTTGTTTGGAAGCGTTGAAGGGAGAGTCAGCCATGGATGTTGCGTTAACGAAAAAAGAATAGACGGCCATGATAGAGAAAGCCCACAACGCAATATTGTTGAGCCTTGGTGATAAGGTTCTTCGACAGGTATCAAAGGAGACGATGGCTTCAGGGTTATGGTTGAAACTTGAAAGTTTGTACATGACCAAATCTCTAGTGAATCGACTTTACCTAAAGCAAGCTTTGTATTCATTCAAGATGAGTGAAGACAAAGTGTTGGCTGAGCAGTTGGATATGTTCAACAAGCTGATTCTTGATCTTGAAAATATTGATGTAAAGATCGATGATGAAGATCAAGCACTGTTGTTGTTGTGTGCTTTGCCCAGAACACATGCCCACTTTAAAGAAACTCTCATGTATGGAAGGGAGTCCCTGAGCTTCGAAGAAGTTCAATCAGTCCTGTATTCTAAGGACCTGAACGAACGAAAGGAGCATAAACCTTCGACGGTTGGTGAAGGTTTGTCCGTTAAGGGAAAATTCTTGCGAAAAGATGGTAAGTTCGACAAGAAGAAAGGTAAAAGTCAGCAGAAGTCATATAGTGGCGAAGCATCTGGTATTCGATGTTATCATTGTAAGAAGGAGGGTCACACAAGAAAGGTGTGCCCTGAACGCCTTGAAGATCATGGAGGTAAAGATAATGGCAACGCATCCATTGTTCAAGATGACTTCGAATCATCTGATGCACTTGGCACATGACTCCAAACAGAGAATTGTTCGAGGAGCTATGTGATCAAGATGGTGGATCGGTGCTGCTGGGAAACAACAAATCCTACAAAATTGTAGGTATTGGATCTGTGAGATTCAAGCTCCCTGATGAGTCAATAAGGTTATTGACTGAATTTAGGTATGTACCTTATTTGAAGAGAAATTTGATTTCTCTTGGTGAATTCGACAAGAAGGAATATGTTTTTCAAGGAGAGAAAAGTATCCTAAGGGTCATGAAGGGGTCGAAGGAAGTCTTGAGAGGCGTGAAGAAACAAGGCTTGTATACCCTTGAGGTTGAGGTTGTAAGTGGTTCGACAAATATTGTATCCACGAAACCTATGTCGAAGACAGAATTATGGCACATGAGATTGGGCCATGTCAGCGAAAGAGGCCTGGTCGAATTGGGGAAGCAGAACCTGCTACGTGGTGACAAAGTCGAAAAGTTGGAGTTTTGTGAATCTTGTGTAATTGGTAAATCTTGTAGGGAGAAGTTTAACAAAGGCAAGAAAAGAACACATAGATCCCTGGATTACATTTATGTTGATCTTTGGGGGCTAGCAAGGAATCCTTCACGCTTAAGTGCAAGGAATTTTCTATCCATTGTTGATGACTATTCCAGAAAGTTATGGGTATTCATTCAGAAGACGAAGGATGAAATTTTTGAGAATTTCAAAAGTTGGAAGGTTCTGGTAGAAACTCAAACTGGCAGAAAGGTTAAGAGGTTGACAACCGACAATGGCCTTGAGTTCTGCAACGAAATGTTCGAAAGTTAATATGTTGAGGCTGGGATTGCAAGGCATAAGATTGTAGCAGGTACTCCTCAACAAAATGGCTTAGCTGAGAGATTCAATTGAACAATCCTTGAAAGGGTTAGATGCATGTTGGTTAGTGCTGGATTGAAGAAGGGGTTTTGGGCGGAGGCTGTTTCGACAGCAGCTTATCTGATAAATAGATGTCCCTCGACTGCCTTGGGAATGAAGACACCTAAAGAATTTTGGTCGGGACATCCACCTAGTCTCGACAGACTGGAGTATTTGGTTGTGTGGCCTATGCTCATATTAGGAAAGACAAGGTCGAACCTAGAGCTCTGAAATGCATGTTCATGGGATACCTTGAAGGAGTCAAAGCTTATAGGCTATGATGCCTAGAGCCAGGTCACAGGAGGTGAATCACTAGTTGAGATGTAGTTTTCAATGAAGCTGAGATGGATTTCAAAAAAACTAATGATGCTGACAAAGAGCTGGAACAGAGAGAGATTCCTGTTGAGGTGGAGCATGTTGATGCTGAATTGCGTACCCTAGATGAAGTCGAAGAAGAAGCAGAAGATGTTGTCAAATATGAAGAGACTGATAATGACTACCTACTAGCAAGAGACAGGTCGAGGAGAGTCATCAGGCCACCTCAGAGACTTGGGTATGCAGATCTTATAGCTTATGCCATAATCTCTGTAAGTGAGGTTCTCGACGAAGAACCTAGAGACTATAAGGAAGTTATGAGGAGTCGAAAGAAGACTCAATGGCTGAAGGCCATGGATGATGAGATGAAATCTCTTCATGACAACAACACATGGGAACTGATCAAGAAACCTGCTGGAGCCAAGTTAGTCAGCTGTAAATGGATTTTCAAGTTAAGGAAGGAATCAAAGGAGTGGCATCGAAGAGATACAAGGCAAGATTGGTCGCTAGGGGGTTCACTTAGAAAGAAGGTGTCGACTTCAATGATGTGTTCTCTCCTGTTGTGAAGCACAGGTCCATTAGAATGTTGCTTGCCATGGTGGCACAGTCCGACCTTGAACTGGAACAGATGGATGTGAAGAATGCGTTCTTGTATGGTGATCTAGATGAAACAATCCTGATGAGACAACCTGAAAGGTATGTCGATAAGGGGAAGGAAGATTATGTGTTAAAACTAAAGAGATCTTTATATAGACTGAAACAATCTTCTCGATAGTGGAATAGGAGATTCGACAAGTTCATGGCAAGCATAAGTTTCATTAGAAGTCAGTTCGACCACTGTGTTTACTTCATATTTCGACCTGGTAATTCATTTGTCATTTTGTTGCTTTATGTGGATGATATTCTAATAGCAAGCAACAATGTCGAAGATGTAATGAGGGTGAAGGCTGAACTCAATAAGGAGTTCGACATGAAGGATCCGGGAGCTGCGTCTAGGATTCTTGGGATTGACATCCGAAGAGATAGAAAGCAGCATAAATTATGCTTATCTCAAGAGGCATACCTACGGAAGATTCTCGAAAAGTATGGTATGTCGAATTCAAAGCCAGTTGTGACTCCGACAAACCCTCAATTCAAGCTGAGTATAGATCAGTGTCCCAATACTGATGTCAAAAGAGCTTATATGAATAGCATTCCATATGCTAATATAGTGGGTTCTTTTATGTATGATATGGTCTGTACTAGACCCGACATAGCATATGCAGTAAGTCTTGTAAGCAGGTACATGGCGAATCCTGGAAAGGCTCACTGGCAAGCATTGAAGTGGATTTTAAAGTACATAAATGGGTCTCTAAATAGAGTCCTAATTTATGGTGGAGCCTTGGGTGAAGATAGTAAAGCAGCAATCGAAGGATATGTTGACTCTGATTATGCAGGTTGTATGGATTCCAGAAAATCTATCTCTGGATATGTGTTAAGTATGTTTGGCACAACAATAAGTTAGAAAGCAACACTTCAGAAGGTTGTAGCCTTATCAACCACTAACGCAGAATATATCTCCCTCACTGAAGTTGTGAAAGAAGCATTGTGGCTTGAAGGTTTTGTAAAGGAGCTGAAACTTCAAGGACCAGTTATCACTATTAAATGTGATAGTCAAAGTGCAATACACCTATCGAAGAATTCAGGCTATCATGAGTGAACCAAGCACATTGATGTGAGGCTGCATTTTGTCAGAGGGGTAATTGAGCGTGGAGAAGTCCAAGTGCTGAAGGTTTCGACAGATCATAATGCTGCTGATATGATCACCAAGACGTTACTCAATTGCAAGTTTTTCCACTATACGCAATTGATAAAGCTACATAAAGAAAGCTAGTTTATTTCATGAGGATATAGAGTTAGATCAAGGTAGAGATTTGTGAGATATTGGATCTAACTCTAGTTTTAGCATGTCGTCGAAGTCCGCTCACATGCTGTTGTTGAAGACCTACATGTTGTAGTCGAATTGTGTTCTAGTATGTAGGAGATCGAATTGGGCCTTGTGTTATGGATCTAATTGTTTAATTTAGCTTGTACCCTAATATAGCTTGTAATGGGTAATTGTTAAAAAACCCATTAATTTAGTATGTTAGGTTTATTATAAATAGCATACTAGTATCTCTTCTTAAGGTGTGACAAAACCTTATTAGGTTGAGAGAGGTTAATTATTGGTATTCACTTGTAATCTTTGAACCCTATTGAGAAAGTGAATAGTAAAATAGATTTAACCAATTCTTTGTTCTTCTTCCTCTTTTCTCTTCCTTTGTGAACCCTAATAGGGTTGCGTTTGTTTGTTCAAGGTTTTTCCTTCTTTTCTACCCTTGTGGATTTCTTGGTGTTCAAGAAACCAAATATACTTTGTTATTCCGGTATTGTTTTTCACAACAATGTCCATGTGCAGTTGTTATTTCTTTAGGTTCTGTCAAGGTTATAGGTTGGTTACTAGTTGAACCTTGTCCTACAATTGGCTTTTGAAAACACTTCAACTTGATCCTTTCACTCTGCCTATTTCTCAAATTGATGACAGGTTTTTTCCTTTTCTTTTTCTTTGCTTGTGTCTGACTTGAGGCAGGTTGAGTTGTGTCTACAACACATGAGCCACTTTAACTTGCACCGATGTGATTAGCTTACAATTAAGTGGCATGCACGGATTGGACATCAGTTGGCACATAAATTGGTTGCTCCATAGTTAACATATTCGACACATCAGTTTCTCGCTCTGTCATAGGCACATCAGTTGGCAGGTCAGTTGGCACATCATTTTGTTTCACATTAGTTAGCACATTCTTTTGCTTGGTCTCAGCCTTGGGTTTCTTTACAATCAAAAGGCACATGTGTTAAAATAACGTATTTCCCATAAAGTTCATAGAATATCATAACACATATCTAACAATAAAATATTTTACCTTTCTTTTTAGTGCATTTGGGTCTTGTGTCTTGCTCTTGCATGATAAGACATTGTGTTCAAACTTGTCATATTTGGTAGACTTATAGGCCACCTCAGTTCTTCTCTTTCTGGCACCTTGCCTAAGGACATTAAAACACTCATGTTTGAATAGAATAAATCTCAACCAAGATACAAATTTAGATTGGTTGTGAAGGGCTTTAATCAAAGAAAGAACATTTACTTTGAAGAAATTTTCTCACATGTGGTGAAGAACTAAATATGACGTACAATTGATTTACGCTTGGATTAACAACTACATTAAATCTAAAGGCTAAACAATTTGATGTGAAGAATATTTTCCTTGATGGTGATTTGGAGGAAGGGATCTATATCAGAGAACATGAGGGCTTCAAAGTCAAAGGTAAGGACGATCTTGTTGTAGATTGAATAAAGGTTTATGTGGTTTCAAGAAAACTTTATGACAATACAAAAAGTTTAAATTTTTCATGAAATAAATTATTTATCATAAAACTAGTGATTTTATTATTCTATTGTTATATGTTGATGACATGTTGGTTGATAGTCATGAAACCATGAAGATTTAAATGTTAAAGAAAGAGTTAAGAAAGACCTTTTTAATAAAGAATTTTGGAGATATATATATATATATATATATATATATATATATATATATGAGTTATGCTTATGCACACTCATGTAGGTGTGCATTAGCAACATACACCTTAGTGTATTTCTGTATGGAGCCCACCAATTTTGAGTGAGACCCACATTAAAAAGATGAAGAAAAAAAAATAGATGTAGTGTATTTTTGTGTGGGACCCACCAATTTTGAATATAAGTTAACATTTCCATATATATATATATATATATATATATATATATATATATATATGGTTATGCTAATGCACACCCATGTAGGTGTGCATTAGCAATATACACCTTAGTGTATTTTTGTGTGGGACCCACCAATTTTGGGTGGGACCCACCAATTTTGGGTGGGACCCACATTAGAAAGATGAAGAAAAAAAAATATAACGAAAATAGATGTAGTGTATTTTTGTGTGGGACCAACAAATTTTGAGTGTATGTTAGCATTTCTCATATATATATATATATATATATATATATATATATATATATATATATGTCCTCTGGACCTAGGGTTTTCTTGAAAAGGTTGCCGGCCCACCCAGTAATAGGCTTTAAATTCTTTGCTTGAATTGTCAAATTAATCTCATACCAATTCATCATCTCAAGTGTGAAAGCTTTAATTTGACATTTGTGTTTAAGTATACAACCTACTTCTACTATTATTGTTCATTAAGTCAAAGATAAACAAAACTACAAACCTGTATCATCAAAAAATTGAAAGCGGCTGTCTGAATTTGACTTTTATCTTGATACCAATAAAATGATAAGGGTGAAGGGTTGGATAAGGAACTCTATATTGTGATCTTATTGGCCGGCATAGTTTCTTCATGCGAATATTCTATACCATCTCCATCTCATTATTTGTTTATATATATCAGACATAAGTTTCACCGATTCTGCTAAGAAACATGGCTTTAAAGATTGGTACTATCCTTCTGTTCTTCCTCTGTGGTAAATTTTGAACCCTCTTCCTTTCAACATAAAATTACTGTATACTATATGTAATTTTTGTGTTTATGATTCAGGTGCAATTCTTTTGGGAGACAATTTGAAAACTGTTGATGCTAAAATATGCCCTCAATTTTGCTACGATGATCGTTCATACATGACTTGTCCTTCTTCAGGAAATCAACACCTCACTCCAGTATGCAACTGCTGTCTTGCATCATCTGGTTGTACAATTTACAAAAAAGATGGAACTTCTCTTTGTACTGCGAGTTGAAATATATTTTGATGTGATGTGAATGTTTATTCACATACACAAAGATCACTCTTCTGAATTTTAATAAGTATGGCATAATATTGTCATTTAGAAATTTCAATAACTTGTAATATGAAAAGTGAATCAACAATAAACTGATATTTCATGCTGTGTCTTTATTATTGTTATATTTCAATACTTTTTGGGTTCAATTTTGAATACAAACTAGTATGATACCCGTGCGTTCGCACGGGTACCTGTCGTTGACGCGTATTTGTTGTTAAAATAATTTTTTATAAAAATAAAAAATAAAAAATATCTAATTAAATCAAGATATGTGATAAGTTTAAATATTTATAAATTAATTAAATAAAAGAATGTTTGTGTAATTAATTAATTGTAAATACAAGAAATGATTAAAAATAATCAGTTTCATTAATATAAATAAGTGGCATTGAAAAAATAAGTTTTTGAATGGAAAACAAATAGTGATACCCGTGTCATCGCACGGGTACTGGTTGGTGACGCGTATTTGTTTACATTTATTTATTTTTTTAAAAAATAGGATAAATAAAAATTGGTAAATATAAAAAATATCATTTATATTAAAAAAAAAGATAGAATCAATATCCGTGGACATCGGTTGGTATGTGTAAATATTATTTTAATTATATAAATAAATATTATTAACATAAATAAATACATTTTATGTAAATATTATTACAAATATCTATTTCATGGGATACCCATATCAGTACCCGTGTGTTCGCACGGATATTGAATATTGATGTGTTACGCGCATTTATTTTTTAAAATAATATAGAATTAATAAAAATTGGTAAATATAAAAAAAAATTATTTTTAAACAAAAAATAGAATAAATATCCGCGGACATCGATTGGTTTTTTTTATAAAAATTATTTAAATATCAAACAATATCATAGTTTTTGTAAATATTATTTTAATTCTATAATTAAATATTATTAACATAAATAAATACATTTTATATAAGTATTATTACAAATATCTATTTCGTGGGATACACATATCAGTACTCGTATGTTCGAAAGAAAGAAGTACTTCCTTTAGTATTTATTTATGTTACCCGTGCGTTCGCACGGGTACCCGTCGGTGACGCTCATTTGTTTACATTTAAAATTTGAAAAATAAAATTATTAAAAATCAAATAATATAAAAAATAAAATTTATATTAAAAAAAGATGGATATTAATTTTGTTTTAATATTTTTTATAAAACAATTTATGCAATGATTTAGTTTTATAAATATCAAATAATAGCATAGTATATATAAATATTATTTTAATTGTATAAATAAATATGAGTAAGATAAATAAATATATTTTGTTTGTGTTTGGATTCATACATTATTTTAAATATATTTAGTTTTATTTTCTTTAATTATACAAAAAATGAAATAACCCGTGAGTTCGTACGGATTCTGGTCTTGATACCTGTGCATTCGCACAGATACTGATGTGTTACGCGCATTTGTTAACGTACTTTTAAAAAATGATCGAAATTTTTTTATTTTGTATACTTAAATTAATAATTTAAGTTTTTCTATTTCATATTAATGAATACCCGTGCGGTCGCACGAGTAACAATGTGTTTCACGTATTTGTTTTCAAAAATGATTTTTAAAAATGAATTATAATATATAGGAAAACAAATATTAGTTAGTATATAATATAAAGATTTATAGTCATATAATATTCATTAATAAAAAAAAATTATATTTATTGAAAGTTAAATGAATAGAAAAGAAAAATTATAATAAAAAATTTCCAAAAATATAATTTGTTTATTGAATCATTTGTTTTGCTATTAATAAATAAAATTGTTTTAAAAAAATACAAAAATTTGATATGAAAAACGTTATAAATAGAAGATGAAACATAAGTAGAACACTAATTATTTTCCGTATATAAATATTATGGCTTAATTGCAATTTTGGTCCCCCTATTTTGGTTTTTTCACGGTTTTAGTCCCCCTATTTTGTTTTTAAGCAGTTTTGGTCCCCCACGCCAATTTTGATCCAACTGTTCATGTACGGTCGTGTACTGTTCATGTACGGTCATGCACTGTTCATGTACGGACAAAATGAACAGTACACGACCGTACATGAACAGTTGGATCAAAATTGGGGTGGGGGACCAAAACTGCTTAAAAACAAAATAGGGGGACTAAAACCGTAAAAAAACTAAAATAGGGGGACCAAAATTGCAATTAAGCCAAATATTATTTAAAAACAATATAAATTAGAATTTTTAATTGTTTTCTTTAATAAATTGTTTTGGATCACCATCATATTTTTACCGTGAGTTCGCATGGATATTGGTTTGTCAATGTCAAAATATATTTCAATATTTTCATACATAATAAATGTGTTCTCGTAAAAAAAACTATTAACATTCACTAATTAAGTTTAAAATATTTTAAATTAATTTATAAGAGATATTTATTTTATCCCGTATTTAGATATTTAAATTATTTATAAAAACTACTATATTTTTCTCATTTTTGGATAAGGAGTACACTTTTTTTCCAGTATATATATATATATATATATATATATATATATATATATATATATATATATATATATATTTTTTTTTTTTCCTTATTTACATCAATAACAAAATGTTTATTTTTTCTATATAGATATTTATTGATAAATTTATTTTGTTGATAAATAAAACTAAAAAAAACAATTGTCATGAAAAATTGTTTATTTACTTTTTTAAAGAAAAAAAAGTTTTTATTTTTAAGTTTTAATCAACAATGAAAAAAGTTCAAATAGTCTAATTAATTTAATTCACATTAATTTTCATTTAATTAAAATAAATTAAAATTAAAATTCAAAGTTAAAAATTTGAATATAAATTTATAAAATAATTAAAAAATCAAATTAGTTTCATTAAAGCAAGGCAGTGACATATTATAGTGATGGTAGGATGCCAAATGAAACATGTAAGACTATTGAATATTTGACTATTAAAACACTAAAAATATCACTAGCGCAAAAACGGTTTTAGACAGCGCTTTTTTAGCCTTTAGACAGCGCTTTAAAGCGCTGTATAAACCAGCGACGCTATAGGTTTAGACAGCGCTTTTGGTATTACCAAAAGCGCTGTCTAAAGGGGCGTGTATTTAATGAAAAGCGCTGTCTATGGTACCTTTAGACAGCGCTTTTTCACATTATATGGATTACTTTAGACAGCGCTTTCGTCAAAAGCGCTGTCTAAGCCCTACCTTTTTTTGACTTTTTTGGTACACCTTAGACAGCGCTTTCTCCAAAAGCGCTGTCTAAGACCTTCCTTTTTTGACTTTTTTAGTACACCTTAGACAGCGCTTTCACCATAAGCGCTGTCTAAGACCTTCCATTTTTGACTTTTTTAGTACACCTTAGACAGCGCTTTCACCAAAAGCGCTGTCTAAAGTGGACCTTAGACAGCGCTTTCACCAAAAGCGCTGTCTAAGGTGTACGAAAAATTTTATATAATTTTTTTTTAACCACAATTTTACCAGGTTTTTTCAACCAGAATTTGACCTGTAATTTTCAACCAGCAATTTTTTTCAGAATTGGCAATTCAAACCATTGGCCTTTCTACACCAAAATTATATATCCAAAATTGGCATTTCATACCAATATATATATTTAAAATTACAAACCAAAATTGTATATACACCTATTTATAATTACAAATCATTACATTTTTCTACAAATGCACATTTTACTTATTCACCAAAATTGCATCCAACCAAAGCATTGCTTCCAACCAAAGTTATTGCTTCCAACCAAAGCATTTTTTCTACAATGCACATATTACTTATACACCAAAATTGTATATACACCAAAATTGCATCCAACCAAAACATTGCTTCAATCTACATTATAGGTCCTGAAAACACAAAGATTGTAATTCAAAGTATTAAAATTCAAAGTATATACACCAAAAATTGTAATTCAAAGTATATACACCAAAATTGTAATTCAAAGTTTGTAATTCAAAGTATATACACCAAAATTGCAATTCAAAGTATATACACCAAAATTGTAATTCAAAGTATATACACCAAAATTGCATCCAAAATTGTAATTCAAAGTTTGTAATTCAAAGTATATACACCAAAATTGCAATTCAAAGTATATACACCAAAATTGCATCCAACCAAAACATTACTCCAACCAAAGTTACACATATTAAAATTCTCATCAATTAAAGTAAGAGTATAATATTATACCTTAAGTTTGTAAAATTCCGAGCTCCATAATGTATTGACACCACTCCTCTTTGATTTCATCCAATAGAGCCTTTGTGTAAGTAGCACTCCTGAATTCTTCAAAATACTACATAATAATATAACATATAGTTTGATTTAGTTTTAACTATTTCATTAGACAATATGAGAGATATGTGTTAAAATAACTCATAAGTTAGAAATACATACATCGGGTGGAATCTCCATTCGATCCAACGAAATAGTGTCTCTCATAAATCTCAACATGAAATAGCCGCAATCTATTTGATTGCGTTGCCGAGGACACTACAAATGAAAATAAAATATGGATAAATTCTAAGTTTTATCAAGTAAGCATCACTAATATAATAAAACATGTGATAATTAATATACCTTCACATAATTCCATGTAATGGTGTGGTCGATTCCCCGATGTTCTAGGAATGCTTGTATAATGCTAATAAAATATAAATGAATATTTAGAACAATTCACATAAATAAATAAATATACACATTTCTATTTAGAACAATTTCACTTACGTGTCAATACAGTCCTTCATATCCGGGTATGTGGTCCAATCATTTCCTAAGGAATCCAGATAATACACTACTCCGCGGATAGGATTGATTGCAACCAACAACCAATGTCCACTGTAAGATTAAACAAGTGTTAGATAGAAACTTTCTACACGAAGTCAAAATACAAAAAAAAATATAATAGATGAATTTAGAATGAAAATCTAACCCAGTATTAAACGGTAAAAAGTACAACTTTTCCGTTTCTTGGTTGTCCATAAAGACGTTGCGTATATACGCATGGACCTCATTTGGTTTCGTCAATATTTCGGTTAAGTTGACAGCGCTGGGGCATAAGAATGCAAATCTTTGCTCCAATCCCCGGGGGCGCATAAAACTGTCATACAGAA
The DNA here is from genome assembly GCA_022829125.1 of Lathyrus tuberosus. Classification (NCBI taxonomy): domain Eukaryota; kingdom Viridiplantae; phylum Streptophyta; class Magnoliopsida; order Fabales; family Fabaceae; genus Lathyrus; species Lathyrus tuberosus. Next base: position 10,435,702 of record JALAZF010000169.1, read on the forward strand.
ACCTGAAATAAAAACATCATTAACATTAGAATATTCATTTGAAAAATAAAGTAAATAAGTTGTTCAATTACCAAAGTAGATCGGATATACCTCAAGTATATATTGACAACAGTGACGCCCAATTCTGTATGTTGGAAAACTTGCTCGAAGTCTTCATTACCAACATTCTGGTCAAATTCAAAGCCATACAAATCTTTCTCCATAGTTATCAGACGAACACGTCCAGTCGGAATATCCGTCATTAATTGTAGAAAGGTCTGAAGGCACGTCCTAACCTTGCCGATAGGTTGTTTTCTAACCCTGGTATTCTTAGCACCAACAGTTTTTTGCGTTGAAACGTTGCTAATCACTTTACCAGGCAGCTATAAATCATATAATTTGTTAGATGAAGTATAAGATATCCAATTTATCATTTTCTATGCATATAATTGTGATGTACCTCTTTTTTTGAGACAACGGACTCGGTATGCTCCGGAATCCGCTTATCCTTTGTTTTGGATTTTGTTGGAGTCTAAATAACATTGCCATGTAAAAAATGAAAATAAAATGCTCGTAAAATCTTTGAATTTACACATTAAGATTAACAAAGGTTTATAACGGTTTTAAGCATATATACCTCATATCCTACGAGTATGAGATTTGACGGCCATGCAACAAACGACCCTATAGCTTGTCCCACCACTCTTACCTCCGAATCATCGTTAGGATAGGGTAATAGTGCTTCATTCTCCATAGCAATATCAACTGATACTTTCAAACTTCCAGTAGGGAGGGATTCATTATGAAGTACTGTGACCCCATTGTTAAACACTTTTCCCTTGGCAACCATCCGATGAATTGGTGAAGATAAGAATAGTTGACATTGGTGAATGCCCTAAAACCAAAAATACATATGTCATTGTTAATGTGTATATATGTAATTAAATAATTTAAGCTACTAATATAATTTCATAGATATATATATATATATATATATATATATATATATATATATATATATATATATAATTACCTCTGGAATAATCGGATGAAAGCTGCAGTTGATACTATCCTTCTCTGATCCATCTCTAACACCAGAAGCGTTATCCCTTTCTTTTTCCTTTCTTAATTCCCGCACCTCGGCTTCTAGTGCTTCCAATTTAGCTTCAAGTACTGAATAACTAGCAGCCTTTCCCTTTTTAATATTCAGGGAGGTCGGGGTGATCCCAAATGCCTTACCCCTCACCCGACCAGGATACTCAGGGACATCTAATGCCCGACTAAGTATGCTCCTGGTATCATCTGCAGGTACAGACTGAGATAACGCCTCCTGAAAATCAGATGAATATCGAATATTTGTCAAATATTTGTTAATAAAGTTTTGACTTAATTAAAGAAATATTGTTATACTTACACATTTCTCATATACTTGTAGAACCTCTTCTGGAACAGATCCAGACTTGCCCACACGGGCTTCCTTCCACAAGACATGTGCAGGAAGAGATGTTTCAGAGCTACCCGCCTTTTGTAACTACATATAAAGCCAAATAATATGATCAAATATAACTCATGATGAACAATTATTATGTCATTGCAATTTATTGATACTTACCAATTGTTGCTCCAAACGTCCATATCCAGTACGTCCTTTCCTGTATTTATATTGGGGATCTGATGCTCTATCCCGATTAATTGCACTTAAACTCTTAAATTGCTCGGTTTGTCGTTTGGCTTTAAACTTCACCCATTCTTGTGGTGAAATGAAACTTGCATATTTAGATGGAAACTCTCCATCAACAAAATTACCTTCAGCATCCTTAAGATAGGTTTTGTTTAAATATGTCCTAAACCCTCTTAGGAGCTTCCCTGCCAATCTCATCAAATAAGCTTTTCTGTCGTCCTCAACATTAAAGCACCTCTAAAAAAACCATACACATTGGTTAGTACAAATAATTTAAACGACATAATTAGTTGGCATAATTAAAGACATAATTATGGTACCTTTATCTCATTCCAAATTTTTTCTTTGGTTTCCCTCAACTGTTTGTTTCTCCAGTCATCTAAAGTAATAGGAACCTCATTCCTTACAAGTGTACCAATGAAACTTGTCAACATATGACCGTTAGGCTCAACAAGTGTGCCTGTTTCGCTCCAATGCACATTATAAGTCATGCCTTGATTTCTAGCATGGATCACTCTCCTCATTATGGTTATTCCTCTCCTAATCTCTTCTTCCATAGTTCTGCTACTTCCAACCTGATCATCATGTGGATGATCATCATCATGTGCGTGATCATCAGCATGTGGGTCATCATTGTTAGTAGCCATCTAACCTGTAATAAATAAATCAAGGATATCAAATATAATATATAACAAATATAATAAAGAAATAAAGGATATCAAATATAAAAAATATGACATAATATATAACAAACTTAACGAAATCCAATACCCCATTCTCGTACTCTTTGGACAATCGATCGGCATCCATCCATTTTTTATCCATGGTTTTCCTACTTATTAATCCTAACAGTTAGAAAGAATTTAACATTAGCATAACAAGTCCAAACTAAGAAATTCAAAGCAATTAACTTCATTAACAAAATTGCTTTGAATTTCGGTTCTTTAGAACAACAACCTCAAGAATTTACATTATTAACATTAACACTAACACTAACACTAACACTAACACTAACCTAACACTAACACTAACACTAACCTAAACTAAACTAAACTAAACAAACACATTATATAGCAATAGTTAACAATGTAGAAAAATGTTAACAAGAACAAACTATAATAGATGTTCTAAACTAACACTAACACTAACACTAACACTAACCTAACACTAACACTAACACTAACCTAAACTAAACTAAACTAAACAAACACATTATATAGCAATAGTTAACAATGTAGAAAAATGTTAACAAGAACAAACTAAACTAACACATTATATTGATTCTATTCCTATATCACCAAAAATGAAGTTAGCACATATTTTATTCTTATATCCAACAACAGTCCAACATTAGCAACAACATTAACAACATTAGCAACATTATCAACATTAGCAACAGTCCAACATTAGCAACAACATAAACAACATTATTATCAACATCAACAACAACATTATTATCAACATCAACAACAACATTATCAACATTATCAGCAACATTATCAACTGAAACTCTGAAACTCTGAAACTTCCAAACTGAAACTCTGAAACGTGTAAAATGTGTAATACTCTGAAACGTGTAAAATGTGTAATACATCAACAACAACATTATTATCAACATCAACAACAACATTATCAACAGCAACATTATCAGCATACCTTATAAAATGTGTAATAATCTGAAACTCTTAAACTTCCAAACTGAGTGACGAAAACGCGAAATGAGAGAGGAACAGACGGTCACGGTGGAGTAAAGGTCGTCGGAGTCGCGAAATATGGGAGGAACGGTGGACGACAGCGCGGTGGACGACGGCAAGGGTTTAGCTCAGGTTCGCAAGTATCCGTTCGCAACAGGGGAGGGAGAAGAAAGAGCGCAAAACTGAAAATGAAAACAGAGTATATTCATATATTTTAATTTTATTAGACCTTAGACAGCACTTTTCAACAAAGCGCTTTCTAAGGTGGCCCTTAGACAGCGCTTTAAAAGCGCTTTCTAAGATTGGCCTTAGACAGCGCTTTTGTTTTTATTTTTTTAAATATTTAAGACCTTAGACAGCGCTTTCCTTAAAAGCGCTGTCTAAGGTCTTATATTTTTTTTAAATTTAAAAGGCCTTAGACAGCGCTTTTAAGGAAAGCGCTGTCTAATATTTTCCATTAAATTTTTTTAAAAATTTAAAAGGCCTTAGACAGCGCTTTTCACTAAAGCGCTGTCTAAGGTCTTATATTTTTTTGCGCTTTTCCTTTATTAAATTAATAGATTCCGTGTTTTTGACCTATAGCAGCGCTTTTGTAATAAAGCGCTGTCTAAGGTGAGATGTTATAAGTCCTTTTTGTTGTAGTGTATATTAAATATTCAATTTCATAATTAGAAACTAATATAGGTCTTTTTTGTTCATAGGTGATGAGAATTGATTTCATAACTTATAATTGGTGGCTAAGGCAAGAATCCCAAGTTAGAAGTTGGGGATGTCGCGCCATTGCATAATAGTCACACTAATTGATCGTGAAGGCTGGATCAGATCCTGTAGAAGTGGGCCACCAAGTGCGTCTGGGATGCTGGTCATATGGAGAGGAGGGGGTGTACCTGCAAGGTACTCCGACGCTCAAGTAAGAAAGGGTCAGAGGAAAAGGGCAAGCACAAAGTATTAGTTCGTAGGGTGAATATTGGATACCTGATCCTCTCAAGCGAGAGGGTTTATATAGAGCCCCCAGCGCGTGGCCAACGGTCCTATTGTCGGGGCGAAATAATTGTTTTCCCCAAAGAATAGGTAACTACCCCAAACTAGCCGTTATGTCGGGCAGAGTGCCCGAAACTAGCCGTTATGTCGGGCACAGGCATGGTTTCGGGCACCTTCCCTTGACTGTTCGGGGAGCAAAGGAGTCGTGTGTAACGGGCAGTAATTCCGGGGAGGAACGACGCGTTCCTTGCCCGGTTGGAGGGGCAGAAAAATAACTTTCGCCCCCCCCCCCCTTTGTGGATTGGACTTAGGTAATTTGGGTCGCTCTGGAGCAGAAGCGGATTGGGCCATGTCTTGCCATTGGTCCAGCCCAGAACAGGAGCCCCCCAAGTCGTTGCTCCCGAGTATGGGAGTGATGACTTAAGGATAGCTCGTCATTCCGGGGATCTAGCGTGAAGTTGTCGTTTGGTGACGAGGAAGGTTGTCTCAGTGTGCCCGCGACCCCTGGTGTCCGTGGGATTCGTGATCGTGACCTTGTTGCCGGTGTCCGGGGAGACTAAAGGTCAGTCAGAATTGGAAACGTTGGGGCGCCATGTGTGCCTAGAGCTCCGTGTAGCAGTTACTAGGCAATGATGGCTAGTTGATAGCCATCATGGCCCACGAGCGCGTGTTCGCACGTGCCCCTTTGTATAAAAAGGGGAAATTTGTTACATTTGGAACTTTTTCGCTCTGATTTATCTTCGTCTCTTTCAACGTTCCTGCCCGTCACCGCCGTCTGCTTCTCCGACCACCGTTCCAAGCTTTCGAGCAGCCACTTTCGTCTTCTTAAATCAAGTAAGTTTCTGATCCTATACTTGTTCTACTCCTTTTGGTGGTCAATGGTAGATTACATGTGGTTAAGGCTAGGTTTAGAGGACGAAATAGGTTGATTTCTGGCGATTGTTGGTGGTGGACGGTGGTTGTGCCATTTTTCCACTTCCGACATGTCGTCGGACGTGTTAGTATGATTTGGTTAGGAGGAAGGTTGACGGCATCATTGGGATGGCGACGCTTGTGTAACCGTCGTGATTGTTCATCTTCTGAGTGGGTGATGAGTTTTCCGGTAGAATGCTCCCATATTCTGGTGAAGTTTTGCGGTTTCCGGCGAAGCTTCGATCGAAAACTGGGTATGAGTTCAGGGAAGCTCCTTGTTTGGGGCGATTTGTTTCGAGCGTCTCCCCGCGGGGAGGTTTCAGCTTTTTGATGTTAGGGCTTAGGCCGGGGACGCTGTCCTCAGCCCTTTGCGCGCCCTTTCACTTGACTTAGTTGTCGCTCCCGGGATTTTCATCCTGGTACAAACGCGAAAGTGGCACCGAACAGAGTCGCCAACAATGTGTATTTATCCCATGAGAGGGAAAGGAAACACCGCATAAACCTGAAGGGAAGGAAAAACATGGTCTTGCGACCAAGAGAACTGGGTTCGGGAGTCGGTTACGTGAGAGGAAGGTATTAGCACCCCCTCGCGTCCATCGTACCCGATGGGATCCATGCTTGCTTGTCTCGATCAAAGGGTGATAAAAGAGGATACTGGAAAAGGAACTGAAAGAAAGAAAGGAGAAATAATGGAAAAGGAACGAGAAACAAATGTAGGGAAAATAAAAGAAGTGCTCGAATGAGCCCTACCCCACTGCCTACGTATCTCATCGGGAACATGAGAATCAGAGCGACGTAGTTCCCCTCACTAGGGATAGTTTGTTTGTGTTTTTTAGGGAACGACTTACGTTCTAGCTCAGGTGTTTGCAGGCTCGCTGGTCCGAGTGCGTTACCATCTTGCAAGAGAACGAGAAGAAGCACATTCGTACGCTAAGAGTGAATGAGGTGAGAAAATAATTCCCGAAGGAAAGACGTTATTGTTTGTTTGAAGTTTTTTAAGAGTTTTGTGATTTGTTTGCATATGATAGTGTATCTAAATCTTAGTCATTGGAATGTGTACATTCTCACATTCCAAGATGGAATGAGTAAGAAAGCACACTAAGGGTGAAGAAGACCCCCACACTTAGTTCCAATTGTCAAGGTTCAAACACACTAGCATACTGGTATTTATTAAGTGTTTTTGTTAATTATGGAATGAAGAAGTGTTTTTTATTATTTGTACCTTCAACAAGTATTGCATTTAAGTCTCTCATACAAGATCAAATGTTTAACACATTGAACCAAGATGGGGCATATGCTACACATTCTAATATTACAAGAGAAGACCCCTTACAATCTTTTCTTTATATGAAAGGCCTAAATGCAATAAGTGCCTACCTTTATTAGATATTTTGAATTTTCTTTGAGATGAGAAGATGAAAGACTCAAAAGAGGAGAAAGGTAAAATCTATATGAACTAAGACTCAATCCTAATTGAATATTTAAGGGAGTGATCCTAAGGTTTGTGAGGTTTCAAAGCCTAAAGTCTAAAGAAGAAATGAGCTAAACAATTCACTTCTAAAGTAGAAGATGAATTATAACTCAAAAGGGAAAATAATGAGTTAATCAAAGAAAAGCACATAAGTGCTTAACGAAAAAAAATTGATTTGTAAAAGATGAAAGGAAAGAAGTTTGAATGTGGATTCCTTATCCACACTCAATTTCAACTTACCAATGACCCTACATGGTTAGTGAACATGTATAAGAAGTATAAGAAGCAAACGAACACTTAATGTACCATAAAGCTCAAAAGAAAGAGATGAAAGATCAAATCCTAATGTCACAACCAGAATGTACATCATATTGAAAACAAGAGAATATCATCCTATCAATTCAAATGAATAAGCAACCATCACCATCCATTAACATTCAACATGTTTCCATAAGAAAAGATAGATGAAAGATGGAAAGAAAGAGAAGAAACATGCATAAATGGAACATGTAATCCAAGGATCAGAATTGAAGCTAAATGGAAAATGGCTTATACACATCTCAAATCATTCATGGATCAATCATCAAGACATTCAAGAAGTAATATAAGAAAAAGAATTGAAATGGAAATTCAAAATAAAAGATGCAAACCAAAACATGTTAAGGATGCACAAAGTTCTAAAGGGAAATGAACATGCAAAGATGACCTATAATGTGTACCAATGATTTATAATGTCACAAGAATAGCTCATACAATATGTAAATGATCATACAAATATGCACAAAAGAACTTATGTAAACATGCACAAAAACTAGAATAATATGACATGTTATTATGCTTCAAATGTAATGCATCAAACAAAAATCAAATGGACTTGTGAAAATTATACAAACATGGTATTAGAATGCCTAAATCAGAAATGAATCATACATCAAGATATCATGTGAAAATTCAAGGCAAAATGATGTCAAACAATGCAATTAGGTCAAATTGAAATATCATGCAAAATAGTGCAAAAATGAGCATCAAAACATGCCATAAAATGATCTAAAAAATAAAAAAAAAATCATCTAACATGCTTCAAAGTGTCAATGAATAAATGAAAAAAGAACCAAGTCCAAACCATTTATAATGAACAAGAACAAAATTATACAAATTCATGTACCACATTTGGAAATCACACAAATGGAAATTCAAAGAAAATTGTACAACAGGGGCAAAAATGTCATAAAATCATGAAATAAAAATGCCAAAAATTTCCTAAATGTCTTAATTATGTTTATAAATTTTTATAGAATTTTATGATGCATTTTAGTATTTTTAAAAATTACAAAGCAAACATGCATAAAATGAAGAAAATAAAATGACATGGAAATAAGGGAGGGGTGCATGCATAGCAATTATTCAGTTCAAATGGTTTGGTCTTGAAAAACATAGGGTGCGAATATCAAATTGGTCCAAGGTCCAAGTCTGCGCAATCCACACTAATTAACATGCACACTCAGTTAAAACCAGATCAAACAATCCACGCCATTAGATCAAGTCAGGTCAACACAAAAGTCAAAGTAATTAAAATCAATACACACGCGTGAGGGAACACATTATCTACAATGCACTGCGCCACATGATGTTTAAATGAGTTCAGAAAATTGGAACGTGAAAGGCACACTGACTTTAATGTGCTGGCATGCTCTTATCCACACGATGCAAATAAATCAAAGGCCACGATTAAAACTGGAACAAAACCCTAACAGTTGAAGCCACCGGCCGGAGATGACCTCCGGTCATCTTCTCCGGCAAACCACCACCGTCTGCAACCTAAAATTTTCCAGAATCTTACAAGCAATACACCAAAATGAAGAGGAAGTAACACACATCATGAATCTACCAATGAAATCATCAAACCATTCACATACAGCAAGAAACAAGCACGACCATATTGCCCTAAGTTTTTGGATCTAAGCTTCTAAGAAGCTCTATCAACTAGCCAGAGTTCAAATGCTCCTATTGAGCTCACAGCAAAAAAATAAGCTAAAAAAACTATAAATCATGCCAGAAAAGTTTGAGAAGATGAAACCTGAAAATGCTGCAAACTGGAGTTAAACAGAAAACCAGAGAATCACACTTCTTCTTTGAGCTACTCTTGGCCAAATAAAGGCTTGAGAATCTTGAAATCGTGCAAAAAATCACCCTGAAAATTCCAATCTCTTGAAACTAAACTTGATTACTTGGATGTGTATGCTCTTATTCTTGGTCCAGAATGAAACAATGAAGATGATAGAGGCGAAATGTGAAAGAAGATGGTGGAAATGTAGTGAAATCAGAGAGAAAACAAAGAGAGATTGAGAGAAAAAGTTTGAAGTATTGGAGAGGGAGAGTGAAGAAAATGAAGCTGAAATGGATTTGTTAGGTGAGATTTTGATTTATAGTGTGCTCTAACCATGGTTAACCTGAGTTGGTTAACTGAGTCATGGTGGTTTGAGTGAGTCATCCCTTACTAACTGAGTCAAGTTAGTTAGGGAGAGCAAGGATATGGTGCAGCTGGTTTATGGTGAGCTATGGTGGAGGTAAAGAGAAACGAATGGCAAAGGCTGTTGCATTAGAAACTTGCTCAGCAAGTTTGTTCTTTCAATTTCCATGCAAAGCACGTGCTAGTGTATGAGATTTATGTCATGTGTGTTTGGTTTAATGTGGAAAGCTGAGGTTATGAAGTGTTTGTGGTGTGTGTGAACCAAATCGTGTATCAAGCTATTAATGCATCAGTGCCAACATAGGGTGGTTTACAGATGTTTTTCTCCCTACTCAAAGAATGGTTTGGTGAGCTTTTGGATTCATTTGAAAGAGGGGATATAGTGCTACAAGTTTGGTGTGAAAAATAAAATGAAATGATGCTTGGAAGAGGTTGGAAAATGACTTATAACACACAAGTTTGAAAACTGGTTAGGGGCGAGGAAATGAGGTTGGCTGGCAATGCATCTTGGCATGGAACTTCAGTAAGATCATCACAACTTGAGACCATTATATCTGCCTCATAGCTTGATCAAATCAAATTTTGCCCAACATGAAACTTGAAGAGGACATTACAAGGAACATTTTTGATGTTGACAAGTTTTGCAAATGAAGCCTCTAACCATGAGAAAAATAGGTGAACATTTAGCCCACCAACTGTTTGTAAAAAAGACATGCGCGTGACCTGAAAATCCTTGGTCACGACCTAGTTTTGAACCTACTTTGCCCAAACTTTGGTCAATCATATCTCACTCAATTTTTATCCAATGGAGATGTTCTACACATGGATTTGAAGCTTGAAACAAGATCTTTTGTTGTGTCCGAGTGGAATTTTCATTTGATGCTTCAATTTTGAATGGCCTTGGTTCAAACTCTGATGCAAAATGGCTCAAAATTACTATTTTTGGAAACCCTACTTCTTCCAAAAATGGCAATTTCCCACATCTTGATTTTTTCATGATTCCTTTGGAGTTTCTTGATCAAATTTTATACATTGGTCACATATAACATGAATTTCATGATTTTGGGCTCAAAAAGTCAAGAGTTGACTTTTCCCCTGATTATTTGACTTAGCCCCAATTTTCCTGATTTTTTATCTTTCTTCCAATTGAACCACTTCTAAAACCAATTGAGAGGCAATTTTCTACACACATACACTTAAGGGCATATGGAATACCATGACATCAAGTTTTGACCAAAAAATCAGAGATGCCCTGATTTTATTGGAAACCCTAGTTTTAGCCCCCTCTGGTTAGGAGGAAAAAGTGCAGTCTTCAATCTCAAATTCCTCAGAGTATGTTGTATATCCTCTTAAAGGATGATGAGATATGCCATTTGAGGATGACTTTGAACCAATAAGCTATCTCTTCTGAGGGTTTTTCTCCAGTTTCTTGAACCTCTTGCCTAGTGAAGTATGTAGTGCTTCAATCTCCTATTAAATCTCACTTTCTTGAGCTTTTGGATGGTCAATAGAGATAATATGAGACATGAGAGACCTCTTGGCTTGCCTTGGGGCAACTTGTTTGACCTTTTGTGCTTTGAATGATTCTTTGATTGTCCACCTTTCACCTGATCATATGCCTTGATGGTAAGAGGGATGCTATGCTTCATTTTTCTATGTTGAAAATGCAATGCAATGCTAATGAGATGGATATGATATGATATATGATAATGCTATGCTATGATGACAAAAGAGAGAGCAAATTTTGGGGTATTACAGCTGCCCCTATTCAAACGCTGTAGACCTGAATGCCTGAAAGCGATTGCTTTTAGCCTTTCAAGGTATATAGTTATTGAATGCCAAACTATAACCAAAAATTTGCTCGGGATGATGAAGAAGAAAAGGGATATAAACCCAACGAGACTGATGGATTGAATCTTCAATGAAACGCTATCGGAGAGCTCTGTCTTTTGAACGATGTCGGACGACTACTGGCTTGCCACACTGCGGGTGGACTTGGAAAACGTCTTTTGTACGACGCCAGATGACTACTGGCTTGCCATACTATGGATGGACTTTCAACAATGTCTTTTTGTACGACGCCAGACGACTACTGGCTTGCCACACTGCGGGTGGACTTTAGCTGCTCTGCCATTCTAGACAATGGACTTTTACCAGTTCGGGCTGGATTTTTGCCAATCTGTCGTTGGACTTCAATGATTACTAAACCGGCTTTGGAATCTCAAAATTTCCATCCTAAGATAGACTTTTGCAGTTGTGCCAAACTAGTATTGGACTTCGACGCTTACCAAACCGGCTTTGGAAGCTTTGCCATGATCATTCCACATGTTGGAAAAACCTTCTGCAATACTATCCCATCTGCTGGAATAATATGAACGATTATTAATAGGATCACCCCACCTGCTAGAACGACCATCAGTAATATTATCCCACCTGCTGGAACAACCATCTGTAATATTATCCCACCTGCTGGAACAACCATCCCACCTGCTGGAACACTCATCCACCATACTATCCCACCTGCTGGAATAATATGAACAAACTGTATAGAATAATCACCCCACCTGCTGGAATAATCGTTGCCATATTATCCCACCTGCTGGAATAATATGAACAAAGTGTATAGAATGATCACCCCACCTGCTGGAATAATTGTTGCCATATTATCCCACCTGCTGGAATAATATGAACAAAGTGTATAGAATGATCACCCCACCTGCTGGAATAACCATCTGTCATACTATCCCACCAGCTGGAATAATATGAACAAACTGTCTGTATAATCATGCCACATGCTGGAATAATCGTTTCCATATTATCCCACCTGCTGGAATAATATGAACAAACTGTATAGAATGATCACCCCACCTGCTGGAATAACCATCTGTCATACTATCCCACCTGCTGGAATAATATGAACAAACTGTCTGTATGATCATACCACCTGCTGGAATAATCATCACCATATTATCCCACCAGCTGGAATAATATGAACAAACTATGCGTACGCCAAAAATAAATTTGACTTTGAGTTGTAAATGAGCAATGATGAGAATTACACCACCTGCTGGGTAATATCATATACTGACACTTTGCTGAAGAAGAGATTCCCTTGATCTAATTAGACCCTGCTGGGGAAATTACTGTCAAAATGCTGAACTCTGTGGGGACTGCGCTGGGGAGAAAATAATTCAGCTGGGAATTATTCTTTGACGGATTTCACATGCTGAAACCTGCGGGAAATATGCCTTGTTGACACTACCTGGTAAGTCTTGCTGAGAATAAACTCCACAGGGGAAGTTACTGCGGGAAGCCTCGTCATTTAAGAGGATTTTACAGAAAACCAAACGTTTTCAAAATCTACTGGGGATAATAGATCTGGACATCTTTTGTCGGGGAAATTCACGATGCCCCATGCTTGGGAAGGTCAACAACTTGTTTGTTTGCTCCATGATATAAGCCTGACCTGACGAAAACATCCCAGGAGGATTTTACAGAAGAGTAAGAGTAAGTGTCTTCAAACTCCTGATGACTCCACTGGGGGATGTTACTGCGAGAAACTTCGTCTCCTAAGAGGATTTTATAGAAAACCGATTGTTTTCAAACTCTTAAACGAACACTCTGCCTTCAACTTTGGAACATTCGCTCTTGCATTATCCTTCACATCGCCTGTGAGGTACCAGAGAATTTGCACTCGTTGTTGCCACGAAATGCTCACTGCATTAATAACCGTTATCAACACAGAAGAATTCCATCTTCGGCCTCCGTTGTCGTCACACCCGGTGGAAAATCTTGAATGGAAGAATCGACTTAATAAGATACAACAGTATCAAGTCATAGCATCTGCTGGTGCTGAGGGATAACTTCCGCGCTGCTCGGGTCGATCGTACTCAGTACCTGCAACAGAAAAACATATGCACATGCCCCAGGATATTGCGTGGTTGTTTGAATCCACCATCCAAGGTTGTTCAACAATCAAAGTAATTTTAACTGTCTTCTTTTTTTTTTTTTTGCGCATGTTTTTGCGAGGCCATGATATTTTCAAAGCAATGTTTTATTATCAAAAATCGGACGTTTTTTGCAAACAAAACAGCCAAATGAAAATAAAAGCTTGTGACTGAATATTCAACTTTATTGATAAAATGCCAAAATTGGCGAATTTACAATTGGAAGCAAACCCCTGAAAGAGTTGATTGCCATAAAATTGAGAAAAGAAATTTATCCTAATGACAATGCAGAAATTGGATTCCAACTGATTCCTGATTCTGTTATAGCCAGTATGTATGCCAACTCTCTTAATTATCTTCGCCTTCAGAAGTTCGTGGTCGGAACAATTCCCCCTTCGGAAGCTCGGCTATTTTGCTGAAGAGTAGAGAACGTACAGATTAATTCAGACTGCAGCCATTCGCTTAAATCCCTCTTTTGCGCAGATCGCCTTTTCAGGTTTTCAATCCGCCGGGATACCCATTTTTTCCTAAGTTGTCCTTTCGGGTTTTCAACTTACCGGGTGTACAATTCTTTTCAATTATATCCCTAATTTTTGCCCGAACCTTTATTCTTTTTTTGGTTCGCCGGGATGCCCTTTTTTGCCTAGATTTTTTTTTCTTTTATCCAGCGGGTCTATTTATACGAAGTATTTTTTAACTGCGTCTGAATTAACAGGGGATGAGAAGTCTTCACCATCCATGGTTGTCAGCAATAAGGCTCCACCTGAGAAAACCTTTTTAACCACGAATGGACCTTCATAATTAGGAGTCCATTTGCCCCTGTGATCTGTACTCGGAGGAAGTATTCTCTTGATTACCACATCTCCGACCTTGTAGACTTGAGTTTTGATCGAATGCCCTCTTCATTCTGCGCTGGTGTAGCTGGCCATGACATACTGCTGCTAGTCATTTCTCCTCAATAAGGCTCAGCTGATCAAATCTGGCTCGCACCCATTCAGCTTCATCTAGCTTAACGTCCATCAATACTCGGAGAGAGGGGATCTCCACTTCGATCGGTAGAACTGCCTCCATTCTGTATACAAGTGAGTACGGTGTTGCCCCAGTGGACGTGCGGACTGATGTTCGATACCCATGCAAAGCCAATGGTAACATCTCATGCCAATCTTTGTACGTGACAACCATCTTCTGCACAATCTTCTTGATATTTTTGTTGGCCGCTTCGACCGCGCCATTCATCTTAGGGCGGTACGGAGACGAATTGTGATGTTCGATTTTGAAGTCCCGGCATAGCTCAGCCATTATCTTGTTATTCAAATTAGAACCATTATCAATAATGATTCTTTCGGGAACTCCATATCTACAAATGATATCTCGTTTCAAGAAATGAGCCACTACTTGCTTAGTGACATTGGCATAAGATGCTGCTTCAACCCATTTAGTGAAGTAATCAATGGCGACCAAGATGAAACGATGGCCGTTTGAAGCAGTAGGCTCAATTTTCCTGATCATATCAATGCCCCACATTGCAAAAGGCCACGGAGAGGACATGATACTCAACGGATTTGGAGGAACATCTACTTTGTCTGCATAAATCTGGCATTTGTGACACTTGCAGGCATACTTGCAGCAATCCGACTCCATTGTCAACCAATAATACCCCGATCTCAACAATTTCTTAGCCATCGCATGTCCTCCGGCATGGGTACCGAAAGAGCCTTCATGCACTTCAATCATCAACAGGTCTGCTTCGTGTCTATCCACGCATCTGAGCAGAACCATGTCAAAATTCCTTTTATACAGCACGCCATCTTTGTTCAAGAAGAAACTACCGGCTAGCCTTCTTAATGTTTTCTTGTCTTTGGAAGATGCCCCAGGCAGGTATTCTTGATTTTCCAAGAAGCATTTAATGTCATGGTACCAAGGCTTGTCGTCAGACACTGCATCAACATCAAACACAAAAGCAGGTCTATCGAGACGAGATACATCAATTCTGGGTACAAAGTTCCAACCGTGCAATTTGATCATCGAAGATATAGTGGCCAAGGCGTCTGCAAACTTATTTTCATATCTGGGAACATGGTATAACTTGACAGTTGTAAAGAATGTCAGCAATCTCCTCGTATAATCTCTATACGGAATCAAATTCTGCTGATGTGTGTGCCAAGTTCCCTTTACTTGATTGATTACCAGTGTTGAATCACCAAAGATATCGAGGGTCTTGATTCGTAAATCAATAGCCTCCTCGATCCCTAGTATGCAAGCTTCGTATTCCGCTTCATTGTTGGTACACCCGAAAGTTACTCGGGCAGTGAAGGGCATGTGAACACCTTCTGGCGTAATGAGAACTGCACCAACTCCGCACCCATTCATATTAACTGCCCCGTCAAACATCAAACTCCATTTGGATTCAGGGTCAGGCCCCTCCTCCAGAAGTGGTTCCTCGCAGTCTTTCGCTTTGAGAAACATGATGTCCTCATCAGGGAAATCAAACTTCATGGGATGGTAATCATCAAGAGGCTGTTGCGCAAGATAATCTGACAGTATACTTCCTTTGATTGCTTTTTGCGAAGTAAATTGAATATCGTACTCTGTCAGTACCATCTGCCATTTTGCAACTCTGCCTGTAAGTGCTGGTTTCTCGAAAATATACTTGACCAGATCCATTTTTGAGATCAACAGGGTTGTGTGTGTGAGCATATATTGTCTCAATCACTTCGCGGCCCATGCGAGTGCACAGCATGTCTTTTCAAGCATTGAATAACGTGATTCACAATCTGTAAACTTCTTGCTCAGGTAGTAGATAGCATGTTCTTTCCTACCTGTCTCGTCGTGTTGACCGAGAACACAACCCATGGATTCTTCGAGCACTGTCAAGTACATAATCAGTGGTCTCCCCTGAACTAGAGGTATCAGAATCGGAGGTTCCTGCAAATATCTTTTTATTTTATCGAATGCATTTTGACAATCATCATTCCACCTGACCGTTTGATCTTTTCTTAGCATTTTGAATATCGGTTCGCAAGTGGCAGTCAGGTGAGATATGAACCTTGAAATGTAATTCAATCTCCCTAGAAAGCCGTGAACTTCTTTCTCGGTTCTCGGTACAGGCATATCTTGTATAGCTTTCACTTTAGCAGGATCAACCTCTATTCCTTTTTCACTGACAATGAAACCAAGCAATTTTCTGGACCGCACGCCGAAAGTACATTTGTTAGGATTCAATCTTAACCTGAATTTCCTCAACCTCTCAAACAACTTCTTCAAGTTGATCAGATGCTCTTCTTCTGTCTTCGTTTTAGCAATCATATCATCCACATAGCACTCAATCTCTTTATGAATTAGATCGTGGAATAACGTCACCATTGCTCTCTGATAAGTTGCCCCTGCGTTTTTCAACCCAAAAGGCATTACTTTGTAACAGAAGGTACCCCACGGGTTAATGAATGTCGTCTTCTCCATGTCTTCAGGCGCCATCTTTATCTGATTTTACCCGGAGAATCCATCCATAAATGAGAACACCGAAAACTGAGCAATATTGTCAACAAGCACATCAATATGAGGGAGTGAAAAGTCATCTTTAGGGCTCGCCCTGTTGAGATCTCTATAGTCCACACACATTCTAACCTTATCATCTTTCTTCGGCACCGGTACTATATTGGCCACCCAGGGAGGATAATTGGTTACTGCCAGAAAACCTGCATCCAACTGTTTCTGTACCTCTTCCTTGATCTTCAACGCCATTTCTGGTTTTGTTCTGCGCAGCTTCTGCTTAACCGGGGGATAGTCCTCTTTCAATGGTAGTCTATGCACAACTATGTCTGTATTTAAACCTGGCATATCTTGATATGACCAAGCAAAAATATCAACATATTCACGTAGCATGACTATCAGCTCTTGCTTTACATCAGCCCGCAGATTTGCACCGATCTTGATCTCTTTCTTGCTTTCTTCTGAACCAATATTGATAACCTCAAGAGTTTCCTGGTGAGGCTGAATGGTCTTCTCTTCCTGTTTTAACAACCTAGCCAGCTCTTCCGGGAGCTCATATTCTTCATCACTTTCCTCCTCGGCTTGATAAATCGGATTGTCGAAATCATACGTGGGCATAACAGAATCATTTTCAGCGGAACCCACAGAATCAAGTCTGCATGATTGGATTGATGCTTTATTTTAGATTATTATTTTTTGCTTGAAAACAAAAGAAAAGAAAGTGCATTGTCATTTTTAATTTTCTTTGTGCAAAAATAAAATAAAGAAGAAATAAAGGAACACAAATTTGTAAGCCAAAACGTCCTTTTTATTGATGTTTGAACATTATATGAGAAAATATGGTGGCCCTACAAATGGATCCACACACCTTGGGCAGAGTGTGGGATTTTATGCATTATAAAAGACAAGAATTATTACTTTGATTGGTGTACAACATGAATGACTTCTTCACTAGACCAGTTTTGCAATGCTTCGCCCGGAGCCAGCGCATACACCCATTTGTCCAGATAATCTGAACTTTCAGCGTCATCTTCTATTGCTGAGCAGGATCGATTAGGGTTGATAATTCCTCCACTGTTGAAATTGATTGTCCCACGGAATCGAGGAGCTGGCGCCTGGCCTGGTTGGTATCCAATGCCGAATTTATCTTCCTTCACGAATATATCAATAGCTTTACCCCAACCTTGGGCATTTCCGCTTTCAACCACTTCTCTGGCCTGCTTGTAGGACACAATTGATGTACTCGGCCCAACTGGCACACTTGACACCACTGCTGCTGAAGTAGATTCTGAGAATTTGTTAACATTCAGGGCTTCAAAAGATTGGCACAGGGTTTCGTGAATCTCTCCATCCATTTCCACATATTTAAAAGTGGATAGATGACTCACAAATATATCTTCCTCACCGCAAACGGTAACCACTTAACCTTCGAACTCGTACTTGAGCTTCTGATGTAGTGTGGATGTAACTGCGCCTGCTGCGTGAATCCATGGTCGGCCCAACAAACAGCTGTAAGCAGGCTGAATGTCCATAACGTGAAAGATCGTCTTGAAGATCTGCGGACCAACCTGTATTAGTAACTCTACCTCTCCAAACACCGATCTTTGGGATCCGTCGAAAGCTCTCACAATTAGATCGATAGGTTTAAGAATTAGCCCATCTACCTCAATTTTCATCAAGGCTTTTTTGGGCAACACATTTAATGAAGAACCTGTGTCAACCAGCACATACGACAAAATAGCTCCTTTGCATTCAAGTGTGATGTGCAACGCTTTGTTGTGATTACGTCCATCTGGAGTCAAATCCCTATTCGTAAACCCCATCCCGTGGCTCACATTGACATTAGAAATTACTCCCTCCAACTGATTCACAGTGATCTCATGGGGAACATACGCCGTATTCAAAACTTTCAACAAACAGCCCAGTGTGCATCTGAACTCATTAACAGGGATAAAATTGAGATTTTAGAGGGTGTCTGATTGAGCTACTCAATGATCTTGTAATCGCTCTTTTTAATAATCCTCATAAATTCCTCAACATCACTATCAAAATTGACTTTAGGGTCCTCTTCCTGAGCAGGCACCTTGTCATCAACAACCTGTTTTCCTTTCGCTCTTGCAGCGGCTTCAGCTTCTTTATCACTCCTTAGAGTTTGAGGAGCAAACAGTCGACCACTTCTGGTGAAACCACTTGGTCCCCTGACATTCTCAACACTGGTACCAACAACAGCCTCTGCTTTCTTTTGACCTCCTCCCTGATGAGTATTAGTTATATATTACCATGGAACTGCCCGATTAGACACATACGAAGCAGATTCAGGAACTATAATCGTAACTGGTCTCGGCCTATCCGTCATAGCAACAGGAGCTTCAACAGGCACTTGTATTTCAACTGGATTATAATAAATGGTAACGGCAAAAACATCTCTTTCCTTCTCTACTTTATCAAACTGAAGGCTTCCTTCGTCTATAAGACTCTGCAGTCCAACTTTCAACTTACTGCATCCATTAATCTGTCTCGAACAATCCTCACAATCAGGACCACATCCAGGAAATACCTTTCCTTTTAACAAACGCTCTTTTACAAACAACAGCGGAGTCTTTACCAAGTTAACATCAGTAATCAGATTCAATTTCTCACCATCAGCAATAGTACTCACACCTGCACCTCCGTGATGAGGCATTGGATTATCGCGAACATTCGGCGGCTTAGCGAAATTAATAGCTTTTGCGTCAAGCAAGTCCTGAACCTTATGGTGAAAAGCCCAGCACTTTTCTATCGAGTGACCTGGCGCACCAGAATGAAATTCACATCGAACACTATCATCATAATTTTGAGGCAATTTTCCAGTTTCTGATGGCCTCATAGTCCTAAGCTCAACCAACTTCTCTTTGAGCAATTATGGTAACAAAGCAGCATATGTCATAGGCAAGGGATCAAACTTACGGTCCCTCTGTCTATTAGTCTGGAATCGGGGTCTAGCCTGCTGATCTGGAGCTTGTTGTCCTGCTGGAACCGGAATGGTTACAGCATCCACCTGATGGTAGAGTTGAGTCTTGCCTCTGCCCTGGCCTCTATGCACAGCACTGGACTCCCCTTCTCTTTTTCTTGGTCCGTTAGCAAAGGGCTTCTTTGAACTCGGAGTACCAGTCCCGCTGACATCTTAAATCTTACCCAACTTCAACAGACTCTCTATTCGTTCCCCGGCAATAACAATGCCGGCAAACCCTGTAGAAGGACACGCAGCCAATCTATCCAAATACGTCCCTTGGAGTGTGCTCATGAACCTATCAGCCATCTCACGATCAGCCAAAGGTGGTTGAACTTGAGCAGCCAATTCCCTCCATCTCTGTGCATACTGCTTAAAGCCCTCCTTCTGATCCTGAGTCATACTCTGCAATTGAGTACGATTAGGTGCCATATCCAGATTATATTGATACTGCTTCAGGAACGCAGCGCACAAATCTTTCCAGCTCTTTATATGAACCCTGTCCAGCTTAATGTACCATTCCAAGGAAGCGCCCGCCAGGCTGTCCTAGAAGAAATACATCCAGAGCTTTTGGTCTTCAGTATAAGCGGCAATCTTGCGATTGTAAGCTTGCAAATGCGTTTTGGGATAGGTACTGCCGTTATACTTATCCAAGGTAGGAAGCTTGAACTTGGGAGGGATCCTCACACCCTGCACGAGACCCATGTCTTCCACGTCAATCCCCAGAGGATTTTGGCTCTCAATAGCCCTGAGTCTTTCATCTAACCCTTCGTACTTCCGATCTTCATTGTGGAAACCCGTGTCGTTGTTAAATGCAGTAAACTGGTCCTCTTGACCATCCTCCAAGCCATTATTATCAAATCCCAGATGTACCCCACCAGTGGGGATGTTGACAACAGTTGGAGTGCGCACATTGCGATTCGGGATTTCAGTCTCCAGCCTCTGAATAGTGGTTCTCATAGCTTCTTGACCCACCCTCATGCTTTCCTGATCGGTCCTCTGCTCTTGCTGGCCTTGAGCAATCCCCTGCATAAGGTTCATGAACTGTTCCATCCTTCCCCTCAAATTAGCTAACTCAGTATGAACTTGCTCCATTACTCTTGCTTGATTGCGTCGGGAAGAATATCGGTGAACTGGGGTGTCAGCTATCGTGCCTGAAACCAAATAAAGGTTAGCAGGCACCTGCAAAAAGAAGAAAACCTGCAATGCAAAAATGATATGCTATGCAAATGCAAATGCACAGTTATGTTTGCCATTTCAAGGTACTTTTCATATCCTGATTCCAATCGTAACCACAAATTCCTGACGACTAGAAATCATGATTATTGAGTTTTTCCTCAAAGAGATAATCATATACGCCTATCACAAATATCTGATGACCAGAAATAGTGATTTTGTAGTGTGCCAGTGTGCAGATATCTTATCACTTCACATATATCTGAAGACCAGAAATTGTGAACAAAAATAACTCCTTTCATACAAATTCCCAAAAAATTTCAAGTACATTTGTCATAGTTTCAGTAACAGAATAAGAAACAAGCAGTCAAATGGATCCATCAACAATTCTGATGGTAACCATTGCAAATTACAAAGAAATGGCGACAATCCTTAATCTGATATCTCTACATCTTTCAGCTTCTGGCTAGAATACTTAATCTCTTCAAACAGGATGCGGGTACGCTGGTGATGCGGCTTCTCAATCAGCTCTTTGATTACTACATCCCTTTTTTCCAATGCATCCTCTAATGACCCCACGTGCATCAGCAATGCTTCATCTTCATTGGCTCCTTTGCGCCTCTTAATTCAAGCTTGGATTTTAACCAGCTTCAGATCTTCCGTGACCTCTTCAAGTTCTTTGTTGGCAGTTTTCAGCTTATCTTCAGCGTTCCTTACCTGTTCTTGGCTTTTGTCAAGGTCTTCTCGATGCTTTCTTCTTGCTTCATGTGCTTTCTTCAGCTCTTCATTTTTATCTTTAAACTGGGTCAGCAATTCAGAGTTCTCAATTCTGACTTCATCCCAAGCTTGACGGAGTTTAGCTAACGAATCCTTGCTTCGGGCTAGAGCCTGCTTTGTAGTCTTGTGGGCCTGACTAGTATCATCTGCTCCCAAGGTAAGCTTCCGGAAGTATCGAGCCCTGTCATCAAAATCTTCTTCTCTGTCTGTCAAGGTTTTCTCCGCTTTCAATGCTCTTTTTTCCAAGTCTTTGTTGTCAGCTAGAGCTTTCTGAAGACATTTGCTCATTCCAGAGTTCTCTATCTGCAGCTCTCTAACCATTTTTTACCACTTCTCGCACTCTTCAATAGCCACCATGGTGGGCTGTTCTGGCTGCACTGAACATAAAAGAGGTCCTCTTGAAAAGGGCAAAAGCAAATCCTTTACTTTCATCTCAATCCATCTGTCGTATTCAAGATAAGACCTACAATCTCCTTTCCCAAAAACCGCTTTTCCAGTTTTATGCTTATCTTTCCAAGAGTTCACTACTTCTACCACATTCATCTCTTTAGTTCCTGTAAAGAACAAAGATTCTTCCACATCTTGCTCTGTAGGAGGATCCCTGGAAGCATACCCGAACTGTCGGATGGCCAAAACTGGATTATAATTGATCCCTCCTTTTCTGCCAATCAGAGGTACATTTGGAAAACTTCCGCATCTTGTGATAAGCTATATTCTCAACAACCGATGATCAAACCAGACAATATTATCAGCAGTTAAACCTATCATTCGCTTAGACCATTTTGCAACATCTATGGTTTCCACAAAGGCACCTGTTTGAGGCAAATGCTTGAAAAGCCAATGGCACAGTAGTGGAGTGCAACAACTAACAGAGCCTCCCCTTCTTTTCTCGTTCTTGTAATGCACTGAATGATAAAAATTTCCTAACAAAGTAGGAACTGGATTTTTAAGAACGAAAACTCTCGTAGCTTGCATATCCACAAAATCTTGCTGATTGGGAAAAAGAACCAGACCATATATGTAGAGAGCCAGAATGGAGTTGTAAATCGCCCAGTTTTTAGCACTAGCAGCCTCTTGGGCTTGATCAGAGAGGAATTCCAGATGAAATCCGTCAACTCCGTTTTTGTTACTCACACCACTTTTGATCACGGACTGATCCATTTGCATTGCAGCGGCGATTTCTTTTACACTAGGAGAGCTACCAGAAAAGAACGGTATTACAGACATGATTGGAATCCCTAAAATAAATGAGAATTCTTCTAGCGTTGGCATCAAAATGTAATCTGGAAAGAGGAAACATCTCAACGAAGGCTCGTAGAATTGCAGCAGAGTGTTCAAAGCATCATGTTCATATTTCGTGATAGTACGGACCATCTTAACCAAATTCCCATACTTCTTTTGAAACCTATCAAGAACATCCGGGCCGGCCATATCTATAACTTTGAGCAATGAATCCAAGGTAGGATCGGGAAACTTGTAAGAAACATTGTTCTTCCTTCTCTCGTCATTCTCTGTTGAACCCATGGATCGGAATCAGAATTGTATTATGCACCTAAAATTGACAAACATAACCGTTATGATATGAAAATGCAATGCAAAAGAGAAATGTGATCGGGTAATCAGGTGTCTGTGCTGGACGGTGTGCGGTGTCAGTGTAGCTCTGGGAGCAATATGGAACCATAAATAGAAACCGTCTGAATATAATAGGATGAACCCTCCCTTTGTGTAATGTCAATAGAAAACCGGGTATGTAGGAAGTCATGGTTACTTGCAAACCTGCAAACAACCCTCCCTTCTCACATGTGGGTACTAGGATGTTCAGTATCCCGGGCTCTCAGCTCGAGAAATGATGATACGTTCACCATTTCTGGTTTGGCATCATCATCAATCGAGGAGGCCTCAACTGATTTTCCAAAACGAAAGGTCCTCAGCTTCTGGCACTGAGGTCGAGAAGCAATAGTACATTCATCCCTCAGGGTACAGTACTATCGCCAATCGAGGAGTGCCTCCACTGATTCTCTTTCCAAAAAGGAAACCCTATGGTAAGTTCCCAGCATTGGGTCCTCGGATCGAGAATGTGCAATGGGTTTGCCACTGAATGTGGTCTGCCACTGTCACATCTCGGGAGGAGTGCCGCAACTGAGTCCTCGGGAATGGTCACCAGAGTCGACAGCTCTCTAGATCAACACCCTAACATGTGCAAGACGCACACGTCAGAATGCGTCCCAAGATAGCCTCGTCTGGCTGTGAATTTCATGAATACCCAACGCACTCCAGACGGCACGTAGGTCCCACTACTCTCCACTCTAATTCTAAGTGTATACTCAAGCCTGTGTAATGGGCTTATCTCTCAGAAATCCCATCCCGCCAAACAGAAAACAGCACAGTCCAGCACAGTATAATATATGAAATGTAAATGCTAACATGCTGTAAATATAGTACAAGTAATAAAATACAGTAAACAGCAAATACAAGATAACAGTAAACACCCAATGAAAGAAAAGCAAACAAGCGCTAGGATTGACTCGCTTAGGATGGACCAGCAATAGGTCAACCTGTCCCTAGCAGAGTCGCCAGCAGTCGCTCCCGGGATTTTCATCCTAGTACAAACGCGAAAGTGGCACCGAACAGAGTCACCAGCAATGTGTATTTATCCCATGAGAGGGAAAGGAAACACCGCATAAACCTGAAGGGAAGGAAAAACATGGTCTTGCGACCAAGAGAACTGGGTTCGGTAGTCGGTTACGCAAGAGGAAGGTATTAGCACCCCCTCGCGTCCATCGTACCCGATGGGATCAACGCTTGCTTGTCTCGATCAAAGGGTGATAAAAGAGGATACTGGAAAAGGAACTGAAAGAAAGAAAGGAGAAAGAATGGAAAAGGAATAAGAAACAAATGTAGGGAAAATAAAAGAAGTGCTCGAATGGGCCCTACCCCACTGCCTACGTATCTCATCGGGAACATGAGAATCAGAGCGACGTAGTTCCCCTCACTAGGGACGGTTTGTTTGTGTTTTTTAGGGAACGGCTTACGTTCTAGCTCAGGTGTTTGCAGGCTCGCTGGTCCGAGTGCGTTACCATCTTGCAAGAGAACGAGAAGAAGCACATTCGTACGCTGAGAGTAAATGAGGTGAGAAAAGAATTCCTGAAGGAAAGATGTTATTGTTTGTTTGAAGTTTTTTAAGAGTTTTGTGATTTGTTTGCATATGATAGTGTATCTAAATCTTAGTCATTGGAATGTGTACATTCTCACATTCCAAGATGGAATGAGTAAGAAAGCACACTAAGGGTGAAGAAGACCCCCACACTTAGTTCCAATTGTCAAGGTTCAAACACACTAGCATACTGGTATTTATTAAGTGTTTTTGTTAATTATGGAATGAAGAAGTGTTTTTTATTATTTGTACCTTCAACAAGTATTGCATTTAAGTCCCTCATACAAGATCAAATGTTTAACACATTGACCCAAGATGGGGCATATGCTACACATTCTAAGATTACAAGAGAAGACCCCTTACAATCTTTTCTTTATATGAAAGGCCTAAATGCAATAAGTGCCTACCTTTATTAGATATTTTGAATTTTCTTTGAGATGAGAAGATGAAAGACTCAAAAGAGGAGAAAGGTAAAATCTATATGAACTAAGACTCAATCCTAATTGAATATTTAAGGGAGTGATCCTAAGGTTTGTGAGGTTTCAAAGCCTAAAGTCTAAAGAAGAAATGAGCTAAACAATTCACTTCTAAAGTAGAAGATGAATTATAACTCAAAAGGGAAAATAATGAGTTAATCAAAGAAAAGCACATAAGTGCTTAACGAAACAAAATTGATTTGTAAAAGATGAAAGGAAAGAAGTTTGAATGTGGATTCCTTATCCACACTCAATTTCAACTTACCAATGACCCTACATGGTTAGTGAACATGTATAAGAAGTATAAGAAGCAAAAGAACACTTAATGTACCATAAAGCTCAAAAGAAAGAGATGAAAGATCAAATCCTAATGTCACAACCAGAATGTACATCATATTGAAAACAAGAGAATATCATCCTATCAATTCAAATGAATAAGCAACCATCACCATCCATTAACATTCAACATGTTTCCATAAGAAAAGATAGATGAAAGATGGAAAGAAAGAGAAGAAACATGCATAAATGGAACATGTAATCCAAGGATCAAAATTGAAGCTAAATGAAAAATGGCTTATACACATCTCAAATCATTCATGGATCAATCATCAAGACATTCAAGAAGTAATATAAGAAAAAGAATTGAAATGGAAATTCAAAATAAAAGATGCAAACCAAAACATGTTAAGGATGCACAAAGTTCTAAAGGGAAATGAACATGCAAAGATGACCTATAATGTGTACCAATGATTTATAATGTCACAAGAATAGCTCATACAATATGTAAATGATCATACAAATATGCACAAAAGAACTTATGTAAACATGCACAAAAACTAGAATAATATGACATGTTATTATGCTTCAAATGTAATGCGTCAAACAAAAATCAAATGGACTTGTGAAAATTATACAAACATGGTATTAGAATGTCTAAATCATAAATGAATCATACATCAAGATATCATGTGAAAATTCAAGGCAAAATGATGTCAAACAATGCAATTAGGTCAAATTGAAATATCATGCAAAATAGTGCAAAAATGAGCATCAAAACATGCCATAAAATGATCTAAAAAATAAAAAAAAATCATCTAAAATGATTCAAAGTGTCAATGAATCAATGCAAAAAGAACCAAGTCCAAACCATTTATAATGAACAAGAACAAAATTATACAAATTCATGTACCACATTTGGAAAGCACACAAATGGAAATTCAAAGAAAATTGTACAACAGGGACTAAAATGTCATAAAATCATTAAATAAAAATGCAAAAAATTTCCTAAATGTCTTAATGGTGTTCATGAATTTTTATATAATTTTATGATGCATTTTAGTATTTTTAAAAATTACAAAGCAAACATGCATAAAATGAAGAAAATAAAATGACATGGAAATAAGGGAGGGGTGCATGCATAGCAATTATTCAGTTCAAATGGTTTGGGCTTGAAAAACATAGGGTGCGAATATCAAATTGGTCCAAGGTCCAAGTCTGCGCAATCCACACTAATTAACATGCACACTCAGTCAAAACCAGATCAAACAATCCACACCATTAGATCAAGTCAGGTCAACACAAAAGTCAAAGTAATTAAAATCAACACACACGCGTGAGGGAACACATTATCTACAATGCACTGCGCCACATGATGTTTAAATGAGTTCAGAAAATTGGCACGTGAGAGGCACACTAATTTTAATGTGCTGGCATGCTCTTATCCACACGATGCAAATAAATCAAAGGCCACGATTAAAACTGGAACAAAACCCTAACAGTTGAAGCCACCGGCCGGAGATGACCTCCAGTCATCTTCTCCGGCAAACCACCACCGTCTGCAACCTCAAATTTTCCAGATTCTTACAAGCAATACACCAAAACGAAGAGGAAGTAACACACATCATGAATCTACCAATGAAATCATCAAACCATTCACATACAACAAGAAACAAGCACGGACATATTGCCCTAAGTTTTTGGATCTAAGCTTCTAAGAAGCTCTATCAACTAGCCAGAGTTCAAATGCTCCTATTGAGCTCATAGCAACAAAATAATCTAAAAAAACTATAAATCATGCCAGAAAAGTTTGAGAAGATGAAACCTGAAAATGCTGCAAACTGGAGTTAAACAGAAAACCAGAGAATCACACTTCTTCTTTGAGCTACTCTTGGCCAAATAAAGGCTTGAGAATCTTGAAATCGTGCAAAGAATCACCCTGAAAATTCCAATCTCTTGAAACTGAACTTGATTACTTGGATGTGTATGCTCTTATTCTTGGTCCAGAATGAAACAATGAAGATGATAGAGGCGAAATGTGAAAGAAGATGGTGGAAATGTAGTGAAATCAGAGAGAAAACAAAGAGAGATTGAGAGAAAAAGTTTGAAGTATTGGAGAGGGAGAGTGAAGAAAATGAAGCTGAAATGGATTTGTGAGGTGAGATTTTGATTTATAGTGTGCTCTAACCATGGTTAACCTGAGTTGGTTAACTGAGTCATGGTGGTTTGAGTGAGTCATCCCTAACTAACTGAGTCAAGTTAGTTAGGGAGAGCAAGGATATGGTGCAGCTGGTTTATGGTGAGCTATGGTGGAGGTAAAGAGAAACGAATGGCAAAGGCTGTTGCATTAGAAACTTGCTCAGCAAGTTTGTTCTTTCTATTTCCATGCAAAGCATGTGCTAGTGTATGAGATTTATGTCATGTGTGTTTGGTTTAATGTGGAAAGCTGAGGTTATGAAGTGTTTGTGGTGTGTGTGAACCAAATCGTGTATCAAGCTGTTAATGCATCAGTGCCAACATAGGGTGGTTTACAGATGTTTTTCTCCCTACTCAAAGAATGGTTTGGTGAGCTTTTGGATTCATTTGAAAGAAGGGATATAGTGCTACAAGTTTGGTGTGAAAAATAAAATGAAACGATGCTTGGAAGAGGTTGGAAAATGACTCATAACACACAAGTTTGAAAACTGGTTAGGGGCGAGGAAATGAGGTTGGCTGGCAATGCATCTTGGCATGGAACTTCAGTAAGATCATCACAACTTGAGACCATTATATCTTCCTCATAGCTTGATCAAATCAAATTTTGCCCAACATGAAACTTGAAGGGGACATTACAAGGAACATTTTTTATGTTGACAAGTTTTGCAAATGAAGCCTCTAACCATGAGAAAAATAGGTGAACATTTGGCCCACCAACTGTTTGTAAAAAAGACATGCGCGTGACCTGAAAATCCTTGGTCACAACCTAGTTTTGAACCTACTTTGCCCAAACTTTGGTCAATCATATCTCACTCAATTTTTATCCAATGGAGATGTTCTACACATGGATTTGAAGCTTGAAACAAGATCTTTTGTTGTGGCCGAGTGGAATTTTCATTTGATGCTTCAATTTTGAATGGCTTTGGTTCAAACTCTGATGCAAAATGGCTCAAAATTACTATTTTTGGAAACCCTACTTCTTCCAAAAATGGCAATTTCCCACATCTTGATTTTTTCATGATTCCTTTGGAGTTTCTTGATCAAATTTTATACATTGGTCACATATAACATGAATTTCATGATTTTGGGCTCAAAAAGTCAAGAGTTGACTTTTTCCCCTGATTATTTGACTTAGCCCCAATTTTCCTGATTTTTTATCTTTCTTCCAATTGAACCACTTCTAAAACCAATTGAGAGGCAATTTTCTACACACATACACTTAAGGACATATGGAATACCATGACATCAAGTTTTGACCAAAAAATCAGAGATGCCCTGATTTTATTGGAAACCCTAGTTTTAGCCCCCTCTGGTTAGGAGGAAAAAGTGCAGTCTTCAATCTCAAATTCCTCAGAGTATGTTGTATATCCTCTTAAAGGATGATGAGATATGCCATTTAAGGATGACTTTGAACCAATAAGCTATCTCTTTTGAGGGTTTTTCTCCAGTTTCTTGAACCTCTTGCCTAGTGAAGTATGTAGTGCTTCAATCTCCTATTGAATCTCACTTTCTTGAGCTTTTGGATGGTCAATAGAGATAACATGAGACACGAGAGACCTCTTGGCTTGCCTTGGGGCAACTTGTTTGACCTTTTGTTTTTTGAATGATTCTTTGATTGTCCACCTTTCACCTGATCACATGCCTTGATGGTAAGAGGGATGCTATGCTTCATTTTTCTATGTTGAAAATGCAATGCAATGCTAATGAGATGGATATGATATGATATATGATAATGCTATGCTATGATGACAAAAGAGAGAGAAAATTTTGGGGTATTACCTTAGCGGTGGAAGGGTGGATTTGATTTGTTGTCGAATTCAATTTTCTTCTCCGCTTTTCAGGTGATCGACATGGCGACGGGGCCAGATAGAGAGATTATTTTAGATACGTCCGAGGGAGAGACAAGCTCTTCGGAAAATAGTAGCTCGAAGGCTTCGAGTTCCTCCAGTGATATCGGAGAGGAAGAGGAATTGGAAGTTATGGACGAGGACGCTGTTGAGGGTCCCGAGGAGGAATGGGAGGTGGCCGAACCTGCCGTGTTCGAAGCTGCCCAAGACAGTACATATGTCTGGGAGATTGAGGTTGACGAGGATGGGAACGGCCTGCGCGACGAGGCGGGTAAATTCATTGGGCAGAGGATTTACAATTTCCCCCTTCATTGGGCACCTGACCATTTTACCAAGGAGCCCAGTGACTACGTTCTTCAACCGCACGAGTTGCACGGGCAGGATGTCGTGGCGTACGAGGAGTTGGTGAAGTACGTTAACTCCTTCCGGCTCGCTGAGTGCTGGACGAATAAGTGTAGCCCGATCTTCGAGGAGGACGGTAGCCAGAGGGTTGAGTACCGGTTTATCAATACCAAGGCACTACTGGAGTGCAAGACTCCTGCAGATGTTGAGAAGCTGCTTGGTAGTTTTAATTATTTTAAATTTGCTCGTGTTATTTCTTTCCCTCATGACTAACGTCTTCGTCTTTTGTTTGTACAGGTGAGATGCCTGAGGCCCATGAGAGGGTTGTAAAGAATTCCCTTGCGAGGACCAAGGCCAGAGCGGTTCCTCTGAAGTCTCGGTTTGCTGGTGCTCGTGCCCCTCCTCCGGCGCAGTCTGCTGTGGGGACCTCTTCTTCTCCTACTCCCACTCCCCGGGGGTCTCCTCTTCCTTTGACCGGTCGATCCAAGCGGCCAAGGTTTAATGACGTTGTGGACTTCACTCGGGCATCGGAGAAGGGGAAGTTCGAGCTTCCTCCTTGCATCCTTGACAGGAAATTCTTCGAGGGGAATTCTTTGATCGTGCCTCGGGCAGAGTCTCTTCGCTTGGAAAGTATGGACCGCCCGAGCAAGAGGGCGTTGGTGGCTCAGGATGCTTCAGCTTTGGTTAGGATGCTGGAGATGGAAGCCGTTTATGCTGAAGGGGACTCTGCAATTGAGGCTGAACTCAACGCTGCTCGGGCTACCATGGCGTCCCTCAGAGAAGAAGCCAAGGTTGCTGATGATGCTCGAAAGAAGGCTGAGGAGGAGGTAGCTCGGTTGAAGAAGGAGAATTCCACACTGGCGACGGAGAAGAAAGCTTCCGAGGAGTTGGTCTAGCAGTTGAGGGCGGCCAATGCCCCTGGTGAGGATGAGCCGGAAGATGTGAAGGAATTGAAAACGAGATCCGAGCTGGTCGCCCGTATGCTGGTGGCCGAGGATGACAGCATTGCCGTCGCGGACGAATCCTTCAGAAACGCCGTGGATCAACTGCGGGTGGTGAACCTCGAGCTTGACTTATCTGTCAAGGGTACCCATTATCTGGCGCATGTTGAGGATGGCCGGATCGTTATGCCCGACGCTCTCCTTGAAGGGAACACCGAGGATCAGCCCGCGGAGGACCAGGGACCCCAGTCTGAGCCAGCCGAGCACGTGGACGAGTGAGGAGTCTGTTTTTGTTGTTGTAATTTGTCCGGCCTACGCGCCGAGTATCTGTTGTAACTTATCTTTGGGGGGGGGGGGGTATGGCCCCCGTTTTATGTAACTCAGCACAATCATGGTCCTTGTGGCCACTTATTATGTTAAATTATTATATGTTCGATTCTGTTATCTGCATGATTTTACTTGCTTTTATTTTTTGCTAAGTTTTGTACTCATGCTCGTTGTGAATGTATATCTGCCCATGATTGGGAGTGTTTTAGGGGATTGCTCGTTGTAGATGTGTTCGGCAGTGAGGGGAACTGGTCGAACGGCCGGGGAACAAGGCTTCGCGAGATTCTTTGTGGTTTCTTCTTAAAACAAGGCTTCCCACGTCGAACTCTCGCCGTATCACCTTGGCGTTGTGCCTGATGGTAATTTTTTGTTTTAGTGAGGCTTCACGGAGGGCTGCCCCGGTTCAGATTTCCTTGACGAGGTCGAGTTCTTGTCTTAGTGACTCTTCGTTCATTTCCTCGTCTTGGGGAGACTCTGTCTGCCTGGAGGGTATGTGAATTTCGACGGGGATCACATCCTCGGTTCCGTATGCTAAACGGAAGGGTGTTTCCCCGGTCGTAGAGTGTGGGGTTGTACAGTATGCCCATAATACGATGTGCAGTTCCTCGACCTAAGCCTTCTTCATTTCTTCCAGCCATCGTTTGAGGCCTCGAAGGATGACTCGGTTAGCTGCCTCAGCCTGCCCGTTTGTTTGGGGGTGCTCGACGGATGCGAAGTGCTGCTTCGTGCCTAGTTGGGCAATGAAGTCCTGAAACTTTCTGTCCGTGAATTGCGTCCCATTGTCCGTTACTATCGCCTGGGGAATGCCGAAGCATGCAAGGATGTTTCGTTTGTAGAAACGCAGTATGTTGAGGGCAGTTATTTTTGCTAGAGCTTCCGCTTATATCCATTTTGTGAAGTAGTCTATGCCCACTATTAGGTATTTGTTCTGATTTGATCCTACCACGAAGGGTCCTAGGATGTCTAGGCCCCACCAGGCGAATGGCCACGGGGAGGACATATCCTTGAGCTCGTTAGGCGGAGCCAGGTGCATGTCCCCGTACCGTTGGCATTTATCGCATTTCTTCACGTGTTCTTTTGCGTCGTGCTGCATGGTTGGCCAGTAGTATCCTGCTCGGAGGGCCTTTTGGGCAAGTGACCTTCCTCCGAGATGCTGGGCATTGATTCCCTCGTGGATTTCATGCAGGATGTGTGTGACCATTTCTTCCTCGACACATTTGAGCAGTGGAATGGAGAATCCCTGCCTGTAGAGTTTATCTTCGACCAAGACATAAGAGTAGGCTCTTCGCCTAACTGTGCTGGCCTCCTTTGGGTCGGACGGAAGTTCGTCCTTGGCGAGATAGTTGTAGACATGGGTCATCCAGCAGTTGTTGTCATCGATCACCTGCACGTCGAGGGTCGGGGAGACCTTCTCGATACTGTGTCGAGGAAGTACTTCCTGTATGATGGATTTGTTTCCACCTTTCTTCTTAGCGCTGGCTAGTTTGGATAGCACGTCTGCTCGCACACTATGTTCGCGGGGAACATGTTTCACTTCCACCGTTATGAACTTCGCCATCTCCTTCTTGACCAGGGCCAAGTATTCGGTCAGGTTGTCGTTTTTGGCTTGATATTCTCCCCGGACCTGGAGGGCCACGAGTTGTGAATCCGTGCAAATGACGACCTCTTCTGCGCCCAGGTCCTCGGCCAGGCGTAGCCCAGCGAGGAAGGCCTCGTATTTAGCCTGGTTGTTGGAGGTTGGGAAGGACAGGGTGAGTGATATTTCAACGATGATTCCTTCGTCGTTTTCCAGAATGATGCCCGCGCCGCTCCCTGCCGAGCTTGAGGCACCGTCAACGAAAATGGTCCATTTGCGCGTTTCGCTCGCGGGGGAATCTGCGAACGTCATTTCCGCGACGAAGTCGGCCAGAGCTTTGGCCTTGAGGGCTTTCCTGCTTTCGTATTGGATGTCAAATTTGGACAGTTCTAACGACCATTTGAGCATTCGGCCAGCCATATCTGGTCGTCCGAGCAGCCTCTTTATGGGCTGATCTGTTCGAATCACGATCGTGTGAGCTAGGAAGTAGTGTCTTAATCTTCTGGCAGCGTTGATGAGGGACAATGCTACTTTCTCTATCTATTGGTATCTTAACTCTGGTCCTTGTAGCGCTTTGCTCGTGAAATATATGGGTTTTTGCCTGTCAAGTGTCTTACGGATGAGAGCGGCGCTCACTGCTTCGGTTGCTACGGCCAGGTACAGGTACAATGTTTCACCATCGTCCGGGCTAGAGAGGACCGGTGGCTCTGAGAGTGCTCGTTTCAGATGGAGGAGGGCCTTGTCACACTCCTCGGTCCATTCGAATGCTGCCTCCTTGCGGAGGAGTTTGAAGAACGGTAGGGCGTGCTGGGCGGACTTGGCCACGAAACGGGATAGTGACGCGAGTATCCCGTTAAGGGACTGGATGGATTTCTTAGACTTGAGCATAGGAAACTCGGAGAATGCTCGACATTTATCGGGATTGGCTTCGATTCCTTGTTCCGTTAAGTAGAAGCCGAGGAATTTACCTGCCCGGACGCCGAACTTGTACTTCTCCGGATTAAAACGCATTTTGTATTTCCTAGCCTGTTCGAAGACCTTTCTCAAATGGGCAGTATGATCGGTTTCCTCGTGGGATTTCACGATCATGTCGTCCATGTAGACTTCGAGCATGTCGCCTATTTCTCCCCGGAATACCTTGTTCATCATTCTTTGGTATGTTGCTCCGGTGTTCTTCAGGCCGAAAGGCATTACGTTGTAGTAATAGTTGCCCGATTCGGTCATGAAGGCCGTATATTTTTTGTCGGACATTGCCATCGGAATTTGATTATAGCCCAAGTAGGAGTCCATGAACGATAAAAGTTTAAAACCAGTAGAATTATCAACAAGTTTATCAATATTGGGGAGGGGGTAGGCATCCTTCGGGCATGCCTTATTGAGATCGGTGTAATATATGCACATGCGCCATTTTCCATTAGATTTTTTAACTAGTACAACGTTGGACAGCCAAGTGGTGTACTTGGCCTCCGAAATAAATTTGGCCTCGAGGAGGTCCTTTACAGCTTTTTCAGCAGCCTCCATTTTCTCCGAAGACTGCTTTCTCCTACGTTATGCTACGGCCATGACGGCCGGGTCGATTGTCAGCTGGTGGCAGGCGACGGATGGATCTAAACTGGTCATTTCGGCGGTGCTCCATGCGAAGAGGTCAACATTCTCGCGGAGGCATGCCTTGAGCTGCTTCCTTGCGATGTCGGGCAGGTCAGCTCCAATCTTCACTCCCCGCCGAGGGTCGTCGCCGAACAGAACGATCTCGAAGTTGCCATCCGGGATAGGGCGCATCGGATGGGAGCTGCTGTTGGACGGTGTAGACGAGTTGGCTGAAGCTGCTTGTTCCTCCTGTTGGTCTTCTTCGGGGAAGCGACTGTCGAGGTCAATGGAGTCGACCTGGGGCAGAGGCTTGGCATCCTCGGAGCTGCTTGGCAACGCTGGCTTGCCCAACGCTTTAGGCTTGGACGCAATGGCGTTGAGCCCCTTTGTAGCTGCCTCAAAACACCGCCGGGCAGCTTCGATGTCGCCGTGGAGGGTGGCGGCCATTCCTTTTGAAGTGTAATACTTCATCTTCAGGTGAACTGTTGAAGGCACTGCTACCAACTCGGCCAGAGTTGGCCTTCCGAATATGCACTGGTAAAGCGATGGGCGGTCGATCACTAGAAATTGCACCTTGACTGATATGGCTGTCTCAGCTGATCCGAAGGTAATGATCAGTTTGGCGTATCCCCATGGCTTGGTCACTGGTCCGTTGAACCCCTGTAAATCAGATCCTACGTAGGGGGTTAGGTGCGATTCGTCCAGCTGAAGTGTTGCAAACAGCTGGGAGTACATGATGTCAACCGAGCTACCCTGGTCGACGAGGATTCTGCGAACGTCGAAGTTCGCCATTTGGGCTCGGACGAGCAGAGGAATGCTCGAGTTCGGGGATCCCTCGAGGAGCTCTTCCCGGTAGAAGGAGATGGAGACTGAGCCCTTCTGGGCTTTGATCAAGCGTGGTCACCTTATTGGAGCTTGTGTTAATCAGATGCTCGAATTTTCGTTTCATGGAGCCCACCGTGACTTTGTTGAAGCCCCCGCCGGAGATAACCATGGCGGAGGGAAACGTCTCCTACGGGCCATGGGCCGTGAAATAAGTCGGGGCGCTGAGCCCGTCCGGGACGTAGAAGTCCTCTGGTCGCGATACGGACATAGTGACTTGTATGTTGACGTCTTTCGAGGAGGGTACCTCCTCCTATATCTTCTTGGACTCTTGGACGTCCTGCCGAGGAATGTCCTTCTTCTTCGCGAACTGTTTCAGGTGTCCGTCCCTTATCAGTATCTCAATGGCATCCTTCAGATGGATGCAGTCTTCCGTAGTATGGTCGTGACTCTTGTGGAAATGGCAGTATTTTGATTTGTCCACGTTTGGTCTGTTTGGCAGTTGTTTGGGGAAACGAACCCCTGCCTGCTTGAACTCCGAATTGGCACATTCGGACAAAATCTTCTCCCTGGAGATGGTCAGGGGAGTGTAGTCAGGAGGGCCCCTTGTTGTCACGGGAGTCACGAGGACGGTCCTCGCGTTTCGTTCACCTCAACGAGATGTCGAGGCCTCCTCGTCTCTGGAGGTTCGAGCGTTCTCCTGATGGCGTGATGCTCGGACGTTGCAGGCCGCAACCTTCTCTTCATACTGAATGTGTGATTGGGCTTTGAGGAGGAGGGCGTCTAAGTTCCTTGGTGGTGCGAGGCTGACGGCTTTAGAGAACTCGGAGCCCAGGAGGAGCCCTTGCTCGAGCAGAAACTTCTTCATTTCGTCCGTTGTAGGGACCTGTACTGCTTTCTTGTTGAACCTCTCGATATATGTGCGGAGAGGTTCATCTTTTCCTTGGATTATGGCCCCAAGGGAGGCCTCAGTTTTAGGGTGACGGCGAGATGCTGTGAAATGCCGCGAGAACATCCTGCCCAGTTGTCTCCACGAGGTAATGGACTCCTCGGGCAGCTACTTGTACCATGTTATCGCTCCTTTTTGGAGCGTGGTTGAAAATAGTTGGCATTTGATGGTGCCTCGTACTCCACGGTAGTATAACAGATCATCGATGTTCCCAATGTGCTCGTCGGGCTCAGTGGTTCCGTCGTACGTGCCAAGTGACGGGGGCTTCTCCAGGCCTTTAGGGAGACGGGTAGCCAAGATTTCTTGGGACAATGGGCCGTGAGGCTCATCGTCGCTGCTAGAACTGGTGAATGATGGGGACCGAAGGGGACGCTCGCGACGGCAGTTCCTCCAAGGAGAAGGAGAGTGGTTCCTTCGAGGAGAAGGTGAGCGGTTCCTTCGGGGAGTAGGCGAACGGTTCCTTCGGGGAGTAGGTGAACGGGCTCGACCTTTAGACTTGACCAGGGGAGATTGCTCGTTCCTTCGAGTCCTCTTGTGGCCGGGAGAGTGCTGGTCACGTGGGGAAATCTGGTCACGCTTCCAGGCTGCGCGAGGGTCAGGCTCTTGGCGCAGTCTCTGGTCAATATCTCTCCGGGGATGCGGGCTCCCTGATCGTTGCTGGTTCCTCCGCGGAGGAGGGGATCTTGGACGCTTGGCTTCTTCAAATGCCCCGATCCTCTCGTTCTGCTGCAGGATCAGGGTGTTGGTTTTGTTGATCGCCTCCAGGAGGGCCGCCACGGCGGGGTCGGTGTTGGGAAGAATAGGAACAGGCTGGACGTCCAGCGAAGACTAATCATTGTTGCGATCAGCGGGGGTAGGGGAAAGAGAAGCAGTGGCTCCGTCCCTTAGAAAACGGGCATCTCTGAGGAGAGATGATTGGCCGTTAACGTCAGATTTGTTGACGGGGAGGACAGTGGTTTGGAGAGCATCCTTGGCACGATCTTGAGAGGCCATGATGATGATGATCTTTGAGAATTGTTTTGATCTTTGGTTACTGAGGAAAGAAAGATGGGGAGAACAATGTTCCCACAGACGGCGCCACTGATCGTGAAGGCTGGATCAGATCCTGTAGAAGTGGGCCACCAAGTACGTCTGGGATGCTGGTCATATGGTGAGGAGAGGGGTGTACCTGCAAGGTACTCCGACGCTCAAGTAAGAAAGGGTCAGAGGAAAAGGGCAGGCACAAAGTATTAGTTCGTAGGGTGAATATTGGATACCTGGCCCTCTCAAGCGAGAGGGTTTATATAGAGCCCCCAGTGCGTGGCCAACGATCCTATTTTCGGGGCGAAATACCAGTTTTCCCCAAAGAATAGGTAATTACCTAAACTAGCCGTTATGGCGGGCAGAGTGCCCGAAACTAGTCGTTATGTCGGGCACAGGCATGGTTTCGGGCACCTGCCTTTGACTGTTCAGGAAGCAAAGGAGCCGTGCGTAACAGGCAGTAATTCCGGGGAGGAACGGCGCGTTCCTTTCCCGGTTGGAGGGGCAGAAAAGTAACTTTTGTTAGTTCTTTAATTTTAAGGGTTGGCATTAATTTTGTAAAACAAATAATAGCAGCAATATGTTAGATAGGATTGTGTACCTTGCTAAAGAAGATCAGGTTGAGCAAGAAGTCCTAGTGTGCAATGGAACATGTTGAGCTAAAGTAGTTTCAACATCTGGTATAACATGTCGTATCAAGATGTCCCATGCAGGTTCATTCGACATCGCGCCAAAACTGAAGAGAGTTTAAAATTCTGTTATGTCTTAACAGATGCAGAAGATTCAGGAAATAATATGCAAATTCTATGTGGCGCTGAATTAAAAGGTCTGAAGATTCAAGACTGAAATTGAGAAGAATATTGGAAAATATACACTTTCTAAATATTGAGATATTTTAGGAAGTTATAGATTGAAGTCCTATTTTGTAGCAGAAGTTTCTGCTGACTTGTAGCAGTTCATTTGCTGTGTTTTTGTAGGCCCAAATCCAGTTGGGAATAGGTTATATATAGATGTTTTGTAACCTAGTTTTGTAACGCAACCATAGATGTAAAAGTTGTAGTATTAGGGTTGGTTCCTGTACCACTCGACCTATGAGTTAGACAGCTTGTTAGTGTGATCCTCGAAGCTGTTAAGTAAGAGGAGTATTGTTCTTGGAGGAAGCTTTTAAGTAACTCTAAGTTGTGTCTTGGAAGGGTGTCTTCCTTGTTGAACTTTTGTATAGGTAAAGAGTCGTTGATGCAGTGGCGGATTGTCGACTGCTAGACATCATTGCGATGATTGGGAGTGAGAAGAGTTTCTCATAGCTAGAGAGGATCTAGTTAGAAGGGTCATTGGGTAGTGATTGAGTGATAAGCTGTAAACGGAGAGTTTAGCTTTGAATTGATACTACTGATAGTGGACTTCATCCCTGGCTTGGTAGCCCCCAGAGTAGGTGTGTTAAACCGAACTGGGTTAACAATTCTGTGTGTCTTGCTTTTATCTTTTCAGTACCATGATTATTGCTATATACCTTGCCCTTTGTGATCATGTCAGACCAGATGTCGAACGGCATGTTCTAGGACATCTGAATTCTGCACATGTACCAGAATTTCAATTGGTATTAAAGCAGGTCATTCTGTTCTGTATCTAAATGAGATCTGAGGGAAGATACTTTCTGGTTCATGGTCAAGGTAGAAGCCTTCTACTGAAAAGTTGTTTGAACTTGGAGAAGTTCATATAGGTGTGAGAATGGTCCCTAGAAGTGGAGGATGGACTGTTCGTGACAGGCAGTGGCATGTGCTGAAGGCTTGGAGGTCTGGTTGAAAAGCTGTTGTGTTGTGGTTATGTTAGGTTTGATTTATTTTCAAACCTGTGGTTTTGTAGTGTCACCTGGATTATGATGATAGGGCTGATAGGTGACACCTGAAGGTTTTGAGGAGTTTGTGTTTTGATCCGTTGCGTATCTATTTGAAAACTCCTGAGGTTGCAATTGGGAAGGTTGTTCTTCTCTAAATATATATACTATGGCGATGGGATATATGCAAGACTGCTTCAACTTACTTTGTCAACGATACTTGAAGATTATTATTCAATTCCACTCATAAAGGCATTGATAAGTGAAGTTGTATGGAAGAGAAGTAATTTACTTTTGTCTCTATTCCTAAAAGGGCTAATCTCCGGTCTTTGATCTCTTGATATGTTCATTGGAATGATGTCCTATCTTGTGTTAGAACATCACGTCAGAATTGTGCTGAATTCAGTTGTCTGAAGGAATGGCATAGCAGATGCTCTGGGTGCTAAACTAATGTGGTTTGATCACATGAGTTTGGAACCTACTCCTGATCTGGAAAAGGAGGCATCTGGGTGGTATGTCTAAGAAGTTTCTGGGCCTGGAACTTATCTTAGATGTGTGAGTTGGTCAAGGTGTGATCAACATGTTATTTACTCCTGAGGTCAGTTTATTTCTGGTCCTTGCTGTAGGAGTGGAGACCCTGAGATTCAAGAAGTATTATCTCTAGCAGACATCTTGGACATGAAGGTAAAGATACTCATCAACTGATCAGGAGTATTCCAAATTATCATATGGGAGAATGATAGGGAATGATTGCCTTTGGAGAGTTGGATGAAAGAATACTGTTCTTGTGAGCTTCTGTGATGTGATGGGTTATGATGGTTGTTTTTGGTCCCGAGGCTTAAAGGGGGAAGTTTGGAGATTCTGTTTTGGAATGTGGTCATGATGTCTTAACATCTGTCGACAAAACATTCTGTTCAAAATGTTATGGTGTTTGTCTCCTGAGATCACAAGTCTCTACCTGATTTATGTACTGATGTAAGGGTCAAGCAGTAGGTGAATGTGTTCAGCAAGTGTGTTGAACAGAGAGTGCGCTCTTAAAGACATGAAGATGAGTCTCATGTTCTCCATTCATTTAAGGTATTCTTCTTGCAAAGGAGTACTGGTGGTCTTAGATAGAGAAAAGTTGATCAGATTGGGATCATGTGTGTATTGGTACAAGTGATGATTGTGTTCAACTTGTGAGTTGAAGAAAGAGTGAGCTCTTGAAGACATGAAGATGCGTCTTATGTTTTCCGTTCTTCAAGGTACGATGAAGCACATGTTATTCTTGATAGGGGGAGAGTGCTACAATTTTATGCAGCTGGACATGTGATGTTAAGGGGGAGATTGATAATTCTGCTATTTTTGGTGTTGGCACTTATTTTGAAGCAAATTAGGAATTTGCATACATGAGGATTAAGTGTGCTGTGATATGTCTTGTGCAGTTGTGATCCTTATTGCATCTGTTTAGTTTTATGGAACAGAATTAAAACATAAATTTTTTGAAATTTTTTGAAAGCATACAAGATTAGTAAAAACACCAAACAAAGGGTCTAAAGGTTATCCCAACCCCCCGAATCAAGAAACGTTTTCCAATCTTCATCCCATTCGTCATCAGAAGCTTGAAGTTGCACTTGGTTTTTCTTGATGGTCTTCATCTTTGTCTCTGAAGTTTTTCTTGTTCTTTTTGCTCCTAAAGTTGTACCAGTTGTGGACAATGTTTGGTCCTTCAACCTCTGTGGATCTGGTTTCCTGACTTCTTGTATGTGACTCCTTTTTGCATCCTTGTTAGATTGACTCATGGTTCTATCTGTGATGTGCGGTTAGGAGCGAGGAGGCTTGGTTTTTATACTACATAGGAGTGCTTGGTTGTATCGCCTGACCAGTCAAAGTGGTCTTTGGGTTGGAAACTTGTTTTCTTGGGAATCTGTTTTTAACCATGTCACATTAGATGTCAGAACTTCGTGTTTAGTGCCTTGGTAGAGGTTGTCTTTTGTAACTAAAAGGATGAGACTAGGTCCTGTCTAGTTGTCTGATGTGATTCCCTTTAGTTTGCTTTCGGTATAGCTGCTGGTGCTGGTTGTGAGCAAGTGGTGTGTTCTTTGTCTTATGCTGATATCCTACATACTGTTGCAACATCGTTGTTTGTTGTATACCATGATTGTGGAGTCGGAAGAAGCAGCATTATCGTCCGAAGTGGCAGTTCTGACATAATGTGGATTAGAATGGGCAGATTCTGATCTTGATGGTAAGTAGTTCTGGTAATACATGACTACTTTCATGTTGAAGACTCAATTAGGGTGCTACGAGTGTAAGATCAGAATGGCTGAAGATAAGGAGGTTTCTTCTAATACAAGTAAACAGTGGTGGCGGTCCTTATCTTGTGTTGCAAGTTATCTAAAGACATTTGTTATGGAATATGTGAGAAATTTCAAATCAAATGGGCCTTTGTTTATTGGACTTGGCAGACCATGTATCACCATGGTGAGGTCTTGCTCAACATATACCAGAATGTGGCAATATTGGTGTGATATCATAAAGAGCTTTAAATGTTAAGGTTGTTGTTTATAGCCTATTGCTGCAAGTGTGCTGAGTTCTGTGTAGCATGTGTGCTAGTCAAGTTTATGCAGTGTGATGTCAAACATCATGATGGCACATATCATAGCGGTGTGAAGATAGTGCTTATGCAGGAGAGGTCTGAAAAGCAAAATTGGTGTATCTGGGTGACTTTATTTTTCTCTACTGTTGTGAGAAGTCGTCTCAGTATCCATTAGATAAGAAGATGTGCTTGTATAAGTGTCTGTGGAGTCTTGGGTTGATAAGTTTATGAGCTAGCCAACAACTATTTTGGTAAGATGTCAGAACATGGTACAGGACATGTTTCTCTTGAGCCAAACAAGGAATTATTCTGGTCGGTAGTGCAAGGATAAGGTGAAACACGTGTCTCTGCCTATGCATGGAGCGTTATTGGCTTAATTTATGGTAAGATTCAGTTGAGAAACATTTAAGGCAGTCAAGGCAGTTTTGGAAGGTAGGCATTGAATATTGAATGGAGTTTTTGGTACCTAAAATAGCGTTTCTTTGACCAAGAACCTTGAAATATTCAAAGCTCGTTAATTCCAAAGTAACTGATCAGCTATTTATAGGGGTTGTTCTCTTCTCATTCAGCCAAGTGAGTGTTCTTGTTTCACAAGTATTATGGTGTTTGTTCGTATTTGGGTAAGCAGCACTTGGGTCTGGTTCTGTGAGGGCCTTCTTTGCCAATTTTTTGCTAAAAAGGGGGAGAAAGGGTGTGTGAAAAGGGTTGTGTAGATGCCTTGTCTGGAGTCTGCAGTTCCAATTGTGTGCAGAGATGTCGAAGAGGGTGTCCTTTCCTTGAGTTGGTGTTGAGTTCTTTGTGACTTATGTCC
Source organism: Lathyrus tuberosus (assembly GCA_022829125.1). Lineage (NCBI taxonomy): Eukaryota > Viridiplantae > Streptophyta > Magnoliopsida > Fabales > Fabaceae > Lathyrus > Lathyrus tuberosus. Next base: position 10,478,004 of record JALAZF010000169.1, read on the forward strand.
TGAGTTATGAACACAGTTGTGACTTGTGTTCTGAGTTACCTGGGTTAATAGATTGATACTTCTTAAGTTTCATCTTATGCCACAGGTCGACTGGGGGACGTCTGATCAATTAAGGTGTGCAGAAATATCTTATGCCACCATTGGTCCTTTGTGTCAAGACAGACGTTTCTTTTCTGGAGGAGTCTTCTACAATTAATCCAAGTCTGAGCTGGAAGGAAAAAGAAATGTGTTGTATTAAGGGGGAGTGTCAGATATCTTCTTCCTCATGTACACCAGATATCTTCTTCCTCATGTGCACCAAATGACTTCAGGACTTTCTACTTCTAAGGTCCTATTGTGCTCCCTGAAGTTATTGTGCTGTGGTGCTCGAAGATGATGTTATGGAGCTCATAGAAATGTGCTGCCAAAAGAGTTGTCAAACATGATGTCCTAACATCATTCAAGTATTCCCTAGAAGATGTTTCTCCATGATTGCTGTTCTCAGTAGCTACTGATGGCTACTGTTAGGTTCAGTAGTTGCTGATGACTACTGACAGTAGTATAGAGTTGTGATTGCTGTTGTAATCTGATTTGTAATGTTTATGTATTTGTTTTAGCCAAAATTTGCCAAAGGAGGAGAATGTTACTTCTTTAATTTTAAGGGTTGGCATTAATTTTGTAAAACAAATAATAGCAGCAATATGTTAGATAGGATTGTGTATCTTGCTAAAGAAGAACAGGTTGAGCAAGAAGTCCTAGTGTGCATTGGAACATGTTGAGCTGAAGTAGTTTCAACATCTGGTATAACATGTCGTATCAAGATGTCCCATGCAGGTTCATTCGACATCGCGCCAGAACTGAAGAGAATTTAGAATTCTGTTATGTCTTAACAGATGCAAAAGATTCAGGAAATAATATGCAAATTCTATGTGGCGCTGAATTAAAAGGTCTGAAGATTCAAGACTGAAATTGAGAAGAATATTGGAAAATATACACTTTCTAAATATGGAGATATTTTAGGAAGTTATAGATTGAAGTCCTATTTTGTAGCAGAAGTTTCTGCTGACTTGTAGCGGTTCATTTGCTGTGTTTTTGTAGGCCCAAATCCAGTTGGGAATAGGTTATATATAGATGTTTTGTAACCTAGTTTTGTAACGCAACCAAAGATGTAAAATTTGTAGTATTAGGGTTGGTTCATGTACCACTCGACCTGTGAGTTGGACAACTTGTTAGTGTGATCCTCAAAGCTGTTAAGTAAGAGGAGTATTGTTCTTGGAGGAAGCTGTTAAGTAACTCTAAGTTGAGTCTTGGAAGGGCGTCTTCCTTGTTGAACTGTTGTATAGGTAAAGAGTCGTTGATGCAGTGGCGGATTGTCGACTGCTAGACATCATTGCGATGATTAGGAGTGAGAAGAGTTTCTCATAGCTAGAGAGGATCTAGTTAGAAGGGTCATTGGGTAGTGATTGAGTGATAAGCTGTAAACGAAGAGTTTAGCTTTGAATTGATACTACTGATAGTGGACTTCATCCCTGGCTTGGTAGCCCCCAGAGTAGGTTTGTTAAACCGAACTGGGTTAACAATTCTGTGTGTCTTGCTTTTATCTTTTCAGTACCATGATTATTGCTATATACCTTGCCCTTTGTGATCATGTCAGACCAGATGTCGAACGGCATGTTCTAGGACATCTGAATTCTACACATGTACCAGAATTTCAACTTTAGTCCCCCCCCCCCCTTTGTGGATTGGACTTTGGCAATTTGGGCCGCTCTGGAGCAAAAGCGGATTGGGCCATGTCTAGCTATTGGTCCAGTCCAGAACACTAATATTTTCTATCAAGCTTCAATTGCATGGTCATTATGACAAGGTCACGTGGTTTTGAATACCAATCCAATTACTAACCAAGTTAACATTAAGGGAGAGCTAACAGCCTTGTAGCTAGCCCTCAATCAAAAAATGAATTCCATTAATTCCACTGCACTATAACATAACAGTTGAACACAAGTCATACACAAGCTACCAAAAAGTAAGAAGCAGACCTCAATGCCGCCATGACCGCAAACCACCCTGATTAGGCTTTCCTTGCTGCTGAGATCGCCATATCGAACCTGCACAAGATCAAATACTGTCACATTTGTCTTTGAAAGTTCAAAACAGATGGATTGAAACAACAACTTAACTTGCACATGCCAAAGAATTCAATGTTCAGACAAAATCCTGACCAATTTCCATAACAGATTTTTAACAACCACACTATGCAGCCACATTCTCAAGCCATGAAAGTAAAAATAACAATACAAAACAAATGGAACTATAGCACATACATGGTATCAAATGAGGATTACATCACAGAGGATAATCGAAATAACGGTCCTGAAAATATAGCTCAATCGGCAACAACCATTACCTGGGGCTCTGATGTAATAGCAATGGTCCTTTCACCATTCTATTTCGTCTCTAATCCGAATCCAGGCATAGTGGATGCACCTCCAATAGACGCCTCGGTGGGGATAATAACATGATACCAACTTCTTTCAATAAGTGTAAATGCATTACCACCTGGTGGCATGCTCGAAAGTTCCAGAAATAAAGATGACAACCCATATCTAAGGGACACATCCTTTTAGTCGGCAACCGATGAAGCATTAGACATCGTCAATGTTAGTCATTATCCGAATGACACAACTGAAATAAATGACGCATCTATAGGTGGAAAGGTTGCGGGAGCTAATGTGGAAAATGACACTGAAGCTATATTGAATGGTTACCAACCTGCTGACTCCTTGAAATAGGATGAAGATTGATATTACATTGCTGTTGCATACACCCATGATCATTTCCTTGAACAAATTCTTGAGCACTCCTGCAAACCTGTTATTCAAAGAGGATTTTGGGATAAATCCTTAACTGCAGCATTTAACAGTCTAACTATAACTGAAACTCTAATACTCACTAACCTCCCAACATAACAACTAACTCATTAGCAACTAACTCAAACTAACTTCTTAACAACCAACTAACCAACTTCAAAACATCAGTAACTAACACAAATAACTTGTATGAACATAAAAGGAATTTTAAGCCCATAACCGTAAAAAAAATATCTTCAATGCTCACAAAAATATGATAGTGGTAATAAGAAGCAAAACAAACACCAAGATAAGCAACCATATTTTTAGCTAAAAGAGTTTGAAGTTCCATTTCTTTATCTTGAGGCGTCAATGATGGAAAGACCTATAACATCTATGATTATGCAACCCGACACTGATTCACTGAGAACAGCCGAAGCCATGATTATATTAGAAACTGCAGTCTGTGCTCCAGCATTGTAGTTAACAGCAGTTCGAGAAAACGATCATGTCGTGACATAGCATGAAGTACAAGAACAAAGTGGATCAGAACATTCTGCATTGTCAGAGCCTGAAGATGTAGGGGAACCTTCTTCTTTGGAGTTTGAATGAGCAGCTGTGGCTCTGCGACGAGGTCCCATGCATGACCAAGAGTCCAGGTTAAGGTTTGGACGTGTCCATGCTGCCTGAGCCATACTCTTGGCCCTTTTCATCATAATCTGCAGTTTTTCAAAATTCAGAAAATAGACGGAAGAAAATAGCATGTGGTAACCAAATAGTTCTATAGTCTAACCTCAGACGAGAGCAAACAGTACTACATGTTATGTCAAATACCAAATGTATAAAAATAAAATAAAAAAGGACTTGCACTTTTGACAACTGGATTGTTAGACCAATATATTTTGTTCAACACATAAAAGACAACTAAAAAATAGACCAATTTTTTTCCACCAAAGAATAGTTTACCATATCCTACTTTTGGAGACAAAAGATTGTTGTAAGACAACTTGTTGCACAAAAGAGAATTGATGTCATATAACAAAGGAGGAGTACCTGGGTACCATTGGAAACTGGCTGCAACATAGCCCCAGAACCAGCAACTTTTGCTCTTGCACTGGCAATAGATGGGAGGCGAGAACCCAGTGTTGAGACTGAACGATATACAGTACTGAGTATTCTTGTTTGCTCGATTTGATTCCTCAAGTCATTTATCCATGCTGATGTTGTCACCTGAAAAATGAATAAATAATTTAAACCCATATGGTGCAGAATAATGATGTAAAAAGACCAAAGTATAAGATAAAAGTAATCATCTATGATGCATCAGTACTGGTATGGGTATTGGTACAGGATACAACATTTAAAAAAAATCAAGGTACGGGTACGTCAATATAAAAAATTTTATATATAAAATGAATCACAAGAGAACTAAATTGTTCAATTCAAAGAAAATCCTCTCAACTCCGATAGCATTTTCCGTCGGTTGCTGAGTCACGCAGGCCCCTTCAACCTCTGTATTTCAGCCCCTAATTATTGGATAAAAACAGAACAAAATAATGATGCAAACTTTAAAAAAAATGACAGAATAATAAAATATTACTTGTTGCTCAACATTTATAAGTGAAGGATCAACTTGCTTCAATAATTCTTCTTGTGTCTTTTTTTCTTTAACGCGAGCAAGGCCCTATCTTTCTTCTTAGAAACTTTCATCGAACACTTTGTAGGCAAGATTGCAGGCAAGGTGCAACACTCTGTATTTTGAAAGCAGATTATTAATAGAAATAACTCTCACAGTAACAACATCAAATAACACCACACAAACGAAACGGAAGCAAAAGAAAGAAGGAGAGTCATAACTGAAATCAAAAGCGAAGAGTTTAACGCTGAGCCATCAGAAACCGCACCGTCGACAAATCTTCCCCCTTCCTCGTAAGCCAACATCACCTAACCTGAAACAACAAACACCAATTCAAAAACAAAATCGAACCTTTCTCAAATACACAGAGATGAAAGATTTCTGTTGTATATTTATAGTGTGTAAGCATTGACATTTTGAGATTTCAAAAGGAAAGTGTTCTGGACTGGACCAATGGCTAGACATGGCCCAATCCGCTTCTGCTCCAGAGCGGCCCAAATTGCCTAAGTCCAATCCACAAAGGGGGGGGGGGGGGTGAAAGTTACTTTTCTGCCCCTCCAACCGGGCAAGGAACGCGTCGTTCCTCCCCGGAATTACTGCCCGTTACGCACGGCTCCTTTGCTCCCCGAATAGTCAAGGGCAGCTGCCCGAAACCATGCATGTGCCCGACATAACGGCTAGTTTCGGGCACTCTGCCCGACATAACGGCTAGTTTGGATAGTTACCTATTCTTTGGGGAAACGGTTATTTCGCCCCGAAAATAGGACCATTGGTCATGCGCTGGGGGCTCTATATAAACCCTCTCGCTTGAGAGGGTCAGGTATCCAATATTCACCCTATGAACAAATACTTTGTGCTTGCCCTTTTCCTCTGACTCTCTCTTACTTGAGCGTCGGAGTACCTTGCAGGTACACCCCCTCCTCTCCATACGACCAGCATCCCAGACGCACTTGGTGGCCCACTTCTACAGGATCTAATCCAGCCTTCACGATCAGTGGCGCCGTCTGTGGGAACATTGTTCTCCCCATCTTTCTTTCCTAGAAAACCGAAGATCAAAACAATTCTCAAAGATCATCATCATCATGGCCTCTCAAGATCGTGCCAAGGATGCTCTCCAAACCACTGTCCTCCCCGTCAATAAATCTGACATTGACGGCCAATCATCTCTCCTCAGAGATGCCCATTTTCTAAGGGACGGAGCCACTGCTTCTCCTTACCCTAACCCCGTTGATCGCAACAACGATCAGTATTCGCTAGACGTCCAGCATGTTCCTATTCTGCCCAACGCCGACCCGACCGTGGTGGGCCTCCTGGAGGCGATCAACAAAACCAACACCCTGATCCTGCAGCAGAACGAGAGGAGCGGGGTGTTAGAAGAAGCCAAGCGTCCAAGATCCCCTCCTCCGCGGAGGAACTAGCAACGATTAGGGAGCCCGCAGCCCCCGAGAGATATTGACCAGAGACTGCACCAAGAGCCTAACCCTCGCACAGCCCGAAAGCGTGACCAGATTTCCCTGCATGACCAGCACTCTCCCGGCCACAAGAGGACTCGAAGGAACGAGCAATCTCCCCCGGTCAAGTCTAAAGGCCGGGCCTGTTAACCTTCTCCCCGAAGGAACCGTTCGCCTACTCCCCGAAGGAACCGCTCACCTTTTCCTTGAAGGAACCACTCACCTTCTCCTCGGAGGAACCGCCGCCGCGAGTGTCCCGTTCGGTCCCCATCGTTCACAAATTCTAGCAGCGACGATGAACCTCACGGCCCATTGTCCCAAGAAATCTTGGCTACCCGTCTCCCTAAAGGCCTAGAGAAGCCCCCGTCACTGGGCACGTACGACGAAACCACTGACCCCGACGAGCACATCAAGAACATCGATGCTCTGTTGGACTATCGTGGAGTACGAGTCGCTATCAAATGCCGACTATTTCTAACTCCGCTCCGAAAGGGGGCGATGACATGGTACAAGCAGCTGCCCGAGGAGTCCATTACCTCGTGGAGACAACTGGGCAGGATGTTCTCGCGGCATTTCACAACATCTCGCTGTCACCCCCAAAACTGAGGCCTCCCATGGGGCCATAATCCAAGGAAAAGATGAACCTCTCTGCACATATATCGAGAGGTTCAACAAGGAAGCAGTACAGGTCCCTACAAAAGACAAAATGAAGATGTTTCTGCTCGAGAAAGGGCTCCGCCCGGGCTCCGGGTTCTCTAAAGCCATCGGCCTCGCACCATTGAGGAACTTAGATGCCCTCCTCCTCAAAGCCCAATCACACATTCAGTATGAAGAGAAGGTTACGGCCTGCAACGTCCGAGCATCACGCCATCAGGAGAACGCTCGGACCTTCAGAGGCGAGGAGGCCTCGACATCTCGTCAAGGCGAACGGAGACGCGAGGACCGTCCTCGTGACTCCCGTGACAACAAGGGGCCCTCCGAGCGGTTCCACGACTACACCCCCTGACCGTCTCCAGGGAGAAGATTTTGTCCGAATGTGCCAATTCGGAGTTCAAGCAGGCAGGGGTCCGCTTCCCCAAACAACTGCCGAACAGACCAAACATGGACAAATCGAAATACTGCCATTTCCACAAGAGTCATGACCACACTACGGAAGACTGCATCCATCTGAAGGATGCCATTGAGATACTGATCAGGGACGGCCACCTGAAATAGTTCGCGAAGAAGAAGGACACTCCTCGGCAGGATGCCCAGGAGTCCAAGAAGATAGAGGAGGAGGTACCCTCCTGGGAAGACGCCAACATACAGGTCGCTATGTCGGTATCGCGACCAGACGACTTCTATGTCCCGGACGGGCTCATCGCCCCAGCTTATATCGCGGCCCACAGCCCGTGGGAAACGTTTCCCTCCGCCATAGTTATCTCAGGCGGGGGTTTCAACAAAGTCACGGTGGGCTCCTGAAATGAAAATTCGAGCATCTGATCAACACAAGCTCCAATAAGGTGACCACGCTTGATCAATCCCAGAAGGGCTCAGTCCCCATCTCCTTCTACCGGGAAGAGCTACTCGGGGGATCCCCGAACTCGAGCATTCCTCTGCTCATCCGAGCCCGAATGGTGAACTTCGACGTTCGCAGAATCCTCGTCGACCAGGGAAGCTCGGTCGACATCATGTACTCCCAGTTGTTTGTAACACTTCAGCTGGACGAATCGCACTTAACCCCCTACGTATGATCTGATTTACAGGGGTTCAACGGATCAGTGACCAACCCTTGGGGATACGTCGAACTGATCGTTACCTTCAGATCAGTTGAGACAGCCAGATCAGTCAAGGTGCAATTTCTGGTGATCGACTGCCCATCGCTTTACCAGTGCATATTTGGAAGGCCAACTCTGGCCGAGTTGGTAGCAGTGCCTTCAACCGTCCACCTGAAGATGAAGTATTACACTTCAAAAGGAATGGTCGCCACCTTCCCCGGCGACATCGAAGCTGCCCGACGATGTTTCGAGGCAGCTACAAAGGGGCTCAACGCCATTGCATCCAAGCCGAAAGCTTCGGGCAAGCCAGTGTTGCCAAGCAGCTCCGAGAAAGCCAAGCCTCTGCCCCAGGTCGACTCCATCGACCTTGACAGTCGCTTCCACGAAGAAGACCAACAGGAGGAACGAGCAACTTCAGTCAACCCGTCTACACCATCCAGCAGTAGCTCCCATCCGATGCGCCCTATCCGGGATGGAAACTTCGAGATCGTTCTGTTTGGCGACGACCCTCAGCGGGGAGTGAAGATTGGACCAGACCTGCCCGACATCGCAAGGAAGCAGCTCAAGGCATGCTTCCGCGAGATTTCTGACTGTTAGTTCTGTATTGGCAGCAATTTTGGTAAAACAATGTGTTGCATCAAGATGTTCTACTTGATGTCTTGACATGCTGTCTCTAACATTCTGCAGGTGAAGAGTTGGTGTGTTTTAGTATTGCAAGGATTTTGGGCATGATGTCGAACACGATGTTCTGACATCAGTTGACAGAACTTTCAGTTCAGTGTTTTTATGTGCTGCATTTTTTTTTATATATATTGGGAGATTTTGTTTGAGAGATTGCAGGCGAATTTATTGGAGAAGATTTGTTTTGATACGATCAATTCCTGTTACTTTGTGGAGTATATTTTGTCACTATTTTTAGGGAAAAAAGATTTGGAGTTTTATCAGTTTTAATTGAGAATTAATTCTGAGAATTATTATTGCCCAGACCCAAGAATCTGTTTCTATTTAAAGGAGTCTCAACCCTACTTGGAAACGACGAAGACTAGAGAAAAAAGACTGAGTGTCAAGTGTTAGGGTTTGTGTTTTCGTCTGTTATTTGTGAGCCATTCATTCATCTTTCAGATGCTTGAATTGGACTGATTGTTTGAGTTGTATGTTGTCCACTCTAAGGTTTTAAGCACGAGTGTTTGTTCTTGATTGAAGCTTTTAAGCAAGATCAAGTATTGTCATTGAAGGTTGATCTTCTAATATTTGTCATCACTGCTGTGATTGAGGGGGAGTGAGAGGTGTCTTATATCTAAGAGTGTCTTAGGTAGAAGTGTCATTGGGTAGTGATTAAGTGAGTAGATTGTCAACTTGTGAGTTGGCTGTAGAGTCTATAAATTGATACTACTAATAGTGAATTTCCTCCCTGGCTTGGTAGCCCCCAGACGTAGGTTGTTGGACCGAACTGGGTGAATAATTCTCTGTGTTTATTTATTGCTTTTAAGTGCTGTTACTTTTACTATCTTGTTCATATAGCAGATATTGATGTTGTGACATCTCACTCGACATCACATATCTGATACCAGAATTTCAATTGGCATCAGAGCAGGCACCCTGTTCTGTTTCTGGGTGAGATCTAGGGAAGTTACTTTCTGGTTCTATGGACAAGGAAGGAGGATTTGTGAATAGACCACCCATCTTGGATGGATCTAACTATGATTATTGGAAACCACGCATGGTGGCCTTCTTGAAAGCTTTGGATAGTAGGGCCTGGAAAGCTGTCATAAAAGGATGGAAGCATCCTGTCATTGTTGGGAAAGATGGAATAGCTACATCTGAACTGAAACCTGAGGAAGAATAGACCAAGGAAGAAGATGAACTTGCTCTTGGGAATTCTAAGGCCTTGAATGCCTTATTTAATGGTATTTACAAGTCATTTTCAGGCTGGTCAACACATGTGAAGTGGCTAAGGAGGCTTGGGATATCCTGAAAATAACTCATGAAGGAACTTCCAAGGTCAAGATGTCAAGACTTCAGCTGCTAACAACAAAGTTTGAAAGTTTGAGGATGAAAGATGAAGAGACCAGTCATGACTTTCACATGAATATACTTGAACCGTCAAATTCTTCTAGTGCCCTAGGAGAGAGGATGTCTGATGAGAAGCTGGTGAGAAAAATTCTCAGATCTCTCCCCAAGAGATTTGAAATGAAGGTGACTGCTATAGAGGAAGCTCAAGACATCAGCCAGATGAGGGTAGATGAATTGATTGGTTCCCTTCAGACTTTTGAATTAGGGTTGAATGACAGATCAGAAAATAAGGCCAAAAGCATAGCATTGGTGTCTAGTACTGAAGATGAAAAGGAAGAGTGTGATATTAAAAACCAGGAGGAGTTATCCAATGCAATCGTGATGCTGGGAAGGCAGTTTAATAAGGTGTTGAAAAGAATGGACATAAGCTATAAACCTTATGTCAAAAACATCATATCTGACATCAACAGGTCAGGTGATCAGATGAAGAAAACCAAAGCAGAGGAGAAGCCTAATAATGACAAAGGAATCCAATTCCATGGTTGTGAAGGTTATGGTCACATCAGTGCCGAATGCCCTACATACCTTAAACAGAAAAAGGGTTTGTCTGTCACTTGGTTTGATGAAGACACTGAAAGTGAAGATGAATCTGCCAAGCATGTCAGAACAATGACTGGAATATGTGAGTCTGATGATGATTTAGGTGATGGAGAGATTACCTATGAGGAGCTAGCTGCATCATATAGAGAGTTGTGCATTAGAAGTGAAGAAGTTTGTCAAGAAGGGGAGAAGCAGAAGAAAATTATAATTCAACTAAAGGCTGAAAAGGCTGAACTGAAGAATGAAGTCAGTCTGCTAAACTCCAAGCTGTCATACCCCAAATTTTGACCACTAAGAATTCCCATCATTGTTAAAATCATCATCACAATATGGAGGAACCATCATACTTCATCAGTCTCCCCAAAGATGGGTGAGCATCCACTACAATCAAGAATTAGGGTTTCAAGCCCTCTCTGAGTGCTTAGACAAAGGATCAATCAAGGAATGACATGATCTTCAACTTGTATAACCTCTCAAACACCTATAATGGATCAAAAGGACTCCCTCTTCAAGGATCAAGTACAAGGCTGCTCCCTTCTAGGTGGATCAAGTCTCAAGATCGACAGTGTCACCAAATTAGGGTTTTGGTCGACCAGGGCCTCCAGATGAAAATTTTTCATCTGGGCACAAGCCAATGATCCAAAACCTAACCTAATATACTCCATGGAACCTCATGGACCCAATCATCAAGTCAATTTTGCCTCAGGGGATGCATTCATCAAAAATCAGGAATTAGGGTTTCTTGACCTAATTCACCCCTAAGTTGACTTTTAGGGCTAATCAAGAGCCAAGACCTCAAGAGAGGGTTTGAGGGTCTCTAATGAACTATATTGATCCATTTGCAACAATGGATTAATCCAAGAGGCTTGAGCAACAAGTTTCAATTTCATCTGCACCACAGTTTGGGTTTTAAGGAAAAAGTCAAATGTAACTTTGACTTTTGACCAGGACATGCTCCCAAGCCCTAAGACATGATTCAATATACCCTATGACACCCATGGAACATGTCCATCAAGTTTGATTTAGGTCAAGGACATGATTTCATGAAGAATTGCACAGTTTGGAATTCATCTGATAAAAAGTCAACTGTGCACAAAAGTCAACTTTGACTTTTTGAGATTTTTCACCAAAATGGATTTTTAACCCTAAAATGATGTTAATGTATGATTTGAATCATCATTCATCAATAAAAATCAAGAAAAGTTGGATAACTTGTAAAAGGGGGTAACTATAAAAAACTTAGAAATTTTTCTAAGTTAAAAAATAAAGTGGCTAGGGTACCAACTTTGGAGGACCATAACTCCTAAACCACAAAGCCATTTTCTCCCATCCAAGGCTTGATTTTTAGATCTCATTGCCCTATACAAAAACTTCAACTAGACCTAATTCCAATTCATTGTGGATTTTGAGTTATGGAGTGATCAAAATCAAGAAAAGTCACTTTGTTCCAACACTTAGTGAAAATTTCACTAAGTCAGATTTTACCCTACTTTTTTCCAAATGTAGGGGAATTTTTCACTTGGATTCAAAAGAGATCAAAACCAAACATGTTCAAACAGTTGTTGTATCATGTAAGGGCTTTCCAAAATGGCCAAGAACATTACCAAATTCCATTTGAGTCATGAGATATGACATTGGAAAGTTGCCTTGCTGAAATCTGCCAAGGCAAGGCAGAATTTGCATTTTTGCTCAATTTGCCAAAATCAGCCAAATGCAAATGCTCCTATCCACTTGGACACCTCAGAGGATTGAATCTAAAGGGGACAATCACTGAGCCAAGCCTCCAAAGTCTTTGGAAAAAGAAATAACATGTTGAACCTAGAATGGCCAAAATAGGGACAAGACTCCAATTTTGGATTGGAGCATTCAATGGAAGCATCAAGGTGGTATGGACTGAGCCATTCTCAACTGAATTCAGTCAAGACTTATCCAAGACCAAGGGTACCACAACCCTGTGCCCTAACCTCTATTCAATGGCTAGAGGAGACTTGGATTTCCATTGGCCAACATTGAACAAACACCTGCTGCAGTTGCCATTCACTGTGGATCCCAAAACAAACTTGCTCTACTATAAATAGAGCTCAATTATGATCAGTTTAAGGACACCAAAGGCCTACAACACTTGCCTTTCTCAAAAACCACCTCTCACTCTCAAAAATGCCTTTCTTAGCAAGTCACTATCGGGTTTTTCATTAGAGAGCAATGCCACTCAAACCAATCACACACACACACCTCATATACATCATATGTGAGCTGATCAAACACTTAAACAACAACTGGAACACTGATTTCTCAGAATCACCAGTCAATTGCTCAAGGTTTTAACCAAAGTGCAGTTGAGATGCCATGAATTGATCCAGCCATTCTCAGTCAAGTCCAAGCATTCAAACACACTCCATAGGGTGTAGGGAAGTTATTCAGATCATCACAATTCATCTGTAACACCTCCTACTCAGAAATCAATTTGCTCTTGCTGTCACGACCTAGAGGTAAGCTTAAACTTGGTCATCTCTCAATCTATGCATATTTCCTCGCACAATACTTTTGCCAAATGTTCATAATCATGCATGGAATGTTTCCCCTCAATTAATTGCATTGTTTGAATCGTGTATCAAAAATCCTAGCCTTCATGCAGAAATTAGGGTTCTTGAGGATTTTTCGTGATTTCTTGTTATATGTTTAATTTAAATGAAATTAAATACCATAAACATGATCGTGAGGTTGAAACGAGTTGATTGGTATGTAGATTGCATGATATAATCAAGTACTCAGTGAGATTGGAGAGAAAATGCAAATCTGGGCAAGCCCAGAACATGCGCGTGTTCTTGGGTGTCCTTGGCGCCATTTTCATAAATTCAAATATTTGAATTTTGTGATTTTATTTAATTGATTCAAAAATTAATTTCTCTATGAGTTTTAATGATTTTGAGTTGATTCTTTTTTTAATAATTCACAAAAATGTTAAAATATTTTATTTTCCCAAAAAATCCCAAAAATATTATTTATTTTATATAATTGATATTTTTGCAAAGAATTAATGTTTTAATTGTTTTTGACATTTAAAATATTTTTTCCACCTTGATTTTGCAACTTTTAATGCTTTCTAATTATTTTGTAGGTCAATACTTAATTTTTGAAACATTAATCCAAGATCACAATTTGTTTTTCCTATGTTAAACAATTTTGATCATTTTAATTGAATTTTTATTCAATTAAAACACATTTTTGAAAACAAATTAGGGTTTTTGGATTAATTCAACCCTCATAAATCATTTTCAAAACACTTTGGGCCTCTAATAGAGTGTAAGACCCAATCCTTTTTTTGACCAAATCATTTTTGGGCCTCAGTGCATTGTATAAGTCCCGATACCGTCAAAAACCAACGGCGCGATCGTCGCCTTTTGAAAAATAACCATGGGCCTCTCCTTGAGCTATAAGACCCATTCAAACTTTGTGGGCCTCTAATAGAGTGTAAGACCCAACCCCCTTTTAACCAAAAACTTTGGGCCTCACTTATTGTATAAGTCCCTCTGCGTTAAAAGAAAATCTCTGCGTGATCGCCATTTCAAACGGAAAAAACAAACTGGGCCTACCCTAGTGTTATAAGCCCCACTCTTTTTCTTTAAACCTTTTTGGGCCTCTTGAGAGAGTGTAAGACCCATCCCTTTGTACAGAAAACCTTTTTGGGCCTCAGTCACTTGTATAAGTCCCTCTGTACAAATTCAAACAGTGCGCTCACTGATAAAACCCTGGGCCTCTCCTTGAGCTGTAAGCCCCAAATCTTTCTTTTTCAAAACACTTTCTCCTTTGATTTTGAATATACTGTTGTTTTCAATCTTTCTTTGTTGAACAACTAACCAAACAGCATGGAAGCTCTACAACCGAGTAAGTGGTTATTGCTTTCATTTACCGCTTTCATATACATATAACTGTATTGTGGGGCTGTTTCGCTGTAAGTCTTCTTTCATAAACTCATATCAACTGTGTAATAATAGTATAGATATTTAGAGTTTCCCCGGCAACTACGTCTAGAACTAGGTAACGCCATTTCGTTGATCATTCTTAAATAGTAAAAACTAGATCCCCGTAGGATTACCAGACACAGTCTTCCCTCCTCTTGGGGTTAAACAATATGGAGACATGAAAGGCAGCATTCTCAGTGAACCCTTTCATAGACTGTCACTCGTAGAAGTTGTCAAAGAAACTCTATTCCCCAGAGATGATCTTTTCTCCGTGAATGGCATCTCTTGAGTTTCTTCCAAATTCTCGAACTTTCCTGGCTTGATCTATTCTCGGTGAATGGCATGTCTTGAACGTCTCGGGGTTTGGGGACCCACAAGCTTCTTAAAAGCACTTATCAAGAAACTCTACTCCCCAGAGATGATCTTTTCTCTGTGAATGGCATCTCTTGAGTTTCTTCCTAATTCTCGGACTTTCCTGACTTGATCTATTCCTTGTGAATAGCTTGCCTTGAATTTCTCGGGGTTTGGGGACCCACGGGCTTCTTAAAAGCATCGGCCTCCTCTTGGGCATCATACAAGGACCCACAGGCTTCCTAAAAGCAACCCCGCCTCCTCTTGGGCTTAGTACAAGGACCCTACGGCTTCTTAGAAGTATTCACAGCCTCCTCTTAGGCTTCGTATAATGATCTTTTCCTCCGGGAATGATAGCCTCCTCTTGGGCTTTGTACAAGGACCGATCGGCTTCTTAAAAGTTTCCATCCTCCTCTTGGGCTTCGTACAAATTGTCCCGACGACCTCCTAGAGGTATAGGAACATAAATTAGTCATCCGCATAGAACAGTCCTTTCATAGAGTCTACTACTGATTCTCAAAGCACAGTACAAAAGATGAAACTCTAGACTCGGACAGTCTAAATTTCCTTGAGTCTCAAAGACATTCTCAAGTGACCCCTTCGTTAAATAGGAAGAAAACCCGTAGACTCGGACAGTCTCAATACCCTTCGGATTTCCCACTTCCTTAAAGAACTGGAATAACCCGGATCCTCGAATCAAATCCTCGAGTACAATGTTGCTCATATAAGAACTGATTTTCTCTTTAACAATCAGTCTACTGGACCTGTCACTCAACTGAAACAGTAACCACAGCCTCCTCTTAGGCTTTGTATAATGATCCTTCTCCAGTGAAGTTAGCCTCCCTCTTGGGCTTTGTACAATGATTCTCCCCAGCGGAGTCAGACAACGTTTAGCCTCTCTCTCGGGCTTTGTACGAGACACATAAGAGACTCCCTCGTTGAGTCAATCACCCCCTTCGCCTCTATCTCGGGCTTTATACGAGATACAAAAAGGTTCTTATTGAGCCAAACAAATCTTTCGCCTCCATCTCGGGCTTTGTACAAGATACAAAAACACTCTTGTTGAGTCAAATAGCCTCTATCTCGGGCTTTATATGAGATACCAAAAGATTCCCTCGTTGAATCAAAACCTTTTAGCCTCTCTCTCGGGCTTTGTACGAGACACGTAATAGCCTCCTCTTAGGCTTTGTATAAGAAAACCACTGGTTGATCCAATTAACCTTTTAGCATCAAAGTTGTGCCTCGTTCACAGTACACAAACATCAACAACTCCTTCCCCTCCATCTAACTGCTGTAAGCGGCAAGCCTCTGGATCATCTACATCCATGCCACTGTCCCTCTTTTAGCATGAGAAATTCATAAGGAAAGATAGCATTGCTCTACACTGAGTTAAAGTCTTCTCCTTCAGGCTAAAATCCCCTATAAAGGAAATTATGGCATTGCCGGATTCATAAATCCCGGTTAAAGTAATTCTCCTTTATAAACAGTCGTGACGGACAAACCCCTCTTTAGAGATGACAAATTCTCTCTAAAGTCAACACCATTCAGCTTCACATCTTAGGCTTCGAACAAGATACAAATAAACCCTTTCGCTTCACGTCTTGGGCTTTGAACAAGACACCAAAAACAACCATTTCCTCCCAAAGACTAGGAGGAACTACGAACGCTCTGATTTCCCTGTTTCGGTAAACGGGAATACGTAGGCATAAGATTGAAATAAAAAATCTTAGCGAGCACACTAAACAAAAACCCAAAATCCCATACTCTCATGTATCTATCAAAAAGCATCAGTCCTAACATCCTAATCCTTGTTCCCCGCCAGAAACTTGTCTGTCCAAATAACACAAGAAATCCAAGAGAGAAAACAATATTGGCAAAAATACAAATAACCGATACAAAGGTCCCCCCCCCCCACATTGATAGCATTCGTAACTTGACAGACCGCTGTTTAAACTCAGTATGCAAAGCAGGGTTAATTGGAGACATCTATTTCCCTTCCTTATTCAGCTCACAATAGGATAAAAAATGAATCAGCCTGTAGTTAAAACTCAACCGCAGAGAGCGACCAACGCTTAAGAACCGCGTCCAAAATCGCTTGCTACAGAAAAATGGCGCCCACCGTGGGGCCCGTCTCTGTTTTTCTTCTTTCCTTTCTTCACTTATGTGAAAGCTACAGATTGGGGCTTCCGCCGGGGAACCCATTTCTGTCAGGAACTTAGGATTCATAGCTTTAAATGTCTAGGATGTTTAGGACAAATATATATACTTCTTTTCCTAATTTCTATACGTGTTTATTTTTCTGCTAGTGGGAATGCGTGTGATGCCGCATGTGGAAAGATCGAGTATACACTTAAGATAAGTGATGGCGACGAGGTCGACCATCAACCTCAGTGGAGGCGGACCAATGCAACCCATTCTCTCACCTAGACAATGGGCCAATTGTGATGTCTGAGAAGCTGAGGAGCCAAACCCTTTCGTAGTGCGGAAACTATCGGAAATAGTTGTTACGTGATACTACCCTCATTTGAGGCTGGTGATCTATTCTTGCTGAATGGCACTTACTCTAAGATTGCTCTACAACTCGCTGGCGATCCGCTTGTTGTTTTGCTTTCCTGGGAGGAGCTGATGATAATGAGTACAGGTACAAAAATCACCCTAGTATAAACCTTTGGGGATGGGTAGAGCCTTGACTTCATGACAATGACCCTTTGACCCCATGTTTTTTCTATGTTTTTGTGTGCTGCATTCATGCATTCATTTAAAAAACATTAAAAACATTCAAAAAATTTCTCTTCTAGTCTCTCTGTTTTTCAAATTAAACTGAGACTGTGATTGCAAATATCAGAGAAAAGGATTGCACTAATGGATTTCGGTAGAAGGAGAACTCATAGTTATACCTTCAAGGTTCCAAAGCTAGAGGATTTAAGAAGGTTAGCATGGATGATCACAAACCCAGAGGCTTTCAGAGCCAAGCACGGAGGTTTGCTACCACTGTTAAGAGTCCATGTGATTAAGGGAATCATGGATGCGCTCATTCAGTTTTATGATCCAGTTTATCACTGTTTCACATTCCCGGATTACTAGCTCGCACCAACGCTGGAGGAATATTCTCATCTGATTGATCTACACATTACTGATCGAGCTCCATTTTCTGGACTGGAAGAAATTCCAAAGAATCAGACCATTGCAAGAGCAATTCATTTGGACGAGTCTGAGGTCAGGACTCACATGACTACCAAGGGTGGCATCCAAGGTTTGCCAGCCCATTTCTTGACAAAGAAGGCCCTGTATTTTGCCAGTATAGGAAACGTGACTGCTTTTGAAAGTATCTTTGTCTTGCTCACCTACGGGTTATTTTTGTTTCCCAACATTAATAATTTCATCGATATCAACTCCATTAAGGTTTTTCTCATTGGAAACCCTGTGCCGACTTTGCTCGCAGATGCGTATCATTCTGTACACTTGGGAAATTTGTACATCGGAGGGGAGATCATATGCTGTGTACCTCTGCTTTACAAATGGTTTATCTCTCACTTGCCCAAGTCTGCTGCTTTTTGGGATTGCAAGAGCGTCTTACGTTGGTCGCAGAAGATCATGTCCCTTACCAAATATGATATAGATTGGTGTAGTAGGATCTATGATGGAATCAGGATCATTGACCGTGGTGGAAACTTCCCCAATGTACCCTTTATAGGAACTAAGGGAGGAATCAATTACCATCTAGTTCTCGTTCATCGTCAATTTGGATACCCGATGAGACACGTCCCACTGGGCGTTCATCTGGAAGGTCTTTTCTTCAAGGAAGGAGAAAATGACAGAGCACTAAAGATGGAAATAGTGCACGCTTGGAAGCATGTTCATAAGAAAGGACGAGAGTCTCTAGGAAAACCAGACTGTGTCTCGATTGAGCCTTACCTCCATTGGGTACAAACTAGAGCTCTCAAGCTAAAGATGCCTTATCCTCGTTACGGAATTCTTCTGCCGAGGGAATCTGTCATGTACTTAATGACGGAAACTGAAAAGCTTCAGGTTACTCTTAACAAAGTTCAAAAGGAGAGAAGGTCTTGGAAGAACAAGTACCGCACCCTCAAGATAGAGTGCATCAAAATACAGCAACTGTTGAAAGATAAGGACGCTCTAATTGAGATTTTGGAGCAACATGCTGTAGAGAATCAAGATGACCAAAGGAATTTGCTCGCTCCTTTCACCTGGCAAAGGAATGACAACCCGACAACGACCCAAGAGCCCCAGTCAAAGAAAAGGAAGATACCAGAATCAGCACCCGATTTCTCTTCAAAGAGGACTCAGGACCCATTAGTTTAGGTTTCTGTTTCTGCACCTTGTAATCTACTGTATTTCCATTTCTGTAATCCTTTGAATTCAATAAAAAGGGGTTTCCCCACCGTTTGATATTTGCAATCTAATTGTCGAAGTTTATTTTGATTAAACCTTAAACAATTAATATAATCATTGCATTCATCATTCTCACATCGCATATTCTTCTTCCCTACCAATCTCACGTTTGTGTCTCGGTTCTAGAGTCAAACTGTCTCATTCGTATAATACTCGGGCCAATCGTCAGAAAAAGATGGATGATCTTGAGGAAGAAAACAGAGAGTTGAAAGAAGAGATCGACCCTCTGAGAGAGGATATGAGGAAGCTTCGTAACGACATGCAAGCCATGGCAGAAGCTCAGCTACAAAGAACTGTGATCTCAGAGATCACCTCGACGCCCATAGTGGAGAAGTATGATCCTAGGTATCAAATGCCGAAAGATCGTCCTTGGGGCATGCCTGTTAACTATATCCCGGAAGGATATGTTCCGCCGATCACTAAAGATCAGGGAATCACAACAGAAGCCACTGGGCCTGAAGGTTACAATCTTCGGGAAAGCGAAGATGCTAGAGGCATACTGAAGACTCCTGAAGGTTACAAACTTCGGGAGACGCCAAGACTCACTACCGTAGTCACGGTACCACCCCCTGTGGTGCACACTGTCCCGGAAGGACAGATTCCACAGACACCTTCTGGTAAGAAGGAAACTATATTTGACAGAATGGAGGAATTCCAGGAGCAGTTCTTGGAAATGCAGAAGGAACTGCAAGCCATTCGCGGTCAGGATCTATTTGGAAAGGACGCCGCAGATCTCTGCTTGGTCCCTAATGTGAAAGTTCCGCACAAATTTCAAGTGCCCGACTTTGAAAAATACAAGGGTAACTCTTGCCCTCAAAGCCATCTGGTGATGTACGCCCGGCGGATGTCAGCTCAGATGAAAAATCAGGACCTATTGATTCACTACTTTCAGGATAGTTTAACCGGTGCCGCACTCAAATGGTACATGGGTTTAAACCGTGACACGATCAGCACATTCAGAGATCTTGGCACTGCCTTCGTCCAACAATACAAATACAATTTGGACATGGCACCCGACAGAGATCAACTCAGATCGATGTCGCAAAAGGACAAGGAAACCTTTAAGGAGTATGCTCAAAGGCGGCGTGAAATTTCCGCTCAAATTAGTCTGCCTCTTGAGGAAAAAGAGATGACAAAGATCTTCTTAAAGACCTTAAGCTCATTTTACTATGACCGAATGGTTGCCAGTGCGCCCAGTGATTTCACCAAAATGGTTGGTATGGGCGTACGTCTTGAGGAAGCCGTCCGAGAAGGACGTTTGGTAAAAGACACTGGATCGACGAGCGGTACTAAAAAATACGGTAGTGCTCTCCCTAAGAAAAAAGAGCAAGATATTGGTAATATCTCTCTCAGAAAGGAAAGGCGACGTTATCAACCAGTAGCAGCTGTAACTCCTGCTCTCGGCCCTGCGCCTATTCCTACGTATCAACCTCAGGTTGCGCAGAGCCAACCTGATCGACAAAGGACACAACAGCCTCTTCAGCATGCTCGTCCTCCATATAACAACAACCGTACAACACGGCCACCAGGATTTGATCCTATACCCGTGTCATACGCAGAGCTATTTCCGTTACTACTAGCTAAGGGGCACATCCAGACTAAGTCTCCTCTTACAGTACCGAAAAATCCGCCTTTCTGGTTTAAGGTGGATCAAACTTACCCTTACCACCAAGGAGGTCCAGGACATAACATAGAAACTTGTCTCAATTTCAAGTCCGACGTGCAAAAACTTGTTAGGAGCGGGGTCTTATCCTTCAAGGATACAAATCCTAATGTTCTCACGAACCCGCTGCCTCAACATGAGAAGGCTGCAGTTAATTTGATAGAAGGAGAGACTAACGATGTCTATCAAATTCACGATGTGCTCTTGTTGAAAACCAATCTGGTCAAGATGCATTGTAGACAGAGTGGATATGGCCATGTGCCACCTCATAATTATCACCAGTGTGATATCTGCTCTAAAAACAATCAAGGATGTTCTGTGGTGCAAGCAGCTCTACAGGAACAAATGGATCTCGGATGGATCCAAGAGCATCGAGTTCGTGGAGTTAACATGGTTTACACGAATTCTAACGTCATTTAGAACCACGATATCCGTGCAATGAATGTCAACTTGGTGGCAATGCACTCAAGGCAAAGCCAGTATCATAATCTGCCGCGGCACGATTACAGTTCCTGTCTGATTTGGTCGGTAAATAAACAGGGATGCTCTTTCATACAGGAGGCCCTCTAGCGTCAGATGGATCTTGGATGGATCCAAGACTACCATGATAGGAATTCCTATCAAATCAACATGGTTCAGATCTTCGATATTTGCGTGATGAATACCAACCTGGTAGAGTTACATGCTGAGCAGGTCCGACTCAGATTCTTAATATCACACGACTATCAAAGCTGTAAAGCGGGTTGCGAAAACGATCGAGGTTGTACCCTTGTCCAGGAGGCACTTTAGCATTTGTTAAATCACTGGTGGATGCCAATTTATATGGATGAAGATACTCAGTAGATTAGTATCAGTAACAGGAATCCTACTCGGCGTCAGAGTTAGGATGTCCGATCTGTGGAAGCTAACCTAGTGAGGTTACATTGTATTCAAAGTGGGCATGGCCAGGTGCCACCACACAACTATGAACGTTGCGGCGTCTGTTCGGAAAGTAACCAAGGGTGTTACTTTGTGAGAGCAGCTCTTCAGAGTCAGGTCGATCATGGAGAAATTCGTCCATATCTGGGTTCTGAACCCATCAACTGGACGCCAAACTACCTTGCCGAGCAAGTCGAGGATGTTGTCATGATCGCTGGTCATCACAGGACCAGGGATGTTTTTGCCATCATCCCTCTACTTGACGAATCTAAAGTTCCCAACCGGGAACGGATCGAGATTACTTACGATGGTCAAAAAAATCAGAGGGCTCCCGTAGTCATCTATCTGCCGGGACCACTACCGTATGAATCAGCTAAGGCAATCCCTTACAAATACGGTGCAACGACAATTGAAAATGGAAAGGAAATTCCATTACCCTCCGTCGTGAATATTGCAGACATCAGTCGTGTAACACTGAGTGGTAGAATCTTCAACCGAGGGGTTGGAGAACCTAACAAGGAAAAGGAACTTCAGACGGAAACTCCTGATCCACCAGTCGGTCAATCCAGTAATCCCGACCTTTCGAAAAATAATGATGAGATGCTGAAGCTCATCCAAAGGAGTGAATACAGCATTGTTGATCAACTGTTACAAACTCCTTCAAAGATCTCGGTATTATCATTATTACTCAGTTCAGAAGCCCACAGGGAGGCTCTACAGAAACTCTTGGAGCAAGCCTTTGTGGAATAGGATGTAACGATTAGACAGTTCGATATTATTGTCTCTAACATCACTTCCTGCAATAATTTGGGATTTAGTGATGAGGAATTACCCGAAGAGGGTCGCCGTCATAACATGGCACTCAATATCATAGTCAACTGCCAGGACGATGCTTTAGCCAGCGTACTGGTAGACACATGGTCAGCCCTAAATGTTATGCCGAAGTCCACTTTGATGCAATTATCATTCAAAGGCCCTCCGATGAGAACCAGAGAGGTCGTCGTCAAAGCATTTGACGGATCCAGAAAAACGGTTATCGGCGAAGTTGACCTTCCTATAACTATTGGTCCTCACACTTTCCAAGTCACTTTCCAGGTCATGGACATCCGAGCAACGTACAGTTATTTATTAGGAAGATCTTGGATACATCAGGCTGGAGCGGTCACTTCGACCCTCCACCAAAAGCTAAAGTTCGTCAAGAACGATCAACTTGTCACGGTCTGTGGAGAACAAGCCTTGCTTGTAAGCAACTTGTCATCGTCTACTGGCATAGAACCCGAGGAGGTTATTGGAACTTAGTTCCAAGCACTGTCGATAAGCAAGAACAATCAGTTTAAAGAAGGAACTTCAATTTCTTCATACAATGATGCTATTAAAGCGGTCGAGAGTACCGATACAACAGGATGGGGACAGCTTGTCATTTCTACTGACAATAAAACAAAGAAGGGTCTTGGTTTTTCTGCAACCTGTACCCAGACAGCTGCAAACGATGAAAATCTTCATCCCCTTCTGATAACACTAAATTATACTGTATTTTCGACTCTGATTTCACATGCATATTAGTTTTTTTTTATCTTTTTATGCCTTGTTATTGTTATGTTTTCCTTTGTTTTCAGGTTTTCAATAAAATCGAAGTCCCAGACGAAAAAGGATGCAAAAGGAGCTAGAATTCAAGTTTGGCAGCAATTTACTCTGGTCGCTTCTCTTGTCGCGGGCGCCCCAGGGTAGGCGACGACGTGTCCCATGATCTCCACAACTCAACTACCACGTTCCCACGATCAAGCACTCACCTTTGCCGTTTTCCTCTTGTCGCGGGCGCGGTAGGCCTGTCGCGGGCGCGACAAGGCAAAATTAGTTCCCGCCCATTTTTCAAGCCAAGGTCACTTTTGTCTTTGCACCATGCCAACTTTGCCTATAAATACTCTCAGAACTCGAATTTTAGGATCATCCAATCTTAGTTTACTTCACCCTAGGCATAAATTTCACTCTTGTAAAGCGGTAATCTTCTCACATCGAGGAGTTATTGCACTGTGTGTGATCGAGTTTGTAATCAAGTCTTGGAGTGTCTGTAATCAAGTTGGAGCACTTTGGTAGAAGTAATCCTGCCAGCATTTTCTTTTCCGTACATTGTACCAGATTTAAAGACTCCACTTTGGAGCAGGTTTTATTTTAATCGCATTTACTTTCATTTATTTCTTGCACTTGCTTTATTTTGTTTATTTATTGTCTTGCCTTACTTTTCAAAACTTTACTTTTCAAAAGACTTAATTCCATACATGATAAGAATTAATATGACTGTTATAACTACCATGGCTGGCTAAGTTTTAGATAGGTAAGAATGTAAAGACCATAATCATCGTAATACGTCTATATGTTAATAGAAATACTTGAGGGCTGTTTTAATCTTTAACACAAGTTTTCTGTACTTAAAAGCAATGTTGGGTAAGATCGAAAGCCGTCCAACCATTTGTGAACTTGTTTAGTTCTCAACTGATCAAATACAGCGAAAGCGCTTTGCTCAGTTGAGTATGGATTTTTAACACTTTAGAAAAGAGAGTTTAAAACTATTTTCGGACGCATTAGTGGGATTAGAATCTGGTTCATTTTGAACCTCTTTAGTTTAGAGATTTCAGGTCAAAATACTTTTCTGTTTAGCTTAGAATTTGCATTTCTTAAACGTAAGTTTTCCATTACTCTAACGTAATGCGCGCCTTTTTATAAGTGACAATAAAGGGGTTAGTTTAGAGGGTAAACTTGGTTTTGACTACGCGAAAGCGACGATTCCTGTTAAATTGAATTCTTTTCTTAAAATAGAAGATATTGCCCGTAAGTAGTTCTGTTGATGAATATAGAAATATTATCGGTTATGAGAATTACATTCAAGCCTATTGTTTTGTCTGAATTTTATTACCTCGTCATTTACTTTTATTTATTTTCCTCTGCATTAGTAAACCCTGAATTGAACTGCCTTAGATAAGCACTGTAACAAACGGAAATCGTTAGATCGACATTTGGTCTCTGTGGATACGATAACTTTTTATATTACTCTGACGCGATTCGTGCACTTGCGAATACAACGCATCATTTTTTTGGCGCCGTTGCCGGGGACCAATTTTGCCGAATTTCAAATTTCGTTTGTTATCACCGTTTAGACTAGGGCCGCACGAACTGGTCGATGCGAAGATCTCGCAGCTCTAGTAGTGTAATAGATCCTTTAGTGGAACCAGAACGTTACGCCCGCGCACGACTTTGGCTTCGTCGAATTAAGCAAGCTATGGCCGAAGATCGTAACCAAAGACCCCTTAAGGAATTCGCTCAGCCTGCTGACGAAGAACCGAGCTCTAGTATAGTTAACCCTACCATACCTGCCAATAATTTTGAACTAAAACCGTCCCTATTACAACTAGTTCAACAAAACCAATTCGCAGGACTACCATCTGAAAACCCAAACCAACATCTAAAAGTCTTTATCCAGTTGTCAAACACCTTTAAGACCAATGGTGCTAGTCCTGAGGCGATTCGTTTAAGACTATTTCCCTTTTCCCTTAGAGACAAAGCTCTAACTTGGTTAGATTCCCTTCCAGCCAATTCTATAACAACATGGGAAGACCTTAGGAGAACATTCCTTGCTAGATACTTTCCCCCAAGCAAAACAGTCGTTCTCCGAAACCAAATAACAAGATTTATCCAAAACCAAGGAGAATCGCTATTTGAAGCTTGGGAGAGGTATAAAGACCTTCTAAGGGCTTGTCCACACCACGGTTTGGAGCAATGGTTGATTATACATACCTTTTACCACCGACTTCATTATAACACAAAGATGTCCATCGACGCTGCCGCTGGCGGTGCCCTGATGAACAAACCCTATCCTGACGCTTGTGGTCTCATTGAAGATATGGTTCAAAACCATCATCAATGGGGAAACGAAAGAGCAACAGTGGAAAAGAAAGAGGCCCAAGGAGGTAAACATGAGGTAAGCTCTATAGACATGATGCAAGCCAAAATGGATGCTATGGCCCTCAAGATCGATCAAATGTACGCACAACCAACCGCTACAGCAGCAGTAGTATCGGATTGCGAACTTTGTGGTACTAAAGGTCATCAATCAGCTGACTGCCATCTGTTAAACGAGACTAACCCAGACCCAGTCAACTATGCCCAAGGAAACCCGTTCTCAAATACTTACAACCCTGGATGGAGGAATCACCCTAATTTTTCCTACAAAAACAATAACCCTATCCAAAACCAAGCACCTCCGAGATCAACCAACAATCAAGCACCTAGACAAAACCAACCTATGCAAGCAGTGCCACCTAAGCCAAATATTGAGAAAGTGCTAAATGATTTTATGACAGCACAAGCCCAGCAAAACAAAGAGTTCCTAAATCAGAATATTCATGTGAATGAGCTGCTTACCCAACTAGGAACCAAAATGGATCAAATGGCCACCCACAACAAGATGCTTGAAACCCAGATCTCTCAGGTAGCCTTAAAGCAAGCACCCCAAACTACTCCTGGAGGAC
This sequence comes from Lathyrus tuberosus, assembly GCA_022829125.1. Taxonomy (NCBI): domain Eukaryota; kingdom Viridiplantae; phylum Streptophyta; class Magnoliopsida; order Fabales; family Fabaceae; genus Lathyrus; species Lathyrus tuberosus. The sequence continues at coordinate 10,504,116 of JALAZF010000169.1, forward strand.
AATTTCCTGGACAACCTCAACAGAACCCTCGAGGGCAAGCTAACGCTGTTACCTTACGAAGTGGAACCACTTATGAAAGGCCTAAAAACCCAACATTGAGTGACTCTGAAATTTCCAAAAAGGATGCTACCCCCGAAGGTGAGAAACCCGTAGAAATTGAGAAACCAAAAGACAAAGATAAAGGAGAAGTTACGGACGAAGCTTCAACACCCCCTCAGCCATACAAACCACCAATTCCCTATCCACAAAGACTTAAACAAACTAAGATCAATGACCAATTCCATAAGTTTGTTAAAGTTATAGAAAAACTCCATGTAGAGATTCCTTTTACAGAAGCCATCACCCAAATACCATCTTATACTAAATTCCTGAAGGACATCCTCACCAATAAACGTAGACTTGACGATCCAAAACCAGTGGAGTGTAATTCCATTTCCGAGAACAAACTTGCCAAAAAAGACAAAGATCCGAGGAATTTCTCCATACCTTGTATTTTGGGGAATCATGTCATAGATAAAGCCTTTCTGGACTTAGGGGCCAGTGTAAGCCTAATGCCCCTCGCAGTTTGTGAACGATTGAAACTAGGAGATTTGTAACCTACTAAGATGTCTCTCCAATTAGCTGACAGATCTATAAAATACCCTGTAGGCGTATTAGAAGACATCCCAGTTAGAATAGGCAAGTTGTTCATTCCCACCGACTTCGTCGTAATGGACATCAAAGAAGATAAAGATATCCTAATCCTCCTAGGTAGACCCTTCCTATCAACTGCAGGAGCCATAATAGATGTCAAGAAAGGAAAATTGACTTTTGAGGTAGGTAACGAAAAAATAGAGTTTGTCCTAGCAAAGTTTCTCACGGCACCAGTAATAGGAGATGCATGTTATGCAGTTGATGTCATTGATGAATGTGTCCGTGAACTTAACCAGAAAGAGCCAATAGAAAGAATAAAACTACCTTCAACGCCCATTGAGAGAGATGATGACAGTATGGAACCCTACATAGATGATAGCCTTTTTGAATGTTTATCCTTAACTCCAGATCCTATACAAAACCCCAGCAAACCAACCTTAGAATTAAAAGAATTACCCAAGAATCTAAGATATGAGTTTTTAGACAAAGAAATTGACAAACCAGTTATAGTCAGTTCCGTTCTGTACCAAAATGAAACAAACCAACTCTTAGATGTCTTGCGAAGATATCCCTCAGCACTAGGGTACGACATCTCAGATCTTAAAGGAATAAGTCCATCCGTGTGCATGCACCGGATTTCACTTGAAGAAGATGCTAAACCTTCGAGAGAACACCAAAGAAGGATTAACCCTATAATGAGTGAGGTAGTTAAGAAGGAAGTTCTTAAGTTGTTGGAAGCAGGGATAATATATCAGATCTCGGACAGTAAATGGGTAAGCCCTGTGCATGTAGTACCTAAAAAGGGAGGTATCCCGTGGTACAGAACGAAAAAGGTGAGCACGTTACAAAACGGATAGAATGAGGTTGGCGTATGTGCATAGATTACAGAAAATTAAACAAAGCCACTAGGAAAGACCATTTCCCATTACCTTTTATAGATCAGATGTTGGAACGTCTAGCTAGACATTCCTACTTCTGTTACCTCGACGGATATTCAGGTTTTTTCCAAATTCCTATACACCCTGATGACCAAGAGAAAACAACCTTCACATGCCCATATGGAACTTTTTCCTATAGACGTATGCCTTTCGGACTCTGTAATGCCCCAGCAACTTTTCAGCGTTGCATGATGTCAATCTTCGCTGATTATCTTGATGGAATTATGGAAGTATTCATGGACGATTTCTCAGTCTGCGGATTTGATTTCAATAACTGTCTAGTCAACCTTGAAAAGATCTTGAAGAGATGTGTCGAAGTAAACCTGGTATTAAATTGGGAGAAATGTCACTTCATGGTCACTGAAGGTATAGTTCTAGGACATATCGTTTCTGAAAAAGGCATTGAAGTTGATAAAGCCAAGATCGAGGTGATAGAGAATCTTAAACCACCCAAAACAATTAGAGAAGTTCGAAGTTTTCTTGGACATGCTGGATTTTACCGGCGTTTCATTAAAAACTTCTCTAAGATCACTAAACCTTTGACAGGTCTTCTGATGAAAGATGCCGAGTTCATTTTTGATGAAAAATGCAACGAAGCATTCAACCTTTTAAAACAAGCTTTAATCTCAGCACCCATTATGCAACCACCAGATTGGACAAAACCTTTTGAAATCATGTGTGATGCTAGTGATTACGCTGTAGGAGCAGTGCTAGGGCAAAGATCTGATAAGAAGTTACATGTGATTTACTATGCCAGTAGAACTCTAGATGCCGCTCAGCTAAACTATGCAACCACAGAAAAAGAACTCCTAGCCGTAGTTTTCGCCATAGACAAATTTAGATCCTATTTGGAGGGAGCCAAAATAGTTGTTTACATTGATCATGCCACCATCCGATACCTTTTGAATAAAAAGGATGCTAAACCTAGATTACTCCGGTGGATACTTTTATTGCAAGAATTTGACCTTGATATCAGAGATAAGAAAGGCACCGAGAATGTAGTTGTCGATCACCTTTCCAGGCTTGAGTTCTTGAAACCTGATGTAGTACCCATAAATGATGACTTTGCTTATGACAGGTTAATTGCTAAGCTAGATGCCATTGGAGATGTAAGTTTAGAAACCTTAGAAGATTCTGAAAAATCCTTAGCGGTAAATAATGTACCTTGGTATGCAGATTTTGTTAACTATCTTGCTGCAGATATAATACCTTTGGACCTCAGCTATCAGCAGAAAAAGAAGTTCTTCAATGACGTTAAACATTTCTATTGGGACGAACCACTCCTTTTTAAGAGAGGCATTGACGGAATATTTCGCCGGTGTGTTCTAGAGGAAGAAGTGCACCATATCATAGAACATTGTCACTCAGCACCCTACGGAGGACACGCAAACACATCTAAGACTCACGCTAAGATCTTACAAGCTGGTCTTTATTGGCCAACTATATGGCGTGATGTTCATACATATATAACCCAGTGTGACCCGTGTCAACGCTCCGGAAACATCTCGAGGAGAAATGAAATGCCATTAAGAAACATTCAAGAAGTAGAACTTTTTGATGTTTGGGGAATCGACTTTATGGGACCTTTTCCATCATCCTTAGGAAACAAATATATTTTAGTCGCTATCGATTACGTGTCCAAATGGATTGAAACTATAGCTGCACCCACAAACGACACCCGAGTGGTGATTAAGATGTTCAAGCAGAATATATTCCCTAGATTCGGAGTTCCCAGGCTAGTCATAAGTGATGGAGGATCACATTTTATATCTAGGATTTTTGACAAACTGTTGAGGAAGTATGGAGTTAAACATAGAGTAGCCACACCTTACCACCCGCAAACCAGTGGGAAAGTAGAAGTATCCAATAGAGAGATCAAGCATATCTTAGAAAAAACTGTCTCGATATCCAGAAAGGATTGGTCACAGAAGCTTTCAGAAGCACTGTGGGCCTACAGGACAACCTATAAGACTCCCATTGGAACAACCCCTTACCAACTAGTTTACGGAAAATCATGTCACTTACCCTTTGAATTGGAACACAAAGCATATTGGGCCATTATAACCTTAAATTTTGATTACCTAGCAGCTGGTGAGAAACGCATTTTAGACATACATAAGCTAGAAGAGCTCCGACAATCAGCCTATGAAAATGCCATCATATATAAAGAGAGAACCAAAGCATGGCATGACAAGAAGATCGTCGAGAAAGACTTCAACATATGTGACCCTGTTCTTCTATATAATTCAAGACTGCGACTTTTTCCAGGTAAGCTTCGATCTAGATGGACGGACCCGTTCGAAGTTTCCAAAGTCCTAAAATCTGGGGCAGTGGAAATTAAGAACAAATCTTGCAGTTCGTTCGTTGTAAATGGACAAAGGCTTAAGCATTATGAAGGAGGTGACATCCCAGCATACTACTCCAGGTTCACGTTAACAGACCCACCTATCCTCGCACCAGATACATGACTTGAACTCGTCGAGCTAACGACGTTAAGCAAGCGCTGCATGGGAGGTAACCCATGGTTCTTTTCCTTTTCGTATTTATTTTCTTTCTGTTTATTTTGATTTACGTTTGTTTGCTTGTTTGTACATATATGTCTAACTTGTTTGGTGTGTTTGATTTCAGGGCCTGTTTTTCCTAACCTTTTCTTTCAGGAAGCCACCAGTCGATGACATGCACGTGACCTTTAGAGACGACGCCCAGAGAGAGAATTATGCGATGCTTTCACTCAGACCTATGGCACCCACTCGCTACCCAGACAGTGATTGCATGGAAGCTTTGGACATAGAGCCCAGTGTTCGATACTTGACCCACCAGCTCAAATGGGACCAGTACGCTGATGATTTGCATCCCACCTATAGGAACCTCACTCTGGAGTTCCTCAGCTCTTTCTCCTATGATCCGTACTTGGGACCAGATGGCCACCCCAGCTTCAGGTTATTTGGCATAGAGTATTCGTTCACCCATACTGAGTTCGGTGATCTTCTTGGATTTGAGACTGGAGTTGGCGTTATCCCTGAGCTGCCCATGAGTTACTTCATGAGTAGAGACGTGGAGAAATTTTGGAGTGACATCTCTGGAGGTGGAGGCCCTGACCCTGATACTCACATTTCGCAGGTTATCCATAACCCAGCTCTCCGATACTTTCAGATGATCATTGCCCAAACATTCTTTGGGAGAGCAGATGCTGATGACCACGTTACTGAGGAGGACATATTTTTCATGTTCTGTGCGAATCAGTCGCGTCGTTTAGCTTGTGGTAACTTTATGCTGTATTCTTTTAGTGGTGTTGCCACCTGGGCAGGAGGACCTATACATGTAGGAGGTAATGTGACTGATATTGCTGCTGCTCTAGGCCTTGGCCGAAAGCTATTTCATTTGACTCCCTACTGCAGCCATACCACCATGGATATTGATTTTTGTTTAGATCGGGGGCTGATGAGAAGGAACTCCTTTAATCCCTCTCAGTTTAGACTCCTGATCGATGGTGAGACCATACATCATTTCACTTTGCCAGATCCTGTTATGACCAGTGTCCATGACCCAGCAAACTGGACATATGCCTTAGAAGGACATGGTGATACGGTGGACGCACCACGACCCTGCCCAGAGCCAGAGTACGTTCCAGCTCCACCACCTGACAGGACCACTGTGTGGTCAAATAATCATTCATAGGTACTCCAGATATGCAGACCCAGATGGCGATGATGCGCCAAGAGATAGCAGATCTCTGACAGACTCTTGCTGACCTACACCTGGGGATGGAAGTGTCAGAGCTGACCCACGCTACTGAGTACGGTGTGCTGTATGAAGACATGGCGGAGCTCCGTCGTGAGATAGCAAGACTCCGTGGAGATGACCAGACATCTTGATTTCCATTTTCGTATTATTTACTATATTTCTTATGCATTAATTTACTTCCAGTATCACCCAGACATATTTCCTACTATTTGTATTTGATATATTTCCGATTTATATTAAGGTTTGAGTTTTTTATGTTTATATGCTAATATTTTCTTTTATTTTATTTTTTTTCTTTGACAAAATATATAAAAAAAAATTTATTATAAAAATATATATGCTTGTGAGAATTTTGTGCAAAACTACATTTTTAGGACATATGGAATGCTAAAAGACCCCCCAAGGCCAAATGAAGGACAAAAAACCCATTCAAAAAGACAAATTGAGGCCCATCAGCGGATTTGCTCTCGTCGCGCCCGCGGCAGCGTCCTTGTAAAATCGGGACAGAACCTCCATTCCCACCATTTTTGAAGCTCCAACCTTTTCAAACCCATTTTTCCCTCCGAAAAATCCCTATAAAACCCCATTGAAATTCATATCTCTAACATTCACCAATCATCTCTTAACTTTCCATTTCAATTTCCATAGACAAAAACCTAAAAAAATCCAACCTTTATCATACCACTTTTCTTTCACCCTCTTCACCATCTTCATCAATGGAGTTTAATGGAGTCATTCTTCGGGAAGGACAATCCGGGAATAGGCAGAGGCGGCAACTTCAAAAGCTTCAGGATCGAGAAATTCTCTCGATGAGGTATGTCGACGATACTTGCTTGCACGCTTTAGGGATTCATCATAGCGTTTTCCATATGTTAGACTTTGTAGGTTTAGGCACTGTTTTCACCACAAAAGAACCCACCTATGAGAGGATGACGGTTGAGTTTTTGAGTTCATTGGTTTATACCGTTCGTCCCGACACTGCTAGCACAGTCGGTACCGTGCATTTTAGACTGTTTGCTGTTGAGTATCAGTTCAGTATCGATGAACTAGCAGGTCTATTGGGATTCCCTCATGGGGAGGGTGCTGTTTGTGAGGCTCATTCAGATGCTGAATGGTCAGTCGGGATATTCGCCTTCTGGCGCAGGTTGTCAGATACTATTGTTGATTCCTTTAAGGGAATACTCGCCTCAACCATTCATAACCCGACCATAAGAATTTTCAGATATCTTTTGGCATGCTCTATTTTTGGCCGGGAGAATCAAAACAAATTTAATAGCAAAGAACTTTTGTTCTTGCAAGGATGCCTCGCAAATGTAAGAATCAATCCGGTTCCATTTATGATCGCCCACATATGCTTAACGGTAAATAAGGGTGGACCGATAGTTTTTGGCGGATTGATTACGTCTATTGCTCGGGCACTAAATTTGAATGGTGAGATAGCTACTTTAGAACCACTGCCCCCTCGTACAATTAATTTAAAATTTCTTAAAGACATGAAATTGTGCCGATCGAGGAGGGCTGTTGGTTACGAGTTGATGATTCATGAGGCAGCCGTCGAATCAATTGTTATGCCGTGCAGTAGACGTACAGATGTACGATTCGAGAGGAATTGGATCTATGACCTTACTGCCCCACCTTTTCTAGGTCCAATTCCTCCTAATGTCCATGACAATGAGGGGCCCGACACAGATGATGAGTATGACCATAGAGAGCGTGTGTCCCCCCCTCGTCCTACACAATCACACACCGCACCATCTTCTTCTAACACTTTTGCAGGAGCTGCTCCCGGATTTTATATTATGGAGGAGATGTGGCGAGACCATATGGCTAGAGAAGCACGGCATGAAGACCTTATCTCTTCCATTCAGCAACAGATGGCGGACCAGATGAGCTTTATGCAAGAGTCGCAGCGGAAAGCGGACCAATCTTACGAGACCATCTCCTGTACTCTGCTTGCGATCACCACTGAGCAGTCCCGTCAACAGCAATATAACCATCAGCACTTTCAGCTTATGGAGGCCACTCAGGGTTCCATCTTAGGTAACCTTCGTGAGGTGAAAGCTGCTCAGACAGAATTGCAGGCTAGGATGGACCAGCGAGACCATCACCGTAGCAGATGTCGTCGTTCCGAGCGTTCAGCACAGGGCGGCGAGGGCACCAGTGGTCCTCACTAGTTTTGCCAGGTTCCTTTCTCCTTAGCTTACTTCGAAACATTGCGGACAATGTTTGATTTAAGTGTGGGAGGAGATTTTATCGTTTTATTTCCGTCGTTTTAGTAGTTTATTTTTATTTCCCTTCAGTTATTTACTTTTGTTTCTGTTTTAGAAAATGCATGTGTTTGAAGAGTCATTAGTATAAGTATATTTTTTGGTTCACCTTCATTTTTCCCACATATTTTAACCCCAAAAACAAAAAAAAAATTTAGAAAAAAGTGTTGTTCTGAAAATTTTCTGGACTTTAAGACAGGTTCGGGTTAGGATGCGGTGACTTGGGAGAACCTTCGAAACATCAGTATCGTCCTTACACCATGAACTTCGTAAATATAAGAATCACACCTGAAACCCCATGTACCATGGCCCTAATTTCATTTCAAAATCATCCTTAGTAGTTTATTTCAGCAATCAGCTCAGGCCTAAACATGTTCTAAGTAGGAGACCGACAAATATAAGTGCTGATCTAAGTGCAAGAAAAAGCAAAAAGAAAAAAAAATTATCTACACCGTTGCTACAAAAGAAAAAAAAAGAAGGTAATAAGATGTTTAGCTTGCTCATTTCAGTTGGTTCAGAGGTATCTGGCGCTGAACTCGGTAGGGCGGATTACGATCCGATCCCCCACAACTGCATTTGAGAGGAATAAAAGGATTTTACACAGTTCCTTGTGCCAGAAATTCGGTATGAAAAGATCAGAATCACTAACAGGTCACTCTACCATGAAGCATGTGCGAAAAACGGGCTTAATATGATTGCGCTTGAATGAAAAGGACTCAAAAGAGATGGAAAAGGAAGGCCTAAGTATTGTGGGATATAATGGGTTGATTAGTATAGGAGCGAAGTTTATGTCCGTATTTGAGGATTAGTGTCATCACGATGCCCTTGGTTCACTCAGTTAGTACCGACCACTGCATCCAGACTCGGACTTAGAAGCCCTTTTCGCCCAAAAATCATCGATCAACACTGACTTTTCTATGAGCTTTAAATGTTTTGGTTGAGGACAAGCAAAGGTCTAAGTGTGGGAGAATTTGATGACACTAAATTATACTGTATTTTCGACTCTGATTTCACATGCATATTAGTTTTTTTTTATCTTTTTATGCCTTGTTATTGTTATGTTTTCCTTTGTTTTCAGGTTTTCAATAAAATCGAAGTCCCAGACGAAAAAGGATGCAAAAGGAGCTAGAATTCAAGTTTGGCAGCAATTTACTCTGGTCGCTTCTCTTGTCGCGGGCGCCCCAGGGTAGGCGACGACGTGTCCCATGATCTCCACAACTCAACTGCCACGTTCCCACGATCAAGCACTCACCTTTGCCGTTTTCCTCTTGTCGCGGGCGCGGTAGGCCTGTCGCGGGGGCGACAAGGCAAAATTAGTTCCCGCCCATTTTTCAAGCCAAGGTCACTTTTGTCTTTGCACCATGCCAACGTTGCCTATAAATACTCTCAGAACTCGAATTTTAGGATCATCCAATCTTAGTTTACTTCACCCTAGGCATAAATTTCACTCTTGTAAAGCGGTAATCTTCTCACATCGAGGAGTTATTGCACTGTGTGTGATCAAGTTTGTAATCAAGTCTTGGAGTGTCTGTAATCAAGTTGGAGCACTTTGGTAGAAGTAATCCTGCCAGCATTTTCTTTTCCGTACATTGTACCAGATTTAAAGACTCCGCTTTGGAGCAGGTTTTATTTTAATCGCATTTACTTTCATTTATTTCTTGCACTTGCTTTATTTTGTTTATTTATTGTCTTGCCTTACTTTTCAAAACTTTACTTTTCAAAAGACTTAATTCCATACATGATAAGAATTAATATGACTGTTATAACTACCATGGCTGGCTAAGTTTTAGATAGGTAAGAATGTAAAGACCATAATCACCGTAATACGTCTATATGTCAATAGATATACTTGAGGGCTGTTTTAATCTTTAACACAAGTTTTCTGTACTTAAAAGCAATGTTGGGTAAGATCGAAAGCCGTCCAACCATTTGTGAACTTGTTTAGTTCTCAACTGATCAAATACAGCGAAAGCGCTTTGTTCAGTTGAGTAGGGATTTTTAACACTTTAGAAAAGAGATTTTAAAACTATTTTCGGACGCGTTAGTGGGATTAGAATCTGGTTCATTTTGAACCTCTTTAGTTTAGAGATTTCAGGTCAAAATACTTTTCTGTTTAGTTTAGAATTTGCATTTCTTAAAAGTAAGTTTTCCATGACTCTAACGCAATGCGCGCGTTTTTATAAGTGACAATAAAGGGGTTAGTTTAGAGGGTAAACTTGGTTCTGACTACGCGAAAGCGACGGTTCCTGTTAAACTGAATTCTTTTCTTAAAATAGAAGATATTGCCCGTAAGTAGTTCTGTTGATGAATATAGAAATATTATCGGTTATGAGAATTACATTCAAGCCTATTGTTTTGTCTGATTTTTATTACCTCGTCATTTACTTTTATTTATTTTCCTCTGCATTAGTAAACCCTGAATTGAACTGCCTTAGATAAGCACTGTAACAAACGAAAATCGTTAGATCGACATTTGGTCTCTGTGGATACGATAACTTTTTATATTACTCTGACGCGATTCGTGCACTTACGAATACAACGCATCACCTTCAAAACTTCTTCCACAGTGGAGGTTTTCTTCACCCGGTGTCTCAAGCAGTACATGCTATCAATAAGGAAGATTCATCTGACACAGATGAAGAATGGAAGTCCTATCTTAATGAGGACGGTTATATGTCTCAGGAAGAGGTGCCTATACCATTTTGCTATCCCGCACAGAATCCGAGATTTATACCGAGGTCAGACGTCGAAATGATCTATGGAGATTGTGATCCGGAAGGATGCCGTGCTCCGCCAAATTCATTAGAAGAGGACACTCTGATGAAAGACAACTTTGACCACAATTACTATGGCCCAATGGATGGTCTGCCAATGTGGCAGCCTTACCCAGGAAACTTGGGGCAAGAGAGTCAGCCGAACAATGAAAATCAGCTGACCGTTTTTGAACAGAATACCTGTGTCCCCACCATGTCATGGGATCAACACTCAAGTCATTCAGAAACTACTCAACATGACGATGAATTTGCAACATTTGTAGGACTTGAATTCATCAACTATGCTTTTCCTGAGGTCAACGTCATTGAGAGAGATGACTCCTCCAGTTCCAAAGATGTTTGGGACACCTTGGGACAACCGAGTGGGAAATACGACTATATGGTCAAGTACACCGCTCCCGAAAGCTCTCGTATCAGACTCGAAGATATCCAGCCTACTGGATGGGGAGATACAGCTGAGGGCACAAATTCTATGCAAAATGTAACAGAGGAATCTTCCTACGACAATTCTACCTGGGAGACGGATTCCAATGATCCTGCTCCACCAGAAATCAGCGTTATTTCTGAAGACAAATCAAGGAAGGTGCCAGACTTTGTGATTCACCGAGGAGTTCGCCGCCAATGGGTTGCTGTCGAGGTTCCAAAGATCATTCATCAGTCAAAGTAATTGCCATCTTTAACCTTTCACCCTGCCCAGGTGAAACGGATGTTTTGATAGGGCTCGCTTTCTGTAAATTTTCCCATTTCGCTCCGTCCAAAGCGACAGAGTTTTGTTTTATAGGGCTGTAGTTTCAAGAATCGACTTGTTCATTAATAAAATAACGTCGTTCTGTAATTTCCGCATTTATTGCTGTTTTCTCTTTTTGCTTTTTCAGAAAATGGTAATCCTAAAAAACAATTCAAATAAAAACAAGCAGTAAAATAAAACACTGCACACACTTGCATTTTCTCTATCTCTTCTAAACACGGATCATCACGTCATGCAGATTGCTTGTTTTAAACCCCGTTGAAACATACGATCCGATGCCTTCTCCCAACTTTGAGTTCCCGGTATTCGAGGCTGAAGAAGAAGTTGACAACGAAATTCTAGAAGAGATCTCTCGACTACTCAGACAAGAGGAAAGGTCCATTGAACCTCACAAAGAGCCGTTGGAAATGGTAAACTTGGGTTCAGAAAAAGAGAGAAAAGAAATCAGGATTGGGGCACTGCTCAGTCTAACTGCCAAAGAGAGTTTGATAAAGCTTCTCAAAGAATTCCCCGATGTATTCGCCTGGTCCTATCAGGATATGCCAGGGTTGGATACCAGCATCGTGGAACATCACTTACCGTTGAGATCGGAATGTCTTCCAGTAAAGCAAAGGTTGAGACACACGCACCCGGACATGGCCATCAAAATCAAAGAGGAGGTGCAGAAACAGATTGACGCGGGTTTCCTCGTTACGTCTGAATATCCTCAATGGTTACCCAATATTGTACCCGTTCCCAAAAAGGACGGAAAAGTCAGAATGTGTGTCGACTACAGGGATCTAAACAAGGCTAGTCCAAAGGACGACTTTCCTTTACCACACATTGACATGCTGGTAGACAGCACATCAAAGTTCAAAATTTTCTCCTTCATGGATAGATTCTCGGGCTATAACCAGATCAAAATGGCGCCGAAAGACATGGAGAAAACTTCGTTCATTACCCCATGGGGCACCTTTTGTTACAAGGTAATGTCGTTCGGTTTGAAGAATGCCGGGGCAACCTATCAAAGGGCCATGACTACTCTTTTTCATGACATGATACACAAAGAAATCGAAGTGTATGTCGATGATATGATTGCAAAATCTAAAACAGAGAGTGAGCACGTTGAACATCTGTCAAAATTGTTCGAACGTCTAAGAAAATTCAAGCTCCGCTTGAATCCCAACAAGTGCACCTTCGGTGTCCGTTCGGGGAAATTACTAGGGTTCATCCTCAGCCAGAAAGGAATTGAGGTTGATCCTGACAAGGTCAAGGCCATTCAAGAAATGCCTTCTCCGAAAACTAAAAAACAAGTCAGAGGATCCCTGGGACGTTTGAACTACATCTCCAGATTCATATTCCTCATGACCGCCACATGTGCGCCAATTTTCAAATTACTAAAAAAGAACCAGGATTGCGTTTGGACAAAAGATTGTCAAACCGCCTTCGACAGTATCAAGGAATATCTGTTGAATCCTCCGATTCTATCACCTCCAATGGAAGGAAGACCACTGATCATTTACCTCACAGTTCTAGAGGACTCAATGGGATGTGTACTTGGCCAACAAGACGAAACCAAATGGAAAGAGTCTGCCATTTACTATTTGAGCAAGAAATTCACCAACTGCGAAACTCGGTACACGATGCTTGAGAAAACTTGCTGCGTTTTGGCTTGGGCAGCCAAACGTCTTCGCCAATACATGATTTGTCATACTACTTGTTTAATCTCCGAAATGGATCCAATCAAGTATGTCTTCGAAAAGCCTGCTCTCACGGGAAGAATTGCCCGTTGGCAGATGTTGTTATCAGAATATGACATAGAGTACCACGCTCAGAAAGCCGTTAAAGGAAGTATTTTAGCCGATCATTTGGCTCATCAACCGATTAACGATCAGGAATCAATCGGGTTTGACTTCCCAGACGAAGATGTCATGTATCTAAAAATGAAAGATTGCGATGAACCGCTACCCAGTGAAGGGCCAGAACCAAGTTCCCAATGGGGACTTATCTTTGACGGAGCAGTTAATCATTACGGAAATGGAATTGGGGCAATCATTGTTACCCCTCAGGGTACCCACATTCCTTTCACCGCTCGACTTACGTTCAAATGTACGAACAACGAGGCCGAATACGAAGCTTGTATCATGGGTCTCAAAGAAGCAATTGATTTAAGGATCAAAAACTTGGACGTATACGGCGACTCAACCTTGGTTATCAATCAGATAAAAGGAGATTGGAACACATACCAATCAGGATTGATTCCTTACAAAGACTATGCAAGAAGGTTGTTACCTTTCTTTAACAGAGTCGAGTTTCATCACATCCCTCGTGAGGAGAATCACATGGCTGATGCATTAGCCACTCTCTCTTCTATGATTAGTGTAGGTCAATGGAACGACCTACCTAAGATCGACATAATGCGCCTTGAACGGCCCGCTTACATCTTCACGATTGAAGCAGTCATAGACGATAAACCTTGGTATCACGATATTAAATGCTTCCTTCAGAAACAAGAGTACCCACCTGGGGCACTAAGGAAAGACAGAAAAACCCTCAGAAGATTGGCTGGAAACTTTTTCCTGAGCGGTAACACTCTCTATAAGAGAAATTTTGATATGGTCTTGCTCCGATGCGTCGACAGGCCAGAAGCAGACATGCTTATGAAAGAAATTCATGAAGGATCCTTTGGCACTCATGCCAACAGACATACAATGACGAGAAAAATTCTGAGAGCAGGGTACTATTGGTTGACCATGGAATCCGACTGCTACAAGTACATGAGGAGGTGTCACAAGTGTCAGATATACTCCGACAAAATTCATGTACCGCCATCACATCTCAAAGTTCTCTCTTCCCCATGGCCATTTTCCATATGGGTAATCGACATGATTGACTTGATCAAACCTAAGGCTTTAAACGGACATCGGTTCATCCTAGTAGCCATTCATTATTTCACCAAGTGGGTCGAAGCAGCGTCATTCGCCAATGTAACCCGACAAGTGGTGGTCCGATTTATCAAAAACAATATCATCTACCGTTATGGTGTTCCAAGCGAGATCATTACTGATAATGGATCTAACTTGAACAATAAGATGATGAAAGAGTTGTGCGCAGAGTTCAAGATCGAACACCATAACTCATCTCCCTACCGACCCAAGATGAACGGAGCGGTAGAAGCGGCCAATAAGAACATCAAGAGGATTGTTCAAAAGATGGTTGTAACCTACAAAGATTGGCACGAAATGCTACCCTTTGCTCTTCACGGTTATCGAACATCTGTCCGTACTTCCACAGGGGCAACCCCTTTCTCTCTAGTGTATGGCATGGAAGCAGTGCTCCCCATAGAAGTAGAGATCCCGTCAATCCGAGTATTGATGGAAGCTAAGCTCAGCGAAGCTGAATGGTGTCAAAGTCGACACGATGAATTAAATCTGATTGAGGAAAAATGGATAACGGCACTATGCCACGGTCAGTTGTATCAGCAGAGAATGAAGAAGGCGTTCGACAAAAAGGTCCGACCTCGTGTCTTCAGAAAAGGAGACCTCGTGCTCAAGAAGATACAATCGTTTCTCACTGATTCTCGGGGCAAATGGACCCCAAATTATGATGGCCCCTATGTGGTCACGAAAGCTTTCTCAGGCGGTGCCTTGAGACTTGCAACCATGGACGGAGAGGAATTTGCCTACCCCACAAATGTTGATGTAGTCAAGAAATACTTCGCCTAAACTAGATGAAAAAAAACGTCTCGGTGGATTGAAAACCCGAAAGGGCGGTCCAGGCAAAAGTTAGAGACATGAAAAAAAATCATCCCGATGGATTGGAAATCTCACAGTACAATCCAGGCAAAAATTAGGGATAATGGCAAGTAACTACGTTCGACAGAGGCAAGTCCCTCAGCAGCAGTTACATCATCCATCGGAGGAAAACTCCAGTCAAGGTCATCTTCGACAAAAGCTCAGGATGTCCCGAATTCAAAGTTGGTAGAAGGATAGTGGTCATTATGTTTCAACGTAGCCCTTTTCCCTGTAAATTACCATTTTCTAACTTTGTAAATACTTTTTGGAATCACGCGTTTGGCTGATCTCCATCTTATCAATAAAATTTGAGCCCTTGTGCTTTTGTTTGTAATTCTTATTTGTTTTAACTTTACAGAACGACGTTGTTAACATGATTAACGATTCTTGAAATAAAACAAAAATGAATTTACTTGTTAAAACTTTTTCTGCTTTTTAATAAAGACGGCAATTTCTTTTGACTGTTGAACATCAGAAGAACATCGGTCGCTTCTCCAGAAGTAATCGAACCTCAAAGTGCAGAATCAAAGTACTCCTTCTAACCCAGTACGCCTGAATGAAGGGATCAACTGTGTCAGGGACCTTGTCTCGTCTGACACGCCTCGACCGAGTTCTTATCTCCTAAGCCCGATCAACGGTATTCCCCACAGGGACTATCTCTCCTAAGTAAGGTGGAATTGCTATTCTGAACCAACGGTACTTCTTCGCCCCGCGATGGCCGAGTATCCAGTCGTGTTCCCCTGTCAATTTGTATGTCGCGTCAATTTTGTCAGCATATACATACATACATCATGCATTATTGATTTGCATTCACATTTCATATTGCATCACTATCACTCTAGTCGGTCTTGTCCCCTAGTGATAGAAGTTCTCTCAATCGAGTTGTCAGCCCTTTCCTCGTCAGGAAACGCTGCGTCTGAACAATCTCTCTCCTCCAGTTTATTTCTGGATTGAAGTTGGGTCCTCGACCACTTTGATAACTTGAACCTCTGAAAGACCAGAGAGCCCTCAGTTAACATCACTCTTCGCCATTGAAGATGATATCCTTGTTTTCCCGGATTAAAGAAAATCCCGAGAGAAAGCCTCCTAAATCGGAGATTCGGCAGTACGGCAGTTTTTCTCCGAAAAACCCACCGATGAAAAGGTCATCGGCACCTCAAAATTGGATCACATCATATGACATTTCTCCGAAAAGATCTTCGAGAAAAGTATGATGTAAAGACCCCAAAGGAATGCAGTCTCTCAAGGGACTCGCATTCCCTGAGTAGAGTCAACAAATGGTATCTCCAACAGAGAAGTTTGTACACCTCTATAACTCAGACGACTGGGTTCCCCAGCAAGTCTGACATCGAAACTTTTTTCCACTCGAATGGCATCTCCCCAGGAAAATTCGGCGAGAAGTTTGAAGGAAAGCCGCTACGAATAGCGTCCCTTGTCAGTAAAGTTTATTGACGAAAGAAACTAAGACCAGTTCTTTGGTAGGAAACCAGGATCGAGGGGAAGTTTACATCAGAAACTAAGACCAGTTCCTTGGTAGGAAATCAAGATCGATGGGAAGTTTATTTTAGAAATTGAGACCAGTTCCTTGGCTGAAGACCAGGATCGAGGGGAAGTTTACCTTTTCTAAGCATCATTCCTTAGCTAAAGAAGATGAATGCGTAAGCTACCATTCATAACCACCATCAAAATTTCGGGTATTCCAATATTTAATCCTCTTGCACCCCGAATGCCCGAATACCTTCGTCATTCACACCTTCGTGTCCAAGAAGATTAAATAGGGGCATCTGTCATACCACAAATTTTGACCACTAAGATTTCCCATCATTGTGAAAATCATCATCACAATATAGAGGAACCATCATACTTCATCAGTCTCCCCAAAGATGGGTGAGCATCCACTACAATCAAGAATTAGGGTTTCAAGCCCTCTCTGAGTGCTTAGACAAAGGATCAATCAAGGAATGACATGATCTTCAACTTGTCTAACCTCTCAAACACCTATAATGGATCAAAAGGACTCCCACTTCAAGGATCAAGCACAAGGCTGCTCCCTTCTAGGTGGATCAAGTCTCAAGATCGACAGTGTCACCAAATTAGGGTTTTGGTCGATCAGGGCCTCCAGATGAAAATTTTTCATCTGGGCACAAGCCAATGATCCAAAACCTAACCTAATATACTCCATGGAACCTCATGGACCCAATCATCAAGTTAATTTTGTCTTAGGGGATGCATTCATCAAAAATCAGGAATTAGGGTTTCTTGACCTAATTCACCCCTAAGTTGACTTTTAGGGCTAATCATGAGCCAAGAACTCAAGAGAGGGTTTGAGGGTCTCTAATGAACTATATTGATCCATTTGCAACAATGGATTAATCCAAGAGGCTTGAGCAACAAGTTTCAATTTCATCTGCACCACAGTTAGGGTTTTAAGGAAAAAGTCAACTGTAACTTTGACTTTTGACCAGGACATGCTCCCAAGCCCTAAGACATGATTCAATATACCCTATGACACCCATGGAACATGTACATCAAGTTTGATTTAGGTCAAGGACATGATTTCATGAAGAATTGCACATTTTGGAATTCATTTGATAAAAAGTCAACTGTGCACAAAAGTCAACTTTGACTTTTTGAGATTTTTCACCAAAATGGATTTTTAACCCTAAAATGATGTTAATGTATGATTTGAATCATCATTCATCAAGAAAAATCAAGAAAAGTTGGATAACTTGTAAAAGGGGTAACCATAAAAAACATAGAAAATTTTCTAAGTTAAAAAATAAAGTGGCTAGGGTACCAACTTTGGAGGACCATAACTCCTAAACCACAAAGCCATTTTCTCCCATCCAAGGCTTGATTTGTAGATCTCATTGCCCTCTACAAAAACTTCAACTAGACCTAGTTCCAATTCATTGTGGATTTTGAGTTATGGAGTGATCAAAATCAAGAAAAGTCACTTTGTTCCAACACTTAGTGAAAATTTCACTAAGTCAGATTTTACCCTACTTTTTGCCAAATGTAGGGGGATTTTTCACTTGGATTCAAAAGAGATCAAAACCAAACATGTTCAAACAGTTGTTGTATCATGTAAGGGCTTTCCAAAATGGCCAAGAACATTACCAAATTCCATTTGAGTCATGAGATATGACATTGGAAAATTGCCTTGCTGAAATCTGCCAAGGCAAGGCAGAATTTGCATTTTTGCTCGATTTGCCAAAATCAGCCAAATCCAAATGCTCCCATCCACTTGGACACCTCAGAGGATTGAATCTAAAGGGGACAATCACTGAGCCAAGCCTCCAAAGTCTTTGGAACAAGAAATAGCATGTTGAACCTAGAATGGCCAAAATAGGGACAAGACTCCAATTTTGGATTGGAGCATTCAATGGAAGCATCAAGGTGGCATGGACTGAGCCATTCTCAACTGAATTCAGTCAAGACTTATCCAAGACCAAGGGAACCACAGCCATGTGCCCTAACCTCTAGTCAATGGCTAGAGGAGACTTGGATTTCCATTGGCCAACATTGAACAAACACCTGCTGCAGTCGCCATTCACTATGGATCCCAAAACAAACTTGCTCTACTATAAATATAGCTCAATTGTGATCAGTTTAAGGACACCAAAGGCCTACAACACTTGCCTTTCTCAAAAACCACTTCTCACTCTCAAAAATGCCTTTCTTAGCAAGTCACTATCGGGTTTTTCATTAGAGAGCAATTCCACTTAAACCAATCACACAAACACCCCATATACATCATATGTGAGCTGATCAAACACTTAAACAACAAGTGGAACACTGATTTCTCAGAATCACCAGTCAATTGCTCAAGGTTTTAACCAAAGTACAGTTGTGATGCCATGAAGTGATCCAGCCATTCTCACTCAAGTCCAAGCATTCAAACACACTCCATAGGGTGTAGGGAAGTTGTTCAGATCATCACAATTCATCTGTAACACCTCCTACTCAGAAATCAATTTGCTCTTGCTGTCACGACCTAGAGGTAAGCTTAAACTTGGTCATCTCTCAATCTATGCATATTTCCTCGCACAATACTTTTGCCAAATGTTCATAATCATGCATGGAATGTTTCCCCTCAATTAATTGCATTGTTTGAATCGTGTATCAAAAATCCTAGCCTTCATGCAGAAATTAGGGTTCTTGAGGATTTTTCGTGATTTCTTGTTATATGTTTAATTTAAATGAAATTAAATACCATAGACATGATCGTGAGGTTGAAACGAGTTGATTGGTATGTGGATTGCATGATATAATCAAGTATTCAGTGAGATTGGAGAGAAAATGCAAATCTGGGCAAGCCCAGAACATGCGCGTGTTCTTGGGTGTTCTTGGCGCCATTTTCATAAATTCAAATATTTGAATTTTGTGATTTTATTTAATTGATTCAAAAATTAATTTCTCTCTGAGTTTTAATGATTTTGAGTTGATTCTTTTTTTAATAATTCACAAAAATGTTAAAATATTTTATTTTCCCAAAAAATCCCAAAAATATTATTTATTTTATATAATTGATATTTTTGCAAAGAATTAATGTTTTAATTGTTTTTGACATTTAAAATATTTTTCCACCTTGATTTTGCAACTTTTAATGCTTTCTAATTATTTTGTAGGTCAATACTTAATTTTTGAAACATTAATCCAAGATCACAATTTGTTTTTCCTATGTTAAACAATTTTGATCATTTTAATTGAATTTTAATTTAATTAAAACACATTTTTGAAAACAAATTAGGGTTTTTGGATTAATTCAACCCTCATAAATCATTTTCAAAATACTTTGGGCCTCTAATAGAGTGTAAGACCCAATCCTTTTTTTGACCAAATCATTTTTGGGCCTCAGTGCATTGTATAAGTCCCAATACCGTCAAAAACCAACGGCGCGATCGTCGCCTTTTGAAAAATAACCATGGGCCTCTCCTTGAGCTATAAGACCCATTCAAACTTTTTGGACCTCTAATAGAGTGTAAGACCCAACCCTCTTTTGACCAAAAACTTTGGGTCTCACTTATTGTATAAGTCCCTCTGCATTAAAAGAAAATCTCTGCGCGATCGCCATTTCAAACGGAAAAAAGAAACTGGGCCTACCCTTGTGTTATAAGCCCCACTCTTTTTCTTTAAACCTTTTTGGGCCTCTTGAGAGAGTGTAAGACCCATCACTTTGTACAGAAAACCTTTTTGGGCCTCAGTCACTTGTATAAGTCCCTCTGTACAAATTCAAATAGTGCGCCCACTGATAAAACCCTGGGCTTCTCCTTGAGCTGTAAGCCCAAAATCTTTCTTTTTCAAAACACTTTCTCCTTTGATTTTGAATATACTATTGTTTTCAATCTTTCTTTGTTGAACAACTAACCAAACAGCATGGAAGCTCTACAACCGAGTAAGTGGTTATTGCTTTCATTTACCGCTTTCATATACATATAACTGTATTGTGGGGCTGTTTCGCTGTAAGTCTTCTTTCATAAACTCATATCAACTGTGTAATAATAGTATAGATATTTAGAGTTTCCCCGGCAACTACGTCTAGAACTAGGTAACGTCGTTTCATTGATCACTCTTAAATAGTCAAAACTAGATCCCCATAGGATTACCAGACACAGTCTTCCCTCCTCTTGGGGTTAAACAATATGGAGACATGAAAGGCAGCATTCTCGGTGAACCCTTTCATAGACTGTCACTCGTAGAAGTTGTCAAAGAAACTCTATTCCCCAGAGATGATATTTTCTCCGTGAATGGCATCTCTTGAGTTTCTTCCAAATTCTCGAACTTTCCTGGCTTGATCTATTCTCGGTGAATGGCATGTCTTGAACGTCTCGGGGTTTGGGGACCCACAAGCTTCTTAAAAGCACTTGTCAAGAAACTCTACTCCCCAGAGATGACCTTTTCTCCGTGAATGGCATCTCTTGAGTTTCTTCCAAATTCTCGAACTTTCTTGACTTGATCTATTCCTTGTGAATAGCTTGCCTTGAATTTCTCGGGGTTTGGAGACCCACGGGCTTCTTAAAAGCATCGGCCTCCTCTTGGGCATCATACAAGGACCCACAGGCTTCCTAAAAGCAACCCGCCTCCTCTTGGGCTTAGTACAAGGACCCTACGGCTTCTTAGAAGTATTCACAGCCTCCTCTTAGGCTTCGTATAATGATCTCTTCCTCCGGGAATGATAGCCTCCTCTTGGGCTTTGTACAAGGACCGATCGGCTTCTTAAAAGTTTCCAGCCTCCTCTTGGGCTTCGTACAAATTGTCCCGACGACCTCCTAGAGGTATAGGAACAGAACTTAGTCATCCACATAGAACAATCCTTTCATAGAGTCTACTACTATTTCTCAAAGCACAGTACAAAATATGAAACTCTAGACTCGGACAGTCTAAATTTCCTTGAGTCTCAAAGACATTCTCAAGTGACCCCTTCGTTAAATAGGAAGAAAACCCGTAGACTCGGACAGTCTAAATACCCTTCGGATTTCCCACTTCCTTAAAGAACAGGAATAACCCGGATCCTCGAATCAAATCCTCGAGTACAGTGTTGCTCATATAAGAACTGATTTTCTCTTTAACAATCAGTCTACTGGACCTGTCACTCAACTGAAACAGTAACCACAGCCTCCTCTTAGGCTTTGTATAATGATCCTTCTCCAGTGAAGTTAGCCTCCCTCTTGGGCTTTGTACAATGATTCTCCCCAGCGGAGTCAGACAACGTTTAGCCTCTCTCTCGGGCTTTGTACGAGACACATAAGAGACTCCCTCGTTGAGTCAATCACCCATTTCGCCTCTATCTCGGGCTTTATACGAGATACAAAAAGGTTCTTATTGAGCCAAACAAATCTTTTGCCTCCATCTCGGGCTTTGTACAAGATACAAAAACTCTCTTGTTGAGTCAAATAGCCTCCATCTCGGGCTTTATACGAGATACCAAAAGATTCCCTCGTTGAATCAAAACCTTTTAGCCTCTCTCTCGGGCTTTGTACGAGACACATAATAGCCTCCTCTTAGGCTTTGTATAAGAAAACCACTGGTTGATCCAATTAACCTTTTAGCATCAAAGCTGTGCCTCGTTCACAGTACACAAACATCAACAACTCCTTCCCCTCCATCTAACTGCTGTAAGCGGCAAGCCTCTGGATCATCTACATCCATGCCACTGTCCCTCTTTTAGCATGAGAAATTCCTAAGGAAAGATAGCATTGCTCTACATTGAGTTAAAGTCTTCTCCTTCAGGCTAAAATCCCCTATAAAGGAAATTATGGCATTGCCAGATTCACAAATCCCGGTTAAAGTAATTCTCCTTTATAAACAGTCGTGACGGACAATCCCCTCTTTAGAGATGACAAATTCTCTCTAAAGTCAACACCCTTCAGCTTCACATCTTGGGCTTCGAACAAGATACAAATAAACCCTTTCGCTTCACGTCTTGGGCTTTGAACAAGACACCAAAAACAACCATTTCCTCCCATAGAATAGGAGGAACTACGAACGCTCTGATTTCCCTGTTTCGGTAAACGGGAATACGTAGGCATAAGATTGAAAGAAAAAATCTTAGCGAGCACACTAAACAAAAACCCAAAATCCCCTACTCTCATGTATCTATCAAAAAGCATTAGTCCTAACATCCTAATCCTTGTTCCCCGCCAGAAACCTGTCTGTCCAAATAACACAAGAAATCCAAGAGAGAAAACAGTATTGGCAAAAATACAACCGATACAAAGCCCCCCCCCCCACATTGATAGCATTCGTAACTTAACAGACCGCTATTTAAACTCAGTATGCAAAGCAGGGTTAATTGGAGACATCTATTTCCCTTCCTTATTCAGCTCACAATAGGATAAAAAATGAATCGACCTGTAGTTAAAACTCAACCGCAGAGAGCGACTAGCGCTTAAGAACCACGTCCAAAATCGCTCGCTACACAAGCTTGATCAAATGGTCAAATCTATCAGAATGCTGAACAAGGGGACTGATACCTTGGATGATATTCTTCAGACTGGAAAACTGGCTAGAGATATGACTGGGCTGGTATTTGATGGTGAGAAGAAACCTTCTTCAGATGCTAGTTCTTCTGGTCCCAAACATAACTTGTCCCATCAGATGTCTCAACATCATGGGATAGTTCAAGCTTCTGGACATAAGCAGTTTGTGCCTCATCAGATATCTCAACATCATGGGAAAGGCCATGTTTCTGGACCTAATCATTTTGTGCCCCAACATCGTGGCAGAAGACAGCCTCAACATCATGGGAGAAGACATCCCAACCACTTCATTGGAGGATTTCAAAGATGGAGATGTCATTACTGTGGAAGATTTGGTCAACGAAACCTTTTTGCTTCAGACTGCATGGATATCCTAAACCTGATCCTCAACCTAGACCAAATCAAATCATTCATACAAGTGGAAAACAATGGGTTCCCAAGATTGCTGCTAACAGCTTGATAGCTCACATGGTTCTAAGAGGTTCTACCATAAGAGATTGGTATTTTGATAGTGGATGTTCTAGACATATGACAGGTGTCAAGAACTTTTTGGTGGACATCAAATCTCATTCTACTAGCTATGTGACTTTTGGTGATGGAGCCAAAGGTGAAATTAAGGGGGTTGGTAAGCTGGACTATTCAGGAACTCCTAAGCTTGATGATGTTCTGTTAGTGAAAGGGTTGACTGCCAACTTGATAAGCATCAGTCAACTGTGTGATCAAGGGTTCAAGGTAAACTTCATAAATTCTGAATGTTTAGTGACTAATGAAAACAGTGAAGTTGTGATGAAGGGAGTCAGATCTAAAGACAACTGCTACTTGTGAGTTTCTCAAGATTCCAGTTACTCCTCCATGTGTACTCTTACCAAAGGTGATGATGTGAAATTGGGACATCAAAGACTTGGTCACTTACATCTGAAAGGGGTGAAACAAAGACTGACTAAGTTCAATGTTAAGCATGATGTCATGACATCTTACTGTGACAACCTAAGGAGCACTAAGCACATTAATATTCATCATCTGTTCATAAGAGAACTTGGAGAAAACAAGGCCAGTCAGTTGGAACATGTCACTACAGAGAAGAAGTTTGCTGAAATTTTCTCTAAGGATGTGGATGAACTGTTTGATAATGAGATAATTGCTAATGTGGTTCCTGGTATTGCTAAAAGGTTGAAATGAAGAAAAGGGAAAGCTGCAGATTCACCTCCAAAGGTGAGAACTGATATCAGTAAGAGGAAAACTCCAGTTGTAGGTCCTACAAAATCTTGGAGCAAAGTGTCTACCTCTTCCAAAAAGAGGAAGACTAGTGCTGATTCTGACTCTGATTTTGATGTTGAGGAGGATGTTCAGGACATCACTCCTGTGAGGAAGACTGCTTTAAAAAGGATATCTGACAAAGTCCCTGATGTGCCTTTGGACAACATTTCCTTCCACTTTGCTAACAATGTTCATAGGTGGAAATATGTTCATCAAAGGAGGTTGGCTCTGGAGCGTGAGTTAGGAAGAGATGCTTTGGATCTTAAAGAGATCATGGAGCTTATTGAGTCTGCTGGTTTGATGAAGACTATAACAAAGTTCTCCAAATGTTATGAGGTGTTGGTAAAAGAATTCATTGTTAACATTCCTGAAGACTGTTCTAATCACAAGAGTTAGGATTTTAGAAAAGTCCATGTCAGAGGAAAATGTGTTGAGTTTTCCCTAGTGATCATCAACAAATATCTTGGCAGAAGTGAAGAAGAATGTGGTGAGCTTGAAGTCACAGATAATCAAGTGTGTATGGAAATAACTGCTAATCAAATGAAGGCTTGGCCCTTGAAGCCTAACAAATTGGCAGCTGGTTGTCTGAGTGTGAAGTATGCTATTCTCCACAGGATTGGAGCAGCCAATTAGGTCCCCACCAACCACACTTCCACTATTTCTGTTGGTCTGGGTAAGTTTATATATGTTGTTGGAACTAGGAAGAAAGTTGATTATGGTTCTGTGATTTTTGATTAAAGAATGAAGCAAGCTGGCACTTGCGTTGTGAAGATGCCAATTGCCTTCCCCTCCCTTATCGCTGGAATCATTTTGACTCAGCACACTGGTATTCTATCCCAGTCTGATGTTGTGTGCATGAGGGAGTCTGGTTTGTCCCTTCACTACAAATTGTTTGAAGGTAAGCATGTTCCTGACATTGTCAAGACATCTGCCTCAACTTCACACCAGCCACCATCCAAGTCTGGGGTGATTTCTGAGTTGGAAGAGGCGTGCAGGGAACTAGATGATGTCATTAAAGTCAACACAGAAAGGAAACAAAAATTTGAAAGAATTATCATGACTCTAAGAATGGAAGAAGGTGATGGTGGGAATGATGCTAGTAAAAAGGGAGGATCTGAGGAGAGTGCTAATGACATGACTGATATTGAGGATTCTGGTGATTTTGGAGAGACTTGAGGATTCTGGCCTTGAGGTTTTCCTTATTGTTTGTTTTTTTTTGTTGGATTTCTTTAAGCACCTTTGTGTGCTCGTATCTTGTTCTGGATTTCTGCTGGCACCTGTGTGTGCTTATTTTTTGACTTTATTTGGTTGTTCTATTCTTGCGTACAGCTTCATTTTATAATTTAGCTTTGTTTGTGATGGAATTTCTGTCTGATATGGTTTTTGGTTTGTCTAAATTATGGCTAAAAAGGGGGAGAGTAGCCTCTAGTTTTTGAGTAGCTTTGTAGAGTTGTGTAGTGTGCTGCTGCTGGTTTTCTTGAAGGTAGTGTGCAGCTGGTTTTCTTGGTGGTTTTCTTGGTTGTTTTGTTTTGCTCATGGTCCTGAGGGGGAGCTTCTGTTGTTTTTATGTTCAGTGTTAACTCAGAATGTTAGATTTGTTTGAGTGTTGCTTCTGCTACAGGGATCTCTGATCTGTTGTGTGTTCTCATTGGTTGTTTTAGCCAAAATTTGCCAAAGGGGGAGTTTGTTAGTTCTGTATTGGCAACAATTTTGGTAAAACAATGTGTTGCATCAAGATGTTCTACTTGATGTCTTGACATGCTGTCTCTAACATTCTGCAGGTGAAGAGTTGGTGTGTTTTAGTATTGCAAGGATTTTGGGCATGATGCCGAACACGATGTTCTGACATCAGTTGACAGAACTTTCTGTTCAGTGTTTTTATGTGCTGCGCTTTTTTTATATATCTTGGGAGATTTTGTTTGAGAGATTGCAGGCGAATTTATTGGAGAAGATTTGTTTTGATACGATCAATTCCTGTTACTTTGTGGAGTATATTTTGTCACTATTTTTAGGGCAAAAAGATTTGGAGTTTTATCAATTTTAATTGAGAATTAATTCTGAGAATTATTATTGCCCAGGCCCAAGAATCTGTTTCTATTTAAAGGAGTCTCAACCCTACTTGGAAACGACGAAGACTAGAGAAAAAAGACTGAGTGTCAAGTGTTAGGGTTTGTGTTTTCGTCTGTTATTTGTGAGCCATTCATTCATCTTTCAGATGCTTGAATTGGACTGATTGTTTGAGTTGTAAGTTGTCCACTCTAAGCTTTTAAGCATGAGTGTTTGTTCTTGATTGAAGCTTTTAAGCAAGATCAAGTATTGTCATTGAAGGGTGATCTTCTAATATTTGTCATCACTGCTGTGATTGAGGGGGAGTGAGAGGTGTCTCATATCTAAGAGTGTCTTAGGTAGAAGTGTCATTGGGTAGTGATTAAGTGAGTAGATTGTCAACTTGTGAGTTGGCTGTGGAGTCTACAAATTGTACTACTAATAGTGAATTTGCTCCCTGGCTTGGTAGCCCCCAGACGTAGGTTGTTAGACCGAACTGGGTGAACAATTCTCTGTGTTTATTTATTGCTTTTAAGTGTTGTTACTTTTACTGTCTTGTTCATATAGCAGATATTGATGTTGTGACATCTCACTCGACATCACATATCTGATACCAAAATTTCACCGACCTCTTCGCATGGAGCGCCGCCGAAATGCCCGGTTTAGATCCATCCATCGCCTGCCACTAGCTGACAATCGACCCCGCCGTCAAGGCCGTAGCACAACGTAGGAGAAAGCAGTCTCCGGAGAAAACGAAGGTTGCTGAAAAAGCTGTAAAGGACCTCCTCGAGGCCAAATTTGTTTCGAAGGCCAAATACACCACTTGGCTGTCCAACGTTGTACTAGTTAAAAAATCTAATGGAAAATGGTACATGTGCATTGATTACACCGATCTCAATAAGGTATGCCTGAAGGATGCCTACCCCCTCCCCAATATTGATAAACTTGTTGATAATTCTGCTGGTTTTAAACTTTTATCGTTCATGGATGCCTACTCGGGCTATAATCAAATTCTGATGGCAATGTCCGACAAAAAATATACGGCCTTCATGACCGAATCGGGCAACTATTACTACAACGTAATGCCCTTCGGCCTGAAGAACGCCGGAGCAACGTACCAAAGAATGATGAAAAAGTTATTCCGGGGAGAAATAGGCGACATGCTCGAAGTCTACATGGACGACATGATCGTGTAATCCCACGAGGAAACCGATCATACTGCCCATTTGAGAAAGGTCTTCGAACAGGCTAGGAACGAGGAATTGAAGCCAATCCTGATAAATGCCGAGCATTCTCCGAGTTTCCTACACCTAAGTCTAAGAAATTCATCCAGTCCCTCAACGGGATGCTCGCGTCACTATCTCGTTTCGTGGCCAAGTCCGCCCAGCACACCCTACTGTTCTTCAAACTCCTCCGCAAGGAGGCAGCATTCAAATGGACCGAGGAGTGTGACAAGGCCCTCCTCCATCTGAAACGAGCACTCTCAGAGCCACCGGTCCTCTCTCGCCCGGACGATGGCGAAACATTGTACCTGTACCTGGCCGTAGCAACCGAAGCAGTGAGCGCCGCTCTCATCCGCGAGACACCTGACGGGAAAAAACCCATATATTTCACGAGCAAAGCGCTGCAAGGACCAAAGTTAAGATACCAACAGATAGAGAAAGTAGTACTGGCCCTCATCAATGCAGCCAGAAGATTAAGACACTACTTCCTGGCTCACACGATCGTGATTTGAACAGATCAGCCGATAAAGCAGCTGCTCGGACGACCAGATATGGCTGGCCGAATGCTCAAATGGTCGCTAGAACTGTCTGAATTAGACATCCAATACGAAAGCAGGAAAGCCCTAAAGGCCCAAGCTCTGGCCGACTTCGTCGCGGAAATGACGTTCACGGACTCCCCCGCGAGCGAAACGCGCAAATGGACCATTTTTGTTGACGGTGCCTCAAGCTCGGCAGGGAGCGGCACGGGCATCATACTGGAAAGCGACGAAGGAATCATCGTTAAAGTATCACTCACCCTGTCCTTCCTAACCTCCAACAACCAGGCTGAATACAAGGCCTTCCTCGCTGGGCTACGCCTGGCCGAGGACCTGGGCGCAGAAGAGGTCGTCATTTGCACGGATTCACAACTCATGGCCCTCCAGGTCCGAGGAGAATATCAAGCCAAAAATGACAACCTGGCCGAATACTTGGCCCTGGTCAAGAAGGAGATGGCGAAGTTCACAACGGTGGAAGTGAAATATGTTCCCCACGAACATAACGTGCGAGCAGACGTGCTATCCAAACTAGCCAGCACTAAGAAGAAAGGTGGAAACAAATCCGTCATACAGGAAGTACTTCCTCGACCCAGTATCGAGAAGGTCTCCCCGACCCTCGACGTGCAGGTGATCGGCGACAACAACTGCTGGATGACCCCTGTCTACAACTATCTCGTGAAGGACGAACTTCCGTCCGACCCAAAGGAGGCCAGGACAGTTAGGAGAAGAGCCTGCTCTTATGTCTTGGTCGAAGATAAACTCTACAGGCAAGGATTCTCCATTCTGCTGCTCAAATGTGTCGAGGAAGAAATGGTCGCACACATCCTGCGTGAAATCCACGAGGGAATCATCGCCTAGCATCTCGATGGAAGGTCACTTGCCCGAAAGGCCCTCCGAGCAGGATACTACTGGCCGACCATGCAGCACAACGTAAAAGAACACGTGAAGAAATGCGATAAATGCCAACGGCATGGGGACAATGGGACGTAATTCACAGACAGAAAGTTTCAGGACTTCGTCGCCCAACTGGGCACGAAGCAGCACTTCGCATCCGTCGAGCACCCCCAAACAAACGGCCAGGCTAAGGCAGCTAACCGAGTCATCCTTCGAGGTCTCAAACGAAGGCTGGACGAAACGAAGAAGGCTTGGGTCGAGGAACTGCACAACGTATTATGGGCATACCGTACAACCCCACACTCTACGACCGGGGAAACACCCTTCCGTCTAGCATGCGGAATCGAGGTTGTGATCCCCATCGAAATTCACGTACCCTCCAGGAGGACAGAGTCGCCCCTAGACGAGGAAATGAACGACGAATCACTAAGATAATAACTCGACCTCGTCGAGGAAATTCGAACTGGGGCTGCCCTCCGCGAAGCCTCACTAAAACAAAAAATTACCATCAGGCACAACGCCAAGGTGATACGGCGAGAGTTCGACGTGGGAAGCCTTGTTCTAAGAAGAAACCACAAAGACTCTCGCGAAGGCAAACTAGCAGCCAACTGGGAAGGGCCTTATCGCGTCCGAGCAAAAACGGAAAGTGGGGCCTATTACCTAGAACATCTTAACGGGAAAGAACTTGCTCGACCATGGAATGCCAAAAAGCTAAAACAATACTATAGCTAAGGCCCTAATTCCCGGTTCGACCCATCACGACGACGGACGTCAGCTACCGACCACTATGCACGCCTAGGTACAAGCGTCGCATACCAATAAAGCATAACCCCGCTCAACAACGAGTCGAGTAAATGCTCGACGACGGTCCTCGATCGAGCATCGTTGTCATCAAAGTACCATGATTGGAAGAACCCCAGCTCGTGATGGGACATTCACGCCGCGAACTCAGGCCTCAAACGCGACCTGAGCTCCACATCCCCTCCAGGGCATTCCCCGTTCGTTCGACCAGTTCCCCACACTGCCGAACACATCTACAATGAGCAATCCCCTAAAACACTCCCAATCACGGGCAGATATACATTCACAACGAGCATGAGTACAACACTTAGCAAAAAATAAAAGCAAGTAAAATCATGCAGATAACAGAATCGAACATATAATAATTTAACATAATAAGTGGCCACAAGGACCACGATTGTGCTGAGTTACATAAAACGGGGGTCATACCCCCTCCCCCCCCAAAGATAAGTTACAACAGATACTCGACGCGCAGGCCGGATAAATTACAACAACAAAAACAGACTCCTCACTCGTCCACCTGCTCGGCTGGCTCAGACTGGGGTCCCTGGTCCTCTGCGGGATGATCCTCGGTGTTCCCTTCAAGGAGAGTGTCAGGCATAACGATCAGGCCATCCTCAACATGCGCCAGATAGTGGGTACCCTCGACAAAAAAGTCAAGCTCGGGGTTCACCACCCGCAGTTGAGCCACGACGTTTCTGAAGGATTCATCTGCGACGGCAATGCTGTCATCCTCGGCCACCAGCATACGGGCGACCAGCTCGGATCTCGTTTTAAATTCCTTCACATCTTCCGGCTCATCCTCACCCGGAGCATTGGTCGCCCTTAACTGCTGGACCAGCTCCTTGGAAGCTTTCTTCTCCGCCGCCAGCGTGGAATTTTCCTTCTTCAACCGAGCTACCTCCTCCTCAGCCTTCTTCCGAGCATCATTGGAAACCTTGGCTTCTTCTCTGAGGGACGCCATGGTAGCCCGAGCAGCATTGAGTTCAGCCTCAGTTGCAGAGTCCCCTTCAGCATAAACGGCTGCCATCTCCAGCATCCTAACCAATGCTGAAGCATCCTGAGCCACCAACGCCCTCTTGCTCGGGCGGTCCATACTTTCCAAGCGATGAGACTCCGCCCGAGGCACGATCAAAGAATTCCCCTCGAAGAATTTCCTGTCAAGGATGCAAGGAGGAAGCTCGAACTTCCCCTTCTCCGATGCCCGAGTCAGGTCCACAGCGTCATTAAACCTTGGCCGCTTGGATCGACCGGTCAAAGGAAGTGGTCCCCGCAGCAGACTGCGCTGGAGGAGGGGCACGAGCACCAGCAAACCGAGACTTCAGAGGAACCGCTCCGGCCTTGTTCCTCGCAAGGGAGTTATTTACAACCCTCTCATGGGCCTGAGGCATCTCACCTGCACAAACAAAATACGAACACGTTAGTCACGAGAGAAAGAAATAACACGAGCAAATCTAAAATAATTAAAACTACCAAGCAGCTTCTCGACATCCGCAGGAGTCTTGCACTCCAGCAGTGCCTTGGTATTGATAAACCGGTACTCAACCCTCTAGCTACCGTCCTCCTCGAAGATCGGGCTACCCTTATTCGTCTAGCACTCAGCGATCTGGAAGGAGTTAACGTACTTCACCAACTCCTCGTACGCCACGGCATCCTGCCCATGCAGCTCGTGCGGTTGAAGAACGTAGTCACTAGGCTCCTTGGTAAAATGGTCAGGTGCCCAATGAAGGGGGAACTTGTAAATCCTCTGCCCAATGAATTTCCCCGCCTCGTCGCGCAGGTCATTCCCATCCTCGTCAACCTCAATCTCCCAGACATATGTACTGTCCTGGGCAGCTTCGGACACGGGCTCGACAACATAGTACCGTGTCTTAAACGTCCGTATCGATTCAGAAATAGGCTTGAACAGCTTACGTGGCTGCTTCAACGAGACCCATCCGTACTTCCTCCCCGACAACTGCCTTTGAAGATGGAAGACAGTAAAGAACAAAGGGAGAGTAGCCCCGATAGAGAGGTATTCGCACACCAGCTCGAACGCCCGAATGAAGGCCAACGAGTTGGGATACAGCTGCGTGGGAGCCAACTTCAAGTGCGTAAACACCGACTGCTGAAAATCGGTGAACGGCAGCCTCAGACCCAACTCCTTAAAATCATATTCATACATCGTGAAACGGTCCCCGAAGTGCGTGCAGACCCGCTCATCCTCAGAAGGGAAGTGCACCTTCCACTCCCCCTCCGGCCCAACCTCCGTAAAAACATCTCCTAAATACGTTGCAAAGGTAGACACGGGGTCGGCAGGTTCGGCCACCTCCCATTCCTCCTCGGGACCCTCAACGATGTCCTCGTCCATAACTTCCAATTCCTCTTCCTCCCCGACATCACTGGAGGAACTCGAAGCCGTCGAGCTACTGTTTTCCGAAGAGCTTGTCTCTCCCTCAGACGTATCTAAAATAATCTCTCTATCTCGTCCCGTCGCCATGTCGATCACCTGAAAAGTAGAGAAGAAAAGTGAATTCGACAACAAATCAAATCCACCCTTCCACCGCTAAGTCAAGTGAAAGGGCGCGCAAAGGGCTGAGGACAACGTCCCCGGCCTAAGCCCTAACATCAAAAAGCTGAAACCTCCCCGCGAGGAGACGCTCGAAACAAATCGCCCCAAACGAGGAGCTTCCCCGAACTCATACCCAGTTTTCGATCGAGGCTTCACCGAAAACAGCCAAACTTCATCGGAATCTGGGAGCATTCTACCGGAAAACTCATCACCCACTCAGAAGATGAACAATCACGACGGTTACACAAGCGTCTCCATCGGAACGACGCCGTCAACCGTCCTCCTAACAAAATCATACTAACACGTTCGGTGACATGTCAGAAGTGGAAAAATGGCACAACCACCGTCCACCACCAACAATTGCCGGAAATCAACCTATTTCGTCCTCTAAACCTAGCCCTAACCACATGCAATATACCATTAACCACCAAAAGGAGTAGAACAAGCACATGATCAAAAACTTACTTGATTTAAGAAGACGAAAGTGGCTGCTCGAAAGCTTGGAACGGTGGTCGAAGAAGCAGACGGCGGTGACGGGCAGGAACGTTGAAGGAGACGAAGAGAAATCAGAGCAAAAAAGTTCCAAATGGAACGAATTTCCCCTTTTTATACAAAGGGGCACGTGCGAACACGCGCTCGTAGGCCATGATGGCTATCAACTAGCCATCGTTGCCTAGTAACTGCTACACGGAGCTCTAGGCACACGTGGCGCCCCAACGTTTCCAATTCTGACTGACCTTTAGTCTCCCCGGACACCGGGCAACAAGGTAACGATCACGAATCCCACGGACACCAGGGGTCGCGGGCACACTGAGACAACCTTCCTCGTCACCAAACGACGACTTCACGCTAGATCCCCGGAATGACGAGCTGTCCTTAAGTCATCACTCCCATACTCGGGAGCAACGACTTGGGGGGCTCCTGTTCTGGACTGGACCAATGGCTAGACATGGCCCAATCCGCTTCTGCTCCAGAGCGGCCCAAATTGCCCAAGTCCAATCCACAAAGGGGGGTGGGCGAAAGTTACTTTTCTGCCCCTCCAACCGGGCAAGGAACGCGTCGTTCCTCCCCGGAATTACTGCCCGTTACGCACGACTCCTTTGCTCCCCGAACAGTCAAGGGCAGGTGCCCGAAATCATGCATGTGCCTGACATAACGGCTAGTTTCGGGCACTCTGTCCGACATAACGGCTAGTTTAGGTAGTTACCTATTCTTTGGGGAAAACGGTTATTTCGCCCCGAAAATAGGACCATTGGCCACGCGCTGGGGGCTCTATATAAACCCTCTCGCTTGAGAGAGTCAGGTATCCAATATTCACCGTACGAACTAATACTTTGTGCTTGCCCTTTTCCTTTGACCCTTTCTTACTTGAGCGTCGGAGTACCTTGCAGGTACACCCCCTCCTCTCCATACGACCAGCATCCCAGACGCACTTGGTGACCCACTTCTATAGGATCTGATCCAGCCTTCACGATCAGAAAGGAAGAACACCGAGGGGTTATTTTCTGAGACATGTTCAAATTGATCGTGGTTTGTAATGGGGTGGTGGTGAGGGACGATTTCTGAATTTGTTATGAAGGAAGAACAATTTTTGAATTTGTTGGGAAGAAAAAGGAAAGGAAGAACGGTTTTTGAATTTGTTGGGAAGAAAAAGAAACTAAAATGCACGTTAAATGAGGAAAATAAGACAGAATGAAAAATAATTCAACTGCTTCTATTAAATATATTTTATTAATTGTTAATTAATTTATTAAATGGATACTAATTCTTTAAGTTGCCAAGTGGCAGATTATTTACTAATAAGGGTAATTAGGGGTTTTTAAGACCACATTTTTTTCTTATATGATAAATTCACAAGCTACTTAAAAGAAGTTTTTCTTATATGATAGATTCACAGGCTACTTAAAAGAAGTCTTAGGAGTACATAGAACAAATTATAAATATATCTAGTTGGGATTGAGACATGAAAACATAATCTTCACAGCAAAATCATACGACCAAAGGATATAACTGTTGGTTGAATACGAGTGTAGAATGATTTAAAAAAGGGTTGAATAAATATTCTCTTTCTTAAAAAATTGTTTTGAAATTAGAGTTTGATTGTAGAAATTTGAAGAGATTTTCGAAGAGATTACGCAATATAGATTAATGTTCTGAGAATTTTAAAGGAATGCAAACGATGATGAATTCCGCTAAACAACTATGTGAGATTTAATCTAGACATATTCAAACTAAGATATTTGAATGTAATTTTTATTAACTAAATTTACATTCTAAGATTACAATTTCTTAGGCATAATCAACAATAAAAGTTATTTAGAAGAAGAGATCTAATATAGACATATGCTTAAACATCAAATCACTATCAATTGAAAATTAAACTAACATACACACTACTAAAAAACAATAAACCGAAAGCATCATCTAAGAAAAAATTAAAGAGATGGAGTAAGATAAATTGTACGCTGTGATTTATATTGGTCCGCTGAATTCTTCCCACAGTTAATACCAATGTTTTAAAAACCGGACCGGAGATCGAACCGGTAAAATTTACAGTTTAAGGTTCAATTGGTTAAATCGGTTAAACCTACGGTCGAACCGTTTATTAAATAAACTAATAATATAAAACTAAATTTCATAGATATGTCACACATTATTATATGTTCTCAACTTAATAAAATAAATATTTTAAAAATCTATTACACATTTAATACAACAATATCAATAATATATAACATTAACATAATTCTACACTTCATTTCAACCATCATTTAAGAATATTTTGACCAGACTTAAGAATTACAACAAAATAAATTAAATTAATTCAAAGCAAGATTAAAATAATAGAGTATAATAACTAAAATAAAGTTCAAATAATTAAGAATACCTAAATTAAATAAGATAGAATATCAAAATATAAATAATACAATATACTTCATTAAACAACAAAAAATCGAATTTGAGTTGAACTACGACAAACAAGTCTTAATAGACAACAAAAAATAATATTGACTTGAACGACAATCAATAGAGTTGGACATCGTGACTATGTTAGAAAGAGACGGCATAATGATGATGGAGTGTGTTATAATGGAGTGACAAAACTTAAAAGTTTGTATGGTTGTAAAAAACACACGAAATTCGCTTTTGTGATTGGGGAATGTATGTTAAGTTTTGATATTAACATAATAAAATTTTTAAAAAAATTTAAAAAAATGGTCAATTTGATGATTTTTTTTTAACGGGGCGGTTTTACAAAACCGGCTCCGGTTTTTTGGTTCGAATGGTTTTGGACGGTTCAATCCGGTTTTTCCGGTTTAACCACGGTTTTGACCCACTAGCGGTTTTGAAAGATTGACTCAACCGGATTTATCTCCGGGTCCCGGTCTAACCGGTTGAACCGGCCGGTTCGGTTCGGTTTTTAAAACATTGGTTAATACAGTCTCCAATGGCAAATCATTTAAAATTATTTTTGTCTTTTCCTATAGAAAAATTTAATATGTGTCATTTAGTATAGTTGATAATCACATATAAAACTGAAAAATATTTAGAACGAACTATTAAGTTAAACACCTTAATTTCTTGATTTTTTTCTTCAACTACACTCAACCCGACTAAAAGTTTATTGGTTCGAGATCAACTTAGTATAGAATCGCACTCAGTTTTTAAGTCTAGTGTGTGTAAATGTTTAGTAGGTTCGAGTTTATCCCGATAAAAATTTCGGTTCGATTCGTGGTCAGCCTGTATAAAATCCAGGTTGGTTCGGAGGATAACCAACTAAAAACTCCATCATACTGTGCAAAATCTCAATTTGGGTTACAAACTAAGGGCTTGAAGCTCTTTTAATTGTTTGGTGTGATGACTATATGTTATATCCCTCAGTTCGTTGTTTGGTTGGAAATCATCCTAAAACTTCATTTTCGTGTACATGGGGTTCACAGGCTTAACCTTTTAAAAGCTTTTAAGCATTATTGGATATTTTCAAGATCCATTCTTTTAAAGAGAAGTGGGTCATTTTTTTTAAGATCAAACCTCTATAAATCAATAGTGTTATCTCTCTTCCCTTTACTCTTTTTCTTTTTGCTTTATTTTTTTTTTACTTCATATTTCGAATGTTTATTTAAACATTTTTTATAAAAACCTTTCAAAATCAGATTCTCAAACTGATTTTGTTTTTAATCAACGATTTTCAAACCTCCACAATTAACTCCTCTCCCCCTCCTGTGTATGGAGTCACATGTTCAACAAATAGCGTCAGAGTCTAACTCCTGTTTAAAGACTAATCGTCTAAGGAGGAATATGACTTTCAACATTGTTTTTAACAAGAGAACTTTCCTTAACAAACCTCTATCTTTTAATGGTGATATGTTTGAATTATTGAAAGTTAAATTTAAAATATTTATTCAAAGTTTATTTGGAATTATGGAAAAGTATAATAAATGGTTTTTTATCTCTACTCACCATATTAATAAGTAGAAGATAAGCCTTATTTTCTTTGCACCACATTAGAAAATAGAAAGTTTGAAATTGATTTTAAAACTAAAAACTTCTTAGCTATGTCTTTCGATGAAAATCTATTTTTATATGTGCATAATTGTATTTTCCCTAAAGAAAAGTGGGATATTCTTGAAGTGATATATGGAGTTTCTCCAAGTATCAAACAAGAGGGAATGAACACAAAATACGAAGAGGATGAATCACTACTACGTACAACCCATTTAACAACGGTTGAAAAATACATGTAATAACGCAGATCAAGGCGTTGTTATGTAGAGTGTTGTGGTAAATGCGCTACTTATAGTCACGCCCTGAGACCGTTGTTGTATTCTGAAAAGCGCGCGTTATATCACAACGGTTATTCTTAACAACCGTTGTGATATAGGGTATTGGGTTTGAAACCCAGCAAGAAATTAATTACATTAGATGACGGTTGTTGTAGACAACCGTCGTGGAAAGTACCCATAGTTTATTATATACAAATGTATATTGCTTGGTTTACCATACACCTATTTAAAGAAATACAACCATTCAAATTGGCAAAGAAATATATAATCTGAAAATTAAAATATTCTTCAAAACCAACTTAAACACACTAATTTTTTTCGAATTGCATCTGTCTCATTTGGCACATTTTATGTTCTTTAACACATAATATACGATTCAATGGTCTGATTCCCTCTACTCATCGATATCTTTTATTATAGTTTACCTCATCATTGTCGCTTATCAACACGATTGTAAATTATATCGATGAATTGAAGCAAACAGACCATTAAACCATATATTATGTGTTAAGGAACATATAATGTGCTGAATGAAACGGATGCGATTCGGAAAATATTGATTGATATAGGTTGGTTTTCAAATACATCTTAATTTTCAGAATATAAGTTTCTATGTCAATATAAATGATTGCATTTTCATTAAAAGGTAAGTGAAACAAACAATATACATAATATATAATAAACTAAACTTCTCAACCTGCATAAGAATTTAAAGAACAAAACATTTCTAAGTCACGAGAAGCCTTTATCTTGTGACTTAGCAATGTTTTGTTCTTGTTTTAAGAACATTTGTCAACAACAACAACATACGACAAAACAACATGCAGCACAATAAAAAAAACATACATTATTTAAGCAACAAAACCCCAAGTGGGACTGTAAAAAAACCAACATACATTGAGTCAATAACGCACCTCTTATTGAAAATAATCGTGGAACTGTAGCAAATCAAGATATATATCAAGTTCATCTAGTTTTTTATGCCATAAAGAAGAAATATAAGGTGGATGAAGTTTATACAACAACTTCATACTTCTTATATTTTTCTTTATTGCTTCAAAAACCATATGATATTTCACTATAGTATACGCTTGCTACCACCATCATCACCATGTATCTACAAGGAAAACACAACAAAAATCAAAACTTAACCCTAAAACATCATTAACATAATGTTTTCCACAGTATCCTAAAACCAAAACCTAAAACAATAATGTTAGAAAGAAGAGAGCAGGAGAAAAATACCATCTTCGCCGCCGTAGGAGTTTGTGCCAGACGTTGCTCCCATCAGATTTTGGTTAAAATTCATGAGAGGAGAGGGTTGTGTTAGAGTTTTCTTTAGAGAGAAACGGCAGATATGAAGTAGGTCACATATAGTTTCGTTTATATATTATAAACTATCACTTTTTGTTATGGTTGTTAACTACAACCGTAATTATAATTTATATTTTAAAATAATAGCAAACTATATAACGACGGTTACAAATAATAACCGTAGTAATAAATTAAAAAGGAATGAGCGCTTATCATATTTGTTATCCTTACAACCATTATTATAATATATACAATTTTTAATTAAAAAAATATAATATAAAGTTAGTGCCTGAGTTTAGAGATATCACCACGGTTTTTATAGAACCGTAGGTGACTTGGGTTCATATATTTTTCATTTAAGGTTATGTGATGAGTTTACCACATAAGTGATAAAGTTTTCATTCAAGTTCATATATTCAAGGTTAATTAATAAGTTTACCACATATGTAAATAATTTTAATAAGAATAAAACAACAAAATGAAAGTTTCCATATAAATTAGCAAACTCCAACATAATGCAAGTTTATATTTAAAATAACAAAATTAAAATCTTAAATATTGAAGATAACAGAGACATTTTTAACTTTTAAATATAAAATTTAAAATGCCCTAGCTGACATAAAATTACTCCAACCAAATGGTGCTTCGTCCTCATCATCTGAATCGAAAATAGTTATCCTTCTTCTCTTTCTTCTTGATCTCCTTCTTCTCCTCCTGGCTAGTATTTCTTGCAAGGCGGTCGTCTGTTTGGTCTGTACAGCTTGTTTGGACTGGAAAACTGGTGGACCTCTGAAGCCTCTGCGACCTGGACTTCTTCTTGGACATCTACGACCTTGGCAACTTCTTGAACATCAGCATCTTTAACCACACGCGCAGTTTGTTGAAATTCTTGGACAACTTCTTATTGAAAATCTACAGTTTGTTGGACTTCTTGAACTGCATTGTTGGAATTTATTTTGTTTAATTCTCTTCAATGATACTGCTTGTGTGGTGGTAATAAGAGGAATAACGTCTTTATAACGATTTTCTCTGATTCGTCATCTTCTCTTACATTGAAAATCTAATCGTTTTAGTTGAAAGTCGTTATTATTTCTTTAATTCAAAAACCAATGTTGATTCTTCATCTTCCTCATTCATTTTCCATCTTCGTCTAACAACGGTTGACTTTCTCCACCGTTGTAAAATCATTTAGAATTTTATTTTTTTAATAATTCACATAAGTGACACAAGCGTATAACAACGGTTGTTTAAACTAACCGTTGTAAAATAATATACATTTTATTTTTTATTTAAAGAACTTAGGTGACACATGCTTAATGTACTCTAAAAAAAGGAAAAAATAATGTTGCTGAGAATCGAAGCTCATCACACATCATTTATTACCACGGTTTTTAAAGAGAACCGTCATTAAATCTCTGTTCTTATATCCAGCTACTGACTGGCCCGCAAATTTAATTTATTACAATGGTTTATATTTCTTCCGTGGTGAACTTGGCGTTGTTGTTTATGCGTTTTGTAGTAGTGAATGTTTCTTTCATAAAATCTACTCCACCCTTTGAATTTTTAGAATTGTAGTGTTACATTTATGAGTCCCAAACAGGGGCAGCTCTAGGGTCTCTTCCTTGGGGAAAGTGTGTGTTATAGTACCACGTTATTATCCCATTAGTCATATGAGAAGTAGTCGTACAATGAGAAAGAGTGATAACACTAAAACACATATTTTATTTTGGCGCATATTTTTTAGTGTCACTTTATCATATTTTGTAGTTGTTATGTTGGTAATTTGTGTACGTTTCAAGTATTTTACAAGTAGGAGTCGATATATGAAGAAATCAGACGAAAATGATGAAAAACATAGAAAAATGGTAAAAAAAAATACATTGGTGGCAACCTACATGGCATCTGCCATGGTACTAGCCATGACTAGGTAGTCATATCGCTCTAGATTCCTGTTTTTTCCGTTAATTCATCTGCAAACCCCTTTATCAAAATGTTTTAAAATTGTTTATTATGTCTTTGTTTGAATTGAACATTTATAATTGCATGTTTGTTTTCTGCAATCATGTCATGCTAAATTACTAGAGTCCGAATGTGACGACCATCGTTCTGACGGGACTCAGTAAATAATTGGTCGTATAATTTTAAACATTAATCTATTTTTAGGTTCCTATTTTTAAGTTTTAAACTCAAAAAGGTTTTGCGCGAAAGCGAAAACACTCATATGCTAGTCAATAGCGCGACAGTGTGAGGCCCATATTGGATCGTAAAAATTGATTTTAGTTTCTAAAAACAGTGACATCGCTTTAGGGATTAACTAGGATCTATAGGTTTTCAAAGAGTGTTTCAAATTTGTAACTAAGACAGCGACAACCAAGCATTTATGGTTTCGAAACATAACGTGGGTTGTGCGACAGTGAGCAGTGTTTTTAAATCGATACTTTCTTTTGACAAATATTTTAAAAATAAAAACAAACGCCAAAAATTTATTGAGTCCTAGAGGTGTGATTGGAAATTGCATTCTGATCTCGCTTTTATTAATTTTTTCCAGACCAAACATTATTTCTTGTTTTGTTTTCCTCCTAAAATCAAAGAAATATACCTGCTTAGCCTTAGATTTACCTAGCGATAGTTGGTAACGATATGATTGACTATTGGCCTCTGTGGGTTCGATATCTTTTATATTACTCGAATAATATCCTTGAACTTTTGGATAAGCTACCACACGTAGACACACATCAAAGTTTTTGGTGCCATTGTCGGGGACCAATTTAGTCAAACAACGTAACTCCATTGCTGCACTGTGTAGACTAAGGCAACTTTTCCCTTTTATTTATCGGTTGTATGCCTAGCACTCGCTCCTAAGGAGAAGAGTTTGAGAAACTGATCAGCGAAGTAGAGTGTTTCATGTGTATAAAACGCAAGATTGAAAAATATCAAGCCATATTCGCATATATGGTTGCACCTAATACGAAACCTCATAAAGATTACGCTGTTCCATCCAAGAAAGAGCCACACTTAAGCATTGTTCCACCTGCAATCCAGGCGAAAAATTTCAAATTGAAACCGTCTCTACTGCAAAAAGTGAAACAGAACCAGTTCTCAGGAAATCTCACCGAGGTCCCACATGTTTATTTATAAGTTTTTATGCAATATGCAGACACTCTAAAAACAAATAGTGTAAATGTCGAAGCCATTCGACTACGTCTATGTCTATTTTCCCTTAGAGACACAGCCAGAGCATGGTTACAGTCTCTACCTACGAATTTAATTACAACTTGGAATGGACTTAAGAAAGTAATCTTAGCCATATATTTCCCACCCAGCAAAACAACAGTGCTGAGAAATCACATAACCAAGTTTAAACAAGTCGAATGAGAGTCACTCTTCGAAGCATGGGAACAATATAAGGGTATGATGAAACTATGTCCTCATCATGGTTTAGAACAATGGCTAATAATCTCCACCTTCTATAATGGATTACTTTACAACACGAAGATGACTATAGACGTTGCTGCTGATGGAGCCTTGATGGATAAACCTTTTAACGAAGCTTATTAGCTCATCGAAAACATGGCTCAAAACCATTACCAGTGGGGAATTGAAAGAGCTCACGTCGATAAAACCCAAACAAAAGGACTTATGTTTGAAGTAAATGGAATTGATCACCTGTATTCCTAGGTCGAGGCACTTACCCAAAAGATTAACAATCTAACTATTACCGCTCCAACCATCGTGGCTGATGTAGCTCCAAATTGTGAAATTTGTGGAGTCTAAGGGCACACAGCTACTGATTGTCAGGTATTGAGAGGAACCATCCCAGATCAAGTAAATTACACCCAAAGTAACCCTTATTCGAACACATACAATCCTGGATGGAAGAATCATCCTAATTTCTCCTACAAGAACAATAACACAATAATTTCTTCAAGTCCTCCACCTTCCAATTCTCAAAACTTCAAAAAAGGAGCCCCTTTTGCTCCTCCTTCTCCTAGAAAATCGAATTTGGTGCTCATGACAGAAAACATCATCGCATCTCAGACCCAGCTGAACGAAGAATTCATGAACCAAAATGTTCATACTAACAAGCTGGTGAAAAAATTAGCAACTAATGTTGATGTCATGGCTATGAAGGTGAGAAAAATACACAAGAAGGGGGGGTTGAATTGTGTTTGAAAAATTCTTTTTACTTCTGAACCAGAGATCAGATTCTAAACTAGAATTCAGAACCTGATGATAAGTGCAGCAGAAAAATGTAAAAGAAGCAAATAAAAACAGCAAAGAACGCACAACAGCTATCCTGGTTCTGAAGGTGCGAGAAAGACACAAGAAAGGGGGGTTTGAATTTTGTATTTAATCTTTTTGTAACTTTTTGCATCTTGTTAATTTGATGCTCAAGAACCTTCAATGTTCGTTGAGAGATTCCAATCTATTAACTATAAAGTATGAGAACCGTATAGGTTCTGATCATAAGATACGATACTCAGAACTTGTAGTGCGGAAGCTTATCAGAGATAGGCTGCAAGGTTCTGACTTTGCTTAATATGAGGTTCTGATATTCAATACAGAAACATAAATAGAGATACTAAGCAAGAGAGTAAAGGACACACGATATATCCTGGTTCACCACGCGGGCTAATCCAGTCTACCCTCCTCAGGTGATTTCTCCTTGAACACAAGGACTTAATCCACTATAACCAAATCATGATTACACTTGCACGGGCAACAACCGGTGACTAACCACTTGCACAACCGCACTGTGACTAACAACACAATGAACCGTTCAGGGATTCAACTTAATGAATATAACGAACATTGACCTGCAGGTTCCAATCTCTCTAAGATCTACTGCTAGGCTTTTGCAGCTAGACATTCAGGGATTCAACTCAATGAATATAACTCTACTGACCCTATTTTAGGATTTTCCACAATGACACCCAGCCACTGTCATCTCAAGTATCTGATCACCACATGATCTACTCAAGGGCCTCAACTCACAGCTGAACCGTTCAGGGATCTCATCAGGATATAACGTTCACTTGAGGAGTCTCAATTCATTTAGTTGAATTGGCAGACTGGAGATTACAAATTGTGCTTCTTAATAAGCAAGTTTCTCCTAGGTTTAAGTACAAAGAACACACACATGTGTTCAAGCAAGTTTTGAGCAATCAGCTCCTTGCTTTCCTAAGAAACTACAAAGATGTATTTGATATTATGATTGTAGACATCTTGTAGATCTTCTTTGTCTTCGGGTTGAGCAAGCTTTGAGCAGCAACTCCTTGCTTCAGATCTTCAATGTAGCTTTGACGAGAAGGTAGGTTGATGACTTGACTGATCTTCAATGTTGTCTTCTTCATCAACAGCTTCTGTTTGATTGTTGTTGTTGTGTTGATTTGTTCTTTGGAGATTCAACAACAATTGCCATGAGTGAAATAATGACAGCTTTGAATATTCTAAGTTTTACAACGAGAACTCATCGTTGTTGCTATCTTCACACAAGTGATCGACACATCAGAAGCAAAAACTCTTTCCATTAAATAGCTAGTAGAAATATAGCCGTTAGAGAATATTGTTGGCTGTTTGGAAAGGAGACGTTGTGATATAATGAGTTGTACTGACACATCTTCTTTTTGCAGATGAGGAAGTGACCAGACATCTTTTCTTGGGCAGTGTGTACATTTAACTCACAACGGTAATATTTAGACTTCGAAACTTCAGTGGCTTCTGATGTTAATTTGATGAAGCATGAGTGGAGTCTTTATAGCAGAATATCTGATGCTTCAAGTCTTCCGTTGATTGAAGAAGTCCATTAGGAATCAGTCTTTAGAACTTCAGCACTTGGACTTTAAGAACGTTATTCTTTTCTGCTTCAAGTCTTCCGAATCTTCAGAGCCTGTTTTCAGAGTCTTCAGAACTTCTTGTTTGAAACCTTGATCTTCAGAACTCGTTAGTCTTCAGATTCTTTCTGCACTTGGTCTTCAGCGCCTTCAGCCATCAGAACTTCAAGTCATAGGAGTCTTCAGAACTTCGGTTCTTTCTGAGTGTACTTCTTCAGAAACTTCGCTATCTTCAGAATTTTAATCATTTTCAGAGAGCATCCACAAGAGCATTGCAACAACAAT
The DNA here is from genome assembly GCA_022829125.1 of Lathyrus tuberosus. NCBI lineage: Eukaryota > Viridiplantae > Streptophyta > Magnoliopsida > Fabales > Fabaceae > Lathyrus > Lathyrus tuberosus. Next base: position 10,548,500 of record JALAZF010000169.1, read on the forward strand.
CTTGGCATCCTTGGATCTGGCTTATCATGACTAGATAAAGAAGCGTTCTTTCTTCTCGCGACTTTAGTCACACATAGTAACTTCGCATATATATATATATATATATATATATATATATATATATATATATATATATATATATTCAATCATAGTACATCTAGCTGGTGTATGTTGGTTCTGATGTCTTTAGTTATTATGATCTGCACATAACACACGTTAGACCATAAAATGGTTCTTTCATAAATACTCATTGTTATCATCAAAACATAGATTGACTTGTAGAGACAATTCTTGCTCTCACAATCTCCCCATTTTTTATGATGACAAAACCAAGTATTTTGATTGAACATTTTATACAAGGTAATCACCAAAGCAAACAAATTCAGAGTATGGAACAACAACTCCCCCTGAATGAGTTATCCTCAAAGCTTTATCTGAGATCATCTAGGATTTTATATAATCCAAAGATATATAACGTAATAACTTGAGTTGCCAGAACAGAAATAGAAAAGAGTTACTTCTCTATCTTGTCTTTAGGAAAACGAAGAGTCTTTAGCATCTGGACTAGTTCAACAGAACTTCCATCTTCAGATCTTTAAAACACAGTTTCCTTTGTTGTCATATCAGAGTTTGTTATCTTTAGAGTCGTCTGAAGCATTTCTACTTTTCAGTAGATTCAATTGAGCACAGAATTAGAGCAGTTCTTCGACTGATAAACATAGCTTCGCTGTATATCAGAAACTGTCTTTTGAGACACTCCCCTTGAGTTTCAGGCTATAAGAAGATTTAAGATTTTGCATTTTAATCTTCTGGGTAGTCTCCCCATAAGTCAGATATTAGGATCTTTCAGAATCGAAATTCAGAGTTTCTAAATTTAATCACCAATGTTGATCATGACTTTTCAGAGTTTGACTTTGAACACAGGTTTATTTCAGACCTTGTTATTGTCACAACTCAGTTGAATTATCAAAGCTTGATTTTTTTATCAGATACCAAATGAAGATTAAAACTTGTGATCAATCAACGCTTGATTCTGAATCTGGTACATCTTGTTTTAGTCGGATGTAAAAATGATGTGATGACTCTTATACCAGAGTTTGTTGATTCTGATGCTGAAGGAGTTCTTTTGATATTACTTTGAAGAGTATTTCCTTTGTGTGCTGATAAGATACCAATGAAGGTACTTTGACAGTAATCCATAGCTTTGGTTTGATTGAGAGTCTGATACTGATATATATGTACTGAATCTGATTTCCAATTGATGATTTAGTCTGATACCAAATCGTCTTTATTTCAAATGGTTCCTGATAGTTTCTTGCTTGGATCTTTAATCCGGATCTTCAGAAAGTTCTTGACTTCTGATTTGCACAGATCTTCTGAGTGAGCATCTTGAAATGTAGACTTTGCCTTGACTGCTTTCAGAGTTTTCTTCCTGATTCTGATTCTTCTTAGATAGCTTTTATTCTATGATCGTAGTTCTTCTTCTTATCCTGTCTTTAGAATGCCTAGTGAACTTGTTTAGAGTTCCTCGGATAACATCAAACAACAAACGTTAGTAGTAACGCGTTTTATAAGAGTACTTTGTTTGAGTTATGCATTCTTTCAGATTTCTTTCAGATTTCCTTCTTTCAATCAAAATCAATCAATATATTTCTCCCCCTTTTTGACATCATCAAAAAGTGTCAGGGCATATGAGCAATTTAAGCATGGAGTCATTTATATTCAGATATAGAGTCATAGAGTCATTTAAACATTTAGAAGCATTTAGACTCATTTTAGGGATACACATCTATACTCAGTATATATTTAATTAAAGGTTGATAGATGGAATCAACTGATTACTTAATTGAAGGATTAAAGCATTTGTAGAGATTATATCATTTCATTTGTGAACAATATTTCAGTATTTCATTATTTCGTTTTGGTTTTATAATTCAGAGCATAGGTTGAGCTTAATCTAGACAAGTTCAAAATAAAAACTAGATTGCATTAGAGAAAGATTAAACATAAAACTATAGATTGTATTACAGATGGATTTTATCAAAAACATACAACGCTAGACTAGACGAAACTAGTTCTTATAGGTTAGACTGAAATGAGCTTAGGGAAGATGAGGAAGGACTTCCAGAGTTATCTGAGCTTGAGGGAAAAGAAGTTTCTTTTGTTTGAGTCATTGCAAGCTTCTTGTGTTTTACTATTTCTTCTGAGATCCATTCATGGAACTCGTTCCAGACATTTCTTACTTCCATAGAGTTTGCACAAGAACTAGAGGCATTGATAAGGGTTTGAATCCTTGAGATTTCATTATCTTTAAATGATGCAAGAACTCTATTCGTTGTTCTTAATCTCTTGGATGAGTGTTTTTCCTTAATAACCGCTTTTCTTCCTACCTTCCAATCTGAGAGTTCTTGGAGAACATCAGTGATATTTTTCATGTTAATCCAAATACTGATATCTTCGTCCTTGATTTTTCTCAGATAGTTTCCGAATTATGCCTTATTGTATGTAGCGAATTTTGGAAAGCCTATAACCAGAACCCTGGGAGTTAGATTCAATTCTCTATAGTGTGAATTATCTAAGCTTGCGTCTTCCTTCAAAAGGTTCTTATACCTAAGAATCTTTCCAGCACTTTTAAGCAGCTTCCAAGATTCTCCTTCATTAATTAGAATTTCGTCAACTAATCCTGATTCAACTAAGATGTCTGAGATAAGTCTTCCATAGGGAATGAGACCGCATTCATGGTCAGAGCCAGTTCTGTAGCTTCTGATGGCATCCTTGAGAAGCTTAAAGAGGATTAATGAGGGAATGTGTATTTTAATTCCTTTTAGAAGAAGGAATAGAATGCATTTTTAAGTGTCGCTTAGCTGTTCTGATGAGAGATGATGAAAAACATTTTCTTGCAGAATTTTGAACCAAACTTGAAGTGAGTTTTTCAGGTTTGAGAAGGTTTGGTTTTCAGATAAAGCATTATCTTTGAAGATAGAGGACAACACCTTAGCCTCATTCTCTTCATTGAGTAAGTTTTTGGAGATTCTGAATCCGTCATGTTCATTCAGCAAGAGATCTGAGATAGTTTTTTCAGAGATGAAGATTTTTCTTCCGAAAACGAAAGAGACAATGAGATTCTTGGATGTAGTTGCATGAATCCAGAAATCTTTGATTAGATGATCATAGGTCGGTCCTTCCAGCCATTTGAAGTAGTTTTTCCAACCTTGGTTTTCCAGTGAGGGAGCAATGTTGCATCCGTTTGATTTCAGATTGTTGAAGTCAACAATAGTTTCTGACAGAACCTTGAGATTATTGACTGAGATTTGAGTGGTTGTGGGAATTGAGGCATTTTGTGAGACAAAAGCCATTTTAGAGATGATGAGAAGTTAGAAGGTAATTAGGCTGAAGATCTGGATGAGTAAAGGATGTGTAGTTGTCTTATGCTTTTATAGATGGAAACTAGGTTAAATTTTGTGGAGAGTTTGAAACCACATCGATTGATTTTCCTAGAAGCATTATGTAGCGTGGGAAAGTGGGTTAATGATTAATCAGGAATCATAACCCTAAAGAGTAGTGACGAAGCCGCTACTTAATTATGACCGGTGAGCAGTTTTATAATTTCTAGTTAATCCTAAGTTATCAAAAATATGCCTGTCTATTAGTAGATAAGTAATGAAATTTTCTTAAGGGTGAATTTAAATCTATCATAAAAGCATTTCTTAATTAGAATACTTGGGCAAGAGGATACATATCGCGTTTAGATCATAAGGGCATACAAGAAGGATCTTATACACAAAAACTTGTGATCTTAAGAAAAGCTTAACTTCTATCTAGACAAAGAAGGTCATAGGATGACAGAACTCGGGAAGGATTTTCTTAGTCATTCCATTTCTTCTGCAATGATTGTTGCACCCCAAAATTTTCCCTCCTTACTTTAGTTCTAACTGGCCTATGTTTCATTTCATTTTTCTGCATTATCATGTATGCATATCATTAGCATGGGGTCAAGGTGCTTGAGGCAGTTTAAGAAGGTCCTATCTGGTCTATCACATCATCAAGAGTTCACAAGTGGCAAGGGATCTCAAGTGGAACACTCTCTCCTAACCAGTGCATAAATTAGGGTTTTGAAATTCTTGGGTTTATTGCTCCAATGGGCAAGCTCCTTGGGTTTTTATCATCACCAAATGACATATCTTATCTTTGTTGGAGAGGATACACATCATATTCAGAGGAATTTGGAATTGGAGACTGTGCTATTTCCTCCTAGACTGAGGGTACCAAGACTAGGGTTTGCTATAAAGTCAGTTTATTTCTGATTTTTTTTTGGGCAAGACTTGATTCCATGATATTCCTTGGGTCCCTAAGAACCTAGGGATGGGAGGTTGTCCATCAGTTTGGTCCAGGAGGATTTCAATTGGCCAATGGTTTGGATATCAAGTGAATTGGGTAAAAGTCAACAGTGAGAGGAGAAGTCAACTGTGGAATTTTGAGGTTCTCTCCAAGGTTTTCAAGGTCTCACACCCTCATATGGTCTTCAAGGGTCAGGTTTCATGCCATGTGTCAAGAATCAGGAGTTGGTACAAAAGTTACTAAAAATGGAAATGACCTATAATTTGAAAGTTTCCTTTTTGGACAAGTTCCTGCACTGTATTCAACTAGACTTTTCATCATCAAAGAAGCTTCAAATGAATTTTTCTCCAACATGAAAGATGAATATATTTTTCTCCTCTTTCCAACAAGTACTAGTGGGTCTCCATATCATTTTTGAAACTCCAGTTATGATCAAAAGAAGGCAAAGTGGTTTTTAGGGTTTCTCATGGTTCCATTTTCACAACTTTGGGCATAATGACCTATAATCAATTCCATTGCTTCATGCCACATTCTAATATCAAATAAAATTCCTTGAGGATTATTTTGGGCCCAAGAATTAAGAAATTCCATGGTTTATTCTTCACTTATTTTCCATTATTCAAAAAAGCCAAGTCATTAAAAACTCATGAATCAATTGTTTTCAAGGCCCAATTTCAATTGAGGTGTAATTAGCAATTCACATATGGGTGATCCATCATGGATTTCTTAAGTGTACACGCATGGAGAGAGGTGTAACTCACATTATGCAATTTTCTAAAAATCACCCAAACTCACTAAACAAGGAATTGCCCAAGCCCAATTCATTGTCAGTGAAAAACCCTAGTCTATTTAAACCTATCCATGCACTGGTTAGGCAGTTGGACACGTGATATTTTGGAGGAAAAAAGTTCAACCCTAATTCTTGAATTGATTGAATCTCTCAATCCACAAGGAGTTTTGAAGAAATTCTTTCACCAACAGAACCCTTGTGATCTCTAGAGTACAAATCGCTCACCCTTTGGAGCTAAAAGCAAAGATTCAGGTTGCACCATCTCAGGTTGGAAGGTTTTTTAAGGATCCTAAAACTCTCTTTTTTTACGTGTATATTGTTGTGTGATTGTCACTGATGAATCTGATGTAATTTGTTTGGTGTTTGAACGTGTATACTGCTTGCACGTGTATTTCAAGTTTTGAGCCCTATACTTATTTTATTCGAATCTCATTATTCATGCATTGTTTGCAAATTTGGATTGGATATTATTAACCCTTGCGAAAATCTGGTCAAAATGGTATAGGCCTTGGTGTTTTCTGGGCACTTTTTGAATTGCAAGCACCGCCGGCGACCTGGGGAGCTTCCGGCCGGCCAAGGGTTCCAAGGTTGAAGACACAATCCTCACCCTTTATACTCTTCATCCAACGGCTTAGATCACGCCACATTTTATTTTTTTGTTTTTTTATTCTGATAATCCTGTGTTTATTACCCCACCGTTCCTATTGTATTCCCCCAATCATTTTATTTCATTGTATTTACTTTTATTTTAAGTTAACCAAGTCAGGGACGTTGGATGAATCAAGTGGCCATACATGTGTCGTGCACATGGGAGGAGTATAGTGTACTGACGGTTTAGTTGTGGTGCGTGCATGATAACTAACGTGTTCCTTTTCATCACTACCATAGATCTTGCTTACCTGCAGGTTTTGTTGACTGGATGATAACCGTCAGATGGATCCAAAGGTAAGTGCGCAGTCAACCCAGTTGACTAGGTCACACGCGTACACCCTTTTCTTTTTTATTTTTTTCTGATTAATTATTGGACTGGGCTCGCTATTGACACCCCCCACTCCTAGCCCACTTCAATATCCAATACATTTTCTTACTAAACGCACCCCCCTGCATTTTTATTTCATTTTATTTTTATTTTAATTATCATTTTCATTTTTTATTTTTAAAAATACATAATTGCATTTAAAAAATCCCAGAAAATTCATGCATACTTTTTATCATTTTATAAAATTTTCACAAATTTTATTTTTTTATTTTTATTTTATTTTTATCATCTAAATTAATTTTTATTCATTTTCTTCTTGAATTATCCATATCATGCATATCTAAATTTGTTTATTTTATTTCTCTGCATCTATAAAATATTTTTAATCCGTTCCTTTTGAATTCATTCACTAACATTCTAAAATGCATTAAAATATTTTTCTATCATTTTTAAAATTATTTCATATTGCATTTTAATCTTCCTCTTTGGCATATTGAACCCTACTTCTCACCTGAACTTTGCCCAATTATTTGAGTGACTAACATCTTGATTTTTTGCAGGAGTTTTTGGTATTTGGTTTGTCTCTGGTTGGGGAAATATAGATATTTAATTTAGTGATTTTAGAGATTGTTTTACTATTTGTTTAATGGCTCTTTGTGTGAGACTTTCTTGTATGCGTATCCTTGATCCTGTTTGATTATCTGTTTGAAAAGGCACTTGTGCCATTGCTTTGGGGTTGTTTATTTGACTTCTTTATGCATGTTGGATTGTTATCACTATTATGTGCCATTTCTTGGTTTTCATCTACTTTGATATTATCTGTGTCTGTTTCCCACTAACCTTTTATACAGGGACTAAGGTAAGTTATCTGAGGGTATGGATAAGTATCCATGGTCACCCTTACTCTGTCTTTCTCTCATCTTTTTCCTTTAGGTTTAGGTTATCGTCAAACCTCACTAACCATAGGTCACCCATGCATGATAACATTAGGACTCTTAGTTCCCTTAGAGTTTCCCTTGTGTCTTCTCTCTTCTCATCTTAAATCTTCTTGAAAACACTTAATAAATATAAAGTGTATTGCGCACGAGCCTTAAGCGTGGGGAATGAGAAATGAGGGGCTTCCTCTCATCTTTCTAGAGTGCTTAGCGAGCATCCTGTCTTGGGACGATGCGTTAAGTATTCGCCCCTGTGCCCTAGACTTTGGTGCAATGCAACTTATGAACTAACTTAAGCCACTTCTGTCCTAAAAAATACAAACAAACTTCAAACCTTTTTGTCCTTCGGGATTGTCAAACTAAAGGCTATTTTCAAAAAAGGCACGTTACTTTCCGTCTGAGACGCAAACAGGCATCGACCCTAACTGCCGGACGCGAACTTAACGTCGCTCATAAAAAATACAAAAAGAACTTGGTCCGAACTACGTTGACTCTGAATTCCCCATTGCACAAGGGGGGTACGTAAGCCTAGGACGTCGACGTCCTACCGAGTCTGTCTTTGTCTTCCCCTCCCCCGTCTTAGTACAACCATAGATGATAGGATAACTCACCCTTAGAATAGACAACAAGCGTGGATCTAATCGAGTACGATGGACGCGTGGGGTGCTAGCACCTTCCCCTCACGTAACCGACTCTCGAACCCAGGCTATGGTTGCGATGACCATTCCTTTCCCTCTTCCTCAGGTTTATGCGGTGTTCCCTTTCCCTCTCTTGGGATAAATTTACACGGCTGGCGACTCTGTTTTTCCGCGCCACTCTCGCGTTTGTACCTGGATGAAAATCCTGGGAGCGACAATGATCGATCGCTCCTTGAAGATCAAGAATATGAGAGATGACCCTGCAATAGGGAATTTGGTAGATAGTGTCTTCTCTTGACAGGTTAATTTCTTCCTTTAGATGATTGTACATGGATTGAGGTAGGATTATTTTTATTCTAGATATTAAAAATAAAATAAACAATCTCTCCATGTCAGATAACCATCGTCCTCCTCTTTCTCTTGGTCTGAAATTTGTTACCATCAGATTGTACCAATCTTTAGCAATCAGAGTGAGAGTGCAAGGATGAGTGGGATGCCCCTCTGTTTTGAAAATGACGTGTAGATGTCTGTCGAAGCTATGGTTGTCGGAATTTCTTTCCACAGTCACACCATCTTCAACGCACCTAATGGCTTTAGTTATGATGGTGGGGTTGATCAAGACTAGATATCCAGCAACTACGGACAAAATAGTATTTTTGCCATAGTCATATTCAAGTACACGTGCATTTGCCCAGAACTCAGTTATAAGAGAAAGGAAGACAGGTCTAACAAGCATGTCGAAGTAGTTTTCCCAATTCTGAAATATAATACCAGAGAGAATACTAGTTTTGTTGAGTTGTGGTAAAAGGTTTAGACCCAGCGTGAATTCCTTTAGAAGCTCTAGATCTGAAATTTCTCCTCTGATATTGTGTGAAGACATTTCGAGCAGGAAATGAAGAGGGAAGTTCTAACCTACTAGATAGAGATTTTTCCTAACCGAGGAGTAGAGTTGTGAGGTGAGCTTATGAGTGATGATTATTTATCACGCTTGGCACACGCGAGGTCATCATTTCCTAGACAAGCTATGAATAGCTGTGACAGTCAGTTGACAGGACATATGATAGACTTAAGTTGTCGTATGCCTAAGGTTAGAGATAAGGTAGCTGACACATGCGTAATTATGATTCTCTTGGAAATCATAAATATTTGATAATCTTACCATAATAAAAAGAGTAATGAGTGAGACCATACCATAGGGATGCTTAACCTCTTTGAAGAAAATATTTTAGCTAAAACTTTTCGTGAAATCATTCCTTTCAGACTCCTGAAGCTTTGAACATCTTTCTGATTCTGCCTATTTCCGAGTAAGCTGCAAATAATTCTTGGGTTCTTCAAGATAAGCTTATCTTCTGACTTCTGAAGAGAATATTTTCTTGGAAAGTGATCCTAGTTAGATTATAGCTTTTTCTCTCTTTTCCTGTTCAACCTTGTCCTTTAGTTCTCTAGGTTACAATAACCAAGATTAGGACTTAACATGATCAGAGTGACCATTTTAATTGAACTTAGCCAATTACATGCAATCTTTTTTTATAAGACGACACTCATATGCATGGGAGCATTACTGAGTGAACAGTAGATTTCATTTGATGACCCCATTCATAAACAACAGATTACATCTGTTTTTGATTATTTCTCACTTCTCATTTCCTTGATCCATAGAACCTGTTTAGTTCCGATACAGTTCCTACGATATGGATTTGAATCTTAAATGACAAACTTTGAGAATTGGTTGAGTTCTCCTTTCATAGCCCGAATTCAGTTTGCGTTTGTGAGAGTTTATTTTCCTTGTAAGATGATTGATTTCATCAGTTCAGTGAGAACCTTTGAGAGGTTATACGAGGAGGAATTATCATATCAGCATCTGACTTGTTCCTCAAGGTTGTTTCAGAACTTGTTCAGAACCAAAACATCATCATGCCCTATGTGTACATCACTAGACATGATTTGCATGAACCTCTTGTTCTTACAATGATGATCAACTTATTTGGGGTTGTTCACACATATCTATGAGTTGACTAATTTCTTCAAACGAACATCATTAACGTTATCTTAGTTGGAGAACCTGAAATGATAGCATCTAATTTCATAGCACAAGTGGTTATGAGAACACTTGATCTGTTGAAAATCAGATTATCAACATTTGATCTTTACTAGGATGATTTCAGGTTGTTGGAGCTTGATCACTGAACCAGTTAAGATCTTAAGAGTTCGTTCGGAATCAAGTAATTACTGAATCTTTGGGATTCACTTCTCCATTGAATCTTTTGATCATTCCAGATTCTGACATTGAATCATTTTTAATAATTTGAATTTTTCAGATTCTGAGTTTAACAGATTTATTTCTGAAATTCAAAGTCTTAGAACAGCAATCTTCCTTCTTTACATGAAGAGATCCAGAATGAGTTTTTTTTTTAAACGAGAAAGTCAAGGGTGGACCTAATTCATTTCTTGAAAACATCTCAAAAACTCATAAAGAATTAATCTTCAGCAAACAAGATTTCTTGCTTTCTGATGATTCATCTTTTAATCATATACGTGGTTTTATCCACACTTATTTTCCAGAATGAGCATTCAACAGATACTGCCTTTCATCTGATGAATTTATCTTATCAACTGATTATTCAATCTTTAGTGAGGCTTCATCTAGAATCAGTGAATTGCTCATGAAGTAATCAGATTGATTACAATTTTGTACACAATTAACTGCTGAACTGTTACAGAAATTGTAAGTGGATTTCAATCTCACCAAGAGTACTTCTACGCACCACATCTGGATCTTTTACTGACACTGTTAAGTGTTTGATGTAAATCAATAACATAACCGGAGCTCTGATACCAATTGAAGGTGCCAGAAAGACACAAGAAAGGGGGGTTTGAATTGTGTATTTACTCTTTTTGTAACTTTTCGCATCTTGTTAATTTGACGCTCAAGAACCTTTAATGTTCATTGAGAGATTCTGATCTATTAAATATAGAGTATGAGAACCGTATAGGTTCTGATCATAAGATACGATACTCAGAACTTGCAGTGCGAAAGCTTATCAGAGATAGGCTGCAAGGTTCTGACTTTGCTTAATATGAGGTTCTGATATTCAATGCAGAAACATAAATAGAGATACTAAGCAAGAGAGTAAAGGACACACGATATATCCTGGTTCACCATGCGGGCTAATCCAGTCCACCCTCCTTAGGTGATTTTGCCTTGAACACAAGGACTTAATCCACTATAACCAAATCATGATTACACTTACGCGGGCAACATCCGGTGACTAACCACTTGCACAGCCGCACTGTGACTAACAACACAATGAACCGTTCAGGGATTCAACTTAATGAATATAACGAACATTGACCTGCAGATTCCAATCTCTCTAAGATCTACTGCTAGGCTTTCGCAGCTAGACGTTCAGGGATTCAACTCAATGAATATAACGCTACTGATCCTATTTCAGGATTTTCCATAATGACACCCAGCCATTGTCATCTCAAGTGTCTGATCACCACGTGATCTACTCAAGGGCCTCAACTCACAGTTGAACCGTTCAAGGATCCCATCAGGATATAACGTTCACTTGAAGAGTCTCAATTCATTTTGTTGAAATGGCAGACTGGAGATTACAAATTGTGCTTCTTAATAAGCAAGTTTCTCCTAGGTTTAAGTACAAAGAACACATACATGTGTTCAAGCAAGTTTTGAGCAATCAGCTCCTTGCTTTCCTAAGAAACTACAAAGATGTATTTGATATTATGATTGTAGACATCTTGTAGATCTTCTTTGTCTTCTGGTTGAGCAAGCTTTGAGCAACAACTCCTTGCTTCAGATCTTCAATGTAGCTTTGACGAGAAGGTAGGTTGATGACTTGACTGATCTTCAATGTTGTCTTCTTCATCAACAACTTCTGTTTGATTGTTGTTGTTGTGTTGATTTGTTCTTTGGATATTCAACAACAATTGCCATGAGTGAAATAATGACAGCTTTGAATATTCTAAGTGTTACAACGAGAACTCATCGTTGTTGCTATCTTCACACATTGACTTGGTCAATTTTGTAGATGAACATTCAGTTCGTAATTCTACAAGTGATCGACACATCAGAAGCAAAAACTCTTTCCATTAAATAGCCAGTAGAAATATAGTCGTTAGAGAATACTGTTGGCTGTTTGGAAAGGAGAGGTTGTGATATAATGATTTGTACTGACACATCTTCTTTTTGCAGAGAAGGAAGTGACCAGACATCTTTTCTTGGGCAGTGTATACATTTAACTCACAACGGTAATATTTAGACTTCGAAACTTCAGTGGGTTCTGATGTTAATCTGATGAAGCATGAGTGGAGTCTTTATAGCAGAATATCTGATGCTTCAAGTCTTCCGTTGATTTAAGAAGTCCATTAGGAATCAGTCTTCAGAACTTCAGCACTTGGTCTTTAAGAACGTTATTCTTTTCTGCTTCAATTCTTCCAAATCTTCAGAGCCTGTCTTCAGAGTCTTCAGAACTTCTTGTTTGAAACCTTGATCTTCAGAACTCGTCAGTCTTCAAATTCTTTCTACACTTGGTCTTCAGCGCCTTCAGCCATCAGAACTTCAAGTCATATGAGTCTTCAGAACTTCGGTTATTTCTGAGTGTACTTCTTCAGAAGCTTTGCTATCTTCAGAATCTTAATCATTTTCAGAGAGCATCCACAAGAGCATTGCAACAGCAATCTTGGCATCCTTGGATCTGGCTGATCATAACTAGATAAAGAAGCGTTCTTGTTTCTTGCGACTTTAGTCACACATAGTAACTTCGCATATATATATATATATATATATATATATATATATTCAATCATAGTACATCTAGCTGGTGTATGTTGGTTCTGATGTCTTTAGTTATTATGATCTGCACACAACACACGTTAGACCATAAAATGGTTCTTTCATAAATACTCATTGTTATCATCAAAACATAGATTGACTTGTAGAGACAATTCTTGCTCTCACAGGTTCCTCTCCAACTGAGAGTACTCTAATCCCCTTGCCACGCAAGAGATTTCCATTATAATCAACTTGATTACAACTGCTTATACCCACAAGCATAAGACTTTCCCTGCTCAGAGCTACAGCCTAAGACTTCTTACTCAATCAGCACTTGATCAAGACTTCTCTGCTTAGATCCTCAGATCCTAAGACTTCCCTTGCTTAAATCCACCTGGTTCAAGACTTCCTTGCTTTGACACTCTACCTAAGACTTCTCTGCTCAGACCACTATCCAAGACTTCTCTGCGAAAGCCCACGACACGAGACTTATATCTAAACTAACTGTTTAGAGAATGAATAACCTACAACAACACTTGATTAACAATCAAAGGTGATCAAATATTATACAACACACTTTTACACAAAGAATTCTTAAACTATACAAGAATAAGGACACTTTAACATATTTGCCTCTCTTGAGCTGAATGTAGTACGTATGTATCTAGTTGTAATTGTAGCATTATTTCTTGAGTTGATCTTCCAATCTTCTTCTCCTTTTATAGCTGAAGAAATATAGTCGTTGAAGTATTCACAACGACTATAATCAGATCATATTTTCTAGTAGATCTTCTTTTCCAAGAAGGTAGATGTTGGAACTCATAGTCAAGGAAATATCCATACAACAAAGTCTTTGTCCAGAGAACACTTCCATGAAACAAGTACAATACAATCTTTTGAAGATATTGTCAACATATCTCGAGTCCCATGTTTGCAGAGCTTGAAGATAGTGTACTAGCAGTAACTTTCTTATCAGACTCTCTCACGAGTGTATAATTAGAACTGTAATACCCCGTGGGTTATTTTGCTCTGGATAATATTAAGTATGGTCAACTGGGTTCCGGTGTACTCTGAAAATTTATTGGATAAGATAATTAGAGTAAACTGATGAGCTCAGAGCATATCAAATTAATATTATCTGACTCTGAGATTTTAACTTTTGGTACTATAGAGACTTTTGGACATTTAGTAGTGTTACTATCTAATTGAATTTCTTTATATCATTTCTTTTCATCCTTTGCCAAACATAGTAACTTTTGAGAGAGTGAAGTTAGAGAGAAGGAGGAGCAAGAGGAGAAAAAGAGAAAGAAACCAAGAAGAAGAAGAAAGCTTGGATATTCATCATCTCTTCATCAAATCATCTCTCCATCTTCATCATCATCTTGTATTGAGGTGGGTTCTAGTTAGAACTTAAGTTTTAGAAATTTTGGAAATGTTAGAGTTAGGTTAGAAATATTGGATTGTGAATGATAATATAAAATCGATGTTTCTAACTGTTGAAATGTGGAAATTGTCGGGTAGAATAGTCGGGTTATGATTGGGGTTGATAAAGTATGAATTGGAAGTGTTTTGGGTGAAGAAATAAGAGTGTTGGTCCTAAATGACCTATATTTACGCTGCTGAGAATTCTGGGTTTCGAGGGTTCGCCTAGCGAACCCAAAGCGAAGGGAAGGCGAACGTTCGCCTAGAGTTCGCTTAGCGAACTTTATGCCCTTTTTGTTCTATTTTGTTCGCTGAGTGGTTCGCCTAGCGAACATGACAGATTTTCCATTTTGTTTCTTTCATAACTTTTGATCCGTAACTCGGATTGACGCACAGTCGGGAGCATTGGAAAGCTACTTCAATGCTCTATGTTATGGTGAGGTAGAAACATGGTTATATGTCATGGATTGATAGGATAGAGATAAATATTGAAGTGAATGTGAAAAGTGTGGTTTGTGTTTCCACCGAAACTCTTGAATCGAGAACCCGATTGATATAGGACTTGAAGCCTTGGAAAGAGAATCCAACGTGCTATTAAATGGTAATGTTAGACCATGATTTAACCAAGGATGCTTGGTAGAGGATAGTAGTGGCTTGTATTCCTTAAAAATATGTGTGAACTACTATGTGGATTATGTTTGACTTGTTATGTTATCATGTGTATTTTATGGTTGATATTGTTATATGCAATTGTGTTATACCATGTTTGTCTAATTGTAGTTAAGAATGATTAAGAGAATATGCTTGCTTAAAATGAATTAGGAAGAGGGAGAAACCATACCCCAACCCTAATGATATGCTTCTAGGTCGTGACTAGAAATTGATAGAAACTCTAGATGGCTATGCTCGTACATTCGATGTAGAAAGGTGCATCCGTGATGAGTATTGGTCTAGAAGATAGTGAAACACTAGTATGGAACATGTGTGAACCATTGTGATTATAAGAAAAGGAAAAAGAGGCCTTAAGGTGATTGTGGCCTTGTGATTGTCGAATACAATCATGTTTGTGTGTGAGATCACGTAATCGTAACCGTTTCACTTGAGTTACAATTTCAAGAGTCTCGAGCTCCTCTAAAACGTATGCATGATTACTTGGCAGGTTTGATTCCTGCGTGTAGTACGAATGGAAACTATGGGTAGAGACTTGATAGGGTTAACAGGCCATAAGAAGTGATGGTTAACGGCTAACAGGCCGATGTTCCCGAATCCATTTCGTATGTCAAGTAAGTTACAAGGATCTATGACTCGGGTCAACTTCTAGACGTAGAAGCGGTCGGGAAAAGGGGATGCCTTGGTAAGGTTATTGATTAGTGATATTGTGAGTTGGTGAACTCATGAACATGTTTCCATATAGTGTGAGATTGTGAACTCAAGGTCACTTCCCTTCCCCTTTGACTTGAGTTAGGATTGATAGAACCATGTAAAGCTGAAAGAACCAATAAGATAGGGAACTCACTGGGATTTAATATCTCACCCCATGTTGTTGATTATATTACAGGTACTACAGGTTCCGCGAAGGGTAAGGATAAAGTTGTCTGACTTTTTCTTACAAAGCGTAGCTTTTTGGTATGGCATGGCTATCGCTATGGCGTTTTATTTTGAGATCATTGTTTTGATCTAGTTCTTAGTGTCTTGGAACATCTTGAATACATTATGCCATAGATTTTTGTATTAAGTATTTTGGGCACGTAATGTATATAATGTGTTAACTAGGAACTTATGGTATTTCAGTATCAAACACTTGGATTCATGTATAGTATTTGTGCTTTGATGTATGATATTATATGTGGGTGTTATAGTTGGTATCAAAGCAGGTCGTATCCTCGACCTAGCCATGAAATAATATAAGTATTTCTTTCCGTTTCATATGCGTGGTGTAGCCATTGGTCTTAAGTGTTATATTTATAGTATTGAGCCTGAACAATTTAATCCTATCTGTATGACCTTTAGGAACATGGCTGACGGATGCAGAAGCAATCGTGGTAGACCCAGAACCACTCCTGTTGGGACGAATCCGTCGGGCGGCGAGGAGTATGTCCCATGGCCTCAGTTTTTGCAACAGATGCAACAGCAGCAGAACCAATTTATGCAGCAGATGGTACAGCAGATGAATGGAGGTCTTCATCCTCTAGTGGTTGTTCCAAATGCTGTAGGTGGGAGTTTTCGGGATTTCATCCGCATGAATCCTCCAGAATTTCATGGCAGGTTAGATCCTGTGAAAGCCCATGAATGGATAGCTGGCATGGAGAGAATTTTCTTGATTGTCCATTGTAGTGAGGAGAATAAGGTGGTATTCGCTTCTCATTCGTTAAAGGGTCCTTCCATGAGGTGGTGGGAGAGTTCCTCAGCCCTGATGACTATCCAAGAGGTACCTAAGGTCTGGGAGCAATTTAAGGTTAATTTTATGGAGAACTATTTCCCTAGTTCCTTGAGGACCCAGAAGGAATTTGATTTTCAACAGTTGAGACAGTGTACTTTGACTGTGGCTGCTTATGCTGAGAGATTTGAGGTTATGGCTTCTTATTCTAGGCAGGCCATGTATGCTCCGGGCGAGAGGTGGAAAATTGACCAGTTTCTTTTTGGTTTGAAGGCCGATATTTCGCATAGTGTGTCTCGGAGAGAGTTCACTAGTTATGCTGAATTGCTAAGGCAATGTTATGTGGCAGAGAATAGTTTAAAGAAAGTTTAAGCAGAGAGGGTTTTGAGTAGGTCGAATCGGATTGATCGTGGGAGATCAAATCAACAATTTAGGCCTAGACAACAAGCCTTCAAAGGGAAGCAAGTTCAAGGTTCTAGATCAAGTGCACCTTCTGTATGTCGTGCTTGTGGTAAAATGCAGTTTTGATGGAATGAAGTGTTATCAGTGTCAGAAAGTGGGTCATATAGCAAGGGATTGTCCTCAGAATAGGAATCACACGCAAGGGAGGAGTACCGGCCGAGTATATACTTTATATGCGAAGAAAGCAAAGGGTGATAACTCTTTGATTACTGGTACAAGTTTCATTAATGGGAATCCTTGTTTTGTATTATTTGATTATGGAGTAACACACTCTTTTATGTCGATGCAATGTGTGAAGCGACTTGGGTTGCAAGCTATTTCGTTGTCTCCACCCATGGTGGTTACTACTGCCATGGATGAGATGGTTGAAACACCTTTAATGTGTGAAAATTGTGTTTTATCTGTGGATAGGGGAGTTTTTCAGATTGATCTTATTTGTTTGTCGCTTAAGAAAGTGGATGTTGTTTTGGGAATGGATTGGCTTTCTACTAATTCAGTATTTATTGGTTGTGAGGAAAAGTTAATCATCATTCCATCCATTGAGGCTACTCCGAAGGATGTGTTAACTACTATTTTAGAAGGTACGGTTGGAATGATAAATTTCTTGTTTGAGAAGGAAAAATATGTTCTTTTGGTTCTCACTAAGGAGGAGAGTAGCAACATTCAAGTTCTGAGTATTCCAGTAGTCTGTGAGTTTTCCGAAGTTTTCCCCGAGAACATCATTTCTCTTCCTCCGGAAAGGGAAGTGGATTTCTCTATTGACCTGATACCGGGAATGGCTCCTATATCCGTTTCTCTGTATCGGATGGCACCACTTGAGTTAAGAGAATTGAAGGATCAATTAGAAGAGTTAATGGCTAAGCATTTTGTCCGACCCAGTGTTTCTCCCTGGGGAGCTCCAGTGTTGTTGGTAAAGAAGAAAGATGGTGGAATGCGGTTATGTATTGATTACCGGAAGTTGAATAAAGTCACCATCAAGAACAAGTACCCATTGCCAAGGATAGACGACCTGTTAGATTAATTAAAAGGAGCTTGTGTGTTCTCGAAGATTGATTTACGGTCGGGTTATCATCAAATTTGTGTGAAGAGTTCAGATGTATCAAAGACCGCGTTTAGAACTCGTTATAGCCATTATGAATTCTTAGTGATGACGTTCAGTGTGGCGAATGCTCCGACAGTGTTTATGGATTATATGAATCAGATATTTCAACCTTACTTGGACCAATTTGTAGTGATCTTCATTGATGACATTCTTATTTATTCTCGTACTTATCAAGAGCACGAAGAGCATTTAAGAATCGTTTTATCGATTTTACAAGAGAGTCAACTTTTTGCTAAGCTAAGCAAGTGTGAGTTTTGGATGTCGGAAGTTAGTTTTCTTGGTCATGTCATATCTCAGGGAGGTGTGGCGGTGGATCCATCAAAAGTAGAAGCGGTGATTAATTAGGAGAGACAAAAGAATGTTTTCGAAGTTAGAAGTATCTTAGGACTAGCAGGTTATTATAGAAGGTTTATCAAAGGCTTTTCTTAATTGGCTTTACCGATGACCAAACCTACTCGAAAGGACTGTCCTTATGAGTGGGATTCTGCTTGTGAACGAAGTTTTATGAGTTTGAAGGAAAGATTGACTACTGCTCCTGTTTTGATCATTCCTGATCCTAGCAAGTCGTATGAGATATTTTGTGATGCATCAAGGATGGGATTAGGAGGTGTTTTAATGCAAGATAGTCACGTGGTGGCTTATGCTTCTTGACAATTAAAAATTCACGAGAAGAATTATCCAATGCATGATTTGGAATTGACAGCGGTTATTTTTACACTGAAAGTGTGGCGTCATTATTTGTATGGAGTACGTTTTGAAATGTTCAGTGACCACAAGAGTTTAAAGTATCTATTTGACTAGAAAGAGTTGAACATGCGTCAAAGGAGATGGATGGAATATTTAAAGGATTATGTCTTGGAACTAAAGTACCATCCGGGTAAAGCAAATAAAGTAGCAGATGCATTGAGTCGGAAACTGTTGCATGATGCCGAGTTGATGATGTTAGAGTATGCCTTACTGGAAAAGTTTCGGGATCTTAATCTTCAATTTGTTTGTTCTCCTAATGGTGTGATTATGGGAAATTTGAATGTCAATTATACTCTTAGGAAGGAAATTCAACAAGGACAAGTGTTGGATGAGAAGTTATAAGTGTTAGTACAACCGGGTTTTGTACGAGCTACCGACGGAATCATTTTGTTTAACCAAAGGATTTGTGTTCCGGATGATGCGGTGTTGAAAAGAAGAATTTTGGAAGAATCGCATAAGGGTGCTTTTACTATACATCCTGGTTCTTCGAAAATGTATCAGGACTTAAAGAGGGACTATTGGTGGTCTGGTATGAAAAGAGATGTTGCAGTGTATGTATCGGAGTGTGCGGTGTGCCAACAAGTGAAGATTGAACACCAAAGACCGGGTGGATTATTGCAACCGTTAGAAATTCCAGTATGGAAGCGGGATAGCATTTCTATGGACTTTGCAGTTGGATTACCCCGTGAACAAGGTGGTTATGACTCTATTTGGGTAATTGTGGATCGGTTGACGAAATCTGCGCACTTCTTAGCCGTAAAGACTACTTACAAGGCAAGTCATCTTGCAAGGTTGTTTATTTCGGAAATTTTGAGATTGCATGGTATTCCCTCTAGTATTGTGTCCGATAGAGACCCAAAATTTACTTCAAGATTTTGGAAAGCTTTTCAACAAGCTATGGGAACAAAGTTGTGTTTGAGTACGTCGAATCATCCGCAAACGGATGGTCAGGCGGAACGGACGATACAAACGATGGAAGATATGTTAAGGGCTTGTGTACTAGAAAGTGGAGGAAAATGGATAGAACTTTTACCATTGATCGAGTTTTCATACAACAATAGTTATCATGCGAGTATTGGTATGGCTCCTTACGAGGAATTATATGGAAGGAAATGTAGGACGCCTTTATGTTGGACGGAAGTTGGTGAAGATAGAATTTTGGGACCCGAGATTATTCAAGAGACTACGGAAAAGATTAGAACGATCCGTGATAAGGTTAGACAAGCACAAGATCATCAGAAAAGTTATGCGGATAACCGTAGGAGACCTTTAGAGTTTGATGAAGGTGATCACATGTTTTTGAAGGTTACTCTGAGGTTGAGGTTAAAAGGACCGCTTAAGTCCCGGAAGTTAAGTCCGAGATACATGGGACCATATCAAATTTTAGAAAGAATTGGTGAAGTAGCTTACAGATTAGCCTTACCACCTTCTCTGTCAGAGATGCATGATGTTTTTCATGTGTCTCAGCTTCGGAAGTTTGTTCCAGGTCCTCTCTAGCCAATTCTACCAGATACGATTGAGATAGAAGCAGATTTAACGTTTGAGCCTCAACCAGGTCGTATCACAGGAAGAGAAACTAAGGTGCTAAGGAATAAAGAGATTCCTCTAGTGAAGGTTCAGTGGGATGTGACGCATCCGGGTGATGCAACTTGGGAACTAGAATCAGAGATGCGAGAAGCTTACCCTCATCTATTCAGGTATTTTTTTTTAATTTGTGGGCGAATTTCTATTTAAGGGGGGGGGGGGGGGGGGAGGATGTAATACCCCGTGGGTTATTTTGCTCTGGATAATATTAAGTATGGTCAACTGGGTTCCGGTGTACTCTGAGAATTTATTGAATAAGATAATTGGAGTAAACTGATGAGCTCAGAACAGATCAAATTAATATTATCTGACTCTGAGGTTTTAACTTTTGATACTATAGAGACTTTTTGGACATTTAGTAGTGTTACTATCTAATTGAATTTCTCTATATCATTTCTTTCCTCCTTTGCCAAACATAGTAACTTTTGAGAGAGAGAGAAGTTAGAGAGAAGGAGGAGCAAGAGGAGAAAAAGAGAAAGAAACCAAGAAGAAGAAGAAAGCATGGATATTCATCATCTCTTCATCAAATCATCTCTCCATCTTCATCATCATCTTGTATTGAGGTGGGTTCTAGTTAGAACTTAAGTTTTAGAAATTTTGGAAATGTTAGAGTTAGGTTAGAAATATTGGATTGTGAATGATAATATGAAATCTAAGTTTCTAACGGTTGAAATGTGGAAATAGTCGGGTAGAATAGTCGGGTTATGATTGGGGTTGATAAAGTATGAATCGGAAGTGTTTTGGATGAAGAAATGAGAGTGTTGGCCCCAAATGACCTATATTTACGCCGCTGAGAATTCTGGGTTTCGATGCGAACCCAAAGCGAAGGGAAGGCGAACGTTCGCCTAGAGTTCGCTTAGTGAACTTTATGCCCTTTTTGTTCTGTTTTGTTCACTGAGTGGTTCGCCTACCGAACATGAAAGCGAACTTGACAAATTTTCCATTTTGTTTCTTTTATAACTTTTGATCCGTAACTCGGATTGAAGCACGGTCGGGAGCGTTGGAGAGCTACTTCAATGCTCTATGTGATGGTAAGGTAGAAACATAGTTATATGTGTGGATTTATAGAATATAGATAAATATTGAAGTGAATGTGAAAAGTGTGGTTTGTGTTTCCATCGAAACTCATGAATCGAGAACCCGATTGATATGGGACTTGAAGCCTTGGAAAGAGAATCCAATGTGCTATTAAATGGTAATTTTAGACCATGATTTAACCAAGGATGCTTGGTAGAGGATAGTAGTGGCTTGTATGCCTTAAAAATGTATGTGAACTACTATGTGGATTATGTTTGACTTGTTATGTTATCATGTGTGGTTTATGGTTGATATTTTTATATGCATTTGTGTTATACCATGTCTATCTAATTGTAGTTAAGTATGATTGAGAGAACATGCATGCTTAAAATGAATTAGGAAGAGTGAGAAACCTTACCCCAAACCTAATGATATGCTTCTAGGTTGTGACTAGAAATTGATAGAAACTCTAGATGGCTATGCTCGTGCATTCGATGTAGAAAGGTGCATCCGTGACGAGTATTGGTCTAGAAGAGAGTGAAACACTACTATGGAACATGTGTGAACCATTGTGATTATGAGAAAAGGAAAAAGAGGCCTTAAGGCGATTGTGGCCTTGTGATTTTCGAATACAATCACGTTTGTGTGTGAGATCACGTAATCGTAACCGTTTCACTTGAGTTGTAGTTTCAAGAGTCTCGAGCTCCTCTGAAATGTATGCATGATTACTTGGCAGGTTTGATTCCCGCGTGTAGTACGAATGGAACCTATGGGTAGAGACTTGAGATGGTTAACAGGCCATGAGAAGTGACGGTTCACGGCTAACAGGCCGATGTTCCCGAATCCATTTCGTATGTCAAGTAAGTTACAAGGATCCATGACTCGGGTCGACTTCTAGACGTAGAAGCAGACGCGAAAAGGGGATGCCTCGGTAAGGTTATCGATTAGTGATATTGTGAGTTGGTGAACTCATAAACATGTTTCCATATAGTGTGAGATTGTGAACTCAAGGTCACTTCCCTTCCCCTTTGACTTGAGTTAGGATTGATAGAACCATGTAAAGCCGAGAGATCCAATAAGATAGGGAACTCAGTGGGATTTAATATCTCACCCCATGTTGTTGATTATATTACAGGTACTACAGGTTCCACGAAGGGTAAGGATAAAGTTGTCTGACTTTTCCTTACAAATCGTAGCTTTTTGGGATGGCATGGCTTCCGCTATGGCGTTTTATTTTGAAATCATTATTTTGATCTAGTTCTTAGTGTCTTGGAACATCATGTATACATTATGCCATAGATTTTTGTATTAAGTATTTTGGGCACGTAATGTATATAATGTGTTAACTAGGAACTTATGGTATTTCAGTACCAAACACTTGGATTCATGTATAGTATTTGTGCTTTGATGTATGATATTATATGTGGGTGTTACAAGAACCGTATCAAAGCTTCTCTCGTGTCAGAACCAGTTACATGAAATAAATACAATTCTGAACACACGAACAAGCTAGTTAGAAATCCTAATTGTTTTTTCAAATACTTTGTTATCATCAAAACTTTAGAGGATACATGATAAGAACCAAATTGGTCTTAACAATCTGCCCCTTTTTGATGATGACAACCTTAAGTATTTAGAAACAATTAGTAGTAGATTAATTACTTAACAAATTTCAGGGTCAGAGGTTTGTAAGCTCCCCATGTGTCAGAGAGTCTTAGAGGTGAGGTTTGTAAGCCCCCCTGAGTCTTATCTGTGAAGTCTAAGAGGAGAGGTTTCTAAGCTCTTCTCTATATAAAATAATTAGATCTACTCCAATAGGATTACTCAACAATCAATAGTAGATTGGTAATTCAACAACTTTCAGGGTCTGAGGTTTGTCTCCTGTGTCAGGCAGTCTTAGAGGTGAGGTTTTTAAGCTCCCCCTGAGTCATATCTGTGATGTCTAACATATGAGGTTTGTAAGCTCTCTCCTATATAGAATAAATAGATCCACTCCAAGAGAAAGTTTTGTAAGATCCCCTTATATATAGTAAACAAATTCATTCCAGAATTAATCTGACAGAATACTTAATCCATTCTCCCTCTTTGTCATCAACAAAAAGAAGAAAAAAAGTAAACTTTAACAGTTAATACTGGTTTCTGAACAATTCATAGTTGAACACCAATTAGGAACAAGTTTGTCAATTAGTTCAACTTGTTGCATATGAGCAACAACACCTTATAGATCAAAAGTCACAGAAAGAACCCTACCAAAAGGAATAAGAAAATATAATTCCTCACGAGACTCAAGGATCTCTTCTTTCAGATAATTGAGCATAGACAGAGGTAGATTGATTTTAGTTCTAGAGACTAGGAACAAAATGAAGTGTTTATCATCAGAAGAAATCCATCCTATCCCCTTTTCTCTAGGCCTTAGATTGGTCCCATGATTTGGTACCATATTTTTACCATAGGAGTAAGAGTATAAGGACTTTAAGTAATGTCTTTATTACCATATATGTTGTGCATCAACGTCATACATCTGTTGTTATTTTTGTAGTTTTCAACAATAACTCCATCTTCCTCACAGTTTATTGCTTGAGAGATGATTTTAGAGTTGATCACAACAGGAACACCATATACAACAAATAGAATCTGACAAACATCTAGCTCATTCTGATAAATATGAGCATTTGCCCATAAATCTTTCACAAGATCAGGATAGATAGGTCCATTAAGCATTTCAAAATATCATACCATGGAAGAAATTACTCAGTCTCTCATACCATGCTCTAGGAGCTTATTTGAGCCCATAGAGTGATTTCTTGAGCTTGTAGACAAAATCTGGATGGTTTAAATCTTCAAATCCTGAAGGTTGCTTGACATACACTTCTTCAGTAATAAATTTGTTCAAAAAAGCACTTTTCATGTCCATCTGATAGAGTACAATGTCATGGTTGATGGCATAAGAGAGAAGAAGCCTTATAGCTTCTAACCTTGCCACATGAATAAAGGTTTCAAAGAAGTCAATTCTTTCTTGTTGACTGTAGTCTTGAGCTATAATTCTGGCCTTATTTCTAACGACTTCTCCAAATTCGTTAAGCTTGTTTCTGAACACCCAGTTGGTTCCAATGATGTTTTTCTTCTGTGGTCTTGGAACAAGATCCCACACATCATTTATTTGAAACTCATTTAGTTCATCTTGCATAGTCATGATCCAACCATTATCTGATAATGCATTATCATTAGAAGTACGCTCTATCAATGAAATAAGTCCAAGCATTGATTGATCGTTTTTGAAAGAAGATATGGTTCTCAATGGCTCATCTTTATTTCCAATGATTTGCCCTCCTGGATGAAATGCTTTGTATTTAAACAGTCTCTTTGGTGGAGCAGAGACTTCAAATTATTTTGAGCAATCACCGAATCAGTAACAACGAGACCAGTTGGAGTAACTTCAGTTTCTGCAGCTTCTGGTAACCCTTCAATAATAGTAATAGATTCTGAAATATCATCATCTATACTCTTTTCCTTTGGAACACATACCACAAGTTGTTCTTCAGAGTTCTGAATGCTTGCAGAACTATCATTTTGAACCAAGGACTTTGACTTTTCATGATCAGGTACTTTTTCATCAAATTTAATGTGCATAGACTCTTAAACCAATCTGAGTTCTGAGTTATACACTCTGTATGCTTTTGAGCATTCATAGTATCCCAAGAATATAACCTTTTGAGCTTTAACATCAAATTTCCTTAGGTAGACCTTATTATTCAAGATATAAGAGGTACAACCAAATTGATGAAAATAAGAGATGCTTGGTCTTCTCCCTTTAAACAACTCATACAAAGTTTTATTCAGAATTGGTCTAATATAAGTCTTGTTCTAAATGTAAGAAGCAGTATTAACCGCTTTTTCCCATAAGTACTTAGGAAGTTTATTTTCATGAATCATTGTTCTTGCCATGTCTTGCAAAGATATGTTCTTTCTCTCTACAACCCCATTTTGTTATGGAGTCCCAGGAGAGGAGAACTTATGGATAATTCCATATCTTTCATAAAAAGACTCAAATTCTCATTTTAAAATTATCCTCCATGGTCACTTATGACTTCCAGAATCTTTACTTCCATTTTAGATTGTACTTGTATGCAGAAGAAGCTAAATACTTCATATGTTTCATCTTTTGATCAAAGAAATTTTACCCAAGTCCATCTACTAAAATCATCATCAATGACCAAACCATATTTCTTCCCACTGGTTGAAGTAGTCCCAATAGGTCCAAACAAATCAATGTGAAGCAATTCTAAGGGTCTAGAGGTAGAGACAATGTTTTTAGTTTTAAAAGAGGTTTTCACAATCTTTCCAACTTGGCATGCTCCACAGAGAGCATCTGAGTGATAATCAACATCTGGGAGCCCTTTAACAAGTTTTTGCTTACTAATTTTAGAGATTAATCTCCAGTTAGCATGACCTAACCTTTTGTGCCAAATCCATTTCTCATCACTCATTGTCATTAGGCAAACGACCTTCTGATAATCCAATTCAAAAAAATTGATTTTATAAACATTTCCCTTCCTTTTCCCTTTGAATATAAAATTTTTTGTCAGCATTAATAATAGAACAGAAATTATTATTAAATAGTACTTCAAAACCACTATCACACAGTTGACTTATGCTGAGTAGATTATGTTTTAAGCCATCTACCAACCAAAATTTGTTGACAAGTGTTTGAGAATTACCAATGGTACCTGTACCAATGATTTTTCCTTTCTGACCACCTCCAAAACCCACATCTCCTTCCTCTTTCAGATTCAAGGTTTGGAACATATGCTTTTCTCCTGTCATATGTCATGAGCAACCACTGTCCAGGTACCACGAATGTCTTTCCATCCTTTCCTTTGGGCATATCTGTATCAAAGATAATTTGAGTTTTAAGCACCCAGACACGTATGGGTCCTTTTGGGTTAGTCCTAACAGGTTTTTTCCTATCATGTCATGTTGCCATGTGAAAAGGTTTAGCTTTACTCCAATCTTTTTGTTTCCAAAAACTTTGATTGATGTTGTTCTCAACCTTAGTTACAGAACCAATCTTAGTCTGTGATACAGATGTCGTGGATACCGAAGATACCAGAACTTCTGAACTATGAGGTTCTGTTATTACAATACCTTTTAACTTCTGATCAACAAATTCAGTCAGATATATAACTTTCACATTGTTAGTAGTAGGAACAAAATAATTGCTTAACATTGTTTGAGCAATGATGGATGAGCAAGAGTTTGGGAGTGCTTTCAATGAAACATCAAAACTTGAATAACCTTTATCATACCCCAAACCTTCTCTATTATTTTTGCCAACACTATAAATCATAGATGCAAGTTTAGTTCTATCAATGCCAGACATAATGAATTTATGAAAGGGTTGAGCATGCTTTCCTAAAGATGAACATTCATTTTGAGATGCGCTAATTTCTTTTAATTCTTCTTTCAAAATGAAGTTATCCCTTTTTAAAATTTTAACTTGACTGGTGTAACACCCCAAAATTTTCCTTCTTACTTTTAGCTAACTGGCTTATGTTTCTTTGCATTTCTTTCATTAGCATTTCTGCATAGCATTGGTTCTTAGCATGGGATCAAGGTGCTTGGTTCATCTCAGAGGAGTCTCAAGTCTCAAGGTGGTTTGAGGGGATCATCATATCTTTACAAGATCAAGATTGGCAAAAGATTACAAGTGAATCTTTCCCTCCTAACCAGAGGGACCAATTAGGGTTTGTGAATCAAAAGGACTTCTTGGAGGGTTTTGTGTGTTCAAGCATGGTGTCATGAGGTCTTTATGCTTGCATGTGCCATAGATGAGGGTTTGGTTGATGGTTTATGGTGAAGAATGTTCAGTGGATCAGTTGCTTATGAACCAAGAAAAGTCAACTGTAAGGGAGAAAGTCAACTGTGGAATTTTGAGGTTCTTTTCATGGTTTTCAAGGTCTCACATCCTCATATGGTTTTCAAGGGTCAAGTTTCATACCATTTATCAAGAATCAAGAGTTTGTGCAAAAGTTACTAAATTTGGAAAATGACCTATAATGAGAAGTTTCCATTTTTGGCAAGTTTTTCACTACATTCAACTTGACTTTACATCATCAAAGAAGCTTCAAATGAATTTTCCTCCAACATGAAAGTTGAAGATATTTCTCTCCTATTTCCAAAAAGTACTAGATGGTTTCCATATCATTTGTGGTTCTCAAGTTATGATCAAAAGAAGGCAAGGTGCTTTTTAATGGTTTTCACATGTACCACTTTTTCCACCTTTTGCATTTTGGTACAAAAGGACTTGTAATGTTTCCAATTGCTTCAAGTCATGTTATAACATCCAAGTACACATCATAAGGATCATTTTTGGCCTTTGAACTAAGAGATTTCATGCCATATTTCGCACTTATTTCACAAAATGCATTTTTGCAAGTTGAATTGAATCTCACAAACCAATCAACCACAAGGCCCAATTCCAATCCAGATGTGATCAGCAAGTAAAATGGAGGTGAATCACACTTATCTCATGGCCTTTGCACGTGTGAACAAGGGTGTTCAACACAAATTGCAAAATTGTAAAACCACTCAAAACTCATTAATCAAGGAATTAACAAGACCTTAATCATAATCAGGGGAATAACCAAGTGTATATAAGCTAACTCATGCGTCCAAAATTAGGTCATGCACTCATTTTGGCTCATAATTCCATTTTTCATTTCACACCTTTCTCTCTTCGAATCTCTCATTCCTTGAGGGATTTTGAAAATCTCTTGGCATATTCTTGATCAGTGAGTTGAAAGGAGTGTGAATCCACCATTGTTTCAAGCTTTAAGCAAGGATTTCAGCATGTGCACTTCAAGAGGGTTCATCTTCAAACTTTTAGATCTAGCCAGATTCAAGCCTCTATTTGCATTTATTTTGCAAATAGAGCTCAAAAGAGGAAGATCTGCAGCTTTTGGAAGGAGTTCTTGGTGTAATTCGAGCTCTGCAACTTTCAGGTTAGTGTGATTTTCACCATTATAAAACTTGTTTTTATGGTATGCATAATGATCTATGATGTTCACTGATCATTCTGATCTATTTTGTTTGAAGTTTGAACGTGTATCATGCGTGTATTGTGAGTTTGAAAGTTTTGGATCTAAATTTATTTTGTTCGATTTGCACTGTGTGTTCATTGTTTGATGATTTGAATTGCATATATGAGATCCTTGTGAAATTCTGGTTAGATTGGTGTACATTTTTGCATTTTCTGGGGAATTTTGAGTTGCAGGTCACCGGAGGAGACGACCGGAGCTAGGGCTCCGGCGTCTGGTTTGTTTTTCAGTCCGGCGAGGGTTGGATGGAGAAGATGTAATCTTGGCCATTCATTGCTTTGATCTGATGGTCCACACGTTGCCACCTCATTTAAAATCTTCTAATATTTTATCAATTGTGTGTTTACATTCCATGCTTCTTATTGTGTACCTTTAATCTAGACCTTTGATCTTGCATGATTTTGATTCTTGTTGACTTGATCTGGGGCGTTTGATGGATCTGATGGTTATCTTGATGCCAACGCATTAAAAATATCTTGTGTCCCTCACGTGCTTTCATTTTTAATTCTGGCTACTTGTATATGTGTGCGTGCATGGTTTCTATTGTGTACTCTCTGATCTTGCCTGTTGATCTTAATTACTGTGTACCCTCATTGACTAATTGCATGCGTTGGATCAATCCTATGGTGTGTGTGAGTCTCAAATGTTGACTGAAATCCATGTGTTTCTCGCTTGACTTTGCTCTTGGACTCTTTGGTTTGGGCTTACAACGCGCACCCATTTTTTGAGCCCATGTAATATTTGAACGTGTGATTTGCTTTGTATGCACCCCCCTGGATTCCTTTTCATTTTATTTTATTTTCTTTGCATTTGTTTTGCATTTTAATTTTAAAAAAAATAGTTTTATGCATCAAAAAATTACCAAAAAAATTCATGAAGCATCTTTTTAGTTTTATAAAATTTTTCCAAATTTTATTTTTCATTTTTATTTTATTTTGTGCATCTGAATTAATTGTTTAATCAATTTCTTTTGAATTTGTTTCAATTGTGCACCCTTGATCTTGTTGATTTTTGTTCTCATCATTTATATATGATATACATTCCATTCTTTTTGCATACTTCAAAGGATACTTTGAAGTTCACAAAAAATATTTTTCTCATATTTTTAAAATCATTTCATATTGCATTTTGGTCCCTCTCTTTTGCATATTGAATCATGTTTCTTACTTGATCTTTGCTTAATTGTTTGAGTTTTTTAACTTGTGAATTTTTGTGAGATCTTTTTACATGTGATTGACTTCTGACTTAGGTCATTTGAGTTTTAATTTCACAATTTTTTAATGTTATTTGATATATGTTTGCTTGTTTGTGCTTAAGTGACTTATGCATGATCATATCTTGACATCTCTTTACACAAGTTGATTTGCCATGCTTAATTGATTGGGTTCCTTTGTGATTCTTTGAATGTGCTTTTGATATGATGTTTACCTCTGGTTGAGGTCCTTTGAGACTTAATTTTGCAATTTTTGGATCATGTTTGAGTATGCTTAAGTGTTTGAACTTTGAGCTTCCATTTGTGGATTGCTTTGGTGCATGTCTTGAAGGTGTTGCTTGATGTTTGGACTTATATGACTTGAGTTTGGTTTTGATATGATGTTGATGCATATGCTACTGCCCCTTGAGTTCTTTACTTGGTTTTCATTTCACTTGAGCATAGTTAAATGCATTTGGTATGAATTGTATGATGAATATCATTACCTTTCCTTTTGTGGACTTCTTTGGATCATAATGCTTCATGCTTTGATTTCCTTTTGGACATGTGAATTATTGATGATAATATGGTTGTGGTTCTGACTTGCTCTCATCTTCATCTTGTTTTTCTCATTTCATTTTGACATGAAGTTCATGTATGCTTAATTGTGCATTTCATACAAGTATGCTTGCACTCTTTCATGATTATCTTTGCATGCTTACTTGAATTGTTTTGCATTGATCTTTGAAACTTGTTTGCTGATTTGAGTTGGACATTTATGATATGATGTGCTTGCTGCCACTTATTGTATCTCATCTTCTCCTTCTCATTCTTTTTCTTCTTTTTCACTCTCTTCCTCCCATGAATCTCAAGACTTGTTTAAGTCTTGGATTCTTTCCCTTTAGAGCTACCTAGTCCAACTTAATTTTTGATTAAGCTTGGAGTAGGATTAGCATTAGGTTTTAGGTAGTTGTCCTTCCTAAGCCTCACTAACCATAGGTCATCCATGCATGATAACATTAGTACTTTTAGTTTCCCTTTAGAGTTTCCTTTGTGTCTTCTCTCTTCTCATCTCAAAACTTCTCGAAAACACTTAATAAAGATAAAGTGTATTGCACACGAGCCTTAAGCGTGGGGAATGAGAAATGAGGGGCTTCCTCTCATCTTTCTCGAGTGCTTAGCGAGCGTCCTGTCTTGGGATGATTTGTTGAGTATTCGTCCCTGTGCCCTAGACTTTGGTGCAATGCAAGTTATGAACTAACTTAAAACACTTCTGTCTAAAAAACACAAAAAATAAATTCGAATATTTTTATCCTTCGGGATTGTTTGGTTCCAGACCATTTTCAGAAAAGGGCACGTTACCTTCCGTCTGAGTCGCAAACAGGAATCGACCCTAACTGCCGGACGCGAATCTAACGTCGCTCATAAAAAACACTTACCCATATGTGGTCGTACCCACGAACTACATTAGCTCTAATTCCTCTCCCTCGTCCGATTGAGGATATGTAGGCACAAGACAGCGATTGTCTTGGCGAGCAACCTTCCCCCACAGTTCCCGTCCGAACTACGTTGACTCTGACTTTCCCATTGCACTAAGGGAGTACGTAGGCCTAGGGCATCGAATATGTCCTACCGAGTCCGTTTTAGTCACCCCCATCCCCATTTTCTTTTGTTCAGCCATAGATAGTAGGACAGCTCACCCTCCGTTTAGACAACAAGCATGGATCCCATCGAGTACGATGGATGCGTGGGGTGCTAACACCTTCCCCTCGCATAACCGACTCCCGAACCCGGACTATGGTTACGATGACCATGTCTTTCCCCTTTCTCTTCAGGTTTATGCGGCGTTTCCTTTCCCTCTCTCGGGATAAATACAGATTGCTGGCGACTCTGTGTCTTCTGTGCCACTCTCGCGTTTGTACCGTTGGATGCGAATCTTTCGGGAGCGACAGCTGGCGACTCTGCTGGGGACTCTGGTTGACCTCTTGCTGGTCCATCCCCTTTAGTGAGTCGATCTTAGCACTTGTTTGTTGTTTTCGTTGGGTGTTTATTTGTTGTGCTTTATTATGTTGTATATTACTGTTTTACAGCTTTTATTGCATTGCATTTCATTCTATTACTGTCATACTGGATATTGGTGTGTTGTGCTGGCTGGTTTCTGTTTGGCAGGTTGGGTTGTTCTGAGAGATAAGCTCAACACCCAGGCTTGAGTACACCCTATGACTAGAGTGGAAAGTAGTGGGACCTACGTGCCCGCTTGGTACGTTTGTGTGTTCATGAAATTCACAACCAGACGAGGCTATCTTGGGACGCATTCTGACGTGTGTGTCTTGCGCATGTTAGGGTGTTGATCTAGAGAGCTGTCGACTCTGGTGACCGTTCTCCGATACCTCAGTTGCGCCTCTCCTCCCGAGATGTGACAGTGGCAGACCACGTTCTGTGGCAAACCCATTGCATATTCTCGATCCGAGGACCCAATGCTGAGGGACTCGCATAGGATGACCTTATTTTTTAGGGGAATCAGTTGAGGCCTCCTCGATTGATGATGATGCCAAACCAGAAATGGTGAACGTATCATCGTTTCTCGACCTGAGAGCCCGGGATATTGAGGATCCTCGCCTTTCTAGAACCCACATGTGAGAGGGGATGGGTGTTTGCAGGTTTGCAGGAAACCGAAACCTTCAACCTACCTAGTTTTTTGGATTTCTCATCAGTATTTGATTATTTGGGTTTCTGGTTATCTCAGTGGTTTGGTATTCTAGATTCTGGTTTTCTGGGTTGTGGTTCTTATTCAGTTAACAGCACAGTATATCCAGCAGTGGTGCCTTGATCCCATGCTTGCATGTGCATATCATTTTTCTTGCATTCTAACATGTTTGACATTTTTCAGGGCTTGCATCTTACTCTTGATTCCGGTTTTCTGAGGTTGCCTTCACATGGATGTCCAGAGAAAGAAGATTGTTGCTTATTCGTTCCAAGACCCGACCTTGACGTTGATTCACAAGCTGATTAGTATGGCTGGTTCTGGAGTTCGTACAGAGTTTGGTGGAAAGTATGGGAGACTTCTGAAGTTTGTCTACAACATCTCCAAGTATGAGAAGGATGCCATTCATACACTTCTTCAGTTCTATGATCCGTCTTTGCGTTGCTTCACTTTTCCAGACTATATCTTGGCTCCAACGTTGGAGGAGTTCTCATTTATTTTGGGAATCCCCATCAGGCATGACATAGTATTCTTTTCTGAAGAACGCCCTGGGATGAAAGAAATGGCAGTTGCTCTTCATATTGGTGAATCCGTTCTGAGCAGTAATATTGTGGAGAAACAAGGAGCTAAGGGTTTCTTATTGAAGTTCTTGTTTGAACAAGCTTGCATCTATGTTAAAGAGAAGAATTGGACTGCTTTCCAGGCTATTCTAGCTATGTGCATCTATGGGATTGTCATGTTTCCCAATGTTCCTGATCTGGTGGATATGCATGCTATCAGGATCTTTATTTCAAAGAATCCTATACCTACCTTGCTAGGTGATGTGTATCACTCAGTCCACTATAAGAATGAAAATAGGCGTGGAAAAACTGTGAGTTGCTGTGCACCACTCTTATCTACTTGGTTTCTGAGTCAACTTCCCGAAGCTGGCGCTTTCGTTGATACGAGAGATTCTCTAAAGTGGTCAAAGAGGTTAATGGGCTTGACTGCTGACAACATTGTTTGGTTCAGCCATGACTTGCTAGGGATGGAGATTATTTGCAAGTGCGGAGAATTCCCTAATGTACCCTTGATAGGGAGAAGAGGTGGAATTAACTATAACCTTTCCCTTGTTATCAGCCAGTTTGGTTATCCTTTGAGAGATCGACTTGAAGAGCGAGATATCAGAGAGTCCTTATTCTTCAATGGTACTGGAGATCAAGAGATGATAAGGAAGATTGTGAATGCTTGGAAGCAGGTGACCAAGAAGGGAAAAACTTCATATGGGAAATGTAACAATCGGGCCTTTCCTTCCTATGAAGAATGGGTTAAGAAAAGGGCAGAAGATGAGCTTCTTCCCTTCCTGGTGGAATCACCTTTGTATCCTTTGATGATCGAGGCTCCCAAGATCGTTGATATAGAGAAGTATGATAAGTTATGGGCTGAGAAGGAGAAACTCCGAGAAGAGAATCGTGAGTTGGGCAGAGAGGTTGGTCAGTTGAAGCACGAAAAAGGTGAAGCTATCCATGCTGCTAGGTTAAAATCAGAACTTTTGGCTGCGAAGGAGAAAGAATTGTCTAAAGAGGTCACAGCCAAAGAGAAAATGGCTCAAGCATTGAAAAGTATTAGCAAGGTCCTTTCGTCCAAAAAGAAAGAGTTAGCTTATGCTATGTCAAGAATTCACAGGTTCAGTGACCGTCGGAATACAGCAATTACTGCCAACAAGTTGAAAGAGGACAAGTATCTAGAACAGATCGAAGGTTTGAAGACAGAGCTTCAGAAAAAGGATAAGAAGATTTTATCAGGGATCTTTGAGAAGAGAGCAGTTGAGGAAAAGCTCAAGGAAACCATGGCAGATATGGAACAGCTGAAGATCCAAGCTGAAGTGAAAAGAGCCAAGAGCAAAGGTCCAAGTTCAGATGGAGCTTCTGGAGAAGATGATTGGGAGTTGCATAGCTGTTATTTAACAGGAATCTTGCACAGGAGAGATCTTTTGATTCAGGAGTTGATTCAGAGACCAGAGCATCCTAATACCAAGAAGCTTCTCAAGGAAGTGCAGAATTGGTGCAAGAAGAATGACGAATTGGGAATTCTAGCACTGCTGAATCTTGATGATATGCCTTAGTTTCCTTGCTGTTGTTTTCCTTGTATTTCCGGGATCACCGCCAGGCTTGTTGGTCGGGATCTTTGTTTATGTTTATTCAGACTTATGTTGTAACAGATGCTTATTCTCTTTATATGATCAGGAATTTAGTTCTCTTCTGTTGTTAAAACTGGAATCAAGGGATAGATCGCCTTGATAATGTTCATACATGTTTGCATTTGCATTTGCATATTCATCTCTGTTTTGCATAGCAGGTTATCTTGGTTTCTCTGGTTTTCTTATGCTTTCTCTTTTTATCATTCAGGATTGATCAACCAACTCATCGGTATTCTACCAGGCTTAATCAAAGCAGAGTGATGGACAAAGTTCAGGCAGACATGGCAGCTATGCAAGCTCGCATCGATTAATTTATGGAGATGATGCAGGGTGTGGTGCAGAGTCAGAATGAATTCAGAACTCTAGTTTAGCCTTTGGTGTCGCAGGTTGATGAAAATGGTATCTTACACGGTGGTTTTCTTAATCGTGTTATTCCTCTGGGAGGAGGTGGTGCTGGTATCAAGATTCCTATCACTGGTGCTGGTGGACAGTGTGGTATTCCTTCAGTGGTTGGAGAAGGAAGCACTGTTCGAGCTATCCAGGGTCATCGTTTTGAGATCAACAGGATGATGTTTTTTTAGTCAGAAGCTTGGATGCTGGTCTTCCTATGGTCAGTGATGAGAGGATCCGTTTAATTGAGGCACAATTGAAAGGGGTTGTGAAGCAGGATGATTTGGGAATAGATTTGGACGACCTAGGGTTGGTCCCTGATATTGTCATTCCACACAAGATTTAGATTCCTACACTGGAGAAGTATAATGGTTCTACCTGCCCGAGAACTCATGTAAAGGCGTATACCAGGAAGATGGCTGCTCACGCCAAAGATGAAAAACTAATGATGCACTTTTTCCAAGACAGCTTGTCTGGCGCGTCTTTGGAGTGGTATATGGCTCTAGAAAGTAGAGATGTTCGCACTTGGAGAGAGCTAGCTGCAGCTTTTATCAAGCATTACCAGTACAACACAGACATGGCTCCTAACAGAACCCAGCTGTTAAGCATGTCCCAGAAAAATGATGAAAGTTTCAAAGAATACGCGCAAAGGTGGCATGAATTGGCGGCTAGGGTGCAGCCACCAATGCTGGAAAAAGAGATGTTGGATATGTTTATGGACACACTGCCTAAGCACTATTATGAAAAGCTATTGCCTTATTCCCTAGGCAAGTTTGCAGATGTGATTGCGATCGGACAAAAGATAGAGGTTGGAATTAAGGCTGGAAAAGTTTCTAGTGGTGATGGATCGTCTTCCGGGCAGGGGAAGAAGCCATTTGATGGTTATAAGAAGAAAGGAGAGGCCAATGTTGTATCATCCTACAAGGGAAAAGGTGCTGCACCCCAAAATTTTCTCCCCTTACTTTAGTCCTAACTGGCCTATGTCTCATCTCATTTTGTATTATCATGTGTGCATATCATTGGTTCTTAACATGGGGTCAAGGTGCCTGAGGCAAGTTCAAGAGGAGAAGATGTTCTTCAAAGGGTCAAGCAAGAGAGCTCAAGTGGACTAGTGCAGAAACTAGGGTTTTGAGATTCTTGGGTTTATTGCTCCAATGGGCAAGCTCCTTGGGTTTTTATCATCACCAAATGGCATATCTTATCTTCGTTGGAGAGGATACACATCATATTCAGAGGAATTTGGATTTGGAGACTGTGCTATTTCCTCCTAGACTGAGGGTACCAAGATTAGGGTTTGCTATAAAGTCAGTTTATTTCTGATTTCTTGGGCAAGACTTGATCCCATGGTATTCCTTGGGTCCCTAAGTATCTAGGAATGGAAGATTGTCCATCAGTTTGGTTCATGAGAAGTTCAATTGGCCAATGGATTGGGAATCAGGAGAAAAGTCAACAGTGATAGGGGAGTCAACTGTGATAGCTTGAGGTTCTCTTCAAGGTTTTCAAGGTCTCACATCCTCATATGGTCTTCAAGAGTCAAGTTTCACACCATTTATCAAGAATCAAGGGTTGGTACAAAAGTTACTAAATATGGAATGACCTATAATTTGAAAGTTTCCTTTTTGGGCAAGTTCTTACACTACATTCAACTTGACTTTTCATCATCAAGAAAGCTTCAAAAGAATTTTCCTCAAACATGAAAGTTAAATATATTTTTCTCCCCTTTCCAACAAGTACTAGTGGGTCTCCATATCAATTGTGAAACTCAAGTTATGATCAAAAGAAGGCAAAGTGGTTTTTAGGGTTCCATTTTCACAACTTTTGCACTTTGGGGCATAGTGACCTATAATTGATTCCATTGCTTCAAGGCATATCTTAACATCAAAGTACAATCCATAAGGACTATTTTTGGCCTTTGAATCAAGTGGATCCATGGTTTATTCATCACTTATTTTCCATTATGCAAAATTGCCAAATTATTGAAAACTCATGAACCAATACATCTCAAGGCCCAAATCAAATTCAGGTGTGATTAGCAATTGTTAAATAAGTGATCCATCATGAAATATTTGGGTGTACATGCATGGAAGAGGGTGTATTTCACATTATATAATTTTCCAAAATCACCCAAAACTCATCAAGTGGGGAATTACCAAGGCCCAAATGCTGATCAGTGGATTAACCTAGTCTATTTAAGCTAACTCATGCTAGGGTTAGAAGGATATACACGTTATTTTGGTGGATTTTTCAAGTGAACCCTAAAAAAGATCTCTCCTTCGTATCTCACAATCTACAAGGGTTCTTCCAAAACTTCTTCCACAAACTTCATCCTTGGCATCTATAGAGCGCAAATTGTCCATCACTTGAAGCTAATAGCAAGGGATACAGTCTGCATAATCTCAGGTTAGTGCAATTTGCATGTTCCTAAAACTCCTCTTTTTGATGCGCATAATAATCTGTGATTGTTGCTGATCATTCTGGTATATTTTATTTTGTGTTTGGACGCATGGTTTGGTCGTATCGTGTGTTTAAAGTTTTTGAACCCTAACTTGTTTCGTGCAAATCTCCTTGTGTGTTGATTGTTTGCCAATTTTAATGTGATATTTGAGATCCTAATGAAATTCTGGTCAAGAAAGTGTATTTGTTTGCGTTTTTTGGTGAGGTTTTGGTTGCAGGTGAACTGAATGGGTGACCGGAACCCTAGCTCCGGCGACTGGTAAGGGTTCCAGCCGGTGAAGGGGCTGGAGGTAGAAGAGATAATCATGGTCGTCCGTTGCCCAGATCTCACGGTCCATAGCTTGCCATGTTTATTTCTTTTTCTGATTTTATTTAATGTTTGTGTGTTGGTTAACCCATGGTTATTATCATGTGCCACTAAATCATGACCACTCATCCTAATTACTATTTGAAACATTGACTGATTGCCAAGCGTTAGATGCATCTGATGGCCATAATCGTGACAACGAATTAAAAGACCCATGTGCTGCTCACGTGGGAGTGTATGGTACTCTGAGTGTTTACGTGTGCGTGAGTGTACATTAATTATGGTGTGCTTTTTAATCATGGCCGTTAATCTTGAATACATGTTGATTTCATTGACTTGATGAGGAGCGCAGGATCAATCTGGTGGTAAGTACGCAGTCAACGTGGTTGACTGAAGACCACGCGTGACCCCTTTTTTATTTTATTTTTTTTCTGATGGATTTAATGTTTGGGCTTCCTATTCACACCCCTCCCTTTCAGCCCACTAGCATTTTCAACGTGTTCTAGTTACTAAACGCACCCCCATGCTTATTTCTTCATTTTTATCTTTATTTAATTATTACATTTCATTTTCATTTTTTAAAAATAGATAATTGCATTAAAAAAATCCCCAAAAAAATTCATGAATCATATTTGGCATTTTATAAAATTTTCACAAATTTTATTTTATTATTTTATTTTATTTTTGGCTTCTGAAATAATTATTTGTTTATTTTCTTTTTGAATTATTCATATCATGCATACCTAAACTTGTAGAATTTTGTTCTCATAGCATACAAAACCTTTTGAACTCATTATTTTTGTATTTTTTCACCAATACATTGAATTGCATTAAAATATTTTTCTATCATTTTTAAAATCATTTCAAATTGCATTTTAGTCCTTTTCTTTAGCACATTGAACCATATTTCTCATCTGAATTTGCATAACTGTTTGAGTGACCTATCTTGGGAATTTTGGCATGAATTTTGGACATGTTGTTTGCTTCTGGTAGGGATAGGTTGATTATTAATTTGGTGATTTTAGAAGATGTTTTGCTAATTGTTTGATTGCTTTTATTTGAGGTCTTCTTGTATGCATATGTCTGATCATGTCTGATTACTTGTTTGAAAAGGCACTTGTGCCATTGTTTTGGGATTGTGTCTTTGACTTCATAAACCATGTTTAGATTGTTATAGGTCACTTGATTGCCATTATATGTCATTGCCTGGATTTCATTTATCTCATTTCTTTTACGTATGTCTG
This sequence comes from Lathyrus tuberosus, assembly GCA_022829125.1. Classification (NCBI taxonomy): domain Eukaryota; kingdom Viridiplantae; phylum Streptophyta; class Magnoliopsida; order Fabales; family Fabaceae; genus Lathyrus; species Lathyrus tuberosus. Next base: position 10,587,253 of record JALAZF010000169.1, read on the forward strand.
TTTTGTACTAACCTTTTATGCAGAGGCTGAGGTAAGTTATTTGAGGGTGTGGATAGTTATCTATGTCCACTCTCACTCTTTCTGTCTCTCGTCTTTTCTTTTCTTTAGGCTTAGGTTGTCGTCAAACCTCACTAACCGTAGGTCACCCATGCATGATAACATTAGGACTCTTAGTTCCCCTTTAGATTTTCCTTTGTGTCTTCTCTCTTCTCATCTCAAAACTTCTTGAAAACACTTAATAAAGATAAAGTGTATTGCGCACGAGCCTTAAGCGTGGGGAATGAGAAATGAGGGGCTTCCTCTCATCTTTTTAGAGTGCTTAGCGAGCGTCCTGTCTTAGGACGATTCGTTAAGTATTCGTCCCTGTGCCCTAGACTTTGGTGCAATGCAAGTTATGAACTAACTCAAGTCACTTTTGTCTTAAAAAATACAAACAAACTTCAAACCTTTTTGTCCTTCGGGATTGTCAAACTAAAGGCTATTTTAAAAAAGGGCACGTTACTTTCCGTCTGAGTCGCAAACAGGCATCGACCCTAACTGCCGGACTCGAACTTAACGTCGCTCATAAAAAACATAAAAAGAACTTGGTCCGAACTACGTTGACTCTGAATTCCCCATTGCACAAAGGGGGCACGTAGGCCTAGGACGTCGACGTCCTACCGAGTATGTCTTTGTCTTCCCTTTCCTCGCGTCAGTACAACCATAGATTTTAGGATAACTCACCCTTGGAATAGACAACAAGCGTGGATCCCATCGAGTACGATGGACGCGTGGGGTGCTAGCACCTTCCCCTCGCGTAACCGACTCCCGAACCTAGGTTATGGTTGCGATGACCATTCCTTTCCCTCTTCCTCAAGTTTATGCAGTGTTCCCTTTCCCTCTCTTGGGATAAATTTACATGGCTGGCGACTCTGTTTTTCGCGCCACTCTCGCGTTTGTACCTGGATGAAAATCCTGGGAGCGACTCTGCTGGGGACTCTAGTTGACCTATGCTGGTCCATCCCCTTTAGCGAGTCGATCCTAGCGCTTGTTTGTTTCTTTGTTGGGTGTTTATTTGTTGTGCTATATTATATTGTATATTACCATTTTACAGCTTTTACTGCATTGCATTTCATTTTTATTACTGTCGTACTGGATATTGCTGTGTTGTGCTGGCTGTTTCTGTTTTGCAGGTTGGGTTGTTCTGAGAGATAAGCCCAACACCCAGGCTTGAGTACACCCTAGGACTAGAGTGGAGAGTAGTGGGACCTACGTGCCCGCTTGGTACATTTGCGTGTTCACGAAATTCACAACCAGACGAGGCTATCTTGGGACGCATTCTAACGTGTGTGTATTGCGCATATTAGGGTGTTGATCTAGAGAGCTGTCGACTCTGGTGACCGATCATCGAGGACCTTAGTGGAAACATCCCTCGTTAGTGGTGACAGTGGCAGACTACATTCTGTGGCAAACCCATTCGCACCCTAGGGCCCACTTTGGAACTCGCATAGGATGGCCCCTATCCTTTGAAGAGAATCAGTGGAGGCACTCCTCGATTGACGATAGTACTGTACCCCGAGGGATGAATGTACTATTGTTTATCGACCTCAGTGCCAGAAGCTGAGGACCTTACATTTTGGAGAATCAGTTGAGGCCTCCTCGATTGATGATGATGCCAAACCAGACATGGTGAACGTGTCATCATTTCTCGACCTGAGAGCCCAGGATACTGAACATCCTAGTACCCACACGTGAGAGGGGATGGGTTTTTGCAGGTTTGCAGGAAACCTTCAACCTTCAACCTACCCGGTTTTCTGGATTTCTCATCAGTGTTTGATTATCTGGGTTTCTGGTTATCTCAGTGGTTCGGTATTTTGGAATTCTGGTTTTCTGGGTTGTGGTTCTCGTTCAACTACCAGCACAGCACGTCCAGCAGTGTTGCCTTGATCCCATGTTTGCATGAGCATATCATTTTTCTTGCATTCTGACATGTTTGACATTTTTCAGGGCTTGCATCTTACTCTTGATTCCGGTTTTCTGAGGTTGCCTTGGCATGGATGTCCAGAGAAAGAAGACTGTTGCCTATTCGTTCTCAGATTCGACCTTAACGTTGATTCACAAGCTGATTAGTATGGCTAGTCCCGGAGTTCGTACAGAGTTCAGTGGAGGGTATGGGAGACTTCTGAAGTTTGTCTACAATATCTCCAAGTATGAGAAGGATGCCATTCATACACTTCTACAGTTTTACGATCCGTCTTTGCGTTGCTTCACTTTCCCAGACTACATCTTGGCCCCAACGTTGGAGGAGTTCTCATTTATTTTGGGAATCCCCATCAGGCATGACATAGTATTCTTTTCTGAAGAACACCCCGGGATAAAAGAAATGGCTATTGCTCTTCATATTGGTGAATCCGTTCTGAGCAGTAATATTGAGGAGAAACAAGGAGCTAAGGGTTTCTTATTGAAGTTCTTGTTTGATCAAGCTTGCATACATGTTAAAGAGAAGAATTGGACTACTTTCCAAGTTATTCTGGCTATGTGCATCTATAGGATTGTCCTGTTTCCCAATGTTCCTGATCTGGTGGATATGCATGCTGTCAGAATCTTTATTTCGAAGAATCCTATACCTACCTTGCTAGGTGATGTGTATCACTCAGTCCACTACAAGAATGAAAATAGGCGTGGAAAAACTGTGAGTTGTTATCCACCGCTCTTATCTACTTGGTTTCTGAGCCATCTCTCCGAAGCTGGTGCCTTCGTTGATACGAAAGATTCTCTGAAGTGGTCAAAGAGGTTAATGGGCTTGATTGCTGACAACATTGTCTGGTTCAACCATGACTTGCTAGGAATGGAGATTATTTGCAAGTGCGGAGAATTCCCTAATGTACCCTTGATAGGGAGAAGAGGTGGAATTAACTATAATCCTTCCCTTGTTATCAGGCAGTTTGGTTATCCGTTGAAAGGTCCACCTGAAGAGCGAGATGTCAGAGAGTCCTTATTCTTCAATGGTACTGGGGATCAAGAGATGATAAGGAAGATTGTGAATGCTTGGAAGCAGGTGACCAAGAGGGGAAAAACTTCATTCGGGAAATGTAACAACCGGGCTTTCCCTTCCTATAAAGAGTGGATTAATAAGAGAGCAGGAGAGGAGCTTCCTCCCTTCCCGGTAGAACCACCATCTTACCCCTTGCTAATTGAGCCTCCTACCACAGTTGAGATAGAGAAGTTTAACAAGTTGTGGGCTGAAAAGGAAAAGCTGCGAGAAGAAAACAGTGAGCTACAATGAGAGATTTATCAGTTGAAGCATGAGCGGGGTGAAGCTGTTCATATCGCCGAGTTGAAGACAAAGCTTCTCGCTGAGGCAGAAAAGGAGCTAGCTGACAAGGTTGCATCCAGAGAAAGGATGAAACAAGCTCTAGACGGTATCAGTAAGGTTCTCGAGTCTAAGAAGGAAGAGTTGGACAAGGCTTTGTTAAAAAGTCACAGGTTTAATGCTCACCGAGAAACTGCAATGGCTGAGAATAAGCAAAAAGAAGACAATTATCTAGCTCAGATTGATCAGTTGAAGTCGAAGCTCAAGAAGAAAGACGCTGAGATCCTATCAGGGGTATTCCAGAGACAAGCAGTCGAGGGTCGACTCAATGAAGCCATAGTCTCCATAGAGGAACTGAAGATCCAAGCTGAAGTGAAGAGATCTAGAAATGAGGGACCTAGCATGGATGGTGTTTCTAGAGAAGACGCTTGGGAGTTGCATTGCCGATACTTGGAAGGGATCATGCATAGGACAGACATTCTCATTCAAGAGCTAATTCAGAGACCGAAGCATCCTGACACTAAAAAGCTGTTCAAGGAAATTCAAGACTGGAGCAAAAAGCATAATGGATGGGGGGGATTGACACTTGTGGACTTTGATGACATGCCGTAGTTTCCTACTTCTCTTTCATTGTATTTGGACCACCGTCAGGCTTGTTGGTTGGGATCTATGATTATTGTGTTCAGACTTGTTATCTTGGATTTGTGATTGTTGACATTTGGTTTTCCTCTGGTTTTCTTAATATATGAGCAGAAGTTCCGTTCTATCTTGTTGTTAAAATGGAATCAAGGGGTGGATCGCCCTGCGGATATTCAAACATGTTCATTTGAATTTGCATATTCATAATCATTTTGCATAATCATTTTGCATGACAGGTATTTATCTCTGGTGTTCTTATTTTGTTCTCCTCCGCAGTACAGGATTGATCAGCCAGTTCATCGGTATTCTACTCAGTCTGTGATAACCAGAGGATAGCCATGGAACAACTCCGTGCAGAGATGCTTGAAATGAAGGTTCAGATGAGGCAGTTTGGGGAAGACATGCTGGTCATGTCCCAGGAGCAGAAGACGCTGAGGGAGGAGGTCAGTCAGATGAAGACTCGGATGGGTTTGGTCATGGAAATCTTGAAAACAGTGTTAAAGAAAGAAAACAATCATGTGATCGCTTCCACAACAGAGGTCCTTACTCCTCCCATCTCTTTGGGATTTGATCATGGATTGCCTCGTGAATCTCTTCCACAAGCTGAAGTTCCAGGACTTTCCCAACCGCAACCAGGTCGTGTCTCCCAAGATAAGCTTAAGAATAAAAAGTGTGCACAGAGACCGAAGCAGCCCGAAAGAGTTTTTCATCCACTCCCTATGCCATATTCTCAACTATTACAGCATCTCCTTCAGTTGCAACTGGTACAGAAAAGGACTTTGGCTCCTCTCACTAGTAATCCCCCACCAGGCTACAATGCAAGAGCCCGTTGTGATTTCCATTTTGGGGCACCAGGGCATACTGTGGAGAAATGTAGGGCCCTCCAGCACGTTGTCCAGGATCTGATTGATTCGAGGAAAATTGAATTCACACCAAGCGACGTAAGCATACAAGGTGGTCCCGCTCTAGCTGTTGGAAAAGAAGTGGGTATCCCCGTTGCTTCTCCCAAAGCCACTTCAGGTCAGGGGCATTTCTTGCAGTCCTTGGTCTTAGAATCCCCACATCCGCAAATGCTGCCTACGCCTCGACCAAGTCTGAAGAGAAAAGTGCCTGAAAAGATTATGCGCTCGAATCGGGGTCAACAAGAGAAGTGCTCTGGAAAGAAACAGCAAAGATCACGAAGGCCTGAGAGAAGGTTTGATCCACTCCCCGTTCCTCACAGCCAAGTTCTTGCCCGTCTACTTGAAAGTTCTTTGGTTCAACTAAGGGATGCCAAGCCTGTCCCCGACCCTATTCCTCCTGATTATGATCTGGATGCCAGATGTGAATATCACTCAGACACACTGGGTCATTCAATTGAAAACTGCAACGTGTTCAAGCACAAGGTGCAAGACCTAGTAGACTCAGAGATCATTGTATTCACTGAAGATGATATGTACATCAATGGAGGCCTCCTTTCTCAAATGAACACTCAGTCTGCAAGTACGTCCAGACAGAATTAAGCTCCCTCAGCAATAGCAATCTTCAGCTTCTTTACCGCATTTTCATTTGTAGTTTTTCATTTCGTGTTAAAGCATCGTATGCATGTAAGACTTGTTTGTTTTTTAATGATGATATTAATGCAATGAGTATGTTTTTCTTTAAGTAATCCATTCGTGTTCACTCTTAAATGTCTATATGCACTGCAATACCAATATTCTTGCCTAGAACTCTTGAGGGAGGATGATGAGATGAAAACGCAAAATCTCTGGTTGTATGTTCAAGGATAGAACCCTGTTGAGGATGTGCATGCATTATTTCAAACCTCTAAACAGTGGAGATATAAGGGAGATAAACCCTCGCTAACCCCTTTGAGCCTTGAAGTAGGAGCTTATTTCGTACGAAAAAAACCTCATACTTAACCCAGGGGCAGGGTAGGCGTCAGTTAGTTTGACCGAGCGTTCAAATTTCAAGGAGAGTGTGCATCTGAGGATCCATTACTTTCTATCCCACTGTCAAGAGGTCAAGAGATGCGAAACCACAATGGTTATCCATCAACAATCAAGGAGTGAGGCAGTCACAACCCTTTCAAGCAAGTAAGACAACCAGTGTCACACGCTTTGTTCAAAAAGGGGAATAAAAAAAAAGAGAAGCCCGCTAAGTCGAAACTTGTAAACAAGTGACTTAGGCAAAAGTCAGGGCATCCCGCTGGACTTCAAAATTGGAAAAAACTCAAAAGAGTCAGTCCAGGCAAAAATTAGGGATCAAAAAAGCAAAAGAAAGAAAAAGCGAAAAGCGTTACAAAAGAAAATCCCGATAAGAACAAATTCGTGTGATTACAGACACAAAAGATAAATAGGGGTGACTGTCACTCCAAAACCTCCTTAGGTGTCAAACCATTAGTTGCATGGGTTCCTTAAAGATCATAGACCTCTTGAAAGATGAGCGTTTGTGTCAGATTAACTGAATATAGGACTGGAGAACATCACGAAGAGTGGGTGGGCACCGATAAATTTTGAGCCATAAATCTTTTTTCTGAAACCGTGAACCAGACCACGTTACAACCCTTAAAAGTCCTAATTGAAACAAGGTTTATTCCGAAAGCGTACTTCAACAGGATAGCGTTCCTGACTCCTATGAGTTGTGCTAATAAGATTTATTGGTATTGCATGTGCGCATTGTTTTGCCATTCAAAAATCCAGCTCGCATCCCAGCTAGTGATTCGTCACAAAGCTTGGCGACGCATTTTCAATAAAACTTCAAGGTTAACATGAGTGTTGCATTAGAATTGTCATTCTCATAATAAACATTTTCTGCTTGCATGTGTTTGATATCAAAGAAGCTTACACAGTGAACGTCAGTCAAGAGGTTTGATCCTGCCAAGTTGGGATGCTTGAAAATTCTGAAGGACAATCATATCAAAGGGCATGCTGCCAAGAGACTCAGTGTATAGTGGGCTCTCCCCAGTAAGTCGTGTTAAGATGTAGCCAATCTGGGGCAGTCACGTCGAGAAATCTCTCCGAAATTCAGTTATTCTGGGGCATTCATTCTAAGATCAGGGGCAAAGTCACTTCGAAGCTCATATTGGGGCAGGTCACTTCTAGAGCGTGGGAGGTTGTCCACTCTTAAAAATGGTTAATCTAAAACACCTCCTCAAGGTTTAAAATACTAAAGCAGAATATTTTCAAGTCATTACAAATCCTTTCGAGGTAATGTACTTCATGGATTATAAAGTCTGGGGCAGTTATGTTGAGATCTGATAAATCTCTCCGAGAGTTTGAAGACCCTGGGGCAGTGCGAACGCCCGGTCTTCTATAAAATCCTCTTGAGATATTTTCTTCCGTTAGACCTGGTGGTTTGGGGCAAGTGGAAAGCTCAAAGGGCCGTTTATGACCGTAGGGACAGGTCAGGTTGGATGGCAACAAGATTGTACTTCCCTAGTAGGATTGCTCTCCCCAGCATTGAGATTGTACCTTCCTCAGCAGAGCAGATTTTCCTCTGAATCAAGACGTTGTTTCCCCACAGAATCAAGGTGTTCACCTTCCCCCATCCAGTCAGGAAGCGTGCTTTCGCCGACGATGTCATATTCTAATCCCCAACAAGGCAGGAGTAAAGTCATTCTCCCTATCAGCAGGCTAAGTTCAGCAGTATCCCCAAGCAAGATGGTATTATGGACTATTTTCCCCAAGCAGGATGGTATTATGGGCTGGCGCCTCCCAGCAGGTTCTAAGTCCATCTGTTATTGGCAATCCTCAGTAACAGACTTCCGGTTCTGTTATTGGCATTCATTCTCAACTCCCCTAGCAGAGGAGAAATCTCAGGTTTTGGATGTTACCTTCAGTGAAGGACAGGTGTAGCCCCCAGTAGTTCTTTTGGGATTTCATCCCCAGTAGAAGTTGTTGATCTAAAGAGTCGATCAGTATGATCCTTCTCGGCAGAGTTCCTGGATTCAGAAGACAATTTATTTTTGTCATCCCCAGCTGAATTGGTCTTTTCTCTCCAGCATTTATTTTGCTGGAGGGACCCCTTTTGCATATCATAAGCATTTGCATTGCATCCTCAAACGCGTAGCATTTCCACTTCGTGTGGAGCATTACGGCAAAATTCAAACATTTGCATTCGAAGCATAAGCCAGGTTTGATGCTTTCCTTGCCAGTTCTCTTTCCCAGCAGAGATGGCATAACTCAGGAGATTTTGGAGGGATGCGTTCATCATACTTGTGCTCCCCGGCAGAGTCTTTTATTTAGACTTCTCCTTTCCCCAGCGGAGTCATCTTATCTTTGTTAGGAGTTCGCCTTGGATTGGCCAATCTCCTTTGCAAATCCAGTTCTCGTCTGGTAGTCAGTTCTCGTCTGACTTACTTGGTGAAACCCAGTTCTCGTCTGGTAGTCAGTTCTCGTCTGACTTATTCTGTAAATCCATTTCTCGTCTGGTAGTCAGTTCTCGTCTGACATCTCTTTTGTAAACCCAGTTCTCGCCTGGTAGTCAGTTCTCGTTTGACATCTCTTTTGTAAACCCAATTCTCGCCTGGTAGTCAGTTCTCGCCTGACATCTCTTTTGTAAACCTAGTTCTCGTCTGATATCTCTTTTGTAAACCCAGTTCTCGCCTGGTAGTCAGTTCTCGTCTGACATCTCTTTGGTAAATCCAGTTCTCGCCTGGTATTCAGTTCTCGCTTGACATATTTTGTTTGCCAGTTCTCTTTCTCAGCAGAGATGGTCTAAACCAGAAGTTTTGTTTCACGTTATCCCCAGCGAAGTCCACTTTCTGTTGGTCCTCCTTTACGGGTACAATTGAGGTGGTATCTGTTTTGTGGGTGCGATTGAGGTCGTATTCGTATTTTCTTTGTGGGTAGAGTGATCGAGGTCAGTCTTCCTTTGAGGGTACAATTGAGGTTGTATTTGTTTTGTGGGTGCGATTGAGGTCGTATTCGTGTTTTCTTTGTGGGTAGAGTGATTGAGGTCAGTCTTCCTTTGCGGGTGCAATTGAGGCTGCTTTCATTTCATTTTTCCTTTGCGGGTACAATTGAGGTCGTATTCGTCTTATTTTTCTGGGTATGGTTGAGGTCATACTCCTTGTTTTTCAGCACGCTCCATTTTTTTATTCTCACCATTAGCAAATTTCTGGGGCTCTTTCGGTATTCAATCCCCGTGAATCCTTTGAACGCATGACAGCCGTTGCTATCATACCTTCAGGACCAAGTTGATTGAATAGGGGCAGCTGTTGCACCCCAAAATTTGCTCCCCTTACTTTAGTACTAACTGGCCTATGTCTCATCTCAATTTGTATTATCATGTGTGCATATCATTGGTTCTTAGCATGGGGTCAAGATGCCTGAGGCAAGTTCAAGAGGAGAAGATGTTCTTCAAAGGGTCAAGCAAGAGAGCTCAAGTGAACCAGTGCAGAAACTAGGGTTTTGAGATTCTTGGGTTTATTGCTCCAATGGGCAAGCTCCTTGGGTTTTTATCATCACCAAATGGCATATCTTATCTTCGTTGGAGAGGATACACATCATATTCAGAGGAATTTGGATTTGGAGACTGTGTTATTTCCTCCTAGACTGAGGGTACCAAGATTAGGGTTTGCTATAAAGTCAGTTTATTTCTGATTTCTTGGGCAAGACTTGATCCCATGGTATTCCTTGGGTCCCTAAGTATCTAGGAATGGAAGATTGTCCATCAGTTTGGTTCATGAGAAGTTCAATTGGCCAATGGATTGGGAATCAGGAGAAAAGTCAACAGTGAGAGGGGAGTCAACTATGAAAGCTTGAGGTTCTCTTCAAGGTTTTCAAGGTCTCACATCCTCATATGGTCTTCAAGAGTCAAGTTTCACACCATTTATCAAGAATCAAGGGTTGGTACAAAAGTTACTAAATATGGAAATGACCTATAATTTGAAAGTTTCCTTTTTGGGCAAGTTCTTACACTACATTCAACTTGACTTTTCATCATCAATAAAGCTTCAAATGAATTTTCCTCAAACATGAAAGTTGAAGATCTTTTTCTCCCCTTTCCAACAAGTACTAGTGGGTCTCCATATCATTTGTGAAACTCAAGTTATGATCAAAAGAAGGCAAAGTGGTTTTTAGGGTTCCATTTTCACAACTTTTGCACTTTGGGGCATAGTGGCCTATAATTGATTCCATTGCTTCAAGGCATATCTTAACATCAAAGTACAATCAATAAGGACTATTTTTGGCCTTTGAATCAAGTGGATCCATGGTTTTTTCATCACTTATTTTCCATTATGCAAAATTGCCAAATTATTGAAAACTCATGAACCAATACATCTCAAGGCCCAAATCAAATTCAGGTGTGATTAGCAATTGTTAAATAAGTGATCCATCATGAAATATTTGTGTGTACATGCATGGAAGAGGGTGTATTTCACATTATGTAATTTTCCAAAATCACCCAAAACTCATCAAGTGGGGATTACCAAGGCCCAAATGCTGATCAGTGGATTAACCTAGTCTATTTAAGCTAACTCATGCTAGGGTTAGAAGGATATACACGTTATTTTGGTGGAGTTTTCAAGTGAACCCTAAAACTCAGGTTAGTACAATTTGCATGTTCCTAAAACTCCTCTTTTTGATGCGCATAATAATCTGTGATTGTTGCTGATCATTCTGGTATATTTTATTTTGTGTTTGGACGCATGGTTTGGTCGTATCGTGTGTTTAAAGTTTTTGAACCCTAACTTGTTTCGTGCGAATCTCCTTCTGTGTTGATTGTTTGCAAATTTTAATGTGATATTTGAGATCCTGATGAAATTCTGGTCAAGAAAGTGTATTTGTTTGCGTTTTTTGGTGAGGTTTTGGTTGCAGGTGAACGGAATGGGTGACCGGAACCCTAGCTCCGGCGACTGGTAAGGGTTCCAGCCGGTGAAGGGGCTGGAGGTAGAAGAGATAATCATAGTCGTCTGTTGCCCAGATCTCACGGTCCATAGCTTGCCACGTTTATTTCTTTTTCTGATTTTATTTAATGTTCGTGTGTTGGTTAACCCATGGTTATTATCATATGCCACTAAATCATGACCACTCATCCTAATTACTATTTGAAACATTGACTGATTGCCAAGCGTTAGATGCATCTGATGGCCATAATCGTGACAACGAATTAAAAGACCCATGTGCTGCTCACGTGGGAGTGTATGGTACTCTGAGTGTTTACGTGTGTGTGAGTGTACATTAATTATGGTGTGCTTTTTAATCATGGCCGTTAATCATGAATACATGTTGATTTCATTGACTTGATGAGGAGCGCAGGATCAATCTTGTGGTAAGTACGCAGTCAACGTGGTTGACTGAAGACCACGCGTGACCCCTTTTTTATTTTATTTTTTTTCTGATGGATTTAATGTCTGGGCTTCCTATTCACACCCCTCCCTTTCAGCCCACTAGCATTTTCAACGTGTTCTAGTTACTAAACGCACCCCCATGCTTATTTCTTCATTTTTATCTTTATTTAATTATTACATTTCATTTTCATTTTTTAAAAATAGATAATTGCATTAAAAAAATCCCCAAAAAATTCATGAATCATATTTGGCATTTTATAAAATTTTCACAAATTTTATTTTATTATTTTATTTTATTTTTGGCATCTGAAATAATTATTTTTTTATTTTCTTTTTGAATTATTCATATCATGCATACCTAAACTTGTAGAATTTTGTTCTCATAGCATACAAAACCTTTTGAACTCATTCTTTTTGCATTTTTTCACCAATACATTGAATTACATTAAAATATTTTTCTATCATTTTTAAAATCATTTCATATTGCATTTTAGTCCTTTTCTTTAGCACATTGAACCATATTTCTCATCTGAATTTGCATAACTGTTTGAGTGACCTATCTTGGGAATTTTGTCATGAATTTTGGACATGTTGTTTGCTTCTGGTTAGGATAGGTTGATAATTAATTTGGTGATTTTAGAAGATGTTTTGCTAATTGTTTGATTGCTTTTATTTGAGGTCTTCTTGTATGCATATCTCTGATCATGTCTGATTACTTGTTTGAAAAGACACTTGTGCCATTGTTTTGGGATTGTGTCTTTGACTTCATAAACCATGTTTAGATTGTTATAGGTCACTTGATTGCCATTATATGTCATTGCCTGGATTTCATTTATCTCATTTCTTTTACGTATGTCTATTTTGTACTAACCTTTTATGCAGAGGCTGACGTAAGTTATTTGAGGGTGTGGATAGTTATCCATGTCCACTCTCACTCTTTCTGTCTCTCATCTTTTCTTTTCTTTAGGATTAGGTTGTCGTCAAACCTCACTAACCGTAGGTCACCCATGCATGATAACATTAGCACTCTTAGTTCCCCTTTAGAGTTTCCTTTGTGTCTTCTCTCTTCTCATCTCAAAACTTCTTGAATACACTTAATAAAGATAAAGTGTATTGCGCACAAGCCTTAAGCGTGGGGAATGAGAAATAAGGGGCTTCCTCTCATCTTTCTAGAGTGCTTAGCGAGCGTCCTGTCTTGGGACGATTCGTTAAGTATTCGTCCCTGTGCCCTAGACTTTGGTGCAATGCAAGTTATGAACAAACTCAAGTCACTTCTGTCTTAAAAAATACAAACAAACTTCAAACCTTTTTGTCCTTCAGGATTGTCAAACTAAAGGCTATTTTCAAAAAGGACACGTTACTTTCCGTCTGAGTCGCAAACAGGCATCGACCCTAACTGCCGGACTCGAACTTAACGCCGCTCATAAAAAACACAAAAAGAACTTGGTCCGAACTACGTTGACTCTGAATTCCCCATTGCACAAAGGGGGTACGTAGGCCTAGGACGTCGACGTCCTACCGAGTCTGTCTTTGTCTTCCCTTTCCTCGCGTCAGTACAGCTATAGATTTTAGGATAACTCACCCTTAGAATAGACAACAAGTGTGGATCCCATCGAGTACGATGGACGCGTGGGGTGCTAGCACCTTCCCCTCGCGTAACCGACTCCCGAACCCAGGTTATGGTTGCGATGACCATTCCTTTCCCTCTTCCTCAGGTTTATGCGGTGTTCCCTTTCCCTCTCTTGGGATAAATTTACACGGCTGGCGACTCTGTTTTCCGCGCCACTCTCGCGTTTGTACCTGGATGAAAATCCTGGGAGCGACAAAAGGGAAACAGCATCAGAGTCGTAATCAGCAGGTAGCTTCGGTAACAATTCCCACAGCGCTTCCACCTCAGCAGCAGCAGGGCCAGACTCCGCGTCAGTATCAGCCAAGGCCTAAGCAGAACCGACATTTTAATACTCCACCTCTACCTTATTCGCAGTTGTTTCAGCATTTGCTACAGTTACAGTTAATCCAGAAAAGGACTCTAGCTCCTCTGACTGGTAATCCACCTCTGGGTTATAATCCTAACGCCCACTGTGACTTTCATTCTGGGGCACCCGGACACTATATTGAAGACTGTAAAGCTTTTAAGCACGCAGTCCAAGACTTGGTGGATTCAAAGGCCATTAACTTTGCTAATGATGGACCTAATGTTGTGCAAAACCCTATGCCTGATCACAATGGGCCGATGGTGAATGCGATAATTGAGGAATGTGAAGCTCTGAATTTGATCATGGATGTTGAGGAGCTGAAGACTCCGTTGGCTGTGGTTAAAAATAGGTTATTGAAGGGTGGTGTCTATCCGGGCTGTGAAGAGAACTGCTCAGATTGTTTGACGAAGGTTAATGGTTGTGATTCGCTGAAGAGGGGTATCCAGAATATGATTGATGAGGGCTGCTTACAGTTTGATAGAGGTAATCAGCAAAAAGAGGTTGTTAGTGAAAAGGTTGCTACTATCACCATTTCGTTCAAAACGATTACCATTTCAGGTCCGGCAAGACCACCTCCAGTCATTATCACAAGGGTTGGGCCCATTCCGTATGAAAGTTCTAAGGCTATTCCCTGGAATTATGGCTCCGAGGTGTTTGTCAATGGACAAAAGCAGGAATTAATGGCTACATCATCAGTGAGTTCTAATCCTGAGATTAAGGTTGAAGTTGATGCTATAACGAGAAGTGGTAGAGTGCTTACTCCTGTTAATGATCAACCCAGTACTTTAAGTCAAGATAAGGGAAAACGGGTAATGGATGGTTCTGTTCAGACTCCAGTGGTTGTGGATCCTACAGTAAAGCCGGTTGATGATGCTTTTTCTGAAAATGTCGAGGAGTTTATGAGGTTCATCAGGAGAAGTGATTACAAAATTGTGGACCAGTTACATCAAACCCCGTCAAAGATTTCTATTCTGTCATTATTGTTATGCTCTGGAGCTCATAGGAATGCTCATCTGAAAGTTTTGAATGCAGCCTATGTTCCTCAAGAGATTTCTGTTAACCAGCTGGAAGGGGCTGTAGCGCACGTGAATATGGGTAATGGCTTGGGTTTTACAGATCTTGATTTGACTCCTGCTGGGAGGAATCATAACAACGCCCTGCATATTTTGATTGAGTGTCGTGGTTCACTGATGTCACATGTTTTGGTTGATACTAGTTCATCGTTGAATGTATTGCCCAAGAAAGCATTAATGAAGTTAGATACCAGGGGGCTTATTTGTACACCAAGTGACTTGGTGGTGTGAGCTTTTGATGGCTCGAAGAGATCTGTCTTTGGTAAGATTGTGCTTCCGATCAAGGTTGGACCGGAAATCTTTGATGCAACGTTTTATATAATGGATATTCAGCCAGCATACAACTGTCTGTTGGGTCATCCTTGGATCCATGGTGCAGGCGATGTAACCTCCACTTTGCATCAAAATCTGAAATACATGGTTGATGGTTACGTAGTGACAGTGTGCGGAGAAGAAGACATAATGATTAGTCAGCTGTCAACCTTCAAATACGTAGAAGTGGATGGTGAAATCCATGAGACTTTGTGTCAGGGGTTTGAAATGGTGAAGGTTTCTGAAGAAGTTGTCCAGTCTGAGACTATAGAGCAGCCTGCAGTGGCCAATCAGCCAGAAGTTTCTATATCTTCGTTTAAAGACGCCAAAGCTATGGTTGAGGCTGGTAGCTCACAGAGGTGGGGCTAGGTGGTTGAAGTTCAGGAGAAGAGGGATACCTATGGATTGGGATATAAGCCATCCAGGAAAGATAGGGATCCTCCCAAATTCTATGGCCCAGTCCGTTTCACTAGTGTCGGTGTTTTCTTCGACAGAGTTAATGCCATTGAGGAAGAAGGAGACAGTGATTGTGACATGGATAGCTGGATCTGTCCTTGCATCCCAGGAGAAAGTCTGTGCAACTGGTCTTCCGAGAAAGTCATTCAAGTGGCTGGCTTCGAGTAATTGCTTTGTTTTCCTATTATGTTAATCTCGCGTTCTGCCCAAGACGTAGTGATTTTATTTGTAGGGCTTTTAACTATTGCATGTTTTGCTTTATCATCAATAAAGGACTTTTCACACTCACATATTTTGATCTCTCTCTTTCTGTTTTTATTGTTATGCATTAAAAACCCACATCAAAATGGCAATGTGTTTCTTTTGTTGCATACATAATAAAACATACCTCATCAATCATGCAGGTCTTTTTGTTCAGATGACACCGATCATGACTCAGCTATAGCTCGGTATGACTTTGACAATCCAATCTATCAGGCTGAAGAAGAGACTGACGAAGATTGTGAACTGCCCGAAGAGTTGGCCAGATTGTTGAAGCAAGAGGAGAGAGTCATCCTACCTCATCAGGAGGAAATTGAGATTGTGAATCTGGGAACCGAGGACGCCAGAAAGGAAGTAAAGATAGGGGCTGCATTGGAAGACAGTGTCAAGGGAAGATTGATTGGAATGCTCCGAGAGTATGTGGACATCTTCGCCTGGTCTTACCAAGACATGCCTGGGCTCGATACTGATATTGTTGTACACCGGCTACCACTTAAAGAAGGTTGTGCTCCGGTCAAGCAAAAGTTAAGAAGAACTAAGCCGGAGATGTCTGTCAAAATCAAGGAAGAGGTTCAGAAACAGTTGGACGCCGGATTTCTTGCCGTGACAAATTATCCTCCATGGGTTGCTAACATCGTGCCTGTACCTAAGAAGGATGGGAAGGTCAGGATGCGTGTTGACTACAGGGATATGAACAGAGCAAGCCCAAAGGATGATTTCCCGCTCCCTCACATTGACGTGTTAGTTGACAATACTGCTCAGTATTCTGTGTTTTCCTTCATGGATGGCTTCTCTGGGTATAACCAAATCAAGATGGCCCCAGAGGATATGGAGAAAACAACTTTCATAACACCGTGGGGAACTTTCTACTACAAAGTGATGCCCTTTGGATTGAAAAATGCAGGGGCAACTTACCAGCGGGCGATGGTGACTCTCTCTCATTATATGATTCACAAAGAGATTGAGGTCTATGTTGATGACATGATTGTGAAGTCACAGACGGAAGAAGAACATCTGGTGAATCTTCAGAAGTTATTTGAAAGATTGAGAAAATTCAGACTGAGGTTGAATCCAAACAAATGCACCTTCGGGGTGAGATAAGGAAAATTGCTGGGGTTTATTGTTAGTGAAAAAGGTATTGAGGTTGATCCTGCAAAGGTAAAAGCCATACAAGAAATTCCTGTGCCGAAAACAGAAAAAGAGGTTCGTGGTTTTCTGGGGAGATTAAACTACATTGCTAGGTTCATTTCTCATCTCACAGCCACGTGTGAACCAATCTTCAAGTTGTTAAGAAAAGATCAAGCGGTCAGGTGGAATGAAAACTGTCAAAAGGCGTTTGAAAAGATTAAAGAATACTTGCAGGAACCTCCGGTCCTTATACCACCAGTGCCAGGAAGTCCTTTCATTATGTATCTCACGGTTCTTGAGAATTCAATGGGTTGTGTGCTCGGTCAACAAGACGAGTCAGGTAGAAAAGAGCATGCCATCTACTACTTGAGTAAGAAGTTTACTGATTGTGAGTCGAGGTACTCAATGCTAGAGAAAACATGTTGTGCACTCGCTTGGGCCACTAAGCGTTTGAGGCAGTATATGTTAAACCACACAACCCTCTTGATTTCGAAGATGGATCCGATCAAGTATGTGTTTGAGAAGCAAGCACTTTCTGGGAGAATAGCCCGTTGGCAGATGGTTCTGAGAGAATACGATATTCAGTATGTTTCCCAGAAGGCCATTAAGGGAAGTGTTTTGTCAGAATATCTTGCCGAACAGCCAATTGAGGATTATCAACCGATGAAGTTTGAGTTTCCTGATGAGCATATCATGTATCTGAAGATGAAGGATTGTGACGAACCTTTGCCTGATGAAGGACCTGAGATTGGATCTCAGTGGAAGATGGTTTTTGATGGAGCTGTTAATTCATATGGTAACGGAATCGGGGCAATCATTACGACTCCACAGGATTCTCATATACCCTTTACTGCCCGATTAGCATTCATATGCACCAACAATGAGGCAGAGTATGAAGCATGCATCATGGGGTTAGAATAAGCAATTTATTTGAGAATCAAGAACCTCGATGTTTATGGTGATTCTGCGTTGGTGGTTAATCAGATTATAGGTGAATGAGAGACTCGTCAAGCGAATCTTGTTCCGTATAACAACTATGCCAGAAGGTTGTTACCTTCTTTGACAGAGTGGACTTCCATCACATTCCCAGGGTTGAGAATCAGATGGTTGATGCATTAGCAACGTTGTCATCAATGTATCAAGTGAATCGTTGAAATGAAACTCCTTCAATCAGAATCATGCGCTTGGACAGGCCTGCTTTTGTATTTGCAGTTAAAGGGGTATCAGATGGCAAGCCTTGGTATCATGACATCAAAGTCTTTCTGAAGAGTCAGGAATACCCAGCTGGGGCATCTTCCAAGGATAAAAAGACATTGAGGAGGTTATCAGGAAACTTCTTTCTGAACAAAGACGATGTGTTATACAAGAGAAACTTTGACATGGTCTTGCTATGTTGTGTTGATGAACACGAGGCAGGCTTGTTAATGGAGGAGGTTCACGAAGGTTCCTTCGGTACTCATGCCAATGGGCATGCTATGGCAAGAAAACGGTTGAGAGCGGGGTATTATTGGATGACTATGGAGTCTGATTGTTTTAAATACGCCCGAAAATGTCATAAATGCCAGATTTATGATGATAAGGTGCACGTACCGCCTACTCCTCTGAATGTTTTGTCATCACCTTGGCCTTTTTCCATGTGGGGCATTGACATGATTGGAAAGATCGAGCCGACTGCTTCGAACGGACATCGTTTTATCCTGGTGGCTATTGATTATTTCACGAAGTGGGTAGAAGCAGCATCGTATGCCAACGTCACTAGACAAGTGGTAGCCCGGTTTATTAAGAAGGACATCATCTGCCGGTATGGAGTCCCGGAGAGAATCATTACTGATAATGGTTCAAATCTGAATAACAAGATGATGAAGGAGTTATGTCAGAGCTTTAAAATTAAACATCACAATTCTTCTCCCTATCGTCTGAAGATGAATGGGGTTGTTGAAGCGGCAAATAAGAACATTAAGAAGATTGTGCAGAAGATGGTAGTGACATACAAAGACTGGCATGAGATGTTGCCTTACGCTTTGCACGGATAGCGTACTTCGGTACGCACATCAACTGGGGCAACTCCTTTCTCACATGTGTTTGGTATGGAAGCAGTTCTGCCATTAGAAGTTGAGATTCCTTCTTTGAGAATTCTGACAGATGTGAAGCTTGATGAAGCTGAGTGGGTGCGTTCCCGACTGAATGAACTAAACCTCATTGAAGAGAAGAGATTGAAAGCCATTGTGCATGGCCGGTTGTATTAGAGCAGGATGAAGAAAGCATTTGATCAGAAGGTGCGCCCTCGGTGTTTTCAAACTGGTGAATTAGTTCTGAAAAGGATCACTCCTCCTCAAACAGATCACAGGGGCAAGTGGACTCCGAATTACGAAGGGCCATATGTAGTAAGACAGGTCTTCTCTGGTGGAGCCTTATTACTCTCAACTATGGATGGCGAAGATTTTACGTCCCCTGTGAACGCGGATGTAGTCAAAAAATACTTTGCATAAAAGAGACCCGCTGAACATAAAAAGAAGGTTCAGGAAAAAATGGGGCATCCTGGCGAACCGTAAAAAGAAAAGGTTCAGGCAAAAATGGGGCATCCTGGAGAACCGTAAAAAGAAATGGTTCGGGCAAAAATTAGGGATAAAAAGAAAAAAAAGAAGAAAGAAATAAACCCGCAAGGTTGAAAACCTGAAAAGGTAACTTTGGCAAAAATGGGTATCCCGGTGGA